>OY293306.1:50877112-53388885 GCA_958502075.1 Orchestes rusci
AAAAAATCAACAAAACCCGTCCCAGGCCTCTTCGTTCATTTGCGTTTGCGTCAAAAATGTACAGGGTGTCTATTTAAGAATGGCAAGGTGCCAGATCTCAGAAACTAGGCATCCGAGAGACTTGCGGAATAAAAATTACTGGGTAATATGGAGTAGAGATAATGCTGGAAATATATCAGAAGTTCCCAAGATCGCCACAAGGTGGCGTAACGGTGCTATCAAAACACAAAATCGCGGTTTTTTCGTGATTTTTTAATACAAACAAAAATACAAATGAGTACCGCTATGGATTCCTTGAGAGATTTCATTCAAATTTGTTTTTTTGATTTTTTTTCCTAACATGTCAAATAAGACAGGTCAGAAACCTTACAACGCAAGAATGCTCATAACTTTGAAACAACCCAACCGATTGACGCGATCTTGGTCTCATACGAAAGAGCATGATCTGCACTTCAAAAAACTTTTTTGGTTTTGACTTTTTGACCTTCGTCGTCGATGCTAGATGGCGTTAACTGAAATGGTAGCATGTTTTTGAGTTTTTTCCAAAAAAATCAAATGTAATGGTATATTTATTTTTATATATTTTAAAAGGGGATACATTTTCCTATAAAAAAAAAACAAAAAAATAAATGAATTGTTTTGTTTTTTTTTTAATTTTTAATTTTTTTTTTTTTTTTTAATAGGAAAATGCATCCCCTTTTAAAATATATAAAAATAAATATACCATTACATTTGATTCTTTTGGAAAAAACTCAAAAACATGCTACCATTTCAGTTAACGCCATCTAGCATCGACGACGAAGGTCAAAAAGTCAAAACCAAAAAAGTTTTTTGAAGTGCAGATCATGCTCTTTCGTATGAGACCAAGATCGCGTCAATCGGTTGGGTTGTTTCAAAGTTATGAGCATTCTTGCGTTGTAAGGTTTGACAGCTGATACTCGTCTTAATTGACATGTTAGGAAAAAATCAAAAAAACAAATTTGAAGGAAATCTTTCAAGGAATCCATAGCGGTACTCATTTGTCTTTGTTTGTATTAAAAAATCACGAAAAAACAGCGATTTTGTGTTTTGATAGCACCGTTATGCCATCTTGTGGCCACCTTGGGAACTTCTGATATATTTCCAGCATTTTCTCTATTCCATATTACTCAGTAATTTTTTTTCCGCAAGTCTCTCGGATGCCTAGTTTCTGAGATCTTGCACCTTGCCATTCTTAAATGGACACCCTGTACAGTACGTTATTTGCTACACTTACCCTTTTGGTTTTCACATCGGACCAATACAAAATATTCCTGTTAAAGTGATAATCCAATCCGCTAGCCCCAGTGGTGTTCACTACAATCTTCACATTGCTGCCTGAGGGGTTCATGACAAAAATACTCTTATCATGAGCAAAGTACAGTTGCATGTTGTTGGAACCATCAGCAATACAGCGCATGCGATTTTTGAGTGTATACCCTGATACGCATGAGCAATCGTAGCTGCCAGGTGTGTTGGTGCAAAGTTGGTCGCAGTAACCCCATAAGGAACACTCGTCGCGATCGGCACATGTTTTATTGTCAGATGAGAGGACTTTGCCGTCTGGACAGTAACATTGACCACCTGGAAACCACCACCAAAATATGAAAATGGACTGTTGCTTGGCTATCCTCATTAATGCTACCGGAAATACCATAACTCATATATATGAGAAGTTCTATACGTAAAACTTCAATATCATTCCATTGCCCCTTCGAGTTAAACTTACCAGTTATCGAGGCCTGACATTTATGTTCGCAGCTTAGAAGTGGACAGGCCAGTTTCGAACAAGCTACTTCCTCATCAGCATGGTCCTCGCAGTCCTTTTTACCATCGCAAAGTTTACTTTTTTCAATGCACTTGTGTGTTCCCTCAGGACCTCCTGAAATGCACAAGATAACAATAGGTTTGTTCCAACCCGACGGAGAACCGTTTTTGAAACGATCCCCGTCGTGCGCACTAAAAAAATTTCGTTCCAACCGCGTATGAATGATTCCTTGCACCTTACTATAGAGTACTAAATGTCTTAATTCGTTCCGGAACTAGCTATTAATCTAATCGTGTCTAATTGCTACGAGGGGCATCTTAAATGTCGTGATTGAATTTAATCCTTTAAGTCAAGGTAATGTAAACAATGATTGATGAGCTTACCTTTAGGACACAAGAATTTATTATCAGGACAAGCTATAGCAGTACAATTGACCTCGTCGCTCCCATCGCTACAATCCTGGTATCCATCACAGCGAAAAGCGCCAGGAATACAAAGTTGGTTGGCACATCGGAATTGGACTCCATGACAGACTGGGAAGTTGCAGCCCTGTTCGTCAGAGTTGTCGCCACAGTCGTTTTTGTGGTCGCATTTTTGAGAAGCTTCTATACATCTGGAATAAATGGCGCTGATAGTACGAGAAAAATTGAAAATATACGGTGTTTTGGTTATCAAAGAATGAATATAGGGGAAAGAGTTATACAAAGGCATTTGTATGGTGCCTTTTTGATTTCCTGTGTCCAATTCGTTTTAATAGTAGGTCTGATATTATTGTTCACTTTTTCTTGGGGTTACTGGATCGGTGGGTATAAAGATGGGTAAGGGAGTGACGACCCTTATTCAAAAATAATATAAGCAAAAGGGAACATGGGCATAGGGGATCACTGACCCTAGCAGAAATCCCTTTTGAAAAGCAGGAACAGTTTAGTTTTCTATGAAGTCTGTTTTTCAAACTACATAGGTTCCATCTCTTTGCTTTTTCGATTTTACACATTTTCTCAAGCTAATACCTTTTTTTTAAATTCAAAAGTGGTCAAGTTTGTAATATTTTATTTTTGATTGAATCATTTGAATCTAACCACGGTACAAAACTTCAGAGCGTTCTTGTTCATATGTCTGGAGCATTTTTGAACTGAAACCAAGAAATAAAAGACAAAAGCCTCGGAATTGAAAGAATGTACGTGGTGGACTTGAGAAGATTTTGGATCTAAGGCCAGCGAAGAGTCTTACCTCGTCGCCGTAAGTAAAAAAAAATTGGAAACGACCTTACGGATCGGAACGGAGTTTCGTCTGAACTTGTACGTGTACGCTGACAGTCAAGTGCTTTCGATTCCAAAATTAATCTCTCTCATGTATTTCTTTCCCCCACTCGAATGGAAGATTTGATTTAAATTTTCCTTGATACCTGAGTCTGGAGCGCAGCTGAATAGAATTATTATTTGTTTTAATTGGCGGACAATAATTGATGATGTATGTTCCGTAAAATGATTGAGATGCGGAAACTGATAAAAAAAAGAAAATCAGAAAATTCTGGAACCTTTTTTTTCAAAACGACCCAACGAATCACCATTTGAAGTTTTGAACCGTAGTTTAAAAACATTCTGCATTATGGCTGTTTCTATATCAACAGGAATTTTTTTTTTTTTTTAAATTGACCATATATTAAACAATCATTTTCAAACTATACGCACTTCAAAAAGTGTAAAGATGATAAATTTGTAAAAGTGACTAAACATAAAAGAAATTACTTTTAAAAGGAAATAACCAGACTAGCCTTATATTATTATAGTCTAACGTGCCCGGACTATAGGTTCTGTCACATGACCAGTAATCAAAATCAATATCGGGCGTCACCTGACCCACTGTGAAATAGTAGACCGGGCAAATGGGAGTTGGGTTATTCGGAAATAAAGAGATTAAAAAATTGGAGAATTTAGGAATCCAGGAAAAATAGGGATTGAAATGGTAATCAAGGATTACTATGAAGTATACTCGAGAAACTTGGGACTCTGATGATGTAAGAATTGGAATAATAAAAAGTTTGAGAACTTGAAAATTCACGAATTTAGTCATTTAGGATTTAGAACTTTGTACACAAAGGAATTAAGAAATTAGAAATTTTCCGAAAAATAAGAAATTTTGTGGTTCGAAAATCTTCGACTGAAATCATGAAGAATTTGGAGATTCAAAGATTTCAAAATATGAGAATTTCTGAATTGAGAAATTGAAGCACAATTTATTGTGGACATCCAAGAACTCACAAATCTTGAAACTGGGAAACTAAAGGATTCCGTAATTTAGGGACATACAAAAAATGAGAATGAATTCAGAAATTTATTGAAATTTGAAAACTTGGTTGGAAAGTTCAACAATTTGAGTCTTTAGGTCTTTGGGGACTACTAAATCCAAAAAGTTAGGGATTTAGGAATCCAGGCTCATGAAATTTAAGGGATTGGATATTTACGCTTTAAAAAATCAGGAAATTCAGGAATTTGAAAATTTACCTGTACATTTGAGTTTTCAGGAATTTGTAATTTCGAAAATTCATGCATTTGGAAATTTTGGTAGGTACTTTAAAATATGAAAATGTTGAAATTTGGATATTAAGGACTTTGAGAAATCAAGAGATCTTAAATTTGGCATAATAGGAATCAAGAGGAAATTGAAAAAAATCAAAACGAAACTAGTTACTTGGGAATTTGGGGGTTCAGGAGTTTAGAAACTTTCTCTTCTGAAAAATTGATGGATCCAGAGGTTTAGAAACATACGAAATGATTCATTCGAGAAGTCAAAAAGTGGAAATTTAAATATTTAGAAATTGAAGAATTCAGAAACCTCTGCATTTAGGCATTAGAATAGTGAAGTAGGTCGTGAATTTAGGACTAGACAGGAGTGGGATTCAGACACTTAGGAAATTTACTTTTTCGAATCTGAGGATCTAGAAATTGGGGTCTCAAAAAATTACGAAACTAGTAAATTTGAAAGTTTAGATGATTGGAATCAGTGAATCAGAGATTCAGGAACTATAAATTGGGAATATAAGAATTTATAACTTTATTTAGACATAAAAAAAAATCAGAAATTTACGAATTACTGCCAAATTTGGAGATCTTTTGACTTGAAATGTTGAAAATCAAGGATTTAGGAATCAGTGGAAAGAAGAAGCTTTGCAATTCAAGAAATTACTGACTATTACTCCTATGCACATGTATATTGAGTTTTCAGTTGATTTCAGTATTTGTGAAATTTCATTATTCTGAAGTGGATAGAGGTAAGAATATCCCATTTTTTCGACAAATATTTTTTGAGTATATAAAAGGAAACAATCCTTAAAATTCCTCAGATATCTCTGCTAAGAAATTTTTCCAAGCTACAACTCTAACGAAGCATAATTCAGTTAGACTCGCCTTTAATCAAACACTCCACCATTAATCATTCCCTTTCATCTCCAATCTAATAAGAAAACTAGACTCGTGATATAATATGAGTATCATAAATGATATACGAGCTAATTCCAATTCCTCTCGTATTGAGATGTAGATGCAACTAAATGGAGATTAAACGTATACGATGCGGCTTGATGAGATTTAATGGGAACATCCATGGTAATTGGATTGAACCCGATAATATACAAAGGAAATAAATTTGCATGTGGGTTGATACGGAGAATGCATAGGTGAGGTCTGACTTAATGCACTTCTATTCTTGCGTGATTGTATAAGAATCATTCATCTTCTCTAGTTTAATTAATTTCCAGTATTAATTTATTTATATTGGCAAATTAAATGAAACCTTTGTGACGAATCGATTTTTGTAAGGTAATTCATGGAAAAGCATTGTAGTGTAGAAAGCACCCTTTCAAAAGATTCATAGAAATGGCAAAGCAGCTTACTCGGCTGCAGAGCTAAAAGGAATTTTGTCCCATTTTATATGGTAAAAGCGTATTATTTATTCTTATACAGGTAGAGAAATATCTCATAATATACCTTTGTCCGTTGGCACATCTGAATTGGTCCAGTCTACAGGAAATTCCTGGACAATTTTGCTCGTCCTTGCCACTCCTGCAGTCCAAGTAACCATCGCATTTCTTCTCTTTCGGTATGCAGGGATCTGAAGGTTTTGGTCCGCAGTGGAAGTCCTCCATCTGACATTTTCTATACGCTGTAAGCAAACGAGTGATTAGTATGGATGTTGATCTTTATTGCTTTTTCTCAAGTCATTTCAGTAAAACAAAACTCATTATCACGCCGCACGTTTAAGATTCTTGTAGCAGAGAGAACATTTAATTGCTGTTTGGCAAACTTTTCAAGCGGAGGAAACATTGTTCAAGTTATCTCGTCCATCATTAGTGTTTTGTGGGGTCTATTCAAAGAGTGCTAACTTTGAATACAAGTGAATAACTTTTCAAACTCTACATTATCCACTTGCCAAACAGACAAATTTGTCTCTCAGTTTCTTCTTATTTTCCGAACATACAACGAACTTCTTGTTACTTTTTACTATTCTGTTCATGAAAAGAAATGGCCCGACAGAAATATCAGTTTCAATTCGAAGATAATGTCGGGCTTTTCTTTTGAAAGGGTATATTTCCACTTCTAAAAGAGAAATGGACCATTGAAATCGTAGTTATAGAGATGCAACAGAGAATAATGTTGGTGGATTTATAGCATTAGTTTAACTGTTATCTTTGTAGAGTTCTCTTTGTAAAATTTAATGATTTTTATTTAAAAAATGTCACAAGGATGAATCATTACAGATTTTGTGAAGCTGTTTTTTGTTTCCAGATGTGAGGAAGATGTAAATAAATTAGTTAATAGCTATAGCAAAACAATGATTGTTACAATATTGATATTAGTCGCAAGAAAACTTTTCAAAACAGTGTTGTTGAATGGGTCAGAAATCCAGTACATTTCTATTTCAGGTTACCCGACTGAAAACTCCTGAAACTTCCATCTAAAATTTCCATCGTGAAAGCACTCATATTGGAACAAGAGGTCAACTATGTAATAAATCCTTTTCCGGGCAAAAATTACTCGAGGGGCGACAAAATACACCAGCTGGCACTTGACACCTTATGCTACGTGAAGGGTTGTGAAACTTTTTTCTCGAGTTAATTTTAAATATTTTAATGGATCGCTGATTTTGATGCCCTGATTCAGTTCCAACAGAGATCTTATGCAAGAGAAAATACTCACATATTCCCAGGTAATTATGATTTTTTTTCGAAAATTTCCACAAAAGTACAAAATTCAATTTCCAGCAAGTTGTCTCCAATGAAGAAATTCTCTAAAACTACCAGTTTTTGAGTTATAGTGCCGTGAAGTCATTGAGACGGGAAATTTTGCATTATTTCAGTAAAATACTCATATCTTCCCAGCTAGTTGGGAAAATTTGTTGAAAATGTCAGCAAAAGTACAAAATTTGATTTCCAGAAAGTTGTCTCCGATGGAGAAATCCTCTAAGACTCCCAGTTTTTGGGTTATAGTGCCGTTAAGCCATTGAGAGGGGGAATTAAAATACTCATATCTTCCCAGCTAATTATGAAAATTTGTTGAAAATTTCAACAGGAGTACAAAATTTAATTTCCAGCAAGTTGTCTCTGATGAAGGAATCCTCTAAGACTCCCAGTTTTTGAGTTATAGTGCCGTGAAGTCATTGAGAGGGGGAATTTTGCATCATTTGACTAAAAGAGTTATATCTTTCCAGCTAGTTAGGAAAATTTGTTGAACATTACATCAGGAGTATAAAATTCAATTTCCAGCAAGTTGTCTCCAATGAAGAAATCCTCTAAAACTTCCACTTTTTGAGTTATAGTGCCGTAAAGCCATTGAGAGGGAAAATTTTGCATCATTTCAGTAAAATACTCATATCTTCCCAGCTAATTATGAAAATTTGTTGAAAATTTCAACAGGAGTACAAAATTTAATTTCCAGCAAGTCGTCTCCGATGAAGGAATCCTCTAAGACTCCCAGTTTTTGAGTTATAGTGCCGTAAAGCCATTGAGAGGGGAAAATTCGCATCATTTCATCAAAATACTCATATCTTCCAAGCTAATTATAAAAATTTGTTGAACAATTCAGCAAGAGTACAAAATTTAATTTCCAGCAAATTGTATCCGATGAAGAAATCCTCCAAAACCCCCAGTATTTGAATTATAGTTCCGTAAAGTCATTGGGAGGGGAAATTTCGCATCATTTTAGTAAAATACTCATATCTTCCCAGCTGATTATCAAAATTTGTTAAAAAATTCAGCAGGAGTACAAAATGTGATTTCCAGCAAGTTGTCTCCGATGAAGGAATCCTCTAAGACTCCCAGTATTTGAGTTGTAGTGCCGTAAGGCCATTGAGAGGGGGAATTTCGCACCATTTCATCAAAATACTCATATCTTCCCAGCTAATTATAAAAATTTGTTGAAAATTTCAGCAGGAGTACAGAATTTAATTTCCAGCAAGTGGTCTTGGATGAGGAAATCCTCTAAGAGTCCCAGTTGTTGAGTTATCGTGCCGTTAAGCCATCGAGAGGGGGAAATTTGCATCATTTTGGTAAAATACTCAGCTAGTTCGGAAAATTTGTTGAAAATTTCAGCAGAAGTTCAAAATTCAATTTCAAGAAAGTTGTATCCGATGAAGAAATCCTCTAAGACTTCCAGTTTTTGAGTTATAGTGCCGTAAAGCCATTGAGAGAGGAAATTTTGCATCATTTCAGTAAAAAACTCATATCGTCCCAACTACTCATAAAAATTTGTTAAAAATTTCAGCAGAAGTTCAAAATTCAATTTCCAGAAAGTTGTATCCGATGAAGAAATCCTCTAAGACTTCCAGTTTTTGAGTTATAGTGCCGTAAAGCCATTGAGAGAGGATATTTTGCATCATTTCAGTAAAAAACTCATATCGTCCCAGTTACTAATAAAAATTTGTTAAAAATTTCAGCAGGAGTATAAAATTCAATTTCCAACAAGTTGTCTCCAACGAAGAAATCCTCCAAAACTCCCAGTTTTTGAGTTATAGTGCCGTAAAGCCATTGAGAGAGGAAATTTTGCATCATTTCAGTAAAAAACTCATATCGTCCCAGCTACTCATAAAAATCTGTTAAAAATTTCAGCAGGGGTATAAAATTCAATTTCCAACAAGTTGTCTCCAATGAAAAAATCCTCCAAAACTCTCAGTTTTTGAGTTATAGTGCCGTTAAGCCATTGAGAGAGGAAATTTTGCATCATTTCAGTAAAAAACTCATATCGTCCCAGCTACTCATAAAAATGTGTTAAAAATTCCAGCAGGAGTATAAAATTCTATTTCCAACAAGTTGTCTCCAATGAAGAAATCCTCCAAAACTCCCAGTTTTTGAGTTATAGTGCCGTAAAGACATTAAGAGAGGAAGCTTTGCATTATTTTACTAAATAAACATATTTCCCCAGCAAGTTGACGAACTTTTTTGAAAATTTCAGCAGGTTTTAGTGTTGTTATGTAAGTTGAGGGTTTCTATACAGTGGTGGTTATCATGGTCAGATTACTTTACTACATTGAAACATCAATAGTTTTTACATCCAAAAACAATGAATCCAAGCTCCTGATTTAATCAACCGAATCACACTCTCGAATACAGTAATCAAGCTCCATTATACCTGAACAAGACAATATTGCCTGGAACTGAATTTCAAAGTAAATTATGTCTGGCAGAATAATGGTTACGGTAACGAAAATTCGCAAATCCACTAAACATCAATGTTCTCCCCTAGTAACTCGTTGCCAAGGAAATATAATGTATATTCTTGTGCTTATCGAGAAAGATCTTTTTCAAATTTCCAATAAACCATGCAGAAGGAGAAGGAGATGGCGAAATTGAAAAGTGGAAAAACGCGGAAAAATTCACCTGGCATGGAATAAGTAATAGAACAACTGAGTCTCGGTATCTTTTCGTTGTAAATCAGACGCTGAATTTTCTAGTTTTATTTATTGGACCAACGAAAGACGCAGCCCGATAATAAAGATAAAGTATTTATGATGATATAGCCTTGGTTTCACGCTCGCTATTCTTGTTTTATGTATCTATTACAGCAGGGAAATTTACAAGATACCTACACAGAGTTTTCGGGGTTTTATTATGAATGGTTATTACACGCCATGAGGATAAGTGGATTATAGAAATAGGGAACCGGTAAATACTTGTGGGATGCCAGAATTTCATTTACTACGTTAGGATTATTGAATCAACGAAATCTCAAGAAGATTGCTATACAGAGATCATTCAAAATACAAAGTAGATGGCATCCTTATCCCTAAAAACAAAATCATCTCACTGATTTATTCAAATAGCGCAAAAACTACCAAACTTTCTTACTGACAAAGTACAGCAAAGCCGTCTTTAACCCATTTCTGGCGAAAGAAACATTCAAAAACCCAAGAAAATGCCGCAAAGAATGTAAAAATGGGTCTTGAAGAAAAACGTCTTTTCTAAACGAGCGCTTTTCATTTCACGCTCGGGTTGAGCTTAAAGAGGATTAACGTTAAATAGAAGTTTCTCTTGCTAGAAATCGGTAAAAGGATCTTTACAGCGTACTAGCGTACACGATATCGGGGTAATTATTTCAAATTGTAATTGCTTTTAAAAAAGCCGCCTTTCCATCAAAATCATCCCCAACTTTGAAAACAATTTAATGGATATTTTCTACGCTTTCAACTGGGCTTTTTCAGATTCAGAGGGTTGTTGGAATGGATGATAAATCTTTTGTGTTTTTTGTCGGTCAAATGCTAAATCTAAATGGAAATGCCATGAGGATTACAATTCAATGCTCGCCATCGTTAATCTGGAGTGTCAAATTCGCGGGAAATATTTTCATTATTATTCTATAGAATTAATTCGGTGCCTGACTGATTGGAGCCTTCATTCAAGTTCGGATTTAGTTGGCTTAAATTGGAAACATGCGTGGAAAATTCCAGGGAAAATGATATGCGGCTTTGGCATTTTAGTTATGCTACAATGTATAGCAATGAGGAACATTCCCAGATGTTAAAACTAACATGATGATTGAATCTGTTTACGTTTCGTGTTGAAATATGGCAACATCTGGTAGCAAAATCCAGAATTGAGGCCTGGACGCTATTGTTTACAGACAACCGTTTCGTTAGGTTAGTGCATTAGTGGTGAGTTTATTTCTCAATTCGTCAGGAGTGAGTCACTTTCTAGTTTTGAATTTGATTTACGGTTTCATGAAATTAATAATTGTTGGCTCATTACACTCTGCACCAAACTTCCACACTGTTTAACAGTAAATTCATAACATGGAGCACAAAGCAAACAGATTTTGATGTCTTCACGAATGGCCGCTAATTGGAGAATTTACATTTCATATTATTTAACAGACGGTACTTTATATTTCATTGATTTATTGATGCTTTGGGTAGAATGAAGAAAATGATTTATGTGAAATGCAGAGACGGATTCAGGAGTGAAGGTCCTGGATTATAACATGAAATTAACATTTAGAGCAGTTTATAATCATTTTTTTCATCATTGTAAAAACCTTACTCTTTGTTAATTATTTTCTATTCCAAATTGCGCTATTAAGAAAGCAAAACCAGCCGGACATTTTGTCATTTCACCCGTAAGTTAAAAGAGCAAACTTCACCATTTCACTTTACCAAACACCATTTTATTGCACAAAATGGCGGACTAAAGTATTTTTGAAATCAATTATCGTTGTTGTTTGTTGAACGATTCTGTTGAGGAAAAAACTGTTAAAGGGGGAATTTTAACGGTATTTGCCATTTCGAAGATTTGCGCCATCTTGGAATTGATATACATCAAAATGGTGTTTTTGTGTGTTTTATTTTTATTTTTTTTTGAAATCATCGAAAAATCATCATTTTGAATGCCATTTTTGGAAAGTGGTCGCCATTTTGTAATCAAAATCAAAATGATGCGTATACAGGGTGAGGGAAGGAAGGGACCAAATTTCAGGTACGTACTCCTAAGCTATTTTTTTCTCGTTTTCCGCAAAATATTTTCATTTTATTCTTTGAACATGTAAAGTATTTCAAAACAAGTAAAACGATGCCAAGTACAAAAAAAATGTGAGAGGCAAAAAAGTTGTGTGTTTGTTTAATTCATTTGAGAACAGAATAGAAATCACAATTAAGTCTGTGGAGTAAAAATTTTACATTTTTTAAAAAAGTTCAACATTCTGCATCTTCAAAACAATACAGTTCCGTACCTATATTCATCTGGACTTTTTTCATGAAATAATCTCAGGAAAGCGGACCTTAAATTTGGTCCGTTCCTCGCGACTCACCCTGTATATCATATCCAACACGAGTTCAATTTCGAATCAGATACTTTTTTCTGCATCAAAATCCATCAATTAATAAGCGAGATGTTAAAATCTGTATTTATTATTTCCATTTTATTGAACAAAATGGCGGTGAATATAAAAATCTCAGTTTGTTAGCCAATTCTGGTGAGAAAATTTCATGTTTAGATCTCAATGTCTTGACAACATTTTAGATTCAATTATTTTGATATCAGACTCAAAATCAATTTCCGGTTTAAATTTCCGATCAAACAATTTTTTCCGAATCAAAATCCATAAATAAATAGCCGAGTTATTGAAATTTGTACTTTTTGACTTCCATTTTCTTAAACAAAATGGCGGAAGAACATTTAAAATGGAATATCTCATTTGTTCATTGACCGATTTTGGCGCGAAAAAGACAGACAGGTAGGAGATGTGATAGCACAGCGTTTCAATAAAAAAATAATATTAAAAAAAATACATACAAATCATGTTTAGATATCAATGTTTTGGATGACATTTTGATACGAATAAAATGGCTTATACAAATCAAATGAGGACTTCATTTCCAATTTAATACTTTTTTCCGCAACAAAATTCTTCAATAAATAGCCAAGATATGGACATTTCTTTGAATGCCATTTTGTCAAACATATTTCAACAAAATGGCGGAGACCGTTTAAAATGGAATATCACCATTGTTTATTGACCAATGTTGGTGCGGAAAAAACTGACAGGAAGGAAATTTGATTTTCTCTGCCATTTTGGAGATTGACGCCATTTTGAAATTATTATCGAAAATAAAATGACCTGATAGAAACTCCATAATATTCAATAGAAAAAATCCACAAAGGCATAATTCAAGGAGTAACGAAACATCAAATCTAAAAACAAAATAGCGGAAATCTAAAATTGCAATCAAAATGGTGTCTACAAATCAGAAAATGAATATCCAATGACCAAACAAAACAAAAAAAAACTGTGAGAAAAAACCTTTCAGGAAGAAAATTTGATATTCTTTCCCATTTTTTGACAATGTTTCGCCATTTTGGACCAAGGATCGAACATAAAATGGCAAACCCCATTGATACAAACTCCATACAAAATGCTAGAGTCGAATCAAAAAGGCGGATATCATAAAAACGGAGTATCTTTGTTGTTTATTGTCCGATTTTGTTGCAAAAAAAACTGATTGGAGAATTTGATGCTGTTTGCAATAATTATCTTAAAATCAGAATTTTCATTGATATCTTATGGTCAAGGTAATGGATTCAATCTAGTGCCATCAATAATAATGTTGATTAGTTTGCGCCAATATTGATTTTATTCCTCCCTTGTTTGACTATGTTTTGATCAATAAAACCTGATGATTATTCAATAATTAGGTCTAAACCCGGCCCTGGTACAAAGTACTTACTGCAATCTGACTCATCAGATCCATCTATACAGTCTACATTCATATCACATCTGTAATGGGGAGGTATACAGTACGTCTTATTGAAGATGTATTGTCTACATGTAAGCTGTCCTGGTTCACAGTCTGGAGGAGCTGCAAGAAAAATTATAAGCTTTCATCATCATCAGGAATTAAAATGTCGAAATTTCCAATAGCCCCATTGTTCTCGCTTATCAATCATTATTATTACGAAAATTCATTTTCTCACGACATGGTTATTAACAGGAAAACAATGTCATTTATGAAGTATAATAACTATGGTACGGAATTTCTAGAAAATAAGCCATGATGAAGGTCACATTTTATTTTCTAGGGAGAGGCTGTTACACTTCGATTATGTACAAAGTGACATTTTCTTACACTTACCACACTGCTGGAACTCATCTTCTCCTTTTTCACAGTCTTTTTGGTAGTTACAGACCCATAAAGATGGTATACATTTGCCCTCGGGGCATTTGAACATTCCTGGGGGACATATCACTCCGGATGGGTCACCTATAACAACAGTTGATTGTTAGTTTCATCGATTTTTTTATCGACAGTTCATCACCGATGGGCAGCTAATAACCTTTTTTCGATCCAGTGTTTTCGGTTAATCACAATGAAACCGTTGTTTAGAGTTCGAAAAAATATTGTATGGCCTTTTTGTCCGTGACAAAGCATTTATTAGCTATGTAAATGGCCAGGAAGCTGTTAGTGGATATTGGACGAAGTTGACGAATGTTGTGCTTTTTCAGATTTTGTTTTAGTTTTGCCAATGAGTCAGAAATATATTTACAAAAAGACACTGCATGCTGTTTGATGTGGATAAAAAAATATTTTCAATTAGGTGCACAGATATTTTATTATTATTTTTTTTTTCTACACTACAAAAATAGAAACAAAAAACAGAATTCAAGGAAGGAGGTAGCATATCAGTTCCTGCAACGATTGCTCTCGCATAATCGAAATAAATGTCAATAACATATTTTTGTTCAGAAGTTTCTGTAGGATTAAAACTAAATTGGATTTGTGAAGTTTACATGTAGCTACATTATTTAATTCAATATTTAATTATCCTCTTTTGATGTGTATATGTTTATGGCAACCAGCAAAACTGAATTTTGCACGTCTACATATTCCACTTGAGCAACATTTGCTGATGCGAGTCTCCGCTTGACTGTAATGAGATTAATTATGCCCTGATGGCAGACTACATAAGGGTAAGCAATGCAGATGTGTCTAATATTTGTTAAACCAGAATAAGATTGAATAAATTATTTACAAAGTACCACCGATGTCGAATATAATTGCCCAATCGTCCCGGAAAACTAACTCTCAAATCTAGTCGCGGTACCTGTCGGTACCACTCGCATATTATTTTAATAGTCAATGATGGGATTTTTTGTGTCCATTATTATTCAGTTTGCTTCGTCATAATTGCATAGCGGAAGCTGCTACGTATCAATGGAGATTGATAATTCGCCAATAACATGGTATGGTATGGTATTTATTTTGGCTCTCACCTCATCAAAATCCTTTAATCGTAATTTTCTTAAGTGATCGATTTGCAAGTCCTGCGACCTCACAGGACGAGCTCTGCATGTATAATAGTGAACTTCAGCAGGGTTTTATGGCTTTTTGTTAATTCGTCCGATCGCGCCAAAACGAATAGGTAAATTGGAGACTGATTATGAATACTAACTTGACGGTAATGGAGTTTTTTTTTGGTTGGGGTCATTGGGGATTCGTTGACAGTACCAGGCATGAGAAGAATTTAAAGTGGAGCTGCGGATTTTAGGGATTTACATTTGCGAGTTAGGTATGGAAGTCAAAACCCTATATTTTTGAATTTTTTATAAAAAAAAATGATAATCTGTAGGTATACAAGTTTCCCCTAGAGTTCTCTCATAAGACTGTATAAAATGTGAAAGTTCGAGTATACTAGAAACTCAACTATAAGTATAAAGACTGCTACAAAAAAGAATGAAACATCAATATTTTCTTGTTTGGTTCAAAAGACAATGAAAAAATTGTTCGGAGCGTTTGTATTGAATTTTTGTTCCTCAGCATTTATTCTGGTTGACGAATTAAAACTTAGCAGACGATCTTGGTGGCCAGTTGACTGGCTCAAACCATCCTGAAGAATATAGATAACCAGATTGCTATCTCAAAAGGCCCTGTATTTGTTTTTAACTGGAAATTTTGAAGAGATTTGTAAAGAATTCACTGGAGCTCTATAGCGATCTTGGAGGCCAAATAACCGACTCAAATCGTTAAAGAGTATTATTACTGATGGATCTATTATATCTGTATTGTGGTTTGACGGCTAGAGGAACAATTTCTGAAGTAAAAATCATGCAGCAATAAGTCAGGCGATCTTGGAGGCCAATTAACTGGCCCAAATCAAAATAGAGGATTTTTGTTTTTACTAGTAATTGAGGAGATATTTGTGAAGAGTTCACTTGAATGAAAATGGAACTTTAACGGTGCCAAATCAGACGAAATTGGAGGCCATTACTGGTTAAACCATACATAATCATCTTTTTACTGGAAAATAGCCATGTATTTGGTTTTGATTGTGAATTTTGAAGAATGTTGGCAAACATATTCATTCATTCACTGGTTCTAGACATTGCGCTGCATCATACAAAAGATGATTTTTTACTGGAAAATTTCCTACCAGTCAATTCTAACCAATCATAGGCTTGCATTTTATTATGTTGCTATGGCAACGACCTAATTTTATCGGAAATCACCCTGCTCATAATCACGTGACTGAAAGATTAATAAGTGGAAATCTCCTTGGCTTTGCATCTGGATGTAGCTCCCATATGATTACAGTGTTGCCGTCCCCACTCTCCTTAACAATCTCAACCCAACCCAACTTTCACAGACAGAGACAAGGCAAACGGCAACACGGTGGTTGGTGCATGGGAGCTACATCCAACCGCGAGTGCTTGACAGCTGTTAAAAACACTGACAAATATTTTTGATAAATGATTTATTTTCAACTTCCAATACAAAGTTGCAATGTTATCCAATTATGGACAAGATTGGTTATAACTTCCAAATGTTTTATAAAATCGTGATTCCCTTCTTTCTTCCTCAATGGCGAGTAGAGTAAGGACTAAGGAGCTGTTGGTTTCTTCCACTAAATGCGAGGTGGGTCCTGGGTTATGTTTTTTCCAATGATCAGTTTTGGCATGAAATTTTCTTGCCGAATCTCCCGCGAGCTCGAATTAAAAATCCGGAAATTTGTTCTCGTTGCGAATTTTTCAAGAAAATTCGCAACTCCACAAAATTTCCGGAAATAATTCGAGCTCTAGGGAGATTATGAGTGAAAATCGCCCACTGTATTTTGTTTTGATAAGGAATTTTGGCAAACATTCACTGGTCAATGAATTGGAGGTCTAGCGGTGTTAAATCAGGCGATCTTGGAGACCAATTAACTGGTTCAAATCATACAAATCGTTATAGTGAGTCTTTAAAAAAGTGTAATTGAAACAGCAGAGAAAATGAATCGTTAAAAGTGAAGGAGATTACTAAACAAATAGCAGCAAAACATCTTGGAAAAAATTAAATGTGAAATAAAAGTGTTTTAAATGGAAAATGAAAAGAATGACATAGAAAGCAGATGGTGCGTTGATGAATGAAAATAAAAAAAATAAACAGGAAGTAAAACGTGGAAAACTCAAAACTCAAACGAACTGAAAAAAATATCTTTAACAAGGTTTCAAACAAAGTGGATACATGACAATAAAAGTGAAAAAGTCTTAAAAAATGAGAATAAAAAAACGTAGAGAAAGTAAAACGTAGGTAGGAAGAAATAAAGAAGTTTCAAAGTGGAAAAAATCAGTTAAAAAAGCTAAAGAAATCAAATAACAAAAATAAGAAACCAAGAGGAACAATCGTGAAAAACTATAACCCAAACTAATCAAGATAATTATAATTAACAATGGTTCAAAGTGAATACAAGGACAATAAAAAGTGAAAAAGTCTTCAAAACAAAATAAAATAAAACGTCAAAACTGGAAAAGATTCCTAAACGAAATGCAATAAAATGTGTTAAGAAATGTGAAATAAAAGAGTCTATAGTAGAAAATCAACATAAAAAAGCAAATAAAAAATAAACGAGAATAAAAATGTCTAGAGAAAGTAAAACGTGAAAAACTAACCCAAACTAACCAAAAAAATTATCTTGAACTGTGTACAAGGTTAATGATAAAAAAAAGTTTTAAAAAAGCCGAATTAAAACCACAGAGCAAAAAAACATTAAAAGTGGAAAAGATTCCTGATAAAATGCAAATTAACACTTGAAAATGTGAAATAAAAAATACATATTTAAATATGGAAAAAAGACATACAAAAATAGAAGATACCTAAAAAAACTAGAATAAAAAAATAAAAAGTGCAATTCAAATAAATGATAATAATGCGATAATAAAATTGAATTTTTGTAGAAGTTGATGTTGATATACAGGGTTTTCCCTGAACGTGCGGAAAAAACTCTCGAAATAAATAAATTTACCGCAATTTATAGCACTGTTTCCAAGATACAGGGTTTTGAGGGGGTTTGAAAATTGGTATACGGGGGTTTTGTGGTATGAGAATGATCATGAAAATTACTGTAGCCACTATAGGGCGCCCTACATTGCACATTTTGAGGTTTTGAATTGTCATAAGTGTTTTCCTAGTGTTCATCTTTCAAAAAAAAGAAGATTTTCCAGACAATTTTGAGTGAAAAAAGTACTTCTGTCAAATCTCGCTCAAGTGAGAAGTAATTTGACAAAAATTCAATGTGTAATGGATAGAAACTCTAGCGGTGTTGAATCAGACGATCTTGGAGGCCAATTAACTGGTTCAAACCATACAAATAATCTTTTTTACTGGAAAATCACCTTGAATGATTTTGAAAACATTTAACAAAAATCCACTGATCAATGGAACTCTTTCTTCTTGAAGCACCAGACTCAGTTCTCTTGATAATATCCTTGACTAATTCGAGTGACTGACCAGTGAACAGTGAAAGTACTTTACGTTACTGATTTGGTTCATTTAATTATCCGCGGTACTACATAAAAGTTGAATGGAAATTGTACCATTCGCGTGCCGTCCTAAGAAGAATTATCCGTTCCATGTCCTTACAACAAACATGGTGGATTCGTAAAACTATTTCAAAAACTAATTACCCAACATATCAACTCTGGTCCTCCGTTTCTTCAAAATAAAAAGCACGTCTCCACTCTCCCACCTCATCCATTAATATCACAAAAGCAGACCGAATATATAGAACACGTAGCCCCATAGAGGTGCTCTGTGGCACGTAAATACGAAAAAGCTGCCTTTGATATTCAAATTCCAAAAAAGCACGTTTTGACCACCGAAGTTTAATTTCAACGTTGTCTTTATGAATTATGGATCATTGCGAGACCGGTCTGGATATGGACGCGCTAGTCGATGGCGAGAAAAATGAATTTGTGTTTTTGATCGATGTAAAATGGATCTGCATTCTTCATGTCAGGTGCAGTGTGCAGTATGCAATAATCGAGAATTCAGGATATTTCCATTGTCGTTTCGAAATATGCCTGGTGATTTGTACTGACGGCTTGAAGTAATTGGTGATTTACATATTCACGTATCAAGAAACACATTTTCCATCAGTGATCGCAATGCCCACTTAACGGTCACTTAAGCAATTTTCCGCCTGCGTTAACCACGGAAAAACAGATTAGGAACGCCAGGCTTGGTTGAAATTTTAATACGATTGCGGAACAAAAGGTGGTCCAGGTCTTTCAGTTTGGCCAACGTAAAATAAATAGTGTATTGACGAATAGGAACGGAGATTGAGTTGGCCGAGGTTTAGGGACTCAGTGGTCTGTTATTTGGAAATCAGAAATCTTATTGGATCAAATCCAGAGTCAGGGAGGGGGATATGGGTATGATGTCTATGGAAATGAGAACGTAGCTCTGGAACCATTAACAATAGACATATGAACACTTTAAGATGTGACCATTATTTCCTAAAAGAACATAATATTATACATATACAGAGTGTTTGAATATAATGGCGCAATCCATACTTTCACAATATTTTTCGAGCCATCAAAGTAACTTATAAAAATATTATAATTACACTGAAAATGTCCTACCAGTCAATTCTAACCAATCATAGGCTTGCATTTTATTATGTTGCTATGGCAACGACCTAATTTTATCGGAAATCGCCCTGCTCATAATCACGTGACTGAAAGATTAATAAGTGGAAATCACCCTGGCTTTGCATCTGAATGTAGCTCCCATATGATTACAGTGTTGCCGTCCCCACTCTCCCTAACAATCCCAACTCAACCCAACTTTCACAGACAGAGATAAGGCAAACGGCAACACTGTGGTTGGTGCATGGGAGCTACATCCAGCCGCGAGTGCTTGACAGCTGTTAAAAACACTGACAAATATTTTTGATAAATGATCTATTTTCAACTTCCAATACAAAGTTGCAATGATATCAATTATGGACAAGATTGGTTATACCTTCCAAATGTTTTATAAAATCCTGATTCCCTTCTTTCTTCCTCAATGGCGAGTAGAGTAAGGAGCCGTTGGTTTCTTCCACTAAATGCGAAGTGAGTCCAGCCGCTACTATTAAATCTTCTCAAATAGTCTTGGCATGAAATTTTCTTGCCGAATCTCCCTAGAGCTCGAATTAATAGTCCGGAAATTTGTTCTCGTTGCGAATTTTTCAAGAAAATTCGCAACTCGACAAAATTTCCGGAAATAATTCGAGCTCCGGGGAGATTATAAGTGAAAATTTCCTACCAGTCAATTCTAACCAATCATAAGCTTGCATTCTATTATGTTGCTATGACAACGACCTAATTTTATCGGAAATCGCCCTGCTCATAATCACGTGACTGAAAGATTAATAAGTGGAAATCACCCTGGCTTTGCATCTGAATGTAGCTCCCATATGATTACAGTGTTGCCGTCCCCACTCTCCCTAACAATCCCAACCCAACCCAACTTTCACAGACAGAGATAAGGCAAACGGCAACACTGTGGTTGGTGCATGGGAGCTACATCCAGCCGCGAGTGCTTGACAGCGTTAAAAACACTGACAAATATTTTTGATAAATGATTTATTTTCAACTTCCAATACAAAGTTGCAATGTTATCAATTATGGACAAGATTGGTTATAACTTCCAAATGTTTTATAAAATCCTGATTCCCTTCTTTCTTCCTCAATGGCGAGTAGAGTAAGGAGCCGTTGGTTTCTTCCACTAAATGCGAGGTGAGTCCTGGGTTATGTTTTTTCCAATGATCAGTTTTGACATGAAATTTTCTTGCCGAATCTCCCGCGAGCTCGAATTAAAAATCCGGGAATTTGTTCTCGTTGCGAATTTTTCAAGAAAATTCGCAACTCGACAAAATTTCCGGAAATAATTCGAGCTCCAAAGAGATTATAAGTGAAAAAAATTGAAATTTCACTTCTATATAAGATCAAATCACTCAAAATTTTATTATGATAACCTAAAATCACGTATATACAGAGTGCTTAAATATAGAGGCACCAGGGATGCTTTAACAATATTTTTCAAGTCATCAAATGACTTGAATTTTTTTGTTTTGATTTCCTCAAGAGCTTTTTAACTTTCACTAACCTGAGACTTAAGACTGTTTCAATTTCCTTAAAGGCTTCTTAATGTTGGAAACCTGATCAGAAAAGTTGAAGGATTTGAAGGTACTTTTGGGTTTAAGGTTTATTTTTTCTCCTTCATTACCTTGACGCAGTTAAGGGCTTGTTAACACGTTTAAAACCATTTTAAAAGACCAAGTTGGTATATACTGTTGATTACTGTCAAGATTAATTTTTTCCCTTTATTAACTTGAGGACGTTTCTATACCCGTGAAGGCTTCATTAAAATTTATAAACCTTCACAAAATATCATGTTTATAATTTTAAAGGTACTTTTGAGTTTGTTAATTGCTCCTAAGGTTTGTTTTTTTTTCGTTATCTCAAGAATCTTCTTTTTTTTAAACCCTTTAAAAAACTATAATAATTTTAGAGGTTGTTAGTTACTTTCAAGGACTATTTTGTCTCCTTTATTAATTTAAGGCTGATTAAACTTTTTTGTACAACCTACACGTGAAGTCCACTTTTCAATGCATGCAAAGCAGGCGGAAAGTCGCTAATTTTGGCAGCCGGACCTAAAAGTACTTTCGGGCCCGCGGGCAAAAGTAGGTCGCTTAGCAACGGTTCCTTGGATCCCAACGCCTCTGAATCTGATAACCTCGTGACAGCCTAGCATACTAAAGGAAACTAATCACGTGACAATCTCGGTAACAATGAATCCACACCACAATAGAATACGGGAACACACCTATTGTAACCATTGACAGTTCTCACTAAACCAGTTGTCTGACTTGTCAGCAGTGTATTAATTATTTATTTTTGATTTTCAATTCTTTGTTTATTCTTTGTTGTACAAAAAGCACTGTTTGTACCACGGGCTAAAGATGATTTTGACTCGGCTAATATCTGCCCTCGCTTCGCTCGTGCTGCTACTTATATCCTCGTCAAAATCATCCACTTTCCGCCCTTGATACAAAATGTACTATAATAATCATTTAAAAACCTTTTCAAGAGTCTCTGCTTACAAGCTTCATTTCTATAATTATCTTCATTATATTAAGGATCTTTTCTAAGTTTCTAGAGTTTGAAAAGCTCCTTGAAATGTTCTTTCAAGGTTATTGACTACTTCCAAAGCTTATTCTTAAGGCTGTTTCCACTCCATTGAACAAGAAAAAATCAAAAACCTCTTCAAGTAAATATTATCTCTGGAACCATTAACAATAGACATACAAATATGGTACTCGTTTCTTGAAAATCACACACGGAGAATCGATTGAAAATGATTCCAGAGTGGTACCCATCATGATTCACTAGATTGTTAATATCTCAAGAATCATTAACAATAGACATATGGACATGGTACTCGCTTCTTGAAAGTCGACCACGAGGAATCGTTTGAACATAATTCCAGAATGGTACCCATCACGGTTCTCGAGGTCATTGATAACTCTGGAACCATTGATTATAGACATACGGACATGGTACTCGTTTCTCAAAAGTCAACTACGAGGAATCGATTGATCATGATTTCATAGTAGTACCCATCGTGGTTCTCTAGATCGTTAATATCTTTGAAACTATTAAGAATAGACACATGGATATGGTACTCGTTTCACAAAAGTCGACCACGAAGAATCGATTGAACATGGTTCCAGGGTAGATTACTAGATCGTTAATATCTCTGGAACCATTAATAATAAATATATGACTATGGTACTTGTTTCTCAAAAATCGCACACGGGGAATCAATTGAAAATGGTTCCAGAACACCCTGCCAAAAAGTGGGACAACATAATGGATGTTAATCTCTTACCAGAATCGATATATCTACCAATATACGAGATATTGCTGAATGCACTCACCTGAAACCAAATAAATTTGTTAACTTCTCATAATTCCAAACTATAGTTAAAATTGCATTAAATATAATAGGACATGAAACTACAGCCTCCCGGAAATTACCTTTGTTCCACATAAACTCAGTGTGTTCACCACATTATATTGCACAGAAGTTTATTGAGCAAAACTTTATGGTGGGAAACAAGACCAAATAAGATATGCAAATGGGGAATGTTCAATACTCAAGGGAATATATGGTGAAAAATGTTCTATTGTTTTAGTTTGATATAGAAACAAAGTTTATATTGGGTTGAAAAGTTACGTCATTAGCTGAGTAATATCCTCGGGGTATTTATGGAAAATCAATTTTCCCTTGCTTAGAAGATATCAAAGAAAAATCTCATTTCCATTCTATATAAAATTGAGCTCAACGAAAAATGCATTTTGCTATTATTCATATAAAAGGAAATGGAAGTTTTTTTGCGAATAAAATAATATTATGCTTGCGTTTTATTGTTATTTGAAATGAAGCATTTGGTAATATATTTTCAATGGCTTCCGGCGAAAATCAAAAATTCAATTTCCTCCACAAGTGTTGAATTTTCAGGAGCATAAAGAATATTACGCTTTCAATTTAAATGTTTTCATAGCTTTTCTATACGGAGAATAGCTCAATAAATTTTTTGTTTTGATAAATTGTTTTGCATCTGATAAAATATTCAAAAGGTTCAATAAATTGTTTGGTCGTTTCCACTTTCATGCTAGGTCAAAAAAAACTTCAAAATTAATCAGTGGATTTGTTAGTCAACCGATTTTCAAAAAAAAAAAAAAACAGTTTGTTGAATTAGTTTTAATTGTTTCGGGAATTTCATACAGGGTGATCTATAAGTAACATTTCAAGAGATAATAATAATTTATCATTGTTTCACATTTTTCCAAAATCTTGCCTTTTATTTGATAGTGAATCGATTGTCAAAATTAGAAAAAAAATTAAACTACAAATCACCCTGTATATTATATTTAATTGTTTCAGAAACTTTATACAGTGTAGTTTATAAGTGACGTCCCAGGGTGTTATTTAATATGGTTTTACAATTTTCAAAATTTTGCCACTGATTTAAAAATGAACCGATTTTCAAAATTCAGAAAAAAAATTTAAGCAACAAGTCTATTAAATCACCCTGTATATGAGAAAATACTTTTAATTGTCTCAGAAATTTTATACAGGGTAGTTTATAAGTAAAGTATCAAGTAATCTAATATTATTGTTTTATAATATTCAAAATGTTACATCTTATTGGATAATGGACTGATTGTCAAACTCAAAAAAAATTATAACGATTATGAAATCACCCTGTATATGGGAAGTTACTTTCAATCATTTCAGCAGTTTTATACAGGGTCCCAAGATGTGATTTAATATTGTTTTACAATTTTCCATAATCCTGCCAACAAATTGAAGCTACAAATTTATTGAATCACCGTGTACATGAGGGATTACCTCCAATTGACCGATTGTCAAACTTGAAAAAAATCGAACCACAAGATTATCAAATCACCCTGTATCTATATGAGGAATTACTCAAAGTTTTATACAGGGTTTAGGAGTAAAAAGTTCCAAGGTGTTATTCAATATTGTTTTACAATTTTCAAAATCTTGCCACTCATTAAAAAAATAACCGATTTTCAAGTTTCAGAAATCAGATTCAAGCAACAAATTTATTGAGTCACTCAAAACTCAAATTGTAGAGAAAAGAATGGACTTTCACACTGTTTTTATAGAAATCACCCAACTTCATCATTAATTTGTACAGAGTGTCTCAAATAATTTAATGAAAATCCCTTAAACAAAGACACTCTGGAACGAAAAACCCCGTGACTTTTTTAAAAATGAATAAATTGAGTGAATGAAAACTCAAAATGTAAAGGAAAGAATGCACTTTTCAGCTGTTTCTTTATAAATTACCCAACCCTATAAATAATCTGTACAGTGTCTCAAAATTATTCAAAAAAATATCCCATTCTGTAACTTTCTTGAAAATGGAGTGAATTGAGTCACCCAAAACTCAAATTGTTGAAAAAAAATGAGTTTCACACTTTTTTTATAGAAATTACCCAACTTCATCAATAATTTGTACAAAGTGTCTCAAATTATTAAAAAACAAATCCCTCAAAAGCAGTCTGCAAATAAAAACTTTGTAACTTTCTCAAAAATTGACTTGATTGAGTCACTCAAAACACAAATTTTAGGGAAAAGAATGGTCTTTGACACTTTTTTCAAAAAAATCAACCTACCCCATCAATAGTTTGTACAGAGCGTCTCAAATTATTGGAAAAAAATCACACAACAAAAAGTTCATCTGTATATGAGGAATTACTTTTAATAATTTTAGCAGTTTTATACAGGGTGCTCTAGAGGTAACATTCCAAGTTGTAATTTGATATTGTTTCACAATTTTCAAATTTTTGACACTGATTTGAAAATGAACTAATTTGCAAAACTCAAAGAATAAAATTCAGGCAATAAATTGATTGAATCAGCTTGTATACAGGGTGTTTCATTAATATTGCGAAAAAATTCAGGGTGAGTTTCCCCACTTAAAAATAGTAAGAAAACTTCATATAAAGGTGTGTCCGGAAATGCTTCGTTACAGAGCTACAGGGTGTAAAAGTTTTATTTTTATTTTTGTTTTTTCTAAATAATATTTGAACCAATGTCTATATTTCCATAAAAATCGGTGTTTGATGGTTTCTTTTTATGCGGAATTCGAATTTTATCTCAGTTTGGCTCTAATTTGTAGAGGGCGCCACCTACACTCATTTGTCCTGACATGTACAGCCATAACTTTTTTGGACGTAACCGTATGACATATTTGAGTGAAAAAACCTATTTTTCCTTTATTTTCATGCAAAAAAGGCATACTTATAAGTCGCTACGTGGAACATTCGAGATATTTGGATTTGAAATAATTAATACATGGGATTTTGAAATTATGGCGAAGGTAACCTGCCTGAAGTTATAACATATTACGCATTAATGCTTCATATTTTCAGTGAAAAAAATAAAAGTCGACTTCTGTGTAATATTATCGACAACGCTTATCCAAATATTATTTAAACAAAAACATAAAAAAACTGAAAAAAAATAAATTAAATAATAACTTTAACCCCCTGTACCTCTGTAACGAAGCTTTTGCGGACACATCTTTATATGAAATTTTCTTTTTGTTTTTAAGTGAGGAAACTTATCCTGTATTTTTGTCACTATCAATGAAACAATGCTCGGCCATAATTTCATTATCATATGTATTCATTATTTCAAATCTGAATATCTCGAAAATGGTTACACGTAGGTAGCGACTTCTAACAGGTATGCCTTTTTTGCATAAAAATAAAGGAGAAATATGAATTTTCACTCAAATATGTCATACGGTTACGTCCAAAAAAGTTATGGCTGTACATGTCAAGACAAATGAGTGTAGGTGGCGCCCTCTACAAGTTAGAGCCAAACTGAGATAAAATTCGAATTCCGCATAAAAAGAAACCCTCAAATACCGATTTTTATGGAAATATAGACATTGGTTCAAATATTATAAAGAAAAAATAAAAATAAAACCTCAACACCCTGTAGCTCTGTAACGAAGCATTTCCGGACACACCTTTATATGAAGTTATCTTATTATTTTTAAGTGGGGAAACTCACCCTGAATTTTTTCGCAATATTAATGAAACACCCTGTATAAAAATAGTTTCACAATTTTCAATAATTTGCTGATACAAAATAGTAATTTACATCAAACACAACCTCTTATTTAGTATTCCGATAAATATACGTAACACAGCAAAATCAAATAAATTACATTCAATAAACCACCATCCCAACTTTCTACTCAGCCCAACCTGCCGTGATTTCGCATGCACGACCAAGCCTCTAATTTCATTCTATTTTTCAAATGTCAAGAAATCACAATGCTTCATACAAGTATTCATCTTCACACGAAACACCAAAAACCGATCACGTTTCCGTGATCATACAAACCGGCTAGCCTTCACCTTAGTGGCAAAAAAAACCTGCACAGTTGATTGCGAAATATTTATAGTGCACGGCTGAGGATAACGATTTGATTAAATCATTATGATGACGAAAAAATTATGTAACCTTGGTGGTAGCTCGCTTGCACCGTTATAATATGCTGGAGGGTATAGGTAAGTCCCAGGAAATTGGCGAATGAGGAAGTGCATGAAGATGAATTTTGATGAAGCTGCGATAATGAAGAATAAACACTTGAGCTCAAGTACATGAGAAAATATATGAATGATTGGCTTGCAAAGATTTGTACAAAAAAAGAGAACATAATTTTGAATATTATCCAGCTCTCAGCCAAGTCGCCAGAAATTCTCATTAATATAAAGACGCCATACAAATTGACTACGACTCCAGACATTCTTAAACGTACACTTAATAATTCCAAAGTCCAAGAAACAATTTTCAACTCACAGCCACTGTGGAAACAAGCCATCATTCATATAAACTTAGCTGGCCGCCGGCCAAGAGTACTTAAACAAGTAAGGAAGTGAAATTGAAAAATTCAAGAGAATCATCTTGGATCGTCCAAAAAGACATAATTTTATCCAGAAGTCCGGCTCTCACAGTCTGCTCTAAACTAACACAAAGTTCCGTTAATAATTCGAGACAAGACGTTTTGTTCTAATTCAAAAACTTTGACGCCTTATAGAATTTCAATCCAATGGTTTCCAGAGCATTCGCTCAGTTTTCTGATCGACAAACTTTGGCAATTACAGTTACTTGAAACCGTTGGACTATTGTAGCGAGTTGTTTGAGTTTGGAAGTGACAGAGCGCTTTCCACTTGATGAGTTATTGTTCATATTTCTGAAGTTGGGAATTTTCTGCACCATCTACTCGTAGTTTGCATGTTTGCTGAAGTTTGATGACAAGTGTGACTTTCCAATCGAAATTGTTCATGTTGAAAAACCTTCATTCCGTACTTGTGTTTTGTCCATTCTTTATTGATTTTATCAGACAAGCGATCAGTGATCTGTAGGTATGGGTGGAGGAAAAAGGAAAAACACGGCGCATTCATCATTTCATTTAAATAATGGATACTTGGTCTAAGGTTTGTGACTCAACTAGAATGAGATCCAGACAAGATCGTCATAAAAACGAATTGAAAAATCGGTGTATTTATCAAAAAAAATATCGAAAGACGGAAAAAACCAATACGACCACGATGGAACCACAAGACACATGAAGTGAAGCGGTATGCGATGCCGATTTGTCTTCTCAAATTTTACTTATACGTTTCGCGCGTGCCACTACCCAGACATAAGGCGGAATTATTCTTCTTCTGCCATTTTTTGATAATATATATAAATATATATTTATAATCAGGAAGACAAATATAATAAGATACAGGTAGTACCATTTGAATGCCTGTAAGTTGTACTTTTCCAAAGATGTTGTTTTCTCGATTGAAAATTCTCTAGCACTCCTAAAAACAATCTTTTTTTGGGTAATATTATGATTTTTCTTGAAAAGAAACTTCTATAGTCTGGTTCTTTGGTACTTTGATTCTTATTGGTTCTTTAGCTCTTTGGTAGTTTAGTACTTTGGTTCTTTGGTACTTAGGTCTTTGGAAGGTACTTTATCACTTTCTTTGATTGGCTGTTTAATTGGTACTTTGGTTGATTGGATCTTGTACTTCGGTTCTTTGACTCGTAGATATCTTGGTTCATGGGTTCTTTGGTACTTTGATTCTTTGACTTTTGGGATTTTTGTTTTACTCGTACTTGAGTTCCTTGGTACTTTGGTCAATTGGCACTGTGGAACTTTGGTACTCTGGTTCTCTTGTACTGATTCTATGGTACTTTGGTTCTTTGGATCATTGGTACTCTGGATCTCTGGTACTTTGATACTCCGTTTCTTAAGTACTTTGTTTCTTTGACACGTTGGCTCTTGAGTACTTTAGTACTGATTCTCTGGTACTTTGGTTAATTGGCTCTTTGGTACTTTGATTCAATCTAGCTGAAGAACCAAAGTATCAAGGAGCCAAAGAGTCAAAGTACTAAAGTACCATATCAAAGAACCAGAGTATCAAAAAACCAAAGTACCCGAGAACTAGAGTATCAAAGCACCATAGAGCCAAAGTACCAAAGAATCAAAATACCAGATTACCGAAGTACCGAAGAGTCAAAGAAAAAAGTACCAGAGAACTAGAGTATCAAAGTACCACATAGCCAAAGTACCAGAGAACCAAAATACCAGAGTACCAAAGTACCGAAGAGCGAAAGTACCATAGTATCAAAGAGCCAAAGAAAAAAGTACCAGAAAATCAGAGTATCAAATAAGTAATCAATAGCCAAGGTGTCGAAGAACCAAAGTACTCATGTACCAAAAAACCAAAGTAACAAAGAACCAGAGTATCAAAGTATCAAAGAGCCAGAGTACCAATGTTACAAAGAACTAGGTATCAAAGTATCAAAGTATCAAAATCCAAAGATCTCAAGAACCAAAGTACCAATAAGCCAAAGAACCGAAGTACGAAAGATCCAGTCAACCAAAGAACCAAAAAGCCAAAGTACTATAACGAGTCAATCAATCAAAGTACCAAAGAACCTTAGTACGGGAATACAAAAAAAGCAGAGTACCAAAGGAACCGAGAACCAATAAACCACAACCAATCCCACAATCGCATCTATTTCCTTTAACTTATTATTTATAGTAACCTTGGACACATACAGGGTGTCCCACATAAGAATCGACACAGAGCAGGAGCACGTAGGAGAACCTAAAATATTTTGACTTTACGTAACTTACCATTAACTGAGTTGTACCCCTAAGAAGTTATGAGCCTTGCAAGCGCAGAAGAAGTGAGATAAGAAAGGACGGAAGCATAAGAAGGAAGAGAAGATACGCGTAGAGGGAGAAATACCTCTGAAAGAACTGCAGGATGAAACGAACAAACTAAAAAATGGATAATTTACAGGAAACAATGAAACCAAGGCAGGATGAAGAATATGAGACAGAAGGGACAACAAATAGTAGAAAACATAATAAGAGCAATAGCGGAATCTACGCTACAGGATGCATAAAGCGGTTTTAGATGATGGAGGAGTATACAGAATTCACGAAAAAAAACAAAAAATGTATGCACATAACACAAACTCAATCATAAGTAACAATCTTCGAACATTGAACCACTAGAACAAGCAAAGCCGAACGTACACGATATGTTTGAGTCGATAACATTCTGTTTTTGTTTATATTTATGTGATGTTATTTTAACTTATTTGTGACAAGATCTCTACAATCCAACCGTCCATGAAGAAGCTCCACAAACACAGCACTTTATTGGTATAATTGCCACACTAAATCTTCTTCTCAAGCACAAATAAATTATCTTCAACTGGAAAATCACAACAAGTGTCACTTTGAAACATCTATTAACGTCATGGCAACGCATTTCAAGTTAGCTCGATTGATGCCCAACGTTGCCGTTTGTGAGAAAAATTCCTCTTATCAACTTTTTGGTGTAAAAGATCAAGGAAAATCGTTGGATTATTCAACGACAAGTAGTAATAGCGATGAAAAAAAAGGCTACACTCTCCTTGAATATTGAGGAGAAATACTTTGATGATAGTGACCTTCAACTCATTGTTATTGAATTGGTGACAGAAAATCTGGTGAAAGGTTTTCAAGGATGTGAAAATGGCAAACCAGGAGCTTGTTTGTTTATATGCTTCTAGTGGTTCAATATTCGAAGGTCACAACAAACATTTACAAGTGCTGTTCATAAATATACATGGACGAAAAAATTAAGAAATGGTCAAAGCAAGGCGAAAAATTAAATATCGGACATAATAACCGACAAATATAGAGTTTTTCGTGAATAAGTGAACTTGGTCCAAATGCTGGAACCGATTTCATGATTTTTATTGGTTTATTCAATTTTTATAATTGCCCACTACGCCATCGCATAAATGTTGCTTGCATAAGTGGCACTCTGGAAACCTTTGGGTTTAATAAATTGAGTTTTAGCTAGATAGCAATTTGCAATGAAGTTTCATTACAAGGCGGAAAGTACTGTACAATGAAAAACAGTAAAACCCAATTCACATCACCAACAGCAAATCCCATTTCGAGCTAGCCCACTAATCAGCCACACAACGTATCGGATTTAAAGCTTTTACGAGCGTATAAATCCGAACTTCAATCATCACTTAACCACAAAAAAGCCCCAAGATGCTAGCGGCTAGCTGCAATATGTTACACACCATGACGGATTTTTGCATAATTTTTCTCCGAATATTCCTTGGAAAAGTAGGTTTGTTAGCAAAGTTTTCATAGCTCGTTACTGACATGGCATATATTATGCGTTTCAATTGTTCCTGAGATGTGAGATGTGAGCATAAGGAACTTTGCACTTGAGCCATTTAATGCTGATTCAATTACTTGTTCGTGCCAGAGACTGAAATAATCCTCGTGAGAGTCGCGACCTACATATAAATTGGTTCGTTTGATTCTAGGGAGTCATTTTGTCTTTCATGCTTGAAAGTATGTTCAATATAGTCTTTGACATCGATGAGTTCGATAAAGGATATTGAGAGCTTATGTTCAAGGTTCTGCTAGATTACTTCCAGTTTATTACTGATAAAAGGAAGGAGCTCGACTTTTCATGACAAAAATGAGCATAGGATACGCCGGTTGACTGGGAATTTAACTTATAGTTGCCAACAGAGATCCCTGGAGTTTGATTACTAATTTTTCATTGCGTTCGGCGCTCAATTCAAATGCATTTTTGCTATTGACATGGGTCGGAACTATTCGGGAAATCGTTCGATATTATGGCGTCACCGTGCGCTATTTGAATACACACTAGGACAGGGAAGCATTTTAACTTTTTCAGGTGTCACGATTGTACTGCTATTTAAGTTCAAAATAAACAGACGTCTTCTATATCTTTCCAGTTTTCTATTTTTTCTGTCTTATTCGTTGTTTCTCTATTTCATCGTTTATATGTTTTTATAGATTCATGTTTTATTTGTTAAACTTCTCTTTCTTTTCTTTGCATGTTTTAGGCTTTTTCATCCTTAATTTTGGCAATCACTCCATATTTCATCTTCTTCTTGCTTTTCCGTCTTTTAGAAGTTCTCTTGTTTTGATTTCCACCAGGATGTAATCAATTATCGATTTTCATCTCTGATTTTCATCATTATTGTGTATTTGTTTATGTCTTCATGTTCGAAAAATGCATGTGTTGGTGATCATCAAGTCGTGTATTTTGCAAAAATCTAGCTTTTTTTTCCGTTCCCATTTCCCAATTGTGATTTCATTTGATTCATCTTTTTTTTCGACTCTTTTTTACCTCTTCCACTGTTAACGTTAGCTCTACCCAAAATTTGTCTGCTACAATTGTTTCTTTTGTTTTCATGTTCTCATGTCTATTTTAAATATTGCTTCCCAGCTGTGTATGTTCATTTCTAATGTCTTGTGTAGTATGCATCTCCTTTTCCAATTTGATCGCTCGTTGTCCCTTCTTTTTTGTCTCTGTTATTTCCAGCATCTTCAATTTTATCTTTTCGAATTCTTCTAGTTCTATTTATTTGCCTGCTATACCATGTTCCTATTTTTCTTATTTTGTTTCTTTTGATCTGGTTCATTTGTCCTTGCGTTGTTTGTTCCATATTCGTATTAACTTCTTTTAGGTGAAATAATTTGTTTTTTGCTCTTCTGTACTTGGGTGAAATAGAAGACAAATTAGGAGGAGAGTTTGGTCTTTCTTCTTTTTTTTTCATCCTATTATAGTAAGTAATGGTAAGAAAATTTTGCATTCAACGTAACGAAACTCAAGCGCAACCATCATGTGGCTCCGAACCCTTATTAGTGCACGAACCAAGAAGCAATGTTTTGGGTACCATTTGATGGCTTTCCTTATGTTAAATTTGTTTTCTGGAGAAGGGGACTGAATATATTTTTTGATATTTTTGCATTTGTTAATACTTGATGTCTTTGTTGAATTTTTCAAATCAAATTATTTGGCATTATTTTCGATTGATGATTATAATCTGCCAAATTAACGATTATCTATTTATTCAAAAGCCAAAAAGCTCCATTAGAAAAATGAACGATGAAACTAAAATTAAAAAAGCTACCTAAAGAATAATAAAAATCATCAAAACATGCGAAAGCTTACAAAAGGAGAAATAATTCAGAAATTAAAAGAGTAAACTAGATAAAAACCACTTTCAATTCAAGTTATCGAGAATAAAAAACCTCAACAAACAAATAAATAGAAACATAATTAAAACAGGAGGATGGACATAAATATCACCAAAACAAATAAAAAAAATATAAAGAGCAAAAACAATCCAAAAAGAACCAAAATAAAACTATAAAATTCAATAAGAGAAAAACCACCTTCAATTTATAAACTAAAACACCTTTATTGAAAAGATAAATAAGAAAACTGAAATAAAAAAAGTATCTAAAGGATAAATTTAAAAAAAAATCAACTTGGAAGCAAAAAAAATGTTAAAAATCACCAAAAAAGAAATACTTAGCTTTGGGAAAAAAGAAATAACTCAAGAATCTATGAAAGCTAGATAAAAGCAAGTTACTCTCGATTAAAAAGAATTCAGCTGAAGTTATCTAGAAATAAATAAATAAAAAGATGATTGTTTATCAAGCAAAGCTTTACAAAACAAAAACAATATATAGGTAGTAGTAAAGTATCGTACAAAAGGTAGGTTAAAGATATAACTAAAAAATATGAAATTTATAAATCATAACAAAAAAATTATAATTTAAAGAAACCACCTTATCAATATGTTTTTATACTCTTCTCCCAAACCTCCCGAATTGACACCTACAGATTTTTTTATTAACAAGTTTAAAAAATGCACAAAAAATATAAAATTGAATAATTTGAAATGATTAACATGGAGAGTCACGAACAAGATTTTAAAACCTTCATAGAAAAATTGAAAAAAAAAAATCAAAAACTATCAAAAGCTCACCCCTGGAGAAAAATTCCAGAAAAAAAAATATTTGACCAAAATAAAAAAATTAAACAAAAGGAATGGATAAGATGCAGAAAAAAATATGCAAAAAACCTAAAATAAAAACGAATAAGAATAAACGATTCCTCAATGTTTGGGTTTGGTTCATCGGATCCTCATTTTTATCAATATTTCTGATCACAAATTTTTTGAGAAATCAAAAAAAGTAAGTAACTTATTAAGCAAAAAAAGAATAAAAAAAGAATGTATCCAATAATATCATGGTCCAATAAAATAAGAAAACTGTATTTTTGGTTTTCGACAATAATTTAATAATAATAATCTTTATTAGCATAAATAGCTAAGTATACAAAAAACTGTCTGTAAAATTGTGTGACATAAAAGTTGTGGATATTTTTCTTAGATAACTTTATTCTCTTTAATTTTTTTTTATGTGAAGAGGGTTGAGGATGACTTGATATTCTTAGTTCATTTTGTTTTTGATATGTTTATGGTTCATTGTATCTGGTGTTGTCCGGCTTTGGTACACTTTAGGACCCCTCGAATTTTGCACTTCTAATGAATTTATTTGAAAGATATCGTAAAATCTTGTACGTTTGTGCAAAAAAATTTATGAAAAAAAAAAAAAAAATTATTGAAAAAAAAAAAAAAAAAGTTTGGGTTAGTTTGGGTTAGTTTAGTTGCTAGGTAGCAAGTTCAAATCTCCTTTATAACCTATTCTCTATCTATTGTATAAAAAATAAAGTACAAAATCGTGGGGTCCTAATATGCACCAGACCCGTGTTGTCCATTAGGACATGGTAGAAGTTTCGTGTGGAGTGAAGTAAATAGAAAATTATTCTACACAGAACTACAAATACGACATCATTTAGCATTACAGAAACACACACCTATAACTCAATTTTTTATTCCGTTGTTCTAGAACCAATAAATTTCCATTCTGCTATCTCTCGCTATATCTACAAACATTATTCACACCCTTGCATATCCGGTACATGGTACATGCCAAATTTATTCATTTTTATCGACAAAAATGCTCAGCCTTCAAGTGGCAATATAGCAAAAAGTACGTAAACCAAGAATATTGCATTTATTATAGAAAAATGTCACCGTAAATCGATTCTGTACGGGTGTCAAAACGTTTTGTCGTAGTGAATACACGTGTTCCGTAGACGGTAATTGGCTTCCATTGGGCATTTGCCAATTAATTTTTCGGTTACAGCTTTGAAGCGGGAGAATTGTTGGAAACGTTCAATCATCCGGCATCGGACGCAATGGGTATGTTATTTTGGCGATTATTATGGAAAGTCCATGGCCGATTTGAATATTGATTTGGACGTATGGAAAAATGAGCAATTTTTTTTGGAAATTGGGTGCAGTAAGCATAATTTATTATTTTTATTTGAGAGTTATATGTATTTGACCGAGTATTTAACAAACAAGTCTCAGTATAACGTGTTATAAATAAATAAATAATCGTTTATTTAGCAAATGAGTGATACAAAAAAAAAGTTGATGATACCTAATGTATAATAATACATCACCTAATGTACCTATAACGAGCAAAATGAAGAAAGACTGAATGAAGGATTAAAAATTAAAAATATTGACTTCATTGGGGGGAACAGAAATGAATACTCTTCAACCATTTTTATAACAACCCATAGTTTTTTCATCAGTTCCTGTAAAAAAATGTCTGGAAAATTTACTGGTGGAAAACTCTATCTTTTGTATTTTTTGAGTTACGACTATTTTTATAAGTGAATGTTGGCTAGTAGAAAAAATAATAACATTCATGTTCAAGAGCAATTTTCTGGAAATTTTCTCAAATCGACGTGGACTTTTTTTGGTGATTTCCATAAAAAAAAATGTGCAGAATTCACTGGTGAAAAATTCAGAACTCTATTTCTTAAAGTTTCCAAGTTACAACTGTTTTATAAGTGAATGTGAACAATAGAAAAAATAACAACACTCATGTTTGAGGACAGTTTTCTCGAAATTTTCTCTAATCCCCGTACACATTTTCTTGGTGATTTTCATCTAAAAAAAAGTAGAAATCACGTCCAAATTTGAAGTTGATAACTCAAGTAGTTGGCCCGGGACAGCCCACTAAACTCGTCTGTTAGTTTCCTCACATTTTTAAATATTAAAAAAAAATCAAAACGGACAATGATCTTTCTGCGCATGTCACGGTGAAAAGTACACATTAGAGTATATCACGTCCAAATTTGAAGTTGATAACCCCAGTAGTTTGTCCGGGACAGCCCTCTAAAGTCGTCAGTCAATTTCCTCTTATTCAATGTTTTTTTTTAACAATTTAAAAATAGATTTTTATCTTTTTGTGCATGTCACGTTAAAAAGTGCACATTGAAGTATATCACGTCCAAATTTGAAGATGATCACTCGAGTAGTTTGTCCAGGACAGCCCTCTAAAGTCGTCAGTCAATTTCCTCTCATTCAATGTTTTTTTTTTAAACAATTTAAAAATAGATTTTTATCTTTTTGTGCATGTCACGTTAAAACTGCACATTGAAGTATATCACGTACAAATTTGAAGTTGATAACTCGAGTAGTTTGTCCAGGACAGCCCTCTAAAGTCGTCAGTCAATTTCCTCTCATTCAATGTTTTTTTTTAACAATTTAAAAATAGATTTTCATCTTTTTGTGCATGTCACGTTAAAAAGTGCACATTGAAGTATATCACGTCCAAATTTGAAGATGATCACTCGAGAAGTTTGTCCAGGACAGCCCTCTAAAGTCGTCAGTCAATTTCCTCTCATACAATTTTTTTTTTTTATTAATTTAAAAATAGATTTTTATCTTTTTCTGCATGTCACGTTAAAAAGTGCACATTGAAGTATATTACGTCCAATCTTGAAGTTGATAACTCGAGTAGTTTGTCCAGGACAGCCCTCTAAAGTCGTCAGTCAATTTCCTCTCATTCAATGTTTTTTTTTAACAATTTAAAAATAGATTTTCATCTTTTTGTGCATGTCACGTTAAAAAGTGCACATTGAAGTATATCACGTCCAAATTTGAAGATGATCACTCGAGAAGTTTGTCCAGGACAGCCCTCTAAAGTCGTCAGTCAATTTCCTCTCATTCAATTTTTTTTTTTTATTAATTTAAAAATAGATTTTTATCTTTTTCTGCATGTCACGTTAAAAAGTGCACATTGAAGTATATTACGTCCAATCTTGAAGTTGATAACTCGAGTAGTTTGTCCAGGACAGCCCTCTAAAGTCGTCAGTCAATTTCCTCTCATTCAATGTTTTTTTTAAACAATTTAAAAATAGATTTTCATCTTTTTGTGCATGTCACGTTAAAAAGTGCACATTGAAGTATATCACGTCCAAATTTGAAGATGATCACTCGAGAAGTTTGTCCAGGACAGCCCTCTAAAGTCGTCAGTCAATTTCCTCTCATTCAATTTTTTTTTTTTATTAATTTAAAAATAGATTTTTATCTTTTTCTGCATGTCACGTTAAAAAGTGCACATTGAAGTATATTACGTCCAATCTTGAAGTTGATAACTCGAGTAGTTTGTCCAGGACAGCCCTCTAAAGTCGTCAGTCAATTTCCTCTCACTCAATGTTTTTTTTTAAAACAATTTTAAAATAGATTTTTATCTTTTTGTGCATGTCACGTTAAAAAGTGCACATTGAAGTAGATCACGTTCAAATTTGAAGTTGATAACCCGAGTAGTTTGTCCAGGACAGCCCTCTAAAGTCGTCAGTCAATTTCCTCTCACTCGATGTTTTTTTTAAAACAATTTTAAAATAGATTTTTATCTTTTTGTGCATGTCACGTTAAAAAGTGCACATTGAAGTAAATCACGTCCAAATTTGAAGTTGATAACCCGAGTAGTTTGTCCAGGACAGCCCTTTAAAGTCGTCAGTCAATTTCCTCTCATTCAATGTTTTTTTTTTAAACAATTCAAAATAGATTTTCATCTTTTTGTGCATGCCACGTTAAAAAGTGCACATTGAAGTATATCACGTCCAAATTTGAAGTTGATAACTTGAGTAGTTTGTCCAGGACAGCCCTCTAAAGTCGTCAGTCAATTTCCTCTCATTCAATGTTTTTTTTTAAACAATAATTCAAAAAAAGATTTTTATCTTTTTGTGCATGTCACGTTAAAAAGTGCACATCACATCCAAATTTGAAGTTGATAACTCAAGTAGTTTGTCCAGGACAGCCCTCTGAAGTCGTCAGTCAATTTCCTCTCATTCAATGTTTTTTTTTAAACAATTTAAAAATAGATTTTTATCTTTTTGTGCATGTCACGTTAAAAAGTGCACATTGAAGTATATCACGTCCAAATTTGAAGTTGATAACTCGAGTAGTTTGTCCAGGACAGCCCTCTAAAGTCGTCAGTCAATTTCCTCCCATCCAATGTTTTTTTTTAAACAATTTAAAAATAGATTTTCATCTTTTTGTGCATGTCACGTTAAAAAGTGCACATCACATCCAAATTTGAAGTTGATAACTCAAGTAGTTTGTCCAGGACAGCCCTCTGAAGTCGTCAGTCAATTTCCTCTCATTCAATGTTTTTTTTTAAACAATTTAAAAATAGATTTTTATCTTTTTGTGCATGTCACGTTAAAAAGTGCACATTGAAGTATATCACGTCCAAATTTGAAGATGATCACTCGAGTAGTTTGTCCAGGACAGCCCTCTAAAGTCGTCAGTCAATTTCCTCTCATTCAATGTTTTTTTTTAAACAATTTAAAAATAGATTTTTATCTTTTTGTGCACGTCACGTTAAAAAGTGCACATTGAAGTATATCACGTCCAAATTTGAAGTTGATAACTCGAGTAGTTTGTCCAGGACAGCCCTCTAAAGTCGTCAGTCAATTTCCTCTCATTCAATGTTTTTTTTTTAACAATTTAAAAATAGATTTTCATCTTTTTGTGCATGTCACGTTAAAAAGTGCACATTGAAGTATATCACGTCCAAATTTGAAGATGATCACTCGAGTAGTTTGTCCAGGACAGCCCTCTAAAGTCGTCAGTCAATTTCCTCTCATTCAATGTTTTTTTTTAAAAATTTAAAAATAGATTTTTATCTTTTTCTGCATGTCACGTTAAAAAGTGCACATTGAAGTATATTACGTCCAATCTTGAAGTTGAAAACTCGAGTAGTTTGTCCAGGACAGCCCTCTAAAGTCGTCAGTCAATTTCCTCTCATTCAATGTTTTTTTTTAAACAATTTAAAAATAGATTTTTATCTTTTTGTGCACGTCACGTTAAAAAGTGCACATTGAAGTATATCACGTCCAAATTTGAAGTTGATAACTCGAGTGGTTTGTCCAGGACAGCCCTCTAAAGTCGTCAGTCAATTTCCTCTCATTCAATGTTTTTTCTTAAACAATTTAAAAATAGATTTTTATCTTTTTGTGCATGTCACGTTAAAACTGCACATTGAAGTATATCACGTACAAATTTGAAGTTGATAACTCGAGTAGTTTGTCCAGGACAGCCCTCTAAAGTCGTCAGTCATTTTCCTCTCATTCAATGTTTTTTTTTTAAACAATTTAAAAATAGATTTTCATCTTGTTGTGCATGTCACGTTAAAAAGTGCACATTGAAGTATATCACGTCCAAATTTGAAGTTGATAACTCGAGTAGTTTGTCCAGGACAGCCCTCTAAAGTCGTCAGTCAATTTCCTCTCATTCAATGTTTTTTTTTAACAATTTAAAAATAGATTTTCATCTTTTTGTGCATGTCACGTTAAAAAGTGCACATTGAAGTATATCACGTCCAAATTTGAAGATGATCACTCGAGTAGTTTGTCCAGGACAGCCCTCTAAAGTCGTCAGTCAATTTCCTCTCATTCAATTATTTTTTTTTATTAATTTAAAAATAGATTTTTATCTTTTTCTGCATGTCACGTTAAAAAGTGCACATTGAAGTATATTACGTCCAATCTTGAAGTTGATAACTCGAGTAGTTTGTCCAGGACAGCCCTCTAAAGTCGTCAGTCAATTTCCTCTCACTCAATGTTTTTTTTTAAAACAATTTTAAAATAGATTTTTATCTTTTTGTGCATGTCACGTTAAAAAGTGCACATTGAAGTAGATCACGTTCAAATTTGAAGTTGATAACCCGAGTAGTTTGTCCAGGACAGCCCTCTAAAGTCGTCAGTCAATTTCCTCTCACTCGATGTTTTTTTTAAAACAATTTTAAAATAGATTTTTATCTTTTTGTGCATGTCACGTTAAAAAGTGCACATTGAAGTAAATCACGTCCAAATTTGAAGTTGATAACCCGAGTAGTTTGTCCAGGACAGCCCTTTAAAGTCGTCAGTCAATTTCCTCTCATTCAATGTTTTTTTTTTAAACAATTCAAAATAGATTTTCATCTTTTTGTGCATGCCACGTTAAAAAGTGCACATTGAAGTATATCACGTCCAAATTTGAAGTTGATAACTTGAGTAGTTTGTCCAGGACAGCCCTCTAAAGTCGTCAGTCAATTTCCTCTCATTCAATGTTTTTTTTTAAACAATAATTCAAAAAAAGATTTTTATCTTTTTGTGCATGTCACGTTAAAAAGTGCACATCACATCCAAATTTGAAGTTGATAACTCAAGTAGTTTGTCCAGGACAGCCCTCTGAAGTCGTCAGTCAATTTCCTCTCATTCAATGTTTTTTTTTAAACAATTTAAAAATAGATTTTTATCTTTTTGTGCATGTCACGTTAAAAAGTGCACATTGAAGTATATCACGTCCAAATTTGAAGTTGATAACTCGAGTAGTTTGTCCAGGACAGCCCTCTAAAGTCGTCAGTCAATTTCCTCCCATCCAATGTTTTTTTTTAAACAATTTAAAAATAGATTTTCATCTTTTTGTGCATGTCACGTTAAAAAGTACACATCACATCCAAATTTGAAGTTGATAACTCAAGTAGTTTGTCCAGGACAGCCCTCTGAAGTCGTCAGTCAATTTCCTCTCATTCAATGTTTTTTTTTAAACTATTTAAAAATAGATTTTTATCTTTTTGTGCATGTCACGTTAAAAAGTGCACATTGAAGTATATCACGTCCAAATTTGAAGATGATCACTCGAGTAGTTTGTCCAGGACAGCCCTCTAAAGTCGTCAGTCAATTTCCTCTCATTCAATGTTTTTTTTTAAACAATTTAAAAATAGATTTTTATCTTTTTGTGCACGTCACGTTAAAAAGTGCACATTGAAGTATATCACGTCCAAATTTGAAGTTGATAACTCGAGTAGTTTGTCCAGGACAGCCCTCTAAAGTCGTCAGTCAATTTCCTCTCATTCAATGTTTTTTTTTTAACAATTTAAAAATAGATTTTCATCTTTTTGTGCATGTCACGTTAAAAAGTGCACATTGAAGTATATCACGTCCAAATTTGAAGATGATCACTCGAGTAGTTTGTCCAGGACAGCCCTCTAAAGTCGTCAGTCAATTTCCTCTCATTCAATGTTTTTTTTTAAACAATAATTCAAAAAAAGATTTTTATCTTTTTGTGCATGTCACGTTAAAAAGTGCACATCACATCCAAATTTGAAGTTGATAACTCAAGTAGTTTGTCCAGGACAGCCCTCTGAAGTCGTCAGTCAATTTCCTCTCATTCAATGTTTTTTTTTAAACAATTTAAAAATAGATTTTTATCTTTTTGTGCATGTCACGTTAAAAAGTGCACATTGAAGTATATCACGTCCAAATTTGAAGTTGATAACTCGAGTAGTTTGTCCAGGACAGCCCTCTAAAGTCGTCTGTCAATTTCCTCCCATCCAATGTTTTTTTTTAAACAATTTAAAAATAGATTTTCATCTTTTTGTGCATGTCACGTTAAAAAGTACACATCACATCCAAATTTGAAGTTGATAACTCAAGTAGTTTGTCCAGGACAGCCCTCTAAAGTCGTCAGTCAATTTCCTCTCATTCAATGTTTTTTTTTAAACAATTTAAAAATAGATTTTTATCTTTTTGTGCACGTCACGTTAAAAAGTGCACATTGAAGTATATCACGTCCAAATTTGAAGTTGATAACTCGAGTAGTTTGTCCAGGACAGCCCTCTAAAGTCGTCAGTCAATTTCCTCTCATTCAATGTTTTTTTTTTAACAATTTAAAAATAGATTTTCATCTTTTTGTGCATGTCACGTTAAAAAGTGCACATTGAAGTATATCACGTCCAAATTTGAAGATGATCACTCGAGTAGTTTGTCCAGGACAGCCCTCTAAAGTCGTCAGTCAATTTCCTCTCATTCAATGTTTTTTTTTAAACAATAATTCAAAAAAAGATTTTTATCTTTTTGTGCATGTCACGTTAAAAAGTGCACATCACATCCAAATTTGAAGTTGATAACTCAAGTAGTTTGTCCAGGACAGCCCTCTGAAGTCGTCAGTCAATTTCCTCTCATTCAATGTTTTTTTTTAAACAATTTAAAAATAGATTTTTATCTTTTTGTGCATGTCACGTTAAAAAGTGCACATTGAAGTATATCACGTCCAAATTTGAAGTTGATAACTCGAGTAGTTTGTCCAGGACAGCCCTCTAAAGTCGTCTGTCAATTTCCTCCCATCCAATGTTTTTTTTTAAACAATTTAAAAATAGATTTTCATCTTTTTGTGCATGTCACGTTAAAAAGTACACATCACATCCAAATTTGAAGTTGATAACTCAAGTAGTTTGTCCAGGACAGCCCTCTAAAGTCGTCAGTCAATTTCCTCTCATTCAATGTTTTTTTTTAAACAATTTAAAAATAGATTTTTATCTTTTTGTGCACGTCACGTTAAAAAGTGCACATTGAAGTATATCACGTCCAAATTTGAAGTTGATAACTCGAGTAGTTTGTCCAGGACAGCCCTCTAAAGTCGTCAGTCAATTTCCTCTCATTCAATGTTTTTTTTTTAACAATTTAAAAATAGATTTTCATCTTTTTGTGCATGTCACGTTAAAAAGTGCACATTGAAGTATATCACGTCCAAATTTGAAGATGATCACTCGAGTAGTTTGTCCAGGACAGCCCTCTAAAGTCGTCAGTCAATTTCCTCTCATTCAATGTTTTTTTTTAAACAATAATTCAAAAAAAGATTTTTATCTTTTTGTGCATGTCACGTTAAAAAGTGCACATCACATCCAAATTTGAAGTTGATAACTCAAGTAGTTTGTCCAGGACAGCCCTCTGAAGTCGTCAGTCAATTTCCTCTCATTCAATGTTTTTTTTTAAACAATTTAAAAATAGATTTTTATCTTTTTGTGCATGTCACGTTAAAAAGTGCACATTGAAGTATATCACGTCCAAATTTGAAGTTGATAACTCGAGTAGTTTGTCCAGGACAGCCCTCTAAAGTCGTCAGTCAATTTCCTCTCATTCAATGTTTTTTTTTAAACAATTTAAAAATAGATTTTTATCTTTTTGTGCACGTCACGTTAAAAAGTGCACATTGAAGTATATCACGTCCAAATTTGAAGTTGATAACTCGAGTAGTTTGTCCAGGACAGCCCTCTAAAGTCGTCAGTCAATTTCCTCTCATTCAATGTTTTTTTTTTAACAATTTAAAAATAGATTTTCATCTTTTTGTGCATGTCACGTTAAAAAGTGCACATTGAAGTATATCACGTCCAAATTTGAAGATGATCACTCGAGTAGTTTGTCCAGGACAGCCCTCTAAAGTCGTCAGTCAATTTCCTCTCATTCAATGTTTTTTTTTAAACAATAATTCAAAAAAAGATTTTTATCTTTTTGTGCATGTCACGTTAAAAAGTGCACATCACATCCAAATTTGAAGTTGATAACTCAAGTAGTTTGTCCAGGACAGCCCTCTGAAGTCGTCAGTCAATTTCCTCTCATTCAATGTTTTTTTTTAAACAATTTAAAAATAGATTTTTATCTTTTTGTGCATGTCACGTTAAAAAGTGCACATTGAAGTATATCACGTCCAAATTTGAAGTTGATAACTCGAGTAGTTTGTCCAGGACAGCCCTCTAAAGTCGTCTGTCAATTTCCTCCCATCCAATGTTTTTTTTTAAACAATTTAAAAATAGATTTTCATCTTTTTGTGCATGTCACGTTAAAAAGTACACATCACATCCAAATTTGAAGTTGATAACTCAAGTAGTTTGTCCAGGACAGCCCTCTAAAGTCGTCAGTCAATTTCCTCTCATTCAATGTTTTTTTTTAAACAATTTAAAAATAGATTTTTATCTTTTTGTGCACGTCACGTTAAAAAGTGCACATTGAAGTATATCACGTCCAAATTTGAAGTTGATAACTCGAGTAGTTTGTCCAGGACAGCCCTCTAAAGTCGTCAGTCAATTTCCTCTCATTCAATGTTTTTTTTTTAACAATTTAAAAATAGATTTTCATCTTTTTGTGCATGTCACGTTAAAAAGTGCACATTGAAGTATATCACGTCCAAATTTGAAGATGATCACTCGAGTAGTTTGTCCAGGACAGCCCTCTAAAGTCGTCAGTCAATTTCCTCTCATTCAATGTTTTTTTTTAAACAATAATTCAAAAAAAGATTTTTATCTTTTTGTGCATGTCACGTTAAAAAGTGCACATCACATCCAAATTTGAAGTTGATAACTCAAGTAGTTTGTCCAGGACAGCCCTCTGAAGTCGTCAGTCAATTTCCTCTCATTCAATGTTTTTTTTTAAACAATTTAAAAATAGATTTTTATCTTTTTGTGCATGTCACGTTAAAAAGTGCACATTGAAGTATATCACGTCCAAATTTGAAGTTGATAACTCGAGTAGTTTGTCCAGGACAGCCCTCTAAAGTCGTCTGTCAATTTCCTCCCATCCAATGTTTTTTTTTAAACAATTTAAAAATAGATTTTCATCTTTTTGTGCATGTCACGTTAAAAAGTACACATCACATCCAAATTTGAAGTTGATAACTCAAGTAGTTTGTCCAGGACAGCCCTCTAAAGTCGTCAGTCAATTTCCTCTCATTCAATGTTTTTTTTTAAACAATTTAAAAATAGATTTTTATCTTTTTGTGCACGTCACGTTAAAAAGTGCACATTGAAGTATATCACGTCCAAATTTGAAGTTGATAACTCGAGTAGTTTGTCCAGGACAGCCCTCTAAAGTCGTCAGTCAATTTCCTCTCATTCAATGTTTTTTTTTTAACAATTTAAAAATAGATTTTCATCTTTTTGTGCATGTCACGTTAAAAAGTGCACATTGAAGTATATCACGTCCAAATTTGAAGATGATCACTCGAGTAGTTTGTCCAGGACAGCCCTCTAAAGTCGTCAGTCAATTTCCTCTCATTCAATGTTTTTTTTTAAACAATAATTCAAAAAAAGATTTTTATCTTTTTGTGCATGTCACGTTAAAAAGTGCACATCACATCCAAATTTGAAGTTGATAACTCAAGTAGTTTGTCCAGGACAGCCCTCTGAAGTCGTCAGTCAATTTCCTCTCATTCAATGTTTTTTTTTAAACAATTTAAAAATAGATTTTTATCTTTTTGTGCATGTCACGTTAAAAAGTGCACATTGAAGTATATCACGTCCAAATTTGAAGTTGATAACTCGAGTAGTTTGTCCAGGACAGCCCTCTAAAGTCGTCTGTCAATTTCCTCCCATCCAATGTTTTTTTTTAAACAATTTAAAAATAGATTTTCATCTTTTTGTGCATGTCACGTTAAAAAGTGCACATTGAAGTATATCACGTCCAAATTTGAAGATGATCACTCGAGTAGTTTGTCCAGGACAGCCCTCTAAAGTCGTCAGTCAATTTCCTCTCATTCAATGTTTTTTTTTTAAACAATAATTGAAAAAAAGATTTTCATCTTTTTGTGCATGTCACGTTAAAAAGTGCACATTGAAGTATATCACGTCGAAATTTGAAGTTGATAACTCGAATAGTTTGTCCATGACAGCCCTTTAAAGTCGTCAGTCAATATCCTCTCATTCAATGTTTTTTTTTAAACAATCTAAAAAAAGATTTTTATCTTCTTGTGCATGTCACGTTAAAACTGCACATTGAAGTATATCACGTCCAAATTTGAAGTTGATAATTCGAGTAGTTTGTCCAGGACATCCCTCTAAAGTCGTCAGTCAATTTCCTCCCATCCAATGTTGTTTTTAATCAATTTCAAAATAGATTTTTATCTTTTTGTGCATGTCACGTTAAAAAGTGCAGATTGAAGTATATCACGTCCAAATTTGAAGTTGATAACCCGATTAGTTATTGTAAAAAGTGCACATTGAAGTATATCACGTCCAAATTTGAAGTTGATAACTCGAGTAGTTTGTCCAGGACAGCCCTCTAAAGTCGTCAGTCAATTTCCTCTCATTCAATGTTTTTTTTTTAACAATTTAAAAATAGATTTTCATCTTTTTGTGCATGTCACGTTAAAAAGTGCACATTGAAGTATATCACGTACAAATTTGAAGATGATCACTCGAGTAGTTTGTCCAGGACAGCCCTCTAAAGTCGTCAGTCAATTTCCTCTCATTCAATGTTTTTTTTTTAACAATTTAAAAATAGATTTGTATCTTTTTCTGCATGTCACGTTAAAAAGTGCACATTGAAGTATATTACGTCCAATCTTGAAGTTGATAACTCGAGTAGTTTGTCCAGGACAGCCCTCTAAAGTCGTCAGTCAATTTCCTCTCATTCAATGTTTTTTTTTAAACAATTTAAAAATAGATTTTTATCTTTTTGTGCACGTCACGTTAAAAAGTGCACATTGAAGTATATCACGTCCAAATTTGAAGTTGATAACTCGAGTAGTTTGTCCAGGACAGCCCTCTAAAGTCGTCAGTCAATTTCCTCTCATTCAATGTTTTTTTTTTAACAATTTAAAAATAGGTTTTCATCTTTTTGTGCATGTCACGTTAAAAAGTGCACATTGAAGTATATCACGTCCAAATTTGAAGATGATCACTCGAGTAGTTTGTCCAGGACAGCCCTCTAAAGTCGTCAGTCAATTTCCTCTCATTCAATGTTTTTTTTTTAAACAATAATTGAAAAAAAGATTTTCATCTTTTTGTGCATGTCACGTTAAAAAGTGCGCATTGAAGTATATCACGTCGAAATTTGAAGTTGATAACTCGAGTAGTTTGTCCAGGACAGTCCTCTAAAGTCGTCAGTCAATTTCCTCCCATCCAATGTTTTTTTTTAAACAATTTAAAAATAGATTTTCATCTTTTTGTGCACGTCACGTTAAAAAGTGCACATTGAAGTATATCACGTCCAAATTTGAAGTTGATAACTCGAGTAGTTTGTCCAGGACAGCCCTCTAAAGTCGTCAGTCAATTTCCTCTCATTCAATGTTTTTTTTTTAACAATTTAAAAATAGATTTTCATCTTTTTGTGCATGTCACGTTAAAAAGTGCACATTGAAGTATATCACGTCCAAATTTGAAGATGATCACTCGAGTAGTTTGTCCAGGACAGCCCTCTAAAGTCGTCAGTCAATTTCCTCTCATTCAATGTTTTTTTTTTAAACAATAATTGAAAAAAAGATTTTCATCTTTTTGTGCATGTCACGTTAAAAAGTGCGCATTGAAGTATATCACGTCGAAATTTGAAGTTGATAACTCGAGTAGTTTGTCCAGGACAGCCCTCTAAAGTCGTCAGTCAATTTCCTCCCATCCAATGTTTTTTTTTAAACAATTTAAAAATAGATTTTCATCTTTTTGTGCATGTCACGTTAAAAAGTGCACATCACGTCCAAATTTGAAGTTGATAACTCAAGTAGTTTGTCCAGGACAGCCCTCTAAAGTCGTCAGTCAATTTCCTCTCATTCAATGTTTTTTTTTAAACAATTTGAAAATAGATTTTTATTTTTTTGTGCATGTCACGTTAAAAAGTGCACATTGAAGTATATCACGTCCAAATTTGAAGTTGATAACTCGAGTAGTTTGTCGAGGACAGCCCTCTAAAGTCGTCAGTCAATTTAATGCCATCCAATGTTTTTTTTAAATCAATTTAAAAATAGATTTTTATCTTTTTGTGCATGTCACGTTAAAAAGTGCACATCACGTCCAAATTTGAAGTTGATAACTCAAGTAGTTTGTCCAGGACAGCCCTCTAAAGTCGTCAGTCAATTTCCTCTCATTCAATGTTTTTTTTTTAAACAATTTAAAAATATATTTTTATCTTTTTGTGCATGTCACGTTAAAAAGTGCACATTGAAATATATTACGTCCAAATTTGAAGTTGATAACTCGAGTTGATTGTCCAGGACAGCCCTCTAAAGTCGTCAGTCAATTTCCTCTCATTCAATGTTTTTTTTTCAAACAATTTAAAAATAGTTTTTTAATTTTTTGTGCATGTCACGTTAAAAAGTTCACATTGAAGTATATCACTTCCAAATTTGAAGTTGATAACTCGAGTAGTTTGTCCACGACAGCCAACTAGACATTTTTAAATGTTTTGTACATGGAAAAATCATTTTTCAGAAATACACAAAAAATTTTACTCGACTCAATGGGAAAGTTGTTCAAATATATTCCTGCAAGAATTGGTTTACAAAAAAAAATAGGATTTTTGATAATATAGAGTCATAGAAACGTTTCAAACTGGAATAATATTGAATATATAATTCAAGTCAAAATGTGATATGGTCAGTCATTTCATGTATCAAACATAGCCAAGAGGAAGCATCACATTAAAAAAAAGTTAAAATCCCAATAACAAAATCCCGAATGTTTATCGAATTCGTCATCCCTGAGTTGGAAAACGTATTACAAAAACAATCTTCTAAAAAATAAAAGCCCGTCACATTTATCAACATTATACCTGCCCTGCTGAAATCCAAAACAGTCGCAGTGAAGAAGTGTCGCCTCTAATGCATTATTCAAGCAAACGGAATGATTTCTCAGGATTCTCGGGCATTCCGGGTGCGTCCAGGACGAAATTCGAAAGGCCATTTGGCCAGCTGTGATCTGTTCTGGGAAACGTGTTGTTTGTTCATCAAATCTCGGATGGCAAATGTCGCTTTAGTGCAGTCGTCACGAGCAAATCCTTCTGGCGTTTCTATAATACATTAATCCGGCTAGTGAACTTTCCTACGGCGAATAAGTTGAGTTTTGACGTGAATAGGGCTTTAGTTTTTGAGCAAGGACCACTTTGAGGGGCTCAATTTGCAAATTGAGGCTATAAAGACGTCTATATTGTCTGCCGTGAAAGCTTCATACAGAAAACGCTACATTATTTTTGAGTCACTTCCTCTTTTTATTTTATAGCATCCAAATTGTTTTGAATTGATCTTCGATGACGGATTTTTTTTTAATATTCACTCAAAATACTCAAGAATCAACTATTTTTATGACAGTCGTAAGATAGCTAAGTGAAAAACGGAAGTTAACCGGCTCTACTGATGAAAGTTCAAAGCACGTTCATACCCTTTCCTGTCACAAGCCAATACCAAAGGGAATTTTTTACAATGACGAAATTTTATGCCATAGATGTCGGGTAAAACGAACATTTTTCTTGTTATTGACAAGGAATGAAGATAGAGTCACTTATCCTATACATAAAGTTATAACTTACTTCAGTCCGAAGGGAGTAGCATGCAAATTTTAACTTTCGACCCTTTAGAATGCAAATCCTCTTTGACTGTTTTCGAAAATCCCATCTTCAAACCATCTATAAAAGCCGAGTATCATTGCCTGCATCAAACTCGATTTAACAATAACCCTAGCTCTTTCTGGACACTTTAATCTATGTAAAAAATGCATAGAACTGGAATGCCAGCGCTAGCCCGGAAACCATGCCAGGCAAATGGATAAATTCCAACAGAGTATATCGCGGTGTCGCTTCTCTACACAGCAAAGCGTGTATACTCGAAATACCTTTCTAGATTTATCGAAATTGATTTTAAATCCCATGTGCCAAGCTTAACCGGGGAATCGCCAAATTTACATTTGTGTTCTTGTTTGTCACTGAGAATGCAGAACAAATATGTGAGCGCAGGATGGATATTTAATATTGCTTCACCAATATCGCTTTATACGTTGAAGGTATCTTGTTTTATTGGATGGCTTACTCGTATTGATTTGATATTCACTTACAATCTCCCTGGAGCTCGCGGGAGATTCGGCAACAAAAAATTTCATGCCAAAACTGATCATTGGAAAAAACATAACCCAGGAATCACCTCGCATTTAGTGGAAGAAACCAACGGCTCCTTACTCTACTCGCCATTGAGGAAGAAAGAAGGGAATCAGGATTTTATAAAACATTTGGAAGTCATAACCAATCTTGTCCATAATTGATAACATTGCAACTTTATATTGGAAGTTGAAAATAAATCATTTATCAAAAATATTTGTCTTTAACAGCTGTCAAGCACTCGCGGCTGGATGTAACTCCCATGCACCAACCACAGTGTTGCCGTTTACCTTATCTCTGTCTGTGAAAGTTGGGTTGGGTTGGGATTGTTAGGGAGAGTGGGGACGGCAACACTGTAATCATATGGGAGCTACATCCAGATGCAAAGCCAGGGTGATTTCCACTTATTAATCTTTCAGTCACGTGATTATGAGCAGGGTGATTTCACTTATAATCTTCCCGGAGCTCGAATTATTTCCGGAAATTAATTCGAGCTCTAGGAATATTCGGCAAGAAAATTTCATGCCAAAACTATTTGAGAAGATTTAATAGTAGCGACTGGACTCACCTCGCATTTAGTGGAAGAAACCAACGGCTCCTTACTCTACTCGCCATTGAGGAAGAAAGAAGGGAATCAGGATTTAATAAAACATTTGGAAGTTATAACCAATCTTGTCCATAATTGATAACATTGCAACTTTGTATTGGAAGTTGAAAATAAATCATTCATGAAAAATATTTGTCTTTAACAGCTGTCAAGCACTCGCGGCTGGATGTAACTCCCATGCACCAACCACAGTGTTGCCGTTTGCCTTATCTCTGTCTGTGAAAGTTGGGTTGGGTTGGGATTGTTAGGGAGAGTGGGGACGGCAACACTGTAATCATATGCGAGCTACATCCAGATGCAAAGCCAGGGTGATTTCCACTTATTAATCTTTCAGTCACGTGATTATGAGCAGGGCGATTTCACTTATAATCTTCCCGGAGCTCGAATTATTTCCGGAAATTAATTCGAGCTCTAGGAAGATTCGGCAAGAAAATTTCATGCCAAAACTATTTGAGAAGATTTAATAGTAGCGACTGGACTCACCTCGCATTTAGTGGAAGAAACCAACGGCTCCTTACTCTACTCGCCATTGAGGAAGAAAGAAGGGAATCAGGATTTAATAAAACATTTGGAAGTTATAACCAATCTTGTCCATAATTGATAACATTGCAACTTTGTATTGGAAGTTGAAAATAAATCATTTATCAAAAATATTTGTCATTGTTTTTAACAGCTGTCAAGCACTCGCGGCTGGATGTAGCTCCCATGCACCAACCACAGTGTTGCCGTTTGCCTTATCTCTGTCTGTGAAAGTTGGGTTGGGTTGAGATTGTTAGGGAGAGCGGGGACGGCAACACTGTAATCATATGGAAGCTACATCCAGATGCAAAGCCAGGGTGATTTCCACTTATCAATCTTTCAGTCACGTGATTATGAGCAGGGTGATTTCCGATAAAATAAGGTCGTTGCCATAGCAACATAATAAAATGCAAGCCTATGATTGGTTAGAATTGACTGGTAGGAAATTTTCAGATAAAATTCTTGTAGTGATTTGGGTATCAGTATAAAACTCTCTCTCTCTATATTATTTTGAACCTAGTAGAACCTCTATTAAACAGTTGCTTCTTTCGAGTTCTATGAATCAGCTTACTGAGTTTGTGGTTGTGCACTAATGGTGATGGTTATGGTAAGGATGAGGGACAAAAGCCCTTTTTGCCAACCCCACGTCTCCAACCCTGTTCACCCAAATCGTCCCGTCTCCATCCCAGCTCAGGTCCCCCAACTCCACCCAAGGAATGGTTGCCGCTCCTAAGACCCTTCTCCTCAGGCGACCCCATCTATCGCAGACTCCCAGTAGATGGTAGATCTCCTTCGACCTTCCACAGAAGGGACGGCACAGCAGCACCTGCATTGCCATCGTTGATGTTGATGTGGATCTCATTACACCAGGCATGCTAATCTTTGTAATTGCTCCATTCTGTTCTGAGCTGTCACTTGTTTGGTTTTAGTCTGATCACGTCCGTGTAGATCCAGTGGACAATTCTGGGCGACAACCTCCAGACCTTGCCAATCGCACCCCTACAATGCCAGAATGCTCTTGTGCCCTTTTAAGATTTTTCGCTCAAGTGCAGTTGAGGGTTTTATCCAGAATGATTCCTAGGTATTTAACTTCTTTAGAAATGCCGAGTTACACACCACACAGGAGTGGTGATTTTAGGTTGGCCAACTTCCTTTTCCTGGTAAAAAGTAAGAGTTCGATTTATGTTGGGTTTACAGAGAGTGCGTTTTCGTCGCACCAGTTTTTAAGCAGCCTGCATCGTTTCCATCAGGATGCCTTCAAATTTTCCAGTCAGCAGACAGTGATGTCATCTGCATAACCTGTAGTGTGGAATCCCTGTTCGTTGAGATTCTTTATGAGGCCGTCGACTACCATGTTCCATAAAGGGGTGACAGCACGCCTCTTTTGCTCACCAGTGCCTTCACCATAGTGTCTCTCGTTTTTAGTTGAACTATTCTGTTTTTCAGCATGCAGCAGATCTGGCTGGGTCTACGTTATGCCTAGCTAGAGCAAGCTCTACACTTTTAAAAGTCGTTTTGTCGAAGGCGCCTTCTATGTCTAGAGAGAGCGCATCTTCTATTCTCTGAACTACACAGTGTAGAGCAGTTTCTGTTGATTTTCCAGGCTGATTGGGGTGAATTTCCCACAGAGGCAGGTATAGGTCCCTAATCTGTCTGTCACAGAGCCTTTCCAGAGTCTTCATCAGAAATGAAGTTAAAAACTGATAGGTCTGTAGGCTTTTGTCGTCCTCACCAGGTTTGGGGATGAACGCGACTCTTACCTCTCTCCATCCTAACGGTATATAGCTTAGGGCTAGACATGCCTTGAACAAAAGTTCCAGGTGTCCAATGATAACCTCCAGACTCCATTGAAGCATCGCCGGAAACACGCCATCGGTTCCTGCGGACTTGGATGGTTTGAAGGTCCTTATCGCCCAGGCTATTTTTTCTTTTGATACCACTGTGTCGTCTACTGTGGTGTAGTACGGTTGATCGTCGGGCCATGCGTGCCCGTCAGTGGTGTTGACTATTTCCCATTCTGGAAAGTGAGTTTCCAGTAATAGTTCTGCCCCTCCTTGAACCTTTTCCCTAGTTGCTACCTCCAGAATAGCAAAAACCTCTGATTGGAAGACCGTTGTAAGCTTTCCGAGAGGTAAAGCCTCTTTGGCATTCCTGTCCACTCTGTATACTCTGGCTCCTGGAGCCTTCGAGTTGGCCTTTGAGCCGTCGGTGGACCAGATCTGCGTGTTACCTGCCGGTATAGTTCACCACTCGTATGCGTCAAGCTTACATAGAGAATCAACATTTTTACCGATAAGTTCTCGAAAAAGTCCGGAAAAGAGTCATAACACCAAAGATCAAGAAAGGCAATGCTTCTTCTCATACAGCAATATCCATGAACGACTTATTGTTTAGTGCAAATATTCAACCTCTCCACTCACCTGATTTGAGTGCTTGTGACTTTTGTCACATGGAAGTTCCAAACGGCTTTGATTGACCAGTAAAGACTATTCCAGGAACGTGTTTCAACTACTACACTCAATAGCATTGAACAAAGCTTCTCATAGCAAAACAAACCAATACGACGTTGAACTCCGTACAACACAAAATGGCACGTTCAACAGATTAAGCACACGATCCAACGAAATCCATAATTCAAAGCGACAAACATAAATGGGCCAACCTAAATCAATTGACTTGGAGACGCCAATCGCCAACTCGATATATCTCGACTTTGACAAGGGGGTCAATTTTCTAACTCCCGGATCGGTTTTATTGAGGTGCACTTCGCAGGATGTCTTGGGATTGATGGTTGTTGAGGGACAAAGTTTAACGATAAAGACAATGTACGTACGAGTTTACTCGAGGGTCTTTTTCAAGGAACGACAAAAGGGTAAGTAGATCATCTGTTGTGACGGGTGATTCTGATGCAAGGTTGAAACATGATGTGATCAATTATTGCAAAATCCATCGAGCGTGAAAAACCAATAATCTGTGACAACTGGTCGGTGACTGTAAGCTAGGTATTCTATTTTTTTTTTTTTTATTGAATAGATAATCGATTTTAATGTAAAATTCTTAGTGATTGGTGCTTATACTCGAATTGTGGGATGTGATCAAATCATGCAAACTGTTTTATGTGGATGTGCATGAGTTTTTTACTTAACCAACCGGCGAAGCGATTATTCACTTCTCATGAGTTACATTATTGTAAAAATCCTACCTGAATTTTGTAGTTGAAAACTTCCAAATTGTAAAAAAACTACCCTTAAAGCCTTACAAAATAAAGAAAAACTGATGAAATTACCCACAGTGTACAGTGTATGGGAAAACGTCCATAAAATCGCTTAAAATTTTAGTAAAACTAAAAAAAATTAAAAAAAATGGGTCTAGTAAAGTTGACGACCCACGAATTTTTGTTTTAATTGGCAAAACGATTTTGAAAAACTGCAAGTAATCAAAAATCACAAGAAAAACTGGTTTTCGACGAACGGAAAACCAAAATTGGCTGTTTCGGGTAGCAATTGAGCAGAAAATTATTAATTGATATACGGCAAGCAGTATTTTGAAGGTCTTTCGACAGATAATTTAGCGAGTTACAGAAAAAAGTGAATTATTTGATTAATAACTGGAAAATCGATTTTGTATGAACGACAAACTCAAAAAATTGACTTCAAACTTTTGGAATTTATTTTATGTTTCGACTTTCTTCATCTCATTCAAGTGAAAATATTTAAAACACTGTTGAATACATCGAGGTGATTTTTGAAAATTTGGATTCTTGACAATTTTTTCGATGAAGTCTTCCGAGTTTGAAGTCTATCAAGCTCGCACTACCTGAATTTTGTAGTTGAGAACTTCTAAAATGTAAAAAAACTACCCTTAAAGCCTCACAAAATAAAGAAAAACTGATGAAATTATCCACAGTGTACAGTGTATGGGAAAACGTCCATAAAATCGCTTAAAATTTTAGTAAAATTGACGACCCACGAATTTTTGCTAGATTTTTGTTTTAATTGGCAAAACGATTTTGAAAAACTGCAAGTAATCAAAAATCACAAGAAAAACTTGTTTTCGACGAACGGAAAACCAAAATTGGCTGTTTCGGGTAGCAATTGAGCAGAAAATTATTAATTGATATACGGCAAACGAGCAAAGCGAGTAACAGAAAAAATTAAATTATTTGATTAATAACTGGAAAATCGATTTTGTATGAACGACAAACTCAAAAAATTGACTTCAAACTTTTGGAATTTATTTTATGTTTCGACTTTCTTCATCTCATTCAAGTGAAAATATTTAAAACACTGTTGAATACATCGAGGTGATTTTTGAAAATTTGGATTCTTGACAATTTTTTCGAAGAAGTCTTCCGAGTTTGAAGTCTATCAAGCTCGCACTTTTAGTTGTTTTGCTCTACAAAAAAAAAAACGATTTTCCTATTACTTTCAAGCGTGTCAAAAATTGCGCTATGGATTCAAAATGTAACATTTTTGAAAAAACGTCCACAACATGCGCATCAATTTTCTGAGCGGGAAAGCATTGCAAATCGCAATTTTTTTTTGTATTTTTTTGCACGATTTTTACTTTCAGAATTATTTTTGATATTTTTCGCATATATAGATACGTTCTGTTGCTTATAAATAATATGATTCTACCTGCACAGAGGGAAAAAATTTTTTCATTATTTTTCCTACGAGCCTGCGGAAAAGTAACTTTTCCGCACGATTTTTGTATTGTTAAAAATGAAGATATTTATGACTAATTAAATGATTTTTGTTACTTCAAATAAGATGAGCCAAAACACTGGAATGTGAAAAAAAGCACTTCACATTTTTTTAGAAAAAATCGCCAGAACAGGTAAACTAAGAAATGGATCGAAGTTTTAAAATGCAGCATTACCTCGAGCATTACCTACTTCTTTGATAACTGATGCAGGATCCAAGAATCCAATGTTTCCGATGAATATATCATGATGAAAAAATTTTGTTTCATTATTTTTTCGTCCATACAAAAGTAACTTTTCCGCCCTAGTGTTGAAAAGTTTTCTTTTCCGCACTAGTGCTGAAAAGTTACTTTTCCGCACGATTTTTGTATTGTCAAAAATGAACATGTTTAGGACTAATTAAATGATTTATGTTACTATTCTACATTATGTGGCATTTTGAGGTATTATTATAGAATAACTTTGCGTATCAAAATATTTTGTTTTATAAATAAGATGGACAAAACCACTCGTAGGAAAAACATTGTACCTAACTCTTGCGGAAAATGTCTTTTCCGCCCACAACGGCTTGCCGTCGCGTACGGAAAAGTACCATTTTCCGCACTTGTTAGATAAATAACTATTTGAAACTAAAAAAAAACATAATGAATTTGAGACGAAAAGACAAAGACAAATCTGACAAGTATGCATTGAAAGTCATGGAGATTGAAATCGTGCAAATAAGTAACTTTTCCGCTCTAGTGATGTAATAGATATTTTTCTATCGAGTGCGCAAAGTGATATCCGGCTTTTGCGGGTGGGACGCAAAAGCCGGATATACTTCAAATACACTTTGCGCATATTTCAGGAACCATATTTTTTCTAAGATCATTAACAAATTGGAAACAAAAAACTTTCAAAAATATTTTCCAGCCCAAATTACAAAAGTCACGTAAAAAAACTTGGCAACGCTGCGCACCTTTCATACTGATAGTTATCCGGAGCCAGTCTGCATTACGTCGTTGTTTCTGATGCTCAAATTTCTCCACACCGTTTGCAAAATCACGAATACACGAACAGTATTTTTCAATGCAAAACAGAATCATTTCTTTTATTTTGACTGGAGAGTGAACAAAGTTTAAAACAACAAACTGATAGGAATTTGAGTTGACATTTGAGTGCGGGAAAAGGTAACTTTGCGCACGCAAGTGAGTGTGCAATGTGGTTATTTTGAGCACGCTTGTAGAAAAAGTTACTTTTCCGCATCCTATATGTCATTTTGTTGCCTTATTATAAAATTTTTGCAGTATTTTTTTTTAATTAATAAAATAAGATAATAACTAACATTGTACTCCACTTTCCGCACTAATCAGGTGAAAGCGTTTTACATACCATGGGAGGAAAGTGCCTCTTTTCCTCCCGCGGATTGCTTGATAAAAAAGCTAAGAAAGGAAAAACACTTCACTCCATCGGAATGTATAGTATACAGGGTGGTCGCGCATGATGTTAATCCCCTCTAAAAATGCAAAAGTACATAGAACAAGAAATTTAATAAGCCGGGGAGGAAAAGAACTATTTTCCATCCTCAGTTGAGAGGATAAAATTTCATTTTCTAGTAAGATAGTAGAAAAATAACTATTTCGCACCGATGCGATTATTTCTATGACAACCTGTAATTCAGATTCTCAGATTGTGCGTTCCCATTCCCAACACATGTGTTGAAAATTTCTTTTCCCGCCCTTGTGAGGAGAAAACTATTTCAAATTTACCCAAACTAGGTAACTATACTTTCCCGAAATAAGCAAACTGACTCAAACTGGGTATCAAGGATTATTTGTACTCTTTGGTATAACTTTGTAATCAAACCTCACATTTGAGCTTGTTTCAGCAACGTATCCAGCACAAACCCTCATCATCATCATCTCCATCTCCATTGTTAAAAATGACTGCGCTGACCTAAAAGCCAAACCCTTTATCAAACCCTAAAATTGTCTCACCAGTCACACAATCCTCTAATATATCACCGCAAAAAACTGGTCATCTCTCATAGACCAGAACAGGTTTGGCTCGACTTCAAGCTCCTTATTGTGGAAAATTACTATTCCCCTAAGGTCCCGACTATTATTTCTCCAAACTTCCGCAATGATGGCGATAGTTTCCAAGTTTCCGAAGTTGACCCTTAAACTTTGGATAACTATTCAATAAGGAATTTGTATCGGTCGGTGTGTATTCAAACGAAAACTTTTCCGGCAACGCTTGAGAAGTTTCACCGATCGAGGATAAAAGTTTGAACTGGTTATGATAAAGAAAAAGTCGATTTCTCCATGATTACAACGCAGGAACCACCGATCAACTAGGTTTGCCTTTTGCGTATATCAAACACTTTTCCGTATCTATATAAGTGCTGAATTAATCGCGTTAAACTTTCTACGCCTTGTGCGAACAATAGAATTCTCTACACACAATTAATCAATTCGAGCAACTGGTTTAACAAGGTCAAAACGGAAAAATGCAAACCGATTATCATCAATGGCCATTTTTCATTCAAGAAAAAGCGTAGATGGTAGAACATCTTTCTTGGAACCGTGTTTGGCTGAAATAATTTTGATTGTTGTTGTTGTATTGACGTCATATTCCGGTTCCGTTCAAGAGTTTGGTCTTCAACTAATATTCGATGTCTAAAATTAGCGTTTTCTCAATTTTTGGCTACCCCGTATATACAAATTACTTAAATCTGGATAAATGTTTTTTCTTGAAACTAAAACTTAAAGTTTTTCATTCGTTTACTAAATTTGCACACACGCTGTATATTTGGAATATTGTGAAAAATTACGGAAAGTCATTTTTAATGTGTTTCAAATATTTATAAAAGTTTTCATCAAATTCAAAATTATTCAATCGCTTTTTATTTTCTCCAAAACTTTTCCGTATGGGTTTTTTCAAATGAAATTGCTAGTTTTCACTCAAATCTTGGATTCTCCCATTTTACAAACTTTCAGTTACAAATCGGAAGATTTCTCGTACTGTTTGGCAACACAGCACAGAGTATCAGGTAAATACCGGATATAATTTCATAATAATTATTAAAAAATGCGGATAACTTCCGGATTTGTCGAATTTATCAGGTACCTATACCTACGTGGGATGTAAATATCGGTCTTTTACACATCGATTTTTTAACACCCTTGCGTGTGGGTGATGCAATTTTTGCCATAGCTTTTCTTTTTTTATAATTTTTCTACTTCACAAAAATTTTCATTTTGTAAAATTTTACTAACTAGGGTTTCATTTATTTCAAATTGTTAAAATATCAAACACACATCAATAAATACAGGGTGTTTTCAAAGTTTAGCCATTTATTTCAACAGCTTGTTATAAATAATCATTATTTGGAAATTAGTAACATTCATTATTAGTAGTGGACAAATAACGCTAAGTTTTCACATGGCAGTGGTCGGAAATAAAAGTGTTCCCTAAAATTTCCAACCTTACAACCCCCCCACTCCACTTTCTATAGCCCCTCAAACGATCTTTTTCCATATTTCATCAAAAAACAATGTCTAACAAAAAAAAACACAAATCCTAAACTACAAACTACAGTGCAATTCAAATTAAGTGAGTTATTTGAGAAGGTATAAGAAGTGATCCCTCAAATTTACAGCTTTTTAACCCTCCTACGCCACCTTTTATAGCCCCTCAAACTTGACGATTTTTCTCCATATTTCCTCAAAAAACAATGTCCAACAAAAAAAACACGATTCCTAAGCTACAAACTCCAGTGCAATGCAAATTCAGTTGGTTATTTGAGGAGGTATAAGAAGTGTTCCCTCAAATTTACAGCTTTTTAATCCTCCTACACCACTTTTTATGAACCCTCAAACTTGACGACTTTTTCTACATATTTCCTTGTGAAACAACATCCAATAAAAAAAATCACAAATACCAAACTACAAACTCCAGTGCAATGCAATTTCAGTTAGTTATTTGAGGAGGTAAAAGAAGTGTTCCCTCAAATTTACAGCTTTTTGATCCTCCTACGCCACTTTTTATGAGCCCTCAAACTTGACGACTTTTTCTACATATTTCCTTGTGAAACAACATCCAATAAAAAAAATCACAAATACCAAACTACAAACTCCAGTGCGATGCAAATTCAGTTAGTTATTTGAGGAGATATAAGAAGTATTCCCTCAAATTTACAGCTTTTTAACCCTCATACGCCACTTTTTATTGCCTCTCAAACATGATGATTTTTTCATATTTCCTCAAAAAACAATGTCTAACAAAAAAAAACAAAAATCCTGAACCACAAACTCCAGTGCAATGCAAATCTAGTAGGTTATTTGAGGAAGTATAAGAAGTGTTCCCTCAAATTTACAACTCTGTAGCCCTCCTACGCCACATTTTATAGCCCCTCAAACTTGACAATTGTTTTCCTTATTTCCTCAAAAAAAAATGTTCAACAAAAAAATCCACAAATCCTAAGTTACAAACTCCAGTGCAATGCAAATTCAGTGAGTTATTTGAGGATGTATAGGGAGTGTTCCCTCAAATTTCCAACAACCCCCCCTACACTTTTTATAGCCCCCAAAACTTGACGTTTTTTCTCAATATTTTCTTGAAAAACAACATGCAATGCAAATTCAGTGAGTTATTTTGGGAGGTATAAGGAGTGTTCTCTCAAATTCACAACCTCACAACTCCCCCCCTCCATTTTTTATAGCCCCATCAAACTTGACGATTTTGTCTCAATATTTCCTTGAAAAACAAGATCCAACAAAAAAATCACAAATCCCAAACTACAAATTACAGTGCAATGCAAATTCAGTGAGTTATTTTTGGAGATAAAAAGAGTGTTTTCTCAAATTCACAACCTCAAAACTCTCCCACTCCACTTTTTATGGCCTCTCAAACTTGACGATTTTTTCTCAATATTTCCTTGAAAAACAACATCCAAAAAAAAAATCCAAAACTAAAAACTCCAGTGCAATGCAGATTGAGTTATTTAGGGCTGTGTTCCCTCAAAATTCCAACCTTCTAACCCCCACCACTTTTTATACTGAGCATGTAGGGTCTTAAGATGATTCAACAATGTTCCATCACTCTAATTTTTAATCAACTAAAATTAAAATTGACCTGGCCTTAATGGCATTTCTTGTGTAAAGACACGAGAAACTTCACTGATTGTTCAAAGTCTTGAATTGGTTTCTAAGTCTCTGAAACAGTAAACGTCAAAGTAATTGACAGTGGCTTTATTGCTTGGAAAAGAGAATTCCGTGCGATTACGAGAGGATTGAGGGAAACTATTATTTGGTCTTATTACATACTCACCAAACCATATGGTACTTTAGTCAAATGGGTTACATACCTGAAACAAATAAATTTGAATGAGCAAAAATGATAAATAAATTGCAATATAAATACAGTTCATTAAAATACCCCAGTAGTAATTTATGATAATCAGACCAAAAGCTCTGCATTAACTCCAATGTAAAATCAACTAAATTAAAATAAATAATGTTTGTGATTTACTATCGCCCAAACATTAATTATAGCGAAAATTAACATTTGAAATAGACACCCTGGTGTATTATGGATGTTAAACCAATATTCGTTGAATGCGCCAAAATGGCTTTTTTGCACGTCTGACCGTAAAAAATAACATGCATGCGTGAGGGATTACGTAGATTTCACTAATGTCAAGGTTTTTTTAACATGCACTAGAACGAAAGGTGAGAACCACGAACCATGTGGAAAATATCAAGAGGTTAATGGTTTGGTCTGAAGAATTTGGTGAACGTAATTATAGGCCATAATTTGGTAGAGCTATCGCTAATGATACATCTCTAGAACTGTAGTATGGTATTTTCTTCGTCGTAGAGATTTTTCATTGGATAATGTAACACCAGAAATTCCACAAGTTTCTTTAGATATCAAACGGCTTATTCTTTTTCCCGCTAGTTGATTGTGTGAATATTGTTAATGTAGACGGGTAATTCGGGTTTTGAGTGTTGAACAACAGAAGCGGGTTTCTAACAGGTCATAAAAAATTGATAAAGTTTTAGGCTCCTGCAAGGATCGGACTTGTTGGAGAAATTGGATATAGCCAAAGCCAAACCAAGCTAATATTTTGTGTAAAAAAAATGATTTTCAATAATCTGAATAACATTTTACTACAGAGTTTAAATGAGGTTTTTGTACTAGAATAACATCATTAAAGTTTAATAGTGTTTTCAAGTCATACTGAAAAAAAAATGCCAAGGAGAACATTTCTGGAACAAAAAATAATTTCTTCAATCAATACTCACTCAATCAATGAATAAAAAACCATTTTAGCATTGAATCGAGCATGAAATTTTCGTTCAACTTTAACAAAATAATTATAACTCCAAAACTAACCGAGATAGCGTTTTGATCTTACCACCATTCGGGGATGAAATTTTTGTTCAGAAAAATAAAACAAAAAAAAGTGAATGGTGAAAGTATTAAGGAATATCACCGATAGTTATTTCACCATTGAATAAAATTTGTGTTCACTAAACTCCAAAACAAAAATATTTATGTGTTTTCAGAAATTGTCAAGGCTTTGTCAAGAAGACAAAATCTTCTTTTGTCTTGATTTAACAGTATAGGTAATTCCTGTCGTAGTGAGCACTGAACGAAGATTGAAGAGAATTCACCTTCCGTAATTTGTGAAGATTAATCGATAATACCCCATCATTAATTATGTATTGCCAATCTATCTGCTTGTTAGAGGTTTTAATCAAGGCCTAATCGGACATAACAAAAACTTAATAGTCACCTTCACCATTCAAAGTCTTGGCAAGAAAAGCTACAAGCAATATTCAAGAAAACGTGAGTTAAGAGAGATTTTCTCATTATTTTGCAGCCTTTACAAAGACACGATGATATAAAATAGATGTCAACAACTTTTCAAAAGAAGAGTTTCATTACTCTTTGAAAACGACTGGAAATATAAATTATGTATGTCCATTGCAAATACAGTCAAAGGGCACGCTATAAATGAATATTTTTCAGTTAATCCCGCTATAAATCGGAAAAGAATGTGCTCGTGTGACAAATCGAGTATGTTTGCCAAGACCTGATTCAGAATGAATAACATTTCTGTCCAACCACAACAAATTAGTTGTTTGTTCACACAAAATTCTGAGTGATTCACAAACAATAAAAACATTCCAGCTATAAAATGAACATCTATTTTTATCGTGTTTGTTTTTTTTTCATTTTATATCGAACAAAGGATTAAGAGGACAACACTGTCAATAACTTTTCAATCTAAACAGGTTCTATTTATTGCGTCGAACAACCCAAGGGCCCCAAGACAAATACAAATAGTTTTATCTGGGACTTAATACCGTCAAGGGAGTTAGATATTGATGATGCTCTGGTTTTTATTGCAAAGTTCGGAAAATACATTATAAAGCAATTTTGTTTTAATTTCATAACGATACTGATTATTGGAAATTTGAATCGTATTCCCTTTATTTTAAATTGAAATATTTTACGGCAAAATAACCAGAACGTTAATTCAAATCCATTCTACGTATGTGGAATAAATATTTTTTTAACTTAATCAAATTCCAGAATTAAATTGGCAGATGTAGTCTTTGTGCATGTTGATCAACTGCACAAATCAACATAAACCCAATAACAAGTATTCATAAAATATTATGAAATTCATAATTAAATATTCCAAGTATTAACTTTATGTAGCTATGTCGAAATCAACTTCTCCCGCTGTTGGCGCATTAATATTCCATTGACTTTTATAGTGTATTTGAAATATGATTGGATGAATAGATGCATAATTAAGATTATCTGGTAAATAAGAACAAATTGTTGGTTTTGCCAGGCTAGAAAAAATATTTTAGTTCAAGAACATGCATATCCTGCCAGTGATAGAATGTTCATTTACCGTTATAGCTGTTACTGGATCTTCAAAGAAGAATTAAGCAGTTGCTTCGAACATTGAACCACTAGAACAAGCATAGCACCCCGAACGTACACGATTTGTTTGAGTCGATAACATTCTGTTTTTGTTTATATTTATGTAATGTTATTTTAACTTATTTGTGACAAGATCTATACAATCCAACCGTCCATGAAGAAGCTCCACTAACACAGCACTTTTTTGGTGTCATTGCCACACTAAATCCTCTTCTCGAGCACAAATAAATCCTTTTCAACTGGAGAATGACAACAACCGTCACTTTGAAGCATTTATTAACGTCATGGCAACGCATTTCAAATAGCTCGATTGATGCCCAACGTTGCCGATTGTGAGAAAAATTCCTCTCATCAACTTTGTAGTGTGAAAGATCAAGGAAAATCGTTCGATTATTCAACGACAAGTAGTAATAGCGATAAAAAAAAGGCTACACTCTCCTTGATTCTTGAAGAGAAATACATTTATTTGATGATAGTGAACTTCAAGTCAATTCTTTTGTCCAACACAACTCAGCGGTGACAGCAGCTGGACAAACTTTGACAGTTTGCACACAAAACTGTCAAAATTTTCCCAGCTGCTGTGTCCGCTGTGCCATCACTGAGCTGTGTTGGACATAAGCATTGTTATTGAATTGGTGACAGAAAATATGGTGAAAGGTATTTCAAGGGAGGAAATATGGCAAACCAGGAGCTTGCTTTTCCCCTTTCTCCCCATGTTTACATTCACATGTTCGAGTCACAATATTAGCCTAGTTTACACCGACAACTTGGTCCGCGGACCAAGTACTAAATACGAACTATATCAGAACCAAATATTTGGTTCGAATGGTGATCTGGATCAAAATTATGAGGTTATGTTGATTGTTATTATTGTGAATTATTGTGTTGGTTCTGAGTTTCTAAGGCAATGTGAGCGTACTTACTCATGTTTTTTTTGATTACGAATTGTGTTGATGAATAATTTCGACTTGTTTTTGACATTTGACGAATTGCGGGCGTACTCATTTAGTTCACGCGTTGCAAGACGGTGTAAACGGGCAAGAAGCAAGCATTGGTCCTACCGTACTATCCCCAACAGCTTGGTCCTAAAGGACCGAACTAAACGAGTTATCGATGTAAACTAGGCTATTGTTTGTTTATGCTTCTAGTGGTTCAATATATGTTTACGTTCTTATAACTCAAAAACCGCAGAAAGAAGATGAATGAAAATTTGCATAGTTATCAATTGAATCAGGGAATAGTCCAAGGGCAGGATTTTATTCGTCAACTCATGGCTGATTTTGAGCAATTAAGATTTATATTCAAATTTTTGATAAATAATGACATTTGTCAGCATTCGCCAATTTCTTTCATTTATTGACAATGACAGATGTTTTCATTTGACGTTGAGGCATGTTCTATTGGTACGCATAAAACATAAAGCCGCGTTCACATTCTTGAATAAGTATCTGCGTTGTGTGGTGAATGTAAATGAGAAACGGTGAGTTGGTGAGTAGAATAGTAATATTGTATTTTAGGTAAATGTTCAACAACATATTATTTGTAATATAACCTTTCGATTTATAAAAAATATTGAATCGGAAGTTACGGCTATTCAGTTGGTTTTTATGTTGTTTGTCCGTGACTCCTAAGCTACTGAACCGATTTTAAATTTGGTTTGGTAGCTTACATCTCAATTTATAGTCGCAATATCATTTTATTGCAAATTATTTGACAGTTCAAAGGATTTTAACAAATGGCGATATCTGTTGACTGGATTGAGTATAAGTATTCAATAGATATCAGAGATGTAGGTTCTATTTGGGATTTGATCAAAAATGTTTAAGAAAATGACATATTGAGGTTATGTTTGCACAAATAAGATGTGTAGGTTGATCAAGAAATTTAACAAAAATTGACTGAGATTATGTTTCAATAATAATTTGTGTTATTTTCCAAAAGATTTTGTCGAAATTAAATATAATGCAGGTTCTAATTGGGACTTGATCAAGAAATTAAAGAAAAAAAAAGACAGAGTGAGGTTATGTTTGCATAGCTTTATTTTTCAAAGGATTTTGTTCAAATTAGAGATGTACTAAGGTTGTATTTAAGTTTTGATCAAGAATTTTTTAAGAAAATGACATAGTGAGGCTATGTTTGCATAATTTTTTTGTTTTCCAAAAGATTTTGTTTAAATAAGATGTGTATGTTCTAATTGGGATTTGATCAAAAAATTTAAAAAAAAACTTAGTGAGGTTATGTTTGCATAATTTTGTTATTTTCAAAAAGATTTTGTTCTGATCAGATATCTAGGTTCTATTTGGGATTTGATCAAAACATTTAAAAAAAAAATGACATAGTGAGCTTACCTTTGTATGCGTAGTTTTGTTATTTTGGTCAAATTAGATATGCAGGTTCTAATTTAGGGTTTGAACAAGAAGTTTCAAAAAAATTGACTTGGTGAGGTTAATGTTTGCATAGTTTTGTTGTTTTCAAAAGATTTTTTTCCATATTAAAGATGTAGGTTCTGGGATTTGATCAAACATTTTTGAGAAAATGACATATTGAGGTTACATTTGCACAAATAAGATGTGTAGGTTGATCAAGGAATTTAACAAAAATTGACTGAAATTATGTTTCCATAATTGTGTTATTTTCCAAAGGATTTTTTTTTTCAAAATAAAGATGTACTTAGGTTCTTTTTAAGATTTGATCAAGAAATTTTTCAGAAAATGACATAGTGAGGTTATGTTTGCATAATTTTTTTGTTTTCCAAAAGATTTGGTTCAAATAAAATGTGTAGGTTCTAATTTGGGGTTTGATCAAGAAATTTAACAGAATTTGATTAAATGATGTTATGTTCGCATAATTTTGTTATTTTCCAAAGGATTTTGTTCAAAGTAAATATGTTTGTTCTAATTGGGATTTGATCAAAAAATGTTAGAAAAATATACATAGTGAGGTTATGTTTGCATAATTTTGTTATTTTCCAAGGGATTTTGTTCAGATCAGATATCTAGATTCTATTTGGGATTTGATCAAAACATTGAATAAAATGATATAGTGAGGTTAAATTTGCATAGTTTTGTTATTTTCCAAAGGATTTTGGTCAAATTAGATATGTAGGTTCTAATTTAGAGTTTGATCAAGAAATTTAGCAAAAATTGACCAAGTGAGTTTATGTTTGCATGATTTTGTTATTTTTTAAGGGATTTTGTCCAAATTAGGTACGTAACTTCTATTTGGGATTTGATCAAACATTTTTGGAAAAATGACATGGTGAGGTTATGTTTGCATAATTTTGTTATTTTTGAAGGATTTCGTTCAAATAAGATTTGAAAGTTCTATTCGTAATTTGATCAAGTATTAAAAAAAAATCACTTGGTGAGACTATGATTGGCATTTTTGTTAGGATTTTGTTCAAATAAGATATGTGGGTTCTAATTCGGGATTTGATCAAGAAATTTTACAAAAATTGACTTAGTGAGGTTATGAAATTTGCCGGATCAGCTAGAATGAATAACAGAATAATAATTATCCGAATTGAACATAGAAAAAAAATTTGAAAGTAAAATTGTGAAAGAAATTCATTCAACACTACATTCAGTATTGATTATGAGGCAGTACGGAATTTGCCGGGTCAACTAGTACACTATAAATTAACCAACGAAATAATTTTCATTAATTATAAACTACAAAGCGGCTTTCGATACAGAATAACTAAAGGACTTTATCCACACTATATTCTCTCTTCTCTATCCTGAAATGAGTTTCCATTTTATCAACCACGTCCATTAGGAGGCATTACCCTAAACCGCTTAGGCTTATTAAAATGTCGTATAATGCGTCAAAGTAATGGGGTACTTTATTAACCCCTCAACATTTTGCCTTGATTACAGTACTGGGCTATAGTAGATGCTATCACTTTAAATAATTGGTTGCCATTTGTCAATAATTATTGTAACTTAATTGTTCCTTTCACTGAACAGATCCTTGTTGATGGATAAGGGGATAATGAGAATATATTAGAGTTGGAGTATTGAGTGGAATTTAGGATACGAGGCTCTATTTCCCAGTTAAGTGAACGTCTCTGGTGAAAAGTTTAAAACGAATATCCAAAGGATGAACCTGTCCGCTTCACTTCACCCTCTTTATGACCTTTATACAGGGTCCTTCATTAGTGCGTCGGGCAATCCTAGCGTGGTTATTTACAAAAGTAGAAAAAAAAGTTTTATACAAAAGTTGTAGAATGTGACTTTATGCATATTTTAAAAATATTTTCAAACATACAGGGTGCGTCACAAAAGTATGGCACGAAAAAGTATAATTTTTTAAATGGAACCCCCTGTATATTGATTGATATTTCAATTCTTTCTTCAATTTGGAACAAAAATTGTGATATAACTAATGTTCCTAAATTCAACCGTTATCGAGATATCGCGTTTTAAAAATGGCATTTTTGCAACTTTGACATGCTATAAAACTCAAACTATTCAAGTTAGAAAAAAATGGATTGCACATTCCTATCTTAACTTTTCAAGAGCTATTCAAGGAGATTAAATCCATTATTGTGAAAAAATGTCAAAATGTGCCGAAAAAAGTTGACAGTTGACGTTACTTTCTATCCAAATGACAGAAGAGCTCTTGAAAAGTTAAGATAGGAAAGTGCAAACCATTTTCCTCTAACTTGAATAGTTTGAGTTTTATAGCATGCCAAAGGTGCAAAAATGCCATTTTTAAAACGCGATATCTCGATAACGGTTGAATTTAGGAACATTAGTTGTAGGTTGTAGCACAATTTTTGTTCCAAATTGAAGAAAGAATTGAAATATCAATTAATATACAGGGGGTTCCATTTAAAAAAATCATACTTTTTCGTGCCATACTTTTGTGACGCACCCTGTATGTTTGAAAATATTTTTAAAATATGCATAAAGTCACATTCTACAACTTTTGTATAAAACTTTTTTTTCTACTTTTGTAAATAACCACGCTAGGATTGCCCGACGCACTAATGAAGGACCCTGTATAAAGCTGAAATAATTGGTTTGTTTCTCCAAAACAATGTTCAACTGCAATAACTTCAGCGCTCATTTAGACAAGTATACACAGCCAGAAGGTATGAAACTCTAATTACGTCTATTCATTCATCTCCAAGGCTACCATAAACTATTCGGCAGACTTCTCATTACCGCTAATCATCTATTCTCCGTCTATCCACAAAAGACCTTCCATTTCCAAAGAGCACAATGCTCTGTGCAGCTTATTATCTTTAAGTCTCAAACGAAAAAACTCGGGGTTAAATAATTAAGGTATCAACAAGACATCCATCCATTGTTACATTGAACGTCATTGTTCAAAACTAGGACACTTCTTTATCGCCTCGCTTTTATGGATTTATATATTTTTTGTTATAACAGTCGCTGCTGTTTATTTTGAGAGGGTTTATTCTTTTTGCTTATGCTAGTAGAGGATGAGTTATAGGTTTTAATAACTGGCTTTAATTGGAGGATTTTCATTTGGTAATTAACGCAAAAGAGCATGTTGACATTGTGATAAAGTGGGATATGTAAGTCCTCAGATGAATAAATATTACATCGTTAAAAGAGAAAACTGAATTGGTCATCTGAAAATAAAAAGTTTAGAGAACTCAAATTCAGGCAAGGTCACATGGATTGGTCATCGCAAATCCGGATTTTCTACTTTTCTTGACTTAATCCTCGAGTCGAGGGAATATTTCCAATAATAAAGATGATGTAGCTGTACTGGAAATATTTTCATCAAGAACATCCGTATTTTTCAATTTTATGCCTGTTCCAATGACGCTCACAAAATTTGGTATCTGGAATCTGGGACATTTGGGAATAAATTAAACTTCCACTGTTAAACAGACGGGACGTTTTATTTTCTGTTTTGCCTGTTTATTCTATGCACTTGATGTAATGTGAGTTTTTAGGTCGTTTATTTCATTTTTTATTCCGTGCTACTCGGAATTTGTATCCTTTAGTTTTGTCAATTATTTCTTATTTTTTATTTTGAATATTGTCGAAACTGTTAGAAATTCAAACTATACGTTTTTTTTATCTCCGTTTATCTGATGCAATATTCAATTTTTTATTAGTTTTGAAATGTTTCTCGTATTCTGATTCGCTTCTTTTAAGTTTTATATTTTGCTTTATTTATGTTTTTCTTTTAAATTTTTTGCCATGATGATGTTTATAATTTGTATTCCATACCAACTGTTTTCGCGATGATGTTCAGACTAATTTAGATTTGTTATTTCTCAATTAACATTTTATTTTTCTTTTTTTATAAATTTCAGTTTGTATTGATTTTGAACTTTTTTGTGTTTTTTTACTGCCTTGTCTTGCGTTGATTTATAAACTTTTATTTTTTCTTGTTATAGTTTTGTTGAAATTTGTTTTTTCTTTGATTCTGGTGATTTTTAAATTTTTGTTCATTGCTGTTTGCATTTTCTTTTTTGTTGATTTCATAATTGTTGGTGGCAGAAAAAAAAACATAACTCGAACGAAAACCAATCTCAATTGGTCCTGTTTTTCATCAGTGAATTTTACATAAGATATCACAGGAAAAATGTACAAATTGGCATTTTTGGTGTCAGAAAAAAAATCATAACTCAAAAACCAATAATTGAAATACGGTCCTGGTTTTTTCATCGATGAATTCCACTAATAAATTTGCTACAAATAACAAAAGAAAGATATACAGGGTACAGGGTGATGTAAAATCAAGTGAAACTTTGGCAATCCAAGAAATTAAAAAAAAAAATGTTAGAAATAAATAAAGCCTCCCAAAAAAATTAGAATGCACAAAAACATCAACATTACTCAGAAATTCATGCAAAATTCATTAAAGGTTGAAAAAAGCCAGCCAAACTGGAGAGACATCAAGAACATTGAAAAAACCAAAATAATAAAAATATCAACAAGGAACAAGATAAAGTTCTAATAAAAATTTATTAGTAATGAACAAGAAACTGAAAAGAAAATCAATGAACAGAGGAAAAAAAACATTTTTAAAGTAAGAAATGCTAAAAGATAGAAAAGTCTCAAGAAAACAATAAAAAAGAAAGAAGAAAACTTCATCATAAAACGTCCTCAGTTATTGTCAAAAAAGATAGAATTCACAAAAAACATTAACATTACTAAAAAAATCATTCAAATAGACCAGCTAAACTGAAGAAGATCATGGAAATTAGAAAAACCGAATGAGATAAATATTAACAAAAAATAAGATAAAGTAAAAATAAAATGTTCATCAGTAATTCATTAAAACCTGAAAAGAAGATCAATCAAGAAAGTAGAAAAAAAAAGAAAAGAAAAAAAAGCGAAAAGATACAGAAGTCACAAAAAAAACAATGGAAAAAACCGTAAAACAAAATCCAAAATGCACAAAAAACATCAACATCATGAACAACATTAACAGAGACACCACGGAAAATGGAAAAACCAGAATAATAAAAATAACAACGAATGACAAAGTTAAAATAAAATATTTATATTAGTTATTCGAGCCAAGACTAGAAAATAAAATCAATCAAAAAAGGAGAAAAACATTTTGAAAGTAAAAAATAAAAAAAACAGGTGTCTTTAGAAAAAAAACAAGCAAAAAATAACGAATAAATAAGAGAACTGCATTATAAAACGTCCTCCCAGATATCACAAAAACATTTTTGAATGCACAAAATACATCAACATCCAAAAATTCGTTCGAAATTAATTTAAGGTTGAAAAAAAACCAGCTGAGAGACATCAAGGAAGATAGAATAAAATGTTTATAATTAACCAAAACCCATGAAAAGAGGAAAAAACATTTTTAAAGTAAAAATTTTCATTCAAAGTTCTTCTGTAACCAGAATCACATTAAAAAAAAAACAGTTTATAATGATAACTGAAAATAAATTGATAAGATAATCTACAAAGTAGAAAAATAAACGAATAATTTCATCAACCATTAATAAAGATAATTTCTCATGATCAATTAATAGAAAATTAATTCTAAAGCTTCATTATATTGTCAGAATATGTCGATAGCCATTGAAGAGATTGTCGTGTTATTAAGAAATTAAATATATTTTTTTTTAATTCTTGTATTCATCAAATAATAAAAGTAATCATCATCCATTTTTCGTGAAAAGAACTCATTAATATTATTCAAATTGACCATTACATGTGAAGCAGGCTTCATTGACTAATCTCGACACTTTTTCAACTAGCTACCCAATTAATTGAATTTTCAATTAATCAACTAGAAATCATCAAGATAATTAACCATATTGGGCAAACCACCGGACTGAATTTCGCATTTGCGGTCATTTGATGTATTCGGTTTCACTGTCGTAGAAAACTGCACCCGTAGATGGTACTAATGGTACCTTTGTAGCGTGTGTTACTTCATTGAGGTCAGCGGTATTCTTTGCGGAGATTGTCGGGGAATGGTTAAGATGATGAAATTGAGAAATATCACCGGTAGAATTGTACATTCATTAGGTTGACATCTTTATGTTGTTTGCAGTTATCAGCGTGGGAATTCGCGATTTTGGTATCAAAATAGTTCAGTTGACAATCAACAGCCGCAACAAAACATTATCTGCAAGTCGAATGACAAGTCTCATCAACATGCACAAGTGCCGGTTTGCAGAACAATGTTGCAATTTCGACTTACAAAATGGCGGTGTTATGCGGCACGTAGAAAATGCATTCCTTATTCTACGACTTTTTAAGATAATACACTGCCAAGTCAAATGGATATTACGCCGTATTTTCCTTTATCTCCTGAATAGTCTGTCGAGTTACGGTAGTGTTTTGCGGAGATTTTATATTGGCTTATTAGGATAAAATTGGTCAATCAAATTTGATAAATGGATCATAACTTGAATAGGTAAACTCAATAAATAAATCGTATTGACCCACAGTTTCGCAAATATGTCCCAAAGGGCAAAGCCGTCCAAAATGGTAGTTTGGAAGCAAATGGGATGGTCTATAGGCAAATTTTATGCGCTTTAGTAAAAACATGGAAATAGCTTCTTTCAGGGTGGATAGGATCAAGTTGGGAAATGAGGTGTGGAAAATTTTATGGTGATGGAAACGAAATATTCGAGAAGTGGAGGATTTAATTCAAATCTTATGTTGAAAATATTTTTGCTTGAGAAACTCTCTATTTTCCGGCGTAATTTTATACTTCATCATGGATGGTATTTTTGCAAGATTTACCAAAAAAATTGTAGCATTTTTTTTTTGTATATGGTTAAAATTAGCATAATTCGCCTTCAAGAGCCAATAAATCCTTTTTTCACAGAAATATCACCTCGAGATCAAAGTATGATTTGAGGCAAGGCATTTTGAGTAGATCCTGCAGGATTTACCATCGAATTTTCACTGCAAACTTTAAAGCAATTTTCTTTGAAAATGGTTGAATTTTACATAATTATTCATCTTCAAGAGCCAATAACTCCTTTTTACCTGGATATATCAACTCGGGATTTTAGTATGATTTTAGGCAAGGTATTTTTGAGTAGATCCTGCAAGATTTACCATTAAATTTTCACTGCAAAGTTTATAGCAACTTTTTTTGAAAATTGTTGAATTTTGCATAATTATTCATCTTCAAGAGCCAATAACTCCTTTTTTCCTGGATATATCAACTCGGGATTTTATTATGATTTTAGGCAAGGCATTTTTGAGTAGATCCTGCAAGATTCACCATTAAATTTTCACCGCAAAGTTTATAGCAATTTTTTTTGAAAATGGTTGAATTTTGCATAATTATTCATCTTCAAGAGCCAATAACTCCTTTTTACCTGGATATATCAACTCGGGATTTTATTATGATTTTAGGAAAGGCATTTTTGAGTAGATCCTGCAAGATTTACCATCAAATTTCCACTGCAAAGTTTATAGCAATTTTTTTTGAAAATGGTTGAATTTTGCATAATTATTCATCTTCAAGAGCCAATAACTCCTTTTTACCTGGATATATCAACTCGGGATTTTATTATGATTTTAGGAAAGGCATTTTTGAGTAGATCCTGCAAGATTTACCATCAAATTTCCACTGCAAAGTTTATAGCAATTTTTTTTGAAAATGGTTGAATTTTGCATAATTATTCATCTTCAAGAGCCAATAACTCCTTTTTTCCTAGATATATCAACTCGGGATTTTAGTATGATTTTAGGCAAGACATTTTTGAGTAGATCCTGCAAGATTTACCATTAAATTTTCACTGCAAAGTTTATAGCAATTTTTTTTGAAAATGGTTGAATTTTGCATAATTATTCATCTTCAAGAGCCAATAACTCCTTTTTACCTGGATATATCAACTCGGGATTTTATTATGATTTTAGGCAAGGCATTTTTGAGTAGATCCTGCAAGATTTACCATTAAATTTCCACTGCAAAGTTTATAGCAATTTTTTTTGAAAATGGTTGAATTTTGCATAATTATTCATCTTCAAGAGCCAATAACTCCTTTTTACCTGGATATATCAACTCGGGATTTTATTATGATTTTAGGCAAGGCATTTTTGAGTAGATCCTGCAAGATTCACCATTAAATTTTCACCGCAAAGTTTATAGCAATTTTTTTTGAAAATGGTTGAATTTTGCATAATTATTCATCTTCAAGAGCCAATAACTCCTTTTTACCTGGATATATCAACTCGGGATTTTAGTATGATTTTAGGCAAGGCATTTTTGAGTAGATCCTGCAAGATATACCATTAAATTTTCACTGCAAAGTTTATAGCAATTTTTTTTGAAAATGGTTGAATTTTGCATAATTATTCATCTTCAAGAGCCAATAACTCCTTTTTACCTGGATATATCAACTTGGGATTTTAGTGTGATTTTAGGCAAGGCATTTTTGAGTAGATCCTGCAAGATACCATAAAATTTACATCACAAAGTTTGTATGTATGTATGTATGTATATTTTTGTTATCGCAACCAGGTAATCATTGCAAGATATTGTCATCTTATTGCTTCAACAGTACAAAATGAAGATTTATTCGATTAAGAATTCATTTTTTTTTCATTTTCAATGAGTTTTGGTAAATAATTTCAGCTACAAAACTAGCGGACACAAAAAAAAACTAGGAGTTTTGTCTTTTGTTCGGCCACAATTCAATTAATTGTCCAAACCTTAACAACAGTGAAAGAGAGTTCTCCGGAATAAACAAGAATTTTGTTATAAGCATAGTTCAATATATTTTTTTTTAACTCCCTGTATAACTGACTACTTTTTATGGAAAAGGAAAAATGTTCCAGACAAGAGTTGTTGCAAATTTTCTTGTTTTCAATGAACTATATGAACAACTTCATAGTTTTCGAGTTATTCTCTAGAAACTGTAGCTATGTTATACATAGATTATGGTTTATGAATGGAAGATATTTGGTTCCCTGTATAGTTGAACGAGTACGTTTTATGGAAAAATATTATATAGAAAAGTTGTAGCAAATTTTCTTGTCTTCATAAAAGTATCTTAACAGTTTTTTGATAAACGTTAAAATTTTCGAGTTATTCTCCAAAAACTTGACTCACCATACCTGCTTCATTTTTATTAATAACATGCTTAGCTATACAACATATAATTATTAAACATACAGGATGAGTTCCTTCCTTGGAATAAATTCAGTAAATCAAAGTTACAGACTCACCCGGTATATGATATAATAATTTAATCTACTACGACTACTTCTTCACTCGACAGGGAGTTTTTAATGAAAACTAAAATATTCAAGAGTTTCAACAATAAGGCGCGAATAAGTCCAAACCCACTTTAACTTTTAATGCAAAAGTCTGTAAAACTTTCTTAATTTGTACTTGCAGTATTCACTATACTCCCTTTCTCAACAATGTATCTAGAACCTGATGATAATAATAAAATATCAAATCTAGGTCAGACATATTATTGCCCATTATTCATTTCCATTTTGCTTATCTCTATATCTATTATTAGCAGTAATTTTTCAATTTATTGCCCTGTTCTGCAGCTTTTCCACTTGAGCACCAAATAAATGCATGGTTACACCATGGTACTGAATAAATACCAGGTACCGTCACCCAGGCATATTTTCATTCTTCAACCGTGTGGCGGTATCGTAGGCGAGCAGTTTATCGACCTTTAGCCGGCTAAATACAGTTAGACCGACATTTTGTCACAGTATACAGGGCGATACGAAAGCCGCGGGCTGCATTGACTGCTGACACACTTGGTCAACGGAAATTCGGTCATAGTCCAGTAAAACAGAGCTAGAAAGTGAACAATAAAGTGTTTTTGTTGAATGATCTGACGTTTTGCTTGTTTGACAGGTGGTGAAAGATTGCTTAACGGACGGGGCGGTAATTCCTAAACTGTCCGTCTGATATGCAACGTTCCAAGGTCTTTCTTGTCAAGGGGCTAAATAAATTATAGTTAATAGAACATTGTCTAATTGTAATAAAAGTATTTGGTGCTTGAATATCAATTGTTTTAATTTCTTACTAGTTTCTATTTTAAAATTCAAAGTTAGTATATATAGTATAAGAAAAATGAAAAAATTGGTAATTACATTTAAATGATCTTAACCCACAACGAATGCAAAAACAAATTTCCCATGAGTGGGTGTTGATGAGAACATATTTTCAATATTGATAAGTTTATTAATTATTTTTCCATGTAGGTAGCAGAAAACTTTTCAATAATGAAAACTTCCATCCAATGACAAGCACGATAAATAAGTGCAGACTTTTCTGAACAGCATAAAGACATCAATTTATTTTTAATTATTCTTTCAAAGCGAACCTTCATTTAAAATAATTGAATTTCTAGAAATAAATAGAGTTTTCCGTTTAATTGGACACGTTGGCTTCGTCTTTGAAATGAATTCCTCTTTTGAAGTGGAAAATAGCAAGTTTGATTAAAAGTTGTTGAGAGTAAACATTTTAAATCGCTGTTCTTGATAATAAGAAAAGATTCCATGTTTTGACCATGACAACATTGTTGTTTGTTAATTCAAGGTGACCATGAGAAATTTTTTGTTGCTTATTATAATAAGGTAGATTCAAAATCAATTTCATGGTAACGATAAACGACAATTTATTGTACTACTACCACAAAAAATACATAAAAATAGCCATCAAGTAATCTTAAATTTGCATTATGTTTTTCTGAAGTTATTATTGGTTCGTTATTGCTAATTTTTAGAGCCAGCCATTGATTATGGTTATCCAGTTTATATAGATCAGTGATCAGAATTTTTCAATGTCAACTGGTGTTGTATCTGCCAATCTTGAAAGCCCTAGAAAGACCATTTCAGCGTTAGAGACAAATAGAACCGTCAAAATCTTCATTTCCTGAACCTTAAAATTTCCCAAATCCTTGGTAGGTATCATGAGAATGCTCATAATCTTTGGAAACATCAAAACGTTTGCTAATTATTCAAAATCTTGTCAAAGAATTATTCAGCCTTTTCCGAGCTCTAAAATCTTCAAAACTTCCAGTAGCTCCAAAATCCCTAGAATTTTCAAAATCCTCTATACAGAATTTATAAATCAGATTCTTTACATCTTCAAATTATTCAGAATCTTTAGAAAGTACAGAATCTTTCAAATCTTTGGGATCAGCAGAATCATAATCCACAAAATATGCTTTTATGGATTTTTTATTTTTTAACCAAGGATTATTTTAATTTTTCCTGGTTGTTTATTTCATACTGACACTTATTTCATTACTAACCCAATTAATTTGTTAAAAAAGTAATTTTAATGGATTATTTTTTTAACCGATAATTATTTTCATTTTTGTTAGTTGTTCATTTCTTAGTTACTCACTCATTTCATTACTCACCCAATTAACAATTGGTTGAAAAAGTGATTTACTCATTTGAAGTCTCTTTTTGATTACTCACCTATTCACATTCTAGTGGATTATTTTTTAACTGATAATTATTTTCATTTTTTTTCAGTTGTTTATTTTTTGCTGGCTCACGTATTTTAATACTTAAACAATTTATAGTTGGTTGTTGAAGGGATTAACTTATTTGAAGCATTTTTTCACTCACATACCCACTTTTTAATGAATGATTTTTTTAACTCAGGATTATTTTCTTTTTTTTTGTAGTTTATCTCTTACGGACTCACTCATTTCATTATTTACCCAATTTATTTGTAAAAAATTGATTCACTTATTTGAAGTCTCTCTTTACTCACTTACTTTTTAAAGGATTATTTTTTTTTCAATGAAGATTATTTTCATTCTTCTTGGTTGTTTATGCCTTACTAACACACTTATTTTATTTACTTACCCTTTTTATAATTTGTTAAAAAAGTGATTTACTCATTGGAAGTCTCTTTTTATTCACTACCTCACTTTTTAATGGATTTTTTTTTAAGTAAGGATTTTTTTTTGTTTATCTCTAACTGACTCACTTATTCCATTAGTTACCCAATCCATAATTTGTTAAAAAAGTGATTTACTTATTTGAAGTCTCTTTTTACTCACTTACTCACTATTTATCGGATTATTTTTTCAACCGAGGATTATTTTCATTTTTCTTAATTATTTATGTCCTACTGACTCACTTATTTCATTAATTACCCAATTTATAATTTTTAAAGAGGTGATTTACTTATTCGAAGTCTCTTTTCAATGACTTATTCACTTTTCAAATGTATTATTTTTTTTAATGAGGATTATTTTTATTTTTATTGGTTGTTTATTATTCATACTGACTCACTTATTTCATTACTTGACCCAATGTATTTGTTAAAAAATTAAAATCAAATCAAAAAAACGTTTATTTAACTGATGCTTTGAAAATATACAAATTTGGAAATAATATATTCGTTATGATAATAAAAATAGTAATGAGAATAAACAGATGACAAACAACATGCATGAGTGTACAGTATATATTTATTGATTTTTTTATTTTTCAAATGAGGATTATTTTTTTTTAATTTTTATTGTTTCACATTATTGGTGTTCTCCTATAAGTTGCTTTTTTCATGATTTTTTTCTCAAATCATATTTGTTGTAAACTTTTTAGATGTTTTTTGTATTCAACTCTATCACACTTTTTTTAGTCTTTATTAATTTTAAAATTAATTTTTGACGTTAAATGTATATATATTTTTTCAAATTGGTTAAGTAAACGGTTTATTTTAAATTAATTTATTTTTTTTAAACTTTAACTCATCGTTATGCTTTGACAATAGTGGATTTATCAAAACTTTTCAAAACATTTTTTGAGATAGAAGTCAGAACCGACGAAAAAGAAAATAAAAACAATCATATAAAAAATAATAAGTGAAAAATAAAAAATATAAAAAAAATCGTTAAAAATGGATGCAATGTATGTTTAACAAAAATAATAACATAATTAGTGTTCAACAAATCTTTAAAATATTAAATACAGAAAAAAAAACGAATATTGGAGTTTTCCTTGTTTTTAAGTGCTACTTTTAATGAGCCAATCCGATTTCCAAACCCCAATTTCATATCACAAACACACGTGTCGTTTATCAGACAAATAAATCAGTGAAACTACCCAAACATCCATAAAAAGCGGTTTTATACTGCCAAGAGACCTGTTCAAGTTCAAACTTTGCCGAACTTTGTGACAGGTGTTGTTTATACATGGAGAACTTCATTGTCGGATGTCCGTCGGCTGAACATATCACTTTTGATGTACAAAGTTGAAGTTTCCCGGAAGTTTCTGAAGAGGCTCATGGTGTAATGGAATTTGGGATTAATGTGCACTGAAGAGGAATTGATGGTACACATAAACAGGCCGCAGCTGGAGGAAAACTTTTTATGTCTAATCAGAAATAAGAGGCTTTAGGGGTAAATTTGAATTCTGCCAACTGGGGTGAACTACTAAGTTTTATTACCGGCTTCAACTGTATTCTTTTCTAAAAAAAATTATAAAATAGGCAACGCCGCTCTGAAAACGTCAAAGTGCTTGTTTGGGTGATTCACCCAAATGTCACTTTTCAGAGCCAGTTCTATTGATTGTGGTTATCCAGTTTATATAGATCAGTGCAAGATTTTTATTTAATTTCATGAACCGCATTGAGAAATCCATTCGTGTACACCAATTGAACTACTTATGATAAGGTAGAATAACTTCCTTATTAAAGCAATCAACAAATTAAACCGTACCAGTAGCATCTCGTAGTGTAATTTTATTACCGGAGATAATAAATTAATTTGGTTTATTTTTGAAGCGTGTTTTGTCGACCAGCAAATGAGTGTCTTGTGCCTTTTTCTTTGATAGTCATGGTCATACCCAACAGTGAAAGGCGAATTTTCACTCTAGTTGGTTTATAATGATTTGTTAATTACTCCGGATCAATTATCTAGTTGTGGGTTGATAAATTTCAACATTTGACTTTGACAGATTTCCGTTTGGCAATCGGGAATCATATGATACCATCTACATTGAATTTGTGTTTAAAGTCACGATCACGCCAAATTTAATGTGGATGGAAGCGTCAATCTATCACTTCCATTTCGAAGTGAAATTGAATGTAACTCAGGCATTATTTGTGAAATAAGAGAATTGAAAAAAGAAGTTTTCCCTTGGTTTCATTGCAAAAAACATTTTTGGGTAAAAATTACTGTTTTACTTTTACCGAGTGACTCCCGAAGGCATAATATTATTTATTTCTATTTAATATTTTAATCAGGACGTCACTGCCCTTTCAAAAAATAATATGTGGGGGAAAATTGAATTTTTGAGAAAATTTCCTACCAGTCAATTTTAACCAATCATAGGCTTGCATTTTAACATGTTGCTATGGCAACGACCTAATTTTATCGGAAATCACCCTACTCATAATCACGTGACTGAAAGATTATTAAGTGGAAATCTCCCTGGCTTTGCATCTGAATGTAGCTCCCAGATGATTACAGTGTTGCCGTCCCCACTCTCTCTAACATTCCCAACCCAACCCAACTCTGGTTAGTGCATGGGAGCTACATCCAGCCGCTCCTATTAAATCTTCTCAAATAGTTTTGGCATGAAATTTTCACTCGTAATCTCCCTAGAGCTCGAATTATTTCCGGAAATTTTGTCGAGTCAAGAAATTCGCAACGAGAACAAATTTCCGGATTTTTAATTCGAGCTCTAGGGAGATTCGGCAAGAAAATTTCATGCCAAAACTGATCATTGGAAAAAACATAACCCAGGACTCACCTCGCATTAAGTGGAAGAAACCAACGGCTCCTTACTCTACTCGCCATTGAGGAAGAAAGAAGGGAATCAGGATTTTATAAAACGTTTGGAAGTTATAACCACTCTTGTCCATAATTGATAACATTGCAACTTTGTATTGGAAGTTGAAAATAAATCATTTATCAAAAATATTTGTCAGTGTTTTTAACAGCTGTCAAGCACTCGCGGCTGGATGTAGCTCCCATGCACCAACCACAGTGTTGCCGTTTGCCTTATCTCTGTCTGTGAAAGTTGGGTTGGGTTGGGATTGTTGGGGAAAGTGGGGACGGCAACACTGTAATCATATGGGAGCTACATCCAGATGCAAAGCCAGGGAGATTTCCACTTATTAATCTTTCAGTCCCGTGATTATGAGCAGGGTGATTTCCGATAAAATTAGGTCGTTGCCATAGCAACATAATAAAATGCAAGCTTATAATTGGTTAGAATTGACTGGTAGGAAATTTTCTTGCCGAATCTCCCGCGAGCTCGAATTAAAAGTCCGGAAATAATTCAAGCACTAGGGAGATTATAAGTGAAAATAAAACTAATTAGGGCAACGAGGATTAATTTGACAGTTACTCACGTGATAAAGGACAGCAGCAAGCAGCGTTGCCGTTGTGACACAATCTTAATGGTTAATGCTATTTTTGAGTCAATTTCATATTTTAGTGATGATTACACAACGTTTCAGTTATTTGTCATGTTCCATCTTTAGTCAAAGACTAATGCATAAAATTCCAAAACAATCTTTTTTTCAGAAAAAAAATCATAACTCAAAATCCATCAAAGATATCGTTTTGGTGTTTTCCCCAGTGGATTGGAGATACATTTTTGCACAAATAAGTGTAGAGTGTGTAATTGCAATTAAAAATCAGAATAAAACATCATCCAAGTGTTATAATATCTTGCTATTCTTGTTACTTGTTATATAGTTTTATATTGTACCCACTATTGGTCATTGTGAATTATTTTTATTTTCATGAGATTGTGTATTTTGAATATTTTTGCTTTAGAAAGAATAATAATTATTATCATTATTATTATACAGGGTGTAGATAAATAAGTGCTAAAAAAATCCAGGAATCAATTTAAAAAAAAAAAACTTTTTATGAGCGTATGTCCGAAAATTCATAAGTTTTGAGATACAGAGTGGTGAAGATTTTACATATATCATACTTCACAAAAAGCCTTTTGATGCATAAAAAACGCATACCAAATTTCACTAAAATATCTACGAGGGGTTTCAAAGATATTATAAAAAATCTTTGTTTTGAAAAAAACAAAAGTATAATGTATCAAAAATTCATCAAGAACAATCTTCAAATAAGTTCTTTAAAACAGAAAAAAAAATCCAATAATAATAAACCATGTAAAAAATAATAGTTAATTATTAGCGTAAACAAAAAAAATGACGGTATAGTAGGTTCGTTTCCCAAACAACAACGTTTCGTTTTCTATTTCAACATCATCAATGACTAATGAAGTCCATGTCCAGATGAAAGTTTCGGATTTAATTTTGAACACCATCAGTCGTTTCATATTTAATCGGGTCTACCAATGTTGAAATCTTTTTAATTTTTTTTTCATAATATTTATGAAATCCTGTCAATTATCTGCTGACGGTTGTTAGTCAGTTATCTGTCCCATCAGAAAAAATAAATAAATAAATGAATGAGAATTACAAAAAAAATAATTTCCAGAGAAAACAGTTGCGTACCATAAAATGGAAAATCACGATGAACATTTTATGGGTAATTTGGAATCAATTGGAAAAAATATATATATGTAAATATACAGGGTATTTCCTAACTAACCTAAAAAAACGATATTTATAAAATATCATAAATGATATGGTATCATGTAGGTATAACGGATTTAGTGCAGTTATATCAAGTTATTTTACTAGCTTTAAATTTTTCAAAGATCAAGCAACTTAAAATACAACTTTTCGACCTCTGAATTTTCGTACCACATGGTTGGGAAACATCCTGTATATTTCGAAGGCAATTATTGGAAGGAAATGGCTGAACATAAAGTACAATAAATTGAATTTTGAGTTTTCCCAGTGGAGAATAAAGCAGTCAACATTTTTTAAACAAATTTTAGTTCTTTTTCTTAACTTCTCTCTCAACACTCAAACTATCAAAAAAATGGATTGAAGGAATAACGATCAATTAACTAACTTTTATTGAAAATGAAAAATAATTTTTTCCCAAGTTAAACTCGTTCATTAATCTTTTTTTATTCATTTTTATCAAGCAATTTCTCCACTTTACACATTTTCCATATTAATTTGTCTCATTACAATCCCCGACAGTAGATAATAACGATTGCATGATTTCACTAGATTTTCTCTCAGGTGCATTTCTTGCAGTCTAGCGTGGGAATGGATCTTTGTTTTGCGAAAAAACGGCACATTTCGGACACAATTATGGGAAAATACTAAAGAGATATGTTATGATGTAGAATTAATCTTTGTAGAAATCGTACAATTAATAATTAATTGCGTTAGCTTGTTGATTAAACTATATTTCATCAATAGTTGCAAATTCGTAATTATTCATGTTTGAATAAATTCCTATTCAACTATCGAACTAAAAGTTAATAATTTGAATAAATGATGTTGATAAGACTACTTGTATTCACTTTTTAAAATACCAAAGATTTTAAGTTTCCTCGAGTGCACGTTACTACTATCTGTTCAGTAAAATGCATTTTGCAATTCAGAAATACAAATTTTAAAAAAAAATCTCCTTGCCGAGGCACAGAGCGCAAATTATCATTACAAAGTCATTTTTACAAGTTCAAGCAACTTTGACTCTGAATCATTAAAATGCAACGTTAAGGTATTTGAGAAAGGAGCCCTTTGGGCTTCTCATTGGCACCTACTTTTGTAGCTAGAAAAAGGAAATTAAAAAAAATAAATACGGTAAGTGATTGAAACAGAAAATTTTACACATTCTAGTATTAAGAATCCCATCAAAATATATGTTTTCAAAAACCCCTTTTTTTAGTTGTTTACTGATATGATGAGCCGCGGTCGTTCGTGAATAGCCAGTTTGGTGACGACCATAATATCATCACGCTCGTATTGAAAGCCGATCAAATTATTTAGCCCAAATACAAATTTTTTTGTTTGATATATTAACGATTATTTTATGATATACTAGCGTTTGGACAGCTTGGAAACAGGATAACAATTTTTTATCACCATTGAAATTGGACTATTATTGAATTACGAGGGACAATAGTGTAAGTCCAGAAAAAAATCTAGTTCCTGCAATTTTTATCAAAATCATTCAAAATCTAGACAGTTGATAGGACAATGTCCATTTTAGAATATACTAGCATTTGGACAGCTTGCAAACAGGACAACTATTTTTTAAAACCATTGAAATTGGACTATTAATGAATTACATATTAGTCCAGAAAAAAATCTAGTTCCTGCAAATTTTAACAAAATCATTCAAAATTTGGACAGTTGATGGAACGATGTCCATTTCATGATATACTAGCGTTTGGACAGGTTGGAAATAGGACAACTATTTTCTATAACCATTGAAATTGGACTATTAATAAATTACACGGGACAATAGTTGTAAGTCCAGGAAAAAATCTAGTTCCTGCAATTTTTATCAAAATCATTCAAAATCTAGACAGTTGATAGGACAATGTCCATTTTATAATATACTAGCGTTTGGACAGCTTGCAAACAGGACAACTCTTTTTTAAAACCATTGAAATTGGACTATTAATGAATTACATATTAGTCCAGAAAAAAATCTAGTTCCTGCAAATTTTAACAAAATCATTCAAAATTTGGACAGTTGATGGAACGATGTCCATTTCATGATATACTAGCGTTTGGACAGGTTGGAAATAGGACAACTATTTTCTATAACCATTGAAATTGGACTATTAATAAATTACACGGGACAATAGTTGTAAGTCCAGGAAAAAATCTAGTTTCTGCAATTTTTATCAAAATCATTAGAAATCTAGACAGTTGATGGGACAATGTCCATTTCATAATATACTTGCGTTTGGACAGCTTGCAAACAGGACAACTATTTTTTAAAACCATTGAAATTGGACTATTAATGAATTACATATTAGTCCAGAAAAAAATCTAGTTTCTGCAAATTTTAACAAAATCATTCAAAATTTGGACAGTTGATGCAACAATGTCCATTTCATGATATACTAGCGTTTGGACAGGTTGGAAACAGGACAACTATTTTCTATAACCATTGAAATTGGACTATTAATGAATTACACCGGAAAATAGTTGTAAGTCCAGGAAAAAATCTAGTTCCTGCAATTTTTATCAAAATCTAGACAGTTGATAGGACAATGTCCATTTTTAAATATACTAGCGTTTGGACAGCTTGCAAATAGGACAACTATTTTTTAAAACCATTGAAATTGGACTATTAATGAATTACATATTAGTCCAGAAAAAAATCTAGTTCCTACAAATTTTAACAAAATCATTCAAAATTTGGACAGTTGATGGAACAATGTCCATTTCATGATATACTAGCGTTTGGACAGGTTGGAAACAGGACATCTATTTTCTATAACCATTGAAATTGGACTATTAATAAATTACACGGGACAATAGTTGTAAGTCCAGGAAAAAATCTAGTTCCTGCAATTTTTATCAAAATCATTCAAAATCTAGACAGTTGATAGGACAATGTCCATTTTAGAATATACTAGCGTTTGGACAGCTTGCAAACAGGACAACTATTTTTTAAAACCATTGAAATTGGACTATTAATGAATTACATATTAGTCCAGAAAAAAATCTAGTTCCTGCAAATTTTAACAAAATCATTCAAAATTTGGACAGTTGATGGAACGATGTCCATTTCATGATATACTAGCGTTTGAACAGGTTGGAAATAGGACAACTATTTTCTATAACCATTGAAATTGGACTATTAATAAATTACACGGGACAATAGTTGTAAGTCCAGGAAAAAATCTAGTTCCTGCAATTTTTATCAAAATCATTCAAAATCTAGACAGTTGATAGGACAATGTCCATTTTATAATATACTACCGTTTGGACAGCTTGCAAACAGGACAACTCTTTTTTAAAACCATTGAAATTGGACTATTAATGAATTACATATTAGTCCAGAAAAAAATCTAGTTCCTGCAAATTTTAACAAAATCATTCAAAATTTGGACAGTTGATGGAACAATGTCCATTTCATGATATACTAGCGTTTGGACAGGTTGGAAACAGGACAACTATTTTCTATAACCATTGAAATTGGACTATTAATAAATTACACGGGACAATAGTTGTAAGTCCAGGAAAAAATCTAGTTTCTGCAATTTTTATCAAAATCATTCAAAATCTAGACAGTTGATAGGACAATGTCCATTTTATAATATACTAGCGTTTGGACAGCTTGCAAACAGGACAACTCTTTTTTAAAACCATTGAAATTGGACTATTAATGAATTACATATTAGTCCAGAAAAAAATCTAGTTCCTGCAATTTTTAACAAAATCATTCAAAATTTGGACAGTTGATGGAACAATGTCCATTTCATGATATACTAGCGTTTGGACAGGTTGGAAACAGGACAACTATTTTCTATAACCATTGAAATTGGACGATTAATAAATTACACGGGACAATAGTTGTAAGTCCAGGAAAAAATCTAGTTCCTGCAATTTTTATCAAAATCATTCAAAATCTGGACAGTTGATAGGACAATGTCCATTTTATAATATACTAGCGTTTGGACAGCTTGCAAACAGGACAACCCTTTTTTAAACCATTGAAATTGGACTATTAATGAATTACATATTAGTCCAGAAAAAAATCTAGTTCCTGCAATTTTTATCAAAATCATTCAAAATCTAGACAGTTGATAGGACAATGTCCATTTTATAATATACTAGCGTTTGGGCAGCTTGCAAACAGGACAACCCTTTTTTAAACCATTGAAATTGGACTATTAATGAATTACATATTAGTCCAGAAAAAAATCTAGTTCCTGCAATTTTTATCAAAATCATTCAAAATCTAGACAGTTGATAGGACAATGTCCATTTTATAATATACTAGCGTTTGGGCAGCTTGCAAACAGGACAACCCTTTTTTAAACCATTGAAATTGGACTATTAATGAATTACATATTAGTCCAGAAAAAAATCTAGTTCCTGCAATTTTTATCAAAATCATTCAAAATCTGGACAGTTGATAGGACAATGTCCATTTTATAATATACTAGCGTTTGGACAGCTTGCAAACAGGACAACCCTTTTTTAAACCATTGAAATTGGACTATTAATGAATTACATATTAATCCAGAAAAAAATCTAGTTCCTGCAATTTTTATCAAAATCATTCAAAATCTAGACAGTTGATAGGACAATGTCCATTTTATAATATACTAGCGTTTGGGCAGCTTGCAAACAGGACAACCCTTTTTTAAACCATTGAAATTGGACTATTAATGAATTACATATTAGTCCAGAAAAAAATCTAGTTCCTGCAATTTTTATCAAAATCATTCAAAATCTGGACAGTTGATAGGACAATGTCCATTTTATAATATACTAGCGTTTGGACAGCTTGCAAACAGGACAACCCTTTTTTAAACCATTGAAATTGGACTATTAATGAATTACATATTAATCCAGAAAAAAATCTAGTTCCTGCAATTTTTATCAAAATCATTCAAAATCTAGACAGTTGATAGGACAATGTCCATTTTATAATATACTAGCGTTTGGGCAGCTTGCAAACAGGACAACCCTTTTTTAAACCATTGAAATTGGACTATTAATGAATTACATATTAGTCCAGAAAAAAATCTAGTTCCTGCAATTTTTATCAAAATCATTCAAAATCTGGACAGTTGATAGGACAATGTCCATTTTATAATATACTAGCGTTTGGACAGCTTGCAAACAGGACAACCCTTTTTTAAACCATTGAAATTGGACTATTAATGAATTACATATTAATCCAGAAAAAAATCTAGTTCCTGCAATTTTTATCAAAATCATTCAAAATCTAGACAGTTGATAGGACAATGTCCATTTTATAATATACTAGCGTTTGGGCAGCTTGCAAACAGGACAACCCTTTTTTAAACCATTGAAATTGGACTATTAATGAATTACATATTAGTCCAGAAAAAAATCTAGTTCCTGCAATTTTTATCAAAATCATTCAAAATCTAGACAGTTGATAGGACAATGTCCATTTTATAATATACTAGCGTTTGGGCAGCTTGCAAACAGGACAACCCTTTTTTAAACCATTGAAATTGGACTATTAATGAATTACATATTAGTCCAGAAAAAAATCTAGTTCCTGCAATTTTTATCAAAATCATTCAAAATCTGGACAGTTGATAGGACAATGTCCATTTTATAATATACTAGCGTTTGGACAGCTTGCAAACAGGACAACCCTTTTTTAAACCATTGAAATTGGACTATTAATGAATTACATATTAGTCCAGAAAAAAATCTAGTTCCTGCAATTTTTATCAAAATCATTCAAAATCTAGACAGTTGATAGGACAATGTCCATTTTATAATATACTAGCGTTTGGGCAGCTTGCAAACAGGACAACCCTTTTTTAAACCATTGAAATTGGACTATTAATGAATTACATATTAGTCCAGAAAAAAATCTAGTTCCTGCAATTTTTATCAAAATCATTCAAAATCTAGACAGTTGATAGGACAATGTCCATTTTATAATATACTAGCGTTTGGGCAGCTTGCAAACAGGACAACCCTTTTTTAAACCATTGAAATTGGACTATTAATGAATTACATATTAGTCCAGAAAAAAATCTAGTTCCTGCAATTTTTATCAAAATCATTCAAAATCTGGACAGTTGATAGGACAATGTCCATTTTATAATATACTAGCGTTTGGACAGCTTGCAAACAGGACAACCCTTTTTTAAACCATTGAAATTGGACTATTAATGAATTACATATTAATCCAGAAAAAAATCTAGTTCCTGCAATTTTTATCAAAATCATTCAAAATCTGAACAGTTGATAGGACAATGTCCATTTTATAATATACTAGCGTTTGGACAGCTTGCAAACAGGACAACCCTTTTTTAAACCATTGAAATTGGACTATTAATGAATTACATATTAGTCCAGAAAAAAATCTAGTTCCTGCAATTTTTATCAAAATCATTCAAAATCTAGACAGTTGATAGGACAATGTCCATTTTAAAATATACTAGCGTTTGGACAGCTTGCAAACAGGACAACCCTTTTTTAAACCATTGAAATTGGACTATTAATGAATTACATATTAGTCCAGAAAAAAATCTAGTTCCTGCAATTTTTATCAAAATCATTCAAAATCTGGACAGTTGATAGGACAATGTCCATTTTATAATATACTAGCGTTTGGACAGCTTGCAAACAGGACAACCCTTTTTTAAACCATTGAAATTGGACTATTAATGAATTACATATTAATCCAGAAAAAAATCTAGTTCCTGCAATTTTTATCAAAATCATTCAAAATCTGAACAGTTGATAGGACAATGTCCATTTTATAATATACTAGCGTTTGGACAGCTTGCAAACAGGACAACCCTTTTTTAAACCATTGAAATTGGACTATTAATGAATTACATATTAGTCCAGAAAAAAATCTAGTTCCTGCAATTTTTATCAAAATCATTCAAATCTAGACAGTTGATAGGACAATGTCCATTTTAAAATATACTAGCGTTTGGACAGCTTGCAAACAGGACAACTCTTTTTTAAAACCATTGAAATTGGACTATTAATGAATTACATATTAGTCCAGAAAAAAGTCTAGTTCCTGCAATTTTTAACAAAATCATTCAAAATTTGGACAGTTGATGGAACGATGTCCATTTCATGATATACTAGCATTTGGACAGGTTGGAAACAGGACAACTATTTTCTATAACCATTGAAATTGGACTATTAATAAATTACACGGGACAATAGTTGTAAGTCCAGGAAAAAAATCTAGTTCCTGCAATCTTTGTCAAAATCATCAAGGATTTGGAGAGTTACAGGACAGGATTACCAGGAATGACCGAGAAGGTTGAATATTTTGTCAACAATTAACGCAAGATCATTTTATACATTTCCCAGCTATAGACAAGTGTCGGAAGTAACTGGAGACGCTTACACGGATTTACTCTTAGCCAGATGTTTAATTCAAAGTGCGCAAATACCCCCTGGATCCATGCATTCCAAATTAGCTTTTCCAGACGTTGGTTTCATTATTGCTCAAATCGCTTTTACCAGCATAATCCAAATCTCGAACGCATTCGCCAGCTCAGATATGTTCTAAATAGAACTGTTAAGCTCATTTTCATTCAGCAACTCCATTTCGCCAAACACTAATCAAAGCTCGAAATCCACAAAGCTTATATAAATTCCCATTTCCCTGCTGATTACTATTTGGTACCATTTACTGGAAATTTTAACCTATTAGTCTTGCAGGAGGAAATTATTGTTTGATAGACATTATCCAAAAGGGAGTTAAGCCGCATAATCATCGTGTCTCCACTGGCCTTTATTAAAGGATTATGCAAAGCTCAAGCGATCTGCATGTAAATTTTATTAATTGAAGCTCCGATAAGTCCTTCTCGCTATATAGTCTGGAATAAGAATTCTCAATAAATAGTGTCATGATTTTTTATCACTGGATAAGCTGCTATTATACAGAAAGCTTGGCAACGCTGTCACTGACAAAGGGAACAAAGTGATGCATTTGATGTTGACAGTAATGACAGATTTCAACGTTGCCACATCGTCTTAAAGTCGAATATGTTTGGTTTTATGACTTTTAATCAATATACCTAACATTAAATATTCAATACCTCTCTGATTAAAATTTGCTACACTAGTAACACATTATTATTAATATCTAATGAACGACCACTTCACAAAGGATGCCTCACATAACTATGTCCAATTTCACAGAGCCACAAAGGTTTCAAAATTTAAACGCGGAAATTTAAATTATGCCATTGCTATTTAGTAGCAGCAAAGCTTTTATGTAGTGGTTGTTGACTCTTTATTTATTGTTATTGTTAAATGGAAAATCGGAATGGTTAACAGTGAATTTGAAATATTTTCCATTGTGTCTGGGCTTAATCCATCTATGGCCCTGATGGAAATATTGTTATAAATAAATAATCAGGAATATGAAAATTTTACTTAGCAGTGTGAAAAAAAATGAATGACACACTTCAGAAAAATTTTCGACATCAAAAATTGAGAGTCTGACATGCATCAAACTTTGAAAATAACTTCTTTTGTCCACCCTGTATAGGTGGATAGATAAAAGAAAAACACCGCTCCAATCATGTACGTGTTTTCGAAGAATTGGTCCAGGACCTCCCGAAGAGCAACTTTCCAGTTTTTATCCAGTGAAATTTTGCAAAACTTGTATCCAAAGCACCAGCTCAATGTTTCTTCTTTTTTGTTATTTTAATGTTGTATACTTACAATTCTAAGAAAACCTTATTCAAAGTTGATACATACCTGAAAATAAAAAAACCAAAATTAAAAAAAAGTAAAGAGGTTGCTGATCTATATGTATAACAGCAAAACAAATACTTCAACAACTGATCTTGGAACAAGCTGGTTTCTCCAAATTCTGAATAAACAATAAATAAAAAGATCTTGCTTGATCGTCATATTATGTCCCAAAAAACGTATATACTTTTTTCTGTACGAGATAATATCGATGGTTTTCGGAAAAAGTGTCATAACTAAAAAAACCAGTTTTGCAGAAAAGCGATTTGAAGTTTGTTCTCATTATATATTCACGTTCTTGACAATATTAATGAGAAATATTCGGTTATGATATTAATGGGCAGTACCTTGTTAACATGCAGTTTTTCAAGAAAAATTGTAGTCTCGTCTTCAGACCAAAAAAAAATTTGTTTTTCCACTTTTCTTATCATCAAAAACGCCATAATTACAAATAAGACGTCTTTGTGGAAAAATCACACCACACGTACCTACATATTTACAACGATACTTTTTCAGATATGACGTTTTAAATGAAAATGTTCGTCACTTAGGTACCTGAGTTCAACTGAATTATGATATTTTCCCAGAGCAGCAAAACTTAACATTTCCACTTATGACGTTTTTAAAGACATACATAAATATGTGTAATTTTATGTCATTGTCTAACTCGTTTTTTCACTTGTGTCACTTTTTTCGAAAACCATCGATATACTGATGTTAATTCTGAGAGTTTTTCATTACACTACTTTTCCTAATAGATTTATTACTTTATTAAAAATAATTCTTTCTGGATTTCATATAAATACATCCATAACAGCTACGTTTCTTCAAAATACTGATATAATAAATGTTATCAGGACATAATTTGACTTTTCTTCATTCAAGTCTTTATTTTTTTACGTTTTTTGTAGGCTGGTTAAAATGACTTTTTTTTGGCTTAACTATTCTTTATGATGGTTAATTCTTATTCAATACATTTCTTTTTCCCAAAAGGTAACCTTTTTTTTTATTCCTGGTTTATTTTTTTTTCTATCAATAGGTATTTCACAATTATTTTCCCACTTTCACTTTTTGAATGGTTTTCAATTCAACTTTTCATTGATTCGTTCGATCTTTTCTTTTCAACTTTTGAAATTACTTACTTACTCTGGATCATAATTTTTCTCCCAATTCATTCAGATTTTTTTTGTAGTTTTTTTTATTCTTAGGAGGGTATGGTTATCTCTTTCAAAATTCCTGAAATTATCAAAGAATGAGCCCATTTGGCAAAAATTGATAAAATATACAAGAAACAGATAAAACGACATATTTATAAACAAGATGAAGGAGAAATTTAAATAAAGTCAGTAAAAATAATAATACAGAAGAAATTACTAAATCACTCAAACATATTAAAGACATGAGTTTTCTTTTTGATTTTTGGTTTATGTTTTCTTGTGTATCACTTATTATAAGTTTTATTTATTTTTTTATAAAGCTCTTCTCGGTAGATTAAAACTTCATGATGAACTAAGGGGTTTTTCTTCTTTTATACAGGGTGTTTCCTAACCTCTGTGACAAAATGAAAGGAGTGATTCTTCGCTTAATTTTAAGACGAAAATGTGGTATAACTTTTTTTCGAATTTCGCTTTGTTTCCAAAATACAGGGTGTTTATTTTTTTTTTGATTAGTTTTTTATTTTTAATCAATTTATCTTTTACTCGATTTTGTTGAAGTTTGGTAACGGTATTTATAGTGATAACGGGCTCATTTTGGCATGAACAAATAAAAACTATCGAATACAGTGACGTCCCGAGCGGCACTTCAACCAATATTATTTGGAAAAAAGTGTACGCCACTGACTTTTTGTGTCATTTTCATTTTTTTCTCAGGTTATTCAACTAAAAACGCAACTTTTTGATCTCTTGAATTTTTATCGTATCTTGCCTAATGTTTGAGATAAAAAATTAAATCTAGTTGAGTGAGTTTTGACGCAAAAAGTAATTTTATCGCTGATGTTGAATTTTCTAACAAATACGGCAATTAATTATAATCATTTTAATGGAGAATTCAAAAACACTAAATAAATTAAAAAAAAAAAAAAATAAAAAAAATTAAACATTCGAAACAAAGCGAAATTCGAAAAAAAGTTATACCACATTTTCGTCTTAAAATTAAGCGAAGAATCACCCCTTTCATTTTGTCACAGAGGTTAGGAAACACCCTGTATATAATTTTTGTAAAGACGGTTTCGGAAATATTGAGGAAAAACCATCTTTAAGGTATGCCCTATTTGAAGGGACGAGGCTTCCTTAAAAACTAATTTCCAACAAATATTTATTGGAAAATTTTTTGAAATTATTAAATCATCTTTTTTATGAAGAATTTTGAAACACTCTGTAGCCATTATTAAAAAGTGTCACATTTTACTCAATTTTTCAAAATGTATTCAAAATATTCATTGCTCCGCCAAAATAATTCCCATTGAAGGACAATATGAGGTGACCTTGACGCGGTCCTTTATTGAGTGTATTGACAATTTTTTCAGGATATTTTCGCCATAAAAAAATTCTGATACGATTTTCATATTATGAGAGAATTGCGGAAAAACTTCATCAAAAAGAGAAAAATCCCCCAATGAAACAAAAAATTACTGAAAAGTGGAGCACGAATCTTCAAATCAAATCAAAAATTCATTGCAAAACTGAGATGAAAATCTTGCTTCTACTGGTTTTAGCTTCAAATTATTGCAAAAAAAAGTTCTCAAGCCCATTCAAACTGATAGAAGAAGCCATTTTTGGAAAAAAAAAAGATTCTAATTGATACTTTGAGGTGTGAAAGTTGAAAAGAGCGAAACCTACTACCCAACACGCCACGCCACGAAACGTGGAAAAGAATTTACTTTTCACTATAGACATGGCGTGGCGTTAGTCTAGTGGGAACGCAACATCGTTATTTCCATCACTTTTTCGCGTGGTGTGGCGTGGCGTGGCGTGTTGAAAAGGGGATTAATCAATTCATTGAAATTATCGACAAATCAGTTCTTGACTACGTATTAATATGTAATAATCGGAATGACGTGACACTGGTATACTTTAGCTACGCCCCGTTTTCGGGCATGTAACGAAAATCCAAGTCTTTTTTCATCTATAATACATAATAAAAAGATATATTTTATTACCACCCACTTTCATTTGGTATTTTTAAATTCAATTTGCAAAAACCCCCAACATAATCGACACTGACTCGATAACAAATCACCCGAAATATTCCTTACCCAGATGTTCTTAACGCGACTTTTCTCGAGGGATATCCAAACGCATAACATCAATCAAGATATTATCTTTTCTCCTTGAGCTTCCCCGTTCCACATCATTCATCTTTTGCAAAAAATCCGCTCGAAAACATAATACCTATATTGTTGGGAACAAGTTATATTGTTGTTTATCAATTTCTCAGGCTTCGATCGCCGAAAACTTTATCAGAAAAGGGACCGATTTTCATTACGCTTGAAAGCAGTCAATTAGGAATTCTAAATAGATTTTATAAGAAGCTTTGTCGGATCCATGGAGAATGAAAATTAGTGAGGATTTGAAAGAATTATTAACTTTTCCAGACAGAGACTGTCGTTTTAAATATCTACTGAATAATTCACATGTTTGATGGAATAATGGCATCAGTCTTATAGTTTTAGAGGAGTTCACATTATTTACTCGTGCCACTCACCTGTTCATTTCCTGTCCAAATAAAATAATTGACTAAATCGGAAGACGGCCAATGAATGACAATGCGCCAGCGGGTGTATACAGGGTGTCCCAGCAAGGGTGGCCACCGGCCATATCTCGGAAACTACTGGACCTAAAAGTTCAGGAAAAAAAATATGATCACTAAAGTGGCCACGAGAAAATGCTGGAAAATATTTTTAACTTCGAAATTTTGCCGCTAGGGGGCGCAATCAAAGCTTAAATATTAAAATTCGAAATTTCTCCGGAAATTCTCAGATTGAGGTATATCTTTATCAACATGGTTAGAAAACCTAGACAATTTCACGTCTTTTTGGTACAGGGCTCATTGGCGTACCGATCTTCGTGTGAGTAGGGGAAGGTAGTGAAACTGTAATTGTTCAAGTGGCTGTAACTTATAAACGACTTGTCCGATTTTGTTGCGTATAGGCTTGTTTGGAAGATAAATGTGAGTACTTTCGTATATCGTATCCAGTGATGCGTGATTGTCTCCAGAAAAGTTGCTAGAAGGGGGAACTTGAATTAAAAACAGTGTTTTTCATTTTACCGCAAAAATTTAAATGGTATGGTATAATTCTGATAATAATAACTAGTCCAAGTTATGTAAAATTTAATGTTTTAAGGTTTTAAGGTTTTTTTTTTTTTTTTTTAAGGTTTTTTCTTGTAAATTTAATCTTCATTTCGATTTTGTTATCAGAATTATACCGTACCATTTAAATTTTTGCGGTGAAACGAAAATAACAGTTTTTAATTCAAATTACGCCTTCTAGCAACTTTTCTGGAGACAATCACGCATCACTGGATACGATATACGAAAGTACTCACATTTATCTTCCAAACAAGCCTATACGCAACAAAATCGGACAAGTCGTTTATAAGTTACAGCCACTTGAACAATTACACTTTCACTACCTTCCCCTACTCACACGAACATCGGTACGCCAATGAGCCCTGTACCAAAAAGACATGAAACTGTCTAGGTTTTCTAACCATGTTGATAAAGATATACCTCAATCTGAGAATTTCCGGAGAAATTTCGAATTTTAATATTTAAGCTTTGATTGCGCCCCCTAGCGGAAAAATTTCGAAGATATAAATATTTCCCAGCATTTTCTCGTGGCCACTTTAGTGATAATTTTTTTTTTCCTGAACTTTTAGGTCCAGTCGTTTCTGAGATATGGCCGGTGGCCACCCTTGCTGGGACATCCTGTATAGAAATCTACCTGTGTCCTATACATATGCAAACTAACTAAAGATTAAAGAACTTCATAGGAAAGAATTTTGCAAACTGCTTTCCACCAAATTCCAAATTCGATACTAAACTTTGTTCTTGGTTGGAGTATAACGGGTAATTTCCGAAATTAAAACATTCAGCTGTTCAGCGGAGTTGAAAATGTGAATTGGCTCCAACTCCCCAAGTTGGAAAAGTTTTCGGGAAATTTAAATATGAGTCTCTCGATGTGCCGGAATGTGGAAATGAGATGTTTGATATTTGCCAGTATTAATGGCAGATATAATTATATTTGTTGTGAGGAGTTTGATCTTGTTTAGGCATTCATTTTGAGTTGGGAAATTTTTATTGCTGGATTGGAAAATTTATGAAAAATAAAGAGACACATATTTTTTCTTTTTCTAGTTGGTCGAAAATTGAAGGAAACATAACGGTTTAAAATGAGCTAAAATCACAGAGTTATGACGTCACACCATGTTCAGTATATCTATACAGGGTGATTTTTAACTTTTATTATCCCCTAAAGTAAAGTTGTGACTGCCGTGCACCTTAGCTGGACTAGAAGCAATTAAGGATGTTATTATCCTTCCTGATTGCAGACGGGTGAAACTTTATTGAAATAACAAGGGATAAGTTTCAACACGTGACCTAAACAGCTGTTGTTGACATGTTAGATCGAAAAACTTTGCACATAATGTGTGATCAAACAAAAGTACAATAAGGACCTGATAATGTGAAACAAAAAAAAAATTGCTAAAAGCTGACTCGAAACCTTGCATGCTAAAATTGTTTTCAACATAAATTACTCCTCACTTTAAATTTACATAAAAAACTCATGAATATCGACAAGAAATTCCACTCGTTTTAATGAATTTTGATTTAAATCTAATATTGATGCACTTCTACTTATTTCTGGAATTATTCAGCGATATGGAATGAGCGAGTGCATTAGCCAGAGCCACTCATCACGGATATTTCCTTTGAAGGGCCTGCATGAGACCTGGAAGTGGAATTTAAATTTTAATAAAATCGACGTTTATAAATCTTATTTAAGGATTTACGATCGAAGTAGATGCGTTATAGATTGAACTACAACATGGCAAGTTAAAAAACAACTTTTCAGAATTACGTGTTTTCATACAGTTCTCTGAAATTAGTAGCATGCTCCACATCTCTCAAGAAGAATGAGACTATTGTTGCCAGTGCGACGCCTTGGTAAGTTTCGTGAAATATCTTGGAAAAGAGCCGGTCACAAAGGCAGAATGAATATCCCTCAGTTCAAAAAAAAAAGATCATAAAAATAAAATCGACAGGAATTTTGAAACATACTGTATACAGCTTGGAATTTGAAAGTTTGCAAATGATCCAGTATAATTTTCACAGCTCCAGTACCTCTAGGGAGTTTGAGACAGCTCTTTGGATTTGAAGTGATTTTTCTATTTTCAACAAAGCTCAACAAAAAAAATCATAAAAATAAAATCGTCAGGAATTTTGAAACATACTGTATATTGCTTGGATTTTGAAAGTTTGCAAATGATCCAGTATAATTTTCACAGTCCCAGTACCTCCAGGGAGTTTGGGACAGCACTTTGAATTTTAAGTAATTTTTCTATTTTCAACACAGCTCAACAAAAATGATCATAAAAATAAAATTGTCAGGAATTTTGGAACATACTGTATATTGCTTGGATTTTGAAAGTTCGCAAATGATTCAGTATAATTTTCACAGCTCCAGTACCCCTGTGGAGTTTGGGACAGCCCATTGAATTTCAAGTGATTTTTATATTTTCAACACAGCTCAACAAAAAATATCATAAAAATAAAATCGTCAGGAATTTTGAAACACACTGTATATTGCTTGGATTTTGAAAGTTTGCAAATGATTCAGTATAATTTTCACAGCTCCAGTACCTCTAGGGAGTTTGGGACAGCCCTTTGAATTTTAAGTGATTTTTCTATTTTCACAGAGCTCAACAAAAACAATCATATAAATAGAATCGTCAGGAAGTTTGGAACTTACTGTATATTGCTTGGATTTCGAAAGTTTGCGAATGATTCGGTATAATTTTCACATCTCCAGTACCTCTAGGGAGTTTGGGACAGCACTTTGTATTTTAAGTGATTTTCCTATTTTCAACACAGCTCAACAGAAACAATCATAAAAATAAAATCGTCAGGAATTTTGAAACACACTGTATATTGCTTGGATTTTGAAAGTTTGCAAATGATTCAGTATAATTTTCACAGCTCCAGTACCTCTAGGGAGTTTGGGACAGCCCTTTGAATTTTAAGTGATTTTTCTATTTTCAACACAGCTCAACAAAAACAATCATATAAATAGAATCGTCAGGAATTTTGGAACTTACTGTATATTGCTTGGATTTCGAAAGTTTGCGAATGATTCGGTATAATTTTCACATCTCCAGTACCTCTAGGGAGTTTGGGACAGCACTTTGTATTTTAAGTGATTTTCCTATTTTCAACACAGCTCAATAAAAACAATCATAAAAATAAAATCGTCAGGAATTTTGAAACACACTGTATATTGCTTGGATTTTGAAAGTTTGCAAATGATTCAGTATAATTTTCACAGCTCCAGTACCTCTAGGGAGTTTGGGACAGCCCTTTGAATTTTAAGTGATTTTTCTATTTTCACAGAGCTCAACAAAAACAATCATATAAATAGAATCGTCAGGAAGTTTGGAACTTACTGTATATTGCTTGGATTTCGAAAGTTTGCGAATGATTCGGTATAATTTTCACATCTCCAGTACCTCTAGGGAGTTTGGGACAGCACTTTGTATTTTAAGTGATTTTCCTATTTTCAACACAGCTCAACAGAAACAATCATAAAAATAAAATCGTCAGGAATTTTGAAACACACTGTATATTGCTTGGATTTTGAAAGTTTGCAAATGATTCAGTATAATTTTCACAGCTCCAGTACCTCTAGGGAGTTTGGGACAGCCCTTTGAATTTTAAGTGATTTTTCTATTTTCAACACAGCTCAACAAAAACAATCATATAAATAGAATCGTCAGGAATTTTGGAACTTACTGTATATTGCTTGGATTTCGAAAGTTTGCGAATGATTCGGTATAATTTTCACATCTCCAGTACCTCTAGGGAGTTTGGGACAGCACTTTGTATTTTAAGTGATTTTCCTATTTTCAACACAGCTCAACAAAAACAATCATAAAAATAAAATCGTCAGGAATTTTGAAACACACTGTATATTGCTTGGATTTTGAAAGTTTGCAAATGATTCAGTATAATTTTCACATCTCCAGTACCTCTAGGGAGTTTGGGACAGCCCTTTGAATTTTAAGTGATCTTTCTAGTTTCAACACAGCTCAACAAAAAAAATCATAAAAATAAAATTTTCAGGAATTTTGGAACATACTGTATATTGCTTGGATTTTGAAAGTTTGCAAATGATTCAGTATAATTTTCCCAGTCCCAGTACCTACAGGGAGTTTGGGACAGCCCTTTGAATTTTAAGTGATTTTTCTATTTTCACAGAGCTCAACAAAAACAATCATATAAATAGAATCGTCAGGAAGTTTGGAACTTACTGTATATTGCTTGGATTTCGAAAGTTTGCGAATGATTCGGTATAATTTTCACATCTCCAGTACCTCTAGGGAGTTTGGGACAGCACTTTGTATTTTAAGTGATTTTCCTATTTTCAACACAGCTCAACAGAAACAATCATAAAAATAAAATCGTCAGGAATTTTGAAACACACTGTATATTGCTTGGATTTTGAAAGTTTGCTAATGATTCAGTATAATTTTCACAGCTCCAGTACCTCTAGGGAGTTTGGGACAGCCCTTTGAATTTTAAGTGATTTTTCTATTTTCAACACAGCTCAACAAAAACAATCATATAAATAGAATCGTCAGGAATTTTGGAACTTACTGTATATTGCTTGGATTTCGAAAGTTTGCGAATGATTCGGTATAATTTTCACATATCCAGTACCTCTAGGGAGTTTGGGACAGCACTTTGTATTTTAAGTGATTTTCCTATTTTCAACACAGCTCAACAAAAACAATCATAAAAATAAAATCGTCAGGAATTTTGAAACACACTGTATATTGCTTGGATTTTGAAAGTTTGCAAATGATTCAGTATAATTTTCACATCTCCAGTACCTCTAGGGAGTTTGGGACAGCCCTTTGAATTTTAAGTGATCTTTCTAGTTTCAACACAGCTCAACAAAAAAAATCATAAAAATAAAATTTTCAGGAATTTTGGAACATACTGTATATTGCTTGGATTTTGAAAGTTTGCAAATGATTCAGTATAATTTTCCCAGTCCCAGTACCTACAGGGAGTTTGGGACAGCCCTTTGAATTTTAAGTGATTTTTCTATTTTCAACACAGCTCAACAAAAAAAATCATAAAAATAAAATTGTCCGGAATTTTGGAACATACTGTATATTGCTTGGATTTTGAAAGTTTTCAAATGATTCAGTATAATTTTCCCAGTCCCAGTACCTCCAGGGAGTTTGGGACAGCCCTTTGAATTTTAAGTGTTTTTTTCTAGTTTCAAGACAGCTCAACAAAAAAAATCATTAAAATAAAATTTTCAGGAATTTTGGAACATACTGTATACAGCTTGGATTTTGAAGATTTATAGATGATCCAGTGAAATTTTCACAGTTCCAGTACCTCTAGGGAGTTTGGGACAGCCCTTTGAATTTTAAGTGATTTTTCTATTTTCAACACAGCTCAACAAAAACAATCATATAAATAGAATCGTCAGGAATTTTGGAACTTACTGTATATTGCTTGGATTTTGAAAGTTTGCGAATGATTCGGTATAATTTTCACATCTCCAGTACCTCTAGGGAGTTTGGGACAGCACTTTGAATTTTAAGTGATTTTCCTATTTTCAACACAGCTCAACAAAAAAAATCATAAAAATAAAATTGTCAGGAATTTTGGAACATACTGTATATTGCTTGGATTTTGAAAGTTTGCAAATGCTTCAGTATAATTTTCACAGTCCCAGTACCTCCAGGGAGTTTGGGACAACCCTTTGAATTTTAAGTGATTTTTCCATTTTCAACACAGCTCAACAAAAAAAATCATAAAAATAAAATTGTCAGGAATTTTGAAACACACTGTATATTGCTTGGATTTTGAAAGTTTGCAAATGCTTCAGTATAATTTTCACAGTCCCAGTACCTCCAGGGAGTTTGGGACAACCCTTTGAATTCTAAGTGATTTTTCCATTTTCAACACAGCTCAACAAAAAAAATCATAAAAATAAAATTGTCAGGAATTTTGAAACACACTGTATATTGCTTGGATTTTGAAAGTTTGCAAATGATTCAGTATAATTTTCACAGTCCCAGTACCTCCAGGGAGTTTGGGACAACCCTTTGAATTCTAAGTGATTTTTCCATTTTCAACACAGCTCAACAAAAAAAATCATAAAAATAAAATTGTCAGGAATTTTGAAACACACTGTATATTGCTTGGATTTTGAAAGTTTGCAAATGATTCAGTATAATTTTCACATCTCCAGTACCTCTAGGGAGTTTGGGACAGCCCTTTGAATTTTAAGTGATCTTTCTAGTTTCAACACAGCTCAACAAAAAAAATCATAAAAATAAAATTTTCAGGAATTTTGGAACATACTGTATATTGCTTGGATTTTGAAAGTTTGCAAATGATTCAGTATAATTTTCCCAGTCCCAGTACCTACAGGGAGTTTGGGACAGCCCTTTGAATTTTAAGTGATTTTTCTATTTTCAACACAGCTCAACAAAAAAAATCATAAAAATAAAATTGTCCGGAATTTTGGAACATACTGTTTATTGCTTGGATTTTGAAAGTTTTCAAATGATTCAGTATAATTTTCCCAGTCCCAGTACCTCCAGGGAGTTTGGGACAGCCCTTTGAATTTTAAGTGTTTTTTTCTAGTTTCAAGACAGCTCAACAAAAAAAATCATTAAAATAAAATTTTCAGGAATTTTGGAACATACTGTATACAGCTTGGATTTTGAAGATTTATAGATGATCCAGTGAAATTTTCACAGTTCCAGTACCTCTAGGGAGTTTGGGACAGCCCTTTGAATTTTAAGTGATTTTTCTATTTTCAACACAGCTCAACAAAAACAATCATATAAATAGAATCGTCAGGAATTTTGGAACTTACTGTATATTGCTTGGATTTTGAAAGTTTGCGAATGATACGGTATAATTTTCACATCTCCAGTACCTCTAGGGAGTTTGGGACAGCACTTTGAATTTTAAGTGATTTTCCTATTTTCAACACAGCTCAACAAAAAAAATCATAAAAATAAAATTGTCAGGAATTTTGGAACATACTGTATATTGCTTGGATTTTGAAAGTTTGCAAATGCTTCAGTATAATTTTCACAGTCCCAGTACCTCCAGGGAGTTTGGGACAACCCTTTGAATTTTAAGTGATTTTTCCATTTTCAACACAGCTCAACAAAAAAAATCATAAAAATAAAATTGTCAGGAATTTTGAAACACACTGTATATTGCTTGGATTTTGAAAGTTTGCAAATGCTTCAGTATAATTTTCACAGTCCCAGTACCTCCAGGGAGTTTGGGACAACCCTTTGAATTCTAAGTGATTTTTCCATTTTCAACACAGCTCAACAAAAAAAATCATAAAAATAAAATTGTCAGGAATTTTGAAACACACTGTATATTGCTTGGATTTTGAAAGTTTGCAAATGATTCAGTATAATTTTCACAGTCCCAGTACCTCCAGGGAGTTTGGGACAACCCTTTGAATTTTAAGTGATTTTTCTATTTTCAACACAGCTCAACAAAAAAAATCATAAAAATAAAATTGTCAAGAATTTTGGAACATACTGTATATTGCTTGGATTTTGAAAGTTTGCAAATGATTCAGTATAATTTTCACAGTCCCAGTACCTCCAGGGAGTTTGGGACAACCCTTTGAATTTTAAGTGATTTTTCTATTTTCAACCAACACAGCTCAACAAAAAAATTCATGAAAATAAAATCGACCGGAATTTTGGAACATACTGTATACTGCTTAGATTTTGAAGGTTTGCAGATGATCCAGTAGAATTTTTACAGATGCAGTACGTCACGGGTAGTAGTTAGGCCAGTACCTATTTTCTTTTTTGTCTATTTAGTATATTTTTCGTTATTTTGAAAAAATGTTTTTGCTGGTTCAAATGTTGGGCTAGAATACATATATAAAATTTCAAGTCATTCGAAAATGTATGCAAATTGTCCATTGTTGCAGTTTTTCTATGAAGGATGATATCTCGTGGAAACTGCTTTTGAGTGTTTTGGACAAATCCATCAAAACTAAAGTTTAGACATTCGTTTACGCGAATTCCATTAACAAAGCTTATCCAAACGATTTGTGGCAGACAGGGACAGAACGATCCAATTAAAACTCAATGAATTGATTTTAATCCTATATAGGAGACTTAAAGCGAAATTGATTTCGGATATTTCAGTATGCGGAATTGAAATTGCATAAGTTCATAAGTTTTCAAGCGATGCTGTTGGCTGTTGGGAAATGATTTTCCACAAAACGAGACGTTCTGTTGTTGAATTGATTTGTGATTTTATTATTCAGTGAGATTGAATAATTTGCTTATTTTCGACGCGGGAGCTCGAATGCTATGGTAAGTGAGTATTGTCGAGGGATTTTTGTATCTTACGCTTGTGATTTACTCGAATTATTATCTGAAGACTTTCGTGAATTTTTATGCGACATAATTTAATTTCAGTTCTGGTACTAAATCAGACTAAATTGCACAATTTGCATACATTCGAGAAAGGGGTGTAGCCTAACTACGAACAGTGACGTCATCATCTTTGCGATTGAGACTACCGGTTGACCTTTCATGTCTACGACCTTGTAAATCGGTCTACATTATCCTAGTCGATTGACATAATTGACAGTGACGCCAGAGAACAGATCAGATAAGTGTTCTGTGTAGCGTTGTTCAAGTTTGTCTTGTTGTTTGGTTTGAGTTAAAATAAATAAAGGCAAGGTTTATTCTTCTTTCCGCTTGTTGATTGGGTGAATATAGACGTGTGACGTATCAAGTTAAAAAGTGGAGAGCTTCACATTGATGATTGAATTGCAAATTTTGATTTTTTTTTTCATTTTTAGAATTTCATAGAAAGGATAATAAAAAAAGCACAAATTGGTGAAAAACTGGTCAAAATGGAAATCCAAATATACAGGGTGTCTCAATCTAAAAATCTCGTCAACCCAACCTACCTAAGTGATAATAAAAAATAAGGAAAATCAATAAAATGCTTAAACTATAAAGAATTTGATCAAAACAGTGACAAACTCATAAAAAAATACAGAAAATACAAACAGTCCACTGAAAAGTGCTTGAAAGAATCCCCTAAAAAATTACCCCAACCTAAAATCGATAAAAAAGTGGCGGAAAAGAAAGATATAAACCCATAAAAAAAAATACACAATCCTACTGAAAAATAAAAAAGAAATTAAAACGTTTAAACAAAACAAAAGAATATTAAAAAAAACAAGTGGAATTGAGGAAGGAAAAAAACTTCTTAATAAGGAATCAATATGTCTAAGGGCCGATTCTACAATCCAAGTATGCCCTAAAGAGCAAAATATCAATCGGTTTAAATTAATAAAAATGTTAAAAAGGGAATTAAAATGCCCTGATGATAATTAAATCGATCAAAACAGTAATCAAAACATTGAAATTAATCAAAAACGTATAAAATCTATGGGAAGATGGTGAATAATTCCCTAATAAAGAAACTAATACGTTGAATAACAAAAAACAGAAGATTAACTCAAATCGAAAAAAAAAGTAGTTGATAAATTACTTGGGAGTAAAATAAAAATATGAATCAAATTGAGTTAATAATGAACACAGTTACTTAAACCCTCGTTAAAAAACTCATTAAAAAACAAAAAGCCTACTGAAAACTGGAAAAAAATTCTCTGAAGAAGGAATTTGAACGTTCAAACAAAAAAAAATTATGAAATGAGTAGAATTGACGGAGAGGTTAAATTATTTTTCAATAAAGAAATTATGATCGACGTTCAAACAAAAAAGCTGTGACTATTAACTGAAATCTAGAAAAAAGCAAAATATCAATCGATGAAGAAAAATATCTGAAAGTATATGAATTAAATTGATCAAAACCGTCATAAAAAAACTTCTGAAAAGTGCTGAGAAAATTACCTAAAGCAGGAACCAAATCTTTTGAACAAAAAGAAAATATTTAAGTAATTAAAAACGTATAAAATTGATAGAAGAAGGTAAATAATCCCCCAATAAATTAGGACATTTAAACAAAAAAAAAACAAGAAAATGAACGCAAACAGAAAAATTGTGAAAAAAATTCCTTATTGGCAAACAATTTAAATAAAGAAAAATCCTAAAAAGTAAGAAAGTTAGATACCTAAAATTAATCAAAGCAAAAACTCTAAAAAAGTCAAAAAAATAGAGAACACATACTGAAGAAATCCTTCAAGAAAAAAAATGAGAGGTTTAAATTTTAAAAAACACCTAAAACAGATTGGAGTGGTGAAACATCAGTTTAAATAGAAAAAAAGTCTTAAAAAAAGACACAAAAAGGCGCAAAAAATTGCCTCAAATGTAGCAAAAACTGAGAAACTCTTATAGAATCTCGTCAAAGAAAATGGAATTAAGATCAATTAAAACGAAGAAAACAAAGAAATTCAGTAGAATTAAATAATAAAAGTGGTGAAAAAAATGTGTTACGAAGAAAAAACAATCAATTTTGAAGATCTTTGGTCACAGAACCCAAAAAAGAAGCAGGATCGATATTTCAACGAATCATCATTAGAGAAAGCATCCATTATGATCATTTTCGTCATGGACACGAACACAATTCTAATAATATCCTCCCATTGTCTCCCCAGATGCCATTTCCTGAAACATGTGCCCATTTCCATCGACAATTCACCATTAGATGACTTTCTTCGTAAACTATGCACAATATCAGCAACACGACGCACGAAGCCATTGACTGGTACGGTAATAGTACCATTAAAACCAGTACTCGCTTGAATGACGCCAGTAGCAAACTGCACCAGCTAAATAAATGGGTCGTTTAATTGGTGTGTTTGGATGGGTTTTGTGCGTAATGTAGCTTGCCTAATTCATCTTTTGAGGCACTGTCTTGGTTTAAAATCTCGACTGAGAATATCAGCTAATCATAAATGCATGACGTTTGGTCCAGGATCATATTTCGATGTCTTTTTTCGCACGTAGCATCATATCCTATGATTTTTACGATATATATGATAGTAAAGTAAGAACATGATCGTTTGCAAAAGAACGTGTCCTGATAGCTGCTACAATCCACTAAGACTTTGAAACAGTGTCTGAACACATTTAAGAATTGGCCATAACTTTTTTTTCAGTTGAATTCATGTCTAATGAAGTCAATTACTCTCTCTTGGACATCCAAGTGAAACTGCAGCCACACAAATTGGTCTTACGTGATTCATTGAAGCCTGCTGATAGCAAATTTTGAAGTGATTTGACATGAAGACTAATCAAAAAACCTATAAAAAATGTTTTTTGCATCAAACCCGGTCCAAAAACAACCGAGATAAAATGATTCAAAACACTTCAACGACCGTTCCTGAGAAACTGACAAGCATTTTCAATACGACATAGTTTGCTTGTTTATTAACGGATTTTGATGCGAAAAAATATATTTTCAAGGGAATTTTAACTTCTTTCCAGATCAAAATTCCAAAAAATGTTTCATCAATAATATGAAATTTTTAGATAAATAATTTTGAAGTGATTTGACAAAAAAATCATCATAAACGTACACATTTTTTTTTCGTATCAAAAACAACAATGATTCAAAACATTTCAATAACCATTCTTGAGATCCTGACATTTTTCAAAACGTAATTATTTGCTTGTTTATTTATTATTATGAGAAAAATATCATTTTGAAGAAATTTCAATCTCTTGGAAGATTAAAATTCCAAAAAAAAAATAAAAAAAAGAATTTTTGGAGAGTACAATCTTATACAAACTCACCTTTATTTTTAATGCACAATAAGATAAAATTATAAAAATTAGGGGTTTCCATTTGAAAAAATTGATTTTTGGCCGTTTTCTGAATTTAATTTTTGATCTTATTTTTGGCCCACCCTGTAATAATAGTTTTCATATTGCTGTGAAAAATCTATTAAAGTAGGTCCATTTCAACAAGAAATCCAATACAAATTAGATAATGAAGGCTTTCTTATAGGTGAAATTCACATTTAAATAGGAGCCTTCAAACGTCATGTTTGACATAAAAACTAAAATATTTCAAAAACGCTCATACTTAGGTATAGGACATGATACATGAAATCTGCCTAGAGTTTTACGTAGAATCCAAAAATGTAATAATATATAGGGTGTTCCATTTAAAATAAGCGAGTTGACACCTACTTCCGGTATAACCGGAAGTCGTGCAACGTTGCTTTTATTTCATTTGAAAAGAACATCTATGACTATCCCACCAAATTTTCAGAATCCCAATTGCTTTATTTCCCGAGATATTCTGATGGACGGTCACCGTGAGACACCCTGTATACAAACTTCACAGGTGAAACGATTTCGAAATTGGAAAAAGGAATGACAAAATAAGAAAAAAACGTTGAGAAAAATCAAAATCACAAGAAGAACAAAAGGAGTCAAATAAAGAAAAACTTTTGAAAAGAAAGACCGTAAAAAACGGTCAAATCAATGACAAAAAGAAATAGAAACCAGAACATTAAACGAGATAAGTGATAGTTAGGAAACTATTCATAGAATCAAAGATTGAGAAACTAATAAGGAATAAAACAAACCATTAAAATAGTTAATAAAAAATTGCTATGATGGAGCTAAAACAGAATCAAATATGAAAAAAGCAAAAAAGAATAATTCTTTAAAAACCTGTACTGAACTATAAATGTATGTGTAAAAATCCTACAAGCTCATTAAAAACTTGACAAAAAAATAAAAAGATGTAGGTACAAAAGAAAAAATAAAAAAAAACTAAAACCACTTGCTATGGTCTTTTAAAGAACAAGTGTCTAAATTAATTGGAAGAGGATTTATGAAGAAGTCATATTTAAGAAGAAGCGACAAAAAATACATTTTGGCGTCCAACGTGGGGCTCACGCATGCTGAAAACCTAATTGTTGGTTTAAACAATTATAAAGTAATTTTAATTGAATAAAGTTAAAGATTTTACGAGTAGTTTACTAATACGCTTTGTATTTTTATGCTGGGGATCCACTGAAAGATTTCATGTTGATACGGACGGTTTCTTGAAAGGTGTGTGATGTTAATGAAGAGTTAAGTAAAAGCTTATACTCAAATGTTTTGAGATGAACCTATACACTTCATAAACAACTGACAAGTATTAGTAGTATTATAGTGAAAGCTTATACTATTCTTTTTTCACTTCATTATTTATGTGGTTTTTTCTTTATTTTTTTAACTTATTTACTTATTGTTCATTCATGGCTTCTATGAATTGTATTTTAATGTTGGTGTTTTATACCCCACGACAAATAATTGTTTATTACAGTATTTTATTTAAGCGGATTCATGTTTTCTTTCAAGGTATTTTTTCATCACATTCCTATGTTTCTCCTATTCTCATTGTTTGTTGAATTTTCTTCTTTTTAAGGATCATTTTCCATCTAGTTTTTCATGCACCAACTTTCTGTTTTTTTATCTTCCACTTATCCTGCTTCACATTTTTCTGTTTAGAAGATTTTCCTGATTTCCAAAAATAATGAAATATTATTTATTTTTTTTTGACTTTGAATAGTTTTTTTTCATTTTCAAAGACACTCTTCTACGTATTCACAAGATCAATCTCCAGGACATTTTGGTATCATTTCGAGAGTTTTTCGGTTTTTGGCGGTAATTTTTGTATTTATGTGGACATTTTTTTAAGTTCCAGGCAACTTTGTTCCATTCCATGTTGTCTGATACTTCTTTCTACTTCAGGAAAACGTTTTTGAAGAGAATTTGACTAAAATTGCAGTCCGGCAACGCCGCACTGAAAACGTCAAACCAGTGTCAAAACAATCAACAAACTTAAACGAAGCCAGGACGTTGAGGTTGCCAGATTGTGTCAAAACTCTTTGTTGTACATGTTACCTATCTATTACACCATAATTATTGTGAAATTGTAGGATTATCAATGGGATTTCACTACCATAACTATACATAGATAAGTCACCATAAAAGATTCTTACAAATTTGTGATCAGAAAAAAAATGTTGGTATAAGAGGTCAACGCATCTTATAAAAATCATTTCATTATTATGAATCGACTTTCTGTTTTTTATCTTTCACTTATCCTGCTTCACATTTTTCTGTTTAAAAGATGTTTCTGATTTCCAAAAATAATGAAATATTTTTTAATTTTTTTCTTACGTTGAATAGTTTTTTTTTATATTCTCAAAGACACACTACGTATTCACAAGATTTTTCAATTTCCAGGACATTCTGTTTCAATTTTGAGAGTTTTTCACTTTTGGCGGAGATTTTCGTATTTATGTGGAGATTTTTTCAAGTTCCAGGCAACTTTGTTCCATTCCATGTTGTCTGATACTTCTTTCTACTTCAGGAAAACGATTTTGAAGAGAATTTGACTAAAATTGCAGTCCGGCAACGCCGCACTGAAAACGTCAAACCAGTGTCAAAACAATCAACAAACTTAAACGAAGCCAGGACGTTGAGGTTGCCAGATTGTGTCAAAACTCTTTGTTGTACATGTTACCTATCTATTACACCATAATTATTGTGAAATTGTAGGATTATCAATGGGATTTCACTACTATAACTATACATAGATGAGTCACCATAAAAGATTCTTACAAATTTGTGATCAGAAAAAAAATGTTGGTATAAGAGGTCAACGCATCTTATAATAATCATTTCATTATTATGAATCGACTTTCTGTTTTTTCATCTTTCACTTATCCTGCTTCACATTTTTCTGTTTAAAAGATGTTTCTGATTTCCAAAAATAATGAAATATTTTTTAATTTTTTTCTTACGTTGAATAGTTTTTTTTATATTCTCAAAGACACACTACGTATTCACAAGATTTTTCAATTTCCAGGACATTCTGTTTCAATTTTGAGAGTTTTTCACTTTTGGCGGAGATTTTCGTATTTATGTGGACATTTTTTCAAGTTCCAGGCATCTTTGTTCCATTCCATGTTGTCTGATACTTCTTTCTACTTCAGGAAAACGATTTTGAAGAGAATTTGACTAAAATAACGGTCCGGCAACGCCGCGCTGAAACGTCCAACCAGTGTCAAAACAATCAACACACTTAAACGAAGCCAGGACGTTGAGGTTGCCAGATTGTGTCAAAACTCTTTGTTATACATGTTACCCATCAATTACACCATAATTATTGTGAAATTGTATTCAACATCTTGGATCGAAATAAAAAGAATTCCCGACAACTGTGGAAAAACCTGAAAACATTATTGCCACAAAAAATCAATAGTGTTTATCATATAGAGATCAATGGAAATATAATAACTGATGACTGTGATATAGGTGAAAGCTTTAATGATTATTTTGTGACTAGCATTCAAGACATTATTAATTCTATTCTACCAAACAACGATGTCAACCATGTATTGGATGTTATAGAAACTTCAGAAATTTTAGAGAACTTCAAGCCAGTTGATATGAAGTACTTAAATAAAGTTGTCAAACAAATGAAAAATACGGGAGGATGTGAGGACATGATATCGACTCATGTACTGAAGGATGTATTCACTGCAATAGGAAACAGGTTTCTGGATGTTATCAACAGTTCATTGAGTAATGGCATTTTTCCACAAAATTGGAAATCATCAGTAGTAACACCAGTCCCTAAAATCCCAAATGCAGTAAAAATCGAAAATTTTCGCCCGATAAACTCACTACCTCAATATGAGAAAATACTGGAGATTTCGGCTAAAGATCAAATATTGGAATACTGTGATAGAAACGGCATTTTTGATGAAAACCAATCTGGATTTCGGCACAACCATTCCTGCGAAACTGCACTGCTTCACACTTGTAACGATTGGATCAAAAATATTGACAAAGGAAGGTACGTCATCTCAATTTTCCTAGACTTTAAACGAGCATTTGAAACGATAAATAGACAGTTGTTGCTGAAAAAAATTCATAAGATTGGTATGCGAGGCACAATCCACCAATGGCTAACATCATACCTTACTGGTCGCACCCAAAAAGTCAAATTCCACAACAAGTATTCAAGTTCCACTAATGTCAACGTTGGAGTGCCACAGGGTACTGTTCTGGGTCCGTTGCTGTTCACACTATATATTAATGATATCTTCAAGCACATCAAGTATTGTACCATAAAACTGTTTGCAGACGACACCATGCTCTACATCACTGGATATGATATCAATGATATGCAGGAAAAAGTACAACTGGATCTAATGAACATCAAGGAATGGCTGTGTAATAACAGCATGGCATTGAATATGGAAAAATGCAAATTTATGGTATACGGTACATCCCATATGATCAGAACGCTCAGAAGGGAAGTTCATTTTAATCTTGATGGAAAGCAAATGGAAAGGGTGCCCACTTTCAAATATCTTGGAGTCATTTTGGACGAAACATTGAAATTTGATCAACACGCTGATTACGTAGCTGCTAAGATGTCCAGAAAAGTGTATTTCTTACAAAGGATAGGAAAAAACATCAGCATGGATATCAAATTACTATTCTATAAATCAATAATTGCTCCTCACCTAGACTATTGCGCGACAATGTTGTTTTCCATAACACAAGAAAAGTTCAAATTGCTGCAAAAAATCCAAAATCGTGCTTTTCGATCTATTTTGAAATGTAACATATATACACCTAGCAAGTTAATGTTAACTACATTACAGTTACTGAATGTGAAACAAGTTGTTATGTATAGAACATTCATAGTAATATTTAAAATGAAAATGGGTTTACTGCCTGATTACCTTAATAGAGAAATAAAGCTAGTCAGTGAAATACATGAGTATAATACGCGTAGTGGCAGGGACTTTTATGTGGATACTACTCGACTTAGTAAAACGAAAAACAGTTTATTTTTCAAAGGATTTATAGATTATAATAAACTGTCAAGTGATATTAAAAATTGTGATGATATTTCCAGCTTTAAAAAACACCTCCTAGCAGTTTTAAAATAGTGTACACCTGTTTATGTTTATTTGCGTTTATTGTTTTTTTTTTTTGTTTATATAAAAACTTTTTACTACTCTTCAACAAAGCATATTTTTGGATTGATGATTATTGAAATTTGTAAATTTTATAGCATTTGCTAAATAAACGATTATTATTATTATTATAACTATACATAGATAAGTCACCATAAAAGATTCTTACAAATTTGTGATCAGAAAAAAATTGTTGGTATGAGAGGTCAACGCATATTATAATAATCATTTCATTATTATGAATCGACTTTCTGTTTTTTCATCTTTCACTTATCCTGCTTCACATTTTTCTGTTTAAAAGATGTTTCTGATTTCCAAAAATAATGAAATATTTTTTAATTTTTTTTTGACGTTGAATAGTTTTTTTTATATTCTCAAAGACACACTACGTAATCACAAGATTTTTCAATTTCCAGGACATTCTGTTTCAATTTTGAGAGTTTTTCACTTTTGGCGGAGATTTTCGTATTTATGTGGACATTTTTTCAAGTTCCAGGCAACTTCTTTCTACTTCAGGAAAACGATTTTGAAGAGAATTTGACTAAAATAGCGGTCTGGCAACGCCGCGCTGAAACGTCAAACCAGTGTCAAAACAATCAACACACTTAAACGAAGCCAGGACGTTGAGGTTGCCAGATTGTGTCAAAACTCTTTGTTATACATGTTACCTATCTGTTACACCATTATTATTGTGAAATTGTAGGATTATCAATGGGATTCTATATTACTGTCACCATATTCATCAAAAAGATCCTTACAAATTTGTGATGAGAAAAAATTGAATGGAGTGTTGGTTTGACAGGTCAAGTTTTTAAAATTATGCTGTAATCCTATGATGGTATAACTTCTAGTCTTTCTGCGAATACAAGCATTATTCCATCTATAGACTTGGACAGGTTTAAATTGAAGATTTATGAATCCATTCTTTCGGACGCGCCATTAATTTCACGATGCTCACATATTTCACATCAAATTAAACATAATCTCTTCTCAGAATCCTTGTTTTATTGACGTCGTTCACTTCATGGTTGTTTTCAAACCCACATCTCCATAACCATACAAACAACCCAATCCAAAGTTCAAATCATCACACGGTACCACCTTGTACCACACTAAAACCAGCTAGAACAATCCGAAACAGGATGAGCTCGTGCAAACAAACAATCATGCAGTCTGTCCTCGACCGAATCAACGCCTGAGGTTCTTCACGAACTGGTACGGATGGGTACCGCAAATGCGACCAAACAAAAGCGCAGGATATTCTCAATCAAGTCGACTTTAGCCTCACTTTTAACACTTATTTTGTTCTTGGTGTTTGCTAGAATCGCTGTCAATTGGCTTGACATGGCCGACTTTTTACGTTGGACTAATGAGTTAAGACTTATCAATTTCACAATGGGTAACGGTACCTTCGACATGTACATGGTACTGCTATGAGGCTAATTTGTTTAGCATGACTAGGCAGTTGTGGTGTGTTTAATATTGGGATTTTTGTCATATTTTTTTATCAAAAATCGCATACTTGTGTTCATAGACTCTGAAATGTTTTCATGCTCTCTAAGCTTAGCTATTTGCTGCCACTGCCACTACTCCAAGCGCGTAACCATGTTTGGGGGCAGTGAAGCTATAAATGAGAGTACAGCTCTGCAAAATTGATTCAGAATAGCTCATTGACTTTGAATGTTTAATTTAATGGCTCAACTTTCGTTACACTTTACACTTATGTATAAAGTTTTGTTTATTTAGTGTCTGTACACCTCTAGAAACACTTTAGGTGTGTTTGTTATGCTCCACTAGTGCACACTTTTCTACACTACAACACTCGGTGTGGCTTTGTTTGTGTAATGTTTGTCTGTTTTTTAGGATAGAATATCTTTACTAGTTTAGTAAAGATATTCTATCCTGAAAAACATTTTACAAACACACACTGAGGTTGTAGTGTAGAAAAGTGTGCACTAGTGAAGCATAACAAACACACCTATTGTATCCTACTTTGAAAAACCCGAAATCAGTTACATACAAAAAAATTTCGCAAAAGAATGACAGCCTTAACTGTCATGTGTTGGATGGAACATTGTATGCCACTCGTGTGTTATGTTTTCTAAGTCTCTGAGAATTTATACCTTCTCCCGTGACTTATTTCCAACATAACACACCAGTATATAAGTACCGCATAAATAACTAAATTTAATTAGGAAATTTGAATACAAATAACTATATTTTATTGGGTTAGTTCGGTTCGGTTCGAGTTAGTTTTGGTTAGTTTGGGTTAGTTTGGGCAAGTTAGATGGAAATGGGATGTTTCAGCAAGAAGTTTTTAGCATGATTATTTTTAAAAATGTTTAGGGTACAAGACAATCGCATGTTTACTTGTTTTCATGTAAATGATTTCGGTTTTTCAAAAATCGAGAAAATGAAAATGATACATTTCCGCAAAAAACTTCTTGTTTAGTTTTTTTTTAGGCGTTTCAGATGCTAGAAAGTATAAGAAAATTCTTATAACTGATTTCGAGTGAAGTGAAATCTGGGTCACATTGCGTTAGTTTATGTTTTTGGGTTATTTTGTGTCCAACATATCTTATAATAAATCAAAAATTAAAAATGTCAATACAATGAACATATCAGGAAATATAAGTGGAAGGTATCAAGAGTATCTCCTGCAAATTTCAATCCTCCAACTCCCCTAGTTTGATTTTCATAGCCCCCTGAACTAAAGGATGATTTTTTCGATTTTTATTTTATGTCCAACAAACTTTATAATAAATCAAAAATTGAAATTCTCAATACAATATACATAAGGAGTTATAAGTGGAAGGTATAGGGAGTGTCTCCTGTTAATTTCAACCCTCCAACTCCCCTGATTTAATTTTTATATTCCCTTAAAATTAAAGATGATTTTCACAATTCTTGTTTTATGTCCAACAAACTTTATAATTAAGCAAAAATTAAAATTGTCAAAACAATGAACATATCAGGAATTTTAAGAAGAAGATATGAAGAGTGTCTTCACTGTCTCCTGCAAATTTCAACCCTGCAATTCCCTTAGTTTAATTTTTATAGCCCCTTGAAATTGAGGATGATTTTTTCCATTTTCATTTTATGTCCAATAAACTCTATAATAAATCAAAAATTGAAATTGTCAATACAATAAACATATCAGGAAGTATAAGTGGAAGGTATAAAGATTGTCTTCTGTAAATTTGAACCCTCCAGCTTCCCTAGTTTATTTTTCATATCCCATTAAATTTAAGGATGATTTTTCCAATTTTTGTTTTATGTCCAACAAACTTTATAATAAATCAAAAATTAAAATCGTCAATACAATAAACATATCAGGAAGTATAAGTGGAAGGTATAAAGAGTGTCTCCTGTAAATTTGAACCCTCCAACTTCCCTAGTTTATTTTTTATATCCCCTTGAAGTTAAGGATGATTTTTTCAATTTTTGTTTTATGTCCAACAAACTTTATAATAAATCAAAAATTAAAATCGTCAATACAATAAACATATCAGGAAGTATAAGTGGAAGGTATAAAGAGTGTCTCCTGTAAATTTGAACCCTCCAACTTCCCTAGTTTATTTTTTATATCCCCTTGAAGTTAAGGATGATTTTTTCAATTTTTGTTTTATGTCCAACAAACTTTATAATAAATCAAAAATTAAAATCGTCAATACAATAAACATATCAGGAAGTATAAGTGGAAGGTATAAAGAGTGTCTTCTGTAAATTTGAACCCTCCAACTTCCCTAGTTTATTTTTTATATCCCCTTGAAGTTAAGGATGATTTTTTCAATTTTTGTTTTATGTCCAACAAACTTTATAATAAATCAAAAATAAAAATCGTCAATACAATAAACATATCAGGAAGTATAAGTGGAAGGTATAAAGAGTGTCTTCTGTAAATTTGAACCCTCCAACTTCCCTAGTTTATTTTTTATATCCCCTTGAAGTTAAGGATGATTTTTTCAATGTTTGTTCCATGTCCAACAAACTTTGTAATAAATCAAAAATTAAAATCGTCAATACAATAAACATATCAGGAAGTATAAGTGGAAGGCATAAAGAGTGTCTCCTGTAAATTTGAACCCTCCAACTTCCCTAGTTTATTTTTTATATCCCCTTGAAATTAAGGATGATTTTTTCAATTTTTGTTTTATGTCCAACAAACTTTATAATGAATCAAAAATTAAAATCGTCAATACAATAAACATATCAGGAAGTATAAGTGGAAGGTATAAAGAGTGTCTTCTGTAAATTTGAACCCTCCAACTTCCCCAGTTTATTTTTCATATCCCATTAAATTTAAGGATGATTTTTCCAATTTTTGTTTTATGTCCAACAAACTTTATAATAAATCAAAAATAAAAATCGTCAATACAATAAACATATCAGGAAGTATAAGTGGAAGGTATAAAGAGTGTCTCCTGTAAATTTGAACCCTCTAACTTCCCTAGTTTATTTTTTATATCCCTTTGAATTTAAGGATACTTTTTTCAATTTTTGTTTTATGTCCAACAAACTTTATAATAAATCAAAATTTAAAATCGTCAATACAATAAACATATCAGTCATTATAATTGGGAGGTATAAAGATCGTCTCCTGCAAATTTCGACCCTCCCACCCCTGGTTTAATTTTTATATCCCCTTGAAGTTGAGGACGATTTTTTCAATTTTTGTTTTATGTCCAAGATATTTTATAATAAATCAAAAATTAAAATTTTCAATACAATAAACATATCAGGAATTATAAGTTGAAGGTATAAAGAGTGTCTCATGCAAATTTCAACCCTCCAACTCCCCTATTTCAATTTTTATAGCCAATTAAAGTTCAGGATGATGTTTTCAATGTTTGATTTATGTCCAACAAAGTTTTTAATAAATCAAAAAAAACTTCAATATTCAAACCACTCGAATTCAAAATTTCATAAGAAACAAAAAATGAGAACTCAGCAAAGTATTTATTTATCGAATTATCACTGAATCTGTTGCAGATTTCTGCTTCAATTTAAAAACAAAAATCAACAAATTGCAAAGAAACTCATTGATTTCCAAACGTAAGCTAATATATTAATCATGTCATGTATCAAAACACAATTTTGTATCCAATTCAGGCTTATTAATGAAGCTTAAAATCGATACCCTCTAATTAAAATCCCAAAATCAAATATGAATAATTCCACAGCAAATATGACCTAATTAACGAAAAATGAAGTTCATGAATTCACTACATGAAAATCAAATATGACCCATAAAATCCGACACCTTCGTTTATTTGTTTATCAGAAATTTGCCCACTTGACTACATATTGTAATTCTAATGGCACGTTATTATTTCGCAATGCGCCTATGCAATTTGGTTCATTTGCCAACCTGTGTGTTGTGCAAAATCACTAATTATCTGTGAATTTTGCTATTGGACTCATAACAAAATTTGTGGAAAATTATGATAAAATATATATAAAGCATACTGACCAGCAAAATAAGGGACAGCTTCTGCAATAGAAAACAAAATTAGCAAATAATATCAGATCAAATTTGTAGTAAGGTGACTTACATATAAAATAAAGTCTTATTCTAAGTAGAAAATTATATTTAGGTAAAGAAAAATTGTCACTTGGAACTTTAACATATTTTCTGCCACTTGCCAGAATCACTAACTTATTACATTGTAGAAATCCCAAACACTGGCGCAGCCAAACAATCAATCAAAAACAACAATAAAGTCTAGAACAGATCAATCATCCCTCCATACGTGACACTTTTGCACGTTTTATACATATAAAAAAAAACTAAAAGATAAACAATAGTTTCTAATTACAGTAAATTGTGATTTTGTTGAATTATCTGACGTTTGGCTTTTTTGACAGGTGGTGAAAGATGTCTGATGGACGGGGCGGTAATTCTTTAAACGTCCGTCTGATATGCAACGCTGCCAAGGTGCAAAAAATAGTTTTTAATTGTAGAATAAAATGATCATTGTGATAAAAGCGTTGGGTGCTTCGATATCAATTGTTATATTTTTTTTACTAATTTCTATTTGAACATACAGAGTCAATACATGATCGACAATACGAGAGATATTCCTTGTTAAATAATGTTCAGTGATTGTGCAGGATTATCGATTCAGATAATCAATGTCCATCGTGGCTTGATTGGAGACACATTATGCACTCTGCAATTCATTGATAATGTTTTATTAAATTCTTGTCTATCACAGTGTTTTCAGATTATCCAGGATAGAAATGTCTATAAATGAGTGAAAACCGTTGAATTGGGTACAGGTTCAAGGTTTTCACTCTTCGCAACATTATTTCCTTCCAGTAGATATATGTTTGATCTAATTCCATAAAATTAAAGTTCTGAGTTCGAAGTTTTACCCAACATCGCCAAGCTACATATGCTAAACTTCCTTAATGATTGTCAAACAAGTTTGCGAATTTTCCAAATTCCCAGCCTGATTTCCTCTAGAAACTCCCAAGCAAACTGAGTGTGGGCTGGCTTATAGCTTCGGAATGTTGCCACATACAGATGGAAGTTTATGATTGATTATAAGGAGTTGGTTATTTTGTGACAATATTTTGATATAACGTATAAAATACCCAAAAACGTTCAAGAAAGTTGTATGAGGTCAGTTTCATTGGAATAAAAAATAATCAAGATGTTATTATTGCAACTTGCATAAAATTGGGAATTTTTGACAAAATCGTCCCGTATTTAACCTTCATGGTATTCCTGGAGGAAAAAGCACGACCATTTCAACTGCAATCAATAAACTAGTGCTTTCCATATTAAAATTGGTAGTTCCACATTCGTATAAAATTTTATTTCATACTGTACCGTGAAGTATCAATTACCGGACCCAAAACCAGTCCGGTAAATGACACTTCACATCATCATAGATTGTAAAAAAATTACTTGACTATTGCAACAATTACATTTTGCATCATCAAAGACTGTGAAATTTTTTCGAAAAATTTCATTGGTAGCATGGTTTGGCTGGCGCCATCTCATGATTTTCATTAATAACTTGACATTAAGAATGTTGGTAACATATTATCAACCTATCTATTACCCAAGTGGTGACATGGTTTGGTTGGCGCCATCAACAAGAAAGCACTTTGAACCGATTAAAAAAAATTATCACAGTATGAAACAAAGCAATCTACGATATACAGCTGTTAAATATCATTAAATCACTCGTCTAGAAATTCCAGACTCGGCTCCTTCGTCGCCTCGTCCATAAACATCTCGACTTGTGATTTAAAAAGTCATTTACCGCCTTAGTAACGTAAATTACTATTACGGAACAATGCGCCACGGAATGCAGTGGATGCGGATCGAACTATCTAAATTTTTGCACTGACTTTGACTTTGACTTTGAAACTGTCTTCATTTGTGAAATAAAGACAAAAACTATAAATAAATGTGGTTTTTTGCTTTTGTCAATTTCCTCATTTTGTTGAGGATGTATTTATCCCACACTTTTCCCATGGCGGCTGGAAGACGTTGTTTGATGACGATTATCAGGGCATTTTTACACTTAGAGAGGAATCAAAACATAAAAGACTAAATAAAGATAAAAGGTGACGTTCAAGTGTCTCCATCTGTCATCATGACAAGCTAATAAGCTGGCATATGGCATTCTACCTACCGCCATCTTCCCGAGATCTAAGGATCTTCAGCGCCTTTCCGTGGATGCGAATCAAAGCTTTCACTTTAGCCCCACCCTTCATTCACGTTTTTGTTCTAAACAGAGTGATTTTTTTATAGAGAAATGACAGCTAGGCGCAGTTCCGAATCTTTTTTTAAATTGAAAGTGGGGTCGAGTGATACAACGTTTATTCTTAATTTAACCCTCGCATGGAGGACGTAATCTCGAACGTAAGAAAATTATGTAACCTTTGGATCTTTCATTGTTACGTAAATTTTATGTAAAATACGTGATGTAACATGAAGGTTACATAAGCGATTTATGTCAATATTATGTAAATTTTATATCAACATGTGATTTGAAAATCGACAACGGCAAGCCCTTTCTTTCTTTTATAATAAATAAGAATATTCAGCATGAGAAATAATAATTTTCGTGCTGTTAAAAAGTCTTTTTGACAGTCAATAAGTTTTTTATTAATAGGTTGACCTTTTTACAGCTAAAAAGTAACTTTCTTAAAACGAGTTTATTAGGGACTAAAAATAATTTTGTGAGTTCCTATATCAATACAGATTTTGTTAACAGTCAATAGAATCTCCATCATGGATAATATTTTTTTTCCTCAGTGCTATTGCAAGCTTTCCATATCGTCTGAATGCCGCTAATCAAGAAATTTTGAGAGCCGAATTGGATGAAATGCTTAAGCAGGGAATTGTGGAAGAAAGCGAAACCCCCCGGATTTCTCCCGTATAGTTTTGGTACCAAATATTCACCAATGTTTGATTTCTTGGTTATATACACAAAAGTAGGTAATAATAATGAGATAAGAGTGAGGTAAACTATTTATATAACAATGATATAAATTTTACGTAATGTTTACATAAATGTGATATAAAATTTACATGCAGTGGAGGTATGACATTATGCAATCATTGTAGTGTAGGTTGAAGTTTACTTTCTGGTTAACTGGTTACCTCATGCCTGGTTTACATTGAATTTTACTTCGAAGTGGAAGTGACAGATTTTCGCTTGCCAAATGAGAATCATATGATACCATCTACATTGAATTTGGCATTAGCATGACGTTGAACATAACTACATTGTAGACGGTAACACGCGATTCCAATTATTATATCATATTGACTTAAGTGGTAACTTGTGTTACATAATTTTTACAACAATATTATGTTTTTGTGTTTGCTGGGGAGTCTAGATTATAATTGAAATCTGGAATACACCTTTGTCAAAGAAATTTGAATCATATTCATTTTTGTATTCATATTATCCCAATTAGACATAGATAGACTGCTCGTTTCTTGTTCTACCTACTAAGATCAGGATACCTACATTGACTCATAGTCTTATTCATAGTGAAGCTAAAAATCCATGCACATGTAACTCAACAAATTTTCTAATGATGGACGTAGATGAACGGTTTATACAAGTTTGTAAAAAAGACTAAATTCAGTTTTCTTGTGAAACCTCCTAGTCATACTACCTACAACCTACAACGACAAACCCAGAGAGTGATAATCAGTTTTACTTGATTTCATTTATGCACCGGGGTTGTTCGAAGTATAAAACGGTTTTATCACATACAAACACACACAACCGTGCGGGAATGTAACTTTTCCGCACTAGTGCTGAAAAGTTACTTTTCCGCACGATTTTTGTATTGTCAAAAATAAACATGTTCAGGACTAATTAAGTGATTTATGTTATATTCCCCCTTATGTGGCATTTTGAGGTATTATTAGAAAATCTTTGCGTATCATAAACCATCTATCCATCTATCAAAAATCTCTTTTTTTTATAAATAAGATGGACAAAACCACTCGTAGGAAAAACATTGTACCTAACTCTTGCGGAAATAGTTATTTTCCTAACAAGTTCGCAAAGTGATGCTTTCCCGCACGCAAAAGCAGTTAGACGAACGACGCGAAGCGAAAAACTTTAGATAATATATTATTTGAACGCACTTAAAAACATAGAACTTGAGAATAATGATTATTTATGCTTAACAATATATTTATATTGTAAGAATAGTTTGTGGCGGCAGCTGGAAATTGGATAATATGGGTATAATTAAAATCATAATTGATTTATTTTATATTTGAAATGCAAGGGCATGTCCGATCACTGTTCATAAAATTTCCTCTTTTGTCGCCTTATTCCCTGCTATTGGCAACACTGTTTTGATTTGACATGACACTCTAGACAGCTGCGTCAGTCAGTCTTCGTTTAATCGTATTCGTTTATACTTTTATAAATTTGATCGTCCGTTTGTTTGTATACATGATCAGGTTTTTTTGATGCCAGTATTCAGCTCAAATCTTTCGAAGATTTCCGATAAACACAGAAGTTTGCACCAAAATCAAGCAAGAACAACTCACAAATGCCGATTGAAAGTCGTCATTATCAATGTTTGTTTACGTTACTGGCGAATGCGTTTTTAACGCAAAAAAAGAATTGTGTGTTTCATTTTGATTTTGACTGAAAAGGGAAAAGTAACAAGAACATTATTTTGTGCATTACAAAGTGCATTATCTACAGTTTGGTTGGTATGGAAACGAAGTTTAAAACAACAAATTGGTAGGTTGTTATTTGAGTTGACATTTGAGTGCGGGAAAAATTTAAAATTTAAAGGTTACTTTGCACACGCAAATGAGTGTGTGAAGTGGCTACTTTGCGCACGCTCGTAGAAAAATGTATTTTCCGCCCTTAACGGCTTGCCCGAACTCTGCTCCGCATCGTTCTTCCAACTGCCGTCGCGTGCGGGAAAGTACCACTTTCCGCACTTGTTAGGTAAATAACTATTTAACACCACCATTTAGAATTCAGAATCACAATCATCATTTTTTGTATTTTCGTTTTATTTCAACAATCAACAACTGTCGAAAGTGCCAATTTTTCTAGCTGTATTCCACGCTATAATCCCAAAATCCCACCTTCTACGGTGAACGGTGAGACGGTAGGTATGATTCGGTTAGTTTTTGCATACAAATTATACAGGACATTCGTAAGCAGAATGTATATGGATGAAATATTGAAATTTCAAGTATTTTAGCGGTTATACTCAACATTGATTATATTTTATTCAAGACTAAAATTAAACAGGAGGAAATAGCAGGATTGCTGATTAAAATTGAAAATTTACAAAGTTCGAATAAAAATATTGAATATTTTAGTAAAATAAATCCATAAATAAAAATTTCACATAAAATGAATCTTTCACATCATATTATCATATTATTTGAGTCATACTAAAAAAGAGTAAAACGATATTGAAAAAAAGTATATACTTTTTTTACCTTTGTCTTTTTTAAGGGACATTCTCATTATAGTATTTATTCTTGCGAACGTTGTATTGTTTATAAGGGGGATTCTTATTCATCGAACCAATATCCTCTATGTACAGGGGGGTAACGCGAAAATTAGAACCTCTTATAACTTTGGTATCCGCCAAGTTACGAAAAATAGTAAAAAGACAAATATTGTAGTTATTGTAAAATAACTTCATACTGCTTTATCAGGAAAACAATTGAAGTATTGAAGTTCGCGTTCCAAAGATTCGAAGTAAACCCACGTATTTTAAATAAAACCCCTGTATATTATCAAATATTCGGATTGAGCTTATTTTTCTGATATTCTAATTTCAAAAATATATCGTTTGATGGCTTTCTGAAAAAAAAGCTAAGAGGCTAGGAAATTGTTATTTTTTGAACTTTTCCTTATTGATTACTTCTGTGACTTCTCATTTTTGCTTATATGTACATATGTAAGTTGGTGGTCAATTTTTATTTATATGTATATATTTTTGTATTGTTTATAAGTATTTGCCTTGTCTAAAAAACCATTGTTTTGACAAATGAAGCCTATTTGATTTGATTTGAATTGACACAAAGGTTAAATTTAAGTATATTAAATCAAGTCTAAAGTTTAACGTAGATGATAGAATTTCTACATATTATTCTTCTTTTTTTTTCTATGCAAAGTCTGTTTTTTTTTCTTAATCTCTCAATAGGAGTCCACAGACCAGCGTTCCATATACCGACATTCTTTTCCGTCATTTTTTTTCAAAATATTGACGGGATAATAATCATTTCATCTCCTACTAACACAAAACGTTTTCCTGCCATCTTTCCTCTCAAATAGCCGCCCACAGACCGGCGTTCTTTCCTGACATTCTTTCCCGTCATTCCATCCTTTCAAAGGACAGAACGCCAGTTAGTGAGGAATGAGATGATTTATGCATATTACATCTATCCTGTTACGTTGAACCGACGCGACGTTCCAATCCGACACGACAAACCGGCCTTCTTGTTTGTGGGAACGCCAAGTTAGTGGTCGAAATAATTAATTCGCATTCCATCTTTCATGTCATGATGATCGATGAGAAAAGATGGAAAGATGGCAGAAAAACATTACATGTAAGTGTGTGTTGAGATTTTTATTATCCATTAATTTTGAACGGAAAGAATGACGGGACAGAACGACGGGAAAGAATGACGAGAAGGAATGACGGTATTGTGTCTGCTATAAAATCGCTGTCATTAATATGCCGAATTACATCTAATATTTTTGTCTTCATCTATTGGATAATTTACATTATGCCACCATATAACTATTTTTTTTTAAATATCCCCACAAAAACGTATATGGGGATGTGAGGTCAGGGCTATTTGAGGCAGTTCTATATTGTTCCCCTTCTTCCTACATATTCTCCATAAATTATTTTTGACGTGATGATGACGGATCTTTCCACACTTTCGTTTATTCATCGGTTGATTCAAATTTCAAACTGAAATATTTCCTAAACGGCTCATCAGAGAAGCATCAAACTATATATATTTTGGAAATCAGAGAAATGAGCTATTCTGAATATAATAATATACAGGGGGTTGCATTCAAAATAACGTTATGTTTGCTTCATATCTCTGGAACGCGAACTTCAATTGATTTTCTGATATACAGTGTGACCCATTTGTTTTGAGAACACCCTGATAAAAAGTTTATTTCTTAACCGATTTGGTTCGTTTTTTTTTGGATTGTAGAGCTCGAAAAATTGTATATTCTTGGCAAAAAGTGACCTTCGCCATTTTGACTTCAAGGCCTACTATGTTGGTTTTTAAGAGCAAAATTTCAGGAAACCATATTAGCGATTTTTTTAGAAAAAATCTGTGTGCGCCACTGGATTCAGCATCCTTTAAAACGGGTCTATACAAATTTTCAATCGAAAATATCAAGTTGAAAAAAATTTAAAATTCGCACTTTAACAATCTTTGATTCTATCAAAAGAAATGATAAATGCATTGAAGTTGATGGTGGTTTTTTTTTAGTTTTATGTCATTTTTATTTGTTTTGATAGAATCAAAGATTGTTAAAGTGCGAATTTTTAATTTTTTTCAACTTGATATTTTCGGTTGAAAATTTGTATAGACCCGTTTTAAAGGATGCTGAATCCAGTGGCGCACACAGCTTTTTTCTAAAAAAATCGCTAATATGGTTTCCTGAAATTTTGCTCTTAAAAACTAACATAGTATGCCTTGAAGTCAAAATGGCGAAGGTCACTTTTTGCCAAGAATATACAATTTTTCGAGCTCTACAATCCAAAAAAAAAACGAACCAAATCGGTTAAGAAATAAACTTTTTATCAGGGTGTTCCCAAAACAAATTGGTCACACTGTATATGAAGTTATTTGATGATGTCCCTACTATTTTTCGTAACTTGACAGATACCAAAGTTATAAGATCTTATTTTCGCGTGACGACCCTGTACAGGAGGGTCTCCCCGTATATTTTTAGAGTTTATTTGAAGAGATATTGAATTAAGGTAGATACAAAACTTCAACCAAACACGCTTTCTCCGTATATGGTCGAAGATAAAAAAGTTTTTGGTTTTTTTATGAACTTGTAGGCTAAAATGTCAAAGCTTGTTGGTAAGTGTCAAATATTGACTGTGGCCCAAAAATAAAATCAAAAATTAGATCAAGAGAATTGCCAATGATCAATTTTTTCAAATGAAAACCCCCAATAAATTATAATAATTTATAATCTCATCTCATTGAGCATTGAAGGTGAGTTTGTATAAGATTGTCCATTCCGAAAATTCTTATTTTCATTTTTTTTTTGCAATTTCTTTGATATTTTTGAATTGAAACTGATTCAATTGATGATGAATGTCACACATTCTATATAAAAAACTTTGGAAATACAATGTTCATTCTAGCCTTACTGTAATAATTGATACAAAAATATATTTCTTCCCAATTATACTCAACAGTCATCAACTTAATGTGACATTTGCAAGTACATTGAGTGGAAATTTATGTATGGAAAAAGATGTCGCTAATTTCGCCGCTGGCACTATTCCAAACTATGCCTTCGATTTTCAATTAAGCTCGTGCATTATTCATAATTAATGAGTCTCCAAGTCCCAAGAAAGAAATTAATTTATCACTATTGATAATAATAATTTCCTGTTTGTTCCACGTATCAATCAAGTTTTGGTATTGAGACCGAATATGATATAATATTGCTCAATACAATTATTCAAATATTATATTAATTATAATAATGAATACGTAACTCGAACGAACAATCGACTACAACAGATTCTATTACCAAACATTGCCAATTGCAGAAACAACCTATTAGCAATACGTTCGTTAAATGTCATGAGAAACCTGATACACTTTTTTAACTGTGATTTAATATAGAAAATGTCAAAGTATGTTCAAATAGAAAAAAATAACAAAAACATTTCATCGAAACGTTGCAATCAATAAATATCTAAAATCTGAGGCGGTAGCCTCTCGTCATTATTTTTTAAATGAAGTTGATGTTGCAAGCACATTAATTCGATACAAATGGTTGTTTTGGTATTTTGACGACATTTTCCTAAAGTAATAATAAAAATAATATTAGTACAGAATGAAAGAAAGTAGGCTCCGATTTACAATTCCATGAAATGTTTACATTAGATGGGAGGAATGACGATGAGAACCCAACAATGGGTGCGTCACAAATTTCATTGTTGAATACACCCGAAGTAATATTAATAGTTATTATAGTGTCTGCAGTCGCCCACAACAACGATTTAAAAGAATACGAACATTGTTGTGAGGACAATAATATGTTACAGGATGTCTATAATTTTATTTTGTAACATAATTACAATTTGAAGGTACTCAAGGCAGCAAAGATGATAACTTCACTATTGTAACGAATTTGATCAAAGCATATAGTTGTTTTGTTGAATTGTCTGACGTTTTGCTCGTTTGACAGGTGGTGAATGAAAGATAGGTTGACGGGTCTGTAATTCTTAAATCGTCCGTCTGATATGCAACGTTGTCATAATGGAAAAATATCATTTAAAAGTTAGTTATTTGTGTCAACAAACCTAAAAACAAATTAATTAACCTAACGGCCTCTTATAACTTCCTGAGCATTTCAAATCGACAATAGACGTCAAATAAAATAAATAAGCATGAATCCATTGGCTTGTCAAATCCATCACATATTCACCGATTTGTTTATGAAAACCTGCCAGCCAAATATGGAATTTTGACATGAGAAAAAACCAGTCCTACTTGATAAATATTAGATTCAATCTTGATTCAACAATAGCCATTTTTGGAAAGCTGAATTAAAATAAATATTTAAAGATTACACACTCATAATATTTAGCGAAAGCTCTTTAGTCGATACTTTCGTGCATGAGTTGAGTGTACCGTTAAAAAATATTTTATTTATAGTTAACCCAATTTAATGCTATTGAAACTGACTACCTCTTATGGCATTTTAATTGTAATGTTGTATTTGCATGAGTTGGCCAATATTGATGAGAATTTTGATTGGGTTAATAAAAAAGTATATAACAGAAATTACTTTTAAATTTAATAAAAAACAAATTGAGTGAGAGTAGTCCACAGTGGGACAACATATATTTATCTGTAAAACCTATATACTATACATACAGAGTGACACATTTGAAAGCGGCCCACCCTCATAACTTTTCAATCTATTGATCGATTTTGAAGATTTTTTTTTAAATGCTGAGAGGACCATACGTCGCCCAGTTTTTTCCAAAATCCAAGGCCTACTGGAGCATATTTGAAGGCTGAGAAATCCAGAAAACATATTAGCGATTTTTTTTAAAAAAATCTGCCTACGCCACTGGATTTTTCATCCCCTGAAATGAGTCTGTACCAAATTTCATGAAAATATATTTAATTCAAAATTATTATTTATGTGTGTAATTTTTTTTCTATTCTTTTCTTGTCAGTCTCGTTTGTTTGTTTTCATTGTATTTTGACATGAGAATATCTATTAAATGTTTAAATTTAATTTTTTTTTCTGACAGATTTGCTATCGTGAGAGTTTCGAGGTAAAATACTTCTTGGTCCATGAAAAAATTAAACGTTAATTTTCATGAAATTTGGTATAGATCCATTCCAGGTTATGAAGAATCCAGTGGCGTAGACGGATTTTTTCTAAAAAAATCGCTAGTATGGATTCTGGATTTCTCAGCCTCTAAAATATGATCTAGTAGGCCTTGAATTTTGAAAAAAACTTGACACCGTCTGGCCTCAAAATAAACCTTTCCACTCTCCACATAATAAAAAAAAAACGTCAAAATCGCTCCATAAATAAAAATGTTATGGGGGTGGCCCGCTTTCAAATGGGTAACTCTGTATACTGATATTTCATCTATTTCATACTGTACCGTAAAGTATCATTTACCGGACCCAAATCCAGTCCAGTAAATGACACTACACATAATCAGAAACTGTAAAAAAAACTTGACTACTCCAAAAATGACATTTTGCATCATCAAAGACTGTGAAATTGAATAGGTACAGCATGATTTTGATGAATAGCTTGACATATAATGTTGATAACATATAATTAACCTATCTATTACCCAAGTGGTGACATGGTTTAGCTGGCGCTATCTCGTGGTAAGAATGTGAGGTGGACTTCCACTCTTAGTGTAAGGTTTGACAAGAAAGCACTTTAAACCAATAAACAAAATTATCACAGTATGAAACAAGACAATGTACGATACACAGCCGTTAAATGTCAATAAACTACTCGTCTAGAAATTCCAGACTCGGCTCCTTCGTCGCCTCGTCCATAAACATCTCGACTCGTAATTTAAAAAGTCATCTACCGCCTTAGTAACGTAATAGTAATTCACGCTACTAAGGTACAGTATGAAATAAATTACTATTATTTCATAGTATACTGTAATCTGTAATGTTTCATTTACCGGACTTAAAACCAGTCCGCTAAATTGAAAAATTATTGGAATAAAATATTTTACTTCCGACAAACTAAAATCCATAATTTGTACTACTCCAGATTATTGATCAAAGATAATACATGTTTTTTTTTAATAAAAAAAGAAGTAGATAAAATAACATTGGCGTCACATAAAAGATAAAAAACTACAATATGTGATCGGCTCGTTTGCCTGCTGGTTTAATACATTTTACTTCAATTTTCTTGGACTATTATGAATGTTATAGCTATGTTGAGAAATTAAATATCTGGGTAGTCGACCCAATACTTATTGTGAGATTTGAACATATATAATAGTTTTGTCTTATTGTGGACTACTCAACCCTACATCATTCGTTCTATCAATAATCTAGCAGAAACTTGGCACGTTTTACGACTAGATCGATACCAAGATCTATTAGGCATAAGTGATAGAGTGGAGACGAGGCTATAGATAGAGAAATTGAGTTAGATACCTCTAGTTGAAGTGTAACTAGGTGAGTATTTTTTCAGTACAAAGTATACAAACTACATTGCAGTTGCGACTCACCCAATCATCATCAATTCAACATCGTGAAGCACTTCCGATAATATAATTATTATGTTAAACGAGTAGATGTTCATTTGAAGGCATAAATTAATCAAAGTGATGCCTGATCACAGTAAACAGAGCCGTTATTTCAGATTTTATTTTCATCGAAGATCAACGTCAATAAAATATACAGGATGCGATGGACAAAAGTCAAGAAAATTCCTCTCAAACTCTCAAAAAAAAAAGGAAAAATTTACAAAAAAAAATCATATCCCCAAAATAAAAAAGATGTCATCCTGCTGTTTTCACCAGTCGATTAGGCATTAAATTTTGATATAAAAACATCAATAAAATATACAGAGTGCAATGGAAAAAAGTCAAGAAAATTCCCCTCAAACTTTCCATTAAAAAAAATGTCAATTTTGAGTTGTAATTTGCAAGTACAACTCCATAAATGTGAGAATCAAAAATGGTGGGCCACCACAAAGATCTAGACAATGGTATGGTCTCTTCGATTTTATGGACAGGAACAAGAAACCATTGGCTACGCTCAAGGTCAGGGTCTTCCACCAAAGGGAAAATAGAGGAAGCCTTTCACAAATCATCTTCCACCTCGTCTTGGTGGACAGTGGAACTGATGAGACAAATTAAGGACAAGACCAAAAGACTTTCTCCTAATGAGGAAGTCCAAAAGAGGCCTTCTGTGAGACTATTATGGATACAATAAGTCTGGGAAGATACTACCAAGGAAAGCAGTAAGCCCAAAAAGCATTAAATGGTCATGGACAGGATCCGACAAGGATATTGGAAGTCCTGATGATGAATGTGCACTTCCCAGGACCAAGGAGTCAGCAGGACAAAATGGTCTTGGAGTAGTAGAGTAGAGTAGACCCTCATAAGAACTCTGCATGAAATTGTTCATAAAATAGAGCAACCACTGAACAACCAAGGAGTTGCCCTGCATTCCTTGATATAGAAGGAGCATTTGATCACACCTCCTTCGATTCAATGACCACCGCAATCAATCGGCGTGGAATTAAAGACACAGTTTGTAGGTGGATAAGAAACATGCTGAAAGGTAGGAGAATTCAAGCAACTATGCTTGACAAAACTGTAACTATAGAGGCAGCTAAAGGCTGCCCCCAGGGTGGAGGTGGGAGGGTGGAACCTGAAGGTCAATCCTGAGAAAACCTCTCTGGTCAGCTTTACGAGAAAGAGGAAGACAGCGGAATTATTCAAACCCATGTTCTTTGGACAAGAACTGCAGGTGGTAAGAGAAGTCAAATACCTAGGCATCATCCTGGATGACAAACTCACATGGAATTCACACCTACAGAAAATAGTGAATCGAGGTAAAGCCACAATAATGGCAACAAAAAGAGCGATAGAAAAGAATTGGGGCATAAATCCGCGCATGGTGCACTGGCTCTACTGTACCGTGGTAAGACCCACCCTTGCTTACAGCTCTGTTGTCTGGTGGCCGAAAATCGAGCAGCGACAAGCAGCCACGGAACTTGCAAAAGTTCAGAGGCTAGCATGTCTCTGTGTAACGGGAGCCATGAAAACTACCCCAACACTTGCCATGGAGGCCATACTTAACCTACCTCCTTTAGATATCTATATCAAAATGGAAGCAAGAATGGGAGCTTATAGACTTAGCAACACCGGGAACTGGAGCCACTCAAACTCCCAAGGGCACACTAAGATAACCAGCACAGTCACGAACCACTTAATAACAATGAGGAGTGATATCATGCTGAAAAATATCAACTTTAGCACGTCTCCCATGACCAAGCTAATATGGGAAGAGGAAACGGTGAAACAACTCCGGATGGCTAATGGGGCAAGATGGTACACAGACGGCTCCAAAACAAGCCGGGGAACTGGTGCCGGAATCGTAGGTGAAAATCCAAAGTGGGAAACATGTGAACCACTCGGGATGTACGCTACAGTTTTCCAGGCAGAAGTACATGCAATAAACGTATGCGTGCAAGAGAATCTCAGGAGAGGTTACAGAGGAAGGAAGATCCTTATCCTTAGTGACAGCCAAGCTGCAATCAAAACCATCTCCTGTCGAGAAACCAAATCAAAACAAGTCATGGATTGTCAGCAAAACCTTGTCACACTGGGAGTATCTAACGATGTCACTCTTGGATGGATACCAGGACACACAGGGATAGCTGGGAACGAGCGGGCGGATCTACTAGCACGCAAAGCTGCAAACACACCACTTCTGGGTCCAGAACCTGCTATTGGTATTACAAAATCCTCTGTGAGAGGTTGGCTGAACCAAAAAACAACAGAAAGCTAGATGGTGCCAATCACCAGGTCTGAAACACAGTAAATTAATGATGGCAGACGAGATCGAATCATCATTTTCTGGAAGCCTACTGAAACTCAGCAGGAATCAGCTTAGGAAAGTAACAGGTTTATTAACTGGACACTGCACTCTAAGGAAACACTTGTATATCATGGGTCTTTTCGACGAGGAACCCATATGTAGGCTGTGCAACGAGGAGAAGAAAACAGCCTCCCACATTGTATTCGAATGTGAAGCGCTGGCGTACTGGAGAAGAGATAATGGGGAATCCACAACCACTCCTCAAAGGACGGACAGGGAAACAGTAGAACGAGTCATAAACCTTATTCGGGCAATGGAGCTCTTCGACTGAGAGACAGGCACAGAGAAGATACAATAAGCCCAACTAGAGGCTGCGGTGTCGGGGCCAACAGCCCGAAACTCGTAGCGCCTGTACTTCAGTAATCAGTAATCAGTAATCAGACCCTCATAAGACAAATTTGGTACTATTCACAAGAATATTCGAAAAAAAACTACAATGCCTTCATTTGGGGTACCTAGGGATCACCCTGGACTCAGAGTTCACGTGGAAAAGGAACACAGGGGAAAGAATTAAGAGAACCACTATAACCTCATAGAAGTCAAGGTGCGCTTCATTCAAATTATAACAAAAACGATGTTGCACATAAATTGACAAAGTTCACCAATTTATTCCCACCCACATAGGTGCACAATCCAAGATAATTCGGTTCGTTGAACAAGTTCAAGATCATGGCGCAACCAAGTGCAGGAAATATAAAATACGAATTGATAAAGCCGATCGAGGCCATCTTTATTTGAGTTCCATCGACCTACTGGCTTACTTTCTTCCGATCAGCATGGCAAAAAAAGTGTCATTTTGTTTTTGTCGACAAACCAGAATATTATTTCGTTATTAGATGATCAAACTTGGGCCCATGCTTAACTTTCTAATCGGTTTGCAGTCACGAATCAACAAAAATAACGGTTTTTTGTGTGTTGATGAACCGGTAAAGGTTTTGATTTCAACACATTTTTGATTATTGTGGTCACGCATTGCGGCGTGATTATGAATGAAGATGATGAAAATTCAACCATGCTGACTTATCTAATAATTTTAAGTCTAAAGAAGATTCCAGACCTCGAAGTTCATGATCGCTTACATAACTATAATGACTTAAATTTTCACAACTTGTCGTCTAGTCAGTCAGATCATAATTCGAAACTAAGCGAAAGAATTAGCATAATGGCTTGAATACGTTTAGACAAGGTTAATAACCGCTTTGTGGTATCGTGAAAAGTTCTCTATGGTTGACGGCGGTATAATTCGATTAAAATCTGTGCGTATATCATAAAGAAGTTGTAGGCATCAACTGTTGATTCTTTTTCATTGGAAAATCTGTCAGGGGAAGAATGCGAACTAAATTTTTTGAAGAATATGTCATATCCTTGTCTCTGTTTGCTCTACAATAATTGTCTATGATCCTTCTTACAATGTTTCCACTTCTAGAGAACAGCAAGTTCTGATGAGTTTTTAAGTTTGTTACACAACATAGGTTTGTTACGCGAAGTGCCGCCTTCACCATGTTGTAAAAAATTAAGCCCAGGTACACTAAGGATCTGAAGATCTATAAACCTTCTACGGATGACTCAAGAAGCTCTGAAGCAACAGGCGAAAACAATGAAGAGTTCCTCACTGGAGTACCAAGGCACTTGGGTATTCAAGGCAACGAGAAAGCCAACAATTTGTCAAGACTATAACCTTTGTGGGAAACGTACCTGAAGCAGAATACAGAAAACAAAAAAGCTAGGTGCTTTGCTGGACTGGAACTTATGTGAGAACAAATTTCCGGATTTTTAATTCGAGCTCTAGGGAGATTCGGCAAGAAAATTTCATGCCAAAACTGATCATTGGAAAAAACATAACCCAGGACTCACCTCGCATTTAGTGGAAGAAACCAACGGCTCCTTACTCTACTCGCCATTGAGGAAGAAAGAAGGGAATCAGGATTTTATAAAACATTTGGAAGTTATAACCAATCTTGTCCATAATTGATAACATTGCAACTTTGTATTGGAAGTTGAAAATAAATCATTTATCAAAAATATTTGTCAGTGTTTTTAACAGCTGTCAAGCACTTGCGGCTGGATGTAGCTCCCATGCACCAACCACAGTGTTGCCGTTTGCCTTATCTCTGTCTGTGAAAGTTGGGTTGGGTTGGGATTGTTAGGGAGAGTGGGGACGGCAACACTGTAATCATATGGGAGCTACATCCAGATGCAAAGCCAGGGAGATTTCCACTTATTAATCTTTCAGTCACGTGATTATGAGCAGGGTGATTTCCGATAAAATTAGGTCGTTGCCATAGCAACATTATAAAATGCAAGCCTATGATTGGTTAGAACTGACTAAAAGGAAATTTTCGTCAAAGTCCAATTATACACGGTGATTTAGGAAGGTTTTGTCTAAAATTTTGGTTTTGAAAATTGAAAATCGGTTCATAATGGAAGCAGTGCGATGGTATTTCAAATAATGTTCAACCATTTATCGAGCATTTGATATATCATATCATAAATCACCCCGTTTATTCTTTCCAATGGATTGGTGTCAAAGTTCAATTATACAGGGTGATTAGGAAAAGTTATGTCTACAATTTGGATTTGGAAAATTGAAAATCGGTTCAGGAATAAAAGTGTATCGACTTTACAAAAAAAAAATATAGTACATTTTGTATCAAGGGCGGAAAGTAGATGATTTTGACGAGGGTATAAGTAGCAGCACGAGCGAAGCGAGGGCAGATATTACCCGAGTCAAAATCATCTTTCGTCCGTGGTACAAACAGTGCTTTTTGTACAACCAGTTTGTAATCATTTGAAAAAGAATAATTATGAAAATCAAAAATAAATAATCGATACACTGCACTACACTGCTGACAAGTTTAATAACAACTGTCAGATGTTGGTTACAATAGGTGTGTTCCCGTATTCTTTTGTGGTGCAGATTCATTGTCACCGAGATTGTCACGTGATAAGTTCCTTTTAGTATGCTACGCTGTCACGTGGTTATTAGATTCAGAGGCGTTGGGATCCAAAGAACCGTTGCTAAGCGACCTACTTTTGCGCCCGCGGGCGCGAAAGTACTTTTAGGCCCGGCTGCCAAAATTAGCGACTTTCCGCCTGCTTTGCATGCATTGAAAAGTGGACTTTACGTGTAGGTTGTACAAAAAATATTTTTTTGACCATTTGATATCATTCCACCATAAATCACCCTGTATATTATTTCCAACAAACTGGCCGTCAAACTCCAATTATACAGGGTGATTAAGGATGGTTTTATCTACAATTTGACCGAATTAAACAGAGGATCACGTATAATGACAATTTCAATTGAGATGGTGATAACATGAAAAAAAAAAGAATAAATTTAAACTCTTTTTAAGATACATTGTGGTTATGTAAAATGGTATTTAACCATTCTCCATTGTTGTAAGAGATCTGCAGATAGCGGACGAATGCCACTATGAATTATTTTCCTGATGATGATAATGATATGAATTGGATTAAAACTTTTTTCTTTGTTCAAATAATTTAATTGATATATTATGAAGCAACGAAAATGAAAATGTTTCAACAATGTTAAAAGATTTTATGATTACGAGGATGATTCACATACAGGGTGTTTAAAAAACATTGGACAAAAATGAAAGAGGTGATTCCTGAGGTCATTCTAAGAAAAAAAAATGGTCCGAAAACGCATCATTTTTTTCAAAAATTGATGTTATCTTGCTGGACACATTTTTTTTTATCTGTTAGGGTCAAAATAAGCCCCTTATTACTTACAACAACGTTGCCAAATTTCAAAAAAATCGCTCAAAATTTAACTGAATTTTTTTTTAATACTGTATTATAGAAACGATGCGTTTTCGGACCTATGTTTGTTGGAACTTTTTTTCTTACAATGATCTAAGAAATCAATCATTTATGCCCAATGTTATTTAAACCCCCTGTATAAACGAAATATACGTCACTAATGATTTTTCAGGATTAAACACCTAACTGCAGCAACGAAAGCGAATATCCGGTGAAAATGATAATAATTCCAAAGCACTAAAATTGTTTCATTTTGTAATAAATTATTTAGCGGTTGGTGCACATAGATATATAAATTGATATTCATTATATTATTATTAAACCACATAATCATGACGAAAATTAGATCTAATTGAAATTTGAGCTAACGAGATACATTCTGGGATTCTGCATGCATGATACATAGCCTGTTACCGAAAAGATCAAAAAAATTAATTTCCGAATTCTAGCACTTCGCAAATTTCAAAAAATCAATATTATTTCCAGAAAAATCGACACAAGTCTACTTCAAACACAGCGCCACTGTCACAGTTTAGAGAATTAAGTCAAAACCGTCCTAGTTGCAGAAGTATCTCCATCTTTTTACAAAAATGAATGACATTTCATAGATTATTTCAAATTCCCCATAAATAATACCGTTTAATACTGATTTTCCATGAAGACCGTCACATTTTCGATTTTTTGAACATTATTTTTCACAAGTTTAACATGAATATCTTAAAACTACAAAACAATATGTTTTCTTGCATGGGGACTGGCGACATGTAACTGAATTTATACAATTTTACCGGAGTTATGTACGTAAAAACAAATCAAGCAAAAATAACGGTTCAATAAAATTTTTTATCACTACCAGCCAAAAGCACATTTTGCACAAAAACATGGGAATCCCCTTAAACCTGCTTTAATTAACTTTCGATGCAGACCGAGTTGTTGCGCTACCCGCCTGTTCTTATTTCCTTGTTTTATCAATTTTCGGATTATTAAATTGGAATTTTGAAAAAACTTTCCAGCATACAAATGACCAAATACTACTTCATTATAGCGGCGATGACGCAGATAAAAATACCGTTTTAAAAGATAAATTTAATTTTCATATGACCGTCGAGAATAACGATGCGAGAACGTTTTTTGACCCATTTTCTAATTCAAGATGGATATCTGTAATTTGTATATACAATGGGCATTGTTGGAAATAATTATCTTGTTAGGTGAAACGTGTGTTGAGATGATGGAAAATGTCAATTTGAAGTAACATTTGTCTTCCAGAGTATATATATATATATATATATATATACTGCTGAACTGTTATTATTGAATTCATAAATAATAAAGGTTAATTAGAAACTAATTCCTATGAAACAACCTTCACACTAATCACACCCTGGTGGCAAAATTAATTTGTAATGATTGAGTTTTTGCTGACGAAATAAATCATCGATTTGCCGGTCGATCGATTTGCACAACGTAAGCAAAATTAATAATTATTTTTGAACTCACCTGAACCTAAAGCAACTTTCCCCGGCAAAATTCCAACATCAGCAATAATCAATCTAAAAGTCCACAAACAAATAAAAGGTAATAAAATCCACCTGAAGCAACTGTGACCATCGTCAAACCACCCCATGTCGAAAAGTCAAAATCCGCACTAGTTTCAAAATTTCATCCACTTTATCCAAAGTTAACGCGCATCGTGAAATAATCCTGGAAAAGCGCACTAAAGTTTTCCTCGAGTTTCACTGAAATCACGTGACGCGTCCAAAAGCCGGCAGTCGACTGACAAGAAATATACTCTACTGTATTTTACCTTTCTCTGAGTTGTTCGTTTGCTTCCCTAGTTCATTTGTCCTTCTCTCTTCTACATCTAGATGTAGATGTCAGCTTTGTCGCACTCACGAAGCTTTTCAGAGACGATCGGATGTGTATTTGAACAGGTAAATTTTGTTTTGATACGGCAGGTCTGTGTAGTTTCTACGGTTAGGTGGCACACAATGGTTGAATTGATAAGGTTTCGATGGTATGTGGGTACAGGGTGGACTTGGTTATGATGATTTGTATTGGTGTTGACATTTATGGGGTTTATCGGAAATCTGAAGAATGTGCCATTGTGTGTCCAGCTATTTGATTTGTGATGGTTGGTTTTTATTCTTGCAAAAAATGACTATGTCTACAAAAAGGAAAAGTTCTCTTGGTTTATTTGCACAAAAATTAATAACACACGTCACAACAATGGAATTCAATAATGTACAGGGTGATTCACTATATATTGACCCCCCTCTAACACATTTTTTACAAAGTCTACAAAAAAAATAATTTGATACAAACGTTGTTAGATTTATACTAAAATTTTTAAATAGAGCAATATCATTTATACAGGGTGTCCCACAGCATCCAACTTTGAAATTTCAAATGGGACGCCCTGTATTTTATTTGTATTTTTCATTGAATTCCAAGTCAAATCTTTGTGAGGTATATTTTGACCCCCCCTCTAACTCATTTTATTCAAGTTGTACAAAAAAAAGTTTTATACAAAAGTTTTTTGATTTATTCTAAATCTTTTAAATCTGCCAGTATCGTTTATTCAGGGTTTTTTTTTCTTTTGATATTTTTTCGTATCTTTCTTCGTCTTCGCAGAAAAAAATTAAAAAACACTTTATTTTAACAATTTTTCGATATGCAATAAAATGGTTTTGATTTTTAGAAAACTAAGAAAGGTTCGAAAAACTATCAAGAAACAAAAACGTCCTTTTTGTAGCTGCTCTATCTTGAAAAATATAAATCTGTCCGAAAATGTCTGGTTTTGGACAAACAAGGTGTTTCAGAAATCGAATTTATATTCAAAGTTCCTTTTGACGATTGACAGTTTCACGAATAAAATTGACAAAAAAATGTGCACCACTGGCTTTTTCTGAAAATTTTATATTTTTTTCAGATGGAGCAGCTGAAAACACAACTTTTCTGTCTCTTCATACATTTCCGTTTCTTTCTTCGTTTTAAAGAAAAAAAAATTGAAACCACTTTATTTTAACAACTTTTTGACATGCAATAAAGTGGTTTTGATTTGTTTCCTCGAAAACGAGGATACGAACAAATATCAAGAGACAAAATAGTTGAATTTTCAGCTGCTCTATGTGGAAAAATAGAAAATCCAAAGAAAAAGTCATTGACGTACATTTTTTTGTCAATTTTATTCGTGAAACTGTCTCTTTGGACGCCACTGGAACTCAAAATTACCATATAGGTAGAGCTAATTGAGTATCTTGTTGCAATGAAAAACTCTAAAAAAACTCAACAAAATCGGTAAAAGGTTCTTTGAGATATTTATAATGAATCCGAATTTTTTCTAAACCTTTAACACCCTGTACATCGAAAACCAGACTATTTTCAGGAACTTTTCTACATGAATTTAGTTCAGGAATGCTTATTTGAAAAAACGGCCTATCATTAAGTAGCACCCTGTATATTTATCAAATAATTATTGATTTGTTTGTCAAAATTCGTTCTGTGCTATTCCTATGTGAGTGAAACACAGAAAAGTGATCAGAATGGGGAACTTGCATCAAATTTTTTTTTGTTGAATTCTAAACTCCATAAAAAATAAAGAAACCCGTTTTTTTTTGTTAGTCGAACATTGACGGAGATATAACGCTTTGAATTATGACGTCATAACATTGTAATACCATGCTCAGTATATCTTTATATACAGGGTCCTTCATTAGTGCGTCGGGCAATCCTAGCGTGGTTATTTACAAAAGTAGAAAAAAAAGTTTTATACAAAAGTTGTAGAATGTGACTTTATGCATATTTTAAAAATATTTTCAAACATACAGGGTGCGTCACAAAAGTATGGCACGAAAAAGTATGATTTTTTTAGATGGAACCCCCTGTATATTAATTGATATTTCAATTCTTTCTTCAATTTGGAACAAAAATTGTGCTACAACTAATGTTCCTAAATTCAACCGTTATCGAGATATCGCGTTTTAAAAATGGCATTTTTGCAACTTTGGCATGCTATAAAACTCAAACTATTCAAGTTAGAGGAAAATGGTTTGCACTTTCCTATCTTAACTTTTCAAGAGCTCTTCTGTCATTTGGATAGAAGGTAACGTCAACTGTCAACTTTTTTCGGCACATTTTGACATTTTTTCACAATAATGGATTTAATCTCCTTGAATAGCTCTTGAAAAGTAAAGATAGGAATGTGCAATCCATTTTTCTCTAACTTGAATAGTTTGAGTTTTATAGCATGTCAAAGTTGCAAAAATGCCATTTTTAAAACGCGATATCTCGATAACGGTTGAATGTAGGAACATTAGTTGTATCACAATTTTTGTTCCAAATTGAAGAAAGAATTGAAATATCAATCAATATACAGGGGGTTCCATTTAAAAAAATCATACTTTTTTGTGCCATACTTTTGTGACGCACCCTGTATGTTTGAAAATATTTTTAAAATATGCATAAAGTCACATTCTACAACTTTTGTATAAAACTTTTTTTTCTACTTTTGTAAATAACCACGCTAGGATTGCCCGACGCACTAATGAAGGACCCTGTATATACAGAAAATTGAACTTGAATAACTAATGGCAAAATCATTTTTGAACGAAATCAAAAAATACGTATCGATTTTTTTGCGATTTTCTTCAGTTTGCAATTAAAAAAAATCGATTTAAGTTTTCACGCAAGTTCCCCATTGTATTGTTTGATTCAATGCTCCCAACCATGGGAGAAATAAAGAGATAACAAAAAAATATGGAATGACATTTTTGTTAACATGATTTTATTAAGAACAACCAAAAGTAAAACAAAGTTTTTGTTATCATATTTTATCAAGGGACTTGAAGGAATGGAAGAAGAGGAGTGAAAAACAATTGTCACCAAAAGTGGGTCTACTACCAAAGAATTTTTTAATTATTTGGAATTTGAACTTACATTTGAATTTTTTATTTGTTAACAAAAAATGATACATATTGGTGAATGGAATTTAATAGCCTATTATTTTTAATATCGTCAAAACGTGAACCACTGTAAAGATCAAGGAATTTACAAGAATATTCGTTGAATGAAATGCGAAATCTTGAAACTGAGGCAGCTAAAATTATATTAAAATTCTCAATTCAATTATTGTTAATACATAAAAAAAAAATGGTGGTTCACTGTTTAGTATTCAAAAATGAATATTTAGGCGATTTCAAAGATTCATTATAGTGGTGGGTAAAGTAAATCACACCTTGACAAACTTCTATATAACTTGAAAAAAAAGCATCAATTGGCTTATATTGACAACTTTTTGGAAAATATATACATATAAACAGGGTGTCCGGGAAAATGTGGGAGATCTCTCGGATTCTGATAGAATATTAAAAAATAAGATGACAAGTTCCCATAAATTTTTTTCCTAGCGTTAGGTTCACAATTTCGTCAAGAGCACCACTTCGTCATGGCTTTTTTCGAGGTTTTGTTTAATAAAAATTGTTTTTTTCTCGAAAATGGTTCATTTTATCGACAATGAACAGGAGTACCTTTTCTTTAGCTTAATGTTCAAGGTATCCAAATTAATTTTTTTTAACTCCTTATCATACAGGGTGTTAAAAATTTGAGCGTTAAAATGTACAATCTAGTCCGTCCCTGGTAAACTAAACAAGCTAATTATGTTTTAAGGGAAGTATTTTGAGAGGTCCTTACTACTGTTTATCATATTAAATTTTCATTGAATTATATTGAGTCGTTTAAAAGTTATTTAAGAAAAACCGATTTCCAGTGGGGTCCTTTAGGGGGCCGTATCTCCGTAGGGAGGGCCGCTAGGAAAAAAATTTATGGGAACTTGTCATCTTATTTTTTAATGTTCTATCTGAATCCGAGAGATCTCCCACATTTTCCCGGACACCCTGTATCCACTGTGTCCACTTAAGTTCGCACCATATGGAAAACTTTTTTATTATTAAGTTTACGAAAAAAAGTTATTCTTTATAAAAAGTTCTGCATGATCCAAAACCGAAAATGCAACCATCAGGTATTCAATTTTTCCAGTCGTATACGAGGTATATCAGAAAATTTGAATTTTGCTCAAGAATAAAGTACCTTTATTTTTGATAATATCGAAAACTTTAATCAGTTATCTCTTTATTCGTTAAACATTTGATAACCTTTACGTCTCTTAATCTCTATGTTGCATTATTTTGATGATTTCAAATAACTACACTTGCATTTGCATTGTTATTGTAGTTAAAAAAGAAAAAAGGATTTTTTCCTAATTCGATGTAATTGTATATTTGAACGTAGTTTTTAGTTCTAAACAACTTTTCTCAATAATATTTTTCGATGTTATCAAAAATAAAGGTACTCTATTCTTGAGCAAAATTCATATTTTCTGATATACCTCGTATACGACTAAAAAAATTAAATACCTGATGGTTGCATTTTAGGTTTTGGATCATGCAGAACTTTTTATAAAAAATAACTTTTTTTCGTAAACTTAATAATAAAAAAGTTTTCCATATGGTGCAAACTTAAGTGGACACACTATATGATTTTTTTGGAATTCAAATTTTCATATAAGTAGTTTCAAAGAAATCTCAGATTAACTTCTTTTTTGCAAATTCCGAAAAAAATTAGTGAAAATGTAGGAAAGGGTTCACGGAACATCCCCTGCCACAATTTTTTTTACGGGAAAAACTCATACTTGATAAAACAAATTTGCTTGTAAAAAAAATACGATCGACGAAAAGAAAATTTTTATTTTTACACAGGAGGGTAGGTACGCAAAAACCGAGGCAAAAACTCAAAAATCTGAATTTCTTTCAATAGTGAATTTTCTTAATTTTTAATTATTATTAACTATAATGTCATTTAGAAAAGTTATTTAGGATAACGCTTGTCAACAAAATTCGAAATTTTAAATAAATCTTGGATCTTTTATTTTTTTAAACATCCACAGTTTGATTGAAATATCTAATTTTGAACTTTCAAGTGCATTCCTACCACTTTTTGGGAAAACAAGGTTTTTTTTTCAAAATAAATATTTTTGATGACACAGAAATCATTCTTTAAACCTTTTTGTTACCCCTGTATAAAAGAAAAGTCATTGATAGTGTATGCAATTCAACCTCTAGTGCTTTCCAAAAAATTTTTGAATCAGAATTTGCTTAAAAATTTGAATAATAATATGATAATAAGTTAACTATTGTAAAAAAATTTTTGAAGTTCTTTCGAACCACGTGTAAAAATCAGAACTGTTTCTTCGTGTATTTTTTTTTACAAGTCAGTATAAAGAATGATTTTTTCCCGAAAAGTGAATTTAAATAAATTTTATATAAAAATCATTGAATAAATATACAGGGTATTAAGGAGAATTTTAGAGATAAAGTCTAAAATTATAATTTATGCAGGGTTCGGGAAAAAAATTGATATCTCCTAAACCATAGGAGATATCGACATGACTTTTGCACAGGTGGATTCCTCATTAAATTTCCTATAAAATTAACTGTCATGCAGTTCACTTATCATGAATTAGTGTCTACTTTATCAACTTATAGTGTATGTACGACATTTTTTTTTATATTAATTTCTCTTTTTAGACTGTTCAATTTACTTTTTTTACAGTGCCCAAATTTTTTGTATCTTGGGATTCCATGCCTTATAGCTTCAACAATACTGCAGAATTAGCTCCCATTTCAATCCTATCGGATTATGAATGAAGGGGACCCCAAATTAGTCTACTCGCCTGCCGAAGTAGCTGGTCAGGTGCATTACAAGGTGTCCCAACTGTAATTGATTACGGTTAATTGAAATTTGATTACTGCGAAGATGAATTGACTTTGTTGATTATTATGGATAGAAAATGAATTATTAATAGATTGATTAATTGATTGATATAATTATTAATCAAGATAATTTGATACAGCACAGTAACTTTGACAATCTTTCTATAGTTAATAATAACAGTCAAACGTTAAATAGATGACTAAAGTAAAATTTGCAAGTGGTAACATAATATGTGATTGGTTTTCATTAACCAAAGTGCTGACCGAAACTATTCAGAATCTATAACATCCCCAATATCGATAACCTGAACTTTCCAAAACTGCATTCTGGAACAGGCAAGATTTGCATACCAGCTCAATATAATTTCTCATTATCTAAGGTCCAAATCCATTAATCAGAATTGAATTTTGGCTACTGGAAAGTTAGCTACTTTAATGAACGATTCCAATAATTATGACGATTTTTTATCAATTAGAATTCACAAGTCTATTTTAAGCTTGTTTTCCTAGGCATTTATTTATTAATACGTAACGCCAGAGGCTCATTACAACATGAAGTTTAGCTCAAAAGAGTGTGTAATGATCAGATTAGGGCCAGACTTTTAAGTAGCATTTCCTGTACTTATTTAACACCGGCTTGATAATGAAGCAGAACATGTTTTTTATTTCTGAGAATATTTGAAGAGATATGAAAATTTGGTTTTAAGGAATTTCCATTTTATTGCTGACAAAATTGAACCATATTGGCAGCTTTTAGTCCACTTAGGTTAGTTTGGGTTGATTTTTAAGTTTTAGTCACCATGCCCTTGAGATGGTTCGTCTAAGTTGGGTTAGTTTGGGTTGACTCAAATTAATTTGGATAATTTAGGGCCGGCGTATTGTCACCTTAAGGTACTGAATAGCTCAAGCAGGTATCCTCAACTTCAAGGTGAACCTTATGATTGTCTGCCGTGAGTGCCGTATTTCAATGGCGCCTCATATAAGATTCCTTGCGAAATTTAAATACGGCACTTATGACAGACAATTTCAAGGTCCACATCAAGGGTTCCTTGAGCCATTATGTACAGGGTGATCGATTTTCATTGACAAAGTGCCAGTTCTCCTGAACTATTGATCATAGAGAGTCAACAAAGTCTAAAACTATAATTTATGCAGGGCTCGAGAAAAAAAATAATATATCCTAAATCATAAAAGATGTCGACTTGACTTTTGCACAGGTGGATTCCTCATTTAATTTTCTATAAAAATCATTGAAAAAATATACAAGGTGTTACGGGGAATTTTGGAGATAAGTTGGGTCAAACTCAACAAAGTCTAAAACTATTATTTATGCAGGGCTCAAGAAAAAAAATAATATCTCCTAAACCATGAAAGATATCGATTCGAAGTTTGCACAGGTGGATTCCTCATCAACTTTCCTATAAAAATCATTGAAAAATATACATGGTGTTATGGGAATTTTGGAGATAAGATGAGTCAAATTCAACAATGTCTAAAAGTATAATTTATGCAGGGCTCGAGAAAAAAGTTAATATCTCCTGAACTATAAAAGATATCAACTTGATTTTTACACAAGTGGATTCACCATTAAATTTCCTATTAAAATCTTTAAAAAATTATACAGGGTGTTATGAGGAATTTTGGAGATAAGTTGGGTCAAACTCAACAAAGTCTAAAACTATAATTTATGCAGGGCTCCAGAAAAAAAATAATATCTCCTAATGCATGAAAGATATCGATTCGAAGTTTTCACAGGTGGATTCCTGATTTGATTTTCTATAAAAATCATTGAAAAAATATACAAGGGGAATTTTGGAGATAAGTTGGATCAAATTCGACAATGTCTAAAGTTATAATTTATGCAGGGCTCGAGAAAAAAATTAATATCTCCAAAACCATAAAATATATCGACTCAACTTTTGCACAGGTGGATTCCTCATTTAATTATCTATAAAAATCATTGAAAAAATATACAAGGTGTTACGGCGAATTTGGGAGATAAGTTGGGTCAAACTCAACAAAGTCTAAGACTATAATTTATGCAGGGCTCGAGAAAAAAGATAATATCTCCTAAACCATGAAAGATATCGATTCGAAGTTTGCACAGGTGGATTCCTCATCAAATTTCCTATAATAATCATTGAAAAATATACAGGGTGTTATGGGGAATTTTGGAGATAAGATGAGTCAAATTCAAAAATGTCTAAAATTATAATTTATGCAGGGCTCGATAAAAAAATTAATATCTCCAAAACCATAAAATATATCGACTCAACTTTTGCACAGGTGGATTCCTCATTTAATTATCTATAAAAATCATTGAAAAAATATACAAGGTGTTACGGCGAATTTGGGAGATAAGTTGGGTCAAACTCAACAAAGTCTAAGACTATAATTTATGCAGGGCTCGAGAAAAAAGATAATATCTCCTAAACCATGAAAGATATCGATTCGAAGTTTGCACAGGTGGATTCCTCATCAAATTTCCTATAATAATCATTGAAAAATATACAGGGTGTTATGGGAAATTTTGGAGATAAGATGGGTCAAATTCAACATTGTCTAAAATTATAATTTATGCAGGGCTCGAGAAAAAAATTAATATCTCCAAAACCATAAAATATATCGACTCAACTTTTGCACAGGTGGATTCCTCATTAAATTTTCCATAAAAATCATTGAAAAAATATACAAGGTGTTACGGGGAATTTTGGAGATAAGTTGGGTCAAACTCAGCAAAGTCTAGAACTATAATTTATGCAGAGGGCTCTAGAAAAAAGATAATATCTCCTAAATCATGAAAGATATCGATTCGAAGTTTGCACAGGAGGATTCCTCATCAAATTTCCTATAAAAATCATCGAAAAATATACAGGGTGTTATGGGGAATTTTGGAGATAAGATGGGTCAAATTCAACAATGTCTAAAATTATAATTTATGCAGGGCTCGAGAAAAAAATTAATATCTCCAAAACCATAAAATATATCTACTCAACTTTTGCACAGGTGGATCCCTCATTTAATTTTCTATAAAAATCATTGAAAAAATATACAAGGTGTTACGGGGAATTTTGGAGATAAGTTGGGTCAAACTCAGCAAAGTCTAGAACTATAATTTATGCAGAGGGCTCTAGAAAAAAGATAATATCTCCTAAATCATGAAAGATATCGATTCGAAGTTTGCACAGGAGGATTCCTCATCAAATTTCCTATAAAAATCATTGAAAAATATACAGGGTGTTATGGGGAATTTTGGAGATAAGATGGGTGGAATTCAACAATGTCTAAAATTATAATTTATGCAGGGCTCGAGAAAAAAATTAATACTTCCAAAACCATAAAATATATCGACTCAACTTTTGCACAGGTGGATTCCTCATTTAATTTTCTATAAAAATCATTGAAAAAATATACAAGGTGTTACGGGGAATTTTGGAGATAAGTTGGGTCAAACTCAGCAAAGTCTAGAACTATAATTTATGCAGAGGGCTCTAGAAAAAAGATAATATCTCCTAAATCATGAAAGATATCGATTCGAAGTTTGCACAGGAGGATTCCTCATCAAATTTCCTATAAAAATCATTGAAAAATATACAGGGTGTTATGGGGAATTTTGGAGATAAGATGGGTCAAATTCAACAATGTCTAAAATTATAATTTATGCAGGGCTCGAGAAAAAAATTAATATTTCCAAAACCATAAAATATATCGACTCAACTTTTGCACAGGTGGATCCCTCATTAAATTTTCTATAAAAATCATTGAAAAAATTTACAGGGTGTTATCGGGAATTTTGATACGTATCATTTAATAAATTTTCTACTTGAAACATATAGATCTGCTCATGTGGGATTTGGGTTAGTTTGAGTAATAAAATGATTCAGAACGAAAAAGAATAATTCTCAGCAATCAAAAGATAATTTATGAACAGGTTCGAGAAGTTTTGACGAGGTTACAATAATTATTACAGCTATAAAACAGTAAATCATAATTATTTCATGTTTATATTAAATATATCTTCCAGAATGTTGTTAAACTAATTAATTATGTGATATCGCATAAAGAAGCCAATCAAATTATAAAAAAACCTCATCAGTAAACACATCTTTATTAACTGCCATCAATTTCTAAGAAAAAATCCTGTTTTGGTCATAAAATTGATTTTCCACCAAGCCGGTTCTAATATCATAAATAACAACGTAGGATTTTCGAAGAAAATCTCGAAAATCATGATCGTCTTGCCAGTAAAATTATACGCTGTATAAATATTCACTTTATAATACATTACATTGCCTGTGGGTAATTGATTCAGTAGAGTGTCTTCCAAGAGTATAATGTATATTATACAATGGAACCTGAAATAACAGGTTTTATTTTGTATTGGATATTTTTTTCATTATGGATATGATAAAGGGCCTGAGGTCCAAAAATGAAGACCTCATGCATCTCACATGAGCCCAAATTTATTGGAGCTTCACCATCCTAATAAGCTTTAGTAACAAAGGAAACATCACATTCTTCCTCAAAACATGATTTTTCCTCATTCCATTACTTGTGTATTTTATAGATTTATCTCAAAAGCCTTCTTTGTTATCATTTGATAATATCTCTCAGCTGACTGTTCAACAAGGAGGCTCTCTTTTATTCTGTTTTACAAGTAATTTCACAATTTCATCCCTTGAAAGGGAGTTTGATGTTTGTTATCTTAGAACTTCATCTTGCTGATTAAAGAAAAGTATTTGAGGTTTTTGGAAAAATTATTGATGATTTTTAACACGGTTCATGAATCCTACATCAATAGATGAATATCACCTCGAAGTCGAAGTGAGCACCCTCACCCTCACTATTCAATCTTGTCGTTTTATGCAGTGGCGGCTCGAGGTTAATTCAATAGGGAGGTCAAAATGATATGATTTGTGCGGTGGAACAACGGAGACGAAAAAAATTTCAAGATCCTTCAACCTCTAACATTCAACGCGATATCTTATGTTTAAATATGAAAAAAATCCAAGTAAAGCAAATACATAATTGAAATAAATCGTACTGAGCGCAAAAAAGTAAAAAGCAACAGTATAAAGACTCGGCAATTTTTAAAAACTCACCTATTTATAAAATGTAGTCTAGAATCATTCTTCGAGTCATTTTTCATCATAGAAAGTTCAAACAGTCATGAAATTGACTTGACTTGACTTTCTCAAATGTCAAACCATCTCCGTCTTTCAAATTAAAAATTTCACACACAACACAACGATCCGACGGATTCGAAATTTTAAAAACAAAATTCGCGACCAATAACCGATGTTATGTAATAAATCCACTGGATAAATCCACCCGCAAAATAAAATCAATAGAAATCTATCAGCATCAGAAGGAAGACGTTCGAAGACGGAAGCGTGGGTCGCAAATTAACCCAAAATCCAGAAAATAAGATTGTTCAAAATTTCCGCTTGCATCAGGGAATTCAATCAACTTTATTCATGAATTTTTCTGAGCTTTTAACTTAATAATTTTTGTCAAAAAAATCGTTTTCTCCAAATTTTCGCAAGTTCTTCAAAACGCTTCAACTTCTGCATGGATTGTCCGATTTTGCGTCACTTTGTAGGGAGTTTGATAATTTGTTATGATTTTTTGTACCTGCAAAATGTTGGCAAAAACAAAAAGTAATACCATACCGAAAAATGTCATAAAGTCAATATAATAGCATAATATTATTATTTCTACTGCTACAATTAATAAACAAATTTGAAAACCCATCAATGAAGAAAACTATTTCCAGTAAGCAAAGGTTGTTTCCAGGGCAAAAAAGTAGAAAAAGTATTTGTTTATTCTGTTTTAGCAATAAAACGTTTCATAAAATAACGTGTTTTTATTTAAGACGTTACAGAATAAATCACATTTATCCGGAAATTTCGGGGCAATTTCACAATTTTAGAGGAATTCCATGGGAATTTCGGCAGTTTCGGGGAATTTCGGCAACTTCTGCGGAATTCAGGGAATTTTTCAGGAAAAAGGAGTTTTATTGTACAGATTCTTCAAGTGATTTCCCCTCGCTTTTTCCTATAAATCTCTTTCATACAATCATTTTCCCCTAGAGTTATTTATTGATGAAATTGCCCTTCAAAGTTTCAAAATAAGTTTTGTATCCCACTAAAGTGAAGATATCACGAGAACGAATGAAGAAAAAAAGTCGACTTTTGAAAATTTATCAAGACACTTTTCTCTATAAATTTCTTTCAAATGAACATTTTTCCCTGGAGTTATTTATTTATGAAATTGGCCTTTAAAATTTCAAAATGAATTCTGCATCCCACTAAAGTGCAGATATCTCGAAAACTAATGAATATAGAACATCGATTTTTGAAAATTTGGATTCACAACACTTTTTCCTATAAATCTCTTTCATACAATCATTTTTCTCTAGAGTTATTTATTGATGAAATTTTCCTTTAAAGTTTCAAAATAAATTCTGTATCCCACCAAAGTGATGATCTCTCGAAAACTAATTAAGATAGAAAGTTGGTTTTTGAAAATTTGGATTCACAAAACTTTTTCTATAAATCTCTTTCATACAATCATTTTCCCCTAGAGTTATTTATTTATGAAATTGGCCTTTAAAATTTCAAAATGAATTTTGTATCCCACTAAAGTGAAGATATCTCGAAAACTAATGAAGATAGAAAGTCGATTTTTGAAAATTTAAAATCAAGACACTTTTCTCTATGAATTTATTTCGAATAAACATTTTTCCCTGGAGTTATTTATTTATGAAATTGGCCTTTAAAATTTCAAAATGAATTCTGCATCCCACTAAAGTGCGGATATCTCGAAAACTAATGAATATATAACATCGATTTTTGAAAATTTGGATTCACAACACTTTTTCCTATAAATCTCTTTCATACAATCATTTTCCCCTAGAGTTATTTATTGATGAAATTTCCCTTTAAAGTTTGAAAATAAATTTTGTATCCCACTAAAGTGAAGATATCTCGAAAACTAATGAAGATAGAAAATCGATTTTTGAAAATTTAAAACAAGACACTTTTCTCTATGAATTTCTTTCGAATAAACATTTTTCCCTGGAGTTATTTATTGATGAAATTGCCCTTTAAAGTTTGAAAATAAATTTTGTATCCCACTAAAGTGAGGATATCTCAAGAACTATGTAATGAAGATAGAAAATCGATTTTTGAAAATTTTGATTCATAACACTTTTTCTATAAATCACTTTTATACAATCATTTTCCTCTACCGTTATTTATTGATGAAATTGCCCTTTAAAGTTTGAAAATAAATTTTGTATCCCACTAAAGTGAGGATATCTCAAGAACTATGTAATGAAGATAGAAAATCGATTTTTGAAAATTTTGATTCATAACACTTTTTCTATAAATCACTTTTATACAATCATTTTCCTCTACCGTTATTTATTGATGAAATTGCCCTTTAAAGTTTGAAAATAAATTTTGTATCCCACTAAAGTGAAGATATCAAGAGAACGAATGAAGATAAAAAGTCGATTTTTGAAAATTTATCAAGACACTTTTCTCTATAAATTTCTTTCGAAAAAACATTTTTCCCTGGAGTTATTTATTGATGAAATTTCCCTTTAAAGTTTGAAAATAAATTTTGTATCCCACTAAAGTGAAGATATCTCGAAAACTAATGAAGATAGAAAATCGATTTTTGAAAATTTAAAACAAGACACTTTTCTCTATGAATTTCTTTCGAATAAACATTTTTCCCTGGAGTTATTTATTGATGAAATTGCCCTTTAAAGTTTGAAAATAAATTTTGTATCCCACTAAAGTGAGGATATCTCAAGAACTATGTAATGAAGATAGAAAATCGATTTTTGAAAATTTTGATTCATAACACTTTTTCTATAAATCACTTTTATACAATCATTTTCCTCTACCGTTATTTATTGATGAAATTGCCCTTTAAAGTTTGAAAATAAATTTTGTATCCCACTAAAGTGAAGATATCAAGAGAACGAATGAAGATAAAAAGTCGATTTTTGAAAATTTATCAAGACACTTTTCTCTATAAATTTCTTTCGAATAAACATTTTTCCCTGGAGTTATTTATTGATGAAATTGCCCTTTAAAGTTTGAAAATAAATTTTGTATCCCACTAAAGTGAGGATATCTCAAGAACTATGTAATGAAGATAGAAAATCGATTTTTGAAAATTTTGATTCATAACACTTTTTCTATAAATCACTTTTATACAATCATTTTCCTCTACCGTTATTTATTGATGAAATTGCCCTTTAAAGTTTGAAAATAAATTTTGTATCCCACTAAAGTGAAGATATCAAGAGAACGAATGAAGATAAAAAGTCGATTTTTGAAAATTTATCAAGACACTTTTCTCTATAAATTTCTTTCGAAAAAACATTTTTCCCTGGAGTTATTTATTGATGAAATTTCCCTTTAAAGTTTGAAAATAAATTTTGTATCCCACTAAAGTGAAGATATCTCGAAAACTAATGAAGATAGAAAATCGATTTTTGAAAATTTAAAACAAGACACTTTTCTCTATGAATTTCTTTCGGATAAACATTTTTCCCTGGAGTTATTTATTGATGAAATTGCCCTTTGAAGTTTGAAAATAAATTTTGTATCCCACTAAAGTGAGGATATCTCAAGAACTATGTAATGAAGATAGAAAATCGATTTTTGAAAATTTTGATTCATAACACTTTTTCTATAAATCACTTTTATACAATCATTTTCCTCTACCGTTATTTATTGATGAAATTGCCCTTTAAAGTTTGAAAATAAATTTTGTATCCCACTAAAGTGAAGATATCAAGAGAACGAATGAAGATAAAAAATCGATTTTTGAAAATTTTGATTCATAACACTTTTTCTATAAATCACTTTTATACAATCATTTTCCTCTACCGTTATTTATTTATGAAATAGCCCTTTAAAGTTTCAAAATAAATTTTTTATCCCACCAAAGTGAAGATATCTCGAAAACTTATGAAGATAGAAAGTTGATTTTAAATTTTGGATTCACAACACTTTCCTATAAATCTCTTTCATTCAATCATCTTTCCCTAGAGCTATTTATTGGTAAAACTGCCCTTTGAAGTTTGAAAATAAATTTTGTATCCCACTAAAGTGAAGATATCTCAAGAACTAATAATAAAGATAGAAAATCGATTTTCGAAAATTTTGATTCATAACACTTTTTCTATAAATCACTTTTATACAATCATTTTCCTCTACCGTTATTTATTTATGAAATTGCCCTTTAAAGTTTCAAAATAAATTTTTTATCCCACCAAAGTGAAGATATCTCGAAAACTTATGAAGATAGAAAGTTGATTTTAAATTTTGGATTCACAACACTTCTTCCTATAAATCTCTTTCATTCAATCATCTTTCCCTAGAGCTATTTATTGGTGAAACTGCCCTTTGAAGTTTGAAAATAAATTTTGTATCCCACTAAAGTGAAGATATCTCAAGAACTAATAATAAAGATAGAAAATCGATTTTCGAAAATTTTGATTCATAACACTTTTTCTATAAATCACTTTTATACAATCATTTTCCTCTACCGTTATTTATTTATGAAATTGCCCTTTAAAGTTTCAAAATAAATTTTTTATCCCACCAAAGTGAAGATATCTCGAAAACTTATGAAGATAGAAAGTTGATTTTAAATTTTGGATTCACAACACTTCTTCCTATAAATCTCTTTCATTCAATCATCTTTCCCTAGAGCTATTTATTGGTGGTAAATAAATTTTGTATCCCACTAAAGTGAAGATATCTCGAAAACTAATGAAGATAGAAAATCGATTTTTGAAAATTCAAAACAAGATACTTTTCTCTATAAATTTCTTTCGAATAAACATTTTTCCCTGGAGTTTATTTATTGATGAAATTGCCCTTTAAAGTTTGAAAATAAATTTTATATCCCACTAAAGTGAAGATATCTCGAAAACTAATGAAGATAGAAAATCGATTTTTGAAAATTTAAAACAAGATACTTTTCTCTATAAATTTCTTTCGAATAAACATTTTTCCCTGGAGTTATTTATTGTTGAAGTTGGCCTGAATTTTTTATCCCACTAAAGTGAAAATATCTCAAAAACTAATGAAAATAGAAAATCGATTTTTGAAAATTTGGATTCACGACATTTTTTCCTATAAATATCTTCCCTACAATCATTTTCCTATAGAGTTATTTATTGATGAAATTGCCCTTTAAAGTTTGAAAATAAATTTTGTATCCCACTAAAGTGAAGATATCTCGAAAACTAATGAAGATAGAAAATCGATTTTTGAAAATTTAAAACAAGACACTTTTCTCTATAAATTTCTTTCGAATAAACATTTTTCCCTGGAGTTTATTTATTGATGAAATTGCCCTTTAAAGTTTGAAAATAAATTTTATATCCCACTAAAGTGAAGATATCTCGAAAACTAATGAAGATAGAAAATCGATTTTTGAAAATTTAAAACAAGATACTTTTCTCTATAAATTTCTTTCGAATAAACATTTTTCCCTGGAGTTATTTATTGTTGAAGTTGGCCTGAATTTTTTATCCCACTAAAGTGAAAATATCTCAAAAACTAATGAAAATAGAAAATCGATTTTTGAAAATTTGGATTCACGACATTTTTTCCTATAAATATCTTCCCTACAATCATTTTCCTATAGAGTTATTTATTGATGAAATTGCCCTTTAAAGTTTGAAAATAAATTTTGTATCCCACTAAAGTGAAGATATCTCGAAAACTAATGAAGATAGAAAATCGATTTTTGAAAATTTAAAACAAGACACTTTTCTCTATAAATTTCTTTCGAATAAACATTTTTCCCAGGACTTATTTATTGATGAAATTGCCCTTCAAAGTTTCAAAATAAATTTTGTATCCCACTAAAGTGAAGATATCTCGAAAACTAATGAAGATAGAAAATCGATTTTTGAAAATTTAAAACAAGATACTTTTCTCTATAAATTTCTTTCGAATAAACATTTTTCCCTGGAGTTATTTATTGTTGAAATTGGCCTGAATTTTTCATCCCACTAAAGTGAAAATATCTCAAAAACTAATGAAAATAGAAAATCGATTTTTGAAAATTTGGATGCACGACATTTTTTCCTATAAATATCTTCCATACAATCATTTTCCCCTATATAGTTAATTATTGATGAGATTGGCCTTTGAAGTTTATTCTTAACGTGAAGATATGTAGTGTGTGGGGTACACTATATGTGATTATCTCTTCAACCGTCGAATCAACCTGAGTTGATCAACAACAACTACTCGAGTCGATCAGTAAATTCTTCGTATTTTTAGTTATTCAGTTAAATTTGACCGTCACGATTAGCTATGAGCTGCTTATTGAAGTGAAAAATTTTTACGTAGACCCGTTCAGCCCAATATCCTGGTTGTTGAATTGAATTAAAAAATTCCTGAGTATTGGAATTGAATAGGTTTCTCATGCTATTATTTGTAGATATTGTTACTTTATGTGGAACAAACATAATAATTAATCTGGAATTTTACAGGCGACTCGGGAATTTTTGCTTTAAGAGTACGTTTTTTATCAGCATTTTATTAGATTATGGTAGGAAATTTTTCAAAAAATAGAATTTTATAATGACAATAAAACAAAACAACATCAAACACTTAATCAAGTATGGAGATGATTATGATGATGGACTCTGTGTGGGTGGCTTCAGAAGCAACCTCCAGATATTCCATTAATTTCCCGCGATTATATTCAATCAGCCAGAAAATCAATTCACCTCGACATTTTCAAATCCATATCTTCGTTGAATTATTTTCTAAATAAAAACTTCCTTGTAGAAAATATTTCTTGTTGCCATTCTGATAAAAAATCCTTTGTCTGTTTATCCTTCATCCAATATAAGGCATTACACAAGAGAGTGGCTTGACACGTAAAAGGGCAGAGGCCTGAAATTGAATTCCAGGTTTCCAAGGTTGGGTCTTTTATCCAATTCTATATTATTGTAATACGTTCATATTATCTAAGAAAAATGTTACAGGTATTGTTGTATACAAGGAAATGGATACAGACATGTAAAATAATTTAAAATCAGCATCATCGCTTGAACGCATTGAATTCAGTTGGTGGCACCGCAAACGATGGTACTCCCGTCCTGTGACCCGGCGTCTTGGTATAGCACAACCACGCGGCTGGTACCGGCTGGTACAGAGGCCGGTACCACGACGTACGGAAATCTGCATAGACTCGATTCCACCACTGTTTGGGTATGGAATTTGCGCGAACGCCTTTAGTCCGGGTGAAATAGAATGAAATTTGATGAGTTGGTGAATAATATAATATGATACTGTATGTTTTCCAATTTTTCAACACTCATATTGAATGAATATGTATGTGCATGGTGAATGGTATGGACATGTTCAGATTGACCGGACTATTGACTTACACCTATTTAGTCGTACCGGACACACTGATCATGCTGCTATGTATAATGGTGATGGTATATTACCGTTTTGATCAACGATGGTGAAAGACAGTAATGGCGGATGAAATTTATATTTTTCAATTTACACTGGGAGTATAGAAATATTCCATTCATTAAGCCTAACTGCGCCTGCGTCTAAAGCAGTATATGCTTGTAGTTTTTGAAGATTTTTGAGAAACCACTAAAAAAATCGGAGTTTTACAGTTTCATTCATGTCTGTCACCTTCACCAAAGTGAAACTTTTTAAGTTGTTTTGTATGTTCAACTTTGATTATTCATGCATTGGACAAGGCTTTTCGTGAAAGATGGAGGGACAAAGATTATTCCTGAGGGAATAATATTATTGTTGCTTCGTTTTTCTGTGAATCTGAATATTTTATTATTTTATCAAGATAAAAGACTGAGTCTCTCAATGGTAGTCCACTGCGTCTGGATTTTGAGTGAAAACTCAATTAGTGATGTAGAAGATCAAGCAAAAGATTTTTTTTTTGAGGTCTTCATGTTTATGTCTTGTTGTCTATTCGACCAAAGGATTATAGGTTTCTTGAACCAGACTAAAGCTTGATTATTCAATCCATCGGGACTCTGCCCTTCGCAAGAACCAAAATATTTCATGGCCATTTGCGCTGTCATCATAATTATTGACAAATAAATGCAACACAGGAAAAAAGAATAATTTCTAGCTACACCATAAAATATCAATAACATTACATAATTATTACATATTATACAGTGCGGCTCTAAAAGGTCCCCCCGCCTTTTTTTTTTAATGTGTGCACCAAAAATTTTGAAAATTGGCATACTTTAATTGCTGTCGAAATACTACTTTTTGATGTTACTGACGTACTTTTAGTATTCAAGATGGCGGCTGGGCGCCATTTTGAAACTTTTTTTAAATGGAAAGGGGGATCGTGTGACACATCATCAGTTGATTATCGTGTGAAAATTTCATAGGATTAAACGCATCCGTGCGGATATGACAGACTGTCAAACTAACAAGATAAAGAAATTCGTGAAATAAGAACAAAGAAAGCATACTTCAATTTTTATTGTGAAAAATGTTGAAAATGTCCTCCGTTGACCCCCAAACAATGAAATACTCTGTCTGAGAACTCCTGACGGACTTTTTCGAAAGTATTGTAACGAGTTTCGCTATAGAAAACACTGTTCAGCTTTAATAATTTATTTTACAAGTCACTATGTACAGAACTCACTATTCACAAACAAAATCACAGCTTATTTATGTTTCACGATTTATATTTCACGACGTATTCAGAACTGAACTGAACTAACTCACTGAAATGACGGATCTCATTATATACCCTGGCCAGGATTAAGAGAACAATCCAGATCTTTTTAGAAAAGCGAAGAATGTTCGACGCCATCTAGCCTTGCTAGAATGTACCAGAATGCCAAACAATTCTACACAATGTGGTGGCTGCGGCGGCGCATTCACCATGCAACGTCACCTTGCCCCTTTCTTAAGGCAATTCGTCCCGAATTGCCTTCATGTCGGTATCGGCAACTGTCCCCAAACCGGCAGCCTGATGTCCTATGGAAGTAGCAGTCCACTGTCCTCTGGTTCGTCCTCCGGGAAGGATAGCAGCACACCAGGATGTCAATGCCGCTTTCTTTGAAGATTACCTCCAGCATGCTCCGTACTACTCTCCATTCCAGTTGGTCGTTCGTCATTTTCGGAATTGCCAGATGGGTCAGGTCCTGTGGCAGCATCAAGTCACGAAGATGACTGAGGGCTTTCCAGACATCACTGTAGGTGGTCAGATGATGTGGAAGCTTCTTCGTCACAAGGTAGAACAGGTGTCGTGTCCCATTCGAGATCTGGAGCGGCTTCCCTACCTCTGGCTTTTGTCGTCGCAGATGGTCCAATCGTCCAAATTTTTGTTTAAAAAACTGCAGCAAGTGCACTCCTCATACTGAGGTCTTCAGTGACCCAGTGAGCCAACGAGTATTTGGCCGGTGCTTCAAACAAATCCAGCTGCCTCTCTTGGACAACGCCATTCTGGACTTTCTGGCCATTGGAGTGTAGAGACATGAAAGTTTCCAATGACATGTCTTCCTTGGCTGACCTGATCTGCCTCACTTCAGCGTCCTGATCGTCGTGGTTCCCAGCATACCGAGCTAAACGATTAAAGTGAACAGCCCTCGGTTTTCCTCGTGGTGGCTTTCGAATCCTGTAGACGACGTCATTGATTCGCTCCAGAATCTCATACGGGCCCTCCCAAGAACTTTGCAGTTTTGGGGAGAATCCACGTCGCCTCTGTGGGTTGTGAAGCCAAACCAAATCCCCAACCTGGAACCCAACTTCTTCGGCCTTCACGTCGTACGCTTCTTTCATCCTGTCGCTGGCACTTTGGATGTTTAGTCGGACCCGTTGATGGATATCGTCCATTTTTCTACTTTGTCCGTTTCAGGAAACGGTCCAGCCACGTCGGTTGCGATCCTTTCAAAGGGGCTTCCCACGTTGTATTAGCGCATAGGAGCTTTTGGCCGTTTCTGGGGTCCGTTACTTGCCGCACATACGGCACATTTTCTGCACCATTTCTTCACATCGGCTTGACAGTTGACCCAGTAAAACCGTTCTCGCAGCTTTCCCAGCGTCTTGGTTACACCCAAATGTCCACCCGTGACGCCATCATGGACCTCTCTCATCACCTCTGCCTGTCTGTTTCTAGGAACGACTAACTGCCTCCGATCTTCCGTGCCATCCAGATTCTTCACCAGCCTCTTCAGGATGCCGTCATCAAGAACCATCGAGTCCCATTGAGCCCAGTAGGACTTTACGGCAGTTGAAAATCGTGCGACTTCTTGCCAAGTTGGTCGTTGGCCTGCCTGTTTCCATCCGATGACAAGCTTCAGATCTGGATCTTTCTCCTGGTCCTCGCGAAGCGCCTTAGACCGCCAGGAATCATCCACTACAGTTGTCCTGCGAACGCTCGCTTCCTTTTCCTTGGCTGTGTGAGAAAGCTCTGGTCTCCTGGACAGGCCATCCAAGATCTTGAGGCTTGATCTCGCTCGATCATCCTTCTTTTCCCATGCCAACGCAGGTGCCCGTATCTCTTTCCTACAGCGGCCACGCATATGCCCAAGCTCTCCACAATTCCAGCATCGGAGTTCCTTTCGCTTGGATACCTCCATTTCCTTGAGGACTCTCCTCACAGTTGCTTCGACGGTGTCTTCTTCCAGCTGATCCTTCTCCTCCATCATTCGCACACGCGTAGGAAGCTTGCAGCACTGCTTCGCCGCTTCGAGTTCCAGAGCTTTGGCCAGAGCTTCAACCAGTCTATCGGGACGATGGAGTATCAGTGACTGCCGAATCTCCTGGTCTCGAAGTCCATCCAAGAAGGCCTGAACTGCAAGCCTCTCCATAACGTTCTCTGGCGTGGTTGGATAAGCCAGTCGTGCAAGGCGAGCAACATCCGCTTCAAACTCCTGCAAGGTCTCGTTGGTCTTCTGAATGCGATTTTTCAACTGAGAGTGGTAGACGTGCTCCAAGTGTGTTTGCCCATATCGCAGTTCCAGATGCTTGACTAGTACATCGTAGTCCTCCTGCTCCTGGGTGTTGAGCGTCTGCAGGATTTCTGTAGCTTCCCCACGAAGTGCCAGAGTCAATGCCAGGGCTTTTTCCGGTCCAGTCCATCCATTTGCCCTTGCTGCTGCCTCGAACTGGCGATGGTAATTGTTCCAGGACAGTTTGCCATCAAACTGTGGGGCTTTCATGTGGATTCTGATGGTATCAGCTTCCATCTTGGCACTCGCACCGTGATTCCCGAAAGTAACTTCCGGTTGTTGCATGATTACTGCCACTTGCCTTCTCACTTCGTCGATTTCGTCTTCCAGAGCCTTTGCAGTCTCTCCTAGTTGTTTCTCCAGATTCCCGATTTCCTCTGCTACATGAGCCTTCAAGCAGTTGTAGTTATCCGCCAATTGCTCCTTGATTTCTTCCATAGCTCTGGAAGATTCATTAAACTTCTCTTCCAATTTTCCTTCCATGGCTCTAGAAGATTCTTCCAGTTGATCCTTCAAGTTCTTGGACAATTTCTCAACTACTGCGTTGGGATCGGGAATCTCAAATTGGAACGTATCAGGATTCATGCCTTCTTCCATTAAAGCCTCACGAAGCCTTGTTTGTAGATCAGTTTTCTTACCACTACTATCCAGGTCACGCTCCTCCAGCTCTCTCTTCAACTCGGCGACCTTCAATCCGGTTAAAAACACCAGTTTCGCAGCCATCACAGTGAATATTTATGTCCGTTTCTATAGCACACAATAAATCCCACTTTTGACACCAATGTAACGAGTTTTGCTATAGAAAACACTGTTCAGCTTTAAACTATTTATTTTACAAGTCACTATGTACAGAACTCACTATTCACAAAATCACAGCTTATTTATGTTTTACGATTTATATTTCACGACGTATTCAGAACTGAACTAACTCACTGAAATGACGGATCTCATTATATACCCTGGCCAGGATTAAGAGAACAATCCAGATCTTTTTAGAAAAGCGAAGAATGTTCGACGCCATCTAGCCTTGCTAGAATATACCAGAATGCCAAACAATTCTACACAATGTGGTGGCTGCGGCGGCGCGTTCACCATGCAACAAGTATCACACAGTATCGACATTTATATTTTGACAAAAAGCAGTAATTCTTTGCTGTAAATCTAAAAGAGAGACTGGCTGTGTTGAATATACTTTCTGTTTTAAATATCCCCATAAAAAAAGTCCAATGGTGTTAAATCGGGCCACCTGGTAGGACCTCGACGACCAATCCAACGATTGGGGTAAGTTATGTCCAAATACTGCCTTAGATTTCTGCTGAAATGAGGAGGCGCACCATCCTGTTGAAAAATTGGTGCCATGCCAAATTCGTTGGGATTATTCTGACGTATTTGTACAATCAAAGGCTCTATTGTAGTTTCTAACAAGTTCAAATACAGGTCCCCTGTCAGATTTTCATGAATGAAAACAGGACCAACAATATGGTTCCCCAATAGGCCAGCCCATACGTTAACCTTTTCGGGATATTGCGTGTGCGTTTCCCTAAAAACATGCGGATTTACGTCACTCCAATAACGAACATTTTGCCTGTGTACACGGTCATTTAAAAAGAAAGTACCTTGGTCACTAAAACAAATATTTTGAACATATCATCGGTCATAATTTCGCAAAATTCCACACGTCTGTCAGGATCATGTTCAGTCAACTGGTGCACCATTTGAAATTTATAAGGATAAAATTTCTGTTTTTTCAGCAATCGTTTTACAGAAGCAGACGAAGTATCACAGATGTCTGCAACCTGAGAAGTCGACTGTTCAGGATTTACCACCATCTCATCATTGCAATTTGTTTATCCTCCGAAATAGATGATGGCCCTTGATTCTTCAAGCTCTGAACACTACCAGTCTCGATAAATTTCCGCACTAATTCGCGAAGATATTTCCCGCATATCGGACGGTCCGGGAAGCGCTCATTGAAGATTCTTTCCGTCTCATGGAAATTACAATTTCCGTCATAAATAAAAATTGCTCCAATTTTTTCTGCAAAGGGACGCGACTCAGGCATTTTTGTAACACTTCCTAATTAACACAATAATCAAACAACTGGCTCATATCGTTTCAAGATTTTCACATTTGTTTGAACTTTAGTGCTGTGGAAACTGTATCTCCATCTCAATTTAGATTTAAGTATTATAATGCTAATAAATGCTTTCCAATTTTTTTTATCATCTTGAAATTCTTTATCCGCTTTGTATCAGCATTTCTATTTGTTAACCTGTACTGTTTTGCTCAGGTTCACCATCATTTTTCCGGAATCTGATGTCAGCTCATCAAAAAATTGAAACTTAATGTAAACGACATTTTTAAAAACTAAAAAATTGGCAGATCCGCACGGATGCGTTTGATCCTATGAAATTTTTACACAATAATCTACTCGATAAGACCTTTCGAATGATGTGTCACACGACCCCCCTTTCCATTTAAAAAAATGTTTCAAAATGGCGCTCACCGCCATCTTGAATACTGACGTAACATCAAAAAGTAGTATTTCGACAGCAATTGAAGTATGCCAAGTTACAAAATTTTTGGTGCACACATTAAAAAAAAAAAGGGGGAGGGACCTTTTAGAGCCGCACTGTGTATTAACAAATGACGGCGATTTAGGGAATTTATTTCCATAACCTTGGTGACAATAACGGTCAAATCGTCCGCTCTTATCATTGACTTAAACTACTATATGTAGGTACTATAGATCAAAATTCACAACAAATTTATCAAATGATGATAATCAGTGAAGTGAGGTTAGAACAGCTACAGTTTGATTGTCTGCTTGATCGGTGTAGCCTGGCACTTCAAATTTTACTTGACGCGACTCGATTTCACTTGATCAGTGTAAACGCCGTCTAATTGCTCCAACCAATGATTTTCCAACAACTAGATATAGCCCGACGTCTCTTTGTATGTCACATGTTTATACATTGAGGGGAGAGAGGAATTCTTGCGAGTTTGCCAAACTGCAAATTTAATAAGTAGCTACTTTGTATTCAAGGTAGTTTTATTCTAATTGAAAATACTCTATACTCTATGAGTGCATCTCCGGTAGTTACCAATTATATAATATGTACATTTTTAGATCACCAGTGATAATAAAACATTTTCAATGAGACCCATATTTTTCCATGAACCATAGGCCCGTATTCTCCGTTCGTACTTAAGCTCGTTTAAGATTTGACGGCGTTTAACTACAAGATTTCGTATGCACCGGCGAAATTAGACACGTTCAAGTCGGTTAAACGCCTTCAAAGTTAAACGCCCGATTTGGAGCGTTTAAGGATTTAAACGGCTTCAATTGTGGCGGAAGATGCGTGCGTCTTGAAAAAATATATCATGACATAATATAAACTAATACCACCGAACATATTATTTATTATATATAATGGATATTAGGTGCTGATACCTAATTTTTTTTCATCCCACTGTGAGTGTGTTTATTTTATTTTTTACTAGGAGGAGTCTGGAGACGAATTTACTTCTTGAAGCCGATATTTTAGACATAATAATAGTTTTTGCATGTATTTACATAAAAATAAAAAATACTATAATACCATTTTAATAATTCAATGAACGTGATGTCATTTTTCAGATTTCATTTTTTTTGTGTTATCTACAAAGTCAGCAATGCCATAGTGTGGTTTCAAGATAAATCAAAATGCCATTTGCAATAATTGATGAAATAATTAAAGTACAAAATGGTTTTATTCAAATAATATCACGTTTTGGGATGTCCGTAAAATAATTATTCACCACGTAATTTTAATTTAAATTAATTAGCTTCCTGTCCTTTTCCCGTAGATATTGTCATTTTATCAATAGCACTAAAATTATTGGTTCTATAGGTGAGGTGGTGCTGAGGGGAAAAGAAAAATCAAGCCAAAATCGCGTATCATGAAAAAAAATAATAATTCTATGCGTACCTAAACACAATTGACCCAGACACAAATATTAAACTTGGAAAAAACTATAGGTTTAAACTTTATATGGCGGAAATAATTCAATATAATAATAAGAAAATAATCTTCAACCTTATGAATGCCTCTGAGATTTTCGTGTGGTTCACTTCTGCATGATCATTATCAAAAATGGATATTTTTTAATCATCCTGAATAAAAATCTCATTTCTGATGATTTTTCGTTTTGTTCCTTTCTGCATCAAGATCAAGATTAAGCATAATTACGTCCATGTATTAAAACAAAAGTTATTTATCAAAAAATATTCAAATTATTTCAAATATACCATGCATTATGTGAAGTTTATATTCAATTCACCTCGAAGAGAAAGTGACAGATTTCCGCTAGCCAAACGGGAATCATATGGTACCATCTACATCGAATATGTGTTCAAAGTCACGCTCACGCCAAAACAATGTAGATGGTAGCATATGATTTTCGTTTGGCAAAGGGAAATTTATCACTTGCACTTCGAAGTGAAATTGAATGTAAACCAGGCATTAATGTCAACTGTCAACATCATATGGTCTCCAATCAACTTGAATACCACCAAAATGTTCTCAAATTTCCAACGTTGCCGACCTTTCTCTAGGTTTAACTAAACGTTGCCAAAAATAAGCACGGTGCATACCAAGAAAAAGTTGAGGACGTTTAACTATTTGAACGCGTTTAGTTGAATGCGTTTATCTGTAGAATCGGAGAATACGGGCCTTAGTTACTTATGTAGACACGATGCAACGAAATACATCTGGCAACACGACACAAATGCCTATTTGAGATCAACCAATCACAGCTGATAATCATTTTAACCAATCATAGCCTGTAGCTCCCTTGGAACACTGTTGTCGGCTTGTTCAAAATTGAATATTTTCGAAGGCCAAACAGCTGATTTATGTGAACAAAACTTATCAATAATCAGTGAATTTTAACTGTCGTATCACACCAACAATATTGAAACAAATAAAATATTAAAACATATCCTCGTTAATACACTGGTCAATCCCTTTTGATAAAAAGTGAAAATTCTGAGTGCTTTCTATTTGCAACAAGGCAACGTTGAACGAACTCAACGGACGAGATATAAATAATAACATGTTTATTATAGTGACAAACAATTTGTCCGGAATCTAGGGTGTACGCTAGTTCTAGTGGGTTCTATTGTTCCTAAAACATGGGCAAAAGATCTTTACCGCCTTGAAGCATATCCTAACGGACTGCTTTGGAATGCTGGACACTTTGTGCACTTGTTGGGAAAATAACTATTTTCTTTCTGTTGAAACAACATTAAATATGAATATTTTTCAGGGACATCATGCAGTTAATCTTTCAAAAAAAAATAAAACGAATAAAACATAAACGCACAATAATTTTTGATTTATTGACATCTTCGATACTTACCATACATATCGAAAATAATAAAATCAACACGCAATTATGTACATCATCAACTTCCTTCCGTTTTTGTGCCATGATAGACTGTGATAAAAACAAAACACATAATTGACGAAATATAAAAAAAATATACTGCAACATCCTAACAATCTCAATCAATGAAAATTGCACAACGATGTCCGCTTACATACAGTCTCAAAAACAACCTTACCACTAACAATTTTCCAGATTTGAACACTATGGAAGTACAAGAATAAAAATGTGGGGTTCAAATCAGGAAAAATTACGCCTTTTAGACGTAAATGGGACGCTTTTTTATTTTGAAATGCATTTATATAACAGAAACGTTTAATTTGAAAATATTAATCAATTATGAAGAATTATAGTTCGTCTTTGGCATTTTCGGCTACTTCTTCGGGCTCTTCGAAGGCACCTTCTTGTCCGTCGGTTTCAATGAACTTGGTGAGGCCTGAAAGAATAAACTTAAATAAGCAAAGAAAACAAACTTGTTCTTCTGGTTTGAATTTGTTGAACACTCAATGATCTTTCAAACAATAACTTCAATTGTTTGCAATCATTATTCCATGTATGAGTTTGATCAAATAAGTTGATGCTAACCTTTTTGTTTAAACTGAAACATCTCTTCAAGATTTGTTTATGTATTAAGGATTTGGAAAAACCAGTATTATCTTCTGAAATTGAAAAAGCTGAAGTACGGCAACGCACCAAAACTGGGTCCGCCCCTATCGATCGGATTTTGTCTACACGTTTCTTTCATATTTCGTCTCATTGGCGTCTCTTGTTTTTTGAGTGGAGTTTGGTGTTGATTTTGTGAATGTTTATTGTGTTTTTATTCTGGTTTAGTTTGTGGTGCTTCATTATTTACTTATATGGTATATTGAAATGACTCGCAAGTGTCAAGCTTGCATTAAATAAGAATTTGAGAATTCTGTAAAATAGTTACGACACTGGCAGCTTCGCGTGTAGTAACCAAAGCACATTCCAGTGAGGTGCATACGTATCCCCACTCAGTGCCCCGCTCAACCACCTATAGTTATTAGATCATTGGTCTGAATTCATTAATAATGCAGTGTTTTTTTTTGGAAAACGCTCGGACCAATCAATTTTTATTTTTTTTCGTGTTTTTTTATAGTCTATTCATCTATACAGGGTAGGTCAAAAATAAGCTGCGACCTTTAAATTGAGGGAAACGAGGTCATTTGAATTGGAATAATTATTTAATATTTATAAGGTCAACAATATGCTGTGAAGAAGTCCTCAATTTTTCTTGTAGTTTTCGAGATATACTGAAAAAATCAGATTTTTCATATTTTTTTTTGATTTCTTTTGACTCTATTTCAAGGCTTATAAAAAAAAGAACACTTCATCGTATCCATTTTTCTGCTTTACAATATGCTGATGCTGATATTCAAATTGTATTGCAACGTTTCGTCTTTCGGGTTACGCCATCAATTTTTTTTTCTTAAAGGTGTTTTTGCTTATTTTTTTTTTACTCTACGGGCAAACCTTTTTCCTATGAATTTACTTTGAAAATTGACGTATCCGGGCATTAAAAAAAAAAACACTGAACCTTACATGAATTCAGAATTCAGACATTCGGCTGAGGAAAAGTGAAGTTCTTTTTGTCCGCCGGAGGAGAAGTGAAACTTTGCGAACAATGTCCGTTTCACTGACGTTTGAAGAAAAAATTGTTGCCACATCATGCATATTATTCAATAAATAATTACAAAATAGCTCGTTCTGAGTTCAATTCTAAAGATAAAAAATTGAAATTTTGGTTGAAGCTATATTTTTGAACAAGGATAATAAATTACCCACCAAACATAGTCTATTGCTTTAAAAAAACTTAAATTTCCTGAAATTCTCATAAACTACGGAAAGTTCTCGGAATTTAACGAATATTACCGACCAAAAATAAATTACGGTCACTTCAGCATATATATCTCTCAAACTTGAATGAGGACCGTTTTCTTCACTTTATCGTGAATGACTTGAAAACATTGACCAGAGCAAGGCAGATTTTCCACATCTTAACCGCTTTTGAATGCACTGTATCACTCATATGCACTTGTTTTTGATAAAGTTGATTCACCATATATAAGCATGCTTCAACATTTTCAAGGATTCAGCACAGAAATTCTATTAACAATGCAAAATTTGGAGAAATTATTGAATTGTAATATCAATAATTGGAAAAATCGCAAATCTTACATAAAATGAGCTGACAATATCGAGCACTGTAAACAAACTAAATGACAGATGGCGCTCAAACTGCGCGTCATTATAGAGGACACAAGATGGTTAAGTCAGAGAAAAGTTGCGCATTTTGAAGCCTAACAATATGCCGTTTAGAAAGTTTTAAAATTCCGAGTAGTTTCAGAGATATGACTAAAAAAACGAAATTTGCCGATTTCGTTTTTATTTTTTTCTGACGAGAGATGGAAAAACAAAAGACACTTTCTCATTGCCACTTTTCAAGCTCTACAAAACAGCGTTGAGAAATTTTCCGTACGACGTTTCGTTTCGGGGAAACCATCATCAACTCTGTTTTGTTAAATACAGCCCTGGATTTTTTATGACAGATTTTAAGAGCCTCTTATGTTCCTAAACCAACAATGTATCGCAATTATTCAAAAAAATTATATTGATGGATTTTTGCATAAGAACACATGTGTTAGAGAGAGACAAAAAATACATTTTTAATAGGATTAAAAACAAACAACTTTTTTTTAATGAGCACGATACATCGTTGGTTTAGGAACATAAGAGGCTCTCAAAATCCATAATAAAAAATCCAGGACCTTATTTAAAAAACAAAGTTGATGATGGCTGCTCATAGACGAAACGTGGTTCTTCAATTTAATAACGCTATCTGGTAAAGGGCAAAAAGTGGCAATGAAGAAGTTCCATTCATTTTGAAAAATCACTTCAAATGTGGTCAGAAAAAAATGAAAACAATTTTGAAAAATTTCGGTTTTTTCCGGATAATTTCGGACTTAGTTAAGCATCAAAATACGCAACTTTGCCTCCATTTAACCGACCTTGTATCTCTCACGGTTTTCAAGATCCCCATGATAGACATCCTTATCTTGGACACAACCGATAGGACCATTTTCCCATAATTTGTGGTTGCGCAACAAGGCGATTGATATGAGGACCATACGAGACAGTGCTCAGTTTATACCATGGACCAATAGTGACATATTATTGTTTTTCTTCTCAATTTAAAGCAATTTGGAGGTTTAAAATAAATATTTCATGTCACTATTAAATAATTATTATCGTTTAATTTACTTCAGTCTGGGTCCGCCGCGTGAGATATGAGGAACTATGAAAAAAACAGAATTTGGTTGGAACCGGCAGAGTTGTTTGACTGATTCTTGTACGGTATAAACAGTGGTGGCAGTGATATTTGGTTGAAACAAACTGATATTTACCCGGATCATAATAAACTTCTGACAAAAATAGTTGATTTTAATGGTTCAAAACATTTTGAGGATATGTTGTTTACATTTGAATGAAAATGTCGGATATCATAATTTTGGAATAAGCATAATAAAAACAATCTGTATCATAACCTCAAAATATTATCAATCATTTAATGCCGTTTTCAAAGAAGGCATGAATACTGGAAAGCTCAAAAACATGCTTCAATAATCTGAAAAAAAGTCGACCAAAATGATGATTTTTTTCCTCTCACCTCTTCCTGTATATCAAGTATCCTTTTATATTAATTTTTGAAAATCTGAATGATATTCTAGTTAGAGTGTTTTTTAATTTGGCAAAAAATCGTCCCAAAATCTTCAAAACTGTATTTTTGGTGATTTATTTTCTCATTACTTCCTGTATATCAAGTATCCTTCAATTGCATTTTCAAAAATCTGAGAAACTGAATCAGAATGATATTCTAGAGAGTGACCCATGTGAAAGCGGGCCACCCTCATAGAGAAAATCTGACTACGCCACTGGATTTTTCATCCCCTGAAATAGGTCTGTACCAAATTTCATGAAAAAATATTCAATTCGAAAATATTATTTCTGTGTGTAATTTTTTTTCTATTTTTTTTTGTCAGTCTCGTTTGTCTGTTTTCATTGTATTTTGACATGAGAATATCTTTTAAATGTTTATATTTAATAAATTTTTTCTGATAGACTTGCCATCGCAAGAGTTTTGAGGTAAAATACTTCTTGGTGCATGATAAAATTAATCTTCAATTTTTAATATTTTTTTCATGAAATTTGGTACAGATCCATTTCAGGGGATGAAAATCCAGTGGCGTAGTCAGATTTTCTCTAAAAAAATCGCTAATATGTTTTCAGCCTCTAAATATGCTCTAGTAGGCCTTGGTTTTTGGAAAAAACTGGGCGACGTATGGCCTCAAAATACACCTTTTCCCTCTCTACATTTCAAAAAAAAAGACAAAATCGATCAATAAATTAAAAAGTTATGAGTGTGGCCCGCATTCAAATGGATCACTCTGTAGGTCAAGTTGAAATAATCTGGGATATCTTCTTTATGCTACACCTTTTACACTTTTCACAATTTTTTGTGTAAAATTTTACAGACAATGGTCCATATGGTTTCATATGGACGAAATTGACGCCTGCCAGTGTAAAAGGTGTAGCATAAAGAAAAAGACCTAGGTGAGAGTGAATGATATTCTAGTATAAGTTAGAGCAACTGTTTTTCTTTAATTTGGCACAAAAATCGTCCTTACATCTTCAAAATTGTTCCTCTCACTACTTCCTTTATATCAATTATTATCCCTTAATTGAGTTTTTACACATAACCTCAAAATGTGTTGAAGCAATAATATTCACCAAAATAAAATAACCTTGTCAAAAAATAATATTAGATTCCAGCAAATACCACTCTCTTTCAACCATTTATTTACATTTAGCATGTACAGGGTTATTCATTATATTTTGACACCCATCTACAGCTCTTATTGCGAGTGATAGAAAAAAACTTTAAATACAAAAGTTTTGGTTATGGGGGTTATGTAGAAAACATGTAGCTTCGTTTTTAATGGAATGTTGATAGTTTATATGATTAAGTTAGTGTTGTGAATATTTGTTGTAGTTTAAAAAAATATATTTTTTGAATTCAAATAGTTTCAAAGTGACTGAACCAAATGCCTACAAACCATATATATTTGAAATCAGATTAAAGAGATCTTTCATTTTAGTCAATAATATACAGGGTGTTCCATTTAAAAAAATATGAATTAATGAATTTTTTCTATGTTATGATTTCGATTTGTTGATTCCGCTATCACCAGAAGATACTACGTGAAAAAAACCAAAACTTTTGTATTTAAAGTTTTTTTCTATCACTCGCAATAAGAGCTGTAGATGGGTGTCAAAATATAATGAATAACCCTGTACAGTGCTTCAGTTTAATTTGTCACACTTTCAAAAGGCTGTAAAATATTTATTTTTTGAGCTAAAACGTCGACCAAAAAAAGGAATTGTAGGGTTTTTCGTAAAGTTTTGTGCTATTGAGTCAAATATTTTTTTAATTGTCAAATGTCAAAATTATTGACATAACTTACTCGTTTTTAAAATGGCACACCCTATACAGGGTGTCCGGGAAAATGTGGGAGATCTCTCGGATTCAGATAGAACATTAAAAAATAAGATGACAAGTTCTCATAAATTTTTTTCCTAGCGGCCCTCCCTACGGAGATACGGCCCCCTAAAGGACCCCACTGGAAATCGGTTTTTCTTGAATAACTTTTAAACGACTCAATATAATTCAATGAAAATTTAATATGATAAACAGTAGTAAGGACCTCTCAAAATACTTCCCTTAAAACATAATTAGCTTGTTTAGTTTACCAGGGACGGACTAGATTGTACATTTTAACGCTCAAATTTTTAACACCCTGTATGATGAGGAGTTAAAAAAAATAAATTTGGATACCTTGAACATTAAGCTAAAGAAAAGGTACTCTTGTTCATTGTCGATAAAATGAACCATTTTCGAGAAAAAACAATTTTTATTAAACAAAACCTCGAAAAAAGCCATGACGAAGTGGTGCTCTTGACGAAATTGTGAACCTAACGCTAGGAAAAAAATTTATGGGAACTTGTCATCTTATTTTTTAATGTTCTATCTGAATCCAAGAGATCTCCCACATTTTCCCGGACACCCTGTATATCAAGAAGGTCATGTGTGCTATATTTTCGTGATCAGAAAAAAGACGCCTTTCTAAATATTTGTGGCATTGGGGAAACATATGATAACTCCAAAACATGTTATGATATTTCATGTTTCTCCCAGATAACACACATATGTAATGATATATAGGGTGTCCATTTCAAAAAAAGTAAGTTATGTCAATAATTTTGACATTTGACAGTTGAGAAAATATTTGACTCAATAGCACAAAACTTTACGAAAAACCCCACAATTCCTTTTTTTGGTTGACCTTTTAGCACAAGAAAAAAATATTTTACGGCCTTTTGAAAGTGTGACAAATTAAATTGAAAGCACTGTACCCCAAAATGACGATCACATTCCAAACGTCTTTGCGGGACAAGAGCATGATTGCCATATTTTGTTATTACTCCGTGAGCTATAACCAGATTTGTTTTTGAATAGCCTTGACTATTCCAAGATAATAGTGGCAACGCCGCCACAAATTTTGACCGTTCTCGGCAATTTCCGTAGTTGAATTTGACAAGCGCGAACTCCAGACCCGAACGTGAATACCTGTAGTAGTAAGACGCCATTTTCATTGTTTTGTTGGTCTTGGTTTTCAAATGTTTTTCGGTATGAAATCGCTATTTTTTTTTCAACCTTTTCTCGAAGTTTGGCACTAAGAAAGTCTTCATTTGTGCTGGAGATGGGTGACCCTTTATGAAAACCTACCTACCTTTTTTTTTTAATTTATAATCGCTAAAATTCGCATTTTTATTGAACATCAAAAGGCTTCATATCAAAAAACACACAAAAAAAATCTACAACAAACCCTTAAAAATGAGAATGGACCTACCTTCGAACGTTCTTGGTCCGTTATACTCGATAACTTCATTGGTGTCTTTCTTGAAATACTTCAAAGTGGGGAATTGGGTGATCTTTATAGTCTCCAATTCATTGGCAGTGGAGTCGATTTTGGCGATCACAATGTCCTCATTGTCTTTGAAGTGTTCGGCAACCTGAAATTAACAAAATTATTGTCATGACTGCTGTAAATTTGCCAATTTCAAATGATTTCACACTTACTTTTTCGTAGATTGGCACCAATTGTTTGCAGTGTCCGCACCAGGGGGCGTAGAATTCAACCAGAACATTCTTGGAGGCATCAAGAGCGACACTTTCAAAGTTGGAAGCTACAAGTACTTTAACCTGAAAGACACATTCAGACACATATTAAATTACCAAGAAAAATCTTACAGGATCTTTGTCCCAGTTTTCAGGCAAATCCTCAGACAACAAGTGTTGTTTTAAGTTTCCAGCCAAATAGTCTTCGACGAATTTCTTCAAACTGTCAGCAGTCAAATCTTGATTTTCTGGCTTGTATTTGGCCATTTCCTCTTCTAAAACGATCAATCTAGCGGCAGGTACTTCCTCTTTTTTCATGCCGAAGAATTCGAGAATTCTTTGATGATCATCTTCGGTGGCATCGATGGTGACGAAGAGAACTTGTTCTCTGAACGGCTTGGCAACGCTGCGAGCAGCTTCAGTGATTTTTTCGTACGAATCTTCACCTTTATTAACAAACAACAGCAGATGCGACTTGATTTCTCCACCAAAGATCTTCTGTGCAGTTTCGTGGTTGAATTCCACCAACAAAGGCAGAGAGTTGGATTGGATGAATTTTTTCAAAGCTGATTCATCGGCTTCCCCGTCGTAGATAACTTGTCCCTCGTCGAACTTCTTGAGCAATACAACGCTGCCGTCTTTAGCTTCATAGTTCTTGGTTACGTCATCATTGTCAGTGATGCCGAATGGGATATCATCGACGCCACTGGCAACGGTCAAGAAAGCCTTAGCCAAGTCGGAGGTTTGATCTTTGAAGAAACCAATAACGGCAACATTGGCGGCATCAACGAAAGTTTTAGCTTCGTCGATGGAAGTCAAGCTGGTGGCTGGAGGTCCGGTTTTTTTCAAGAGCCAGTTTACGATGTCGTCAGCTTGTCTTCCTCCTGAACAAAGGAGAATGTGTGTGCAACAATATACCAAACCAATACCAAATTCAAATTTCTCACCTTCGAATTTTGAATCTTTTATCTTTATCCGTTTAAAAATTATTGCATTTTTTCGAAGATAAAGCTCCACTGTATTATTTTTTTAACTACTAATAGTTGTCACCACATTCTTATTTTCATTTATATTATCACTGGCTGCTCTATGGCGGATAAGTTATGGGACACCCTGTTATAAACCTGAATCACGAATTCCGAATACCATTCCTATTGGTCGGATAACTATCAAGAATGTCACCTTTCTTGAAAGCGACCAATAGTAGTTGCTGTTCGGTATTCATGATTCGCAGCTACAGTGCATTCCCCCCTCCCCACTTCTTCGATACACCATAGTAGTGACAGCTGAGAATGTCAAACAGACAGCTGGACGCCATTTTGGAAAGAAAAAATCAAATGAAAAGATGAATCAAATACCTCACCAAGGTATTTTCATCCTTATTCTGAAAGTTTGAAGTCGCTGTCTGTCACTATTTTTTTATTAGAAAACCAATAGACAAGGTGAGTCTGGAAAAAGTGCGCATTTGAACAGAATATGGCATTATTTGTGAATGAAACTGTGTCCGAAAACGCTTCGTTTAAAAATTCAAAGTGTTGAAAATTGGGATTTGGAACGCCTCAAGCGATTTCGTTCAAAAGTTCAAACTCTTAGGGAGTATGTATATCCGGGGTTCTTTTAGCATCTTCTTGGAAAATTCGTTTGAATCTGACTTTTCCAGCGAAGTAAAAACCATGTTTAGATTTTCCGTTCTGTTTTGAGCAAAAAAGTTGACTTGAGTTTTGCGTCGTTGAAAAGTCAAAATCAATATAATGCAGAAAAAATTTCAAGCTCTAAGAAAAATGGGGGAAAATCAAATGATTTTATAACACTGCTCAAAGTGCTGCTCTTTGTTGCTCGAAAAAGAAACAAAACTCTGAAGATTTTGTTTAAATCGCTTACAACGTTTTGAATTGAAAGACAAAAAATCAAAATCATAATTTTTTTAATGAAACGTTAGCGGGACACATTTTCATTTACAAAAAGTGATTCTCCTACCATACTCTATTCACCATATCAAAATGCGCACTTTTTCAGACTCACCCTGTTTATTTTTCTAAATGGCGCTCTATTGTTTTTTTACATTCTCAGCTGTCACTAATTAGTTAAGAAATACAGAACGTGCTCATATATTGAGGATCAAAGTTTCGTTCATGATCAAATAGTTAAATAGATTACGATCAGTTTGAGAGAATAAAAAGCGATTTTGCTAGTTGTTAAATCAAATCAAAATAATCATTTTTTAGATGAATTTTAATGTTTTACATTTACAAATATGTATTTTTGTGATATCTAAGTGGTGAGCTTAAATTGGATGAAAAATCGCAAATGGAAAAAAAGAAGGCTCATTAAAGCTAAGAATCTAAGAAGAGATTGAAATATACAGGGTGTCCGGTGATTATGTATATGGCATAATTTCAGAAGTGTATAGGGAAGATCAAAATAAACCTGGTTTTTCACAAGTGCCTCCTAACAGAGAAACAGAGCCCTAAAAAGGAATTCAATCGATTCAATTTTTTAGCTCTAACTTTCGAACTTGTATAATTTGATGAAATTTTAGTATGTTGTGTAGGTCATGAAGACTCATAAAACCATATTTAAGTCAATAATTTGAATTGTAGGGTAAACAAGGAACGTGTTTAAGCTACCCAGCTTAAACAAGAAACGAATTGTTATTTCTTCTAGGCTTAAACATTTATTTCAATGTATCGATATTATTTTGTATGAAAATTGTAACAAAATGTTTCTGAAATAAATTGATTGATTGACTGACAACATACTAAAATTTCATCAAATTATACAAGCCGGTTCAAAAGTTGAAGCTAAAAAATTAAACCGATGGGAGGCACTTGAGAAGAAAAAAAATGGATGACAAACTAGGGTTATTTTGACCTCCCTATACACATCCGATACTATACTACTTACTATATACTTACCGGACGCCATGTATATTACTATAATTTCATATAATCAGCAAATCAGCAAACAAGTACTGTGTATACCATTCAAATTTCATTCAAATTGATTCCACCGGTTCGGAACTATCACGAAAAAACCAGGGCGTAACGTTAAAAACTGATCTTTCCGAAAGAAACATGGTTCGAGAATATTCTATAAAACATTTTTGTTCAATTTGCAGTGTTCAAGTGAGTAAAGTTGCAGAAAATATCATCAATGAAATCATCATCTGTCAAGGTTCGATAATTCCAGTGTTGTCAGGTTTATCTTTTCTTGTTTATAAATCAACCTTAATGAAATAGAAAAACACATCTTTAAAATGGGTTGTAATAAACTGAACAGTATTTAATTCATTATGTACAGTATAATATCACAAGCAGTCAGTATAATATTGTATAAGAGTCAGTATTTCTGTTAAAAATGATAAGTAAAAATGGAATTTTTGAGCAGTAAAAGTACTATTTGGCCTGTATTTCTATGTTCACTATTGTGATTCTAATGGTCAGTAAAAATGTATGAAATGCCAGTATGACTTAGCTGGTTATAATTCCACAAATGTACAGTGAGAAATAATAAATGGCCAGTATGCGATAGTCAGTAATAATTTTAACTAACTCAAACTAACACAAACTTGATACACTTAATACCAATACAGAACACGCCAATTATGATATATAATATTAATTGTAATGTTAACCCAGTGCTAACCAACGAGCCGCTGCATATTTTTCATCAATTTCTATTACCAACACAAACTAACCCTAACTAACCCAAACTTAATCCGCCTCTCAAAGGAACCTGTCTGACTACTTCATCATGACATAAAGGCAGTGTTTTCTCTTTACTAAGTTGTGTTTCGTTCCGTTGTAAAAATGTTTGTATTTATACGAAATAAAATATATGACCAACCATTCATTATTTTACTGTCGCTTTATTAATTTTATGGACTGTCCATTATTTTCACCAGGCATTTACTAATTTATTTGATCGTTTTTTTATGATACTGACTCTTGATTATTTATATCTACCATTTATTATTTTTACTGACCACTTCTTTATGTTACTGACCCTTCATTATTTTTACTGACCATTTCTTTATATTACTAACCGTTAATTATTTCAACCGACCATTTATTATTATACTGACCATTTATTATTTTCACTGACCACTTCTTTATGTTACTGACCCTTCATTATTTCAACCGACCATTTATTATCATACTGACCAAGGGAAATAAAATAATGGCAAAGAGTACTGTCCATAAAATTGCAATACTGACCATTTAATTTGTTGCCCTTTAAAATCCAATTATATCCACATTATGAAATTGGCCAAGAAAGTTGATAGATTTCGGATTCTGATGAAAGATATTCTGGATAATTATTTAACTTAATTCTAAAAAAGTTATTTTCATTCCACTTTTTACACTAATTATTATTGTAAAGTTGATTGTTAAAAAACGCCTATAACAACGAACTTGAAAATATATTTTATGCATGAAGTTGAATATTATTAGAGATAAAACTGCAATTAGGGTCATTTAGGTATATGCAAATATTGTGGAATAAATGAAAAAATAAACATCGCTATCAGACAAAAACCTCAAATAATGCACACGATTTTGTCGACAACGCAAAAACTGTTCAGAAAATCATTTTATTTCGTCACTTGTCTGCAGATAAAATCACAATACATAGTCGTAATTTATTTTTCACCCACAGCCACAGCTGTAAAAAAAATTGTATGCAGTCAGATTGGTATAATATGTAAAACTATGTTTGATAGCCAATACCCCCAATAAAAATCAAATTTCCACCCTCGTTAACACATAAACTTGATTGCTTCCCCCTTTATCACCATTCTATGAGGTGGAAATGGGAAATATTCATAGGTATTCAAATTCACTGTTTGATTACATAAAGATGCAATAACCAGAACATTCAAATTTAATGAGAATTACACTTGAAATTGCGCTGGGAATGAAACATGAATATCAAATTAATGCATATTTTCACGAGATGTTAATTTTTTTATGTTGCTGTAAAATTTAAAAGCAGGCATGTTCTAGTTGTCACGTTTTATTGGTTCGGAAAAGTAGTAAAAGCCATCAGAATGGATTATTTTTAAATATGCATCAAGCAAATGTGGTGTTGAATAATTCCGTATGGAGGAGGAAAACGAAAATTTCATAAAAATTATTTTATATTTGAAACAAATGCTGTACTGCGTCCAATCTCAACAAGATTGATGATAAAAAACTCATTGAAATTGTTTTTTTCCTGAATATGCTTGAGATAACTAAATTTGTGATTGTCATTCATAATCTGCTGTGGCAAGACGACAGAAAATATATTTTTAGTCAAGATATTCACTCAAAATAATTCCAAACTCACCGCTGTATTCAGCAGGACTTCCATTCCTGAAGAATTTCAAAGTAGGATAACCTCGAACTCCGAATTGTTCAGCCAATTCCTGTTCTTTAGTGGCATCAACTTTGCCCAATTTGATCAGAGATTCTTTTTCAGCGAGAGTTTTAGCGGCCTTTTCGTATTCTGGGGCTAGAGCTTTGCAGTGACCACACCATGGAGCATCTGAGAAAACATTTCAAGTTAATTTTTCATAAAATGATGATGCAAATTAATCAATAGCAAAATAACACTGCACATTTGACCATTTTGACAGTTGGAGTACAAATTGAGGTTATGTCTTGAGTTGAAACCCACCTTAACCAATAGGAGATGAATGTATAGAACATATTTTCAAATTCTCATATCCTAATTTGTGTTTCTATCCACCATAAAAGCTCGAATTATCCTGTAGATAACAGATATAAAATATTTCAACTTTCAACTACCGACTTATACCAGGAAATCCTTTTCCGGTTGGGATACGCTTACATGTTACAATATACATAAACAGATTATGATTTAGCTAAATAGATGTAGGTGTCCATATAAATTATACAGGGTGTCCGGGAAAATGTGGGAGATCTCTCGGATTCAGGTAGAACATTAAAAAATAAGATGACAAGTTCCCATAAATTTTTTTCCTAGCGGCCCTCCCTACGGAGATACGGCCCCCTAAAGGACCCCACTGGAAATCGGTTTTTCTTGAATAACTTTTAAACGACTCAATATAATTCAATGAAAATTTAATATGATAAACAGTAGTAAGGACCTCTCAAAATACTTCCCTTAAAACATAATTAGCTTGTTTAGTTTACCAGGGACGGACTACATTGTACATTTTAACGCTCAAATTTTTAACACCCTATATGATAAAGAGTTAAAAAAAATAAATTTGGATACCTTGAACATTAAGCTAAAGAAAAGGTACTCTTGTTCATTGTCGATAAAATGAACCATTTTCGAGAAAAAACAATTTTTATTAAACAAAACCTCGAAAAAAGCCATGACGAAGTGGTGCTCTTGACGAAATTGTGAACCTAACGCTAGGAAAAAAATTTATGGGAACTTGTCATCTTATTTTTCAATATTCTATCAGAATCCGAGAGATCTCCCACATTTTCCCGGACACCCTGTTCACAATTTCGTCAAGAGCACCACTTCGTCATGGCTTTTTTCGAGGTTTTGTTTAATAAAAATTGTTTTTTCTCGAAAATGGTTCATTTTATCGACAATGAACAAGAGTACCTTTTCTTTAAACTAAACAAGCTAATTATGTTTTAAGGGAAGTATTTTGAGAGGTCCTCACTACTGTTTATCATATTAAATTTTCATTGAATTATATTGAGTCGTTTAAAAGTTATTCAAGAAAAACCGATTTCCAGTGGGGTCCTTTAGGGGCCCGTATCTCCGTAGGGAGGGCCGCTAGGAAAAAAATTTATGGGAACTTGTCATCTTATTTTTTAATGTTCTATCTGAATCCGAGAGATCTCCCACATTTTCCCGGACACCCTGTATAAGTTGGAAAAGACTCGATTTTCCCAATTTCTTTTTTCACATAATCACATCAAAAATTAATGTAGAGAAAATAGTCCAGTAGCTGTGACAACGCATCATCAACGCCACAGGCGGCAAAAATTGGACACGTCGACCTAATGGTGAAACGTGGTAGAACAGCAAGACGTACGGAAAAGGTCAAAAAACTTTCATTTAAACAAGATACACCCGTCGATGTGAGATCACGTTATTTTTAAACGGGATTTTTTCGTGGGATCATTTTATTAGCGTATTGCGTATTCATTGATATTCTACATCACCATGCGAATTTAAAGTCATTAAATTGGAAAAGTAAGTAGTATCCGAAAACTTTGCAATGGATTCCGATTAGCGGGACCACTATATGTGTCGAAGATTCCGTTATTTGTTATTTGCCATTAAAATAATATCGTTATTTTACTTCACGAAATATAGTTAACTCATGGAAAATAAAACAATAGAGTATTGTTTCAAGGGTCTGAGATACACCAGAGTGCATTTAAAATTATCATGTTTATGTGCGTTCTGAATGTCAAGGTGTTGCGATAAAAATGGCTGTTTTGTTGAAAGATTATTTTATTATTGATTCTTGGATATATTTGTGAATAGATTAGATAAGTCTGAATTACATCGATTAACAGAAAACCAATTTTTTTAGAAATAAATAATTTAGTAATTTTTTCCCCGCGACTTTAAGGGAAATGTATTTTGAAAAGAGAAGACAACCATAAAATTTCTACTTTTTCAAAACTACCAAGAAATAAAGTATTGGTCTTCATAATCAAGATATCAGTATGCAGAACATATTTTGATCAAATTTGCAAATTACCTTCACTTATTATCAGACTAGAAAATATCCCTCAAAACTCAAAACCCTATTTTTATTTAAAATTTAAATGTGAAGAGAGAATCAAAAAGTCAAAAGCACACCAGATCCAAATATCATATGAGTTTATCAGCCCTATTACTCCCATCGGGCAAATTTCTACAGCAATAGACTCAAAACTGTTTGAAATGTTATCGACGACTTTTTTCTTGAGCATTTATTTATCGTATAAATTATATATTATAATTTGTATACAGGGTGTTTCAGAATAACATGCTAATAATAAAGGGGGTGATTCTTGGGCTCATTTCAAGAAAAAAAAATCATATGAACGTATGTCCTAAACGCCTTAACTTTTGAGATACAGGGTGTCAAAGTTTTAAAAAATAGATACTTTTTTTACAATAACTTTGTCATTACTGTAGATATCTTTATGAAATTTGAGTCATGTATTTTAGGCATTAATACTCATTCTTTGCTGCACCAACAATTTAATTATTCTGACCAGTGCCGTCCATGCGGGTTTTGGTTTGCATATTTTTTGGGAAAAAAGTTAAGGCGTTTAGGACATACGTTCATATGAATTTTTTTTCTTAAAATGAGCCCAAGAATCACCCCCTTTATTATTAGCATGTTATTCTGAAACACCCTGTATTGTGATGATAATAAAAGCTTCGAGCATCTTTGATCAGTTTTTTTTTAATGACTTTATGGCAAAATTTCGGATTAGTAAAAGAAAAATTTTATTCAAAAAAATTGTTTTCAACATAAAAGTGGATTTTTCCCGAAAACGGTCGACTTCAGAGCTTATGACCAAGAGTACTTTTTTTGTGTAGAAAACAATGGCGGTTCAAATGGGTGTCTCAAAACAGTACTTTTTCCAGTAGCGTAGAAGTTGGGGAGAAAAACACCCCCTACTCCTTCAAAACCTTCACCAATGACTTAAAAAAAAATATGTTCCTCACAAAACATAGCTTATCAAAAGTAAAAAATGCTTACATAAGCTGTTTGTTTGTTTGCAGTCCAAGCATTTTATGGAAGAACTTGAAGACCTTACTGCCTGGAAAAAGTCACAACACTCAACCCGATGAAGTATTTTTTGCAAATAAGGCTCTGTCGGATGAAAGGGAAATTGCAAACCATTTTAATAACTACTTTGTAACCAGTATTGAGACAATCATTGAAAACATCCCGAATACGTCGAAACCCTACATCCCGGACTCCTTCAGAAAAAATAATTTATCATCATTCAAAAAAATCAGCATGTCCGAAATGAAGGCCTGTTTGAAAAGTCTAAGAAATGTTGGTGGTGGAGATAGTGGGATATCAAAACAGGTATTACTTGATACATGTTATGTGGTTGGTGACAGGATGTTGGAAGTAATAAATACATCACTCTCCAGCGGAGTCTTTCCAGAAGAGTGGAAGGTTTCGGTGATTACTCCTGTGCCAAAAATTCGTAATACAAAACAGCATGATGAGTTTCGTCCTATAAATACTGTTCCTAATTATGAAAAACTTTTAGAATTGTGCGTGAAAAATCAAGTGATAAAGTACTGTGATGACAATGAAATAATAGTTCCTAATCAGTCAGGTTTCCGTCAAAATCATTCGTGCGAGTCTGTCATTGTAGATATATGTGATGATTTTCTTAAGGCTGTCGACGAAAGTAAATTTGTTTTGGCTGTGTTTTTAGACTTCAAACGTGCTTTTGAAACTATAGATAGAGACATTTTAATCAATAAATTGGAACTTTTAGGTATTAAGGGTACAGTTTTGTTGTGGTTTAAGTCATATTTATCAAACAGAGTACAACGTGTTAAATTTAAAAATAGTGTGTCTGATCCAAAGAATGTTAAATTTGGTGTTCCGCAAGGAACTGTATTGGGACCATTGCTCTTCATATTATATATTAACGATATGGTGACTGTGTTACAGAAATGTAAAATTGTACAATTTGCGGATGATACAATGGTATATATTAGTGGATCTGATTTAAAGTCAATGGTAAATGACATCAACAAGGACATTAACAATCTTTTTGATTGGCTATGTTATAACAGACTTAGGCCCATTTTTACAATCTCTGGTCACCAAAAAGTCTTGGTAAGTATCCATAGTTTCAATTGAAAAATCACTAGGCAAACAATAGAAACCGCAGCAACTAACCAAGACTTTTTGGTGACCATATATTGTGAAATTAGGCCTTAGTCTTAACTGTAATAAAACCAAATTTTGTCTGTTCGGAAAAAAGTCGAAAGTCAACGATGTAGATGTAGAGAACTTAGGCATTTTTGTGCAGAACGAGAGGATCAAGCATGAAATGCAAATAAAATACTTAGGAGTCATTTTCGACCAAAATTTAAATTTTCATGCACACTGTGATCATGTAACTAGGAAATTTTCCAAGAAAGTTGGGTTCATAACTAGAATAGGACAACAGTTATCTGCAGGAACCAAGTTACTTTTATACAACACCATAGCAGCTCCACATCTGCAGTATTGTTCAACTCTATTGTACAATGTTCCTAAATATAAGACTGATTTTATACAAAAAACACAAAACAAAGCCATGAGACTGATTTTAAAATGTGATAAATTTACACCTGTACGAATGATGTTAAGTGTTCTTGAAATGTTGTCTGTTCGACAAAAAATTGTGTACGACGTCTTTATATTTATATTCAAGATCAAAAAGAAATTGTTACCTCTATATTTATGTAATAGAATAAGATATTTTAGTGAAGTACATAGCTATAATACCCGAAATTGCAATGACTTTATATTAAACAACAGATGTTACACTAACCAAATGTTGAATTCGGTTTTGTATAAAGGACTCCTCGATTTTAATAATCTACCTAGTGACCTGAAGAACTGTGATAATCTGTACAGATTCAAATATTTGTTAAAGGAACATCTTATGAACACATGATATTTAATTTATCTATTCTGAAGTGAATATTGTAAGATTTTTGAACTGTTATTTTTGTATGTTCTATTAGTATACCATATTATTTCTTTTTTACTTTGTAGCAATTTGCTAAATAAACGATTTATTATTTTCTGTACGATAAACGGTTTCGGAAATATTCGCAAAAAAACTATTTTTTTCCTATTACAACACTCTGTATCTCGAAAATAGTGCATTTTAGAGGGTAACTAATAAAAACTTGTTCTTATATTTTTGGACGAGCAATTACTTCCTGAAGTCTTGCACATATACAGGGTGTCCCAAATCCACTAATCAATACTTATACTGCATATAGAAGAATCAGAAATAAGAAGTTTAAGATGGGAAACCCATGGTTGGAAGTGCCCCGTTTCCAAGATACAGGGTGTTTTGTTATTCGAGAAAACAAAAATTACACGCCACTGTTTTTTAAACAAAATTTTGTTCTCTTTCAAAATACTTCAATTTTCAATGAAAAAGGTCTCTTGAGTTTTTTCTCTCCGACGCGTAGAACAGTGGGATTTCCTACTTTTACTAAAATTAAAAATGTTTGGTTATCAATGCTTTGAAGGACACTAGTATGGTTTTTATTTTTTTGCCCGAAAACGGTACGCCGGAGAAAAAAAGTTAGAAGAGCTATTTTTTTTTAAATACTCAGAAACATGCAATAACAATAGTATTGGAACCCTGAAAATTTCATCAAAATCGGTTGAGCGGTTTTCAAAATAAATTCAAATATTCATTTTTTTTTGAAAAACTTGTACACCTTGTATCTAGGAAACGGGGCACTTCCAACCATGAGTTCCCCATCTCAAACTTCTTATTAATGGTTCCTCTATTTGCGGTATAAATAGTGACCAGTTCATCTGGGACACCCTGTATTATGAAAAACCCTGTATACCAATACCAAATTCCTATCAGCGTTTTCATGGAGTATGGTATCATGAGACCATTCCAGTTTGGTCTGTCATTAACGTCACTTGAAGCTCGCCGATTGGCTGAAAGTGACGTTAATAACCAAACTGGAATGGTCTCATTATACCATACTCCATGAAAAAGCTTATTAAAACGTTGAAATGTGAAATTGTTGACAGATGGCAACGATGCCAAGTTAGGTTATTTTGTGCAAAATTCCTGTTATTCAAAATTAGAGATCAGCAATGTTTGTGACGTTATAGTTTTGTGTAAATTTCGAGCCAGGATCAATGTAGCTCGCATCCTAACCATATTGACAGGGGGCAACGTTGCCAAGTTCGGATATTTTATTCACCAATCAACAAATTACAAGCGTGGTTTATTGTAGCCTAGATTCTGACGTTATTGACAGAGGACAACGTTGCCAAGTTCGGTTATTTTGTGCATAATTTATAGGAAATGTGTTGGTTTATTTTTAGAAAGTAGATCACATCGATAAAAAAAAATATTGACAAAGTTGGCAACATTTTTGAAATAGCGCGTTTTTTTGGAAAAATGTTTGCGACAAAAAATTATTGAAAACCATTTTCAACATTTGAAAAAATATGTTGAAGCTAAAGATGGAATCTTGTTTCTGAATATGATTAGAAACGCAAAGTGAAAGTTTTTGAAAGTTCACAGAAATTATCTTATTCAGTTATCTTTAGTTTGTCATCACATTAAATTATTATCACAAAACTGTCCCTGAAAAGATGAAGTGAAAACCTTAAAAAAATACGAAATGGGAATAAAAAGTGATCATTTGAGTTTGAGAATCAATGATGTCCACTCCATCAAAAAAGTAGTTAATTGACTTTTTTTTATTCTTACAACTCTACCGGCCGGCAAACAACATATCAAACTGATAGAATAGAATCAGAATGGTATGCATAAGCCATTTTATGCAACCATTGATAAAACCAGCCAGATTTAAATTGATAACTCTAAAATCAATCAATTTAAATTCCATAACCCCATTGTATGCCCCATTGTAAATATGTGGGTGTGCAAACTCCAAATAAAAATTAGTAGATTACGATTCAGAATAGTGAAATATTGAACATTCTGTTACCATGAAGATAACAATTACAGTTAACAGTCCCTATAATATGAAAAAAAATACATGAAATCAGCAACAGTTTGTTGCACCAAAATATGCATATAAATCAAAACATCACTGAAAAACCTGCAAATTCCTTGTTAAACAAAAACCTCAAATTCCCCATATGCTGTTCAAAAAGCCCTTAAAACTGTATACTTACAAAATTCCACCAAAACGAACTCATTGTCTTTAGTAGCTTGCTCGAAGTTGGCTTTTCCCAAAACGAGCACACCTTCTTCAGTCTCAATCTCGTCCGCTCGAGAAAAAGCGGCCAAAACCAAAAATACGGTGAAAATCTCAAAAAACATCATTTTGACGACTTTCCTGCACGACAACCCGTTACGAAAAGACAGGACAAGAACGGTGATTGCACAAAATGTCAACATGAAATGTCACAGGGTTGGATGTGTTCCTTTTGTAAAAAAAGAACTGTTATTACACGTTATAAATCACTCTTTGCATACAACCAACAAAAACAAAACTACACCGGATCACCAACGCTGCTTGAAACGATTGTGGATAATACCGGCTCATCTTCTGCCAAGGCTTTTCATTCAGCTAAACACTCCGACATGTATCTATCTCTTGTTGACACACACCAACATATACTACTCTTATCTACTCTGATCCGAAAATGAATAGGTGAAATCTTCATTTTAACGTGGCAGGCTTCGTGGGCCATCGTGGGTCAACTTTATTGGTCTTTTGACGATCACGTGGTACAAACTTCGTGATTTTCATTGGCCTTGTCTTAATAACAAGTGCCAGCTTTGTTTAACGTATGTTTTCCTGTTTCCCTGACTTGACTCGTGAGAGTGACATTGACAATGACAGTGGAGGTGAGAGAAGGAAAAAAGTGAAAAGATTGGTGATTGGTCAATGTTTGTTTACAAGTGATTTGAAGTTATATAAAATTAATTCCAATTCTTATGTTTAAACCGTGAAAATGGCAGGAACTGTTTTAGTAGGTGAGTCTTCAGTGAACGTGTTTATAATACCTGACTTATGGATAATCTATATTTTTCGAAACCGTAATTTGCCGCACTATAATGAATTATAGTACCTAGTATTTTGATTTTGTATTTGTAGTATTCATAAAGGAGGAAACTGTTACCATGATATTATCTCCACATGCTCTGTAAATTGTATAAATGCAGAATCAGAGAAAATGCATAATCCCTGTCCGATTTTATCTCGGATACCGTAGCCGGCGGACCCCGATTTTTTCATAATTTCTTTCATTTATTTTGTTTTGTTCATGTCATGGAACTGTATCCTTTCTTCAAAATCCTTATCTTTATTTTTTATAATTCTGTTTCGAGGTTATGTTAGTATATAATGAATAATGTAAGGTTTACATTGAATTTCAATTCGAAGTGGGTTGAAAGTCATGTTTACGACAAACTCAATGTGGTGGTAGCGTATGATTTTCGTTTGCCAAGCGGCAATTTGACAGTTCCACTTCGAAATGAAATTCAATGTGAATCTGAGGCGTTTTCGTGTGACGCATTTTACGAGCTATGAGCTGCTCTGAGTAGCTTAAGAGCACTCGAGCTTTACTGGAACGCATAAAATTATTTGTCCGACTGCTCTTCAGTTGCTCCGGAGCTCCTAAAAGGCGTCACTCGAAGGCTCCTCAGGCATAATGTAAGATTTCCATTGAATTTCATTTCGAAGCGGGTCTGTCAAATTTCCACTTGGCAAACGGAAATCTCATTTTACCATCCACATTGAATTTGTATCAAAGTTACGTTTATGCAAAGTTAAATGTAGATGGTATCATGATTTCCATTTGGCAAGCAAAATTTTGACAGCTTCACTTCGAAATTTAATTGAATGTACAATATACAGGGGCGACTTCAGAAACGTCACACTCGGTGCGGGTGTGAACCAAATGTCAAACCCTAACCGTTCAGATATGGCAAGCTGTTTTGCTTTTTATTCAACGCTGCTCATAAAGTATCATAAAAATTGTTTGTATGACACTTTATAAGCACAGATGAATAAAAAGTAAAACGACTTGCCGTATCTGAAGGGTTAGTGTTTGACACTTGGATCACACTCACACCGGGTGTGACGTTTCTGAACTCGCCCCTGGGGTGGTTATTCCCAGTGTTGCCGGTTATTACCATTATCCACTAACCACTTTATTTTCTGAAAAAAATAGTGTAATATTGATATTTGCTAAAAATTATTGAGTTTGGGTGAGGTCAAGTCAGGAAAGTTGATAACGTGTGGTTTGCTTAATCTGTCATAATTGTCCGAAGCCACTCTGTATTCAATCGTCTAGTAAAAATCTTTTTTTAACGCCAAACAGAATCATTAATCGATCTTTTATTTTGAATGGGAAGTGAACAGTAACCAGGACATTTGTGTGCATTGGTTACAATTTAATTAGTATGGAAACAAGGTTTGCAAGAATAACCCCCACACGATCTTAGAAAATAGTATATTATTCAACCAGTGGGAAATAGTGGGTATTACTCACGTAGATGTAGTTTGCGTAATCATCTGAGTGAGTAATATCCATTTCCCGCGAGTAGAATACTATACTTTTTCCATGATTATTCAATAATTGACGCGAACTTTGAAATATATTTCATTTGGACGGCACTTTTTGAGAACTAGTTTACTTAAAGTGAGGTTAGGCTGTTAACACAATGTGACAATGACTATTAAACAAGTATGGACGGGCAAAATGTTTCAAAATGATGTATTTGAAGGTTGACATTTTGTCGAATGTTCTGATTGGCTCTTAAACAGTGGAGTAATGACATTAGATCATTTCATTGGTTAAAAACAATTGAGTAATGAAAAAAAAGTCACTGGTATGAGTATGAGTAACGAGTTACATTAACCAAAAGAAAGTGGATGTATAACACATCTTTTATTGAATAGTCATAGAAAAAAAATCTTTCTTGATTGACACCAATGGATGTGTTTCTTTGGCATTTCATAAAAAAACCGGGTATACAAAAACATCGATTATTTTGAATATTTTTCACGGAATGAAATCAATTATTTATTTATTTTAATAATTTGATAACAACCTCGCATTCATAACAGATCCATTGAAGAAACAGAGATTTTTTATATGTTTATAGGATGTGTTGAAGAAAATGGAGGCCAGAGAACGTCTTTATATTTAGTTGATCATTTATATTGTTAATTTAATTAAAATATTTTATTAAATTATATGGTATGTTCCACGAATTATACTCAGAATCTCACGAGGAATCCAAAAATAAATTCAAATATGTATAGGTTGATACATCCATAAAAACAAGCCTTTTTGCTTTTTTCGTTTATATTGATGATTTTTCCAATGTTTTGTATACGTAGAAAAAAAAGTATAAAAATCAATGACTAGTCCAAAAACATTTTTTTCATTTTCAAAAGAAAATTGAAAATCTAGTGAAAACTAGGTATAGGGTTATTCATTATATTTTGACTTCCACCTCTAGCTATTACGAATTATAGAAAAAAAAATTGAATACATAGGTTTTCGTGATTTTTTTAATATTTTTAATAGCAAAAATAAAAAGTTGAGTTTACATAATTGAAAACATTACTTGAGTGATGTTTTTTTGAATGAAACATCCTGTATAATATTATTAGATATAATGAAAGATCTCTTTGTTCTAATTTCAACATATACATACGAGGTGTAAGTTTAGTACCTACTTGTAAAAACTTTAAAAGTCGAATATTTGATTAATTTTAAGTCAAAAAGCTCATTTGAACATGAGTTCACAATGACTTGATTTGAATAAATATTTTTTTCTCGTTATCAATATCCCAAATTTCGTCCAATTGCCATGTTAATTAACAAAAATATAAACAAAAAAAAAAAAAGTTTTTTGGACGCCCTCTATCTCAGAAACCAAGCCGTTTTAGACCCATGTTCGTATGAACTTGTCTTAAAGATTCACCCCTTGAAATTTTTACAAGTACTTCATTTACACCCTGTATTTATACACCTAATTTGTTGGCATTTTGATTGGTTGGACCTCTATCATCAAAATTGAATTTTTGAGGCTCTACATGGAAGTTTCTTCATTATTGGATGCGTTTTGATGTTTCTGACTCTTTTTAAGTTATCTTTCATTATGAATTTGTCTTTAATAATTTAAACGCAAAAATTAACCCACAATTTTTAAAACTGGAAGATTTGGTAAAGTTGTTTTTAGAATCATTGACAATTTGTTTCATCAGACAATTTCATGTGTCTAAATCAATAAAGTAATAATTAATAATTTTCTACAAAAATAGAAATTTAAATTTTTGCAATCCATTACTATTATTTTGGGGTTTTCATTTGAAAAAATGTATTTTTGGAAGTTTTCTCAATTTCTTTTGACCATTTTGTATCAATATAGTTATTGAAATGTACAAGATCTATTAAAATAGGTCGCTTTCAATAAGAAATTCAACACAAATTCAATAATGAGGGCTTTCCTATAAGAAAAATTCACATTTACCTAAATTAGTCTACAAACGTCATTTTTGACATGAAAACTCAAGTAAGTATTTCAAAAATGCTTATAGTTCGGTAGAGGATATGATATATCTTGAAAATGTTCAAGCTTGGTTGCCTCCATAGATATTGGTATACTGCAGAATAATTTTCCAAACACGGATCGATCACCCTGTATAAACCGGAAACAGTTAACCATTTTGTGCTAAAAACAAAATAAAACAAAAAAAGGTCGGGATTTATTATTTTCCATTTCCAGGAGGAGGCACCGGTTTCGTCGGTGGTCACCTCATCAAAACACTAAAAAACAAAAACTACAGAGTAAAAATCGTCTCTCGTATGCCTGGCCCTCAACACATGTCTTGGAATGAACTTAACTCGAAGGGCCTACCCAACGAGTGTGTAGCCGTTGTTAACCTGGCAGGTGAATTGTTCAAATATAAATTATCAAAAATGGCTGATTTGTAATTAAAGGGCAAAATGTAATGGACTTCACTCAACGATGGAGTGCAGGGTTCAAACAAAATGTGTTCAATTCTAGAGTAAACACGACTATGGCTTTAGCCAAAGCCATAAACAACGCTTCGGATAAACCCCAAGCGTATGTGTCAATGTCAGGTACTTATCAGATAACAAGTGTTGCATTTTTTTACCATGTCCATCAGGTGTAGGAGGATATAAGCCAGACCCCAATAAACAATACACGGAATGTGGGCCAGTGGAGCAATTTGATTTTTTTTCCAAACTGGTAGTAGAATGGGAGAAAGCTTGTGCGTTGGATGAAAAAACTAAACTGAAATGTAGAGTTGTCAAAATCAGAAGTGGAGTTGTGTTAGGTGATTTTCCAATAATTCCTGACGAGCATAATTTTGTTTTATAATGTAGGCAGAGATGGCGGAATGATTAAACAACTTTATTTGCCATTCTTCTTGGGCGTGGGTGGGCCTGTTGGTAATGGATCTCAATACTTACCATGGATCCATATCAAAGATCTGGTAGATCTTATCATTTTCAGTATTGAGAGCCCCAATATTGAAGGGGTACTTAATGGCGTTGCACCTGAAGTTGTAACTAATAAGAAGTTTTCTGACGTGAGTTTTTTCTTGCTATTACTCACAATATAATTTACCATCCATTTTTTTTTAAGGCTTTCGCAAAAGCACTGAACAGACCAGCCTTCATTCCTGTCCCCTCAATGGTTTTCAATTGTCTGCTCGGTTCTGAAAGAGCGAAAATGATCACGGAAGGCCAAAAAGTTATTCCACAACGAACACAGGAACTGGGATTCAAATTCAAGTATCCGACAATAAAAGCGGCTTGTGAAGACATTGTGACTGCCTGAATAAATAACATTTTGAATTTTTGTGTTAATATTTACTGTTTTGTGTTCTGCTACTGATTTGTGATATTGTAGGTTATTAGAGATTGTTTTGGAACATGGAAATTTGTTTTGATTTTATTTCTAGAAGGTTGGTGATAATACTACTAAAATCAGTGTGATATTTAAGAGTACACTAAACTTATAAAAAAGTACGAGCAATCCTAACCTTATCAGGAACTGAAATAGTTATTTATGGTACGAGTGTGTTGTGTTGAAAATAAGTCACGCGTATAAATTCTCAATTGACTTGTGAAACATAACGCACGAGTGCCATACAATGTTTTATCCAACAAATGGAGGAAATCCTTTTTTTTAATGAGTTTCAGTGTCAGAATGACTAGACAGTGACATGTTTACATTTTGGTCAAAATAGGTTATTGTTTGTTTGGTTGCCACGGGATCGTGATATAATCCATATAACACACTAGTGTGTTATTTGACACTTTATTTGTCCAAAATTGACACCTATAACTATAATGCGTTAGATAAACAATTATACTAACATGACGGTCAATGATAGTTTCTGGTGGGCCGAATTGTTGCGGAAGTTTCCGATCGCCGCGGCAGCATAGTTGATATAGTTACGATATACTTCATTTATACAGAGTGTTAATTAATTGAATGCTGATACTTGAGGTTGATGATCCTTGGATGATGTTAAGATAAATAGTACATTTTGTATCAAGGGCGGAAAGTAGATGATTTTGACGAGGGTATAAGTAGCAGCACGAGCAAAGCGAGGGCAGATATTAGCCGAGTCAAAATCATCTTTCGTCCGTGGTACAAACAGTGCTTTTTGTACAACCAGTTTGTAATAATTTGAAAAAGAATAATTAGGAAAATCAAAAATAATCTATACACTGCTGACAAGTCAGACCATTGACAAGTTTAATGACAACCGTCAATCATGGTTACGCAATAGGTGTGTTCCCGTATTCTTTTGTGGTGCAGATTCATTGTCACCGAGATTGTCACGTGATTAGTTCCTTTTAGTATGCTAGGCTGTCACGTGGTCATTAGATTCAGAGGCGTTGGGATCCAAAGAACCGTTGCTAAGCGACCTACTTTTGCGCCCGCGGGCGCGAAAGTACTTTTAGGCCCTGCTGCCAAAATTAGCGACTTTCCGCCTGCTTTGCATGCATTGAAAAGTGGACTTTACGGACTTAAGAAAATCAGGAGAACAAATTCACTCAAATTTAAATAGAGATTTCAAAAATATTTTTCATTTTTAAAGGAATCAATGGCGTACAAGTTTTTTCTCCAAAAATATTGAATGCAAAACCCGTACGGACGCCACTGGTAAAAATAATAAAATTGTTTATACATCACAAAATCTATATTGATGCATAGAAGACGTGTACCAAATTTCATAAAGATATCTGGAATAGTATCAAAGTAATTATAAAAAAAGATTTATTTTTTAAAATCTTAACCCTGTATCAATTAGGCTCTTGAGAACCACTATGTTCATATGAACATTTTTTCTTAAAATCATCCAACCCTAAAGAATCGGCACTCAATCAATAAACACCCTGTATATTTAGTGTTGAGCAATATATGAACTTCCAAAATAGGTAAGTTCAACCTAATATTCTCTATGATTATTATCAACTTACCGATTTGCATCAATGGAAATAAAAAAAATGTTTTAAAATAATCTAACAACATTCATTTATTCAATACTTCCATATCATCCGGTATACATGAGGCTAAAATAAATTAACAACAATACATCATAACAAAAACATGCTATTTTGGAACTTATACAGGGTGGTCCAACTTTTATCAGAATCGATAGATAATCGAAAAATAATGTGAGTTTTGTTAATAAACTATGTGCGAAAAATGCTTCGTTACTAAGTGTTGAATTTTATTAATATTTTAATTACCAATTGATATTTTCAAATGAACTTTGGCACGTGTAGAAAGGTAATCTAGGTTAATTTTTTCATGTAATAATAGTATTTTTATTTTCACCAGTGGTGTGCGTATTGCAGATATATTTTTTATTTTGAGATAAACCAGTGGAGTATCTGTTTTTTCATTAAAAATATCGCAATCGGTACCCGTACGCACGTCACTGGTGAAAATAAAAATAATATTATTACATGAAAAAATGAACCTAAATCACCTCTCTACACGTGCCAAATTTCATTTGAAAATCTCAATTGGTTATAAAGATATTAATAAAATTTGATTTTTTTCTTAAATTTCAACACCCTGTATTTTGTAACGCAGCATTTTTCACTCATAGTTTATTGAACAAACTCACATTATTTTTCTGAAATTTAAGTAGGAAAAAGTTGGACCACCCTGTATAAAGTATGTCCCCTGATGGGGTAGACAAGAAAAATTGAAAGATACGACAAAAAAATATTCTTGATAAAAGTTTTTGCTTGGTTTAAAAATAGGAGCTACGATGATAAAATTGATTTTTATTATACAGGGCGTCTCAAAAATGTAAAAACATAAAGTTAAACAAGAGCAAACAGTCATTTTTTGGTCTTTTAACGTGAAATGATAAATAAAAAGCTCCAAATTTAGTCCCAATTCCAAACTTACTGAACAAAATTTCAATTTGTAATTTTTTTTTAAAAAATAAATAGTTTTGTAAGTCCGCATTTTACCACGTACATGTTATTGATTTTATACCTGTACATGATTACCTGTTGTTGTTGTAGGTATAAAAGTCATACTGGAAGTAGTAAAATGCTGCCTTGCAAAATTGTTCAATTTTTTTGAATTTTTATAGATTCATATTTAGCTCCTATTTTTAGACCAAGCAAAAACTTTTATCACGTATAACTTTTTGTCGTATCTTTCAATTTTTAGTCCATTTCACCTCTTGTCTACCCCATCCGTGGACATACTGTAAAAAAAAATCATATAAAATCAACAATTTTAAATTTTCCAAAAAACATAAATCAACTTCATCATTACAACATAAATAATATACTAATTTAGACACTCAGTTAAAGAGAGATTAGTGTGAAAATTTCCTACCAGTCAATTCTAACCAATCATAGGCTTGCATTTTAACATGTTGCTATGGCAACGACCTAATTTTATCGGAAATCACCCTACTCATAATCACGTGACTGAAAGATTAATAAGTGGAAATCTCCCTAGCTTTGCATCTGACTGTAGCTCCCATATGATTACAGTGTTGCCGTCCCCACTATCCCTAACAATCCCAATCCAACTGGTGCATGGGAGCTACATCCAGCCGCTACTATTAAATCTTCTCAAATAGTTTTGGCATGAAATTTCCTTGCCGAATCTCCCGCGAGTTCGAATTAAAAATCCGGAAATTTGTTCTCGTTGCGAATTTTTCCAAAATTTCCGGAAATAATTCGAGCTCTAGGGAGATTATAAGTGAAAATTCAAATCAGCTCATCAATACAGGGCGTGGAATGTTTTCTGATTTTTCGAAACTTGCTTGTGATAGAAATGATAAAAATCTAGAGCATGCGCAATAGTTCAGTTCTGACAGGAACGATTCCAATCGTAGTTGAAAAGTATAAGTATGTACGCGTGACAGTAAAACCTAATAAAATAGGTTTTATGACTTCTGTAATTATTATTTCTTGTCTTATTCGTTAAGGGAGGAAATAACCAACCTTGTATATACAGGGTGTCCCAGCAAGGGTGGCCACCGGTCATATCTCGGAAACTACTGGACCTAAAAGTTCAGGAAAAAAAATATGATCACTAAAGTGGCCACGAGAAAATGCTGGACAATATTTTTAACTTCGAAATTTTGCCGCTAGGGGGCGCAATCAAAGCTTAAATATTAAAATTCGAAATTTCTCCGGAAATTCTCAGATTGAGGTATATCTTTATCAACATGGTTAGGTAACCTAGACAATTTCACGTCTTTTTGGTACAGGGCTCATTGGCGTACCGATCTTCGTGTGAGTAGGGGAAGGTAGTGAAAGTGTAATTGTTCAAGTGGCTGTAACTTATAAACGACTTGTCCGATTTTGTTGCGTATAGGCTTGTTTGGAAGATAAATATGAGTACTTTCGTATATCGTATCCAGTGATGCGTGATTGTCTCCAGAAAAGTTGCTAGAAGGCGTAATTTGAATTAAAAACTGGTATTTTCGTTTCACCGCAAAAATTTAAATGGTATGGTATAATTCTGATAATAATAACTAGTCCAAATTATGTAAAATTTAATGTTTTGAGGTTTTTTTTTTTTTAAGTTTTTTCTTGTAAATTTAATCTTCATATCGATTCTGTTATCAGAATTATACCGTACCATTTAAATTTTTGCGGTGAAACGAAAATAACCGTTTTTAATTCAAATTACGCCTTCTAGCAACTTTGCTGGAGACAACCACGCATCACTGGATACGATATACGGAAGTACTCACATTTATCTTCCAAACAAGCCTTTACGCAACAAAATCGGACAAGTCGTTTATAAGTTACAGCCACTTGAACAATTACACTTTCACTACCTTCCCCTACTCACACGAAGGAATAATTCTACTATTTTACTCATACTCATGGTACAAGTTTGTTCAATAAATATATTCTAAAAATACAATCATCAACGTTAAAAAACCAATTTATATCCCGAAAACAATCTATGATGAAAAATAATTAACCAATTCCTCTTACCCACATATTTCAACAATTTACTTAATGACGGATTCCTTGATTTTCTCCAACTTCCACGTAGCAGTCTGATGAATAGAAGCTAAAGCGTCATTTGATGTTATCAATCCGCTACTTTGCACGGCAGTTTCTTTGTAGAAAAACTCCGAAGATCCGTCTTGACGCGCAAAAATAACCGAATTTGGTTGTCTGGAAAAGAAATTCGTTATAGTGAGTGTCTCACCATTTTAAGACCATCAGAAAATTACATATTTTTATGACCGATTTTTTCTTTTCGGATTTCAACTACTAAAAATGATCCCAGTGTTGGCTGAAAAAAAATGAAAATCAGGCGATCGGACGTGTGAAATCTCACAATATTGTCCGACCAGCAAATTTATCTCAACAGTTGACTGGTTTATGGGAAATTCTTGCCGGGTTCTTAATGATAATATAATTCATTCTGTTGATTATTTCCAGTGGTAAAAAATAAAATTAGTCACTAAAATAATAGGTCATTATCTAACAGTCTATTTTGTTTCATTACATCCGCATGCCAGAAGGAAAAATCCTGTATCCTGTCAATTGAGTAGAAATCATCATTGCTGAGAGGTTGAACTTAAACAGCCTGTGCATACTGACTGTAAACAGCAAACATCACAGCTGTCACTGTCATCATTATGACGTCAGTCTGCGTACCAAGGTGGACGGACTTGAGTCAGTATGTCCACGGATGGGGTAGACAAGAGGTGAAATGGACTAAAAGTTGAAAGATACGACATAAAGTTATTCCTGATAAAAGTTTCTGCTTGGTCTTAAAATAGGACCTACGATAAAAAAATTGATTTTTATTATACAAGGCGTCTCAAAAATTTAAATTCTAAAAAATTGAGCAATTTTGCAAGTCAGCATTTTATTACTTCCAGTTTGACTTTTATACCTACAACAATAGGTAATCATGTACAGGGTGATTCATTTTCAGAGTCAGGGTGCGAGTTCTCGTAAACTATTCATCGTAGAGGCTTGCGGCAAAACATTGTATTCCTAAAACGGCCAAGAGAAAAACCTGGAAAATATTTTCAAGTTTCTGAAATGGTCCCTAGGGGGCGTAACAACCAACACCAAGTAGAAAAATATGATTTTTATGGCATTTTGTCCAATGAAAATATATCGATGAGCTCATTTTCGGATTTACTGACTATTTACCTACACTTTTTGTCCAAAACGTTTTTTTCTATCTATCATAATAAAGTGGTGGGGGAAGTTCAATTGTTTTGACGTCATATGAAAGAGCATGATCTGCACTTCAAAAAACTTTTTTGGTTTTGAATGTTTGACCTTCGCCGTCGCCGCTAGATGGCGTTAACTGAAATGGTAACATGTTTTTGCGTTTTTTCCAAAAAAATCAAATATAATGGTATATTCATTTTAATATATTTTAAAAGGGGATACATTTTCCTATAAACTTAACCACGGAGGTGAAAGAACTACGAAAAGAACAAAGAGACTTCAAAGAAGAAATACTGACTCTGAGAACAGAGAATGAAAACATTAAAAAAGAAAATCAAGCAATGAAGATGGAAATCGGAAACATAAATCAAAAATTGGATGCAATGGAAAAGGAAAAAAGAAGAAATAATATTGTAATCAAGGGGATAAAAAAAGCAGGAAAACCAGGAGAAGAACAAAAAACCGAGGTATCAAAATTTATTACGGAGAAATTAGAAGTTAGAGTGGACATTAAAAATGTATACAAAATCGGGGAAAAAATGTGGCTGGTCGAACTCAACAATAAAAATGATAAGCTAACAATCATGAAAAACAAACAGAAGCTGAGAAAACTTGAGTACCCTATACATATAGATGATGACATGACGAAAGATGAGAGAATTATACAATCCAAAATCAGGAACAAGGCTAAATTAGAAAAGGAAAAAGGTCAAAATGTGAAAATTGGCTTTCAAAAAATTATCATAAACAATGAAGAATGGAGATGGAACAACGAACAACAAAATTTTACAAGGATGGCGAAAGTACAACCAAAAACGTAAAAAACAATAAAACAAGCACAAGACAAAATGGTAAAACGACAAAGGATTTCGAAATGGACATTGATAAGGAGAACCGAAAAGAAAAGTTGAACAAAAATAAGGAAGAATTTGAAAATTGGAGGATAGGAACATGGAACATAAAAACAATTCAAGGAAAACAGGACGAGCTAGAGACAGAGTTTGGAAGAGCAAATTTGGACATACTGACATTAACAGAAACAAAAAAAAAAAGGTAATGGAGATATTATAATGCAAAATGAACATGTACTCATATACAGTGGTGTATCTAAAGAGGAGCGTGCAAGAGCAGGAGTCGGATGTATAGTTCATAAAAATATGAAGAAAAATCTACAGAAATGGACGACTGTTTCTGAAAGAATTTTAGTAGTTGAACTCAAGAATGAAAATGGGAACACAAGAACCATAGTGGCAGTATATGGACCAAACGAAGATGAGGCAACAAGAAAAAAAGACCTGTTCTGGGAGGAGTTGACAAAAACTATGGAAACACTGAAGGGAGAGATCTATCTAACAGGTGACTTCAACAGCAGAGTAGGGAGAAAAGATGAAAATTACCCAACAGTGATTGGCCAATATGGAGAAGATACAAGAAACAACAATGGCAAACGGTTGCTTGAATTCTGTGTGATGCATGACCTAGTCATTAAAAATACACTCTTCCAGCACAAAGATATACACAAATACACAAGAGAAGTTATTTCCAGAAAAGAGAGATCAATTATTGACTATGTGGTTGTAGAGCAGAAAAACAAACCAAATATAATAGACACACGAGTGAAGAGAGGACCAGAAATCGGAAGCGACCACTTCTTGGTAACAACAAAGATTAGAGGAAGACAAAAATACCGTAAAAGAATAGAGAAAAATCATACAAACCTGAAACCAAAACATGAAAAAATAAAAGCCAACAAACTGACAGAAAAAGAAGTGGCAGAAAAATATGCACAAGAAATTTCCAAAAAATGTGAGAGATTAAGAGAGCATATACATCTACGAACTATTCAGGAGATGTGGATTAATTTCAAACAAATTATAATGGAAACAGCTACTGAGACGTGTGGAATCAGCAGAATACTAACTAAACAAAAACAAACGGCATGGTGGAACAATGAAATCAAAGAGCAGATAAAGAAAAAGAAGGAAGCCTGGAAGAACTACCTCAAGTTGAAAACGACAGAAAAATATGAAATATATACAGAGGAAAGAAAAAAGGTAAAAATTATGGTGAATCAAGAGAAAAAGAAAAAATGGGAGGAATTTGGACAAAAAATTGAAAATGCGGCGAAGGGAATCCAAAAGCTTTTCTACAATATAGTGAAATCATGCAGAGGCGAACCCAAAGGACAAAAAACATTCAACATAAAAAGTAAGAAGGAGGAAATATTAACAGATGAACAAGGAATCATGCAGAGATGGGTAGAATACTTTAAAAAATTGCTAGACGCAAACAAAAATACAGAAGCAACAGAAGGGATGGAAGAGGAAACAATGAGTTCGACTTGGGAGACGCAAGATGAACACATAACATTTGAGGAACTTGAAAAGGCAATAAGGGAACTTAAAAATGGAAAAGCACCAGGAACCGACAACATTACAAGCGAAATGATAAAATACATGGGTGACGAAGGAAAAGAAATATTACTGGTAATCTACAATCAAATATGGAAAGAAGAAGAGCTACCGGAAGAATGGAAAACATCACTCATCGTGCCGATTTATAAAAAAGGAAATAAGCAAGACTGTAATAACTACAGAGGAATAACACTTATCTGCACAGCAATGAAAATATTGGAAAAAATTATAAACAGTAAAATGAGCAACATTATAGAGAATTCAATGCACGAAGCACAAAGTGCATTTCGGAAAGGAAGAAGTACACAAGACCATATATTCACAGTGAGACAAATCACAGAAAAGAGAATGGAACAAGGAAAAAATACTTACCTGGCTTTCATAGATTTGGAAAAAGCTTTCGATAAAATACAAAGGAGTAAATTGTGGGACATATTAAGGCAGAAAGAAGTTCAACCAAAGGTAATAAGACTGATAAAGAAAATGTATGGAAACAATAAAAACTTCGTAATCAGCCAAGGCAGACGCTCAAACTGTTTTAAAATTGAAGAGGGCCTAAGACAAGGAGGTGGATTAAGCCCAGTCTTATTTACCATATATATGGATGAAATAATAAGAAGGTGTACAATCAGGATAAAAAAACTACAAGTAGGCTACAGAAACATGCAAAATATACAAATATCAGAGGCAGCTTTTGCAGACGACATTGTATTATTTGCAGAAAATGAAAGAGACCTTAACAGTAACATCAACATATGGAGTCAGGTGACAAAAGAATATGGAATGCAAATCAACAAAACCAAAACAAAAGTTATGATAGTTGGAAAAAACATTCATCAAATGAACATTCAAGTGGAAGGAGAGAGAATAGAGCAGGTCAAAACTTATAAATACTTAGGGGTAGAACTGGACCAATTAGGAACAACTGAACCAGAAGTTAACAGACGAATAGAGACCTCAACAAAACTTTACTATGCAATAAACAAAAAAATAATAAACAGAAAAGAAATATCCAAAAACACAAAGATGAAAGTATTCAAAACTATTTACAGACCAGTACTGACATATGGATGTGAATCATGGATACTATCTCAGAGACAAGAAAGCAAAATACAGGCCATGGAAATGAAATACTTAAGAAGAATAATGGGGGTAACAAGGATGGACAAGATCAAGAACAACGACATCAGGGAAAAAATGGATATAGAATCAATCCTAGAATTCATTGAAAAGAGAAAATTGAGTTGGTGGGGACATTTACAAAGAATGGGAGGCAATAGGCAGGTGAAACAAATCTGGGAAGCAAGAGCGGGAGGAAGAAGGATGAGAGGAAGACCAAAAAAAACATGGAACGAGACTGTAGGGGATGCACTGGAAAAAAGAGAAAAATCATGGAATGAGGCTAAAGCATTGACCAGAAATAAGAAGGAATGGGCCAGATTCGTGCACAATTAATGTAAATTGAGAGAAAAAAAAAATGTAGACATGTATACACCCTACACCATTTCAAATGGTACAGTATGGGGTTTTTTTGATAATATATAGGTATATATAATTTATAATTTCAACTATTCAACTGTTTTTACTCACTTTCAAATTGTATTTTGAAAAAGTGAAGTGATTTCAAGGAGTATTTTTACTTACTAAAATAATATTGACTGTCAAAATCTGGATACTTCTGATAATGTGAAGATGTTCTTAAGTGTAAGTGTTGATGAAAAGTTATTGTATGTTTTCTCAATGTTGAGTGAAGATAATTTGATGTGGATATTACTTGATGGTAAGTCCTTAAATGGCCCCAATTAAAGAGCATATAGTTTCAAAAAACTCTTTCTCAGTTGATGTTGTTTTAGATTTTAGAAAAGAGATGCCGAAACAAATTTGACTAAGACTTTATTGAAGATACTTTAGACGATGATGAAGCTAATACAATAAGTTTATTTAATATATTAATACTTGAGAAAAAACAGTATAGTTTTGATTAATTTGTCCATCAACTATACTTCATTAGTCTGTGGCCGTATTGGAACAAATCGGGTTAGTCAAGTTATGGTGTTTCATTGAACATTGTTCATATCTTAAAAAAAGTGCCGTTGACGTTAGATGCGACGTTGCAATTTTGTTACTTCAGCAGAAATCAATCAAAGAGACTGCCCTAGAAACCTCATATCAACAACCCCGTAAACCTTTCAAACTGACATTCAAAAAATGCACATCAAACTCAAAACATGCAAATCCCTTTGCTTATTTTTCAGCCTAGTTTTCTCAATATCACTCCTAACGGAAATCTACGTCCTAATCACAGAAGTCCCCGACAGAAAAGTATGCGAACAATCCCAACTAGGCCTGAAAATATTCTACATGTTACCTTTGCCACTTTTCACTTTGAGTTTGTTTTTCAACCACGTGGAATTGGTGATGATTTATTTCCTAATGTCTCTTCATTGTGCGATTGTTGATATGATTCTCGTTGTATTATATATGGTGGGTACTTGCAAAATAGCAGAAAAAGCTCTACATTTGACGTTTCTATATTTTGAATTGGCGCAAATTGGATTGGCGTTGCTTGCTGCAGGTGGGTGTTTGTTGGTGTTGGATAAAATGAGGAAAGTTGAGAAAAAAGGAAGTGAAGATATTTTGAAGAGGTATCCATTTGGAAGGTTTAGAATGTGTGTGGCAGATGAAAAGTAATGAAGCAGTGTAATAGTTGTTTGATCCCACTTATTCATTGTTTGTCAATAATACTCCTCTATATAAAAATGAAAATCTGTATGTTTATGGTCTTTTAAGTTATCAGTTTGATCAGATGTATTCATATTTTTGATATAAAATGACATTTATTGTCAATGACAGTCACACCAAGCATTAGAGATATCTCCGTGTCAAAAAAAGTACAAGCACAAAACTTTAAACCCAAAGTACAAGCAAACCGACAGTACCACAATATTGATCTCATCCACTAGTGATATATTCCATCATGTTTGCTCAAATGAAATACATGCGGTTACTTTGTTATAAACAATCAAAGCGTAAAAATTGCGTTTTTCTTTCGTTTTTTGACTATAGAATCTAAACCAATCAAAAAAGTCGCATATGATGTCGCAAAAAGAGAACTTTATAAGTTCAAAAACAACGGAGATAAAAGTTTTTGAAAAATTCACACTCCGCTACTAATCAGCATACTGAGTTCGTTAAGTACTAATTTTATCATTTTTACAACCTACCTATAGACACTTTTTTGATTGCTTTATTGGTTTTGATTGTATAATCAAAAAAAAGAAGAAAACCGCAATTTTGATGCTTTAATTGTTTATAACAAAGAAGCCGCACGTATTTCATTTGAGCAAACATGATGAAATATCACTATTGAAGATGCTTAACATACTGGTATAGTCGGTTTTCTTCTACTTTTTTTTTCTCACGGAAATATCTCTTATGCTTTCATTTGACAGGGGTGTGTTCTATTCATGCTTAGAAAACATAAAGCCGCGTTCACATTTAATAAATATTTGCGTTGTGTGGTGAATGTAAATAATGAGAAACGGTAGGTAAGTAGAATAGTAATATTGGTTGGGTAAATATTCGAGAACATATTATTATTTGTGATAAAACCTTTTGTAAAACTATTGAATCGGAGTTTTGTTATTTTATATCAACTTACAGACAGGCGAACGGAGGAAATTCATCCCATTAAAAGGATTTTTCATTTCATACTGTACCGTTAAGTATCATTTACCGGACCCAAAATCAGTTCGGTAAATGACACCATGCTCTGGCAACTTCAATCAGAATGACGGTTCACTGTAAATTGTTCTTCCTCAACTCACCAGGGAGCGCAACTAAGCTTCGCGACACCGAGGGTTTATCGATTCATCCCAACAGCTGATTGAGAAACGTCATAATGGACGCCATTATTGAGTTGTTGATTGAAATGCCGAAATGCCAGCTCAAAAAGGCGCAAAATTATCCTCAACATTTATACTTGGTATCTGAAAAAATTAGGAAACCGCCCAACATTTGATAAAGCTTTCATACTGCATCAGGTAATTCCTCAATTTACCAGTTTTTTCAAAACATTGTTTATCACGTCAAAAATAAATCTTTTCACGGTGTAATTTTTGATAAAAATTTAGACTTCCTGGAAATCTCACTGAAATTTTCAACTTGCCATTGCCTTTTATTTTTGAAGAAATCATCATAAATGAGTAATTTGAGCCAAGTTTTCGTTTAAAACTTTAAAACTTGACTATCCTTTGTTCAATTATCAAATTTTTAGAAAGTACTCAATGTTTGCCCCTCTTTCTAGCTATTTTTATTGAAAATTACAGTAAAAAAATGTATTTTTGATCCTTTTTCAAACTTGACAAAACTGCATCAAACCATTTTTTGAAAAAAAAGTGGTCAAAATACGTAAACTGACAAATCGATACACGTTTTAAATGCTTAAATGCACTATTACTTCTTAGATACCGGAGACAGGATGAAAGCTTTATTAAATGTTTGTCGTATAGTGTATTTGAACTGAAAGTAATAAAATCACAGATTTTAAATGGCCCGCCACATTATTTTCGGCCTGTGTTATTTCCTTACCTCACCAGGTGGCGCAAATCGCAATGTTCAGAAGTTAGCATGGCAGTTTCCAATCTATTCCCGTATACAGGGTGTCCGGTAAAATGTGGGAGATCTCTCGGATTCAGATAGAACATCAAAAAATAAGATGCAAGTTCCCATAATTTTTTTTCCTAGCGGCCCTCCCTACGGAGATACGGCCCCCTAAAGGACTCCACTATAAATCGGTTTTTCTTGAATAACTTTTAAACGACTGAATATAATTCAATGAAAATTTAATATGATAAACAGTAGTAAGGACCTCTCAAAATACTTCCCTTAAAACATAATTAGCTTGTTTAGTTTACCAGGGACGGACTAGATTGTACATTTTAACGCTCAAATTTTTAACACCCTGTATGATAAGGAGTTAAAAAAAATAAATTTGGATACCTTGAACATTAAGCTAAAGAAAAGGTACTCTTGTTCATTGTCGATAAAATGAACCATTTTCGAGAAAAAACAATTTTTATTAAACAAAACCTCGAAAAAAGCCATGACGAAGTGGTGCTCTTGACGAAATTGTGAGCCTAACGCTAGGAAAAAAATTTATGGGAACTTGTCATCTTATTTTTTAATATTCTATCAGAATCCGAGAGATCTCCCACATTTTCCCGGACACCCTGTATATATTTTTTATCTATGAATGACACTTAACATATCAGATCTTATAAAAAAAAATTATAGTTCATGGAGACAAAAAAAAATTACTTGACTACTCCAAAAAGGACATTTTGCATCATTAAAGACTGTGAAATTTGATTGGTAGCATGGTTTGGCTGGCGCCATCTCATGACTTCAATCAATAACTTGACATAAAATGTTGATAACATAGAATTAACCTAGCTATCTATTACCCATGGTTTGGCTGGAGCCATCTCATGGTAAGAATGTGAGACGGACTGCCACTCTAAGTGTATGGTTTGACAAGAAAGCACTTTAAACCGATTAAAAAAAATTATCACAGTATGAAACAAAACAATGTACGATATACAGCCGTTAAATATCATTAAATCACTCGTCTGGAAATTCCAGACTTGGCTCCTTCGTCGCCTCGTCCATAAACATCTCGACTCGTGATTTAAAAAGTCATTTACCGCCTTAGTAACGACTGCAGTATATGAAATTAATAAAGGCATGGAAAAATATCAAACAACAACCATAGAGAAATACAAAAAATGTTCATATTTCTCTATCGCACCAACTGAACATTGATAGATTATGACAAAATGAGGAGGAGGGACATGAACCTTTGCAAACATCAAGCTCTAAAAGCAGTCAATAACGGAATTAAGCTTTCAGAGTTTGACATTTATAAACGTTCATGTTCTCTCCGCAAAATGTCACTATATTAGCCTGCTTTTGTTATAAGGAGTGTAGAAAGATGGGTGGAGTTTAAACACCAGAACCATCTATAGACGGCTTTTTACACAAGTGTTACTACAAGTGATGGCATCTAGGTATCATGATCGTAAGTTCGTATGGTTCTTGATAAGATGATATGAAATCCTCAAAAACATTGTATAGCGGGCATTTGCAGCCGCACACAATCAGCACAAACAAGAATTTCCTCCACAAGCGTAAGCTCAGTGGAATATTTGGACTGATTTTATGTGTGGCTTGCCCTTTACCTTTGCTGTTTTAGACTCAAAATTAATAAAATGAAAGGCAAATTAATATATTTTATTACAGATGTTGAACATGCCCACCCCCCTTCTTCAATACATTTCAAAACCCTTTTTCTCACAGAATTGGACACATTTTGAAACATTTGAGGATTGTTAAGTGAGCTAAAATACAGCGATAACATATGTTATGTTCTGATTTATAAAAAGGCAAAGAAAAAAACATAAAACTCAAAAAGTCGACAACAATACAAAAGTTAGGTTAGAAAGTGGATTTAGTGGTTGTCATGTAATAATGTTTGCGATGTTACGGTATTCATATAACAATTTTACAAATTGAAATCAATGGTCAAAATTGACTCACCTCAATTGAACCTCCAACAAATCCCCGTCCTCCAAGAAATCTCCATGCAATTTGGTTAAATCCATCAGATCAGCTCCATCCCACAATCCACCATGTTTCATCGTACCCCAATCAGAGTCCATACTCAAAATACTACAAGAATCTGAATCTGCAATCAAATTGGCTTTCGAAGGATCTAAACATTGGTTTAATTGAAGTTCAATCGCCGGTATAACTTCCGCACAAAGTTGATGCTGACGAAGCATTCATTATTCATAAATCAAAAAAATCAAATTCAACTTACAAGTTTTGTCACAAAGTCGTTATCTAAATAATCTTCATGATGTAGCATGGTTACAACCACATCATGTTCCCCATATAAAAATAAAATGCATCTTTTCAATGCAAAAGTTTCTTCAGTCTTGTTGCTCTCCTCTGTTTTGACAAATGGGGCGTAGGGAATGTCTTTTGATGAAGTGGGTCGATCGAAATTGGGCAGGGCTAATTTGTTCATTAGAGGAGTACAGTAACCACCTTAAAATAGTTTAAAAGTACACAAGAGAATAAACTTGATAAATAAAAGTAGATCAATTGTCACCAAAAAAATTGTATTACAGCCATCAAGTAAAATTCCAGAACATTCTAATATTTCATGGTAAATACAGTGCAGTTTTGAAGAGCACAACAAAAAATCCTAAAAAAAGTTCATTTTGGTGTCAAAATATTATGAGTTAATTTGACAAGATATCAAAAAAAATTATGGGAAAAGGTTGTTTGGAGTCCACATGCAAGTCAGATAAAAAAAATTAATCTCATATATTACCCTTTCCATTAAAATCAAAAATGATGATTTTATTCCAACATTTACTTTATTGAACTAAACTACATCGGTTTGATATGAAATCAGTCGAATTTTTTATGGAATAAAACATTCAAGGGATATAAATTAGAAAACTCCCTTTGGTTGTTTAAATTATAGTGTATTTTCGTTGATTAATTATTTTTCTGATCGCCAGAAAATGTGAGAAAACGGACATGGGTATAGTTAGGGACTCGACCAGACAGTACTTTTCAATTTATATACCCAATTTATATCTCCTCCCATTATTTATTTAATGAGAAATTTTACTGATCAAACATCAGTTTAGTTGAATAAAATTGATTTTAGAATAAAATCATCATTTTCGAGTTTCATATTAATGGAAAGGGTGTAATATGAGTTCAAAATGATGTTATTATTTGATGGAAAATCGGCATGTAGAGGCCTTTGTAGATCCTAAACGACTTTTTCTAATAAATTTTGTTCGATATTTTGTCCAATTAACCCATTTTTTAACATCAGAATGATTTTTTTTTTAAATTATCGCTAAACCGATGATCTCATGACGTGTCAAAATTGATCAATTGATTATTTTATAATTTCTGTTTTTATTATTACATTCTTACTTACAGATTATTATTACTATTCATCAAGATTAATTATAAAAAACCATTTTTTCATTCTTATTACATACTTTTCTTTAATGTCCCCCCCTTTTATTTTTTGACCGGCTTAACTTAGAGACTTCAAATTCTAGGTGCTGAAATACAAGCATGTTGACTATGTTTTGACATAAAATTGACTTATGAAAAATTCAAGATGGCGTCTGGGCGCCATCTTGGAATGTTTTTTAAAATAGAAATAGGGGTCATGTGACACCTCATTTTGAAGTTCCTGCTGAGTACTTTATAACCCTAGAATATTGAGTCTTCAAAATGGCGGTACATTCAATTACTACATTGATACATACACTTTTCAAAAAAATTCCTCAAATTCAATTCAAAAGATGCTGGAAATATTCTTGACATAAAGTTTGGGTTAGGAATAGATGACAAAAATGTCAAATAAGCCTGTTTTGAATTGAACTTGACGATTTTATTCAATAAGTGTATGTATCAATGTAGTAATCAAATGTACGGCCATTTTGTAGTACTTGAAGATATCGACTCAATATTGTAGGGTTATAAAGTACTCAGCAGGACCTTCAAAATGAGGTGTCACATGAACACTATTCCTATTTAAAAAAACATTCCAAGAGGGCGCCCAGCCGCCATCTTGAATTCATTTTGATCAACGAGTGGACAGATTTAGCCTATTTTTGTTAGTTTTGAGGTTAGGTGTATCAAGTGGGGTGTCAATTTATGTTAGAATTTTCCAACTAAGGCAATACAGGTGTAATCTTTCTATTTTGATCAACGAGTGGAGAGATTTAGCCTATTTTTGTTAGTTTTGAGGTTAAGTGTATCAATTTATGTTAGAATTTTCCAACTAAGACAATGCAGGTGGAATTTTTCCATTTTGATCAACGAGTGGAGAGATTTAGCCTATTTTTTGTTATTTTTTAGTCTAGGTGTATCAAGTGGGGTGTCAATTTATGTTAAAATTTTCCAACTAAGACAATGCAGGTGGAATTTTCCATCTTGATCAACGAGTGGAGAGATTTAGCCTATTTTTGTTAGTTTTGAGGTTAGGTGTATCAAGTGGGGTGTCAATTCATGTTAAAATTTTCCAACTAAGACAATGCAGGTGGAATTTTTCCATTTTGATCAACGAGTGGAGAGATTTAGCCTATTTTTGTTAGTTCTGAGGTTAGGTGTATCAAGTGGGGTGTCAATTTATGTTAAAATTTTCCAACTAAGACAATGCAGGTGGAATTTTCCATTTTGATCAACGAGTGGAGAGATTTAGCCTATTTTTGTTAGTTTTGAGGTTAGGTGTATCAAGTGGGGTGTCAATTTATGTTAAAATTTTCCAACTAGGACAATAAAAGTGCAATTTTTCCATACTGATCAACGAGTGAAGAGATTTTGCTTATTTTTGTTAGGTTTGAGTTTAGCTGTATCGAGTCAGGTGTCAATTTATGTTAAAATTTTCCAACTTAGACAATGCAGGTGGAATTTTTCCATTTTGATCAACGAGTGGAGAGATTTAGCCTATTTTTTGTTATTTTTTAGTCTAGGTGTATCAAGTGGGGTGTCAATTTATGTTAAAATTTTCCAACTAAGACAATGCAGGTGGAATTTTCCATCTTGATCAACGAGTGGAGAGATTTAGCCTATTTTTGTTAGTTTTGAGGTTAGGTGTATCAAGTGGGGTGTCAATTTATGTTAAAATTTTCCAACTAAGACAATACAGGTGGAATTTTTCTATTTTGATCAACGAGTGGAGAGATTTAGCCTATTTTTGTTAGTTTTGAGGTTAAGTGTATCAAGTGGGGTGTCAATTTATGTTAGAATTTTCCAACTAAGACAATGCAGGTGGAATTTTTCCATTTTGATCAACGAGTGGAGAGATTTAGCCTATTTTTTGTTATTTTTTAGTCTAGGTGTATCAAGTGGGGTGTCAATTTATGTTAAAATTTTCCAACTAAGACAATGCAGGTGGAATTTTCCATCTTGATCAACGAGTGGAGAGATTTAGCCTATTTTTGTTAGTTTTGAGGTTAGGTGTATCAAGTGGGGTGTCAATTTATGTTAAAATTTTCCAACTAAGACAATACAGGTGGAATTTTTCTATTTTGATCAACGAGTGGAGAGATTTAGCCTATTTTTGTTAGTTTTGAGGTTAAGTGTATCAAGTGGGGTGTCAATTTATGTTAGAATTTTCCAACTAAGACAATGCAGGTGGAATTTTTCCATTTTGATCAACGAGTGGAGAGATTTAGCCTATTTTTTGTTATTTTTTAGTCTAGGTGTATCAAGTGGGGTGTCAATTTATGTTAAAATTTTCCAACTAAGACAATGCAGGTGGAATTTTCCATCTTGATCAACGAGTGGAGAGATTTAGCCTATTTTTGTTAGTTTTGAGGTTAGGTGTATCAAGTGGGGTGTCAATTTATGTTAAAATTTTCCAACTAAGACAATGCAGGTGGAATTTTTCCATTATGATTAACGAGTGGAGAGATTTAGCCTATTTTTGTTAGTTTTGAGATTGGGTGTATCAAGTGGGGTGTCAATTTATGTTAAAATTTTCCAACTAAGACAATGCAGGTGGAATTTTTCCATTTTGATCAACGAGTGGAGAGATTTAGCCTATTTTTGTTAGTTCTGAGGTTAGGTGTATCAAGTGGGGTGTCAATTTATGTTAAAATTTTCCAACTAAGACAATGCAGGTGGAATTTTCCATTTTGATCAACGAGTGGAGAGATTTAGCCTATTTTTGTTAGTTTTGAGGTTAGGTGTATCAAGTGGGGTGTCAATTTATGTTAAAATTTTCCAACTAGGACAATAAACGTGCAATTTTTCCATACTGATCAACGAGTGAAGAGATTTTGCTTATTTTTGTTAGGTTTGAGTTTAGCTGTATCGAGTCAGGTGTCAATTTATGTTAAAATTTTCCAACTTAGACAATGCAGGTGGAATTTTTCCATTTTGATCAACGAGTGGAGAGATTTAGCCTATTTTTTGTTATTTTTTAGTCTAGGTGTATCAAGTGGGGTGTCAATTTATGTTAAAATTTTCCAACTAAGACAATGCAGGTGGAATTTTCCATCTTGATCAACGAGTGGAGAGATTTAGCCTATTTTTGTTAGTTTTGAGGTTAGGTGTATCAAGTGGGGTGTCAATTTATGTTAAAATTTTCCAACTAAGACAATGCAGGTGGAATTTTTCCATTATGATTAACGAGTGGAGAGATTTAGCCTATTTTTGTTAGTTTTGAGATTGGGTGTATCAAGTGGGGTGTCAATTTATGTTAAAATTTTCCAACCAAGACAATGCAGGTGGAATTTTTCCATTTTGATCAACGAGTGGACAGATTTAGCCTATTTTTGTTAGGTTTGAGTTAAGCTGTATCGAGTGAGGTGTCAATTTATGGTAAAATTTTCCAACTAAGACAATGCAGGTGTAATTTTTCCATTTTGATCAACGAGTGGAGAGATTTAGCCTATTTTTGTTATTTTTCAGTCTAGGTGTATCAAGTGGGGTGTCAATTTATGTTAAAATTTTCCAACCAAGACAATGCAGGTGGAATTTTCCATTTTGATCAACGAGTGGAGAGATTTAGCCTATGTTTGTTAGTTTTGAGGTTAGGTGTATCAAGTGGGGTGTCAATTTATGTTAAAATTTTCCAACTAGGACAATAAAAGTGCAATTTTTCCATACTGATCAACGAGTGAAGAGATTTTGCTTATTTTTGTTAGGTTTGAGTTTAGCTGTATCGAGTCAGGTGTCAATTTATGTTAAAATTTTCCAACTTAGACAATGCAGGTGGAATTTTTCCATTTTGATCAACGAGTGGAGAGATTTAGCCTATTTTTTGTTATTTTTTAGTCTAGGTGTATCAAGTGGGGTGTCAATTTATGTTAAAATTTTCCAACTAAGACAATGCAGGTGGAATTTTCCATCTTGATCAACGAGTGGAGAGATTTAGCCTATTTTTGTTAGTTTTGAGGTTAGGTGTATCAAGTGGGGTGTCAATTTATGTTAAAATTTTCCAACTAAGACAATACAGGTGGAATTTTTCTATTTTGATCAACGAGTGGAGAGATTTAGCCTATTTTTGTTAGTTTTGAGGTTAAGTGTATCAAGTGGGGTGTCAATTTATGTTAGAATTTTCCAACTAAGACAATGCAGGTGGAATTTTTCCATTTTGATCAACGAGTGGAGAGATTTAGCCTATTTTTTGTTATTTTTTAGTCTAGGTGTATCAAGTGGGGTGTCAATTTATGTTAAAATTTTCCAACTAAGACAATGCAGGTGGAATTTTCCATCTTGATCAACGAGTGGAGAGATTTAGCCTATTTTTGTTAGTTTTGAGGTTAGGTGTATCAAGTGGGGTGTCAATTTATGTTAAAATTTTCCAACTAAGACAATGCAGGTGGAATTTTTCCATTATGATTAACGAGTGGAGAGATTTAGCCTATTTTTGTTAGTTTTGAGATTGGGTGTATCAAGTGGGGTGTCAATTTATGTTAAAATTTTCCAACTAAGACAATGCAGGTGGAATTTTTCCATTTTGATCAACGAGTGGAGAGATTTAGCCTATTTTTGTTAGTTCTGAGGTTAGGTGTATCAAGTGGGGTGTCAATTTATGTTAAAATTTTCCAACTAAGACAATGCAGGTGGAATTTTCCATTTTGATCAACGAGTGGAGAGATTTAGCCTATTTTTGTTAGTTTTGAGGTTAGGTGTATCAAGTGGGGTGTCAATTTATGTTAAAATTTTCCAACTAGGACAATAAAAGTGCAATTTTTCCATACTGATCAACGAGTGAAGAGATTTTGCTTATTTTTGTTAGGTTTGAGTTTAGCTGTATCGAGTCAGGTGTCAATTTATGTTAAAATTTTCCAACTTAGACAATGCAGGTGGAATTTTTCCATTTTGATCAACGAGTGGAGAGATTTAGCCTATTTTTTGTTATTTTTTAGTCTAGGTGTATCAAGTGGGGTGTCAATTTATGTTAAAATTTTCCAACTAAGACAATGCAGGTGGAATTTTCCATCTTGATCAACGAGTGGAGAGATTTAGCCTATTTTTGTTAGTTTTGAGGTTAGGTGTATCAAGTGGGGTGTCAATTTATGTTAAAATTTTCCAACTAAGACAATGCAGGTGGAATTTTTCCATTATGATTAACGAGTGGAGAGATTTAGCCTATTTTTGTTAGTTTTGAGATTGGGTGTATCAAGTGGGGTGTCAATTTATGTTAAAATTTTCCAACCAAGACAATGCAGGTGGAATTTTTCCATTTTGATCAACGAGTGGACAGATTTAGCCTATTTTTGTTAGGTTTGAGTTAAGCTGTATCGAGTGAGGTGTCAATTTATGGTAAAATTTTCCAACTAAGACAATGCAGGTGTAATTTTTCCATTTTGATCAACGAGTGGAGAGATTTAGCCTATTTTTGTTATTTTTCAGTCTAGGTGTATCAAGTGGGGTGTCAATTTATGTTAAAATTTTCCAACCAAGACAATGCAGGTGGAATTTTCCATTTTGATCAACGAGTGGAGAGATTTAGCCTATGTTTGTTAGTTTTGAGGTTAGGTGTATCAAGTGGGGTGTCAATTTATGTTAAAATTTTCCAACTAGGACAATAAAAGTGCAATTTTTTCATTCTGATCAACGAGTGGAGAGATTTTGCTTATTTTTGTTAGGTTTGAGTTTAGGTGTATCGAGTGGAGTGTCAGTTTATGTTGAGATTTTCCATCTAGGACAATTAAAGTGGAATTTTTCCATTTTGATCAACGAGTGGAGAGATTTAGCCTATTTTTGTTATTTTTCAGTTAAGGTGTATCAAGTGAGGTGTCAATTTATGTTAAAATTTTTCAACTAAGGCGATGCAAGTGGATTTTTTTCGTTTTGATCATCAATTGCGGAGATTTAGCCAATTTGAAGTCTCTAAGTTGAGCCGTTCAAAAAATAAAAGGCCCCTCCTTATATTTTTTGACATTAAAGAAAAGCACTGTATATGAGTCAATGTCTTTAAACAATTATTTTCCTTATATTATGTGTTAACACTATCGGTTAGTAGATTTTTTTTAATTTTCATGCTCATTAAATGTTTTTTTATGAAAATATAAGGTTTTCTTGAAGAAAAAAATTAAAAAATTAATTTTAAAAACATCAGTAAAAGTGAAACAAAACTTAATTAAAATTTTAAAAAATGCCAAAAGTGTTTAAAAGCGTCTAATTACCCGAAAGAAATCATATCAATGTGAATAAGACTTGACCGTAGTATAAAATCCATTAAAAAGCTATGAAAATTAAACGTCGTCAAAACTGGAATAATAACAAAGAGGTAAAACCGTCTAAAAAATATAAAAATCCTTATCCACCCCTTTGGAGAGAGAGGTTATTAATTTGTTATAAAAAAAATTGAGCACTATAAAAGTGAATCAACAAGTTAGTGTTCACGAAGCAGAGAAAAAAATTAAATGGCGAAAAAATCTAGAAAATGAAAATTATTATTCAATAAAAAACACCACAAAAAAAACGATAAAACTCTCGAAGAAAGGGAAAAATGAACTAAAATGTAGAGGGCTGAACAAATCAAAATGAAAATCACCAATGACATGTTTGAAAAAACTCATTAAAGTCGCCAAGGAGATGAGAATGGAGAACTCTAAATGAATATGGGATAAACCAAAAAAAAAAAAAGAAAATTATGGAACTAGAATCTACAACAAGATTATATTAAAAAAAAAAAAAAAACTATAGCAAAGGTGATTGGAAAAACGATAAAACTCTTTAAAAAACTGGAGAGAAACTATGAATAAATTATAAAGAAAGGAAGGAAAATAATAGAAGTAATATTTAGAAAAGGAAGAATTGTCGGACTTGCAAAAATTATCCCTGAAGAAAGTTTTTTTGGAAAGAAAGGATTTTGCTTAGCTTTATAGATGTTTATATTGATCTAGGTTTAATTTTGGTTTATTTGTGTAGATTTTGAGTTTCTTAAGATTTCTTTAACTTTGTTTAAGTTAGCGTGTTTTTATAGTAAGTTTACCTACACGTTGGATCAGCGGAACCCAATATTTTTGAAGATTTTTCAGTGTTCTAAAGTTTGTCGGGGGTTCTACAAGGATCGGTTCCAGATAGAATTACTAATAATATAATAATAATATATAATAATAATATTCGTTTATTTAGCATCAAGCTATATACTAGGTACAAAAATTACAAAAGCTAGTCATTTTTTGTGTTTTTTGAATGTTTGGGCAGGATTTTCTAGTAAAAATATTCCCCGTATTGAGTGTGAAACTGTCGGAGTGAAGAGTTTGGCCAATCAGGCTCGTATCCAGACAAAACAATACAAAAATCTTGAATGAAAGTGAGTGAGTGATACCTTATTTTGAAGGCTCCTCGACACTAATCACAACTGCCAAGTTTCAAGCCTCTGCAGTCATTTCTGTTGATATGAAAGCTTCTCAAACATTTTTTTTAATTTAATAAATAATTACCCACAGGAGCTGACTTTTCTAAACTATAAAATGATGAGGGCCAAAGGATCTTCAAAATGCCTTGACGAGGATTTCTTAATCATTTTTTTTTTGTTGGAGAAGTAAACTCTTGCGGATAATTATCAATTGAATGAAAAAAAAAAAAATACAAGCAGACAATGAATGCCCAAAATAAATGCCGTTTCGTTTTCGATGGGCCACTCTGTATAAAGTTGCATCAATTCCTCTCGAATCCTTTATATCATAGAAAACCTAAACTCACCAAGTCAGTCCAGAATGAAAGAAAAAAATAAAAGCAAGCAATCGTTCAGATGAATAGTTCAAAAACATCTAAATTAAAACAAGAGGCATAATTTTATTAATTACATAATAGATTATTTTAAGCTTACCAGGTGACCTCAAATCTCCTTTCTGCGCCTCACTGGCATTGATAGGTTTTATAGGCAAGGAAAGTGACTTTTTTCTCTCACTTATCAATTCCTTAAACTTATCATCTTTGAATATCCCATCATTTCCCATCGACTCCACTTTATAATACTGACTAACTTTTTCGTCATTTGTACGACGATCAAAAGGATTTTGCATGGAATGTGATTTTATTGAAAAACCACCATTCAAATACTGCTCGGAATTTGTAATACTTTTATTCAAGTTTGGTTCAGACTTGGCTCGTTGCATGGTTTTTCCAGTTTGGCTTTCATTAAGTTGGTGTTTAAGAAATGTGTTTTGTTTGTTGCTTTTGCGGAAATTCATGGAAATACTCCATACGTCATGTTTTACTTGATCTAAACATCAAAATAGGGTAAGAAAAAAATTAAATTAATAAAAAACCCACCACACTCCTTCACAAAAGGTTTCTCCTCGCTCAATGGCGTCTTCAAACCACCACCCAAGTCCAAATTAAAACAATTTAAATTCAACGAATTAGGCCTCGACTTTTTAACTTGAATTTTAGGTTGTAATGTCGATTCGGGAACTGCAGTTAAAATTATCGAATCTTGAGTTGGAGATTTGAAATCTAGATTTTCAGTCTATAAAAGAATTATAAAATTTGGTTGTGGTGATTTGTAAGCTTACAACTCTGGAAATATTATTATTGGTCCATTCACACTTAAAATCGTCAAACTCCTTCATGGGAATGTAAACTTGTATGAGTTTGACACAATGTGGAAGCTCAAAGTCCAAATTTAATTCAGCAGGATTTTTAATACGAAACGGGTCAGAAAATATGATTTTTTTGCTGGTTTTTGTAGAGAGCTGTGAATAAACAATTCTGAAAAGCATACGTTAATTTTAAGTCAAATTTGCTGCAACTTATTTACTTGTTATGATATGAAAGCATTCCTCCAAGTACACCCGGTATTTTATCACACTTATCGAAGAATACCCGTATATTTTTAACAATATCAGTTTCAGTCTGGAAATGCTAGGTTTTTGAAATGAACCACAGATAAAAGACTTACCTTAGGTAAGTCAAACAAAGGAATATGGTTGAAAATGCAACCGCCTAAAAAGAGTAATTTTAAATAAGTATCAAATATGTGATATAGTTTTTGTCTGAATTGCTCGTCGGAATAAAGTTGAGCCAATGAGAGGAAGTCTTTATGGAAGAAGTTTATTAGGGAGTACAATAAGTTGGTCCTGTGTTCCAAAGTCCAGTCTGGAATGTTTCGGTCGGTTCCAATTACCTTAAAAGGAAGGTAAGGTATAAGTCAGTGAATGTAAAAATTTAAAATGTTTATTGTTTGCAAATATTCAACCTCCTCATACAGAGGAAGTGTGTGTTCAAAAATTCAACTCCATAAAATTTTTACTAAAAAAAACTCGTCCCAATTAAAAATTTATATCCTAACCCCCTGTATATTTTTCAATTAAAATTTCAGGATATATGAAGCGAAGTAGCCCCCCCAATCATACCCCAAATGGTCAACCTTCCCAAATAACGGAGTTGTGAGTTGAAAAATTCCAAACTCACTCGTATCAAATTTTTACTAAGAAAAACTCGTTCCTATTCAAAATCCATATCTCCTAACCCCCTGTATATTTTTCAACTCAAATAAATGCAGCAAAATACCCTTAATCATTCCTCAAATGGTCAACCAACTCAAACCTCCATTGTTTTTGAAAAATTCCAAACGAATTAAACATTCATATCTCCAAAGCCCCTGTATATTTTTCAATTAAACCTCCTCAAACAATGGAGGTGTGAGTTGATGAAATCCAAACTCAATCAAATTTTTACAAAGAAAAATACGTCCCAATTGAAAATTCATATCTCTTAACGCTCTGTAAATTTTTTAGTAAAAATTTCGGGATATATGCAGCAATGTACCCTTAATCATACCTCAAATAGTCAACCTCCTCAAACAGAGAAGGTTTGAGTTGGAAAATTCCCAACTGAATTTTCCAATGAAAAATACTTGTCCTGGCTAAAAATTCATATCTTCAAAGCCCCTGTATATTTCTCAATTAAAATTTCAGGTTATATGCAGCAAGGTAGCCTTAATCATACCTCAAATAGGCAACCTCCTCAAACAATGGGGGTGTGAATTGAAGAAATCCAAACTCAATCAAATTTTTACAAAGAAAAACTCGCTTCAATTGAAAAGTCATATCTCTTAACGCTCTGTATATTATTCAATTAAAATTTTAGAATATATTCAGCGAAGTTACTTTGATCATACCTCACATAGTCAACCTCCTCAAACAGAGGAGGTTTAAGTTGAAAAATTCCCAACTGAATTATTCAGTGAAAAATACTTGTCCTAATTAAAAATTCATATCTCCGAAGCCCCCATATAGTTTTCAATAAAAATTTCCGGGAGTATGCAGCAAAAAAACCTCAATTATACTTTGAATAGTCAACTTGCTCAAACGAAGGAGTTGTGAGTTAACAAACTCCAAACTCGCTTATTCAAATTTTTCAGTGAAAAATACTTGTCCTAATTAAAAATCCATATCTAGGAAGCCTCTGTATATTTTTCAATATAAATTTGAGGAGGTTTGCAGCAGAGTATACCTTCAATCACATTTCATAAAATCAACCTCCTCAAACAAAGGAGTTGTAACTTAAAAAACTCCAAACTCGCCCATTCAGTTTTTTGTGAAAAATAATTGTCTAAATTAAAAATTCATATCTTCGAAGCCCCTTTATATTTTTTAATAAAAATTTTAGGAAGTATGTAGCAAAAAAGCCTCAATTATAGTTTAAATATTCAACTTCTTTAAACGAAGGAGTTGTGAGTTAACAAACTCCAAATTCGCTTATTCAAGTTTCTCAGTGAAAACTACATGTCCTAAATAAAAATTCATATCTCCGAAGCCCCTGTATATTTTTTAGTAAAAACTTTAGAGAGTATGCAGCAACGTAATCTCTATCATACCTCATATAGTCAACCTCCTCAAACAAAGGAGTTGTAACTCAAAAAACTCCAAACTCGCCCATTCAAGTTTTTAGTAAAAATACTTGTCCTGATTAAAAACCCATATTTCCGAATGCCCTTGAAATGTTTTAATGAAAATTTCAGGATATATGCAGCAAAGTAACCACATACATGCCTCAAATGGTCAAACTCCTCAAACAAAGGAGTTGTGAAGAGAATGAGAAAAATAATAAATATTTTCGATAACATATGAAGATGCCTTCTCTTGAAATAAAAAATCGTAATAAGTGCGTAATTACGTTACTATGCCGGGAAATGACTTCTTAAAGTACAAGTATTATTTTTCTAGACTTAACTTAAAAAACTCACCAAAATAAATCTTCCATTTCTAACCAAAGCAAACTTTCCACTCTGCAAACAGATCGTCTTTGGCATGGTGAAAATGCCCCTCAGGCATAAGACAGTGCCCATCAACTGCCCACAAAGGGCCGTTTTCTGCTGCTCCGACACCCATGTAGGATAAAAATACAAAATTGCCGAGTTAGGATCGTCTTCTTCCCTTTTTAACAGTTCGGTATCGTAAACGAAAATTATGTTTGTTTCCCTATGAAATACTGAATCAAAGTAAGGGAAAAATTGGAATCAATGAAGCATACTTGGCCATTTTGAGCAGATTAATACAATATTCAGGAAGACTATTGCATATTCACATTTATTTGAGTCAATGCTTTCTAAAATACTTTCATGAACTTGTGTGTACTGTAAATATAACCTCAATTATTTACATTAAAAAGCTGCTGATTGACAATCAGCTGATTGGGTGAATATGTCCAGACTGAAATTAGTTGCGACAGGACCGTATTGAGAGTAATCAGAGGTAAATATTGGTTATTTGGCGGTCAATCGATAGCCTAGTTTACACAGATAACTCGTTTAGTTCGGTCAGATAGGACCAAGTAGTAGGGGATAGTACGGTAGGACCAATGCTTACACGTTCTTGCAACGCGTGAATTGAATGAGTACGCGCGCAATTCGTCAAATGTCAAAAGAAAGTCGAAATTATTTATCAACACAATTCGTAACCAAAATAACATAAGTAAGTACACTCAGATCGCCTTAGACACTCAGAACCAACACAATTCACAATAGTAACAATCAACATAACCTCATAATTTTGATCCAGATCGAACCAAATTTATTTCGGTACACCTGCTGGCGAATACCAAACCAAGAGTGGACCAGCTTAGTCCGCAACTGTTTAAACCATTCGAACCTAATATTTGGTTCTGATATAGTTCGAATTTAGTACTTAGTCCGTGGACCAAGTTGTCGGTGTAAACTGAATTATATAACTAAACTCCCCGTCACCCTTGTCCATGTTTGATGTTTTATAACTTTTTTATGTTGTATCCTATTTTTATGATTTTTGTTCCAGTTTGTTGATATACAGTGTGACTCATTGGTTTTTGGGACACCCTGAAAAAAAGTGTATTGATCGACTAATTTGACTTGATTTTTTTTTTAATTGTGGAGCTTGACATACTTAACCATTGCCAACCATCATCCAAAGCCAAATACTTTGCCAGTTCTCATGTGCAAAATTTTGATAGACCACATTGGCGATTTTTTTAGAAAAAATCTATGCACATGCCAAATTTTACCGAAAAAAGAAGTATTCACTTATTATTTTTTTCACTTTACTCAAATACAGGATGTAATTTTCAATTTTCGCAAAAGAAATGATAGGTGTATTGAAGAAAATGGTGGCTTGGTGGAAATTGCCAGAATTTAGTTGTTTTTTCATGACCAACCGTGAAGTTTTGAAAATAAATGGATGATCTATCTTTTTCTACGAAATGGTTACTACTTAATACTTTGTCATAAAAGTTGGTATTGGCCCGTTTTGAGGGTTTTTTTTAAAGAAAATCGCTAATGTGGTTTGTCAAAATTTTGCCCCTACATGAGAACTGACAAAGAAAGGCTTGGATTTTATAAGAGCGAGGTCATTTTTGGTGAAAAGATACAGTCTTTCAAGCTCTACAATTTGAAAAACTCTCTTGGATCGACGTCCACCTGATGAGTTTTGCCCGTATAAGTGACGGCTGTAAGTAGATGAAAGAAACACTCATTTCATATACAGGGTGTCCGGAAATTACGCGTCAGGATTTTGGTGGGCGATTCTACATGAAAAATTAATGCAACAAACTTCTATACAATTTTTTCAAAAACTTCAAAAATTTTTTCAAAGTACGAATTTTTAATTATTTAAGGTACGGTTAATGTTTAAAGTCGTTTTTCTCGGAAACCGTTAATTCTACGATGATGCAACACGAGCACCTTTTTAAAAAATATTTTGATGCTCTTTACTAATTTGACATCCAAATTTATAAAAAGATTAAAACAAAAAAGTTCTAAGTAATTTTCCTAAGGTGAAGGACAGCTTCAGCCTTTTGTCATTGACGACTAGCGTCAAATTAATAGGGTGAATACAAAGAAACACTAGTGACATGCATGCAAAATTTGGCGAAAATCATTACACTAGAAAAAAAGTTATTAAAAAAAATAAGAAAAAAAAAATATTTTTAACACCCTGTATCTTCCTTAATTTTGAGTTTTTGAAAAAATTGTATAGAAGTTTGTTGCATTAATTTTTCATGTAGAATCGCCCACCAAAATCCTGACGCGTAATTTCCGGACACCCTGTATAGTAATCTTCTAACGTTAGTTGAGTGAAATGTTTTTTCATTTTCCCGACTTTGGAACCTTCGACCATATAAGTTTATGGTCGAAGTTTCGAACCAACGAAATCATGCAAGTATACCTACATGAGAATATATGTGTCTGTTCCACTTTCTAGTCATTTTTGTTAAGCTTAAAAAAAAGCGCAAAAAACATCGGAAATAAGAAGTTTTTCAACTTTGTTAAGTCAAAGTTTATTCGCTTTAAGATGACTCCAGTAGCAATATTTTGTTTGTCAATGAAATTGTAAAACGATTCTTTAACATAAAGGACCTGATTAGTTCGAATTTTTTATTATGAAGCTACGGACTTGACAAGTTAAGTGTACGATGCTTAAGATATAATATTGATCTTTAATCCGAAGTTGTGAAAAGGGTGAAAATTCAAGAACCTCTCCGGTTCTTCTACTTCCACTGTAAATTGTATTTTGTTATAAAACGAGTTAAAGAAGCCCAAAATCTCTTCAGTACTGCCTATTGGTACACTTGTTATGACATCATCCACATAGCGTTTATAGAAAGGTGGTGAAAAAGACAGTTTTTTTTAAACATCGGACATGACAAGCTAACTGCTATCTATGCAAAAATCAAAAATTTCGCTCTTTTTTTGTTCTTATTTCTGACTTTTTACTAAAAAACTGTTCCCTCTGGGGCAAGTTTGACGGGGGCAAGATGGCAAACTTTCATCACATCAGCTCATAATAAAAAAGAGATTAAGGAATAATCTGGAAAAGATTGATCAACAAGGTAAACGTTTATTTAGAAGTGAAGAAAAGGTGTTTGATGATTCGAGTCAAACCTTGCCAACACACGAAAGAAAAAAGATATTTTGTGTCCAGGTTTGTACGGGGACCTCCAATAATTGAGGATTGTATCCAATGTGGAGGATGCGAGGAGGGTTGTTGGCATGAGGCGTGCACAAGGGGACATCCATCTGAGATCTCTGAACTGATCATCATCTTGCCCTCATAGATTCGTCAATAACTCTCCCCACTAATAAGTAGGACAAGATGATAAAAATGTATTTCGCTCGTTTTTTTAATTGTATATTTTCAAGGATTGAAGTTCCGTTTTGCTTCCCTCAATTTATTTGTTAGCCAAATGTTGACTTCATGGCATAAGGGTATATTTTTCTAGTTAAAATTACGTTTCTGTATTTTCTGTGGATGTTTTTACCTGACCTTCGTCATCTTGCCCCTCTTGGGCAATGAAAAACATTCTTAATCTCTATACCTCAAACCAAATATCAACTGCCCGTACTTTGTATACAAAATCTGGTATTCAAACGCCGTCAAACCTTGAACGAGTTTTTGTATGAACGGAGAATACGGGTCTGTATCTGATTGATGAATCAATATCGATTTATGTAAGGGCGGCAACGGTGTCACGCACATCGGCCTGCACACAACAGCCCAATCAAGATTCAAGCAACATAACCTCACTTTTCACAACTTCCAATCTTCCAAACGACATAACCATAACCATATTATAAAAAATGAATTTTGTACTAAATATACCACAAAATCTTCTTCAAGGATCCAAGAGTTTCGTAGGTAAGAATATATCCGATGTTCTCTATTTTGTAATTTTAATCACACTTGTTTTCTTAGCAAATGCTGTTCGTAATGCCAGTAAAAAAACGAGTGGATCAACAAGAAATTCCAGTCCAAAAGTAAAACCAAAACATCGAGGATGGAAAGTACAGGATGGGCACGTTGTTACTTCTGGTACCATCTTAGCGTTGCAGAGGACTTTGAGGTTTCACCCTGGTTTAAATGTAAACATTGCTATGTTTTCCTAACATTGGAGTCGCATTACTATAATTTTTTTAATTTAGGTTGGTCTAGGACGTAATGGCACATTATATGCCATAGTTCCAGGAAAAGTGGTGGTTTCTTGCGAAAAAGTAGATCTCGATTGGGAGCACACCTGGGTACAAAGATGTCACGGTCATAGACACAACACGGAGTTTTATAAGAAATACTTCAACGTTTTGCCTCAAAAACAGCATCAGAATTTCAAATTGATTGATCAAGTTTAGTGTTTTTGTGAATATAGTTTTGTAATATATGTAGTTGTTGAGTGAAAAAAAATATTTCATTTCATACTGTACCGTAAAGTATGAACTACCGGACCCAAAACTAGTCCGGTGAATGACACCTTACATCATCAAAGACTGAAAAAAAAATCACTCCAAAAATGACATTTTGTATCATCAAAGACTGTGAAATTGCATTGGTAGGGTTTGACTGGCGCCATCGCGCCATCTCATGATTTTAATTAATAAATTGAAATGGAACATAGAATGTTGGTATCACATAAGTATTACCCTATCTATTACCGAGTGCGGTGACATGGTTTGGCTGGCGCCATCTCATGTTAAGAATGTGAGGCGGACTGCCACACCAAGTGTATTGTTTGATAAGAAAGCAGTTTGAACCGATTAAAAAAAAATATATTTAAACGGGAAAAACAAAATTTGATATCCTACAACTGGGTGCCTATTCTGGGAGCGATAGAAACGGTCATATCGAGAGAAAGAGAGACAATAAACTGAGAATTATATGGAGGTGATCGTTCCTCTCTCTCGTATGAGTCATTACTTACTAAATAACGACCGAAGTTCGCACAGTGTTGCCAAGTGGATATCTTTTCTTTATTGGAAATGGGTAGAATTCTTATTGTATGTTCGTTTTGGTACCATTTTAGAGAGGAAACTTTTTCAATGGGGTGTATATATTGGGATTATTATGGACATCTACTGGAGATTGGGTTGGTTAAGGGTTAGTTTTGATTTTGGGTAAGTTTTGGTTAATTTGAATAAGTTCTGGTTGGTTTGAGTTAGTTCCGTTTTCATATGCGCGGCGTTGCTTATTTGGATCAGTTTTGGTCAAATTGGATTGGTTCCGGTAAGTTTTGGCCAATTTGGCTTGGTTTTGATATGCGTTGGTACGGGTCAGTTTTGTTCAAATTAGGACAGTCTAATAATTTCTCTTGGCCGGCTATTAGTCCCTGAGATATGCTGCCTCGCCATCAAAATCAATATAAACCTCTTTAGTTTTTGAAGCGTATATACAGGGTGTTTTCTAACCTCTGTGACAAAATGAAAGGGGTGATTCTTCGCTTAATTTTAAGACGAAAATGTGTTATAACTTTTTTCGAATTTCGCTTTGTTTCCAAAATACAGGGTATTTAATTTTTTTTTATGATTAGTTTTTTATTTTTAACTTTTTTATTTATTTAGTGTTTTTGAATTCTCCATTAAAATGATTATAATTGATTGCTGTATTTGTTAGAAAATTCAACATCAGCGATAAAATTACTTTTTGCGTCAAAACTCACTCAACTAGATTTAATTTTTTATTTAAAAAATTAGGCAAGATACGATAAAAATTCAAGAGATCAAAAAGTTGCGTTTTTAGTTGAATAACCTGAGAAATTAATTAAAAATAAAAAACTAATCAAAAAAAAAAATTAAACACCCTGTATTTTGGAAACAAAGCGAAATTCGAAAAAAAGTTATACTACATTTTCGTCTCAAAATTAAGCGAAGAATCACCCCTTTTATTTTGTCACAGAGGTTAGGAAACCCCTGTATACCTACCTACACAAACCACATAACATTTTTATACAGGGTGATTGAAAAACATTGGGCAGAAATGAAAGGAGTGATTCCTCAGCTCATTTCAAGAAAAAAAGTTCCAATAAACATGGGTCCGAAAAAGCATCGTTTTTTTTTTAAATCGATATTATCTTGCCCGCCCACAACGCCACTGGACACAATATATTTTAATTATCAGGGTCAAAATTAGCCCCTTATTACTTACAACAACGATGCCAAATTTCAAAAAAATCTGTCAAAATTCAACAGAATTATATAAAAAAAGTGATTTAAAAAAAAAACTTTGCCACCCTGTGTCATATGAACGATGCGTTTTCGGACCTATGTTTATTGGAATCAGGAATCAATCCTTTCATTTTTGCCCAATTATTTTCAAACACCCTGTATAGAGGATTAAATAGGAATCATTTAAGGAACTCAATGATAGGAATCGTCCAGTCACCATCAGCAATAATCAGCATGAACATCCAGCAGTGTAATTTGAAAATGATTATTAGTTTTCAATGGGTAACTAACCCATGGTAGATGGCCCAACTATCCCAATCTAGTGTAGATTTGTGGAGCTACAATAATGAAAACCTCAAGAAATTAATAACTCAATATATTAGAATAGATAAATAGATCATTCGAACAAGTATGAAACAAAACTATAAATGAAGTTTATAAAACAAAAAAATCATCAAATAAACAATAAATAAAATGAATAAGCATTATTTATTTCCAATAGGCCTGATGCCCAATCACAGGAAATCTATGATAATAAATAACTTATTTACTAATCAAGATACAAATGATGATAATATAAAAATATAAGTAACAATAAGAAGATAATAGTAATAATAATATTATAGTAGAACAATCGATATTAACCACAGAACATATACAAAGTTTAGAAGACAAACTGACGTATAAAATTTTACGAAACAATGCGCCACGGAATGAAGTGGATGCGGATCAGACTTGGATAATGTATTATTGAAGATTAATATGTCTGTTTTGGTTACAAGTTATTTCAGTTCCGAACTGTTCTACACATACGCACTTGAATATTACCATGGCAACATTGGAGTGCGCATGTGTAGAACAGTTCGGAACTGCATGAATTTGGAACCAAAACAAAGCTAATAGAGTGAAATCAAAGCATGAAAGACAACATGAAGGTAAAGGGTGACGTTCAAATGACTTCATCCATCATCATGGCGAGCTAATAAGCTGGCATTCCACATACCGCCATCTTCTCGAGATCTAACGAACTTCAGGCACATCAGCGCCTCTCCGTGGATGCGAATCAAAGCTTTCACTTAGGCACCGCCCTCCATTTACGTTTTTGTTCTTAACTTTGTATATGTGTTCTGTTATTAACCTTAATGTACGATCTGCTAAAAGTGATTTAAAAAATAACAATCAAATGGGCTAAAAGTAAGTTATACCTACACTCAATAAAGGATGAATCACGTAAGTGGTCTGTTACAGATATTTCAAGAACGGCTTGTCCAAATATTTTTGATTATCAAGTTGCACATATTTTGGGAATAAAAAAATTATCAGGATCATTTACAAAGAACTGATGATCAATGTTTAAAAAAAAAACAATAAACGGCCTCTACTGATGTAGTAATCACCGATCAAAGAACGCCAATCAACGTCACACAACACAATCTATTATTTATTTCCGTCTGGCGTACATTTTCTTTTTTATTTATATGCAAGTAGTATATTTTTGGGTACCTATTTTGTTTTTTTTCGCTGATGACCTTTGGGTTGAAGTTTATACTAAAAACTAGGACGATCTTCAAAATCAGCTATTACCTATTTCTTTCTATACCCCTACCACAGTGTATTCAACAAAGCTCTGCTCCTCGATATTTTGCACCAGCATCATTGCCAAGTGTCCGATTTTAACAAGGTACTCCATTTTACTCTCTATATTTATCAACAGTTAAAACATGATGGAATCAAGATAAAATCAACTCTCATCTAATCTCATCAGTTAAACATACAACAAAAACGATATTATTGGCATCCAAATATGTATTTTTCATTCTGGCACGATTTATTTAACAAAACTTATCATCTCCTCCAAAAATGCCTCGAAAATGTGGCAACAAGATCGGGTTTCTTGTACCTGTGATCTACCCATTGACTTTAAACTTATAAAACTCAATGGATCTACCACTCGCTTATACTTGGTATCGATTTTACGTTCAAGCGTAAAAGAATTCATTCATGTTGGTAGTGGTTATGACGAGTTATGCGGTGTTGCTTTCACATTGTCTGTGTTAAGTGCTCAATTTGCCTTGTTTATGTGTGATTTTTACACTATTTGTGATTTGACGATATTATTATTGTACATTAATGGTGCGAAAGCGTCAAGTTTGTTGTAAATTGGATCATAAAAACCAGGATTTTTCGTTTAATCAGTGAATATACCCTCGACCTCGTACCTTCTTACTTCAGTGGCTTATCATGTATTTTTGGTATTGTTTGCAATTCATACAGAGAAAAGTATATTTCAAATGAAAATTAACACAAAAATTAACGTAATAACAACTTTGCTCATCTACATAAAGGACATTCCTGGTTCCATAACACTTTGTGACTACAAATTTTGAAAAAATCATTCATCAAATGTTTTTGGAAAAATACTGAGTAAATTTTTCATTTTCTCGTTTTTCTAAAATTTTTGAAACTATTGAATTTTGAAAAGTTAGAATGAAGCCATCAAATACAAGATGGGGCACGAAAAACTTCCCACGTAGGATTTCATAGGTGTTTGGTGATCAATCAAAAATCGCTTAGACAAGTCAATATACCTATTTCTTTTTACACTTTTCTTTTGTTCTTTTCACTTCCGTTCAGGGGTTGACAGGTACCCGCAGAATTTTAAATGGATGAGGTCGTTAGATAGGTATTTTTGTCAAGTTTATCCCCAAAGTTTCAAGTTGGTACTATAAATTATAATTTTTTATTATCAATCTATTTTTGGGGGGAGCCTGTCACCCTTTATTTGGAGTTGCTTACGCCCCGCCTTGTAGAATTCAACTCCCACGAAAAACTTTTTTATTGTTTGTAAACTGTCAAGTCTTTTCCTGCCAGTGTTATTATTTTTTTTTTATCACTCATAACCATAACCTACAAGTGATTCCCTTCTATGATACCCCACAAGTAAGTATACATTTGTATTTTCAGATTTATCATTTTAATCGAGATTTTAATCCTCCATGACAACTCCTATAATCATTTTTTTTTATAAATTGAAATATGGTATTATAATTTACAATTGGTGCCCAGATTACTCCAATTTGATATTGAAAAAACCAAAAGATATCCAATTTTTTTTGTCAATGTATACAATATTATAGGTATGTAGCTACCTATTTACTCACATACTTAGTTGTCATATGCTTTCTCTAACAAATATCGCAATAACCAATTACTTCATATTATTTACTTATAACCAAAAACTTGTGTGGGATACAGCTTCAACAAATATGAATTCGCAGGGTTCAAGAAGTCACTCGATATTTACAATTAAGTTGGAAATGCAGCATGAAACCGGAGAGTAAGTATAAACTTTACTAATCTATGGTTTACTAATGTGAGTTTTAGGGCTCAGAATAAAATAGCAAAACTCCATCTGGTCGATCTGGCTGGTTCAGAACGACAAAAGAAAACAGGGACTCAAGGGACAGAGTTGAAAGAGGGAATTGACATCAATAAAGGGCTTTTTGTCTTGGGCAAAGTGATACATTGCTTAGGTGACGAGAAGAATTCCAATGCTTTTGTACCTTATCGTGACAGCAACCTCACCAGACTATTGAAAGGTAAGATTTTTCACTTTTTAGATTTTGATGAATCTTGTGCCATTTTGTAGGGAATTGGATCAACTTTCCTGACGAATTTTGATGATTTTTCATAGGGATGGAACGGACTCACATTAGGCCGGACTACCGGATACCGAACGTCCGGCCAAACGGCCGGACCGGACGTCCGGACCTATGAATTCTATAATTTTTTTAAAAATTGATGTGTCTTTGTGGCGACTCCAAAAAACGGTTAACTGTTAAAGTGAAAGTTCTCGAACACGATGTCTTCTCCAAATCGAACATTCTTTACAAGTATATGTATTATACAGGGTGGTCCAGAAGTAATGGGACATACGGTAACACTAGATTCCTCACACAAAAATATTGCGATAGACCTCAACTTGTCAAATCCGAAAGTTGATATTAACAGATATACAGGGTGTCAAAGTTGAATTTTAATATTTGATTTTTTCAAATAACTTTTGAAATAATCAAGTTGTATCGATGAAATTTGATTTATGGAGATTGTTTGACATGCAAAGTCCAAATCTGAGCACGGAATTGCTCCTACTTGTAGGGGGCGCCACTCACACATCTTTCCACTCATTCAAGTAGTCACTTTTTTGTACGCACTCGTACATTTTTTTAACATCGAAAAAATGATTTTTTGATCATGTTTACATGGAAAAGGTATACTTTGTAGAAGTGCCTAGGAGCTTTTGTATATTATATATATAATATATATTATATAATCAAGATATTTGAACTTGAAGTAGTCCATGCAATGGTGTTTTAAATTGAAAATTTTGGAAATTAACAAAGGGGGCATCGAAAACGCTGTTGTCACGGTAATTATGATAAGTGTCTCGATGTTCATTGTTTTTTATAAAAAAAAAATCAAAAAAAAAGTTTTTCAAAAAAATAACATTGTTTTTTGTGAAAAATCTTACCTTTCAATAGTCTGGTAAGGTTGCTGTCACGATAAGGTACAAAAGCATTGGAATTCTTCTCGTCACCTAAGCAATGTATCACTTTGCCCAAGACAAAAAGCCCTTTATTGATGTCAATTCCCTCTTTCAACTCTGTCCCTTGAGTCCCTGTTTTCTTTTGTCGTTCTGAACCAGCCAGATCGACCGCGGTAATTATGATAAGTGTCTCGATGTTCATTGTTTTTTATAAAAAAAAATCAAAAAACAAGTTTTTCAAAAAAATATCAGTTTTTTGTAAAAAAAAAATGTAGAATTAGATCAATATTTTTAACTCAAGAAACATCGAGCATTCAAGAAATTCCAAAATTACCATGATAACGACGTTTTCGATGCCTCCTATGTTCATTTTCAAATTTTTCCATTTAAAACACCATTGCATGGACTACTAACTAAAGGTTGCTCCTAGGCACTTCTACAAGATATACCTTTTTCATGGAAACATGATCGAAAAATCATTTTTTCGATGTTAAAAAAATGTACGAGTGGGTACAGAAAAGTTCTGACTATTTGAATGAGTGGCAAGATGTGTAAGTGGCGCCCCCTACAAGTAGGAGCAATTCCGTGCTCAGATTTGCACTTTGCATGTCAAACAACCCTTATGTACGAAATTTCATCCAAATAACATGCGATGATTTCAAAAGTTATTTGAAAATATCAAATATCAAAATTCAACTTTGACACCCTGTATATCTGTTAATATCAACTTTCAGATTTGACAAGTTGAGGTCTATCGCAATATTTTTGTGTGAGGAATCTAGTGTTACCGTATGTCCCATTACTTCTGGACCACCCTGTATACTATGTTACCACCTCAGCATGTAATTTTTTCTCCATAAGTCGAATTTATTTTTTTCTATAGGTAGGTAAGTTGAATAACATCTAAGATAAAATGAATTAAGGAGCATTTTTCGGAAAACCACCAATTTAGTGTACCTTTTTCGGAAAATACCGACTCTCAGTGTTTGTTTTTAGTTTCTTTACAAATGACTGTCTTGTGTTGAATTTCCGGTAAAATCATAGTACGTTTCTGTTACCAAAAATCCGGCCGAACCGGACGTCCGGTTGGGAGGCCGGACTGGCCGGATTTGGTATCTCAACCGGGCGTCCGTTCCATCCCTAATTTTTTATCCCTGTACATTATGACGAAATTCAAAATATTCGATTTTTTGACATTTTCCATCAATTTCTTCAAATCTTGTGCCATTTTGTCGGGAATTTGATCCACTTTCTTTCATGATCTTTTATCTCGAAGGGTTTGGACAAAATTCATAAAATTTAGTATTTTCCAACAATTTTGTAATCTCTTTGAACCGGCATAACTTATTACTAGGTTGACCGATTATTTTCTATTTATATTTCTTTCAAAAACCGTGATGATTCCCTGATACCTACATTATCACCAATCCAATTTTTTCTGGTGCTTTACTTTTATATCACTTAAAAACTATCGTTATTCCAATCCTGTATTGAAATAAAAAATTTTTTTGGTAATTTCTTTTTCCAAGGAATTATCTGGTTTATTCCATTAAAGGTCCGAATTAAATTGAGTTTAGTTTTTCTGTTATTCGACGGAATTACGGATTTTGCAGCGGAATCACGACATTTTCCTGCATTTTTTTGTTAAAAACCGATAATTTCGTATTTTTTAGTAAAATACGTGGTTTTAACAAATTTTTTTCCCTAATTCCATAATAACTGCTAATTCCGTATTTTTGTGGAATAAGCACATCAATATTTAAATAAATAATTTCGAAATTTTCTGGAGTAAATTCATCGTGAGAACTTGATTCCAAATTTTGACTCGAGATCAAGGGTTTTTTTTTCGGTTTTTTTAGATTAAAATTTCATGTTATCCAACGGAATTATGGACGAGAATATCTTATAAAAATGTTTTATAGAATACTTGATTTCGAACGTACAAGACAGCACTATAAAACTAATAAAACACAAATTAAAAATGGGCACAACATAGCAACATTTATAGTATGTTTTGCCTAAAGATGAGTTACGTGACAACCAACTTCAATTTTGCAAATGAAACAACTATTTTTTATTGGATTTTTAAATTTTGCATCCAATTCGACATACCTACTACATAAATTTGCCAACCTTGCGATTGATACGAATTTATACTGGACCAGGATTTGAAGCTAACTGGTGGTGAATTCTGATTTGTTCGAAACATATTTCTCTTATAACTGTGCTGGTTGCGACAATGGACAATTTACACATTTTTTGGAAATATGTAAAATATAAGGATTAGCAAGTACTGATGCCATTAATGTTTGAAAAAATCAACCTACGACCTCTTATAATGTAGCAATCACCGATTAAAGAGCGCCAATCAACATTCACTAATTTTCCGTCATTTACAGTTGATATACTTTTGCAACAATTCTGATCTATTCTGCTTTGAATAAACACAAAATTGCAGTGTAAGTACCGCGAATACATCAACAACAAAATACATTTTTAACTGTTTTATGAATGTGTAACTTGGAACAACTTCACTCTTATTCGAGCTCTATAGCAGTAGTAAAGTAGCTTTATAGTTGTTACCTAGAACCCCTATGAACATTTTGATACGACAAAAATATTTTATAAAGTGGTCTTTTTTCGTGTTTATAAGTGTGTTATTAATGTCTATGAAATGACTATAAAAATATTTATTCGAGCAAAATGTCTTATATAACGGTCTATAAAATATTTATAAACATATTTCTGTTACTTGAGATGAATAGTGAGTACCAACCCATTAAAATGAAATAATCCTAAAAAGAGCTTTCCAATGATTTGGTGTAACAACAGATTATCTGTTTTTTTTTAAACATTTTCCTTCGAATCTCATCTCATTCGCTTTTGGATTTATAATAATGATAATAATAATCATAATAACTCGTCTTTAAGAATTGAAGAGAAAAAAATGAAGTACATTGCAATAATAATTGACATTAATCATTTTTAATGGGCGATTTCCGATAAGGAGCAGATCGACGCCGGGTGACGGTGATTTGTTGGAAGATGTTTCGATTGTGCTGTGTTATTTGGGTGTCCCAGCATTAATAATAATAATTAGTAGGTAGGTTTCGATTAGATAGGATTAGAATGTTCCACTTTGGTTTTCGATTTCGTGTTTTTTCTTCTGGTTGAGGATATTTTACATTATTGTGCAACGTCAGAGCAGACGACGCCGACGGTAATTTGTTGGATGGTTTTCGATTGTGATGTGTTATTTTGGAGTCCCAGCGTTGATAATAGTTAGTAGGTAGATTTGTTTCGTTTCGATTAGGATTAGGATTTTTCACTTTGGTTAAGGATTTAGTATTTTTTCTTTTGAATGAGGCTATTTACATTTTGTACACAAGGTGCACGTCAGTTCTTTTCTTTCTACAAGTTGGATTTAAATATTGAGATGGATTTGAATAAAATCAGGCTTTCGCCTAGGCTGCTCGGAGAGCGGGTAATTCACCTAGTAATTGATATAAGAAAGTTACTAGGAGAAAACAGTGCAACGCTGCTATTCCGAGCGCCTATATGCGCAAGTCCCACTCTTTCTAAAAAGCTGGCTGTTTTTTTCCCAAAAATCTTTAATGACATTATTTTGGTGTATCCGAGAGAATTGGTGTAAATCCATGATTTTTACATGATGTCAAATTTTGAGCATTACTCAAATTGTTAATTCGGAAATGTTTACCAAAAATACCATTTTCCCGGTAATGCCCACATATAAAAGGTGATAATGACATTTTCTTTGACTTGTTAGACGGTTGCACCAAGTCCAAAGAAAAAGCGCATAACAAAGGAAAAAGAGAACAAGAAGCCCAGCGAGGAACCGTTGGTAAGTACATTCAACTATCATGATCTGACATTTGACAAGCGCCAAAGGTGAAATATTTTGTGGTACAATGGTTTTTATCAACTCGAAAACTATAACAGATAGAAACTTGAAATCTCCAACAGTAGAATTTTCGGACATTTTTCTGGAAATTGATGAAAAAATATACAGGGTGATTTGGAAAAATCTTGAGAAAATTGCTGTCTTTTCTTTAGGATCAACAAAATATACAGTGTCGCTAAAAGTAAAGGAGAAAAATGATTTTACAGTTAAACAATCTAGCAAGTTGAATATTTTTCTGGAAAAATCCATAACTCAAAAATTATAAGAGATGGACTTTTGAGGTTTTCACCAATCGATTCAGCATCATTTTTTCTATCGGAATCGTCTAAAAATTAAACAGGGTGTTGCTAGAAAGGAGGCAGAAAAATCGTTTTAAAGTTGATCAATCTAGCAAGTTGAATATTTTTTGAAAACATTCATAACTCGAAAAGTTTAAGAGATGGACGTCTGGGATTTTTACCAGTCGATCATTTTTTCTTTTGGAATCATCAAAAAAATATACAGGGTATCGTTAAAAGTAAGGGAGAAAAATCGTTTTAAAGTTGATCAATTCAGCAAGTTGAATATTTTTTGGCAAAATTCAAAACTCGAAAAGTATAAGAGATGGACTTTCGGGATTTTTTACCAGTCGATTCAGCATCATTTTTTTTTTTGGAATCATGAAGAAAATATACAAGATGTTGCCAAAAATAAAATGCATAAAAAAATTCGTAACTCGAAAACTACAACAAATAGAAACTCGAAATTGCCACCACTTAGAAATCAGTGAAAAATATACAGGGTGATTTCGAAAAATCATGTGAAAAATTGCCGTAAAATTTGTTTATAGGTCAATGATGACCCACTTAACGACCCCGATCGGCGTAAAATCCCCATTCGGCGCAGAAACATCGGCGAAAAGAACAAAATCCACAAAGAGTTGTTCAAAAACACCACTTCTGCCGATGGTAAGTGACGTCATTGCGTTACCCTTTTTCAACTGGGTTTCTAGACTCAGAGGCGGGCGGGTCCAAACGTTCCTCAGAGGGCGGCTGCGCATGTAAGACTAAATGCAAGACAGCACGATGCGCCTGTAAGAAACTAGGCCACGACTGTGGGTCCACCTGTCGGTGTGATGAAGAAGTTTGTCTCAATCGCATAATTGAAGAATCGCCGTCCGATGATGAATAAGATGAAGAATAAACGGGTTAGGTGAGTAAAATATGGTGTGTGAGTGAGAGGGTGTGAAGCTAGAAGATAAGAGTGATTGAAGTGGGTTTGTTTGGAGGGTTTTTAATGGTTTTTTTGCAGGTTGGACACTGATGCTGGTGTGACGCGGCGCAGAATGAAGAAGTTATGTGATGTGAAGTTATGTGATTTTCAGACTTATTAATGTTCCGTTTACTTTATATTGAATGTTACGTGTAAGATTTATCGTCGTTCAAATTGTGTTTTTAATTTTACACGAATTATATTGATTAAATATTCTTTAGTTGTTGTTATTATTTGAATTTCTTCAATCAGCCTTCCAGGGTGAAGATCCATTATACAAAGTATAGGTTGAGTGATTCAAAATATTTTTAAAAGTTGAATTACACATTCATATCAAAATTCAACACATTTGAAAAAGCCGTCCTTGTAACAGACCTACATGTGACTCACCCTGTATTTTGTGTCTCGCTTCTCGCTATTCTTCATTCATGATGAAGGGGCATCTGACACCATTTTCCACAGACTATGACATTCTTTTGGTAGTTGTTCCCGAACTTCAGGATCCTATGATAGAGTAAATGTTGACTTTTAGTTTTAAAAAAAGTGAAACAGGTATAACAGAATAGAAGAGTTCGGGCAACAAGGTACAAAAGCCACATTTAAAAAATAATTGAAATGATCAATGATCAAGAAGATAAGCCACATTAGTAGCTAATTCGAACCCTGAATGTAGTATCAGGCTTATTTTTGACAAACAACAACAAATGGGGAAACAGAGTTGTCGCTGAAAGAAAAGTGTTTGGAACTCTACAATCGAGTTTTCTCAAGAAAAACTGTGGATTCCTTGTTCCTCCGAGCGCAACAGTGCTTAACATACAACATTTTGATAGGCTACCTCCAACGAATCACTCACCTCATCCATCAACTTTACGAGTGCCTGGACCACAGACGTCAAAGTGGTCCCTTTTTCACTCAATGCATCGGACATTTCGCCAGCTCCATAAATGCGTAGCAAATCCGACAGTGCAGATATGCTGGTATCTAGAATTTTCATATCTATATCTTCACCAGCTTGATACGACAAAATCTGAAAATCGATCATGGATTATGGCGCAAATTGTTTGAAACAACGTACGGAAGCGGCAAAAATGTGGATCCCTTGTCGTGCCGTCTCTTTGTCTAATTTGCAGCAAATTGAGTAGCATCGAAGAGCTTTCTGGCGGACTATGTGGTTGTGGTGGACCAAAAACTCTTCAATCAACTCTTTTTTCATCGATTCCAGTGGGGGTGTTAGTGAGGTGACCTGGGTTGGTAATAATTATAGACTATTGACCTTTGCCGGCTCACGCGGTTTCAACTGACTTTAAAAATATTGTATACAGGGTGATGCTCTATACTCACATCCTCACACCTCAGCATAGCCCAAGCAATATCCAAACATCTGCACCATGCCGACATATCCGTCGTTCTCTCTGGCTGGATTATAAACTTTTCTACTAGTTCGCCATCCTTGTATTCGTGTATGTCGTCGACGGCATACATTATGTCCGAAATAATCGAAATGACGAAGCGGCAGCGGGATTCAGGTTCTCTGAATGATTTTTCTAAGGAGCCTGTTGAAAAATTTAAATGAATTGTTTAGAAAAAAATCATAATACTCACGCAAAATAGCTTCCATAGTATCATCCACCAAATGAAGAAATTTCATCTCTTCATCGGCCTCCATACGTTCGCGTAAACTGGAGCTCACCACTTCATTCAAACTTAGTAAGCCACTCGAATCACCCACATCATAACTACGCAAAATTTGGAATAACTGCTGGATAATATGTTGATTCTCCATGTTTGACCTCTCAAAATATTCATCGTGTGCATATTCCAAATAAGTTAGAACATAGTCGCAAACACAAACTACATCGTCCAAATTCTTCCTTCCTACTTCATCTTTGGCAAGAACTTCTACCAAAACCTTCCAATAAGTAACACTTTCCCAGTTTAGCTCGTCATTAGGAAGCCAACGCTCATCGTTGAAAGGGAACACTTTCAACAGATCCCCCAAAGGCTGATGGACGGTTTTGAAGTAATTATTCAAAACTAGTTCGTAGAGTTTGACAGTTGCTCTGACGTCTTTTTCGTCTGCATCATCAAAACGTAGAGCCTTCAAAAGTTCCAAAATGTTCTTGTATGCTTTACACCAGCTGTTTATCAATTCTGAACAAATGTAGGTTTTCACGTTGGGGTGTGTGTCCTTAAGACCTTGATTCAACACCTGGCGACGTTCTTTGATCTGAAAGTGTATGGTTATGTAAAAGGATTTTGTCAATATTTAGACAAAGAATTGAGTTTCCTTCAAGAATTCAATTGGATACTCCGATGAAAAAATCTCGAAGGAATTCGTTCAAATTTTCACGAGGAAAGAGCCTGGAAAAATTCCTAATAGTGCACTGATGATAAAGGTGCAAACATTTTTCAAATTTTTTTTGGCGTACAACCGCATAGGATGTTTATAAAATGATCTCTGGACATTGAAAATCGGGATTTTTCATCAGGGCCGACTTTTGAGTGAATATTTGTATTCTCCTAACCTTTTGACATAAAAAAGGTATACCACTTTTGTTGAGATAAATCTAATCGTTTTCGAGAAAAACGCTAAAATAACTTTGTCTGCATGTGATCAATATGAATTTTTTAATCTATTTTCAGCCTTGAACATAGCATGCTTTGGAATCATGCGCTATAAATTGCCGTAGAAACAAGTTAGGTGAAAATTGGTTTTAATTTTGTATTTTTTTTAATTTTCAGTATTTTTGCCGTAACAACAAATTTTCAAAAAAATTCACAACTTATTCTTCTCAAACTTGTTTCTGCGGTAGTTATAGCGCATGTTTCCAAAGCATGCTATGTTTAAGGTTGAAAATAAATTAAAATGATTTTGTATTGTCACATGTAAGCAAGGTTATTCTAGCGTTTTTCTCGAAAATGGTTAGATTTTTCGAAACAAAAGTAATATCCGTTTTTTATGTCAAAAGGTTGTCGATTTCCAATGCCCAGAGTCCATCATTTTATAAACATCCCATGTAGTTGTCCCCAAAAAAAAAACACATCGAGGAGACGACTTTTTCCCTGTTTTGCAGTATTGCAGTGCACTATAATATGCTGTCAATGATGGATTTCCTATCTTTCTAAATTGAATTTACCAGAAACTTACATTCATGTCCTTGAAAATTTCCGACAAACGTTTGAAAGCAGCCAGTCTGACCTCAACATCTTTGTCCCTAGTTCTAAGGACCATAAGATGTACATTATCATGACAAATGGGTTCTCCATTTGCTCCATCGCGAAGGCTTAGTCTCTCTATTACAAGAATCCTAACCTACATACTTATCAACATGAATACACACATTAATACAAGATAAGATGACACATACCTTAGCATCACCGTCACCCAACAGCTCGAGCAGGGGCAGGGTTATCGATCTCATTAGCGGATAGCGCAGGCATTTTAGGGCTTCCAAGCGTATATTGGCGTTACAATGCTTGAAATTCACTTAAGTAATATAATATTAACAATTAACAGTAGCCTTACATGGACTTTATTAACCATCTCCTTTCCTATAACCGAATCCAGCTCACTATCAGTATCAGTCAAACCGCAATCAGTGAGCTGGCCTAACACCACGTTGATCAGCTGACAAGCTCGGAGGCATTTGGTTTCAGATTGGTATTTGCTGACCTCAACCAAATGTGTAAAAAATCTTGTGATGGTTCGGGGGGCATAGTTTTCTCCAATGGCATCTTTTACATCTCTATATATATTGGCGCAAAATTCGCCGATACAATGCATCATCGCGATTGGGTCGAGGTCTTCATATTGCTCTTTTTCTAATAACATGTTGATTTTTGGGTGGAGCCACATCCAAAAGGTTACCATATCGATCTGAAATATTGCGAAGGTTAGAAAATATTTGGTGAGAGCAGAGAGGTGATTTCCAATAGAGGAGAAATGAGTTGATAAATTTTTCATGAGTACACGGTCTTTGATTATATTTACGTGGAAAAAAATGTTTTTAATAAAAGTTGTAGGTTTTTTCCTGCAGTTTGAAAAAAAATGCATCGATTAATGGAAAAATCTGGACAACTTCACTTTTTTTAAATAAAACGCCCTGTATACAGGGTGCCACAGATTCGAGTGCATGCATGGGGATCTCAGTTATTATAAGAGATACAGGGTCGGTTGAATGGTTGCAAAGTTGCGCATTTTTATGTTCAAGAAAATGCCATTTTGAAATTTGAAAAATTCCGACTACTTCCGAAGATATTCGAAAAAAACCGAAATTTCGCAAAAACATTTTTACCATTTACTGCGTTTGTTTGAAAAGACATTTTAAAATTAATTACACTTTGTCATTGCCACTTTTTCTGGAGATGGCGGTATAAAATTGAATATCTGACGTTTCGTCTTCGAGCTGCAATCATCAACTTTATTTTTTGTAAATACGGACCTGTATTTTTTTTATTTTTAGTTATCTGTTGACGTCGTTTTGTCTAAGTGGCGTGGAGTGATTCGTTCTCTAGCAACCTCAATATTTTCAATTATTATTAACCTATTATTGTTATTTTCAATATTTTTAAAAATGGCAATATTTTTTAACACTTTTGCAGAAATTGATCCAGTTTTTTATATGTATTTTTTTCATTTTCCATGTCATTTGTGGATTTAATTAGATTCATTAAATGTATCGTTATTGGATATTATTTCGATTTTGGTTCAGTCAAGAAGTTTTTTTTATTTGTGCAGGTTTTCTCATAAGAATAACGTGTCGAATAAAGATGGATTTATGACCCAAACTATGTGTTAGAGAGAAAAGGGTTGCCTAACTAATTTTCTCTGGTATTATTTTTTAGATGAGTATTTTTTTCGATTGTTGCGATATCTCAATGCATCAAGGACGTCAAAAGATAACTAAAAATAAAAAAAATACAGGTCCGTATTTACAAAAAATAAAGTTGATGATTGCAGCTCGAAGACGAAACGTCAGATATTCAATTTTATACCGCCATCTCTAGAAAAAGTGGCAATGACCAAGTGTAATTAATTTTAAAATGTCTTTTCAAACAAACGCAGTAAATGGTAAAAATGTTTTTGCGAAATTTCGGTTTTTTTCGAATATCTTCGGAAGTAGTCGGAATTTTTCAAATTTAAAAATGGCATTTTTTTGAACATAAAAATGCGCAACTTTGCAACCATTTAACCGACCCTGTATCTCTTATAATAACTGAGATCTACATGCATGCACTCGAATCTGTGGCACGCTGTATAGGGATCTGCATTAGTGCGTCGGGCAACCATGGCGTCCTCACTCACAACCACAACAGTAGAAAAATAAGTTTAATACAAAAGTTGTAGGATCTCGGTTGATGCATATTTTAAAAATATTCTTATATATACAGGGTAGTCCATAAAAAGTGTGACGACATAAAATATATTCTTTTCAAACGACACACCTTGTAATTTTTGGCACATTTAGGATCTTTTTGTTGTTCTCTCTTATGAGCCAAAATATTTTTTTATTTGCTTCGATATTTTGGGAGCAATGAATAAAAAAAGATCGTTTAGAAAAAATTTTGTTACCTACCTACATCATCCAGCTAAAAAGGGTAAACAGTTATGATAGAGTTTCAAAAATACTCTGATAATAAACAAGATTTTTTTATTTTATACAGGGTGTTCAAAATATGGTTATAACTTATAATAATTTTAAAATCAGTTTTTCTTAGTACTTTCCAATGGCACGCCCTGTATTCTATTGCATTATTTTAAGCAGAATTCAATTACAGGTATTTTCACTGATTTCTTCAAATTCTCAATGGTTTTAGATATATTTACCAAAAACCATAAATATCCTCATTAAACTAAAAAAAAAAAAATGGGAAAAGCCATGGAAAAACAATTGGAGGTTTTTATTTATCACTTAACAGACTTCAACAGGAACTATTGCAATTAATTTTAACAAATGTTGCAAACATTAATTGCAGCATCATAATACATCAATTTTCATTTTTTATCTTGAAAACGACGCATCGAAGAAGAGAAATTCAAGTTACCTTTTTTGCTCAAAATTGAACGGGAAATCAAAAGATGGTTTTTATTTTCTGAAAACTTCATGGCGTACCACATTTTTTTTCGATGAAAGAAATATGAGTCTAGGTCCGGACCTGGAAAAACTCAAACGAATGTATCAAGAAGATGTCTGAACCCCGGATAAACTCCCTGAATATTTGAACAAAATCGCTTGAAGCGTTTCGAATCTACAGACAAAAAATCGAATTTTCCTCAACTTTCAACACTAAATTTTTTAACAAGATGTTTGCGGACACATAAGGTGTGTCCACTCTGAAGTCGCCCACCCTGTGTTAGGTATCGATGATTTCTTGTTCAAAATACACATTCTGGGATTTTATTAACATCTTAATAATTAGAACGTACAGGAAGACTCAATGAGCAGTAAAGTATTGAATTAACCATAAAAAAAAATAACAAAAACAGTAATTTTTTTTTTTGAAAATGTGGACAGGGAGGTTTTTGGTCATTCTGATCAAGATTCCGTTGTCAGTTTTTTTCTAATCCCCTAATACGATTTTCTGAAGTTTGACCCACTTTGAACCCCCATAATCACCCAAAAGTACGTCCCTGGAACTGATTTGGTATAATGTTCAAAAAGTGTTTGACGAGACCTAACAAACAAAACAAAAATGAAAATCGGTTAATAAACAAAAATGTTACAGTTACAAGTTGAAACCATATGGAAAACTTTTTTATTATTAATTTTTGAGAAAAATATATTCTTGACTTTTTCTCTTTTAATAATAAAACTTTTCCATATGGTTCCAACTTAGTGAGACATACTGTAAATGTATTTGGAAGCAAGAAAAAAGATACTTCATTTTAACGCATAATATACAGGATGTTCCATTTAAAAAAAGTAGACTTGTTTGGATTTTTCCATAAATCGATGCAACAAATTATTAGACTATACCTTTCAAACTAAAAACTTTGAGGAATAGAGCTTGATGTAAATCAATCTTCAAGGAAATCAACAAAGATTTAAAGTAAATTATGAAAAATACTCATTTTGAAATGTATCTTTTGAAGAAGTTATATTTGGGAAAAAAAATTTCTCGAAATCAATAAATTTTCAGAAAATCTCCGAGAAAAATAATTACATTAATACGTTATTTTTGAAATTCAGTTGAAATGGTACTTATAGAGAATTTCTTAAAACACATTTCCATGAAAAATTTCGGAATTCTTCGACATTTTGATTATCTTCTATCGAGAATTCCATTGAAATTCACCTTAATTTTTACATACATTTTTCTCGAAGATTCTTTATTAAATTCCTTCGAAAACATTTTAAATTGGATAGGTATTTACAAGGAATTTTGTCAAGGATTCTCCAAGGTTTCAACGGGTAAGAAATCAAAAATCCCTGAAAATATTGATTGAATTGAATTTCATTGTGAATAAGGGTGTCTGGATATTGGTATAAGACCTAGAGGTTTGGAAAAAAAAATGTTGAAGTGAGCATGACAGAAATTACTGGAAATTATTTTGAAGTTCGTAATTCGATCGCTATGCCAGGTCACTACAGTGACCATACAAGAAGAAAAAAAACAAATTTAAACATTGTTGATCATTTAAAAGAAGAAAAATATACAGAGTATTTCAAAAAAAATGGGAGATAAGGAGAGCAGATTCCTTACAAAAAATAGACCCCTATTATAGTCCGAAAGTTGATATTGAAAGAGATAGTTGGATTTTAAATTTTGATTTTTATTTTGATGAAATTTGGTATAATATGAGAATTGTTAAAAATCAAAATTCATCTTTGAGAGATACAGGGTCTCTTGATATCAAATTTTGGACGAAACGATTGGGATCTATCGCAATATATTTTGGTATAAGGAATCAGAGCTGCGATGATGTCACTTTTTGTACCATTTTTTTCGAGACACCCTGTAGAGTTTTTTTTTAGAGCCTCCTATAGAGGTAACAGTCGAGATATATTCGTTCCGTGCTCTCACCGTTACCTTAGTACAAACAATTTAAAAATGGTGATGTAAAATATGACAAATCGATGATGGAAACCTATATGAGAGCAAAGTGGAAAATTAAATGGGACTTTTTCAAGAATTCCTTGAAAGTTCATAATCAATAAAGCAGAAAATTCAAAAATAGCTGATACCTCTATAACTTAACATAGTTTATCTTACCTTCTCGACTTTGATTGATTGATCAATAATAATTATATTTTTCACTCGTTCGCTACAGAAGCAGAAACTCGAAAGAACACCTCTACCAATACACAAAGCGTTGAAGCGGACTTCTCTTTTTTTGATGAATTCCACATCTTATCTGCTGCGAACAAGTTTTTTAACAGTTTTTTTCCATAGCACAAGCAATTTGGTTCAGAGCATCAGTGACGTATTTATCTGTCGAAAATATGAAACTATACAGAGTGGTCCGTAATGAATCAGTCATATTATAGGCAGAATAAGAAATATTACCTGCGGGCTCGGTTTCCTATTTACATCTTTGTTCCGCATAAAAGGAATAGGTCTATTGGGTGACTTTCGCACGCTTAGCGGAGTAATTCTTCTATATTGTTTTATGTCCGTTGATGAGGTCTAGTTAGCGGTGGTGGAGGGGGATGGGCTCAAATTGTTTGACAACCTGGAAGACATTGAAGAGGTAATGTCGATGGAAGTCAAGTAGCGATATCTCACCTTAAAAGACCCTTATCGGAGGTTCAACCAGCGTCGTTCGACAATGGTGGCATTTGCTGTCCAACCTTGCTGGGTTGTAGGACCTAACGGCGCAATAGCCGCAGGTTCTATGACCACATGGGAGCATCACAAAGCGCTACTTCTTCGCTAGGCAGATGAGGCACATGTCAGGGTCATTCTCGTTATCAATATCTGAGAAGTAACAATAACAACTATAATTTCATCAGTCGACTCGAGAACTGATTTCCTACCCTCGTCCGGTCCAGAGTCCCATTCAAAAAATATACGTTATGTTTCGTTATAGAGGGTAGGTACGTGTAGAAAATTCGGGAGTATATTGCTGACGTCAAAACAACTAAATAAGTCTCTTTGAACGTTAAGTAAGTTGGTAGTCTTGAGATTATGTTGTCAAAAAATCGGTCTTATTATTTTTGAAAGTAATAAATTATGAAAACAACCCGGTTCCTATTTCAAAGTCGAAGTTGTTATTTTTTTTTAGACAAAAATGATTGACAAATCGATTTTTGTGCGACAGAGACAAACTAACAACAAATTTGATGTTGTTTTTTCGAAACACCCTTCGATACAAAATTTTATTCCAATAACAAAATTAATTTAAAAGTTATTCACAAAGAAGATGTGACACCATACAGCTTCACGACCATGTTTCTCAACAAACATATTTTTTTATAAGAACTTGTTTGATTTCTTTGATGTCCGCAATATGCATTTGAATTTTCACACGTACAGAGCCTTCCGGTATATGTTTGTATCCCTTCAAGAGAGTCTATTTGAAAAGATATTAAAATCAGATAAATAGAAAATTCTCATGTTTTTTTTAAGTTTGAGAATTTTCAGACTAAATTTAAAAGTCGAAAAATTTGAGTAATATGTCAAATATTGACATTTTTCAAATAGAACACTCTATATACAGTGTGGTCACTTAAGTGTGCAACATAGGAGATTTTTTTTTTTATTAACTGCACAACCAAAATACAAATATTGCCGAAAGTTGGTGCATGTTCGATAATCATATTAGTCAAGTCAAACAGCATACAGGCTAGGCCAAAAATCATGAAAATTGTACAAGAGTAAAGTACCCTTATTTTATCAATCGAAGTTCCAGGATGAAGATCCATAGTATACAAGAGGAGAAGGAAGTGGAGTCCTCAATTCTTCACAAATTTATTATTTAACTAAAACCCTCGACGCGTTTCGGCTTATCTAGCCATCATCAAGAGGGAGATAAAAATTGACAAAGTAATGTTAAAAGGTCTAAAATAAAATAAAAGGTAACTTACAGACTAACAATTATTGTATATCACATTACTGTAGGACGGACGAAATGGAGCGCACCAGACTAGAATGAATATTGAACAATTGAACATGAAAAACATAAAATGCAAATTGCAATCCTTAAAATCCGCTCCATTTCGTCCGTCGTACAGTAATGTGATATACAATAATTGTTAGTCTGTGTTACCTTTTATTTTATTTTAGACATTTTAACATTACTTTCTCAATTTTTATCTGCAGACTCCCTCTTGATGATGGCTAAGCCAAAACGCGTCGAGGGTTTTAGTTAAATAATAAATTTGTGAAGAATTGAGGACTCCACTTCCTTCTCTCCAAGTACCCTTATTTTCGGAAATTCGGCAAAATGTTATGAAGAAAAGTTGTTCAGAATTAAAAGTTATGCCTAAATATCAAATCATGGCCTCCCAAGAAAAAAAAATATATATTTTTTTAACATCTAATCATTTCCCCCTTTTATATTCACCCTAAACAGTTACATAAATTATTCAAAAACAAATCAATTTCGCATAACTTAGTTCAAATTTAAGCATATTTAGAAAATTTACCTAAATTTTAAATTTCGTAGGGAATCACAAACTTCATGTTTGTTTCAATGATATTAAACACAACTTTAAAATATCGCAAACATTCTTTTTCCCATTAGGTAGGTAGAACATTAGTAATGATAATATGCATATCAAAAAACTCGCATATGAAGTGATTTTTTTTCATTTTAAATGTTTATTAAAAAATTGTACAAATTTATCGACAAACATGAAATTATATTGTTTTTCTTAGGAGGCCATGATTTTGTATTTAGGCATAACTTTTAATTCTAAACAATTTTTCTTCATAACATTTTGCCGAATTTTCTGAAATAAGGGTACTCTACTCCTGTACAATTTTCATATTTTTTGGCCTACCCTGTATGCTGTTCGACTTGCAACCATTCTAAGTGCACCCAATATGATAATCAAACATGCGCCAACTTTCGGCAATATTTGTATTTTGCAATTTTGATTGTGCAGTTAATAAAAAAAAAATCCATATGTTGCACACTTAAGTGACCACACTGTATAGTTTTGAAATTTGTTTAGAGGATGAAATCGGACCACATGGTAGCCATGAACTGCTTCCGAAAGTCATTGTATAAGGTGCACAAGCATCGCAGTATCAACCTATCACTATCACTAAAAATTTGATTCCAGATTAGATTTTTATTTTGTAAAATGAATAATAACGGAATATATTTTCAAGGTGCTGTCGCACGAAAAATATCTCCATCTCTGGTGGGGCACGTGCGTGGTATACTATATACAGGGTGTTTATTAATTGAATGCCGATACTTAAGCGTGATAATCCTTGGATAATTTTAAGACAAAAAGTTCATATGAACATAGGTCCGCAAGAGCTTAATTTTCAAAATACAGGGTGTTCAAATATTAAAAAATAAATGATTTTTTTTTATACTATTCCAGATATTTTTATGAAATTTGGTACACGTCTTCTAGGCTCCAATATGCATTTTGTGATGTACAAACAATTTCATTATTTTTACCAGTGGCATCCGTACGGGCTTTGCACTCAATATTTTTGGAGAAAAAACTTGTACGCCACTGCTTCCTTTCAAAATAAAAACTATTTTTAAAATCTCTATTTATTTCTGAGCCAATTCGTTCTCTTGATTTTTTTCCGTCCAGCGCATGGTTTTCGCTTAAAAAAATAAAATCTACTTAATTGCATTGACACCCTGCTGTGTCATCCAATATTTTTAAATCAGTGGCGCCCTCTCTAACATTCCCATGCATTTTGATGCATAGAAGACGTGTACCAAATTTCAAAAAGATATCTGGAATAGTATCAAAGTGATGATAAAAAAAAAGATTTTTTTTTTAATTTCAACACCCTGTATCTTAAAATCTAGGCTCTTGCAGACCTATGTCCATATGAACTTTTTGTCTTAAAATCATCCAAGGATTATCACCCTCAAGTATATCGGCATTCAATTAATAAACACCGTATGTGTTAAGACTGGATGTTTATAAGAAGAAAACCGTTCGTCGTTCGAAAAAATATCAGACCAAATTAACTCCAAAGTAAATGATAATTTCAAAAATAATATTGATTTTGAGAAAAAGCAGTGGCTTACTATTTTTTCTTAAAAAAAAATCAATACAAAACCTGTTCGAACGCCACTAGTAGAAATGATTTAAAAACTTTTACATCAAAATATGTGATTAAACCATGAAAAGGAAGTAAACCAAATTTTGTGCAAATATCTGAAGGTAGGAGAATTATGATAAAAAAGACATTGGAAACGAAGAATTTTCGAACATGATTTTATTTGAAAAATTGTCTTATTTTCTTGAATTCTCTACATTGTTACTAGGAGAAAACAGTGCAACGCTGCTTTTCAAAATATTTTTAAAAGTTGAATTACACATTCATATCAAAATTCAACACATTTGAAAAAGCCGTCCTTGAAATACTTGTAACAGACCTACACGTAACTCACCCTGTATATTGTGCCTCGCTTCTCGCTATTCTTCATTCATGATGAAGAGGCATCTGAAACCATTTTCCACAGACTATGACATTCTTTTGGTAGTTGTTCCCGAACTTCAGGATCCTATGATAGAGTAAATGTTGACTTTTAGTTTTAGAAAAAGTGAAACAGGTATAACAGAATAGAAGAGTTCGGGCAAAAGTACAAAAGCCACATTTTGACCTAATTCGAACCCTGAATGTTCTATCAGGGTTATTTTTGACAAACAACAACGATTGGTCAGAAACAGAGTTGTCCGCTGAAAGAAAAGTGTTCGGAACTTTAAAGTCGAGTTTTCTCAAGAAAAACTGTGGATCCCTTGTTCCTCCGAGCGCAACAGTGCTTAACATAGAACATTTTGATAAGCTACCTCCTACGAATCACTCACCTCATCCATCAACTTTACGAGTGCCTGGACCACAGACGTCAAAGTGGTCCCTTTTTCACTCAATGCATCGGACATTTCGCCAGCTCCATAAATGCGTAGCAAATCAGACAGTGCAGATATGCTGGTATCTAGAATTTTCATATCTATATCTTCACCAGCTTGATACGACAAAATCTGAAAATCGATCATGGATTATGGCGCAAATTGTTTGAAACAACGTACGGAAGCGGCAAAAATGTGGATCCCTTGTCGTGCCGTTTCTTTGTCTAATTTGCAGCAAATTGAGTAGCATCGAAGAGCTTTCTGGCGGACTATGTGGTTGTGGTGGACCAAAAACTCTTCAATCAACTCTTTTTTCATCGATTCCAGTGGGGGTGTTAGTGAGGTGACCTGGGTTGGTAATAATTATTATAAACCATTGAACTTCGCCGGCTCACGCGGTTTCAACTGACTTTAAAAATATTGTATACAGGGTGATGCTCTATACTCACATCCTCACACCTCAGCATAGCCCAAGCAATATCCAAACATCTACACCATGCCGACATATCCGTCGTTCTTATAAACTTTTCTACTAGTTCGCCATCCTCGTATTCGTGTATGTCGTCGACAGCATACATTATGTCCGAAATAATCGAAATTACGAAGCGGCAGCGGGATTCAGGTTCTCTGAATGATTTTTCTAAGGAGCCTGTTGAAAAATTTAAATGAATTTTTTAGAAAAAAATCATAATACTCACACAAAATAGCTTCCATAGTATCATCCACCAAATGAAGAAATTTCATCTCTTCATCGGCCTCCATACGTTCGCGTAAACTGGAGCTCACCAATTCATTCAAACTTAATCCGCCACTCGAATCACCCACATCATAACTACGCAAAATTTGGAATAACTGCTGGATAATATGTTGATTCTCCATGTTTGACCTCTCAAAATATTCATCGTGTGCATATTCCAAATAAGTTACAACATAGTCGCAAACACAAACTAAATCGTCCAAATTCTTCCTTCCTACTTCATCTTTGGCAAGAACTTCTACCAAAACCTTCCAATAAGTAACACTTTCCCAGTTTAGCTCGTCATTAGGAAGCCAACGCTCATCGTTGAAAGGGAACACTTTCAACAGATCCCCCAAAGGCTGATGGACGGTTTTGAAGTAATTATTCAAAACTAGTTCGTAGAGTTTGACAGTTGCTCTGACGTCTTTTTCGTCTGCATCATCCAGCTAAATAGGGTGAACAATAATGATAGAGTTCCAAACATACTCTGATAATGTCACTCACTCGTTCCTGGAAAGCAACTCAAGACAACATGTATGATCACAGACCGATCAAAAACTCCATTTCGATACCGCGCAATCATCACTTCTGTCAGGAGAACGTTCATTCTCCTGAAATTCAAGAATGATGGTCCAGGGGTCCAGGGGGAAAGGGCCAGACAAATATGACCAATATTAACACATTGATAGTTAGAAAGTGATTAACAAAGTAGCGCGCCGCAGGACCAGCAAAAAAGCAAAACTAATTAGATAAAAAAGCATTATTTTTAGACAGAAGCTAGCATGCATATCGAAAAGATACTTTTTTATGCGAACAAAAATTTTGTTTTTTCTAAGTTCCTTGATGTTTCCAGGTAGATTATTCGACATTTGTATTGCAGATTGCAGTATCAGCAAAAGATTTATGATATGCTACAGTTTTGTGCTTAGCCATTTCGTAAGAATGAAGATTTCTGGTGTCATGAGAGTGATGAAACTTGTCAAACAATTTAAATAGATAAGTGCATGGGTAGCTTTGTATTGAGAATTTTATAGATGAAAGTGTACATATGGTATTTTCTGCGAGATCTCATGTTTAGAAATCGCATAGGTACAACTGTTTTCAAGTTTTTGTATCGACCTTGACAGAGAAGAGGAAATAGAATCAGGATAAACAATGTCACCGTAATCAAGTTGACATAAAATTAGACCTCAAATTCACAAAAAAATAAGGGTGAGTTTACCTAATATTGTTCATTCCAAAAATTCAAAAAAAAAAAAAAAAATTTTTGGAGAGGACAATCTTATACAAACTCACCTTTATTTTTAATGCACAATAAGATAAAATTATAAAAATTAGGGGTTTCCATCTGAAAAAATTGTTTTTTGGCCGTTTTCTGAATTTAATTTTTAATCTTATTTTTGGCCCACCCTGTAATAATAGTTCATATTGGTGTGAAAAATCTATCAAAGTAGGTCCTTTTCAACAAGAAATCCAATACAAATTAAATAATGAAGGCTTTCTTATAGGTGAAATTCACATTTAAATAGGAGCCTTCAAACGTCATTTTTGACATAAAAACTAAAATATTTCAAAAACGCTCATACTCATGTATAGAACATGATACATGAAATCTGCCTAGAATTTTACGTATAGAATCCAAAAATGTAATAATATTCAGGGTGTTCCATTTATAATAAGCATAACCGGAAGTCGTGCAACGTTGCTTTTATTTCATTTGAAAAGAACATCTATGAATATCCCACCATACAAATTTTCAGAATCCCAATTGCTTTATTTCCCGAGATATTCTAATGGACGGTCACCGTGAGACACCCTGTATATAATATATAATTGTTTTAATCGCTCATATGCGAGTTTTAATTCATTTTTAATATGCCTCTCAAAAGAAAGATTAGAATCAATAAATAGACAGAATTTTTTTGCTTCTGTAAATAAAGGAATTATTTTATCATTGATTTTCACTTTGAAATTAGAAGATATATTTTCCGTACTATGCTTAATGCCTCATGTCCGAAAAAGATAATGCATGATTTAGACGCGTTCAATTTTAAATTGTGGTTTGTCTCAGATGTCTGTATATTTTGAAGATCGTAATTAAATTGTTGCTTGTTTTCTTGTATTTTGCTTGTTCTCTTGTCTAAAATGACATCAATAATGATACTCATAACTATCATGTGTTGGATAATAGTATATTATTCAACGAGCGGGAAAGGGTGGATATTACTCACGAGGATGAAGTTTGCGTAATCATCTGAGTGAGTAATATCCATTTCCCACGAGTAGAATACTATACTTTTTCTATGATTATCCAATAATTAAAGCGAACTTTGAAATATGCAAATTCATTTGGATGGCGGACGGCACTTTTTGAGAACTGGCTTACTTAAAGTGAGGTGAGGTTAGGTTTAGGTTGATAACACAATGTGACAATGACTATAAAACAGGTATGGAGTCGTTATTTAGTTCTCTGTATAGACGGTCAAATGGTCTGTTTCAAAATGATGTATTTGAAGGTTGACATTTTGTCGAATGTTCTGATTGGCTCTGAAACAGTGGAGTAATGAGAATTAGATCATTTCATTGGTTAAAAACAATTGAGTAATAGAAAAAAAGTCACTGGTATGAGTAACGAGTGACATTGCCCAATAGAAAGTGGATGTATATTACATCTATTATTAAATAGTCATAGAAAAAAAGTATTTTTATTTCAAATTCCGCATTTTTACAAGTTTTTTCGATTTTACAAAAGTTGGTACCACTAAAAAAAGTCGTGATTGCCCATTTCGTATGTACAATAACCTAACTATTGAATTGGGTGAGGTTTCATCTGGTTCTAAGTCGAAAACAAAAACCGAAACTTTTTTACTCCATTACTTATAAGAGTTAAAAAACAGTGCCATAAGGTTTGTAATGAAGGCGCCATCAAAAAAATGCGCCCGCATGATTCAGTCAAGATTTCAATCCCAAGGAATATTATAGGGGTGGTCAAAACTTTCCCCTTCTTTCTGATTTCTCTTTGAAAAATTGTATCTCTCGAAAATTTCATTGACCCTTGGATTGACATATTCCTCAATCAACTTGATAATGTGGTCGTAAATATTCTGCTGTTCTGCAGGAATCCACCTTTGAGATTCCTGCAGAACAGCAGAATATTTACGACCACATTATCAAGTTGATTGAGGAATATGTCAATCCAAAGGTCAATGAAATTTTCGAGAGATACAATAATTTTTCAAAGAGAAATCAGACAGAAGGGGAAAGTTTTGACCACTTTTTAACTGATATAAGGCACCTCGTAAAGACCTGCAATTACAATGAGATTGACCCAGAGCAAACCATGGAGGATAGAGCACTTCGGCAATTCGTGACCGAATTGTTATGGGCATAAGACAGTCTACCACCCGAGCTACCACCCGAGAAGCACTTCTACGTGTTGAGAAGTTGAAACTCAAGAAAGCTATCGAAATAATATGCAGAACATCCGAGATGAGTAAGCAACAAAGTATAATGTTTATGGAGGAAGCTCATAGCAGTGAGGTAAATATGCTGTAACAAAATATAAGAAGATGCTCCAAGGTAAGACAGTTAATAAGAAGCTAATACTAAGCATGAAAATTCGGACAAGGGCAGAAAATTTGATTGTCGCCGTTGCCAAACAACACATGGGCCTAGAGAATGTCCTGCATGGGGAAAACCGTGTACAAAATGTGGAATTTTAAATCACTACGCCATAGCTTGTAAGGTGAAAAATGTGAAAAATATAAATATGGACGCATACAGTGATAGTAGCTCTGATTTTGAGATAGGAAATTTAAATTTAGATAATGATGATAGGAATTTATGGGATGAGATTATCGCTATCGAAGAGAAAAAATTAAAAGTAAAATCAGATACTGGCGCGGACATTTCAGTCATTCTGGGTAGTTTTCTCTAAAATAGACAAACAATTCAAAGTAAGAAAAAATAATTTGATTATCAAGGGGTTTGAGGGCACTGAAGCTCGTAATTTAGGAGTGGTAAATTTACTATGTACCTATAAAAATAAGAACATCTACGAAGATTTTGTCATAATGGAAAATGCTTCAAAAATTTTATTAGGCGGACAAGCTTGCGTAGACCTCGGCCTTCTGAAAAGTATTAATCGGGTCCACATGGAATCTTCACAAAAAAATTCTAATAAAAACAAATTTTTATCTGAAAACTCTGAAATTTTGTCTGGTCATGGTAGGTTTGAGGGAAAATATAAGATCACAACGGTTGAAAATTTTGAAGCTGTGAGTTACCCACCTACAAAGGTACCTATTGCGATTAGAGATTCTTTGCAAAAAGAGCTAGATAGGTTAGTTCATCGAAAGGCAAGGCAATAGTAAAAGTTGAGGGAATAGATCCTCGTGCAAGCATCAATCGCATGGTAATCGTTGAAAAGGGAAATGGAAAGCTAAGAATCTGCTTGGATCCGAAAGATCTCAACTCCCAAATTGTAAGAAAGCCTAGATTAGTGAATCGGCTCGAAGAAATTTGTACAATTGAGTATGATAGGTAAAAAAGTTTGCTCAGTTTATGACCTTGTCGAAGGCTACCACCACCTTGAAATTGATGATGACTCCTCTAATGCCGGAAAATTTCAATATTGTCAAAGACAAGTGAAATTCATGGGTCAGATTTTCTCGGAAAAAGGTATGAAAATTGATCCCGATAGAGTCGAATCATTGTGTAAGTTAGAGTGCCCCAAAGATAAAACTAAATCACGAAGAATTTTAGGAAGTTTTAACTATGTTCGGAGATATATTCCAAATATGGCAAATCACATTAAACCACTTAAAGTCAAATGTTGATTTTCAATGGACTCCTATTCATGATAAATGTTTTCAAGAATTGAAACAGATTGTAACGCGATCTCCCGCGCTTGTTTCGTTTGATCCAAAAAGAAAAACAATTTTGCAATGTGACGCTTCGAAAAATGCTATAGGGTGTTGCATGTTTCAAAAATATGACAATAAGATTTTGAAATTAGTTGCTTGTCAATCATGAAGTATGAACGATCACGAGATAAAAATTACAGCCAGACCGAAAAAGAAATGCTGTCAATATATTACAGTACCCAAAAGTTTCACGATTTCATTTATAACCAAGTAGTTGATGTTCAAACTGATCATAAACCATATGGATTATATTATAACAACACAGAGATTATCTATCTCCGGCGATTCTCCGGAGTAGATGTTTGCGCACTCAACTTCCTATGACCAGCAAAAAGTTACAGCCTAAAGTTCAAACTCATATCTACAAAGAGCTTCAACAACAACAATGGAAGGTTAAACAACATTATGACAAGACTGTTCGTAAAAATTCCGTTGAATTTCGAAAGGGGGATAAGGTTGTGATTAAAAGTTCAAGAGATTCAATTTGGCATAAAGGTGTTATTATTAAGAAAGCTAAAGAACCTAGATTTTATTGGGTTAAAAAAGAAAGTAATAACAAAATAATTAGGCGTAATACAAGTCAAATGAAATTATCTTTCACAAAGACTCAGATTGACGAATATGAATTAGATCCTGAATTTTTCCCAGACTTGTCAAATGTAGATGACCAAAATGTAAACCAAAGCGTTACTCTTATTGTTAATACTAAAGAGCAGAACTCACCAAATGTGTTAGATAGATTAAATGAGTCGCGAAATTCAAATATGTCAGGTCCATCAGTTTTGTTTGCTTTTGTACAACCTGAAAATAGTTATGATGTTAATAATGAAACTAATTCCAGATTCAACCGTTATAAGTCTAAAGTCTCGAAGCCTAAATTATATTCAAATTCAAATGACAATCTTCAATCCCAGGATCCGAGAGTATCTAGATCAGGTCGTAAGATTAAGAAACCCCATAGGTTTAATATTTGAGGGGAAGGTGTTTAGTTACGCAGTATATATTCTTTGTATAACATGAATTAGGCGAAGCAGTGTATATTTCTACAGTTAGCAACCCTGTCTAAGACAGACCTAACCAACATTAATCATTGTAATCACGTGTGTAAGATTTCTTGAACAAAAAAAAAACGTTTTTACACTAAATATGATGTATGAATATTCATCAAACAGCGTGACGAGTCACAGAGTATCATTCTGTTTTAGAATAGTTCATTCATTCGATTATTCATTTTTCCTTATATCACCCTTTGTGCACCAAGAAGAAATAGAGAGAATAAAAACCTAACATTGGCCTTCAAGGAAAATAAAACAAAGGAAAGCAAATACATAATTGAAATAAATCGTACTGAGCGCAAAAAAGTAAAAAGAGCCAGTATAAAGACTAGGCAATTTTTAAAAACTCACCTATTCATAAAATGTACTCTAGAATCATTCTTCATTAGAGAAAGTTCAAACAGTCATGAAATCGAGGCGTTTCTCAAACGTCAAACCATCTCTGTCGTTTAAATTCAAAATTTCACACACAACACAAGGATCCGACATTTTAAAAACGAAATTCGCGACCGATTACCGATGTAATGTAAACAATAAGCACGAAAAATAAAATCAATAGAAATCTATCAGCATCAGCTGACTTGACATTACTGGACAACCCCTCAAAATGTGTGACGAAGAAGGAAGACGTTAGAAAAGGGGAGCGTAGGTCGCGAATCAACCCCGTGCCGATGTGGGAGTTGTCTTGGTCAATGCCTAACATGACATATTTTTTCTCATTCTAACACACTGTTTTCACGCCAATCACTTTTCTCTCTCTCTCTGTGCCTCCAGCGGCTAATGCGTGATATTGCCATTGACTTAAATAAAACACTTGATATTGCATATAAATTGCAAGCCATTTTTCGTCAAGACCCAAATAATCTGTGCGACGCTTGAGATGTGTTGGTGGGAGTTTTTCTCAGGTATCATAACGTGCGCACATTATGGGATGTATTAATGAAAGTTTTTTTTGAAAAATATTATTAAAGTAAATTAATATGAAATCTTGTTGATTATTTGGGAGGTCAATGACCATTTGACCCTATTGTAAATTCGCCGTTGATCAAAAGTTGCTGCTGTTGATATACATACAGAGTGACCCATTTAAAGCAGGCCACCCTCATAACTTTTCAATTTAATGATCGATTTTGACGATTTTTTTTTGAAATGTAGAGAGGGAAAAGGTGAATTTTAAGGCCATACGTCGCCCAGTTTTTTGCAAAAACCAAGGCGTACAAGAGCATATCTAGAGGCTGAAAAATCCAGAAAACATATTACAAATTTTTTTTGAGAGAAAATCTGACTACGCCACTGGATTTTTCATCCTCTGAAATTGGTCTGTACGAAATTTCATGAAAAAATATTCAATTAAAAAATATTATTTCTGTGTGTTATGGCTATTTTCGATGGTTTTCTCAATCAAAATATGTTTTTTCTCGAAAACGGTTCATTTTATCCATAATGAACAAGAGTACCTTTTTTGTAGCCTAAGGTTCAGGCTATCTAAATTAATTTTTTTCAAGACTTTATCATACAGGATGTTGAAAATTTAAGCATTAAAATGTACAAACTCGTCCGCCCCTGGTAAACCAAACAAGCTAATTATGGGCAGTATTTTAAGAGGTAATGTTCACTGTTTATCATAATAAATTTTCATCTAATTATATCAAGTGGTTAAAAAGTTATTCGAGAAAAATTGATTTCCAGTGGCGTCCTTTCGAGGCCCGTATCTCCTCTAGGAAAAAAATCTACGGAAACTTGTCATCTTATTTTTCAATGTTCTATCTGAATCCGAGAGATCTCCCACATTTTCCCGGACACCCTGTATAATATCGTCCCCTTAGTGCAACAACTAGATAACTCGAAATTTACGTATTCTGAGTTATCCAGCTAAATCTGACCTATACAGTATGCTCTTTTTAATGCAGCAACTAGATATCTCGTACGATCAACCAAACTCATTTAAAGAGTGATCACAAATAGACAACTTTCAAGATGTACATTCTATTACTAGACATCTTGAGATATCTAGTTGTAGCACTGGGGTTATTGAGTTTCCAGCCGGTACTTTTTTTTGGTTTTTATATGAGATATCTAGTAGTGTTCTCGAAACAACAGGTACATTTCTGTGTTGCTAAACTGTTTTACGGTGCTTTTCAAACAGTGTTGATATAAAAATGTCGTATATCCCCTAGAAACAATAACCTAGAGTCTGTATCAACTACCTCTTATAAAAGAAAAATATGACGACCTTATTTTCCAGCTTTTCCATAGTACCTATGTATAAGGCATTTTTTGAAAATCTCCCACTTCAAAGGGATCAATGTAAAAAGTCTCAAAACATGGAGATTTCCGAAAATTACATCAGTGTTACTGACATTCAAGTGGTCTTGAGTGAGCAATCTTTTAGGTTTTATTCAAACTTCCTAATGTGTGTTAATTTTTCTTTCCAAATAAAGTTGTATTTAGTAGGTGATTTGGGTTTAATTGGAAGTGGTTATAAATACATAACTTTATTTCTAAGACTAGATTTCCAACAACAACTAGATATATCTCAAGTTTTTGACCAAAGATATAAAACCTAATGGGTCCAAAATTAGCAAATCTTTAATTGATATGAAACATATGTATTGTATAGATATCAAGTCTGTTTGATCAGTCCACGGGTGTATTTTTTTTGCGTTTCAAATCATTAAAGTGAATTTTCTCAAAACTATGAATTTCAAGTTATCTAGTTGTTGCACTAAGGGGGCGATATAATAAAAGAATTTATCATACTTATTGTGGAAAACTGTTTATTCTTACCTTTTCTATCACTTGCTTCTAATTGTGAACCTAATTTCGTCATAGATGCTCAAATAATAACTAAATAAAGTATAGGTGGAAAAAAGGTCCGAAAAGTCTTCTCAAAATTTAATATTAAAATCACTCAGTGTGATTTTGATATTAAATTTTGTAAAGACTTTTCGGACCTTTTTTCCACCTATACTTTATATAATGGATCTTCACCCTGGACGGCTGATTGAAGAAATTCAAATAATAACAACAACTAAAGAATATTTAATCAATATAATTCGTGTCAAATTAAAAACACAATTTGAACGACGATAAATCTTACACGTAACAATAAAAAGTGGTGGTTATTGGGAATGAGGACAGTTAAAATGAGAATCACTTATTCGAAAATTATTCCCGACGTTTCGGCCTATAATTCAGGCCTTTTTCAAGGGTCAATTTCAGTAAGTGGCAGTACATACATATGTACATACATATGTACATATGTACTGCCACTTTTCAATTTCAGTAAGTGGCAGTACATACATATGTACATACATATGTACATACATATGTACATATGTACTGCCACTTTTCAATTTCAGTAAGTGGCAGTACATACATATGTACATACATATGTACATATGTACTGCCACTTACTGAAATTGACCCTTGAAAAAGGCCTGAATTATAGGCCGAAACGTCGGAAATAATTTTCGAATAAGTGATTCTCATTTTAACTGTCCTCATTCCCAATAACCACCACTTTTTATTAATCTACAAAGGACGCTAAGTTTTTAATCACTTACACGTAACATTCGATATAAAGTAAACGTAACATTAATCAGTCTGAAAATAAAATAACGGACTCTTCTTCATTCTGCTCCGCGTCATAACACCATCACTGTCCAACCTGCAAAAAAAACCATTAAAACCCATCCAAACAAACCCACTTCAATCACTCTTATCTTCTAGCCTGCAACAATGATCTACACACACCCTCTCACTCACACACCATGTTTTACTCACCAAACCCGTTTACTCTCTTCATCTGATTTATCATCGGACGACGATTCCTCAATTATGCGATTGAGACAAATTTCTTGACTACACCGACAGGTGGACCCACAGTCGCGGCCTAGTTTCTTACAGCCGCATGGCGCATCGTACTGAGTTGCATTTAGTCTTACATGCGCAGCCCTCTGAGGAACGTTTGGACCCACCCGCCTCTGAATCTAGAAACCCAGTTGAAAAAGGGTAACGCAATGACGTCACTTACCATCGGCAGAAGTGGTGTTTTTGAACAACTCTTTGCGGAATTTGTTCTTTTCGCCGATGTTTCTTCGCCGAATGGGGATTTTACGCCGATCGGGGTCGTTAAATAGGTCATCATTGTCCATAATTGGTTCATCGGATAACTGTAGAATGTTGGTTTAATATGACACTTTTGTGGTTTTATTCGCTTAGTTTTGATGGCAATCTTTTCCCAATCACCTTGTATATTTTTTTCATTGCTTGCAATGGAAAAATGTCTAAAAAATCTATTTTAAGTTTCTATTTATTGTAGTCTTGGAGTTACGAATTTTTTTGTCTATAAAAAAATTTAACGGCAATTTTACACATGATTTTTCCAAATCACCCTGTATATTTTTTCATTGCTTTCTAAGGGATAGTGTCTGAAAAATCCTGTGGTGGAAATTTCGAGTTTCTATTTGTTGTAGTTTTCGAGTTACGAATTTTTTTATGTAATTGTGTAGTCAGTTTTAAAAGAATTATATCCAACTTTAACTTTGGAACGATTTTTCTCCCGGATTTTTGGCAACATCTTGTATATTTTCCTCATGATTCCAAAAGAAAAAATGATGCTGAATCGACTGGTGAAAATCCCGGAAGTCCATTTCTTAAACTTTTCGAGTTATGAATTTTTCCAAAAAATATTGAACTTGTTGAATTGATCAACTTTAAAACGATTTTTCTCCCTTACTTTATACGAAACCCTGTATATTTTTTTGATGATTCCAAAAGAAAAAATGATGCTAAAAAAAACCTGTTTTTCGTCAATGTCTCGTCTGCTGGTGGTTTAATCCTGTTTGTATCTATTATTAAAATCGTGAAGCACAAAATTATCTTCAAATTTTGTTCAAAACTTTTCTCTATACGGCCAATCGTTTTTGAGATAGACCAACGGAGTTTCACAAAAAAAAAAAAAAAAAATTGTGAAATAAATCCTCGTCGAAAGGATTGAGTTATAGCTCATTTCGAAGATCCTCTGTCCCTCTTCATGTCCCCTTAGTTTCGAGAAGTTATATCTTGTGGGTAATTATTTATTGAATAAAAAATATATAATATATTGTCAACAAGTCAAAATTTCCCTCGATATTTCCAATATTTCCATAGATATTCGAATTCAATTATTCAATTCAAACATCCGGGCAATTACGAGTTGTAACACTCGTCCGTCGAGAGGTAGTGCTGGTAGCATAGAACCCTTTCTGGGAAACATTTCAGTCAGTGCCTTATTGCCAGCCTACCTCTCTGACACCAGCTGCGCGCTCCTCTCTCTGTCTCTGCTCCAAATATTATGTATTGGTAATTATCGTTTAGACATATTTGGTAAATAAAAGTAAAGTTAGTACCAGTCGTCGAGCTCTTTTGATTTACGCTTCGTCCCCCAGTCAGACAGTAGCCTAGTTTACACCAACAACTTGGTCCGCGGACCAAGTACTAAATTCGAACTATATCAGAACCAAACACTTGGTTCGAATGGTGTAAACAGTTGCGAACTAAGCTGGTCCGCTCTTGGTTCGGTACTTCCCAGCAGGTGTACCGAACTAAATTTGGTTCGATCTAGATCAAAATTACGAGGTTATGTTGATTGTTATTATCGTCAATTGTGATGGTTCTGAGTTTCTCAAGGCAATCTGAGCGTACTCACTTATGTTTTTTTTTATCACGAATTGTGTTGATAAATAATTTCGACTTGTTTTTGACGTTTGACGAATAGCGCGCGTACTCATTTAGTTCACGCGTTGCAAGGCGGTGTAAACGGACGAGAAGCAAGCATTGGTCCTACCGTACTATTCCCACCCACTTGGTCCTATCGGACCGAACTAAACGAGCTTTCGGTGTAAACTAGGCTACAGGATCACTTGGTGAAGCAGAAATCCCCCACGTTGTGACAATATATTTTTTTTTAATCAGCTGTCATATCAACAGGAATGACAGCAGAGGCTTCAAACTCGTTAGTTGAAGGTCCTTCAATCTAATGTATCACTCGACCCCCCTTTCCATTTGAGTTTCTGGCGGAAGCTATCACCCCCACCTAGGGGTTGACAGGTGAGGGATGAAAATACCAAAAAAAGTGTCCCCCAAAAACTAAAGATTGACGTGTCCAAGCTATTTTTGATAAATCGCCCAACACCTGAGAAAAACTGGGTGGTAAGTTTTTCGTGCCCCACCCTGTATGTATGAATAAGCGCTGCGCTGTCTACGCGGTTCATCCCAAAAACGGTTAGCCATATAGAAAAAAGTTTCGAACAAAATTTCTAGAGAATTTCACGCTTTACAATTTCTTAAATAGATGCAAAAAGGATAAAAACCATACCAAGCGAGATTTTGACAAAAAACTGATTATTGTGATCTTTGACCTTGAATATCTGTAGACGCCGACACGGGATTTTATGAAACTTTTGAGACAACATTTAGAATGCCAAAATAATGGTTCATACAGGTTTTCAAATTATTATCTCTTATTCCGCAGTTGACCCTCTTATTTGGATAAGATGACTGGAGTAGTAATAATTAAGCAAAAACATGGCGAATGAGTCCCAATTGGCGACAATAGAGTGCATTAAATTGTGTTTGGTCTATTGGTCATGTCATTTGACGTTTACATGTTGTCTCGACGAACTTATTTATCTATATGTTCGGTAATACACGTCATATTTTGCAAAAACATGGCGGCTAATTTTAGCTATTGTCGTCACCATATACTTATAAATACAAAAGTATATGGTCGTCACTGTCTTGTATATAGACACGGTACTTGAAAGTACAGGTCCAGGGGGAAAGGGCCAGACAAATATGACCAATATTATAACACATTGATAGTTAAAAAGTGATCAACTGAGTAGCGCGCCGCAGGACCAGTAAAAAAGCAAAACTAATTAGATGAAAAAGCATTATTTTTAGACAGAAGCTAGCATGCATATCGAAAAGATACTTTTTTATGCGAACAAAAATTTTGTTTTTTCTAAGTTCCTTGATGTTTCCAGGTAGATTATTCCACATTTGTATTGCAGATTGCAGTAACAGCAAAAGATTTATGATATGCTACAGTTTTGTGCTTAGCCATTTCGTAAGAATGAAGATTTCTGGTGTCATGAGAGTGATGAAACTTGTTAAACAATTTGAATAGATAAGTGCATGGAAGTGTACATATGGTATTTTCTGCGAGATCTCATGTTTAGAAATCGCATAGGTACAACTGTTTTCAAGTTTTTGTATCGACCTTGACAGAGAAGAGGAAATAGAATCAGGATAAACAATGTTGTTAAGTTCATTATTGTAATTGAACGTATTTTTGATATTTTTGGACTTTTTACCTGTGCTGGTTTTGGAGTTTGATTGATGTCAATCTCAATATATTACCTTTTTTGAAGCGGATAGACGCATATCAATTTTATCCGTTGCCTGTCGGCCAAATTAGAAAGAGTCGACAGTGATTTAAAAGAAAAGAGGTATTTTACAAATGTCACCGTAATCAAGTTGACATAAAATTAGACCTCAAATTCACAAAAAAATAAGGGTGAATTTACCTAATATTGTTCATTCCAAAAATTCAAAAAAAAATAAAAAAAAGAATTTTTGGAGAGGACAATCTTATACAAACTCACCTTTATTTTCAATGCACAATAAGATAAAATTATAAAAATTAGGGGTTTCCATCTGAAAAAATTGATTTTTGGCCGTTTTCTGAATTTAATTTTTAATCTTATTTTTGGCCCACCCTGTAATAATAGTTCATATTGGTGTGAAAAATCTATCAAAGTAGGTCCTTTTCAACAAGAAATCCAATACAAATTAAATAATGAAGGCTTTCTTTTAGGTGAAATTCACATTTAAATAGGAGCCTTCAAACGTCATTTTTGACATAAAATCTAAAATATTTCAAAAACGCTCATACTTGGGTATAGGACATGATACATGAAATCTGCCTAAAAATTTTACGTAGAATCCAAAAATGTAATAATATATAGGGTGTTCCATTTAAAATAAGCGAGTTGACACCTACTTCCGGTATAACCGGAAGTCGTGCAACGTTGCTTTTATTTCATTTGAAAAGAACATCTATGAATATCTCACCATACAAATTTTTCAGAATCCCAATTGCTTTATTTCCCGAGATATTCTGATGGACGGTCACCGTGAGACACCCTGTATATAATATATAATTGTTTTAATCGCTCATACGCGAGTTTTAATTCATTTTTATTATGCCTCTCAAAAGAAAGATTAGAATCAATAAATAGACAGAATTTTTTTGCTTCTGTAAATAAAGGAATTATTTTATCATTGATTTTCACTGTGAAATTAGAAGATATATTTTCCGTACTATGCCTAATGCCTCATGTCCGAAAAAGATAATGCATGATTTAGACGCGTTCAATTTTAAATTATGGTCTGTCTCAGATGTCTGTATATTTTGAAGAGCGTAATTAAATTGTTGCTTGTTTTCTTGTATTTTGCTTGTTTTCTTGTCTAAAATGACATCAATAATGATACTCATAACTATCATGTATTGGATAATAGTATATTATTCAACGAGCGGGAAAGGGTGGATATTACTCACGAGCATGAAGTTTGCGCTACGAGCCGTAGGCGAGTAGCGTAATCATCCTAGTGAGTAATATCTATTTCCCACGAGTGGAATATACTATACATTTTCTATGATTATCCAATAATTAAAGCGAACTTTGAAATATGCAAATTCATTTGGACGCCGGCGGACGCCACTTTTTGAGAACTGGTTTTCTTAAAGTGAGGTTTTAGGTTTAGGTTGATAACACAATGTGACAATGACTAGAAAAACAGGTATGGACGGTCAAATGGGCTGTTTCAAAATGATGTATTTGAAGGTTGACATTTTGTCGAATGTTCTGATTGGCTCTAAAACAATGAAGTGATGAGAATTAGATCATTTCATTGGTTAAAAACAATTGAGTTATGGAAAAAAAGTCACTGGTATGAGTAACGAGTGACATTGCCCAATAGAAAGTGGATGTATATTACATCTTTTATAAAATAGTCATAGAAAAAAGTATTTTTATTTCAAAAATTCCGCATTTTTTCAAGTTTTTTCGATTTTACAAAAGTTGGTACCACTAAAAAAAGTCGTGATTGCCCATTTCGTATGTACATAACCTAACTATTGAATTGGGTGAGGTTTCATCTGGTTCTAAGTCGAAAAAAAAACCGTAACTTTTTTACTCCATTACTTATAAGAGTTAAAAAAAACAGTGCCATAAGGTTTGTAATGAAGGCGCCATCAAAAAAATGCGCCCGATGCATATGCTACCACCTACGTTGAATTTGAGTTCAAAGTCACGCTTACATCAAATTCAATGTGCATGATAGTATATGATTCCCGTTTGCTAAGCGGAAATTTGACAGTTCCACTTCAAAATGTAGTTGAATGGTACTAAGACTAAGCATTAAAAGAGAACCTATGTATTTCGTCCACTACACCATTTCCAACAGTATTTTAGAAACCTTCGAATGTATTTCAGAATAGTTATTTCTCAAATTAACAAACAAGTATTAATCTGAGAGTTATTTGTATTTGAGACACCTTCACATGAATAATGGAATAGTCAATTGTGTATTAGAGAACATCATATACATATATTTTGGAATAACCACTTTAATTTGAGAAAGCTTCAAATGTAGTTTGGAAGAAACAGTTTAATTTCAGAAAGCAACAAATGTATTTTCGAATTGCCAATTCTTTTTGGAAAATCGTCATTTGCATTTTGGATCAAACCATATTATGTAATTTAGAAAGTTTCAATATAACATTCCACACTGATTTTGTCCTGTGGGCATACCTCAAGGAAAAGGTTTGTAAGCATCGTCCTCACAATTTGGAATCTAAAATACAATTGTCACAATCTAAAATACATGAGGCTTTTCTAAAATATATATTTGATATTATCGATAATACAATTGTTATTTCTAAAATACACTTGATAAATCGAAAATAAAAATGGATTTGTTCAAAATACATATATGTTCATTCTAAAATACAAATGATACTTTCTAAAATACTGTTGGAAATGGTGTGGTGCGGAAAGTTAATTTTCGAGCATGAAACGTGGCACTACGCCCAGAAGTTCTGAAACCCCCTATACAGGGTGTTTCCTAACCTCTGTGACAAAATGAAAGGGTGATTCTTCGCTTAATTTTAAGACGAAAATAAGGTATAACTTTTTTCCGAATTTCGCTTTGTTTCCAAAATACAGGGTGTTTAATTTTTTTTTTGATTAGTTTTTTATTTTTAATTAATTTATCTTTTCCTCGATTTTGTTGAAGTTTGGTAACGGTATTTATAGTGATAACGGGCTCATTTTGCCATGAACAAATAAAAATTATCGAATACAGTGGCGTCCCGAGCGGCACTTCAACCAATATTATTTGGAAAAAAATGTACGCCACTGACTTTTTGTGTCATTTTCATTTTTTTCTCAGGTTATTCAACTATAAACGCAACTTTTTGATCTCTTGAATTTTTATCGTATCTTGCCTAATTTTTGATTGGTAAACTCAGCCATTATGAAGAGAACGTAATTTATTACGAATAAATTGAAAAACAATAGTTACTTAAATACATTATTGGAAACTTTCATACAGTAGGCAAATGTCATGAAGAAAACAAATAATGTGGTTGCCATGGATCGAACCAAAAAGCCTACTTTGCATCATATTGTTATTTTTGTGTAGTCCAGAGACATGCAATAAAGTGGTTTATCTCAAAAATTACGCAAGATACGATAAAAATTTAAGAAATCAAAAAGTTGCGTTTTTAGTTGAATAACCTAAGAAAAAAATGAAAATGACACAAAAAGTCAGTGGCGTACATTTTTTCCCAATAATATTGGTTGAAGTGCCGCTCGGGACGCCACTGTATTCGATAATTTTTATTTGTTCATGGCAAAATGAGCCCGTTATCACTATAAATACCGTTACCAAACTTCAACAAAATCGAGTAAAAGATAAATTAATTAAAAATAAAAAACTAATAAAAAAAAAAATTAAACACCCTGTATTTTGGAAACAAAGCGACATTCGAAAAAAAGTTATACCACATTTTCGTCTTAAAATTAAGCGAAGAATCACCCCTTTCATTTTGTCACAGAGGTTAGGAAACACCCTGTATATCTGGAAACCTTGTTTTCACGAAATTCATTTTTAATCATCAAACTTTCATTTGAAACATTTTTTTCCCCAACATAAAATTAAAAAGTTAATGGGGGGTTCATTTATCTGTGAACACCCTGTACTTATTTTTTATGTTTTTTTATTGTTTATTTAGGTATATCTCCTGGTCATTATTTTTCGGGGACGATTAGCATAATGTAGAAGGATTCGCGCCACATCTTGAGAGACAGTTATTTGTAGTGTTTTGTTTTGTTCTTCAAACGTGTTCAAAGCCCCTGGACCTGGATACAATGCATGCAAGGAAAAGCTAGATTATTTGCCCATTATGTGAAGTCAAAGAAGAACTGAGAAGTGATGAAGTTCTCTTTTGGATCATGAGAAGAGTTATGGAGAGAAGTTGTTTAGCCTGTGATTCTCTAAAAAAAACTTTTACCAAAGGTAATTTTTTGTGAAAAATATTTTTAAAACCACTCCTTGCCAGCTTTTTTTGTCATTTGATGAGCTGTAACTCGTTTAGTATTAGTGTTATCATGAAATGTTATGAGGAAAAGTTGTTCACTTCTTGGTTTATTCAGGTCATTTTGCTCTAAAAAAATGTTAAGGAAATCACATCCTTAGCGCAAAACGTACCGGGACTTCGAGTCAGATTTTTTGGTTGGATGCTCAGGAGGCAGTCCACAAACACTCCTCAAAATATCATTCTGTTTGGAATTATTATTTTTTTGAAAAATATTGACCTATCCTAGCTACATGAGAGACCAAGAGATATACCTAAATAAACAATAAAAAAAAAAAAATGAGTACCTACCTCTTTTCAATCAAGGATCAAAATCTGATCCACATTATGATTGCTTCTCATAAGCTTAATTAAAATTGAAAAGAGATAAGCAAAAAATTATACATGATTCATTGAAGTCAGAAGTTCAAACTATTTGCAATAAATTTTTCGTTATTCCTTATTATTTCGCCTAAATATCCTTTGGAACGATTTTCAACTTGAATACAGTGAAATGGATAAATTCAGGGAAAGCAATTCAATCTTCGGATAATCATAATGCCTAAAAAAATATTAAATTATTACTAAAAGAACTTCGTTCAGAGATTTAATACGTGGAGATTGTCTTTCTTTATTATTACCTATTTGAAAACAGATTAGAGTAGTATTCTTTTTTTTAAGGAAAAAATTAAACTGCTACATAAATTCCAATTCGAATCACCCGCCAAATGTATTTAACTTCTGACCAATCACGACAACGTACCCTGCTGCATTTTAGTAGTTGGGTTCGGCATTTTCATCGCAGATGTGACAGATTTTTAGTCACGTGATAACAATCAAAACATATACGACCAAATCACGTGCCGGGCTATTGAGTTCGATCAAAACTAGCGGAGGCATATGATCTGATCTTGTATGACTTGACTGTTATCACGTGACAAAAAAATCTGTCGCATCCGCGGTGATTATGCCGAACTCAACTACTGTAGGCTCTTTTTTCATGACCAAAGCAAAGAAGTTATTGTCATGTTTTACTGAAAACTGAGAATTCCTCACCGATTTCATCTCTCTCATCCCTGCTCAACTCATTCCATACATCGACCAAAACGAATTTTCGACCAATGACGGCCCAGATCCGGAGTTTTGTCGCACCAATCCCTTTTTTCCGGTTATTCGTATAAAGGAGCGGCCGACGCTCAACCTCCCTAATGAAGTCCTCCACCATGATTCTCTCCTTCGGTCGACCGACACCAACACGTAATTGAAAAAAAACACTCATTCTGGCTTGATTCACAACGAAATTCAAGTAAGCAACCCGTATACTATACGTACAACTGATTACTGATTCTAAGATCCTGGTTGGTAGTGGAGGAAGTTGATCTATTCACACGTTAGCTGTAGAAATTCGAGAGAAATACCTACCTTTTTTGATGAATTCCACATCACGTCTTATCTCCTGCTAGTGCTTTTTTTTAACAAGTTCAGAGCTTCAGTAAATAATTTATTTGTCGAAAATCTCAAACTATACAGAGTGGTCCATGCTGAATCCGTCGTATCAATGTTAAAATAAAATTGATTTTAATAATTATCATAAAACTGTATGATTGATTTTGCTCAAAATTGACAAACGGGAGTTTTTCAGGGTGAACAATAAGATTCTTATGTCTATTTTGCTGCATAACTTTTTGATTTCGACAAACCACCCTGTTTCCGACAAATATATTCAAGTTTCAATCATTCAACTCACGCGAATTTTATACAAGGGTTATTCTAAACGGTGATGCGGAAAAAACCTTCTCAACATACTTCTGATGTCCAAATATGACGATTTAACGCAATTTACCTTATTAGTCCGTTTCCAAGGTACAGGATGGTTATTAGTTTTAAAATTAAATTGACTAATTTTACATGCAATTCTGATCAAAATCTGAATAAAAAGACACTGATGGGAAAAAAATAGTTGTATGGCCATTTTAAACCACAAAATGGGCAGTGTAGGGCGCCTTCTAGCGGCAACATCCAGACAGAATTCATAATCGAATTTCTCATATCACAAAACACCCGTGTGCCAATTCCCAAACCAATATGTGGAAAAGTGTTCAAAATCATGAGAAAAATCGATGATTTCTAATTTTAAACTGGACCACCCTGTATCTTGAAAACGGTCAAATTTCGGTTTAAGGTAAGTTGCGTCGAATCAGTGGTATATGATAAAGATATAATGAGTGCAATTTCCAGACGCAAAAATATTTCGATTTAGCTGAATTTGCCTGAATAGAAAAATCGATAAAAGAGATACAAATTACAGGCCTGCTGTTCTTGAAACTGAAAATTTTCGGTTATCAATGCTCTGAAGGTCAATAAGTATGGTTCTTATTTTATCCACTCGAAAAAGCTGCGTCGGAGAGAAAAAAAATCATTTTACAATTACACGTAAATAATCACCTCATAAGTAAAAAATCCATAACACAAAAACCGATGAAGATATCAACTTGATATTTGAACAAGTAAATTCTATACAACCAATTATCCATAACTGTACCAACTAGTACATTTATTTCCTTATTCCTTGTTCCTTCGAAGAACCATCCTCAGATAGAGGAAACCCAAATTAAACCAATAAACTAATTTGATTGATTCAAGTAATTGATCTGTATGTCCATAGGCACCTGGTGTGTATGATTAATACACCAAAAGTTCTTCAATGTATTATATTTTGCTGAAAATTGGTTTTTTAACAGAAGGTTTTTCATGAGCTTTTTTTTGGTCTTTTATTGACAACAACAACATTTTTCTTCTATTAGTTACAATTCAATTGTTTTTACAGCCCTCTCCTCTCACAATCGAAAGTGCATTCCGCAAATGACAATCAATGTCATCACACATACAACCGGTGAACACTGCTTAGATGCAACAACGCAAAACAACAACATGCACATGTGAACGAAACACAATCCAAAAATAAACTAACTAACTAAATATTCGCAGGACACAATCGGCTGAAAAGCAAAATAGTATTTTGTTTCAAATCACAACAATAACTATCATTAAAAAAATATACAGGGTGTTAGGGAAACATTTTGAGGAAACGAGGGCAAGCTGCTATTCCACAATTTGACGTAAACATTCACTCTTTTAGAAAAAAATCCGTAAATTAAAAACTTTTGAATACATCAAGCAGATTTTTGAACAAGTGAACTCTATACAAAATTCTTCATGAATACGATCAACAAAATATACAGGGTGTTGGGGAAAACTTTTGAGAAAACGAGGATCAAAGTTGACAGTCCACAATTTTCACTCTTCTTTCTGTTGGAAATTGAACGGAGTTTTTTTTTGAAAAAAATTATGCTTGACTATTTTTGTTTAAAAAAATACTGAACACATAACTTTCAAGTCCGGCCCCATGCAAGGTAAATCTTTTTCAATTGCTCAAAAACATGCATTACCATCTAGTATTTGAATCGTGAAAATATCATCAAAATCGATAAAACCGGTTTTCAAAATAAAACCAAAAATTCAGTTTTTTTGTAGAACTTGTACACCCTGTATATTGGAAACATGGGTATTCCGTCTCATCTATCTATGTGCTGTATAAGTATTGACCAGTTGTTCTGGGACACCCCGGACACCCGGTATAGTTCAACATCAAGGAACAAAGATCAATGTGTAAACGAACACAAACTCTATAGATAAAGTTACAAGATGTAAACGTATCCAAAACGATAGCTTCATTGCTTGTATGTGATTGATAACCACGATCACATGACCAACCCTAACTTTATAGTAAGCACATCACGTGGTCTCCTCATCCAATTGACACAAATTTCAGACGAATAACAATAACCTTACCAAACACCAAACGTTGACAGCTGATCAAAAACAAGAAATTGCAAATTACTCCCACAAAACAAATTGGGTGTTTTTTCGTTTAATTTATTAATTTAAATAAATGCCGGATTGATTGTGGAGGAAAAGTGATCTCCAGGAATTTGTTGTGGAGGATTTGGAAGAGTCTCTGTTAGACCTCAAAGAGGTATGTAAGAGGTATTATGCATAGTTGATTTTTTTCCGAAAAAGTGAATTTTGGTTTTATGTATCTAACTGACATTATAATGTTTATACAGGGGCAAAGCCATATGTTTATGTTTTCTAATCATTCTGAAATTTATCGAATTGCTAGTACAAGGTGTCCCATAATTTACGTTACTAAGCCGGTAATGACTTTTTAAATTACGAGACGAAGAAGGAGCCGAGTCCGGAATTTCTATACGAGTAGTTTAATGATATTTAACGGCTGTGTATCGTATAATGTTTAATTTCAAACTGTGACATTTTTTTTTATCGATTTAAGAGAAAAACTGCTCTCTTATTGTCAGAACACTCATTGATGGTGGCAGTATGTTCAACATTCTTACCATGAGATGGCGTCAGCTTAAGCATGTCACCACTTGGGTTATAGATGAGTTAATTATAATATGTTACCAACATTCTATGTCAATTTAATTGAAACCATGAGATGGCGCCAGTTAAACCATGCTACTTGGATAATATAGATAGGTTACTTTTGTAACCAACATTTTATGTCAAGTTATAAATCATAACCATGAGATGGCGCCAGCCAAACCATACCAATACAATTTCACAGTCTTCGATGATGCAAAGAGACACTATTAGCGGAGTAGTAAAGTTATAGTTATTTACGTTACTAAGGCGGTAAATGACCTTTTAAATTACGAGTCGAGATGTTTATGGACGAGGCGACGAAGGATCCGAGTCTAGAATATCTAGACGAGTAGTTTAATGACATTTAACAGCTGTGTATCGTACATTGTTTTGTTTCATACTGTAATAACTATTTTTAATCGGTTTAAAGTGCTTTCTTCTCAAACCACACACTTAGGGTGGCATTCCACCTCACATTCGTACCATGAGATGGCGCCAGCCAGACCATGTAACAACTTATGTTTGTCCTATCTGATATACCTTACCAACCGTTTATGGTAAGTGAACAAGTTGCAAAATGGACCAAATTTTGCATAAAAGCTGCGAAGCGCAAAAGGTATCAAAAGGAGTTTGAGGAGTTTGAGGCTTTCTGCGAATGGCGCAAAATCTTCCGTGTAGATAAGACAGTGAACGAAAATATCGTGTTTGGCGCCAGCCAAACCGTGTTACCATGTTACCAATTCAATTTCACAGTCTTTGATGATGCAAAATGTCATTTTTGGAGTAGTCAAGTAATTTTTTTTTACAGTCTGATGATGTAAAGTATCATTTACCGGACTGGTTTTGGGTCCGGTAAATGATACTTTACGGTACAGTATGAAATAAATTATTTTTATTTCATAGTGTACTGCGAAGTATCATTTACCGGAGTTCGGTAAATGACAGTCTACATCATCTACTCCGCTAATAATGACACTTTGCATCAACAAGGACTGTGAAATTGCATTGGTAGCATGGTTTAACTGGCGCCATCTCATGGTTGACTTGACATTCCTCAGTGACTAGTGCCATTGCACTCTTTCCCATTTATCTTGTCGGCATAGTGCACCATAAAAAAAGATAGAATATGGAAATGATGACTGTTAACAGTCGAAAAAAAAAGAAATGTGAAGTTTGAAAATTTTCCAATGTGTCTTTTTCTTTGTTTTTTGTTCTTTCATCTTATTATGGTCCTGGTCCAGAGGTGACATCGGAGGTGGATGATTAATAACGTAGGATTAGTAACGTAAATTACTATTATTGGGTCTGTTAGTTGTTAAGTTAAAAATCACCACTCTAGATCAATGACGTGGAATTCGACATTCCCGAAGTATCCCCCCCCTCCATGGAAAAAGTCCTGTGGGACATGGAGTCCGAGGAGGGCAGCGACACCACCTCAATGCATTCGTTCCAGAGCATGACCTCCAGGTTCCGCTCTATGATGCATCATTGCATTTTACAAGGGGTCTCCACGCAAATATCATCGGCTGCTGTGAGTCACACCCACTTTAAACGCAGTCAATCCATGAACCCTTGCAGGAAAAAGTAAAGGCACCAATAGTCTTAAATTCGTCAGTATCGGCACCTCGCACGGCTACATACTGACATTCGATTCGGAACAAAACCTATGCTGGTGCTACAATGATACCGGTTTGTTAGATCAGGGTGCTGTGTCGGCGTTGGCTTTCAATCTGGAAAGTACCAGTTTGCTTGTGGGGTACGAAAGAGGGTACGTGGTGATGCTGGACGCAAAAAATGGCGACCAAATACGCAAGATGCCCGATGCGCATGCCCCGCAAACTGCTGTGCTCCATCTTATGTTCACCTTTCTAAGTAACCTGGCTTTATGTGGTGATTCATCAGGGTGTGTGTTCTCTATGGAGTTTAACAGACAAGTCGGAGTACGCACGTGGGACTCCAAGTGTTTATTTTCGGGCGCCAGAGGGGAGGTTTGTGTGTTTGAGCCACTGGTTCAAGGGTACGATATTAACTTTTTGAGCCGCAATGTTTTGGTGCTGGTGGCCATGGCCACCTTGTCCAAGGTGAGGTTTCTGTACCACTGAGCCCGCAGCTTAACGGCACAGTTGCAGATCATCGTAATCTCCGTAAAACCATGTCTCAAAGATCACTACAACCAGATGCTATCTAGAATCTCCACTACCCCTAATCTCTTGGCAGCTAGTCTCAATAGAAAAAACCTTCCAGGCTAGAGGGAACTATCTACACTACACCAGATTGATCACCAACTTTAGTTCAAATAGCAATAACAAAATTAGACTGATGCCCTTGAGAAATGTACAGTTGCCTTATCCTCTTACAGCGCTGCACTGGTTGGGTAAGTCAGTCATTGTTGTTGAAGTCAATTTTATTTTAATTTTAATGTAGGCACACGTCATCTGGCGCTTTTGGACACCAGCGAAAATCTCCGATTGGTCGAGGTGCGCACCCATCGGGAGGGAGCTGGAGGTACTTGAAATGTCTGCTGCTGGTTTGGTTTATGGCTCCGCCCACTTTAAAGTGCTAGCTGTGGGAGGCGGAGTTAGTGAGGCGTTTGCGCTTGCGGGCGAGCGCGCTTGTTATAATAGTTTGAGTTAGGTGAGTATGGTTGTTTTGTCCGTTACCTTTCCGTATTAAATATCTGAACTTATCCCAGTGGAGTTATCATATTGACAGCATAACATTGATAATTTGAAAGTGCACTTTTCAAAATTACACAGCTTCCTTGGTTTTTGAAATATTCACTTCAAATTTTAATGAAAGTTGCTGCAAAGTCTATAGTTAACACTCAAATTTCCAAAAGTTTTTCAGGATCAACCATTTTTGATATACAGGATGATTTATGGATTAATGTCAGTATTTAAAGTGCACATTTCAGAATTGAACAGCTTCCTTGGTTTTTGAGATATTAACTTCAAATTTTAGTGAAAATTGCTACAAAGTCTATGGTCTATGCTCACATTTCCAAAAGTTTCTCAGGATTAATCATTTTTGATATACAGGGTGATTTATAGATTAATGTCAGTATTTGAAGTGCACTTTTCAAAGTTACACAGCTCCCTTGGTTTCTGAGATATTCACTTCAAATTTCGGTGAAAGTTGTTTTAAAGTCTATAGTTTACACTCAATTTTCCAAAAGTTTTTCAGGATTAACAATTTTTTATACACAGGGTGATTTTTGGATTGATGTTAGTATTTAAAGTGCATTTTTCCAAATTGAACACCTCCCTTGGATTTTGAGATAATAATGTAACGAGTTTCGCTTTAGAAAACACTTGTCCAGTTTTAATTAATTTATTTAAAGTCACTAACACAACCACAAATATTTATGTTCACAATCGCAGCGTATATTTATGTTGTAACAATTATAATTCGCGGCTAATCGATAACTAACTCCCTGTCCGAATGGCGGAGCTTCTTATATAGAGCCTCTTCAATGCCTCGAAAGATGGCGAAAGTTCTCCAATATTCTAGGTGTAGGCAACCGAATAAACCTTGCTATTCTAGACCTTAACAGTGGTTTGGGATTGTGACAAACGGGACAAAAGCCGAGTTATTCGATGGCGAGATGCAATGGTTGTAACGTCGTGTCCGCTGTCGACCGCCTTGGAAGTTCGTTCCACTGGGCATGTTTCGTCACACTAATATAAAAACATCAGCGTCCAACATCTTTTTCTTGGTAAAATTGATCAATGCTATAAGAGACGACAAGACATTACCAAAAGATGGCATTTCTAACAAATGTTTGCCTCATTATAATAATATGTATATAATAGAACACATATTATAATTAGCTAATTTCTACTTTTTTGATTTTTTATATTTTATTGGTACATGATTTTAGCAGCTAAAAACATCTGGGGTGCATTTTGGCGGGGTTAAAGGTTAAAAGAAAATTGGATTCTTTTAACCTTTAACCCCGCCAGTATGGTACGCCCCTGATTAAAATTTTGAAATTCTGAGCTCAAATTCTCATTCAGCATTAAAAGTTTGTATGATGTACCAAATTTCATGATTTTTGTATGTAAGGTTTCGGAAATATTGAGGAAAAACCGTCTTCGGGGTGCCCTATTTAAAGGGGCGTAGCTCCCTTAGGAAGCATTTTTCGGCAAATGTTTATAGGAACTTTTTTTCATGAAAATACCCCAGGAATCACACAACGAATTTTTTACCAATCTTTAGGAAACACCCTGTATATATGCTTGAGCCTTTTTCACTTTCTCGAAGAAACTTTGGTTTACATAATATCTTCCCAACCGCTAATATTTTTTTGATAAAAATTTACTTACATCCTGTAACTACAGAGATGACAGACCTTGTATTAGAGACAATACCCAAGCCCACGGTCCCTTCAGATTTTGACGTATACCAGTTGGCTGCGATTATAATGGAGGAGAAGAGATGGGTCAAAACCAAATGCATATAAAAGGATACAACAGGTTGAGACAAAAATTTGTTGATATCCTTTCAGTCCAGTAATGTGGAATTAAATCCCTTTATGCATAAAAATACCTGGCTTGGCTTAAGGCTCAGACTACTTCATTTATTTTAGAACAAAAAATTAGGTAAAATTCAACAGTTTTCATCTGAAAAACGGCCGAAGATAAGATAGATTTGTCTTTTACAGATTGAACTAAGAATTTAACGTAGAATCTGAGAATGAAATAAAATACAGGATGTCCCATGTAAAATTTAAAGTTGGATGCTATGGTCAGCTTTTGGGATAAACGATACTGCTAGAATAAAAAGATTTAGTATAAACCAAACATTTTTTGCATACAACTTTTTTTTGTACACCTTGTAAAAAATGTGTTAGAGGGGAGTCAAAATATAGTGAATTTTGTATTTTTCACAAAATTGACAGCCTTTTTCTCGAAAACGGCAAAAGATAATATAGATCTACCTTTCACAGATTTGACTTAGAATTCAATGTATAATCCTAAAACTAAATACAATACAGGGCGTCCCATTTAAAATTTCAAAGTTTGGTGCTGTGGACAGCTTCTGGGACACCCTGTATAAATGATATTGCTCAATTTAAAAAATTTAGTATAAACTAAACAACTTTCGTATCAAACTTTTTTCTGTGAACCTTGTTAAAAATGAGTTAGAGGGGGGGGTCAATATATAGTGATATAAAAAAAGTATGTTTTGTGTTAAATATGTATGTACTTACCCTTTCAGGTGACCCTACAAGTAACGTCACACTTTCGGATCTATTGGTACTCGCAACAGGAGCAGATTGTCCTCCGCCTCTAGGATTTTCTACGAGGCCACAGATCATGTTTTTGCATCAAGACCATTCACGATTTCCTATGACAATTACATGCTTGAAAATTATTATGCAAGATGGATCATTGACATTAATGTGAGCGTTCTTACTTCTAAACTTTTATTGGAAAATTTTCGGGAAATAGCTATTTACCTAACAAGTGCGGAAAATTAGTTTTTCCGCACGAGTCTGCCGTTCACCGACCGACGCGTAGCGGAGTTCGGTGAAGCAGCCGAGGGCGGAAAAACATTTTCCGCAAGTGTTAGGTACAATAGTTTTTCTACAGACGTGCGGAAATAAGGATATAATTCGTAATTTAAAAGTTTCTGATGCAACTAATGACAAATAAATAATAATGAATGTCGAAATGTGTAACTAAGCGACCATAGTTCCAAAGTTTACTAATATACAATAAGTTAGGTCACTTAGAAGTCGGCTCTTTGAAACCCGTATACAAGCGCGGCCGCGGCGTCAAAGCATGCCGCTCAAAGAAACCCGCCCAGCGAAAATGGTTCAAAGCGACCGACAGACGTTCCGAACTAATGGGAACTGGGCTCTCCAAGAGAAACGAAGTAGAAGGGTGGAGCCGGTTTCGCGCGTTTTCGAAAGTGGTCCAACTGTTTATTATTAGTAAACTTTGATAGTTCCCTGGAAACCTGGTTGCTGTTTGCTTATGATATTGTCAATTTTGACATATCCGTGCGGAAAAATGTTTCCGCACTGGTGCGGAAAATCTGATTTTCCACACGGATATCGGTGCGGAAAATTGAATTTTCCGCACGGCTGTAGGAAAAATCTTTTTTTTATCGATCAAAGCGATTATGCCCCTTAACGGTGGATGTGAATTTAAAAAATATTTCCATCAATTTCTCTTGGCCGGCTATTAGTTCCTGAGATATATGCTGCCAACCTACACAAACCAGCATTACATTTTTATACTGGGTGTTTAAAAAAACATTGGGCAAAAATTAAAGGAGAGATTCCTGGGGTCCTGAGACCACGATTAGTTATTCCTAAATACCAAAGGAATAACTTTTAATTCTAAATAACTTTTCCTCATACAATTTTGCCGAATTTTCTAAAATAAGGGTACTTTACTCTTGTACAATTTTCATATTTTTTGGCCTACCCTTTATGCTGTTTGACTTGCAACCATTCTAAGTGCAATATGATTATCGAACATGCACCAACTTTTGGCAATATTTGTATTTTGCAATTTTGATTGTGCAGTTAATAAAAAAAAATCCCATATGTTGCACACTTAAGTGACCACACTGTATACACTATGATAATAAATAACCAATTAACTAGTCAAGATACAAATGATGACAATATAAAATATAAGTAACATTCAGATGATAATAGTAATAATCATTATTATTATTATTAAAAAAAAAACAATCAAACGGGCATATCGCTCTTAAAGTATGTTATAGTACATAATATAGTCAATACAGGATGATTTACATAAGTAGTCTGTCGCAGATATTTCAAGAACGACTTGTCCAAATATTTTTAATGATCAATTTGGGCATTGAGCATTCAAGCTCATGTGAAAATTACCTTGATAACGCCGTTTTCAAAACCCCCAAGTTTACTTTAAACATTTTTCATTTAAAACCACATTGCATGGATTAGTTCAAGTTCAAATAGCTTGAAAAAGGTTACTCCTAGCCTAGCCACTTCTACAAAGTATACCTTTTTGATGTAAGTATGATGGGAAAAGCAATTTTTCAATTTCAAAAAATTTACGAGTGCGCTCAAAAAAGTTATGACTATTTGAATGAGTGAAAAGGTGTGTAAGTGGCGTCCCCTACAAATAAAAGCAATTCCGTGCCCAAATTTAAATTTTGCATGTAAAACAACCCCATTTACCAAATTTTATCAATTGAACTTGATTGTTTCGAAAGTTATTCAAATAAATCAAAAATTCAACTTTGACACCTTGTATATCTTTGTTATTATCAACTTTCGGGATAGACAAGTTCGGGGTGATTGCAAAATTTTTGTGTTACGGTATGTCACATTCTTTCTGTATATTATAAAGTGACTATCTTATCCTTGTACTTTTACTCATCATTAGAGATTATTGTATATTTTGAGAGTGTTTCATTCAACCATTTTATAATAAGACTATATTATAAAATGCTATTAGCATTGCAGTTTCCGTCCTAGTGGGTTTATTGTTTTGTGTGGCAACCTACGGTAGTAGTCAAATATACAGGGTGTTCCAAAATTAGACGTCAATATTTTAATCACGTATTCTTCTCCCCAAAATAGAAATAAAACTTCATACAAAACTATTATCCACAAACTCTTCGTTTTGGTTGTTGATGTTTAGTAGTTTTGCCTACACATTTTTAAAATCCAGAGCTTTCTACATACAGGGTGTTTATTAATTGAATGCCGATACTTAGGGGTGATAATCCTTGGATGATTTTAAGACAAAAAGTTCATATGGACATAGGTCCGCAAGAGCCTAGATTTTGAGATACAGGGTGTTGAAATTTGAAAAAAAAACAAATATCATTACTTTGATATTATTCTAGATATATTTTTGAAATTTGGTACACGTGCATCAAAATGCATGGGAATGTTAAAGAGGGCGCCACTGATTTAAAAATATTGGAAGACACAGCAGGGTGTTAGTGCCTCGGTCGATGCAATTAAGTAGATTTTATTTTTTTAAGCGAGAACCATGCACCGGACGAAAAATTAAAGAGAACAAATTGGCTCAGAAATAAATACAGATTTCAAAAATAATTTTTTTTTTAAAGGAAGCAGTGGCGTACAAGTTTTTTCTCCAAAAATATTGAGTGCAAAACTCGTACAGACGCCACTGGTTAACATAGAAGACGTGTACCAAATTTCATAAAGATATCTGGAATAGTCTCAAAGTAATTATAAAAAAATCATTTTGGTACAACCTACACGTAAAGTCCACTTTTCAATGCATGCAAAGCAGGCGGAAACTCGCTAATTTTGGCAGCCGGGCGCAAAAGTAGGTCGCTTAGCAACGGTTCCTTGGATCCCAACGCTTCTATCTAATAACCACGTGTCAGCCTAGCATACTAAAAGGAACTAATCACGTGACAATCTCGGTGACAATGAATCCGCACCACAAAAGAATACAGGAACACACCTATTGTAACCATGGATTGACAGTTGTCACTAAACTTGTCAGTTGTCTGACTTGTCAGCAGTGTAGTGCCAGTGTATCGATTATTTATTTTTGATTTTCATAATTATTCTTTTTCAAATTATTACAAACTGGTTGTACAAAAAGCACTGTTTGTACCACGGACGAAAGATGATTTTGACTAGGCTAATATCTGCCCTCGCTTCGCTCGTGCTGCTACTTATACTCTCATCAAAATCATCTACTTTCCGCCCTAGATACAAAATGTACTATTTTGTACAACCTACACGTAAAGTCCACTTTTCAATGCATGCAAAGCAGGCGGAAAGTCGCTAATTCTGGCAGCCGGGCCTAAAAGTAGGTCGCTTAGCAACGGTTCCTTGGATCCCAACGCCTCTGAATTTAATAACCACGTGACAGTCTAACATACTAAAAGGAACTTATCACGTGACAATCTCGGTGACTATGAATCCGCACCACAAAAGAATACGGGAACACACCTATTGTAACCATGATTTGACAGTTGTCACTTGTCTGACTTGTCAGCAGTGTATCGATAATTTATTTTCAATTTTCATAATTATTCTATTTAAAATGACTACAAACTGGTTGTACAAAAAGCACTGTTTGCACCACGGACGAAAGATGATTTTGACTCGGCTAATATCTGCCCTCGCTTCGCTCGTGCTGCTACTTATACCCTCGTCAAAATCATCTACTTTCCGCCCATGATACAAAATGTACTATTAGTTTTTGAAATTTCAACACCCTGTATCTTGAAAATTAGGCTCTTGCGGACCTATGTCCATATGAACTTTTTGCCTTAAAATCATTCAAGGATTATCACCCTTCAGTATCGGCATTCAATTAATAAACACCCTGTAGATGTTATTGAAACTCGCTGAGACGCACCATTTTTTCGAGAAATACGCATTTGAAAATCTTTTTACACACTGATTTAAGTGAAAAATGTCGTGTGCATCTAGCTAGACTATTATGTATGGTTTAGTGAACGCATAAGCATAATAATAATGATCAAGGCGTAAGTCACTTCATTAATGCATAGAGCATAAGAGATTAGGGTGTTTATGGAATGTGGTATTTAATACACAACAACTGTCAAACATATAAAAAACATATCAGTAGACGCGGTGGTGTTCGTTGATATTTTGCTCCAGGCATTCTCCAACATGATTTTATTTTTATGATCTACATGACCCAGATTCCAAATGCATGGAAACTGTTCAATGGTCTCAATAAAAAATCCCTTCTCAAAACACATCACTCCACTAGACTAATTTCACTCAAATTCACCTCAATATTTCACTATTTCACCGTTGTAAACGACAAAAATAACAAAAGAAAGAAACCGTCCGTCCAGCAGATTGTCAATGTCATCAGACAGTCCCTGATCATGCATAATCTAGTGCATAAAAGTTGAAAGTTGGGAACTTTTACGCTTATGCATTATGTTTATGCTTTAATCATTGAGACTAATGTTTTCAATAAACACTGTAGTTTGTATAGATACATTTAACTGTTATGACTTGTGCCCTAGAATAACGCTTTGATCAATAAGTTATGCTTATGCCTTCGCTAAACCCGCCATTACAGGTACAGTATGTTTACTGTTTTGTGCATTTTTGTGGATATTTCCTAAAGTCAGTTTTAATTTCATGTCAAGTATGAGTTTTGATTGACGAGCCAATTTTTAACGCATATGCTTTTATGCAGTTGTACGAACCATCTTGAAGTTACGCCTATATTTACGAATGTGCTTATGAATGACTTGAGTTATGCTTATGCTTATGAATGTGTTGTATAAACCAGGCTTTAGATGTATTTGAATTTGACACGACCACAAAAGATTTCGACCAGTAAAAATCCCAACCTTAAATAAATCCAACAACATTGTCACTTTTGTACCACTTTATTTTGCGAATGTTTTCTCCAAAACAGTCTTCAAACGGAGCGATATTGACAAGCATCATCGTCTTTGAATTGGAGGCAGGAGTGTAGCAGCAACGTCAACTTGCTGCAATCAAAAAGTCAGTCAATAATCGATTTCGACTTATTTCATCACTCACCGATACGGAACATCCGCAGACTTGTTGGGCAACGCAACAAAAGTTTGGCGACGTTGGGGGTCGCCAAACTTTTGTTGATGTTTTTTATTTCTGTCAATCTCTCGCCTGCTCCAGAGACACTCACTCTGCTTGGCGCCCTACTGAACCATTTTTTTCATCACATTTGAATTGTGGTAATGTAAGCAATCGATTTTTTCATTTTTTCCACATATTATGATATAATTTGCTCCTGAATTTCTATAAGAAGGATTTTTTTTTGACAAGCCAAAGAAAAACATGAGAAATGAAAATGAAATATTGAAAAATGTTGCAGAAACAATTAATACAAATTATAATATCTCGGAATATAGAAAATATATCGATTTAGCAGGAAATTTTCATTCAAAATCATCTCAAAAATACACAGGGTGTACCGAAAAATGCGTTAGAAAATGAAAAATTGGATATTGATGCAAAATTCAACAATTATTTAAAATCTTCATATCTCGGAATTTGGAGAGATACGATTCTGCCCTATCCACGGTTCGTTTGAGCAGAAAATTTTCATTAAAAATCATATTCGAAATATACAAGGTGTCTTGAAAAATACGCCAGAAAATCGAAAATTGACAATTAATAAATATAATTATATTTCGGAATATAAAAGAGATTTTGCAAAAAAAATTCGCCGTTCTTGAGATTTTGCCAACTTTGTTATTTTTAATTTTTTTGATATAGTGCGACATATCACATCAGGGTAGTTTTTTCCTACTAAGAAAATGACGCAAACATTTTTCCAAAAAAACTTACCGTTTTCAAGATTTTGTCAACTTTGTTATTTTTGTAGGGGTAGTTTTTTCCAACTAAGACAATGAAACAAGAATTTTTCCAAAAAAATGCACCGTTCTTGAGATTTGCCAACTTTGTTATTTTTAATTTTTTTGATATAGTGCGACATATCAAGCAATGGTAGTTTTTTCCAACTAAGACAATGAAACAAGAATTTTTCAAAAAAATGCACCGTTCTTGAGATGTTGCCAACTTTGTTATTTTTAATTTTTTTTGATATGCATCTCAGAGTATAGAACGGATGCGACCTTAAACTGTTCATCAATCGATTAAGCAGGAAATATTTATTCGAAATCATCTCAAAAATATACAGTCTTGAAAAATACGACAGAAAATCAAAAATTGGAAAATGGAGCAAAATTCAACAGTTAATGAAAATAAATTAAAATTTCCAAAAGCGGATGAATAAAATAATCTCTAAAAAAGTTACAATTTTGATGTTCTATACCTAATCCAATCAACAGAACGTAAAAAAAAACAGTGAAAAATACATGAAACAGCTAAAACATACAAACAATAATACTATTTTATAGTTGATACATCGAACGTACGGAGTAATAAAAAAGACACCTGATTCATCATCATCAGTTGATTTATTACTCCGTACTTTTGATGATTTTTGTACATCATCATCATTTTTTTCTATGATGATTATGGCACACTATTTTTTTGTAGCAGCAGCACCAATGCCGCAAGACGGAGACATCAACTACAAGGACTGGGTGTTCATAAACTACGCACATTTAAAAGATTCGAAGGTTTAACGCAAAGAGGAAAACCGAAAAAAAATCAGTAAATTTCGCGAAAAATGCGCAATTACTCCGGTATTAAATTAGGTCTGAGCACGTTTCGCTTTTGAGCTGTGACAAGCAAGTAAAGCTCGGGATTCTGTACAAATTTTGAGTTGGAAAGTACAAAAATGAATTTGCCCGAGCAGTTGTACATGTTATTTTGTTTTATTGTTACAAAGTGATACTTTTTTTTAATTATTTTATATTGTTTTTAACTTATATTTAGGGAGCTTTTTTCTCTTCCTATATTTGCTTTTGTTGGTGAGATCATTTTTGTTGATGCAGCTTGGGTTGTGTTGGAAATGATTCATATTGTTTCCAACATCGCAGCTTATTCGTTACAAATCCCTGCACAATTCAGTTTTCGTCTACTACTATTTGATTTCCATATAATAAATTTACGTTCTAGATTGTACTAGAAGTAGGGTTAGTGTCTTTTCGATATAACCAATTAGGAATTGTTGGATTATTTGAAAACTGAAATTTAAATCCGTCCAGTATGTAGTAGGCAAGGGGTTGGACCGTAGCTCTCTAATGGCATCGAACAGAGTGACAGGAAAAGGTGCTTCAGCGTTGTTTGTTGTTTTTTCTGTTTAGAAGCTGGTCTCGCTAACAGGACTTGTACATATTATACTTTCATAAAAGATGTGTAAAACTAAATAAATATTATGTGCTTTATTGGTTGTTATTGCCCTGAAACTCTCCATGGGAATGGAAATGGACAAACAGGTAAGATCACTCGAATTAATATTTGTCTATAATTTCCAAGAAATATGATTCGCTATTATTGGTTTTAGTTGATAGAAATGATTTTTTCTACGATTTGGCAACGCTGGAACTGGCCAACGTTGACAGTTGACAGTCTTTCTCCACCTGTCAAAGTGGGTGGAGCTTATATTTTTTCCAACAAATTCTTATCCTATGTCAAAATCCCATAAGAAAAGTTTTCTTGGGTGTTTTTGAATTTGTTAGAAGCAAATTAGACAACTTTGGTTGGACGAGAGTTATAGTTACTGGAAACATATAAGTTTTTGACAGGGTAATTTCATTTTAGTGTATAATTAATACTTCAAAAAAATTGGAGGTTATATTTGTCTACTTTCTACCGGCTTTTTCTCAGATAGTGGCTTTGAAGCATATTTTAACCTTTCAATTTTTTTTCAAGCATTTATTGTCGTTCTAAAATGAAGCATTAATACTAGATAGCTTGAAAACATGCTTCAACGCAATTTTTTTTAAAATAGCCTGATGACAAATAACCTCAAAATGTTTCCAAGCATTAATTATACACTAAAATCGACAAATTTTGTGAAAAACATATGATTCCATTAAATATCACTATCGTCCAACCAATATAATTACTGCTAGATTTGCTTCTAACAAGCTCAAAAAACATTTTCTTATGTTATTTTTCAAATAGGATACGGTTTTGTTGGATAAAATATAAGCTCCACCCACTTTTGTGAGTGACGACTTGGGCAGTCTATTTTATTTGTTATCGTGTTGTGCAACATAAACATAGTCAAGTGTTGGCTGGATTTCAACCAATGAAGTTTGAGTGTCAGAACTAGAATGTAAGTATGTCCATATAATATTACATGTTGAATACCTTGGCGCCCTCTACACCAAATATGGTACGGTTTACTCAAAATACCCACAACAACTGTTGTCTTTTTGTCTTCAAAAAAATTAATTAAACATTTTCCAATAAACTTCAACGTTTTTTGAGTTATATGCTAAATAATTAAAACAGGAAAGATACTTTGACTAAATGCTTTCCGAAATTGATATGTCTGTATTATTTTCGTATTAGCATTAGCATTTACAAACCGGGCATAGTGGAAAATGCTTGACGCCATAAACAAATCAGCGAGTACGTCGTAGAAGTTTGATTCGCAAAATCAGAGCGTTGCCAAATTGTCCAGAGTGACTTACCTTTGTGTCTAAGAACTAACATAACAGTTTTATTTAGGTTTATTGAAATTTTTGAAGTGATTTTTTGCGGCGTTGCGTTGAGATAATTTGTCGACAATGGGGAGTGAATTTGAAAAAATGAAACGCATAATATGTAACATGTAACGATTTTAGATCTCGTTACAGAGAGAGAAAAAGATAAACGTAGTGAGGAAAGTTCTAATTTGATCAAAAATTTGAAAAAAATGTCATAGTGAGGTTATGTTTGCATAATTTTAATTAACTTCAGGAATTACCTCAACTACTTTGAAGAGGGCGCTTTAGTTGATTGATAGGGAAGTCAACAATGATACAAACGAATAGCCTACGCTCGGGGTATTATGCTTACTCCGGTTCCAAGGCTCGATTAATTTCTAGTGGTGTTAAATCACAAATATAGCCTTTGATGGTGATGTTCAGCAGAAAGGTCGATGTCACCAGAATAAATGGCTTCAAGAAAATGTTCTTATTTGTCACCTGTCAGAGACCTTTCACTTTCTATTGTCCAATAGTGATGGTTTGACTGAAGTGTCTATTATCATTATTGTTATTTAATTTCTATGAAAAAAATTGGAGAAAAGTATCACAGTTTGAGTCCATGTAACTTGAAGGTCCTTCGTTGGATTTTGATGATTTTTAGGTTTTGAAGTTTATTTCATGAACATCATCAAAATCGGTTAATTCAGTAAAAAAAAAATTAAAATCGTAAAATATACAATTTTCAGGATTTTGTCGAAATTCGAAAAGATAAAAAATCACAACAAATCAAAATGTGGATCAAATTCCTTAGAAAATGACTCCATTAAAATCAGTCAGCCCAGTAGAAAGTTATGTCGTTTAAAACAAAAAATACAAATGTTGAAAAATAAAACTTTCAAGATTTTGTCGATAATGTTAAGATAAAAAAATCATGTAGAAAATAACGTAAGATTTATCAAAATCACTTGACCCAGTAAAAAGTTATGCCGTCTGAAAAAAATTCCAAAATTGTTGAAAAATATAGAATTTTCTTTCTCGTAGGGATAAAAAAATTACAACAAATTATGAAGAAAGTTGATTAAATTCCCTACAAAATGACGCAAGATTCATCAAACTCGATGAACCCAGAAAAAAGTTCGGTCGTTTTGAGAAAAATATTGAATTACATGAACTCAAACTTTGCTATAAAAGTTCGCTATGAACGCGGTTTATTTAAGGAAATTTCCTCAAATCAGTTGACACTGGCAACAATGCATAACATTATTTGCTTGTCGCAACTGTCAACCGAGACATGGCGGCGTAGCCAGACTGACTTTTATTTATAAGTAAATAATAATTCTCTCAGATGTTGCAGAACGGTTGTGGAAAGTTGATATTTTAATAAGAAAATGTTGATTATCATTGTTGTTATTCGATTAACAACATAAATCCTTGGCATTGGGTAAAATAACTATTGTCCAAAAAACTCAATTTATTTAGTATATTTTTGGGTATCAAAACACAGAGAAAAACTTCAGAATCAAATAGAGGTTTCCTGTGCTAGTGCTTATAATATGTAGATCTATTGCTTAAAAATTGTTTCTGAAGTTTCTTGGATCTGTGGTCTGGATTAAAACTAGGAAACTCCTCCTCCTCTGCGTCAAATTCTTCAATAATAAGTTCTGAGACGGTGCACAATACCTGAAATTAATTTGCCTATTTTTGATGATTCTCCTCAAAATTAGATTGAGTTTACGTACCTACAAAGATTTTATTAAAACGGACCTTCATAAATTATTTCTGCATTGAAGTTTTCCGCCACAAACTGTAATATAGCAAGCGTTAATAAAGATAAAATTTGGATTAATATTCACATTGAAAATATTTTCAATATTGAGCCAATGAACCAGGGAGAGTGCAAAAAAGGTGACAGAATTATTATTCTGAATAAAAGATGTATCATTGACATTAATGTGAGTGTATTCACTTCTTAACTTAAATTGGAAAATTTTCGGGATTTTTTTTTTATCGATAAAACCTATACCTACACAAACCACATAACATTTTTATACAGGGTGATTGAAAAACATTGGGCAAAAATGAAAGGAGTGATTCCTCAGCTCATTTCAAGAAAAAAAGTTCCAATAAACATATAGGTCCGAAAATGCATCGTTTTTTTTTTTTAAATCGATATTATCTTGCCCACCCACAACGCCACTGGACACAATATTTTTTAATTATCAGGGTCAAAATAAGCCCCTTATTACTTACAACAACGATGCCAAATTTCGAACAAATCGGTCAAAATTCAACAGAATTATATAAAAAAAGTGATTTAAAAAAAAAACTTTTTGCCACCCTGTGTCATATGAACGATGCGTTTTCGGACCTATGTTTATTGGAATCAGGAATCAATCCTTTCATTTTTGCCCAATTATTTTCAAACACCCTGTATAGAGGATTAAATAGGAATCATTTAAGGAACTCAATGATAGGAATCGTCCAGTCACCATCAGCAATAATCAGCATGAACATCGAGCAGTGTAATTTGAAAATGATTATTAGTTTTCAATGGGTAACTAACCCATGGTAGATGGCCCAACTATCCCAATCTAGTGTAGATTTGTGGAGCTACAATAATGAAAACCTCAAGAAATTAATAACTCAATATATTAGAATAGATAAATAGATCATTCGAACAAGTATGGAACAAAACTATAAATAAAGTTTATAAAACAAAAAAATCATCAAATAAACAATAGATAAAATGAATAAGCATTATTTATTTCCAATAGGCCTGATGTCCATCCACAGGAAATCTATGATAATAAATAACTTATTTACAAATCAAGATACAAATGATGATAATATAAAATATAAGTAACAATCAGATCATAATAGTAATAATAATATTATAGTAGAACAATCGATATTAACCACAGAACATATACAAAGTTTAGAAGACAAACTGACGTATAAAATTTTACGAAACAATGCGCCACGGAATGAAGTGGATGCGAATCGAACTATCAGACTTGGATAATGTATTATTGAAGATTAATTTGTCTGTTTTGGTTACAAGTTATTTCAGTTCCGAAGCAGTTCCGAACTGTTCTACACATGCGCACTTGAATATTACCATGGCAACATTGGAGTGCGCATGTGTAGAACAGTTCGGAACTGCATGAATTTGGAACCAAAACAAAGCTAATAGAGTGAAATCAAAGCATGAAAGACAACATGAAGGTAAAGGGTGACGTTCAAATGACTTCATCTATCATCATGACAAGCTAATAAGCTGTCGTGGCATTCCACATACCGCCATCTTCTCGAGATCTAACGAACTTCAGGCACATCAGCGCCTCTCCGTGGATGCGAATCAAAGCTTTCACTTAGGCACCGCCCTCCATTTACGTTTTTGTTCTTAACTTTGTATATGTGTTCTGTTATTAACCTTAATGTACGATCTGCTAAAAGTGATTTAAAAAATAACAATCAAATGGGCTAAAAGTAAGTTATACCTACACTCAATAAAGGATGAATCACGTAAGTGGTCTGTTACAGATATTTCAAGAACGGCTTGTCCAAATATTTTTGATTATCAAGTTGCACATATTTTGGGAATAAAAAAATTATCAGGATCATTTACAAAGAACTGATGATCAATGTTTAAAAAAAAAACAATAAACGGCCTCTACTCATGTAGTAATCACCGATTAAAGAACGCCAATCAACGTCACACAACACAATCTATTATTTATTTCCCTCTGGCGTACATTTTCTTTTTTATTTATATGCAAGTAGTATATTTTTGGGTACCTATTTTGTTTTTTTTCGCTGATGACCTTTGGGTTGAAGTTTATACTAAAAACTAGGACGATCTTCAAAATCAGCTATTACCTATTTCTTTCTATACCCCTACCACAGTGTATTCAACAAAGCTCTGCTCCTCGATATTTTGCACCAGCATCATTGCCAAGTGTCCGATTTTAACAAGGTATACTCCATTTTACTCTCTATATTTATCAACAGTTAAAACATGATAGAATCAAGATAAAATCAACTCTCATCTAATCTCATCAGTTAAAGATACAACAAAAACGATATTATTGGCATCCAAATATGTATTTTTCATTCTGGCACGATTTATTTAACAAAACTTATCATCTCCTCCAAAAATGCCTCGAAAATGTGGCAACAAGATCGGGTTTCTTGTACCTGTGATCTACCCATTGACTTTAAACTTATAAAACTCAATGGATCTACCACTCGCTTATACTTGGTATCGATTTTACGTTCAAGCGTAAAAGAATTCATTCATGTTGGTAGTGGTTATGACGAGTTATGCGGTGTTGCTTTCACATTGTCTGTGTTAAGTGCTCAATTTGCCTTGTTTATGTGTGATTTTTACACTATTTGTGATTTGACGGTATTATTATTGTACATTAATATGGTGCGAAAGCATCAAGTTTGTTGTAAATTGGATCATAAAAACCAGGATTTTTCGTTTAATCAGTGAATATACCCTCGACCTCGTACCTTCTTACTTCAGTGGCTTATCATGTATTTTTGGTATTGTTTGCAATTCATACAGAGAAAAGTATATTTCAAATGAAAATTAACACAAAAATTAACGTAAATAACAACTTTGCTCATCTACATAAAGGACATTCCTGGTTCCATAACACTTTGTGACTACAAATTTTGAAAAAATCATTCATCAAATGTTTTTGGAAAAATACTGAGTAAATTTTTCATTTTCTCGTTTTTCTAAAATGTTTGAAACTATTAAATTTTGAAAAGTTAGAAAAAAGCCATCCAATACAAGATGGGGCACGAAAAACTTCCCACCCAGGATTTCATAGGTGTTTGGTGATCAATATCAATCAAAAATCGCTTAGACAAGTCAATATACCTATTTCTTTTTACACTTTTCTTTTGTTAATTTCACTTCCGTTCAGGCGTTGACAGGTATATACCCTCAGAATTTCAAATGGATGAGGTCGTTAGATAGGTATTTTTGTCAAGTTTATCCCCAAAGTTTCAAGTTGCTACTATAAATTATAATTTTTTATTATCAATCAATTTTTGGGGGGAGCCTGTCACTCTTTATTTGGAGTTGCTTGCGCCTTGTAGAATTCAACTCCACGAAAAACTTTTTTATTGTTTGTAAACAGTCAAGTCTTTTCCTGCCAGTGTTATTACCATTTTTTTTTTCATCACTCATAACCATAACCTACAAGTGATTCCCTTCTATGATACCATTGATACCCCACAAGTAAGTATACATTTGTATTTTCAGATTTATCATTTTATTCCTTCATGATAACTCCTATAATAATTTTTTTTTATAAATTGCAATATGGTATTATAATTTACAATAATTGGTGCCCAAATTACTCGGCATCCAATTTGATATTGAACAAACCAAGTTTTTCTCAAAGATTTTTTTTTGTCAATGTATACAATATTATAGGTATGTAGCTACCTATTTACTCACATACTTAGTTGTCATATGCTTTCTCTAAAAAATATCGCAATAACCAATTACTTCATATTTACTTATAACTAAAAACTTGTGTGGGATATCAATATCATACATTTTTTTAGCTCCTGTCCTCACAACAGTGTTGCCGTTTCTTTGTTTGTTGGGTTGGGATTGTTAAGGTGAGTGGGTTGTATGTCATCGGAATCCAGATTTGATTTTGTTAATAATCATAAATTCTTAGATAGATAATAAAAAGACAATAATTGTGCTGTGTGTCAAAATCAAAATTCATTTTCAATTCACTGTTTTTGTGTGAAATTTTGCTTATCGTTACCTATTTGTCTGTATCAAAATATTAATAATGGTAGATACAAACAATTCAAATTAAAATTTTATTTTGATTTGAAAAAGAGTTTCGATGTTCATTTTATGGATTTTCATAACAGTGAAAAGAGTATATCGGATTTCACTTTGCAATTGACATCGATTAAAGCATTTTCACTAGAATTTTCACACCTTATATTTTATAAACCCCTATTATTATACATATAGCAATGTATAGTTTCTTATTACTAGAGAACAACTTTAAAAGTTAAAATAACTCATGATGTCAATATATTCATCCAGTTTCCTGAAGAATTATCTGCTGTGAAGCATATCAAGCAGAGAATTACCCATGTTATCGAATAATAAAAAGCGCAAGATATTTGGAAATCCCGCGAAAATCTTCGGATAAGTACGGCAACATTGTTATCATGTGGAAGTGGGAGCTGCATCCAGTCGCAAGTCCGCCGATGAGGTGACAAGGCTGACGGCTGACGGATGAAAACAGACAGCTGATTCCCGCTTCGAACCAACCGATACGCGATCACGCGATTCTCCGGTTATTCGACCAAAATTTGGTTTTTAGTTGTATTTTGTGTAAATAAAATTTTGTATTACGAGTGTGTCTACTTTGCTCAATCGCAGAAGACCCACAATTATATTATTATGGTGATAGTTTTCGTCTCTTTATGGCACCAACAATATCAACCGGCTGGACAAATTTCTCTTTGATAAAACCGTTAAGTCGCAAACGTATTTGAATCTGAATTGGCTTACGAAAATATCTTATAAAAATGTTTTATAGGATACTTGATTTCAAACGTACAAGACAGCACTATAAAACTAATAAAACACAAAATAAAAATGGGCACAAAATAGCATAACATTGTCTTATAGTATGTTTTGCCTAAAGATGAGTTACGTTGCCAAGAACTGGCACGATTCTAATTCAAATTTGACCAACGCTTTTGATTTCGAATCACCCGCCAAATGTATTTAACTTCTGACCAATCACGGCGAGGTACCCTGCTGGTTTTTACTGTAGTCTACAATTATTACTGTCGGATAACCGTATTTTTTTCGCGACTTGACGCATTCTGCTTTTTTTGCGATTCATAGCCTGCCTAGTATGTCATTACACCTTGATAGTGATCCAGAAAGTAATTTTTCTAAACCTAGATCACGAGGGAGCTTAAAAGATTACTCGCGGAAAAAGACCAAACAATCGAGGAGCTGAGGTCAAGCAATGAACAAACTCCAACAAAAACTGAAAACCATCAGAGACCTAACAGAGTAGAAGTAAGATAAACTATGTTAAGTTATGGAGGTATCATGAACTTTCAAGTAATTCATCAAAAAAAGAGAAGTCCGCTTCAACTCTTTGTGTATTGGTAGAGGTGTTCTTTCGAGTTTCTGCTTCTGTAGCGAACGAGTTAAAACTATAATTATTATTGATACGCAAATGTGTGAAAAAAGTTCTAACATGATGAATGAATCAATCAAAGACGAGAGGGTAAGATAAACTATGTTAAGTTATAGAGGTATCATGAACTTTCAAGGAATTCATGAAAAAGCCCAAAAAGCAAAAAAAGGCTGCAAAACAGTAATTGAAGCGATCAAAGAACATCAGCAGAGACCTAACAGAGTAGAGGTAAGATAAACTATTTTAAGTTCTGGAGGTATCATGAACTTCAAGGAATTCTTGAAAAAGCCCAAAAAGCAAAAAAAGGCTTCAAAACAGTAATTGAAGCGATCAAAGAACATCAGCAGAGACCTAACAGAGTAGAGGTAAGATAAACTATTTTAAGTTCTGGAGGTATCATGAACTTCAAGGAATTCTTGAAAAAGCCCAAAAAGCAAAAAAAGGCTTCAAAACAGTAATTGAAGCGATCAAAGAACATCAGCAGAGACCTAACAGAGTAGAGGTAAGATAAACTATGTTAAGTTATGGATGTATCATGAACTTCAAGGAATTCTTGAAAAAGCCCAAAAAGCAAAAAAAGGCTTCAAAACAGTAATTGAAGCGATCAAAGAACATCAGCAGAGACCTAACAGAGTAGAGGTAAGATAAACTATGTTAAGTTATAGAGGTATCATGAACTTCAAGGAATTCATGAAAAAGCCCAAAAAGCAAAAAAAGGCTTCAAAACAGTAATTGAAGCGATCAAAGAACATCAGCAGAGATCTAACTCCAAAACTACAATAAATAGACTTTTTACTTTTTTCCTTTGCAATCAATGAAAAAAATATACAAGGTGATTGGGAGAAGATTTCCATCAAAATTAATTGAATAAAACCACAAAAGTGTCACATTAAACCAACATTCTACCGTTATCCGATGAACCAATAATTATGGACAATGATGACCCACTTAACGACCCCGATCGGCGTCAAATCCCCATTCGGCGCAGAAACATCGGCGAAAGCGAAAAGAACAAATTCCGCAAAGAGTTGTTCAAAAACACCACTTCTGCCGATGGTGAGATAAACTATGTTAAGTTATGGAGGTATCATGAACTTCAAGGAATTCATGAAAAAGCCCAAAAAGCAAAAAAAGGCTGCAAAACAGTAATTGAAGCGATCAAAGAACATCAGCAGAGACCTAACAGAGTAGAGGTAAGATAAACTATGTTAAGTTATGGAGGTATCATGAACTTTCAAGGAATTCATGAAAAAGCCCCATTTAATTTTCACTTTATAGTAACCCAGAAAGTAATTTTTCGAAACCTAGATCACGAGGAGCTTGTGCGAGTAATCGCGGAAAGAGGTCAAAGAATCGAGGAGCTTGAGGAAACTCTACGGCAAAGGAATGAGAAGATCAAGAAACTGGAAAGACGACTGAGAATCCTCAAAGACATGACAGAACGGGTAAGATAAACTATGTTAAGTTATGGAGGTATCATGAACTTCAAGGAATTCTTGAAAAAGCCCAAAAAGCAAAAAAAGGCTTCAAAACAGTAATTGAAGCGATCAAAGAACATCAGCAGAGATCTAACAGAGTAGAGGTAAGATAAACTATGTTAAGTTATGGAGGTATCATGAACTTCAAGGAATTCTTGAAAAAGCCCAAAAAGCAAAAAAAGGCTTCAAAACAGTAATTGAAGCGATCAAAGAACATCAGCAGAGATCTAACAGAGTAGAGGTAAGATAAACTATGTTAAGTTATGGAGGTATCATGAACTTCAAGGAATTCTTGAAAAAGCCCAAAAAGCAAAAAAAGGCTTCAAAACAGTAATTGAAGCGATCAAAGAACATCAGCAGAGATCTAACAGAGTAGAGGTAAGATAAACTATGTTAAGTTATGGAGGTATCATGAACTTCAAGGAATTCTTGAAAAAGCCCAAAAAGCAAAAAAAGGCTTCAAAACAGTAATTGAAGCGATCAAAGAACATCAGCAGAGACCTAACAGAGTAGAGGTAAGATAAACTATGTTAAGTTATGGAGGTATCATGAACTTCAAGGAATTCTTGAAAAAGCCCAAAAAGCAAAAAAAGGCTTCAAAACAGTAATTGAAGCGATCAAAGAACATCAGCAGAGACCTAACAGAGTAGAGGTAAGATAAACTATGTTAAGTTATGGAGGTATCATGAACTTTCAAGGAATTCTTGAAAAAGTCCCGGTTCTTGTAAACATCAGGCATCCAAGTACCATTTCAACTGAATTTCAAAAATAATGTATTGATGTAATTATTTTTCTCGAAGATTTTCTGAAAAAATTATTGTTATTATTTCGATGATTTTTTTCCCCAAATATAACTTCTTCAAAAGATACATTTCAAGATGAGTATTTTTCGTAATTTATTCCAAATCTTTGTTGATTTTCTTGAAGATTGATTTACATCAAGCTCTATTCCTCAAAGTTTTTAGTTTGAAAGGTATAGGTACAAGTCTAATAATTTGTTGCATCGATTTATGGAAAAATCCAAACAAGTTCACTTTTTTTAAATGGAACACCCTGTATATTTAGCGTTAAAATGAAGGATCTTTTTTCTTGCTTCCAAATACATTTACAGTATATGTCTTACTGAGTTGGAACCATATGGAAAACTTTTATTATTAAAAGAGAAAAAGTGAAGAATACATTTTTCTCCAAAAATTAATAAATAAATAAAAAAGTTATCCATATGATTTCAACTTAGTGAGACACACTGTATACAGAGTCTGCAAAAAGTGCGCAGTTTGACATAGTGAATAGAGTATTTCAGGATTATAATTTTTTGTGAATAAGCATGATAAGTATATGTGTCCGCAAACATCTTGTTAAAATACAGTGTTGAAAGTTGAGGAAATTCAATTTCTTGTCTGTAGATTCGAAACGCTTCAAGCGATTTTGTTCAAATTTTCAGGGAGTTTATCCGGGGTTCAGACATCTTCTTGATAAATTCGTTTGAGTTTTTCCAGGTCCGGACCTAGACTCATATTTCTTTTATCGAAAAAAAATGTGGTACGCCATGAAGTTTTCAGAAAATAAAAACCATCTTTTGATTTCCCGTTCAATTTTGAGCAAAAAAGGTAACTTGAATTTCTCTTCTTCGATGCGTCGTTTTCAAGATAAAAAATGAAAACTGATGTATTATGATGCTGCAATTAATGTTTGCAACTTTTGTTAAAATCAATTGCAATAGTTCCTGTTGAAGTCTGTAAAGTGATAAATAAACACCTCCAATTGTTTTTCCATGGCTTTTCCCATTTTTTTTTTTTTAGTTTAATGAGGATATTTTTTATGGTTTTTGGTAAATACAATGCGGCTCTGAAAGGTCCCCCTCCCCCTTTTTTTTTTTAATGTGTGCACCAAAAATTTTGAAACTTGGCATTCTTTAATTGCTGTCGAAATACCACTTTCTGATGTTACTGACGTACTTTTAGTATTCAAGATGGCGGCTGGGCGCCATTTTGAAACATGTTTTTAAATGAAAAGGGGGGTCGTGTGACACCTCATTTTGAAGATCCTGATGAGTACTTTATAACCACAGAATATTGAGTCGATATCTTCAAGTACTACAAAATGGCGGTACATTTGATTACTACATTGATACATACACTTTTTGAAAAAATTCCTCAAGTTCAATTCAAAAGATGCATTTTTGACATTTTTGTCATTTATTCCTAACCCAATTTTTATGTCAAGAATATTTCCAGCATCTTTTGAATTGAATTTGACGATTTTTTTAAAAGTGTATGTATCAGTGTAGTAATTAAATGTACCGCCATTTTGTAGTACTTGAAGATATCGACTCAATATTCTAGGGTTATAAAGTACTCATCAGGATCTTCAAAATGAGGTGTCACACGACCCCCCTTTCCATTTAAAAAAATGTTTCAAAATGGCGCCCAGCCGCCATCTTGAATACTAAAAGTACGTCAGTAACATCAAAAAGTAGTATTTCGACAGCAATTAAAGTATGCCAAGTTTTTTCTAATTTTGCCATGCGAAACGATCTTTTTTTATTTAAAAAAATATAAAAGGATCTCAAATGTGCCAAAAATTACAGGGTCTGTCATTTAAAAAAAATATATTTTATGTCGTCACACTGTGTATTTAAAAATATTTTTAAAATATGCATCAACCCAGATCCTACAACTTTTGTATTAAACTTATTTTTCTACCATTCTGAATAAGAACGCTATGCAGGTCCCTATGTATACAGGGCGTTCTATTTAAAAAAAAGTGAAGTTGTCCAGATTTTTCCATTAATCGATGTATTTTTTTTAAACTGCAGAAGATAACATAGGAAGATAAACCTACAAATTTATTTAAAACATTTTTTTCCACGTAAATACAGGGTGTTTCCTAACCTCTGTGACAAAATGAAAGGGGTGATTCTTCGCTTAATTTTAAGACGAAAATGTGGTATAACTTTCTTTCGAATTTCGCTTTGTTTCCAAAATACAGGGTGTTTAATTTTTTTTTTAATTAGTTTTTTATTTTTAATCAATTTATCTTTTACTCGATTTTGTTGATTTTTCATACAGTAGGCAAATGTCATGAAGAAAACAAATAATGTGGTTGCCATGGATCGAAGCAAAAAGCCTACTTTGCATCATATTGTTATTTTTGTGTAGTCCAGAGACATGCAATAAAGTGGTTTATCTCAAAAATTAGGCAAGATACGATAAAAATTCAGGAGATCAAAAAGTTGCGTTTTTAGTTGAATAACCTGAGAAAAAAATGAATATGACACAAAAAGTCAGTGGCGTACATTTTTTTTCCAATAATATTGGTTGAAGTGCCGCTCGGTACGCCACTGTATTCGATAATTTTTATTTGTTCATGGCAAAATGAGCCCGTTATCACTATAAATACCGTTACCAAACTTCAACAAACTCAAGTAAAAGATAAATTAATTAAAAATAAGAAACTAATCAAAAAAAATAAATTAAACACCCTGTATTTTGGAAACAAAGCGAAATTCGAAAAAAAGTTATAACACATTTTCGTCTTAAAATTAAGCGAAGAATCACCCCTTTCATTTTGTCACAGAGGTTAGGAAACACCCTGTATAATCAAAGACCTTGTACTTATAAAAAAATTATCAACTCATTTCTCCTCTATTGAAAATCACCTTTCTGCAATATTTCAGATCGATTAAGTATTTGGAAACCTTTTGGACGTGGCTCCACCATTGACTTAAATTTAAGTTCAATGGGCTCCACCCGGAAATCAACATTTTATGAGAAAAAGAGCCCAATAAAGACCCCGACCCAATCCCAATGATGCATTGTATCGGCGGATTTTGCGCCAATGTGTATAGAGACGTAGAAGATGCCACTGAAGAAAACTATGCCCCCCGAATCATCACAAAATTTTTACTCATTTGGTTGAGGTCAGCAGATACCAATCGGAAACCAAATGCCTCCGAGCTTATCAGCTGATAGAGAGACTAAGCCTTCGCGATGGAAAGAAAGGAGAACCCATTTGTCATGATAATGTGCATCTTATGGTCCTAAGAACTAGGGACAAAGATGTTGAGGTCAGACTGGCTGCTTTCAAACGTTTGTCGGAAATTTTCAAGGACATGAATGTAAGTTTCTGGTAAATTCAATTTAGAAAGATAGGAAAACCATCATTGTCAGCATATTATAGTGCACTGCAATACTGCAAAACAGGGAAAAAGTCGTCTCCTCGATGTGTTTTTTTTTTGGGGACAACTACATGGGATGTTTAAAAAATGATGGACTCTGGGCATTGGAAATCGGCAACCCTTTCACATAAAAAAAGAATACTACTTTTGTTCCGAAAAATCTAACCGTTTTCGAGAAAAACGCTAAAATAACTCTGCTTAGATGTGATGAATACAAAATCATTTTAATTTATTTTCAACCTTAAACATAGCATGCTTTGGAAACATGGGCTATCTACCGCAGAAACAAGTTTGAGAAGAGTTAGTTGTGAAATTTTTTGAAAATTTGTTGTTACGGCAAAAATACTGAAAATAAAAAAAAATACAAAAATAAAACTAATTTTCACCTAACTTGTTTCTACGGCAATTGATAGCGCATGATTCCAAAGCATGCTATGTTCAAGGCTGAAAATAGATATAAAAAATCGTATTGATCACGTGCAGACAAAGTTATTTTAGCGTTTTTCTCGAAAACGATTAGATTTATCTTAACAAAAGTGGTATACCTTTTTTATGTCAAAAGGTAAGGAGAATACAAATATCCACTCAAAAGTCGCCAACGGCGTAGCACAAAAAAGTTGGGACCATTCAAATCAAAGTATAGGTTCATATGTGGCGCCCTCTACAAAATGCGACAAAACGGTGGGCAAATTTCAATTCGTCATCCCGATAAACTCCCAAATATAAGATTTCGTCAAAATATTATGAGCATAGCAAAAGGTATTGCAAAAAAACTGCAAATAAAATGTAACTTTAACATCCTGTAACTCCGTCAATAATCAATTAAGAAAAAAAATCGCTGATCATTTCCAGACACTCTGTATAACTAGAGTGTTGATTCTTTTCTCAAAAAATCTTATGTCCCGAAATTTCGTGCAAACGGATTCCATTTATTTGAATTTCCCGCAGTTTTTAGCACCAATCAAATGTTAGTAATTGTCAAGTTTACCAATAATATCACTTGCGACTGGATGTAGCTCCGACTCGCACATGATAACAAGAAGATTTTCGAGTGATTTTCAAATATTTTGCGCTGTTTATTATTCGATAACATGGGCAATTTCCAGCTAGATGTTCTTCACAGCAGATAATTCTTTAGGAAAGTAGAGGAACGTTTTGTCATTATGAGTAAGTCTAAACTATAAAGTTTTTTATAGTTATAAGAAGCTTTTCACTCCCATATGCATAATAATAGGGGTTCATAAAATTTAAGGTGTGAGAATTTTGGTAAAAATGAATTAATCGATGTCAACCGTTTTTGAAATTCAAAAAAAAATTAAAACCTGTGTTAACCTAAATAATGGGTTTAATTGTTTGGAGACTACAAATTATCAGTTAAACTTTTGTCTTTATGAATATTTCACATTTTAGTTATTATCATCATTCTTGGAAGATTATAAGTATGCAATGTTAGAAAAGATTACCAGAACGTTCGATCATATCGGGAATTAAAAAGTTGTTAAAGTTGAACTTTTTTGCATAAAACCCTGATTCATGTAGATTATTGATTATAACTTATTTTGATCGTCCATTGATTTGGATTTTTTTTATCGGGCATAGATTATGCCTCAATTAATTTGTCCCGAAATATCGGCGTTTCAACTCGTCATAACTGATAACAATTCGAAATTCGTAAGATGTTGAATTCACCACAGAAACAAAAGCAGAATATGACGTGACGCCATATGTTATTATTAACATTACCTTTTGTTTTCTACTTTTGCTAAAATTCTGGCATACGTGATATTCAATTATATATATATATTTAGTCAAAAATTAGTCCCATCTCCAACCACAATACGTAAAAAAAAAAACATTTCGAAATAAATTCATTAATTGCAAAGTGTAATCCGTTGTACTCTTCAACATATTTTTATGAAAATTCATAAAATGAACCTTGAAACTCTCTTGGACATAAAAATTTTAAATGTGTGTGGGTATGTACCTTTATCATTAATTTGATAAAGACAAATAGGTTCCGATAAGATAGAATAAAAATTTGAATCAATATAAACAATCTCCCCCACTGACCTTAACATTTCCAACCCAACAAAAAAGAGAATCATGAACATTGTTGTGAGAACGGAATCTACATCTAGCCGCGAGTCTCCGGTTTGGGAAAGTTCGTTTGGCAACATTGCCTATGACTAGCCAATTACAGATTTAGGCGAATGACGTCATCGGCCTAACGTTCAAAGTGAATTTTAGCGCCTTTCCCGCTGCGTAAAAAATCGGGGAAAAAAAGTTGAGTTTATTTTTGCCTGCTCTTTCTGATCACCAAATAAAAAAAATCATGAAAATGGCCTATCAAAAGTTCTTGATATCTACATTTGTTTCGGAGATATGTGAAAAAGTAATGGAACACACTTTTGACATATTATCTCGCAATAAAAAATTTCGACCCTGATAAAAAATGCCGATTTCCAATATCCAGAGATCATTTTATAAACATCCTATGCGGTTGTATGCCAAAAAAAAATTGAAAAATGTTTGCCCCTTTATCAGTGCACTAGTAGGAATTTTTCGAGGCTCTTTCCTCGTGAAAATTTGAACGAATTCCTTTGAGATTTTTTCATCGGAGTATCGATGGAATTCTTGAAGAAAACTCAATTCTTTGTCTAAATATTGACAAAATCCTTTCACATAACCATACACTTTCAGATCAAAGAACGTCGCCAGGTGTTGAATCAAGGTCTTAACGACACACACCCCAACGTGAAAACCTACATTTGTTCAGAATTGATAAGACAGCTGGTGTAAAGCATACAAGAACATTTTGGAACTTTTGAAGGCTCTACGTTTTGATGATGCAGACGAAAAAGACGTCAGAGCAACTGTCAAACTCTACGATCTAGTTTTGAATAATCACTTCAAAACCGTCCATCAGCCTTTGGGGGATCTGTTGAAAGTGTTCCCTTTCAACGATGAGCGTTGGCTTCCTAATGACGAGCTAAACTGGGAAAGTGTTACTTATTGGAAGGTTTTGGTAGAAGTTCTTGCCAAAGATGAAGTAGGAAGGAAGAATTTTGGACGATGTAGTTTGTGTTTGCGACTATGTTCTAACTTATTTGGAATATGCACACGATGAATATTTTGAGAGGTCAAACATGGAGAATCAACATATTATCCAGCAGTTATTCCAAATTTTGCGTAGTTATGATGTGGGTGATTCGAGTGGCGAACTAAGTTTGAATGAAGTGGTGAGCTCCAGTTTACGCGAACGTATGGAGGCCGATGAAGAGATGAAATTTCTTCATTTGGTGGATGATACTATGGAAGCTATTTTGCGTGAGTATTATGATTTTTTTCTAAAAAATTCATTTAAATTTTCAACAGGCTCCTTAGAAAAATCATTCAGAGAACCTGAACCCCGATGCCGCTTCGTCATTTCGATTATTTCGGACATAATGTATGCCGTCGACGACATACACGAATACAAGGATGGCGAACTAGTAGAAAAGTTTATAATCCAGCCAGAGAGAACGACGGATATGTCGGCATGGTAGATGTTTGGATATTGCTTGGGCTATGCTGAGGTGTGAGGATGTGAGTATAGAGCATCACCCTGTATACAATATTTTTAAAGTCAGTTGAAACCGCGTGAGCCGGCGAAGTTCAATGGTCTATAATTATTACCAACCCAGGTCACCTCACTAACACCCCCACTGGAATCGATGAAATCAGAGTTGATTGAAGAGTTCTTGGTCCACCACAACCACATAGTCCGCCAGAAAGCTCTTCGATGCTACTCAATTTGCTGCAAATTAGACAAAGAGACGGCACGACAAGGGTTCCACATTTTTGCCGCTTCCGTACGTTGTTTCAAACAATTTGCGCCATAATCCATGATCGATTTTCAGATTTTGTCGTATCAAGCTGGTGGAGATATAGATATGAAAATTCTAGATACCAGCATATCTGCACTGTCGGAGCTTGTGCGAGCTATCGAGGAAAAAGACCAAAGAATCAAGGAGCTCGAACGAAAACTGAAAACCATCATTGACATAATAGTAGAGGGAAGATAAACTATATAAAGTTATAGAGGTATCATGAACTTTCAAGGAATTCATGAAAAAGCCCCATTTAATTTTCACTTGATAGTAACCCAGAAAGTAATTTTCCGAAACCTAGATCACGAGGAGCTTGTGCAAGTAATCGCGGAAAGAGGTCAAAGAATCGAGGAGCTTGAGGAAACTCTACGGCAAAGGAATGAGAAGATCAAGAAACTGGAAAGACGACTGAGAATCCCCAAAGACATGACAGAACGGGTAAGATAAACTATGTTAAGTTATAGAGGTATCATGAACTTCCAAGGAATTCATGAAAAAGCCCAAAAAGCAAAAAAAGGCTTCAAAACAGTAATTGAAGCGATCAAAGAACATCAGCAGAGACCTAACAGAGTAGAGGTAAGATAAACTATGTTAAGTTATGGAGGTATCATGAACTTCAAGGAATTCTTGAAAAAGCCCAAAAAGCAAAAAAAGGCTTCAAAACAGTAATTGAAGCGATCAAAGAACATCAGCAGAGACCTAACAGAGTAGAGGTAAGATAAACTATGTTAAGTTATGGAGGTATCATGAACTTCAAGGAATTAATGAAAAAGCCCAAAAAGCAAAAAAAGGCTGCAAAACAGTAATTGAAGCGATCAAAGAACATCAGCAGAGACCTAACAGAGTAGAGGTAAGATAAACTATGTTAAGTTATGGAGGTATCATGAACTTCAAGGAATTAATGAAAAAGCCCAAAAAGCAAAAAAAAGGCTTCAAAACAGTAATTGAAGCGATCAAAGAACATCAGCAGAGACCTAACAGAGTAGAGGTAAGATAAACTATGTTAAGTTATGGAGGTATCATGAACTTCAAGGAATTCTTGAAAAAGCCCAAAAAGCAAAAAAAGGCTGCAAAACAGTAATTGAAGCGATCAAAGAACATCAGCAGAGATCTAACAGAGTAGAGGTAAGATAAACTATGTTAAGTTATGGAGGTATCATGAACTTCAAGGAATTCTTGAAAAAGCCCAAAAAGCAAAAAAAGGCTGCAAAACAGTAATTGAAGCGATCAAAGAACATCAGCAGAGATCTAACAGAGTAGAGGTAAGATAAACTATGTTAAGTTATGGAGGTATCATGAACTTCAAGGAATTCTTGAAAAAGCCCAAAAAGCAAAAAAAAGCTGCAAAACAGTAATTGAAGCGATCAAAGAACATCAGCAGAGATCTAACAGAGTAGAGGTAAGATAAACTATGTTAAGTTATGGAGGTATCATGAACTTCAAGGAATTCTTGAAAAAGCCCAAAAAGCAAAAAAAAGCTGCAAAACAGTAATTGAAGCGATCAAAGAACATCAGCAGAGATCTAACTCCAAAACTACAATAAATAGACTTTTTACTTTTTTCCTTTGCAATCAATGAAAAAAATATACAAGGTGATTGGGAAAAGATTTCCATCAAAATCAATTGAATAAAACCACAAAAGTGTCACATTAAACCAACATTCTACCGTTATCCGATGAACCAATAATTATGGACAATGATGACCCACTTAACGACCCCGGTCGCCGTAAAATCTCCAATCGGCGTAGAAACATCGGCGAAACGAAGAAATGCCGCAAAGAGTTGTTCAAAAACACCACTTCTGCCGATGGTGAGATAAACTATGTTAAGTTATGGAGGTATCATGAACTTCAAGGAATTCATGAAAAAGCCCAAAAAGCAAAAAAAGGCTGCAAAACAGTAATTGAAGCGATCAAAGAACATCAGCAGAGATCTAACTCCAAAACTACAATAAATAGACTTTTTACTTTTTTCCTTTGCAATCAATGAAAAAAATATACAAGGTGATTGGGAAAAGATTTCCATCAAAATTTATTGAATAAAACCACAAAAGTGTCACATTAAACCAACATTCTACCGTTATCCGATGAACCAATTATCATGGAAAATGATGATGACCCACTCAACGAACCCGGTCGCCGTAAAATCTCCAATCGGCGTAGAAACATCGGCGAAACGAAGAAATGCCGCAAAGAGTTGTTCAAAAACACCACTTCTGCCGATGGTGAGATAAACTATGTTAAGTTATGGAGGTATCATGAACTTCAAGGAATTCATGAAAAAGCCCAAAAAGCAAAAAAAGGCTGCAAAACAGTAATTGAAGCGATCAAAGAACATCAGCAGAGATCTAACTCCAAAACTACAATAAATAGACTTTTTACTTTTTTCCTTTGCAATCAATGAAAAAAATATACAAGGTGATTGGGAAAAGATTTCCATCAAAATTTATTGAATAAAACCACAAAAGTGTCACATTAAACCAACATTCTACCGTTATCCGATGAACCAATTATCATGGAAAATGATGATGACCCACTCAACGAACCCGGTCGCCGTAAAATCTCCAATCGGCGTAGAAACATCGGCGAAACGAAGAAATGCCGCAAAGAGTTGTTCAAAAACACCACTTCTGCCGATGGTGAGATAAACTATGTTAAGTTATGGAGGTATCATGAACTTCAAGGAATTCATGAAAAAGCCCAAAAAGCAAAAAAAGGCTGCAAAACAGTAATTGAAGCGATCAAAGAACATCAGCAGAGATCTAACTCCAAAACTACAATAAATAGACTTTTTACTTTTTTCCTTTGCAATCAATGAAAAAAATATACAAGGTGATTGGGAAAAGATTTCCATCAAAATTTATTGAATAAAACCACAAAAGTGTCACATTAAACCAACATTCTACCGTTATCCGATGAACCAATTATCATGGAAAATGATGATGACCCACTCAACGAACCCGGTCGCCGTAAAATCTCCAATCGGCGTAGAAACATCGGCGAAACGAAGAAATGCCGCAAAGAGTTGTTCAAAAACACCACTTCTGCCGATGGTGAGATAAACTATGTTAAGTTATGGAGGTATCATGAACTTCAAGGAATTCATGAAAAAGCCCAAAAAGCAAAAAAAGGCTGCAAAACAGTAATTGAAGCGATCAAAGAACATCAGCAGAGATCTAACTCCAAAACTACAATAAATAGACTTTTTACTTTTTTCCTTTGCAATCAATGAAAAAAATATACAAGGTGATTGGGAAAAGATTTCCATCAAAATTTATTGAATAAAACCACAAAAGTGTCACATTAAACCAACATTCTACCGTTATCCGATGAACCAATTATCATGGAAAATGATGATGACCCACTCAACGAACCCGGTCGCCGTAAAATCTCCAATCGGCGTAGAAACATCGGCGAAACGAAGAAATGCCGCAAAGAGTTGTTCAAAAACACCACTTCTGCCGATGGTGAGATAAACTATGTTAAGTTATGGAGGTATCATGAACTTCAAGGAATTCATGAAAAAGCCCAAAAAGCAAAAAAAGGCTGCAAAACAGTAATTGAAGCGATCAAAGAACATCAGCAGAGATCTAACTCCAAAACTACAATAAATAGACTTTTTACTTTTTTCCTTTGCAATCAATGAAAAAAATATACAAGGTGATTGGGAAAAGATTTCCATCAAAATCAATTGAATAAAACCACAAAAGTGTCACATTAAACCAACATTCTACCGTTATCCGATGAACCAATAATTATGGACAATGATGACCCACTTAACGAACCCGGTCGCCGTAAAATCTCCAATCGGCGTAGAAACATCGGCGAAACGAAGAAATGCCGCAAAGAGTTGTTCAAAAACACCACTTCTGCCGATGGTGAGATAAACTATGTTAAGTTATGGAGGTATCATGAACTTCAAGGAATTCATGAAAAAGCCCAAAAAGCAAAAAAAGGCTGCAAAACAGTAATTGAAGCGATCAAAGAACATCAGCAGAGATCTAACTCCAAAACTACAATAAATAGACTTTTTACTTTTTTCCTTTGCAATCAATGAAAAAAATATACAAGGTGATTGGGAAAAGATTTCCATCAAAATTTATTGAATAAAACCACAAAAGTGTCACATTAAACCAACATTCTACCGTTATCCGATGAACCAATTATCATGGAAAATGATGATGACCCACTCAACGAACCCGGTCGCCGTAAAATCTCCAATCGGCGTAGAAACATCGGCGAAACGAAGAAATGCCGCAAAGAGTTGTTCAAAAACACCACTTCTGCCGATGGTGAGATAAACTATGTTAAGTTATGGAGGTATCATGAACTTCAAGGAATTCATGAAAAAGCCCAAAAAGCAAAAAAAGGCTGCAAAACAGTAATTGAAGCGATCAAAGAACATCAGCAGAGATCTAACTCCAAAACTACAATAAATAGACTTTTTACTTTTTTCCTTTGCAATCAATGAAAAAAATATACAAGGTGATTGGGAAAAGATTTCCATCAAAATTTATTGAATAAAACCACAAAAGTGTCACATTAAACCAACATTCTACCGTTATCCGATGAACCAATTATCATGGAAAATGATGATGACCCACTCAACGAACCCGGTCGCCGTAAAATCTCCAATCGGCGTAGAAACATCGGCGAAACGAAGAAATGCCGCAAAGAGTTGTTCAAAAACACTACTTTTGCCGATGGTAAGTGACGTCATTGCGTTACCCTTTTTCAACTGGGTTTCTAGACTCAGAGGCGGGCGGGTCCAGACGTTCCTCAGAGGGCGGCTGTGCATGCAAGAATAAATGCAACTCAGTAGGGGAGTTTGGGGCAAAGCGGTTTTTGTTAATATTGCAACTACCCTGCGACATTTGGCAACGCCATTCAGTACATTTTGTTCTCTTACGTATGTACCAATAACCACTTTGTCTGTGGCCACCGAGAAGACAGCACGCTTGTTTTGGCAGCGAATGAAAATTTTAAACCACGTGGTAACATACAGCGGTAAGTTGATAAGCATTTTGGCTAAAGCTGAGAATATATTTTTTTGAATTTTATCATTTTTTGGATTTGATTGATATGGTAGTAAAATGTATCTATAAATATTTCACCTAAATGCTTGCGTTTTTTTATAACCTTAGTTTTGATTTTTGGTTATGTGTAGGGGCAAAGTGGTTTTTTAGCTATGGGGTAAAGTGGTCACAATATCCACTTTGCCCCATATGGAGAATAATATCATAATTATCAAGTTGCATTGTTGCAGCTTTTTACAATGGTTCGAGCATACAAACGAAAGTCGCAGCAACATTCTTGGTCGGAAGAAAGCATGAGACAAGCTATACAAGATGTCAGAAACAAGATTATTTGCACTAAAAAGGCTGCATTGCAATATATGGTCCCTTACACAACTCTACGAAGAAGAGTCAATTCAGATAAGAATCCCGAGGATGCTTCAAAAAAGATTTTAGGGCGATTTAGACCAGTTTTTACCAAAGTGCAAGAGAAAGAACTGGTTGAGTTTATTTTGGACATGGAAAGTCGGCTTTTTGGCCTAAGCACAAAAGAACTACGGCACCTGGCGTTCCAGTATGCAGAAAAAAATGGAATACCTCACCACTTTAATGAAGTTAAAGGTCTAGCAGGGCGAGATTGGATTTATGGGTTTCTAGAGCGAAATAAAAATATTTCATTGAGGCTGCCCAAGTACACTTCAATAGCTAGAGCATCTTCATTTAATAAATATAATGTCGATTCGTTTTTCAACCTTTTGGGGGATATGCTCAGAAAGTACAAATTTCCGCCCAGTAGAATTTTCAATTGCGACGAGACCGGTATTTCAACGGTCCCGAACAGGCCTTCCCGAATTTTTTCAGCCAAAGGAAAAAAACAGGTTGGTAGTCTTTCCTCTGCCGAGAGGGGTACGTTAACTACAGCTGAAATTTGTTTCAATGCATTGGGATTCTACATTCCTCCACTTCTAATATTCCCACGAGTAAGAAGGTGTCCGGCTCTGGAACAAGGGTTACCCCCAGAATCAATCGTTGAATATCATTCTTCAGGATGGATGCAAAGCCATATATTTTCTGATGTTTGGTTTAACCATTTTCTAAAATACTCTAAACCTACCGAAGCAGATCCGGTATTGCTGATTTTTGACGGGCACGCAACGCATACTAAAAATTTAACATTAGTCGAAAAAGCCAGAGCGAATCACGTGCACATAATTGTAATACCACCACATACATCCCACCGTCTACAGCCATTGGATGTGGCATTCATGTTTCCTTTGAATACGTATTACGAACAAGAGAAAAAAAAATGGTTAATCAACAATCCTGGAAAAGCAATTACCATTTATCAAGTTGGGGAACTTTTTGGAAAAGCATTTCAGCGTGCCGCAACCGCCCAAAATGCGATAAACGGCTTCAAGGCGACCCTTACAACCCTAATGTTTTTCCAGAAGAGTTATTTAAACCTGCTGAGACAACAGATAGGTCATTAACTGAAGCACACCCAAAAAGTCCCATCCAGATGGTAACCAACGACCAAACAGGGGTAACTCTTGTAAGTCATCTTAGTCATCCATCACCAGGTCTATCTATGTGTAGAACTCCGTCTACACAGCCGGGATGCTCGACAGCTAGAACTCCGTCCCCAAAACAACGAGGCTACACGACTTCCTCCTCTCAACATTTACCTATTCTTACAAGTGACAAAAATATTGCGAGCCTTTATTATTCTCCGAAAGATATAATGCCCTTGCCAAAAATTGGTGAAACAACAGCTCCAAAAAAAAATGTAAAAAGAGGAAAAACTATGGTGTTGACGTCAACTCCAAATTATGAAGATCTGAAGAATTCCACGACCTCAAAAATACCAAAGAACAAGAAAAAAATTGTCAAAACAAATTTGGTGAAACCGAAAGTAGCCAGGAAAGATACGAAAGTCGATACGGATACGTCATCAGACAGTTCTACAGAAATTGAGTTACAGAGCTCAGATGATTCAGATGGCAGCGACTTTGAGTTTTATCCGAAGCCTAAGCCATTTTGCTTAGAGAATATTGACGTTAATAATCTTAAAATAAATGATTTTGTTTTAACGGAACTAACATCAGAAAAAAGAACCAAAAAACAGTTTGTTGCCCAAATAACAGATATCCAGAAGGGCTTGGATTCAAAGATTTTTGTTTCATTTCTACGACAATATCGACAGTCGAGAGACATTTTCGTTTTTCCTGAGGTCCAAGATGTGAGTGAGGTCTTAAGAGAAGAAATTCTAGGAAAACTGAAAATCGACATTCAAAGGCATGGGAAGATTAAAGTGTTTTAAAAATTATTTTTAATCTATTTAAATATAGAACCTTGTTTTTGTTGTTAGTTCGTAAGCTTTTTTTTATTACGAAGACCAAAGAATTCCAAAAATATTTTTAGTTTAAGGGTTTCTTATTTTCTGTACGAATTTGAATATTTTTTTCATTTCAGATATGAAAGAATCATGTTTTATGTTCAAATATGTTGTTTCACTATATTTATAGATGAATTAAAATTTTATTTCAAATTTTACGTTTCTTTTTGTACATGTTTCACGTTGTTCACTTTGCCCCGACCTGTTATCCGCTTTGCCCCATATATGGGGTAAAGTGGATAATTTGCACTTATTATATTTTTAATTAATTTAGTCAAGAGTATATATCTAGAATGACTAAAAATGTTGTTAACTTACTTGTGGATCAATAAGGCAAATATTGGTTTTGAATAAATCTCAGTTTGATAATTTTTAAGATATTTTTAATTTTTTTAAAATTAAGGTGGCCACTTTGCCACAACTTCCCCTACGATGCGGCTGTAAGAAACTAGGCCGCGACTGTGGGTCCACCTGTCGGTGTAGTCAAGAAGTTTGTCTCAATCGCATAAGTGAAGTATCGTCCTCCGATGATGAATAAGATGAAGAGTAAACGGGTTAGGTGAGTAAAATATGGTGTGTGAGTGAGAGGGTGTGTGTAGATCTTTGTTGCAAGCTAGAAGTTAAGAGTGATTGAAGTGGGTTTGTTTGGAGGGTTTTTAATGGATTTTTTGCAGGTTGGACACAGATGCTGGTGTGACGCGGCGCAGAATGAAGAAGTTATGTGATTTTCAGACTTATTAATGTTACGATTACTTTATATTGAATGTTACGTGTAATATTTATCGCCGTTCAAATTGTGTTTTTAATTTTACACGAATTATATTGATTAAATATTCTTTAGTTGTTGTTATTATTTGAATTTCTTCAATCAGCCTTCCAGGGTGAAGATCCATTATATAAAGTATAGGTTGAGTGATTCAAAATATTTTTAAAAGTTGAATTACACATTCATATCAAAATTCAACATATTTGAAAAAGCCGTCCTTGTAACAGACCTACACGTGACTCACCCTGTATTTTGTGTCTCGCTTCTCGCTATTCTGCATTCATGATGAAGGGGCATCTGACACCATTTTCCACAGACTATGACATTCTTTTGTTAGTTGTTCCCGAACTTCAGGATCCTATGATAGAGTAAATGTTGACTTTTAGTTTTAGAAAAAGTGAAACAGGTATAACAGAATAGAAGAGTTCGGGAAACCAGGTACAAAAACCACATTTAAAAAATAATTGAAATGATCAATGATTAAGAAGATAAGCCACATTTTTATCTAATTCGAACCCTGAATGTAGTACCAGGCTTATTTTTGACAAACAACAACAAATGGGGAAACAGAGTTGTCGCTGAAAGAAAAGTGTTCGGAACTCTACAGTCGAGTTTTCTCAAGAAAAACTGTGGATTCCTTGTTCCTCCGAGCGCAACAGTGCTTAACATACAACATTTTGATAGGCTACCTCCAACGAATCACTCACCTCATCCATCAACTTTACGAGTGCCTGGACCACAGACGTCAAAGTGGTCCCTTTTTCACTCAATGCATCGGACATTTCGTCAGCTCCATAAATGCGTAGCAAATCCGATAGTGCAGATATGCTGGTATCTAGAATTTTCATATCTATATCTTCACCAGCTTGATACGACAAAATCTGAAAATCGATCATGGATTATGGCGCAAATTGTTTGAAACAACGTACGGAAGCGGCAAAACTGTGGATCCCTTGTCGTGCCGTTTCTTTGTCTAATTTGCAGCAAATTGAGTAGCATCAAAGAGCTTTCTGGCGGACTATGTGGTTGTGGTGGACCAAAAACTCTTCAATCAACTCTTTTTTCATCGATTCCAGTGGGGGTGTTAGTGAGGTGACCTGGGTTGGTAATAATTATAGACCATTGACCTTTGCCAGCTCACGCGGTTTCAACTGACTTTAAAAATATTGTATACAGGGTGATGCTCTATACTCACATCCTCACACCTCAGCATAGCCCAAGCAATATCCAAACATCTACACCATGCCGACATATCCGTCGTTCTTATAAACTTTTCTACTAGTTCGCCATCCTCGTATTCGTCGTCGTCGTCGTCGTCGACGGCATACATTATGTCCGAAATAATCGAAATGACGAAGCGGCAGCGGGATTCAGGTTCTCTGAATGATTTTTCTAAGGAGCCTGTTGAAAAATTTAAATGAATTTTTTAGAAAAAAATCATAATACTCACACAAAATAGCTTCCATAGTATCATCCACCAAATGAAGAAATTTCATCTCTTCATCGGCCTCCATACGTTCGCGTAAACTGGAGCTCACCACTTCATTCAAACTTAGTAAGCCACTCGAATCACCCACATCGTCATAACTACGCAAAATTTGGAATAACTGCTGGATAATATTATGTTGATTCTCCATGTTTGACCTCTCAGAATATTCATCGTGTGCATATTCCAAATAAGTTAGAACATATAGTCGCAAACACAAACTACATCGTCCAAATTCTTCCTTCCTACTTCATCTTTGGCAAGAACTTCTACCAAAACCTTCCAATAAGTAACATTTTCCCAGTTTAGCTCGTCATTAGGAAGCCAACGCTCATCGTTGAAAGGGAACACTTTCAACAGATCCCCCAAAGGCTGATGGACGGTTTTGAAGTAATTATTCAAAACTAGTTCGTAGAGTTTGACAGTTGCTCTGACGTCTTTTTCGTCTGCATCATCAAAACGTAGAGCCTTCAAAAGTTCCAAAATGTTCTTGTATGCTTTACACCAGCTGTTTATCAATTCTGAACAAATGTAGAGGTTTTCACGTTGGGGTGTGTGTCGTTAAGACCTTGATTCAACACCTGGCGACGTTCTTTGATCTGAAAGTGTATGGTTATGTGAAAGGATTTTGTCAATATTTAGACAAAGAATTGAGTTTTCTTCAAGAATTCCATCGATACTCCGATGAAAAAATCTCAAAGGAATTCGTTCAAATTTTCACGAGGAAAGAGCCTCGAAAAATTCCTACTAGTGCACTGATAAAGGGGCAAACATTTTTCAATTTTTTTTTGGCATACAACCGCATAGGATGTTTATAAAATGATCTCTGGACATTGGAAATCGGCATTTTTTATCAGGGCCAACATTTTTTATTGCGAGATAATATGTCAAAAGTGTGTTCCATTACTTTTTCACATATCTCCGAAACAAATGTAGATATCAAGAACTTTTGATAGGCCATTTTCATGATTTTTTTTATTTGGTGATCAGAAAGAGCAGGCAAAAATAAACTCAACTTTTTTTCCCGATGACGTCATTCGCCTAAATCTGTAATTGGCTAGTCATAGGCAATGTTGCCAAACGAACTTTCCCAAACCGGAGACTCGCGGCTAGATGTAGATTCCGTTCTCACAACAATGTTCCTGATTCTCTTTTTTGTTGGGTTGGAAATGTTAAGGTCAGTGGGGGAGATTGTTTATTTTGATTCAAATTTTTATTCTATCTTATCGGAACCTATTTGTCTTTATCAAATTAATGATAAAGGTACATACCCACACACATTTAAAATTTTTATGTCCAAGAGAGTTTCAAGGTTCATTTTATGAATTTTCATAAAAATATGTTGAAGAGTACAACGGATTACACTTTGCAATTAATGAATTTATTTCGAAATGTTTCTTTTTTTTACGTATTGTGGTTGGAGATGGGACTAATTTTTGACTAAATATATATATAATTGAATATCACGTATGCCAGAATTTTAGCAGAAGTAGAAAACAAAAGGTAATGTTAATAATAACATATGGCGTCACGTCATATTCTGCTTTTGTTTCTGTGGTGAATTCAACATCTTACGAATTTCGAATTGTTATCAGTTATGACGAGTTGAAACGCCGATATTTCGGGACAAATTAATTGAGGCATAATCTATGCCCGATAAAAAAAATCCAAATCAATGGACGATCAAAATAAGTTATAATCAATAATCTACATGAATCAGGGTTTTATGTAAAAAAGTTCAACTTTAACAACTTTTTAATTCCCGATATGATCGAACGTTCTGGTAATCTTTCCTAACATTGTATACTTATAATCTTCCAAGAATGATGATAATAACTAAAATGTGAAATATTCATAAAGACAAAAGTTTAACTGATAATTTGTAGTCTCCAAACAATTAAACCCATTATTTAGGTTAACACAGGTTTTAATTTTTTTTTGAATTTCAAAAACGGTTGACATCGATTAATCCATTTTTACCAAAATTCTCACACCTTAAATTTTATGGACCCCTATTATTATGCATATGGGAGTGAAAAGCTTCTTATAACTATAAAAAACTTTATAGTTTAGACTTACTCATAATGACAAAACGTTCCTCTACTTTCCTAAAGAATTATCTGCTGTGAAGAACATCTAGCTGGAAATTGCCCATGTTATCGAATAATAAACAGCGCAAAATATTTGAAAATCACTCGAAAATCTTCTTGTTATCATGTGCGAGTCGGAGCTACATCCAGTCGCAAGTGATATTATTGGTAAACTTGACAATTACTAACATTTGATTGGTGCTAAAAACTGCGGGAAATTCAAATAAATGGAATCCGTTTGCACGAAATTTCGGGACATAAGATTTTTTGAGAAAAGAATCAACACTCTAGTTATACAGAGTGTCTGGAAATGATCAGCGATTTTTTTTCTTAATTGATTATTGACGGAGTTACAGGATGTTAAAGTTACATTTTATTTGCAGTTTTTTTGCAATACCTTTTGCTATGCTCATAATATTTTGACGAAATCTTATATTTGGGAGTTTATCGGGATGACGAATTGAAATTTGCCCACCGTTTTGTCGCATTTTGTAGAGGGCGCCACATATGAACCTATACTTTGATTTGAATGGTCCCAACTTTTTTGTGCTACGCCGTTGGCGACTTTTGAGTGGATATTTGTATTCTCCTTACCTTTTGACATAAAAAAGGTATACCACTTTTGTTAAGATAAATCTAATCGTTTTCGAGAAAAACGCTAAAATAACTTTGTCTGCACGTGATCAATACGATTTTTTATATCTATTTTCAGCCTTGAACATAGCATGCTTTGGAATCATGCGCTATCAATTGCCGTAGAAACAAGTTAGGTGAAAATTAGTTTTATTTTTGTATTTTTTTTTATTTTCAGTATTTTTGCCGTAACAACAAATTTTCAAAAAATTTCACAACTAACTCTTCTCAAACTTGTTTCTGCGGTAGATAGCCCATGTTTCCAAAGCATGCTATGTTTAAGGTTGAAAATAAATTAAAATGATTTTGTATTCATCACATCTAAGCAGAGTTATTTTAGCGTTTTTCTCGAAAACGGTTAGATTTTTCGGAACAAAAGTAGTATTCTTTTTTTATGTGAAAGGGTTGCCGATTTCCAATGCCCAGAGTCCATCATTTTTTAAACATCCCATGTAGTTGTCCCCAAAAAAAAAACACATCGAGGAGACGACTTTTTCCCTGTTTTGCAGTATTGCAGTGCACTATAATATGCTGACAATGATGGTTTTCCTATCTTTCTAAATTGAATTTACCAGAAACTTACATTCATGTCCTTGAAAATTTCCGACAAACGTTTGAAAGCAGCCAGTCTGACCTCAACATCTTTGTCCCTAGTTCTTAGGACCATAAGATGCACATTATCATGACAAATGGGTTCTCCTTTCTTTCCATCGCGAAGGCTTAGTCTCTCTATCAGCTGATAAGCTCGGAGGCATTTGGTTTCCGATTGGTATCTGCTGACCTCAACCAAATGAGTAAAAATTTTGTGATGATTCGGGGGGCATAGTTTTCTTCAGTGGCATCTTCTACGTCTCTATACACATTGGCGCAAAATCCGCCGATACAATGCATCATTGGGATTGGGTCGGGGTCTTTATTGGGCTCTTTTTCTCATAAAATGTTGATTTCCGGGTGGAGCCCATTGAACTTAAATTTAAGTCAATGGTGGAGCCACGTCCAAAAGGTTTCCAAATACTTAATCGATCTGAAATATTGCAGAAAGGTGATTTTCAATAGAGGAGAAATGAGTTGATCATTTTTTTATAAGTACAAGGTCTTTGATTATACAGGGTGTTTCCTAACCTCTGTGACAAAATGAAAGGGGTGATTCTTCGCTTAATTTTAAGACGAAAATGTGTTATAACTTTTTTTCGAATTTCGCTTTGTTTCCAAAATACAGGGTGTTTAATTTATTTTTTTTGATTAGTTTCTTATTTTTAATTAATTTATCTTTTACTTGAGTTTGTTGAAGTTTGGTAACGGTATTTATAGTGATAACGGGCTCATTTTGCCATGAACAAATAAAAATTATCGAATACAGTGGCGTACCGAGCGGCACTTCAACCAATATTATTGGAAAAAAAATGTACGCCACTGACTTTTTGTGTCATATTCATTTTTTTCTCAGGTTATTCAACTAAAAACGCAACTTTTTGATCTCCTGAATTTTTATCGTATCTTGCCTAATTTTTGAGATAAACCACTTTATTGCATGTCTCTGGACTACACAAAAATAACAATATGATGCAAAGTAGGCTTTTTGCTTCGATCCATGGCAACCACATTATTTGTTTTCTTCATGACATTTGCCTACTGTATGAAAAATCAACAAAATCGAGTAAAAGATAAATTGATTAAAAATAAAAAACTAATTAAAAAAAAAATTAAACACCCTGTATTTTGGAAACAAAGCGAAATTCGAAAGAAAGTTATACCACATTTTCGTCTTAAAATTAAGCGAAGAATCACCCCTTTCATTTTGTCACAGAGGTTAGGAAACACCCTGTATTTACGTGGAAAAAAATGTTTTAAATAAATTTGTAGGTTTATCTTCCTATGTTATCTTCTGCAGTTTAAAAAAAATACATCGATTAATGGAAAAATCTGGACAACTTCACTTTTTTTTAAATAGAACGCCCTGTATACATAGGGACCTGCATAGCGTTCTTATTCAGAATGGTAGAAAAATAAGTTTAATACAAAAGTTGTAGGATCTGGGTTGATGCATATTTTAAAAATATTTTTAAATACACAGTGTGACGACATAAAATATATTTTTTTTAAATGACAGACCCTGTAATTTTTGGCACATTTGAGATCCTTTTATATTTTTTTAAATAAAAAAAGATCGTTTCGCATGGCAAAATTAGAAAAAACTTGGCATACTTTAATTGCTGTCGAAATACTACTTTTTGATGTTACTGACGTACTTTTAGTATTCAAGATGGCGGCTGGGCGCCATTTTGAAACATTTTTTTAAATGGAAAGGGGGGTCGTGTGACACCTCATTTTGAAGATCCTGATGAGTACTTCATAACCCTTGAATATTGAGTCGATATCTTCAAGTACTACAAAATGGCGGTACATTTAATTACTACACTGATACATACACTTTTAAAAAATTCGTCAAATTCAATTCAAAAGATGCTGGAAATATTCTTGACATAAAAATTGGGTTGGGAATAAATGACAAAAATGTCAAAAATGCATCTTTTGAATTGAATTTTTTCAAAAAGTGTATGTATCAATGTAGTAATCAAATGTACCGCCATTTTGTAGTACTTGAAGATATCGACTCAATATTCTGTGGTTATAAAGTACTCATCAGGATCTTCAAAATGAGGTGTCACACGACCCCCCTTTTCATTTAAAAAAATGTTTCAAAATGGCGCCCAGCCGCCATCTTGAATACTAAAAGTACATCAGTCACATCAAAAAGTGGTATTTCGACAGCAATTAAAGAATGCCAAGTTTCAAAATTTTTGGTGCACACATTGAAAAAAAAAAGGGGGAGGGGGACCTTTTAGAGCCGCATTGTATTTACCAAAAACCATAAAAAATATCCTCATTAAACTAAAAAAAAAAAAATGGGAAAAGCCATGGAAAAACAATTGGAGGTGTTTATTTATCACTTTACAGACTTCAACAGGAACTATTGCAATTAATTTTAACAAATGTTGCAAACATTCATTGCAGCATCATATTACATCAATTTTCATTTTTTATCTTGAAAACGACGCATCGAAGAAGAGAAATTCAAGTTACCTTTTTTGCTCAAAATTGAACGGGAAATCAAAACATGGTTTTTATTTTCTGAAAACTTCATGGCGTACCACATTTTTTTTCGATAAAAGGAATATGAGTCTAGGTACGGACCTGGAAAAACTCAAACGAATTTATCAAGAAGATGTCTGAACCCCGGATAAACTCCCTGAATATTTGAACAAAATCGCTTGAAGCGTTTCGAATCTTCAGACAAAAAATCGAATTTTCCTCAACTTTCAACACTAAATTTTTTAACAAGATGTTTGCGGACACATAAGGTGTGTCCACTCTGAAGTCGCTCACCCTGTGTTAGGTATCGATGATTTCTTGTTCAAAATACACATTCTGGGATTTTATTAACATCTTAATAATTAGAACGTACAGGAAGACCCAATGAGCGGTATAAGTATTGAATTAACCATAAAAAAAAATAACAAAAACAGTAAATTTTTTTTTTTTGAAAATGTGGACAGGGAGGTTTTTGGTCATTCTGATTAAGATTCCGTTGTCAGTTTTTTTCTAATCCCCTAATACGATTTTCTGAAGTTTGACCCACTTTGAACCCTCATAATCACCCAAAAGTACGTCCCTGGAACTGATTTGGTATAATGTTCAAAAAGTGTTTGACGAGACCTAACAAACAAAACAAAAATGAAAATCGGTTAATAAACAAAAATGTTACAGTTACAAGTTGAAACCATATGGAAAACTTTTTTATTATTAATTTTTGAGAAAAATATATTCTTGACTTTTTCTCTTTTAATAATAAAACTTTTCCATATGGTTCCAACTTAGTGAGACATACTGTAAATGTATTTGGAAGCAAGAAAACAGATACTTCATTTTAACGCATAATATACAGGATGTTCCATTTAAAAAAAGTAGACTTGTTTGGATTTTTCCATAAATCGATGCAACAAATTATTAGACTATACCTTTCAAACTAAAAACTTTGAGGAATAGAGCTTGATGTAAATCAATCTTCAAGGAAATCAACAAAGATTTAAAGTAAATTATGAAAAATACTCATTTTGAAATGTATCTTTTGAAGAAGTTATATTTGGGAAAAAAAATTTCTCGAAATCAATAAATTTTCAGAAAATCTCCGAGAAAAATAATTACATTAATACGTTATTTTTGAAATTCAGTTGAAATGGTACTTATAGAGAATTTCTTAAAACACATTTCCATGAAAAATTTCGGAATTCTTCGACATTTTGATTATCTTCTATCGAGAATTCCATTGAAATTCACCTTAATTTTTACATACATTTTTCTCGAAGATTCTTTATTAAATTCCTTCGAAAACATTTTAAATAATTGGATAGGTATTTAAAAGGAATTTTGTCAAGGATTCTCCAAGGTTTCAACGGGTAAGAAATCAAAAATCACTGAAAATATTGATTGAATTAAATTTCATTGTGAATAAGGGTGTCTGGATATTGGTATAAGATCTAGAGGTTTGGAAAAAAAAATGTTGAAGTGAGCATGAGAGAAATTACTGGAAATTATTTTGAAGTTCGTAATTCGAACGCTATGCCAGGTCACTACAGTGACCATACAAGAAGAAACAAAACAAATTTAAACATTTTTGGTCATTCAAAAGAAGAAAAATATACAAAAAAAATGGGAGATAAGAGCAGATTCCTTACAAAAAATAGACCCCTATTATACTCCGAAAGTTGATATTGAAAGAGAGAGTTGGATTTTAAATTTTGATTTTTATTTTGATGAAATTTGGTATAATATGAGAATTGTTAAAAATCAAAATTCATCTTTGAGAGATACAGGGTCTCTTGATATCAAATTTTGGACGAAACGATTGGGGTCTATCGCAATATATTTTGGTATAAGGAATCAGAGCTGCGATGATGTCACTTTTTGTATCATTTTTTTCGAGACACAAAAAAAAAACTCTACAGTTTTTTTTTTGAAGCCTCCTATAGAGGTAACAGTCGAGATATATTCGTTCCGTGCTCTCACCGTTACCTTAGTACAAAGAATTTGAAAATTGTGTTGTAAAATATGACAAATCGATGATAGAAACCTATATGAGAGCAAAGTGGAAAATTAAATGGGACTTTTTCAAGAATTCCTTGAAAGTTCATAATTAATAAAGCAGAAAATTCAAAAATAGCTGATACCTCTATAACTTAACATAGTTTATCTTACCTTCTCGTCTTTGTTTGATTCATTCATCATGAACTTTTTTCACACATTTGCGTATCAATAATAATTATATTTATCACTCGTTCGCTACAGAAGCAGAAACTCGAAAGAACACCTCTACCAATACACAAAGCGTTGAAGCGGACTTCTCTTTTTTTGATGAATTCCACATCTTATCTGCTGCGAACAAGTTTTTTAACAGTTTTTTTCCATAGCACAAGCAATTTGGTTCAGAGCATCAGTGACGTATTTATCTGTCGAAAATATGAAACTATACAGAGTGGTCCGTGATGAATCAGTCATATTATAGGCAGAATAAAAAATATTACCTGCAGGCTCGGTTTCCTATTTACATCATTGTTCCGCATAAAAGGAATAGGTCTATTGGGTGACTTTCGCACGCTTAGCGGAGTAATTCTTCTATATTGTTTTATGTCCGGTGATGAGGTCTAGTTAGCGGTGGTGGAGGTGGACGGGCTCAAATTGTTTGACAACCTGGAAGACATTGAAGAGGTAATGTCGATGGAAGTCAAGTAGCGATATCTCACTTTAAAAGACCCTTATCGGAGGTTCAACCAGCGTCGTTCGACTATGGTGGCATTTGCTGTCCAACCTTGCTGGGTTGTAGGACCTAACGGCGCAATAGCCGCAGGTTCTATGACCACATGGGAGCATCACAAAGCGCATCTTCTTCGCTAGGCAGATGAGGCACATGTCAGGGTCATTCTCGTTATCAATATCTGAGAAGTAACAATAACAACGATTATTTCATCAGTCGACTCGAGAACTGATTTCATACCCTCGTCCGGTCCAGGGTCCCATTCAAAAAATATACGTTATGTTTCGTTATAGAGGGTAGGTACGTGTAGAAAATTCGGGAGTATATTGCTGACGTCAAAACAACTAAATAAGTCTCTTTGAACGTTAAGTAAGTTGGTAGTCTTGAGATTATGTTGTCAAAAAATCGGTCTTATTATTTTTGAAAGTAATTAAATTATGAAAACAACCCGGTTCCTATTTCAACGTCGAAGTTGTAATTTTCTTTTAGACAAAAATGATTGACAAATCGATTTTTGTGCGACAGAGACAAACTAACAACTAATTTGATGTTGTTTTTTCGAAACACCCTTCGATACAAAATTTTATTCCAATAACAAAATTAATTTAAAAGTTATTCACAAAGAAGATGTGACACCATACAGCTTCGCGACCATGTTTCTCAACAAACATATCTTTTTATAAGAACTTTTTTGATTTCTTTGATGTCCGCAATATGCATTTGAATTTAAACACGTACAGAGCTTTCCGGTATATTTTTGTACCCCATCAAGAGAGTCTATTCGAAAAGATATTAAAATCAGATGAATAGAAAATTCTCATGTTTTTTTTTAAGTTTGAGAATTTTCAGACTAAATTTGAAAGTCGAAAAAACTTTTCTACTAGTTCGCCATCCTCGTATTCGTCGTCGTCGTCGTCGTCGTCGACGGCAGACATTATGTCCGAAATAATCGAAATGACGAAGCGGCAGCGGGATTCAGGTTCTCTGAATGATTTTTCTAAGGAGCCTGTTGAAAAATTTAAATGAATTTTTTAGAAAAAAATCATAATACTCACGCAAAATAGCTTCCATAGTATCATATCCACCAAATGAAGAAATTTCATCTCTTCATCGGCCTCCATACGTTCGCGTAAACTGGAGCTCACCACTTCATTCAAACTTAGTAAGCCACTCGAATCACCCACATCATAACTACGCAAAATTTGGAATAACTGCTGGATAATATTAGCTTGATTCTCCATGTTTGACCCCTCAAAATATTCATCGTGTGCATATTCCAAATAAGTTACAACATAGTCGCAAACACAAACTACATCGTCCAAATTCTTCCTTCCTACTTCATCTTTGGCAAGAACTTCTACCAAAACCTTCCAATAAGTAACACTTTCCCAGTTTAGCTCGTCATTAGCCAACGCTCATCGTTGAAAGGGAACACTTTCAACAGATCCCCCAAAGGCTGATGGACGGTTTTGAAGTAGTTATTCAAAACTAGTTCGTAGAGTTTGACAGTTGCTCTGACGTCTTTTTCGTCTGTATCATCCAGCTAAATAGGGTGAACAATAATGATAGAGTTCCAAACATACTCTCATAATGTCACTCACTCGTTCCTGGAAAGCAACTCAAGACATGTACGATCACAGACCGATCAAAAACTGCATTTCGATACCGCGCAATCATCACTTCATTATGTACAGGGTGTCACAACGATAGAGTAAAGTAGGTTTTATCATATAGGATATGAAAAATATCAATATCAATATGCGTCACAGGTTAGGGGTGTAAATAGCGCACATTCTGAAAATATTTGGAAACATACAGGGTGCGTCACAAAAGTATGGCACGAAAAAGTATGATTTTTTTAAATGGAACCCCCTGTATATTAATTGATATTTCAATTCTTTCTTCAATTTGGAACAAAAATTGTGATACAACTAATGTTCCTAAATTCAACCGTTATCGAGATATCGCGTTTTAAAAATGGCATTTTTGCAACTTTGACATGCTATGAAACTCAAACTATTCAAGTTAGAGAAAAATGGATTGCACTTTCCTATCTTAACTTTTCAAGAGCTCTTCTGTCATTTGGATAGAAGGAAACGTCAACGTCAACTGTCAACTTTTTTCGGCACATTTTGACATTTTTTCACAATAATGGATTTAATCTCCTTGAATAGGAGAAAAACAGAAAAAATCATGCTGCCCTGGCAGAGGAAAAAGCCTTCATGTAAAAATGTAAACAATATTGATTAAATCACTTTATTTATTTTGACGGACCGCGCCGTGCCGGACAAGTTTAGTAGAGGGCGACATCCTTTAGGGGAATCACACTAATCACAGAAAGCACGCGGTTTCGATTTCTAGACAAATGACAGGTTGCGGCTGTTGGGCTGTTTCTTATGGTGTTTTCGATTGGGAAAACAAGGGTTGCACTGGGTTTGACCTCGGGCAAAACCAGTTATGATGAAAATTTGCTCTAGGGCAATCCCAATCGAACATACATTTTTCATCGTGTGCTATAATACTGCACGGTAAAATTCCGATTGAATTGAAATTGGAATCATTAAACTTCTTGAAAATCTAATATTATGTTGTCTCTGCGTAGCGGCTGAAGTGACTCTAAAACTAAACTAATTAGAAGTCCATTTCTCATTGCCAAATGACAAAATCTTGAGACCAATCAATAGTTTTGTATTATATAGATCATAGATACTAGGAAACATTTTTTTGAGAAATTAGGTATATGCACCAGATTTTAAATAAAATTAATTCAGTTTTGAGTAGGTACTAGTTTTCCATAACTCGTCAACGCCAGTATTTCTTTTTTTCCGCCACTACTAGATTCCAACAATTATAACTAACTCGAAATCTGTGGTCCACTCACAGAATCACCTCACGCGACGTTTATATCCACCATTTTTCATGTTTTTTTTCAATTTTGCTAATGCACTGAAATTGCACTATACCAGCACGAGCTCAAAGACCTCGTGCCGAGAAATCTGCACTGAGTGCAAAACTCATTGACCCGGTTTCCCAATCGAACATACAAATCCGCTCGATTTCTACCAATCGAACATAAATATTGCCCGAGTGTTGCACCAGTGCTGCCCGATTTTACCAATCGAAAACGCTATTAGTTAATTTCAAACGGAGCCTGTTACGCGATGAAAGTGACAACAAAAATGTTTGATTCAATGGAATCTAAAAATGTGTACAAAAAATACGAGGAAGATGATGAAGATATAGTTTTTGAAGAGTTGTAGTACATAGTTACGTTAATAAAAGTTTTTGAACACATTCTCTTTTTTTAGAAAACAAACCTGTTTTTTTTTACATTTTGCTCCTCACAACACAATTTTTTATTTTGTAACATAAGTTTCTTCAAAATCTGATAATTTTGGCAACAGCGTACGATAAACCTGTTTCTGACATCTGGTAACGCTGACCCCTCCACTTTTCGATAATTTTCCGGTTCATGCAAAATCCGCCCGGAATCTATCCTATCAAAATGTTAATTGTTTCTAGTAAAATACGTTCTATGTTTGTTTATCCCTGTCTTTTCTGGCCGACATTAATCCTATTGAAAATAGTACAGGGACCCCATTAATCCTATTGAAAATAGTACAGGGACCCCAAATAATGATGTCGATTCATGCGTGAACGAAAACCCGTAACTCCCAGACGAACATAAATATTTTCAATGTCAAACTCATGTTTTCTTATCTCATTGTTTAGTTGTTGTGCGTGTACACCCTGTATAAATCAACTAAAGGTACCTCTGGCTGGAGTCAGATAATAACTCTGACTCATGAGCCAGATATTATCTGACGAGCAGATAAAAAAAAAACTTGTGTGGACTCTCAGCGCTTCCGTACTACCTTCAGCACAACTTCACCTGGAGAGAGAAAAGCTGTGGAAAAAAATTAACCGAGCTCTTTATTTAGTCGTTCAGGGGTTCAGCTACTACCATGATTTTATTGAGATTAACAAAAAAGCAAAACATTATACCTAATTCAATAACAAGACTGCAAACAGGAAAATATTTAACCTCGATCTCTTGACTCTTCAACGTATACGCCAAAGAGAGAAACGTTGTCAGTTGTTGGTTTCCGCAGAAACGCCATTCTCTATTTTGATTGGACGAGATTTTCCTCCTACACCATCGTCTGGCGCGTTTTAATATGTTTTTAATTTACACAGTTTATAGGGCTTGTATAGAACCTATTCAATGTAATAGATTTCTTTATTTTGGCAATATACTCCGGATAGTCTCATATTTCAGATTCTATCATCAAATTATACAGGGTTAGCAGAAATTACCAGAACGGTCGATTTTTCCAGAAGATACACGAGTTAGCAAAAAATGTCTTAGATAAAAGTTGTGAGGCTTTCAAAAATATACATATCTGTATTGAATTGGAATATACAGGGTCGGTCATAAAGTCATGACAGATCAAAGTTGCATTTTTTGAAATGGGTTCCCCCCTTATATTATTTGATAATTCAATTCTCCGTTCAAAATTGTGATACAAAAAATGTTCATGAATTCAACCGTTATTGAGATAAGAATAAGAAAAGAATCCCCTCATAATTTTTAAACATCACTATTTCACATAGAAATAATATTTTTGATATAATTTTCACAACATTTTCCCGGAAATTCGATTTTTGAATGACCAAAACAGTACGAGTAGGGCTCTTGGGTCCGGCTTGAAAAGTCATAGAAATCATTCACCGATCAATTTGAAAATTTGTGTGTGCCACTTTTAAAAAATATCTGATACCCATCCGAGTGAATTTTCCGGGAAAATTCAATTTTGGATTTTTCCGAATTTCCAGATTTTCCAATGATATAGCCAAAGAATCCCCTCATAATTTTTTGTCATCACTATTTCACGTAGAAATAATATTTTTGATATAATTTTCCCAACATTTTCCCGGAAATTCGATTATTGAATGACCAAAACAGTACGAGTAGGGCTCTTGGGTCCAGCTTGAAAAGTCATAGAAATCATTCACCGATCAATTTGAAAATTTGTGTGTGCCACTTTTAAAAAATATCTAATACAAATCCGAGTAAATTTTCCGGGAAAATTCAATTTTGGATTTTTCCGAATTTCCCGATTTTCCAATGATAAAATAATTTTTTCTCATAGAGGTGTTCAACAAGGAGATCCTCTGGGTCCTCTTTTATTTTCTTTGACTATCCATCATATAATTTCATCCCTTAAAAGTGAATTTAATGCTTAGTATCTTAATGATAAAACTTTAATTAGAAATTTAAAAACAGTTTTTGAGGACTTTCAAAAAATTATTTCAAAATCTGAAAAATATCAAACGACAATTCTTTTTAAAAAATGTTAAAATTTGTCGGACAAAGTTGACAGTTATGGTGAGTAAGCGCAAACCGTTTGAGTTTTATAGCTTGTCAAAGATAGAAAAATGTTATTTATAAGAGGCGATAACTCGAAAACGGCTAAATCTAGGAACATTATGTGTATCTCAATTTTTGTTCGAAATTAAAATATTCAATAATATACAGGGGGTTCCATTTAAAACAATGCATTTTTTTGTCATGCGACTTTATGATCGACCCTGTATAATTCTAGTTTCCACCAATTAATAGATATTCAAAAACCCTTCAACTTTTGTATTAAACTTTTTTCAGTAGCTCGTATAGTTCAACCAATAATCGACCGTTTCTATACATATCAGTGACCCTCTTGTATGTACAGGGTTTTACTTAATGGTAATGTCATAATTTTAAGGGGGAGTTCCTGGATAAATTTCAAGTCGAAAAGGTCATATAAACTTGGTTTTCAAGATCTATTTTATTTTCATTTTTTAATACATTTTTTATGGTATAGGAACACACTTTTTTTTATTTTCATTTTATTTTATTTTATTTTTTTTTAATTTTTTTTTAGATCCAAGTTTATATGACCTTTTCGACTTAAAATTTATCCAGGAATTCCCCCTTAAAATTATGACATACCATTAAGTTTAAGTAACACCCTGTATATTCATCTATTTATTTTATTAGGTTTATAAAATAATCAAAATATCAACGCGGTTTGACAAAAATATTGTCAAAACCATTAAAATAATTCATGTAGAAAAGAAAGTAGTGTAGGGCCTATAGAAAAAAAGTTTACAAAAACTTGTCATCGTATTTTTCAATGTTCTATCTGAATCCGAGAGATTTCTCACATTTTCCTGGACACCCTGTATATGACAATAGGTTTTTCAACTTTGTTAATTTTTTTTTATCTGCAAATAGGAAGTTTTTGTAATTGTTTCATCATTGAATAATTTATTCAATAGTATAATTATCATTTATAAATAACAATTATTGTTGATGGCATAGTTTTGTGCCATCATTTTTTTATTCACAACTGTTGAGATTCACAATGTTTTTTGCCAAAGCCTTTATTATTATTTGATTCAAAATTCTAAAAATTTGAGATTACGCATTCACAGTAGTTTTTTGTTTTGTGAATATTTTTGTTTATTGTAATTTTCAAAGTGAGGTTGAAGAAAGAAAAGTTATGGGTGAGCTCCCCTTTTTTTCCCCAAAAAACGTACGTACATGGCAGATATTATGTATTTGAAAATTGTTGTCCATATATTGGTGATTTATTTTTCTTTCAAGATATCTTTGAAGAATTTCTTGTGATTTTTATATTAATAAAGGAAATTGTTGTTTTTTTTTAAATTATTTTCAAATTTACAGGTTATGTCTATGATTGATTGATGATTGTTTTGAAAAAAATGTTCTTCAAATCTACCCCACATCAACAGAATCTTTAAAAAATAAGGACGCCACTGGCAATCAATTTTTCTTGAATAAATTTTCAACCACTTGTCAAGTGGCACTTGATATAATTTGATGAAAATTTGATATGATAAACAGTGAACATTACCTCTTGAAATTCTGCCCTTAAAACATGATTAGCTTGTTTAGTTTACCAGGGGCGGACTAGGTTGTACATTTTAATGCTCAAATTTTCAACACCCTGTATGATAAATACTTGGAAAAATTAAATTTAGATGCTAGAAAAAAGGTCTTGTTCATTATCGATAAAATTAACCGTTCTCAAGAAAAAAAAACATATTTTTATTGAAAAAAACCTCGAAAAAAGCCATAACGAAGTGGTGCCCTTAACGGTATTATTTAAAAAAATGTCAACACATGTTTTTTCGAATTTTGCATTGTTTTTTCAGATCAATTTTCATAAACATTTCGAGAAAAATAAAGGTTTAAATTTAAAAAAAAATATGGTTTTTTCAATCAAAATATATTTTTTTTCTTGAAAACGCTTGATTTTATCGATAATGAACAAGAGTACCTTTTTTGTAGCCTGAGTCAGGGTATCTAAATTTATTTTTTTCAAGTCTTTATCATACAGGGTGTTGAAAATTTAAGCATTAAATGTACAACCTCGTCCGCCCCTGGTAAACCAAACAAGCTAATTATGGGCAGTATTTTAAGAGGCAATGTTTACTGTTTATCATAATAAATTTTCATCAAATTATATTGAGTGGTTAAAAAGTTATTCAAGAAAAATTGATTTCCAGTGGCATCCTATCGGGGCCCGTATCTCCGTAGAGAGGGCCTCTAGGAAAAAAGTTTACCGGAACTTGTCATCGTATTTTTCAATGTTCTATCTGAATCCGAAAGATCTCCCACATTTTCCCGGACACCCTGTATAATGATATAATATAATTCATCATACTTACTGTGAAAAACTGTTTATTCTTACCTTTTTATCACCTGCTTCTAATAGCGGACCTAATTTCGTCATGGGTGCTCAAGACAAATAATAACAACAAAAAAAATATTTAATAAATATAATTCGTGCCAAATTAAAAACACAATACGCACGACGATAATTCTTACACCTGACACGTAACATTCAATATAAAGTGAACATAACATAACATTAATCAGTCTGGAAATCAAATAACGGTCTTCTTCAATCGGCTCCGCGTCATAACACCACTGTCCAACCTGCAAAAAACCCATTAAAACCCCTCCAAACAAACCCACTTCAATCACTCTTATCTTCTAGCTTCACACCCTCTCACTCACACACCATATTTTACTCACCTAACCCGTTTACTCTCTTCGTTTAATTTATCATCGGACGACGATACCTCATTGGTGCGATTAAGACAAGCTTCTTCACTACACCGACAGGTGGACCCACAGCCGCGGCCTAGTTTTTTACAGCCGCATCGTACTGAGTTGCATTTAGTCTTACATGCGCAGCCGCCTTCTGATGAACGTTTAGACCCGCCCGCCTCTGAGTCTAGAAACTGAGTTGGGAAAGGGTAACGCAATGACGTCACTTACCATCGGCAAAATTGGTGTTTTTGAACAACTCTCGCCGAATGGCGATTTTACGGCGACCGGGTTCGTTGTCCATGATTATTGGTTCATCAGATAACTGTAGAATGTTGGTTTAATGTGATATTTTTGTGGTTTTATTCAATTAATTTTGATGGAAATTTTTTCCCAATCACTCTGTATATTTTTTTTCATGGATTGCTGTAGAAAAATGTCTAAGAAATCCACAAGTTTCTATTTATTGTATTTTTTTGTCTATACAAATTTTTAACGGCAATTTTTCACATGATTTTTACAAATCACCCTGTATATTTTTTCATTGATTTCTAAGAGAAATGTCTGAAAAATCCTGTGGTGGAAATTTCGAGTTTCTATTTGTTGTAGTTTTCGAGTTACGAATTTTTTCCTGTAATTGTATAGTCAGTTTTAAAAAAATTATATTCAACTTTAACTTTGAAACGACTTTTCTCCCGTATTTTTAGCAAAACACTGTAAATTTTTTTGATGATTCTAAAAGAAAAAATGATGCTGAATCGACTGGTGAAAATCCCGAAAGTCCATACTTTTCGAGTTATGAATTTTTCCAAAAAATATTTAACTTGCAGGATTGATCAACTTCAAAACAATTTTTCTCCCTTATTTACAACGACACACTGTAAATTTTTTTGATGATTCTAAAAGAAAAAATGATGCTGAATCGACTGGTGAAAATCCCGAATGTCCATCTGTTATACTTTTCGAGTTATGAATTTTTCCAAAAAATATTTAACTTGCTGGATTGATCAACTTTAAAACAATTTTTCTCCCTTATTTACAACGACACACTGTAAATTTTTTTGATGATTCTAAAAGAAAAAATGATGCTGAATCGACTGGTGAAAATCCCGAATGTCCATCTGTTATACTTTCCGAGTTATGAATTTTTCCAAAAAATATTTAACTTGCTGGATTGATCAACTTTAAAACAATTTTTCTCCCTTATTTACAACGACACACTGTAAATTTTTTTGATGATTCTAAAAGAAAAAATGATGCTGAATCGACTGGTGAAAATCCCGAATGTCCATCTGTTATACTTTCCGAGTTATGAATTTTTCCAAAAAATATTTAACTTGCTGGATTGATCAACTTTAAAACAATTTTTCTCCCTTATTTACAACGACACACTGTAAATTTTTTTGATGATTCTAAAAGAAAAAATGATGCTGAATCGACTGGTGAAAATCCCGAATGTCCATCTGTTATACTTTCCGAGTTATGAATTTTTCCAAAAAATATTTAACTTGCTGGATTGATCAACTTTAAAACAATTTTTCTCCCTTATTTACAACGACACACTGTAAATTTTTTTGATGATTCTAAAAGAAAAAATGATGCTGAATCGACTGGTGAAAATCCCGAATGTCCATCTGTTATACTTTCCGAGTTATGAATTTTTCCAAAAAATATTTAACTTGCTGGATTGATCAACTTTAAAACAATTTTTCTCCCTTATTTACAACGACACACTGTACATTTTTTTGATGATTCTAAAAGAAAAAATGATGCTGAATCGACTGGTGAAAATCCCGAATGTCCATCTGTTATACTTTTCGAGTTATGAATTTTTCCAAAAAATATTTAACTTGCTGGATTGATCAACTTTAAAACAATTTTTCTCCCTTATTTACAACGACACACTGTACATTTTTTTGATGATTCTAAAAGAAAAAATGATGCTGAATCGACTGGTGAAAATCCCGAATGTCCATCTGTTATACTTTTCGAGTTATGAATTTTTCCAAAAAATATTTAACTTGCTGGATTGATCAACTTTAAAACAATTTTTCTCCCTTATTTACAACGACACACTGTAAATTTTTTTGATGATTCTAAAAGAAAAAATGATGCTGAATCGACTGGTGAAAATCCCGAAAGTCCATCTGTTATACTTTTCGAGTTATGAATTTTTCCAAAAAATATTCAACTTGCTGGATTGATCAACTTTAAAACGATTTTTCTCCCTTATTTACAACGACACTGTAAATTTTTTTGATGATTCTAAAAGAAAAAATGATGCTGAATCGACTGGTAAAAATCCCGAAAGTCCATCTGTTATACTTTTCGAGTTATGAATTTTTCCAAAAAATATTCAACTTGCTGGATTGATCAACTTTAAAACGATTTTTCTCCCTTATTTACAACGACACTCTGTAAATTTTTTTGATGATTCTAAAAGAAAAAATGATGCTGAATCGACTGGTGAAAATCCCGAATGTCCATCTGTTATACTTTTCGAGTTATGAATTTTTCCAAAAAATATTCAACTTGCTGGATTGATCAACTTTAAAACGATTTTTCTCCCTTATTCACAACGACACTCTGTAAATTTTTTTGATGATTCTAAAAGAAAAAATGATGCTGAATCGACTGGTGAAAATCCCGAATGTCCATCTGTTATACTTTCCGAGTTATGAATTTTTCCAAAAAATATTTAACTTGCTGGATTGATCAACTTTAAAACAATTTTTCTCCCTTATTTACAACGACACACTGTAAATTTTTTTGATGATTCTAAAAGAAAAAATGATGCTGAATCGACTGGTGAAAATCCCGAATGTCCATCTGTTATACTTTCCGAGTTATGAATTTTTCCAAAAAATATTTAACTTGCTGGATTGACCAACTTTAAAACAATTTTTCTCCCTTATTTACAACGACACACTGTAAATTTTTTTGATGATTCTAAAAGAAAAAATGATGCTGAATCGACTGGTGAAAATCCCGAATGTCCATCTGTTATACTTTCCGAGTTATGAATTTTTCCAAAAAATATTTAACTTGCTGGATTGATCAACTTTAAAACAATTTTTCTCCCTTATTTACAACGACACACTGTAAATTTTTTTGATGATTCTAAAAGAAAAAATGATGCTGAATCGACTGGTGAAAATCCCGAATGTCCATCTGTTATACTTTTCAATTTATGAATTTTTCCAAAAAATATTCAACTTGCTGGATTGATCAACTTTAAAACAATTTTTCTCCCTTATTTACAACGACACACTGTAAATTTTTTTGATGATTCTAAAAGAAAAAATGATGCTGAATCGACTGGTAAAAATCCCGAAAGTCCATCTGTTATACTTTTCGAGTTATGAATTTTTCCAAAAAATATTCAACTTGCTGGATTGATCAACTTTAAAACAATTTTTCTCCCTTATTTACAACGACACACTGTAAATTTTTTTGATGATTCTAAAAGAAAAAATGATGCTGAATCGACTGGTGAAAATCCCGAAAGTCCATACTTTTCGAGTTATGAATTTTTCCAAAAAATATTCAACTTGCTTGATTGATCAACTTTAAAACAATTTTTCTCCCTTATTTACAACGACACACTGTAAATTTTTTTGATGATTCTAAAAGAAAAAATGATGCTGAATCGACTGGTGAAAATCCCGAAAGTCCATACTTTTCGAGTTATGAATTTTTCCAAAAAATATTCAACTTGCTGGATTGATCAACTTTAAAACGATTTTTATCCCTTATTTACAACGACACCCTGTAAATTTTTTTGATGATTCCAAAAGAAAAAAATATGCTGAATCGACTGGTGAAAATCCCGAATGTCCATCTGTTATACTTTTCAATTTATGAATTTTTCGAAAAAATATTCAACTTGCTGGATTGATCAACTTTAAAACAATTTTTCTCCCTTATTTACAACGACACACTGTAAATTTTTTTGATGATTCTAAAAGAAAAAATGATGCTGAATCGACTGGTGAAAATCCCGAAAGTCCATACTTTTCGAGTTATGAATTTTTCCAAAAAATATTCAACTTGCTGGATTGATCAGCTTTAAAACGATTTTTCTGCCTTATTTCTAGCAACACCCTGTATAATTTTTAGACGATTCCGATAGAAAAATGATGCTGAATCGATTGGTGAAAACCCCAAAAGTCCATCTGTTATACTTTTCGAGTTATGAATTTTTCCAAAAAATATTCAACTTGCTGGATTGATCAACTTTAAAACAATTTTTCTCCCTTATTTACAACGACACACTGTAAATTTTTTTGATGATTCTAAAAAAAAAATGATGCTGAATCGACTGGTGAAAATCCCGAATGTCCATCTGTTATACTTTTCGAGTTATCAACTTTAAAACGATTTTTCTCCCTTATTTACAACGACACTCTGTAAATTTTTTTGATGATTCTAAAAGAAAAAATGATGCTGAATCGACTGGTGAAAATCCCGAAAGTCCATCTCTTATAATTTTTGAGTTATGGATTTTTCTAAAAAAATATTCAACTTGCTGGATTGATCAGCTTTAAAACGATTTTTCTGCCTTATTTCTAGCAACACCCTGTATAATTTTTAGACGATTCCGATAGAAAAATGATGCTGAATCGATTGGTGAAAACCCCAAAAGTCCATCTCTTATAATTTTTGAGTTATGGATTTTTCTAAAAAAATATTCAACTTGCTAGATTGTTTAACCTTAAAATCATTTTTCTCCTTTACTTTTAGCGACACTGTATATTTTGTTGATCCTAAAGAAAAGATGGCAATTTTCTCAAGATTTTTCCAAATCACCCTGTATATTTTATCATCAATTTCCATGAAAAATATCCGAAAATTCTACTGTGGGGATTTCAAGTTTCTCTGTTATAGTTTTCGAGTTGATAAAAACCATTGTACCACAAAATATTTCACCCTAGAGGGCGCTTGTCTAATGTCAAATCATAATAGTTAGATGAACTTACCATAGGTGACGCCTGTGGTGTTTTAGTTAAGGTTTCCTCGCTGGGCTCCTTGTTCTCTTTTACCTTTTTGATGGGCGTTTTCTCGGGAGTTGATTCAGTTGCTACCTCTCTTATCTCTCGAAGGATGACCTTTAACGCGGCATTCTCCTTTTCCAGTTTCTCCAGATGGCGCTCCTTGCTCCTTTTGAAGATTTTGATGGAAAATGTGAAAAAATCGAATATTTTGAATTTATTGGAAATTTGCAGGATTAAAAAGTCATCAATAATCTTGAAGAAAGAAGTTCCAATTCCCTACAAAATGGCGTAAGATTTATCAAAATTGCTTAATCCCTTCAAAAGTTACGTCCTTTTGAAGATTTTGATGGAAAATGTGAAAAAAACGAATATTTTGAATTTATTGTCAATTTTCAGGAATAAAAAATCATAAATAATCTTGAAGAAAGAAGTTAGAATTCCCTACTAAATGGCGTAAGATTTATCAAAATTTCTTGATCCGTTCAAAAGTAACGTCCTTTTGAAGATTTTGATGGAAAATGTGAAAAAATCGAATATTTTGAGTTTATTGGAAATTTGCAGGATTAAAAAGTCATCAATAATCTTGAAGAAAGAAGTTCAAATTCCCTACAAAATGGCGTAATATTTATCAAAATTGCTTGATCCGTTCAAAAGTTACGTCCTTTTGAAGATTTTGATGGAAAATGTGAAAAAATCGAATATTTTCAATTTATTGGAAATTTGCAGGATTAAAAAGTCATCAATAATCTTGAAGAAAGAAGTTCAAATTCCCTACTAAATGGCGTAAGATTTATCAAAATTTCTTGATCCGTTCAAAAGTAACGTCCTTTTGAAGATTTTGATGGAAAATGTGAAAAAATCGAATATTTTGAATTTATTGGAAATTTGCAGGATTAAAAAGTCATCAATAATCTTGAAGAAAGAAGTTCAAATTCCCTACAAAATGGCGTGAGATTTATGAAAATTGCTTGATCCGTTCAAAAGTTACGTCCTTTTGAAGATTTTGATGGAAAATGTGAAAAAATCGAATATTTTGAATTTATTGGAAACTTGCAGGAATAAAAAATCATAAATAATCTTGAAGAAAGAGGTTCAAATTCCCTACAAAATGGCGTAAGATTTTTCAAAATTGCTTGATCCGTTCAAAAGTTACGTCCTTTTGAAGATTTTGATGGAAAATGTGAAAAAATCGAATATTTTGAATTTATTGGAAATTTGCAGGATTAAAAAATCATAAATAATCTTGAAGAAAGAAGTTCAAATTCCCTACAAAATGGCGTGAGATTTTTCAAAATTGCTTGATCCGTTCAAAATTACGTCCTTTTGAAGATTTTGATGGAAAATGTGAAAAAAACGAATATTTTGAATTTATTGGAAACTTGCAGGAATATAAAATAATAAATCGTTTATTTAGCAAATTGCTACAAAGTAAAAAAGAAATAATATGGTATACTAATAGAACATACAAAAATAACAGTTCAAAAATCTTACAATATTCACTTCAGAATAGATAAATTAAATATCATGTGTTCATAAGATGTTCCTTTAACAAATATTTGAATCTGTACAGATTATCACAGTTCTTCAGGTCACTAGGTAGATTATTAAAATCGAGGAGTCCTTTATACAAAACCGAATTCAACATTTGGTTAGTGTAACATCTGTTGTTTAATATAAAGTCATTGCAATTTCGGGTATTATAGCTATGTACTTCACTAAAATATCTTATTCTATTACATAAATATAGAGGTAACAATTTCTTTTTGATCTTGAATATAAATATAAAGACGTCGTACACAATTTTTTGTCGAACAGACAACATTTCAAGAACACTTAACATCATTCGTACAGGTGTAAATTTATCACATTTTAAAATCAGTCTCATGGCTTTGTTTTGTGTTTTTTGTATAAAATCAGTCTTATATTTAGGAACATTGTACAATAGAGTCGAACAATACTGCAGATGTGGAGCTGCTATGGTGTTGTATAAAAGTAACTTGGTTCCTGCAGATAACTGTTGTCCTATTCTAGTTATGAACCCAACTTTCTTGGAAAATTTCCTAGTTACATGATCACAGTGTGCATGAAAATTTAAATTTTGGTCGAAAATGACTCCTAAGTATTTTATTTGCATTTCATGCTTGATCCTCTCGTTCTGCACAAAAATGCCCAAGTTCTCTACATCTACATCGTTGACTTTCGACTTTTTTCCGAACAGACAAAATTTGGTTTTATTACAGTTAAGACTAAGTCTGTTATAACATAGCCAATCAAAAAGATTGTTGATGTCCTTGTTGATGTCATTTACCATTGACTTTAAATCAGATCCACTAATATATACCATTGTATCATCCGCAAATTGTACAATTTTACATTTCTGTAACACAGTCACCATATCGTTAATATATAATATGAAGAGCAATGGTCCTAATACAGTTCCTTGCGGAACACCAAATTTAACATTCTTTGGATCAGACACACTATTTTTAAATTTAACACGTTGTACTCTGTTTGATAAATATGACTTAAACCACAACAAAACTGTACCCTTAATACCTAAAAGTTCCAATTTATTGATTAAAATGTCTCTATCTATAGTTTCAAAAGCACGTTTGAAGTCTAAAAACACAGCCAAAACAAATTTACTTTCGTCGACAGCCTTAAGAAAATCATCACATATATCTACAATGACAGACTCGCACGAATGATTTTGACGGAAACCCGACTGATTAGGAACTATTATTTCATTGTCATCACAGTACTTTATCACTTGATTTTTCACGCACAATTCTAAAAGTTTTTCATAATTAGGAACAGTATTTATAGGACGAAACTCATCATGCTGTTTTGTATTACGAATTTTTGGCACAGGAGTAATCACCGAAACCTTCCACTCTTCTGGAAAGACTCCGCTGGAGAGTGATGTATTTATTACTTCCAACATCCTGTCACCAACCACATAACATGTATCAAGTAATACCTGTTTTGATATCCCACTATCTCCACCACCAACATTTCTTAGACTTTTCAAACAGGCCTTCATTTCGGACATGCTGATTTTTTTGAATGATGATAAATTATTTTTTCTGAAGGGGTCCGGGATGTAGGGTTTCGACGTATTCGGGATGTTTTCAATGATTGTCTCAATACTGGTTACAAAATCATAAATAATCTTGAAGAAAGAGGTTCAAATTCCATACAAAATGGCGTAAGATTTATCAAAATTGCTTAATCCGTTCAAAAGTAACGTCCTTTTGAAGATTTTGATGGAAAATGTGAAAAAATCGAATATTTTGAATTTATGGGAAACTTGCAGGAATATAAAATCATAAATAATCTTGAAGAAAGAGGTTCAAATTCCATACAAAATGGCGTAAGATTTATCAAAATTGCTTAATCCGTTCAAAAGTTACGTCCTTTTGAAGATTTTGATGGAAAATGTGAAAAAAACGAATATTTTGAATTTATTGTCAATTTTCAGAAATAAAAAATCATAAATAATCTTGAAGAAAGAAGTTCAAATTCCCTACAAAATGGCGTAAGATTTATCAAAATTGCTTGATCCGTTCAAAACTTACGTCCTTTTGAAGATTTTGATGGAAAATGTGAAAAAATCGAATATTTTGAATTTATTGGAAATTTGCAGGATTAAAAAGTCATCAATAATCTTGAAGAAAGAAGTTCAAATTCCCTACAAAATGGCGTAAGATTTATCAAAATTGCTTGATCCGTTCAAAAGTTACGTCCTTTTGAAGATTTTGATGGAAAATGTGAAAAAAACGAATATTTTGAATTTATTGGAAATTTTCAGGAATAAAAAATCATAAATAATCTTGAAGAAAGAAGTTCAAATTCCATACAAAATGGCGTAAGATTTATCAAAATTGCTTGATCCGTTCAAAAGTTACGTCCTTTTGAAGATTTTGATGCAAAATGTGAAAAAATCGAATATTTTGAATTTTTTGGAAACTTGCAGGAATAAAAAATCATAAATAATCTTGAAGAAAGAAGTACAAATTCCCTACAAAATGGCGTAAGATTTATCAAAATTGCCTGATCCGTTCAAAAGTTACGTCCTTTTGAAGATTTTGATGGAAAATGTGAAAAAATCGAATATTTTGAATTCATTGGAAACTTGCAGGAATAAAAAATCATAAATAATCTTGAAGAAAGAAATTCAAATTTCCTCCAAAATGGCGTAAGATTTATCAAAATTGCTTAATCCCTTCAAAAGTTACGTCCTTTTGAAGATTTTGATAGAAAATGTGAAAAAAACGAATATTTTGAATTTATTGTCAATTTTCAGGAATAAAAAATCATAAATAATCTTGAAGAAAGAAGTTCAAATTCCCTACAAAATGGCGTAAGATTTATCAAAATTGCTTAATTCGTTCAAAAGTTACGTCCTTTTGAAGATTTTGATGGAAAATGTGAAAAAAACGAATATTTTGAATTTATTGTCAATTTTCAGGAATAAAAAATCATAAATGATCTTGAAGAAAGAAGTTCAAATAATATAATAATAATAATAATGTCTTTATTTAGCTTATATAGCTACATACAAAAACAATATAAATAATAATAATGGCATAATGATTATAAAAAGATAAAAAGTGTATAATAACAATCAATAAATAAGTACAAACATATTTTAAACAATTAAAATTCATGCAACACATATTCCCTCAACAGTTTTTTAAAAGTTGTTAAGTTATCACAGTTCTTAATATGGCTCGGCATTTTATTGTAACCGGAGAGACCTCTGTTTAAGATTGAATTACTCATCATCTGACTAGAATTTCCTCTATTGACTAACATAAAATCATCACAGTTTCTAGTTTGGTAATTATGGATGTTCTTAAAACATTTTACTCTATCACAGATGTAGTTCGGTAACAATTTATTTCTAATTTTATAAATAAAGGTGTTAACATTAAACATTATTTTTTGTCTGATAGACAACATACCACTAACGTCTAACATAAGATTAATTGGAGTGTACCTATTACATTTTAAAACTGTTCTCATCGCTCTGTTTTGAATCACTTGAAATTCTCTAATTTTATAACTTGGTAGGCTGTACAATAAAGAGGAACAGAATTCGAGATGGGGAGCTGCTATACTATTATACAACAATAATTTTGAATACATTGACAGGTTTTTAGCTACTCTGGAGATAAATCCGATCTTTTGGGAAAATTTCCTCATTGTATAATCAGCATGAGGACGGAAACTCAATTCGGAGTCTAGTATAACTCCTAAATACTTAATTTGTTGTTCATACACTAAACATTCATTGTTAATTTCAACTCTCAAATTTGAAACGTCAATAGATCTTAGTTTATGCTTTTTGGCAAAAATACAATATTTTGATTTGGCCGTATTTATGCTTAATCTATTGGTACAAAGCCAATTATACAGTTTCTTCAAGTCATTGTTCATTTCAAGCTGTACCTGGTTCAAATCATCCCCCACCACATACAACATAGTATCGTCTGCGAATAGTTCGATTTTACTGTTCTCCGTGATAGTGACAATGTCATTAATGTATAATAAGAACAACAATGGACCCAGGACAGTTCCCTGTGGTACGCCGTGACGAGTAAACTTCAGGTTAGAAATACTGCCTCCAAATTTAACAGCTTGGGTTCTGTTTGACAAATATGACCTGAACCAATCGAGAACAGAGCCTACTATACCAAACCCCTCTAATTTCTGTAACAGTATACTCCTATCAATAGTTTCAAAGGCTCTCCTAAAGTCTAAGAATACAGCCAGTACATATTTATCACAATCCACATGTTTGAGGAAATCACTACATAAACCAACAATCACAGTTTCACATGAATGGCGCTCTCGGAAACCAGACTGATTTGACACCAGGATGCTGTTCCTATCACAGTGCTGCTGTATTTGTTCTTTAACCACAAGTTCCAAGAGTTTTTCATATGTAGGTACAGTATTTATCGGCCTAAACTCCTCATTCAAATTCCCTACAAAATGGCGTAAGATTTATCAAAATTGCTTGATCCGTTCAAAAGTTACGTCCTTTTGAAGATTTTGATGGAAAATGTGAAAAAATCGAATATTTTGAATTTATTGGAAACTTGCAGGAATAAAAAATCATAAATAATCTTGAAGAAAGAAGTTCAAATTCCCTACAAAATGGCGTAAGATTTATCAAAATTGCTTGATCCGTTCAAAAGTTACGTCCTTTTGAAGATTTTGATAGAAAATGTGAAAAAAACGAATATTTTGAATTTATTGTCAATTTTCAGGAATAAAAAATCATAAATAATCTTGAAGAAAGAAGTTCAAATTCCCTACAAAATGGCGTAAGATTTATCAAAATTGCTTGATCCGTTCAAAAGTTACGTCCTTTTGAAGATTTTGATGGAAAATGTGAAAAAATCGAATATTTTGAATTTATTGGAAACTTGCAGGAATAAAAAATCATAAATAATCTTGAAGAAAGAAGTTCAAATTCCCTACAAAATGGCGTAAGATTTATCAAAATTGCTTGATCCGTTCAAAAGTTACGTCCTTTTGAAGATTTTGATAGAAAATGTGAAAAAAACGAATATTTTGAATTTATTGTCAATTTTCAGGAATAAAAAATCATAAATAATCTTGAAGAAAGAAGTTCAAATTCCCTACAAAATGGCGTAAGATTTATCAAAATTGCTTGATGCGTTCAAAAGTTACGTCCTTTTGAAGATTTTGATGGAAAATGTGAAAAATCGAATATTTTGAATTTATTGGAAACTTGCAGGAATAAAAAATCATAAATAATCTTGAAGAAAGAAGTTCAAATTCCCTACAAAATGGCGTAAGATTTATCAAAATTGCTTGATCCGTTCAAAAGTTACGTCCTTTTGAAGATTTTGATGGAAAATGTGAAAAAATCGAATATTTTGAATTTATTGGAAACTTGCAGGAATAAAAAATCATAAATGATCTTGAAGAAAGAAGTTCAAATTCCCTACAAAATGGCGTAAGATTTATCAAAATTGCTTGATCCGTTCAAAAGTTACGTCCTTTTGAAGATTTTGATGGAAAATGTGAAAAAATCGAATATTTTGAATTTATTGGAAACTTGCAGGAATAAAGAATCATAAATAATCTTGAAGAAAGAAGTTCAAATTCCCTACAAAATGGCGTAAGATTTATCAAAATTGCTTGATCCGTTCAAAAGTTACGTCCTTTTGAAGATTTTGATAGAAAATGTGAAAAAAACGAATATTTTGAATTTATTGTCAATTTTCAGGAATAAAAAATCATAAATAATCTTGAAGAAAGAAGTTCAAATTCCCTACAAAATGGCGTAAGATTTATCAAAATTGCTTGATGCGTTCAAAAGTTACGTCCTTTTGAAGATTTTGATGGAAAATGTGAAAAAATCGAATATTTTGAATTTATTGGAAACTTGCAGGAATAAAAAATCATAAATAATCTTGAAGAAAGAAGTTCAAATTCCCTACAAAATGGCGTAAGATTTATCAAAATTGCTTGATCCGTTCAAAAGTTACGTCCTTTTGAAGATTTTGATGGAAAATGTGAAAAAATCGAATATTTTGAATTTATTGGAAACTTGCAGGAATAAAAAATCATAAATGATCTTGAAGAAAGAAGTTCAAATTCCCTACAAAATGGCGTAAGATTTATCAAAATTGCTTGATCCGTTCAAAAGTTACGTCCTTTTGAAGATTTTGATGGAAAATGTGAAAAAATCGAATATTTTGAATTTATTGGAAACTTGCAGGAATAAAAAATCATAAATAATCTTGAAGAAAGAAGTTCAAATTCCCTACAAAATGGCGTAAGATTTATCAAAATTGCTTGATCCGTTCAAAAGTTACGTCCTTTTGAAGATTTTGATAGAAAATGTGAAAAAACGAATATTTTGAATTTATTGTCAATTTTCAGGAATAAAAAATCATAAATAATCTTGAAGAAAGAAGTTCAAATTCCCTACAAAATGGCGTAAGATTTATCAAAATTGCTTGATGCGTTCAAAAGTTACGTCCTTTTGAAGATTTTGATGGAAAATGTGAAAAAATCGAATATTTTGAATTTATTGGAAATTTGCAGGATTAAAAAGTCATCAATAATCTTGAAGAAAGAAGTTCCAATTCCCTACAAAATGGCGTAAGATTTATCAAAATTGCTTAATCCCTTCAAAAGTTACGTCCTTTTGAAGATTTTGATGGAAAATGTGAAAAAAAACGAATATTTTGAATTTATTGTCAATTTTCAGGAATAAAAAATCATAAATGATCTTGAAGAAAGAAGTTCAAATTCCCTACAAAATGGCGTAAGATTTATCAAAATTGCTTGATCCGTTCAAAAGTTACGTCCTTTTAAAGATTTTGATGGAAAATGTGAAAAAATCGGATATTTTGAATTTATTGGAAACTTGCAGGAATAAAAAATCATAAATAATCTTGAAGAAAGAAGTTCAAATTCCCTACAAAATGGCGTAAGATTTATCAAAAACTTCTAAGTAAAACATGGGATAATAACGTATCGGATGTGAATGTGCTGGCACATATATTGATAAATAATGACATCAAAGATTCCTTGGATAAATTGTGTCCGAGAGTAGAAGTTCGTGTAAAGGAAAAGTACGCGTCTAAAAAATGGATAACCAGTGACATTGTGCAAATGATGAATGAAAGGGATGCTTTGTACAAAAGAGCAGTTATGGAAAAAACCGTTGATGCTTGGAACACATTTAAGAATAAACGGAATGCTGTAGTCACAGAGATAAGGAGGAGCAAAGAAAAATATTTTTATGACGTTTTGGATCAGAATAAAAACAACTCGAAAGAACTATGGAGAGAATTGAAAAGCTTGATACCTGGAAAGACTAGCTACCAGCAAAATGAAGAAATCATCTTTGACGCAGAACATTTGATTGAGGAAGCCAAAATAGCCCAAAAATGTAACCAGTATTTTGTAGAGAGCATCTCGGAAATTGTGAAGAACATACCACCAGGACATGTAGCGTGTATGCCGTCATCAGCCGCAGTTTCGACGAAATTGGATTCATTTGCACAAATTTCCATGGATAAAATGAAGGAAGTCATCAACAACTTGAAGAACGTTGGGTGTGGAGATAGTGGGATCTCCAAGCGAGTATTGATGGATGCTTGTTATGTTGTGGGAGATCGATTGCTGGATATTGTCAACACTTCTCTTTCAAGAGGTGTTTTCCCGGATGACTGGAAGGTGTCGATTGTTATTCCTGTGCAGAAAGTCCAGGGGTCGAATAAACACACAGACTTTCGAGCGATAAATACTGTCCCATTGTATGAGAAAGTTTTAGAAGTGAATGTCAAAGAACAACTTTTGGCTCACTGTGACAGAAATAACATTATTGTTCCAATACAGTCGGGTTTTCGGGAAAACCATTCGTGTGAATCTGTATGTGTAAATATCTGTGACAGTTTTATGAAATCAATTGACTGTGATAATTTTGTGTTAGCGGTGTTTCTGGACTTTAAGAGAGCATTTGAGACAATAAATAGAGACATTTTATTGGATAAATTAGAGACAGTGGGTGTTCGGGGAAGTGCACTTGAGTGGTTCAGGTCCTACCTTACCAACAGAAGACAACGAGTGAAATTCAAAGGGTGTATGTCTGATGAAAACTGCGTTAATTATGGAGTTCCGCAAGGTACTGTACTAGGGCCAATATTGTTTTTATTGTATATCAACGATATGGTGAACCTCTTAAAAAAATGTAAAGCTGTCCTGTTCGCGGACGACACTATGTTGTATATCGTGGGTAAAGACATTCAAGAAATGAAACGCTACATGACGGAAGAATTGGAAAATGTGTTCAATTGGTTATGCATAAATAAGTTGTGCCTAAATGCAAGCAAGTCGAAGTTTTGCATTTTCGGCAAAAAATCAAGATTGAGTCAAGTTGACATTGAAAGTATAACTCTAGAAATAAATGGGGAACCACTACAACATCATAGAGAAATAAAATATTTAGGTGTAATTCTGGACGCTAACTTGAACCTGCATGCTCAAGCGGATTATGTGATGAGACAATTTTCCAAAAAAGTAGGCTTTATATCTAGAATAGGAAAACCACTGTCTCTATATACAAAAATGTTGTTATATAACACCATCGCAGCGCCACATTTGCAATATTGCTCCACGCTCTTGTACAATCTACCTATGTATAAAATGGACCAACTACAGAAAATTCAAAATAGGGCCTTAAGAATTATTCTCAAGTGTAACCGGTACACTCCTATCTATGTGATGTTAAAGGTTGTTGATACGCTGTCAGTCAAACAAAAAATTGTATTTGATGTAAATGTATTTCTTTTTAAAATAAAAAATAACTTGCTCCCAAATTACATCTGTGATAAAGTAAAAACTTTTAGAGATGTACATATAGTTATAAGACTCGAAACTGTGATAACTTTGTTTTGTTCGAAAAATGTCATTCTAGTCAGCTGCATAACTCCATCTTGCACAAAGGTTTACAAGAATTCAATCGGCTTCCAAACACATTGAAGAACTGTACTAGTCTTGGTCTTTTCAAAAAACTATTGAAGCCACACATCCTGTCATCTCCATTTTAATTTTTCACCTCCAGGTTTTTAATTGTTTTAGTTTTTACCTTTTTACTGCTCTATTTTACTGTTACTATGTACAATGCTTGTATTATTTTTTTTTTTTATTATTTGTTCATACATATCTGTTATACAGTTTTATTATACTTATACAATAATTTAAAACTGTAAACTTGTGTAGCTTTAGCAATGAGGAAATTTTCCCAAAAGATCGGATTTATCTCCAGAGTAGCTAAAAACCTGTCAATGTATTCAAAATTATTGTTGTATAATAGTATAGCAGCTCCCCATCTCGAATTCTGTTCCTCTTTATTGTACAGCCTACCAAGTTATAAAATTAGAGAATTTCAAGTGATTCAAAACAGAGCGATGAGAACAGTTTTAAAATGTAATAGGTACACTCCAATTAATCTTATGTTGGACGTTAGTGGTATGTTGTCTATCAGACAAAAAATAATGTTTAATGTTAACACCTTTATTTATAAAATTAGAAATAAATTGTTACCGAACTACATCTGTGATAGAGTAAAATGTTTTAAGAACATCCATAATTACCAAACTAGAAACTGTGATGATTTTATGTTAGTCAATAGAGGAAATTCTAGTCAGATGATGAGTAATTCAATCTTAAACAGAGGTCTCTCCGGTTACAATAAAATGCCGAGCCATATTAAGAACTGTGATAACTTAACAACTTTTAAAAAACTGTTGAGGGAATATGTGTTGCATGAATTTTAATTGTTCAAAATATGTTTGTACTTATTTATTGATTGTTATTATACACTTTTTATCTTTTTATAATCATTATGCCATTATTATTATTTATATTGTTTTTGTATGTAGCTATATAAGCTAAATAAAGACATTATTTATGCTAAATAAATGGATTACTTACTTACTTACTTACTAAAATTGCTTGATCCGTTCAAAAGTTACGTCCTTTTGAAGATTTTGATAGAAAATGTGAAAAAAACGAATATTTTGAATTTATTGTCAATTTTCAGGAATGAAAAATCATAAATAATCTTGAAGAAAGAAGTTCAAATTCCCTACAAAATGGCGTAAGATTTATCAAAATTGCTTAATTCGTTCAAAAGTTACGTCCTTTTGAAGATTTTGATGGAAAATGTGAAAAAATCGAATATTTTGAATTTATTGGAAATTTGCAGGATTAAAAAGTCATCAATAATCTTGAAGAAAGAAGTTCCAATTCCCTACAAAATGGCGTAAGATTTATCAAAATTGCTTAATTCGTTCAAAAGTTACGTCCTTTTGAAGATTTTGATGGAAAATGTGAAAAAAACGAATATTTTGAATTTATTGTCAATTTTCAGGAATAAAAAATCATAAATGATCTTGAAGAAAGAAGTTCAAATTCCCTACAAAATGGCGTAAGATTTATCAAAATTGCTTGATGCGTTCAAAAGTTACGTCCTTTTGAAGATTTTGATGGAAAATGTGAAAAAATCGAATATTTTGAATTTATTGGAAATTTGCAGGATTAAAAAGTCATCAATAATCTTGAAGAAAGAAGTTCCAATTCCCTACAAAATGGCGTAAGATTTATCAAAATTGCTTAATCCCTTCAAAAGTTACGTCCTTTTGAAGATTTTGATGGAAAATGTGAAAAAAACGAATATTTTGAATTTATTGTCAATTTTCAGGAATAAAAAATAATAAATAATCTTGAAGAAAGAAGTTAGAATTCCCTACAAAATGGCGTAAGATTTATCAAAATTTCTTGTCGGGTCGAGATGTCAGCGAGCGAGGTTGTTGACGACGCGAGCGGTCCTGAAATTCGCTGTTTTGTGTGTAAATTACAGTTCGAAGATATTAAATCTGTTATACAATGCGTGAAATGTAGTCTATGCTATCACGGAAAGTGTGAAAACATCGATCCCCGAGGGTTCCATCTGCGAAAATCCACATGGAAGTGCAAGGCGTGCTGTGATGTAAAAAATGAGGTTAGAAGCAGTGAGATCAATAAACCGGATCGATCGAGAAAACGGAGCCGAACCGACGACATACCAATTGATCTAAGTACAATTGAAATGATCAATTCAACGTTGGAGATTCTGGTTCAAAATACGAATGAATTAAATAAAAAGGTAGATTTTTTAGTGTCCGAAAATCAAAATTTGAAAGATGAACTTATACGCCTAAGGGAAGAGAAACAAAATGAAACCGTTCAACCGCCTAAAACATACTCTTCTGCTGTAAAAAAACACGATGAAATCCTAGTTGTGACACAAAAATCGACAAATAAAGACGTTACACAGGTGAAAAGTGATTTAAAGAAAAAAGTGAATCCAACTGATATGGGAATTGGCTTATCAATGGGTCGTCAAACAAAAACCGGAGGCCTTGTTTTGAACTGCAGCAGCGACAAAAAAATTGTTGACATTCAGCACCAGATTCAGAATAAACTTGGAAATGATTATTGTGTTGATCGGCCAAAAATCAAGGAACATCGTATTAAAATAGTGGGGCTTGATGAGAATGATTATACTAGCGACGAACTCATTGTGGAAAAAATTATCAAGCAAAATGATATCGATGATAAGGATAAAGATTTTAAATTAAAAATTCTCCGTAAAACTAAAATCTTTAATACAAGATTTAATATTGTATTTGAAGTCGATTCGAAAACTTACAGTGTGATTATAGTCAAAGAAAAGCTGAATGTAGGATGGAACCGATGTCCAATTTATAACGACTATGGGATACTGAGATGTTTTAATTGCTGCAAATACGGACATTTGAAGAACGATTGCAAAGAAAATCTCGCTTGTCCTAAATGTAGTGGTGATCATGAATTGAAAAACTGTACGAGTAATGTAACTAAGTGTATAAATTGTCTGGTGTCAAATAATAAGTACGGATTGAAACTAAATGTGGATCATGTAGTTTGGGACGTACAACACTGTGATGTTTATAAACGTTTCGAGCAGATCCAAAAAAATAAATATAATAAATAGCAATTAGAGGAAGGCGCTGTTTTGGATTCCGGTCTTGTGTATTTAAACTGTCAGGGTTTCAAAAATAACAGAGACAATATCATCGTTTTTGTAAATGATTGGAAGCCAAAAATTGTTTTCCTGTCGGAGACTCACGTATCAGAGGAGATTGACATGTGCGAGTTGAAAATTGACGGATACAACATCGAGCAATGTACGACCTCAAACCCGCGAACTGGAGGAGTGATGGCATTAGTGAGGAAGGACTTAAAATATAAACTTATAACGGTGGAATGTGTTCAAAATTATGTGTGGTTATTGTCGATACAGACTATCTGGACTGGACTAAAGGTGTTGTGTAGTGCGTCCTGTATCATCCGCCGCAACAGGAGAATGCAAAATTTTTGGAATACTTCGATGGCTACTTGGATAAGGTAAGTGATTTTAATGGCACCAACATTATTATGGGTGATTTTAACTTCGATATTTCGAGAAGCTCTTTTTATGGGGACAAAATACTGAAAAACATCTATTCAAATGGTTTTACACAAATTGTGAAATCTCCAACTAGGATAACAGACAGAAGTCAAACATTAATTGATTACATTGTTACCAATAATAAATTGCAAACATTAATTGATTACATTGTTACCAATAATAAATTGCTGAAGGCTTCCGTCCACTTTTAACCCCTAAAATTAGTGATCATTCCATTTTGTCACTGAATATTGAAGGAGCCAACAACCAAAATATTGGAATTGCCGTGAAGAGAAGATGCATGCGTGGGTATAACACAGAACTATTACAAAATTCAATATTGAACACCTCTTGGAATAACAATATCGTAGATGTAAATATTTTGGCAAATGCACTCGTGAATAATGTTCGTACTTTTCTAGATGAAATGTGTCCTGTACAAACAATACATGTTGATATCAAATATTCCCAAAAAAAGTGGATTACTTATGAAATAGTCCAGATGATGAAAGAACGAGATATAATGTATCAGAGAGCAGTGTATGAAAAAAGTGAGCATAGTTGGAATGATTACAAACAAATTCGAAATTTAATAGTTGATAAAATTAGAATAGAAAAAGAGAATTACTATAGAGGGGTAATTGATGAAAATAAAAATAACTCGAAGGAAATGTGGAAGCATTTAAAAACTTTACTTCCGGAAAAAAACCCATCTGTAGTGAATGAAATCCTATTTGGCGACGACCTAATCACTGACAAAGGGAACATAGCAAACAAATTCAATGATTATTTTATTGACAGTGTCGATAAAATTGTGTCCAGTATACCTCAACCGACATACATACAGAATAATGGTTTAGAAAGCCCTGTGTATCCAGAATTTTTCTCTTTTGAAGCCGTAACAATGTCAAAACTTAAGGAACATGTTAAAAATATGAAAAATGTTGGAGGTGGAGAAGATGGCATATCAACACGTGTTTTAAAGGATATATTTGGTGTAGTCGGAAATCGTCTATTGGACATCATAAATGCATCCCTCTCAACAGGAACATTCCCGGAGAATTGGAAAACCTCAACTGTGATTCCTGTGCCAAAGATTACAAATACGAAACGCCATGAGGAGTTTAGGCCGATAAATACTGTACCTACATATGAAAAACTCTTGGAACTTGTGGTTAAAGAACAAATACAGCAGCACTGTGATAGGAACAGCATCCTGGTGTCAAATCAGTCTGGTTTCCGAGAGCGCCATTCATGTGAAACTGTGATTGTTGGTTTATGTAGTGATTTCCTCAAACATGTGGATTGTGATAAATATGTACTGGCTGTATTCTTAGACTTTAGGAGAGCCTTTGAAACTATTGATAGGAGTATACTGTTACAGAAATTAGAGGGGTTTGGTATAGTAGGCTCTGTTCTCGATTGGTTCAGGTCATATTTGTCAAACAGAACCCAAGCTGTTAAATTTGGAGGCAGTATTTCTAACCTGCAGTTTACTCGTCACGGCGTACCACAAGGAACTGTCCTGGGTCCATTGTTGTTCTTATTATACATTAATGACATTGTCACTATCACGGAGAACAGTAAAATCGAACTATTCGCAGACGATACTATGTTGTATGTGGTGGGGGATGATTTGAACCAGGTACAGCTTGAAATGAACAATGACTTGAAGAAACTGTATAATTGGCTTTGTACCAATAGATTAAGCATAAATACGGCCAAATCAAAATATTGTATTTTTGCCAAAAAGCATAAACTAAGATCTATTGACGTTTCAAATTTGAGAGTTGAAATTAACAATGAATGTTTAGTGTATGAACAACAAATTAAGTATTTAGGAGTTATACTTGACTCCGAATTGAGTTTCCGTCCTCATGCTGATTATACAATGAGGAAATTTTCCCAAAAGATCGGATTTATTTCCAGAGTAGCTAAAAACCTGTCAATGTATTCAAAATTATTGTTGTATAATAGTATAGCAGCTCCCCATCTCGAATTCTGTTCCTCTTTATTGTACAGCCTACCAAGTTATAAAATTAGAGAATTTCAAGTGATTCAAAACAGAGCGATGAGAACAGTTTTAAAATGTAATAGGTACACTCCAATTAATCTTATGTTAGACGTTAGTGGTATGTTGTCTATCAGACAAAAAATGATGTTTGATGTTAACACCTTTATTTATAAAATTAGAAATAAATTGTTACCGAACTACATCTGTGATAGAGTAAAATGTTTTAAGAACATCCATAATTACCAAACTAGAAACTGTGATGATTTTATGTTAGTCAATAGAGGAAATTCTAGTCAGATGATGAGTAATTCAATCTTTAACAGAGGTCTCTCCGGTTACAATAAAATGCCGAGCCATATTAAGAACTGTGATAACTTAACCACTTTTAAAAAACTGTTGAGGGAATATGTGTTGCATGAATTTTAACTGTTTAAAATATGTTTGTACTTATTTATTGATTGTTATTATACACTTTTTATCTTTTAATAATCATTATGCCATTATTATTATTTATATTGTTTTTGTATGTAGCTATATAAGCTAAATAAAGACATTATTATTATTATTATTTTGATGGAAAATGTGAAAAAAACGAATATTTTGAATTTATTGGAAACTTGCAGGAATAAAAAATCATAAATAATCTTGAAGAAAGAAGTTCAAATTCCCTACAAAATGGCGTAAGATTTATCAAAATTGCTTGATCCGTTCAAAAGTTACGTCCTTTTGAAGATTTTGATGGAAAATGTGAAAAAATCGAATATTTTGAATTTATTGGAAATTTGCAGGATTAAAAAGTCATCAATAATCTTGAAGAAAGAAGTTCAAATTCCCTACAAAATGGCGTAAGACTTATCAAAATTGCTTGATCCGTTCAAAAGTTACGTCCTTTTGAAGATTTTGATGGAAAATGTGGAAAAATCGAATATTTTGAATTTATTGGAAACTTGCAGTAATAAAAAATCATAAATAATCTTGAAGAAAGAAGTTCAAATTCCCTACAAAATGGCGTAAGATTTATCAAAATTGCTTAATCCCTTCAAAAGTTACGTCCTTTTGAAGATTTTGATGGAAAATGTGAAAAAAACGAATATTTTGAATTTATTGTCAATTTTCAAAAATAAAAAATCATAAATAATCTTGAAGAAAGAAGTTCAAATTCCCTACAAAATGGCGTAAGATTTATCAAAATTGCTTGATCCGTTCAAAAGTTACGTCCTTTTGAAGATTTTGATGGAAAATGTGAAAAAATCGAATATTTTGAATTTATTGGAAATTTGCAGGATTAAAAAGTCATCAATAATCTTGAAGAAAGAAGTTCAAATTCCCTACAAAATGGCGTAAGACTTATCAAAATTGCTTGATCCGTTCAAAAGTTACGTCCTTTTGAAGATTTTGATGGAAAATGTGAAAAAATCGAATATTTTGAATTTATTGGAAATTTGCAGGATTAAAAAGTCATCAATAATCTTGAAGAAAGAAGTTCAAATTCCCTACAAAATGGCGTAAGATTTATCAAAATTGCTTGATCCGTTCAAAAGTTACGTCCTTTTGAAGATTTTGATGGAAAATGTGAAAAAATCGAATATTTTGAATTTATTGGAAACTTGCAGTAATAAAAAATCATAAATAATCTTGAAGAAAGAAGTTCAAATTCCCTACAAAATGGCGTAAGATTTATCAAAATTGCTTAATCCCTTCAAAAGTTACGTCCTTTTGAAGATTTTGATGGAAAATGTGAAAAAAACGAATATTTTGAATTTATTGTCAATTTTCAGAAATAAAAAATCATAAATAATCTTGAAGAAAGAAGTTCAAATTCCCTACAAAATGGCGTAAGATTTATCAAAATTGCTTGATCCGTTCAAAAGTTACGTCCTTTTGAAGATTTTGATGGAAAATGTGAAAAAATCGAATATTTTGAATTTATTGGAAAATTGCAGGATTAAAAAGTCATCAATAATCTTGAAGAAAGAAGTTCAAATTCCCTACAAAATGGCGTAAGACTTATCAAAATTGCTTGATCCGTTCAAAAGTTACGTCCTTTTGAAGATTTTGATGGAAAATGTGAAAAAATCGAATATTTTGAATTTATTGGAAACTTGCAGGAATAAAAAATCATAAATAATCTTGAAGAAAGAAGTTCAAATTCCCTACAAAATGGCGTAAGACTTATCAAAATTGCTTGATCCGTTCAAAAGTTACGTCCTTTTGAAGATTTTGATGGAAAATGTGAAAAAATCGAATATTTTGAATTTATTGGAAATTTGCAGGATTAAAAAGTCATCAATAATCTTGAAGAAAGAAGTTCAAATTCCCTACAAAATGGCGTAAGACTTATCAAAATTGCTTGATCCGTTCAAAAGTTACGTCCTTTTGAAGATTTTGATGGAAAATGTGAAAAAATCGAATATTTTGAATTTATTGGAAACTTGCAGGAATAAAAAATCATGAATAATCTTGAAGAAAGAAGTTCAAATTCCCTACAAAATGGCGTAAGATTTATCAAAATTGCTTGATCCGTTCAAAAGTTACGTCCTTTTGAAGATTTTGATGGAAAATGTGAAAAAATCGAATATTTTGAATTTATTGGAAACTTGCAGTAATAAAAAATCATAAATAATCTTGAAGAAAGAAGTTCAAATTCCCTACAAAATGGCGTAAGATTTATCAAAATTGCTTAATCCCTTCAAAAGTTACGTCCTTTTGAAGATTTTGATGGAAAATGTGAAAAAAATGAATATTTTGAATTTATTGTCAATTTTCAGAAATAAAAAATCATAAATAATCTTGAAGAAAGAAGTTCAAATTCCCTACAAAATGGCGTAAGATTTATCAAAATTGCTTGATCCGTTCAAAAGTTACGTCCTTTTGAAAATTTTGATGGAAAATGTGAAAAAATCGAATATTTTGAATTTATTGGAAATTTGCAGGATTAAAAAGTCATCAATAATCTTGAAGAAAGAAGTTCAAATTCCCTACAAAATGGCGTAAGACTTATCAAAATTGCTTGATCCGTTCAAAAGTTACGTCCTTTTGAAGATTTTGATGAAAAATGTGAAAAAATCGAATATTTTGAATTTATTGGAAACTTGCAGGAATAAAAAATCATAAATAATCTTGAAGAAAGAAGTTCAAATTCCCTACAAAATGGCGTAAGACTTATCAAAATTGCTTGATCCGTTCAAAAGTTACGTCCTTTTGAAGATTTTGATGGAAAATGTGAAAAAATCGAATATTTTGAATTTATTGGAAATTTGCAGGATTAAAAAGTCATCAATAATCTTGAAGAAAGAAGTTCAAATTCCCTACAAAATGGCGTAAGATTTATCAAAATTGCTTGATCCGTTCAAAAGTTACGTCCTTTTGAAGATTTTGATGGAAAATGTGAAAAAAACGAATATTTTGAATTTATTGTCAATTTTCAGAAATAAAAAATCATAAATAATCTTGAAGAAAGAAGTTCAAATTCCCTACAAAATGGCGTAAGATTTATCAAAATTGCTTGATCCGTTCAAAAGTTACGTCCTTTTGAAGATTTTGATGGAAAATGTGAAAAAATCGAATATTTTGAATTTATTGGAAATTTGCAGGATTAAAAAGTCATCAATAATCTTGAAGAAAGAAGTTCAAATTCCCTACAAAATGGCGTAAGATTTATCAAAATTGCTTGATCCGTTCAAAAGTTACGTCCTTTTGAAGATTTTGATGGAAAATGTGAAAAAATCGAATATTTTGAATTTATTGGAAACTTGCAGTAATAAAAAATCATAAATAATCTTGAAGAAAGAAGTTCAAATTCCCTACAAAATGGCGTAAGATTTATCAAAATTGCTTGATCCGTTCAAAAGTTACGTCCTTTTGAAGATTTTGATGGAAAATGTGAAAAAATCGAATATTTTGAATTTATTGGAAACTTGCAGGAATAAAAAATCATAAATAATCTTGAAGAAAGAAGTTCAAATTCCCTACAAAATGGCGTAAGACTTATCAAAATTGCTTGATCCGTTCAAAAGTTACGTCCTTTTGAAGATTTTGATGGAAAATGTGAAAAAATCGAATATTTTGAATTTATTGGAAACTTGCAGTAATAAAAAATCATAAATAATCTTGAAGAAAGAAGTTCAAATTCCCTACAAAATGGTGTAAGATTTATCAAAATTGCTTGATCCGTTCAAAAGTTACGTCCTTTTGAAGATTTTGATGGAAAATGTGAAAAAATCGAATATTTTGAATTTATTGGAAACTTGCAGGAATAAAAAATCATAAATAATCTTGAAGAAAGAAGTTCAAATTCCCTACAAAATGGCGTAAGACTTATCAAAATTGCTTGATCCGTTCAAAAGTTACGTCCTTTTGAAGATTTTGATGGAAAATGTGAAAAAATCGAATATTTTGAATTTATTGGAAACTTGCAGGAATAAAAAATCATAAATAATCTTGAAGAAAGAAGTTCAAATTCCCTACAAAATGGCGTAAGACTTATCAAAATTGCTTGATCCGTTCAAAAGTTACGTCCTTTTGAAGATTTTGATGGAAAATGTGAAAAAATCGAATATTTTGAATTTATTGGAAACTTGCAGTAATAAAAAATCATAAATAATCTTGAAGAAAGAAGTTCAAATTCCCTACAAAATGGCGTAAGATTTATCAAAATTGCTTGATCCGTTCAAAAGTTACGTCCTTTTGAAGATGTTGATGGAAAATGTGAAAAAATCGAATATTTTGAATTTATTGGAAATTTGCAGGATTAAAAAGTCATCAATAATCTTGAAGAAAGAAGTTCAAATTCCCTACAAAATGGCGTAAGATTTATCAAAATTGCTTGATCCGTTCAAAAGTTACGTCCTTTTGAAGATTTTGATGGAAAATGTGAAAAAATCGAATATTTTGAATTTATTGGAAACTTGCAGTAATAAAAAATCATAAATAATCTTGAAGAAAGAAGTTCAAATTCCCTACAAAATGGCGTAAGATTTATCAAAATTGCTTGATCCGTTCAAAAGTTACGTCCTTTTGAAGATTTTGATGGAAAATGTGAAAAAATCGAATATTTTGAATTTATTGGAAACTTGCAGGAATAAAAAATCATAAATAATCTTGAAGAAAGAAGTTCAAATTCCCTACAAAATGGCGTAAGACTTATCAAAATTGCTTGATCCGTTCAAAAGTTACGTCCTTTTGAAGATTTTGATGGAAAATGTGAAAAAATCGAATATTTTGAATTTATTGGAAATTTGCTGGATTAAAAAGTCATCAATAATCTTGAAGAAAGAAGTTCAAATTCCCTACAAAATGGCGTAAGACTTATCAAAATTGCTTGATCCGTTCAAAAGTTACGTCCTTTTGAAGATTTTGATGGAAAATGTGAAAAAATCGAATATTTTGAATTTATTGGAAATTTGCAGGATTAAAAAGTCATCAATAATCTTGAAGAAAGAAGTTCAAATTCCCTACAAAGTGGCGTAAGATTTATCAAAATTGCTTGATCCGTTCAAAAGTTACGTCCTTTTGAAGATTTTGATGGAAAATGTGAAAAAATCGAATATTTTGAATTTATTGGAAACTTGCAGTAATAAAAAATCATGAATAATCTTGAAGAAAGAAGTTCAAATTCCCTACAAAATGGCGTAAGACTTATCAAAATTGCTTGATCCGTTCAAAAGTTACGTCCTTTTGAAGATTTTGATGGAAAATGTGAAAAAATCGAATATTTTGAATTTATTGGAAACTTGCAGGAATAAAAAATCATAAATAATCTTGAAGAAAGAAGTTCAAATTCCCTACAAAATGGCGTGAGACTTATCAAAATTGCTTGATCCGTTCAAAGTTACGTCCTTTTGAAGATTTTGATGGAAAATGTGAAAAAATCGAATATTTTGAATTTATTGGAAATTTGCAGGATTAAAAAGTCATCAATAATCTTGAAGAAAGAAGTTCAAATTCCCTACAAAATGGCGTAAGACTTATCAAAATTGCTTGATCCTTTCAAAAGTTACGTCCTTTTGAAGATTTTGATGGAAAATGTGAAAAAATCGAATATTTTGAATTTATTGGAAATTTGCAGGATTAAAAAGTCATCAATAATCTTGAAGAAAGAAGTTCAAATTCCCTACAAAATGGCGTAAGACTTATCAAAATTGCTTGATCCGTTCAAAAGTTACGTCCTTTTGAAGATTTTGATGGAAAATGTGAAAAAATCGAATATTTTGAATTTATTGGAAACTTGCAGTAATAAAAAATCATAAATAATCTTGAAGAAAGAAGTTCAAATTCCCTACAAAATGGCGTAAGATTTATCAAAATTGCTTAATCCCTTCAAAAGTTACGTCCTTTTGAAGATTTTGATGGAAAATGTGAAAAAATCGAATATTTTGAATTTATTGGAAACTTGCAGGAATAAAAAATCATGAATAATCTTGAAGAAAGAAGTTCAAATTCCCTACAAAATGGCGTAAGACTTATCAAAATTGCTTGATCCGTTCAAAAGTTACGTCCTTTTGAAGATTTTGATCGAAAATGTGAAAAAATCGAATATTTTGAATTTATTGGAAATTTGCAGGATTAAAAAGTCATCAATAATCTTGAAGAAAGAAGTTCAAATTCCCTACAAAATGGCGTAAGACTTATCAAAATTGCTTGATCCGTTCAAAAGTTACGTCCTTTTGAAGATTTTGATGGAAAATGTGAAAAAATCGAATATTTTGAATTTATTGGAAACTTGCAGTAATAAAAAATCATAAATAATCTTGAAGAAAGAAGTTCAAATTCCCTACAAAATGGCGTAAGATTTATCAAAATTGCTTGATCCGTTCAAAAGTTACGTCCTTTTGAAGATTTTGATGGAAAATGTGAAAAAATCGAATATTTTGAATTTATTGTCAATTTTCAGAAATAAAAAATCATAAATAATCTTGAAGAAAGAAGTTCAAATTCCCTACAAAATGGCGTAAGATTTATCAAAATTGCTTGATCCGTTCAAAAGTTACGTCCTTTTGAAGATTTTGATGGAAAATGTGAAAAAATCGAATATTTTGAATTTATTGGAAATTTGCAGGATTAAAAAGTCATCAATAATCTTGAAGAAAGAAGTTCAAATTCCCTACAAAATGGCGTAAGATTTATCAAAATTGCTTAATCCCTTCAAAAGTTACGTCCTTTTGAAGATTTTGATGGAAAATGTGAAAAAAACGAATATTTTGAATTTATTGTCAATTTTCAGAAATAAAAAATCATAAATAATCTTGAAGAAAGAAGTTCAAATTCCCTACAAAATGGCGTAAGACTTATCAAAATTGCTTGATCCGTTCAAAAGTTACGTCCTTTTGAAGATTTTGATGGAAAATGTGTAAAAAACGAATATTTTGAATTTATTGGAAACTTGCAGGAATATAAAATCATAAATAATCTTGAAGAAAGAAGTTTAAATTCCCTACAAAATGGCGTAAGATTTATCAAAATTGCCTAATCCGTTCAAAAGTTGCGTCCTTTTGAAGATTTTGATGGAAAATGTGAAAAAAAAACGAATATTTTGAATTTATTGGAAATTTGCAGGATCAAAAAGTCATCAATAATCTTGAAGAAAGAAGTTCAAATTCCCTACGAAATGGCGTAAGATTTATCAAAATTGCCTAATCCGTTCAAAAGTTACGTCCTTTTGAAGATTTTGATGGAAAATGTGAAAAAAACGAATATTTTGAATTTATTGGAAATTTGCAGGATTAAAAAGTCATCAATAATCTTGAAGAAAGAAGTTCAAATTCCCTACAAAATGGCGTAAGACTTATCAAAATTGCTTGATCCGTTCAAAAGTTACGTCCTTTTGAAGATTTTGATGGAAAATGTGAAAAAATCGAATATTTTGAATTTATTGGAAATTTGCAGGATTAAAAAGTCATCAATAATCTTGAAGAAAGAAGTTCAAATTCCCTACAAAATGGCGTAAGACTTATCAAAATTGCTTGATCCGTTCAAAAGTTACGTCCTTTTGAAGATTTTGATGGAAAATGTGAAAAAATCGAATATTTTGAATTTATTGGAAACTTGCAGTAATAAAAAATCATAAATAATCTTGAAGAAAGAAGTTCAAATTCCCTACAAAATGGCGTAAGATTTATCAAAATTGCTTGATCCGTTCAAAAGTTACGTCCTTTTGAAGATTTTGATGGAAAATGTGAAAAAATCGAATATTTTGAATTTATTGGAAATTTGCAGGATTAAAAAGTCATCAATAATCTTGAAGAAAGAAGTTCAAATTCCCTACAAAATGGCGTAAGACTTATCAAAATTGCTTGATCCGTTCAAAAGTTACGTCCTTTTGAAGATTTTGATGGAAAATGTGTAAAAAACGAATATTTTGAATTTATTGGAAACTTGCAGGAATATAAAATCATAAATAATCTTGAAGAAAGAAGTTTAAATTCCCTACAAAATGGCGTAAGATTTATCAAAATTGCCTAATCCGTTCAAAAGTTGCGTCCTTTTGAAGATTTTGATGGAAAATGTGAAAAAAAAACGAATATTTTGAATTTATTGGAAATTTGCAGGATCAAAAAGTCATCAATAATCTTGAAGAAAGAAGTTCAAATTCCCTACGAAATGGCGTAAGATTTATCAAAATTGCTTAATCCGTTCAAAAGTTACGTCCTTTTGAAGATTTTGATGGAAAATGCGAAAAAAACGAATATTTTGAATTTATTGGAAATTTACAGGATCAAAAAGTCATCAATAATCTTGAAGAAAGAAGTTCAAATTCCCTACAAAATGGCGTAAGATTTATCAAAATTGCTTAATCTGTTCAAAAGTTACGTCCTTTTGAAGATGTTGATGGAAAATGTGAAAAAAACGAATATTTTGAATTTATTGGAAATTTGCAGGTATAAAAAATCATAAATAATCTTGAAGAAAGAGGTTCAAATTCCCTAAAAAATGGCGTAAGATTTATCAAAATTGCCTAATCCGTTCAAAAGTTACGTCCTTTTGAAGATTTTGATGGAAAATGTGAAAAAAACGAATATTTTGAATTTATTGGAAATTTGCAGGTATAAAAAATCATAAATAATCTTGAAGAAAGAGGTTCAAATTCCCTACAAAATGGCGTAAGATTTATCAAAATTGCTTGATCCGTTCAAAAGTTACGTCCTTTTGAAGATTTTGATGGAAAATGTGAAAAATCGAATATTTTGAATTTATTGGAAATTTGCAGGAATAAAAAATCATAAATAATCTCGAAGAAAGAAGTTCAAATTCCCTACAGAATGGCGTAAGATTTATCAAAATTGCTTGATCCGTTCAAAAGTTACGTCCTTTTAAAGATTTTGATGGAAAATGTGAAAAAATCGAATATTTGTAATTTCTTGGAAATTTACAGGAATAAAAAATGACAAAAATTCAAAAAGAAAGAAGACCAAATTCCCTACAAAATGACGCAAAATTCATCATCAAATTGGTCAATCCGTTCAAAAGCTACAGCTTTTTAAAGAATTTGATAAAAAATGCAGGGTCTTGGAAAAAAATCCCAAAATACTCAAAATTTTCAAGCGCAATAAATTTTATTCAAAAAAAAAAGAAATTGTTTTATATTTCACCAATTTTTCAAATTTTTACCTCATTTACAAAAAGCAAGAAACATTTTTGAAAATTGATTTTACATATTTAGGATTGGGACTAAGAAATGCAGGGTCAAAGAAAAAAAATCATAAATCCCAAACTATACTGAATATTTCTACACGCAATCAGTTTTATTAGAAATAAGAAGTTTCACCCACCTTATTTCATCCTCAGTCTTTGCCTGGTCATGTTGCAGCACCTCCAACTTCTCCACCACAGTAGACAGTTGGACCTTCAAATCTTTGTTTTTTACTCGTAAATCCATCAATTCCGCTTTAAGTTTATCTGTTTCCGCAGCTGAAATAATGGGGCCTCCTTGGCCGACGATTTGAAGCTGCAGTTCTTTTATCTGCCGTTTTAGTTTGTTGATCTCTGCGGTTTGAGGGTCTTGGTCTTGGTTCATTATTGGTTTGTTTTTTATTCGTTTTGCTCGGTCAGCGTAGCGTAGGGTGGAGAGGGTTTCGTCGAGGTTGTAGTCTGCTGGGCTTACGCAGGCTATCATAAGTGTTACGCTGTTTCCGCCCAAGGAGTCTGGAAAGTGGTGTGAAATTCATGGGAAAGTTTAAATTCCCTACAAAATGACGTAGGATTCATCAAAATCCATCAACTCAGTAAAAGGTTATGCCGGGTTAAAGAAATTGCAAAATTGTTGAAAAATACAGAATATCATGGATTTTCTCCACTCATCGAGATAAAAAAATCATGAAAGAAAGGTTCATCAAAATATTTCCAGAAATGTAATTTTCATTCATCACTCCTCGAACACTCCTCTTTAAAGAACAAATAGGTATTTTTACGTAATTTCACAAAAAATGCTGAAAAACTCCTCTCCTCAATCCTTAAATCCTTGATTCCCTCTTACAAAAAATTATGTTATTACGGAATTTTGAAAAGAAACCAGTCAACTCCATGGAAAAAGTGGGAATTAAATAGAAATTATTAAAGATAAGTGAAAAAATAATTTTCTAAAAGTATTCAAAAACATCAGATAAATGATGTAATTCCGATAAAAAATACGTAATTTCGTCGGGGAACAAAAAATAATTATACGTTTTTACGAAATTTGACGAAAAATATGGAAATTACAAGCAAAAAAAATCGTAACTACGTTACAGAATCTGAAATTGCCATAAAAATTGGTGAAAAATTAGTTTATTTCACAAAAATACGGAGTTATCACAGTTGTTGTATGAAATTACTAAATGACCACCAAATAAGTGTGAAAAATCCATAATTATAATGCACAACATGAAATTTAAATCTAAAAAAAAAAAAAACTCAATTTCAAGTCAAAATTTGATAGTTCTCACGATAAATTTACTCCCGAAAAAGTTCGGAGTTATTAATTTAATTATTGATTAGAATTGGCACAGTTATTATCGAATTAGGAAAAAAAAATGTCAAAACCACGTGATTCCGTCGGATAACTAAAAAAAAGAATTTTTATAACAAACCAGTTAACGGTATCACGGTTTTTAATGGAAATATGAATAGAAAATAATCGGTTAACCCTGTAATTAGTTATGCCGGTTCAAAAAAATTACAAAATGGTTGGAAAATACTGAATTTTATGAATTTTGACCAAACCCGTCGAGATAAAAAATCACAAAAGATCGTGGAAGAAGGTGGATCCAATTCCCCACAAAATGGCGCAAAATTTATCAAAATTGGTCAATCCGTTCAAAAGTTGAAGCGTTTTGAAGAAATTGATGGAAAATGTCAAAAAATCGAATATTTTGAATTTCGTCAAAATGTGGAGGGATTAAAAATCACCAAAATTCTTGAGGAAAGTTGATCAAATTCCCTAAAAAAAGGCGCAGCATTTATCAAAATCGGATAATTTTTTTGAAAGTTACACCATTTTGAAAAAATTGATGGAAAATGTCAAAAAATCGAATATTTTGAATTTCGTCAGAATGTGCGGGAATAAAAAATCACCAAAATTCTTGAGGAAAATTGATCAAATTCCCTACAAAATGGCGCAACATTCGTCAAAATCGGATTATTTGTTTGAAAATTACACCATTTTAAACAAATTGATGGAAAATGTCAAAAAATATTTTTTTAGAATCTCGTGAAAATGTGCAGGGATGAAAAATCACAAAAATTCTTGAGGAAAGTTGATCAACTTCCCTATAAAATGCCGCAACATTTATCAAAATCGGATCATTTGTTTAGAAGTTAGACCAATTTAAAGAAATTGATGGAAAATGTCAAAAACTCGAATAATTTGAATTTAGACAAAATGAGCAGGGATAAAAAAATCACAAGAATTCTTGAGAAAAGTTGAATAAATTTCGTACAAAATGGCGCAAGATTCATCAAAATCGGTCTATTCGTTCAAAAGATACCGCATTAAAAAAAATATAGGGAAAATGTAAAAAATCGAATATCTTGAATTTTGGCAAAATTTGCAGGGATAAAAAAATCACAGAAAATCTTTAGGAAAGTTGATTAAATTCCCTAAAAATTGGCTTAAGATTCATCAAAATAATCCATTCGATCAAAAGTTATACCCTTTTAACAAATTAGGACTTTGAAGCCAGTTTCCTTAAAAACCCCTGAACCAATTTTGATGATTTTTTCACTAAAATAACCAAAAAATCCTGCATTATTGATGAATTTAGCATAAAACTAATGATTCAAGACAAATTAGGTATAATCATTAATAAAGACAATCCTTACTTCAACGCCAATTTCCTCCATAACCCCCCAACCAATTTTAATGATTATTTCACTGAAATCACCAGATAATTACCTAAAAAGTGATTAATCTTACCTTTCAATAGTCTGGTGAGGTTGCTGTCACGATAAGGTATAAAAGCATTGGGATTCTTCTCGTCACCCAAGCAACTAATCACATTGCCCAAGACAAAAAGCCCTTTATCAATGTCAATTCCCTCTTCCAACACTGTCCTACGTTCTGAACCAGCCAGATCGACCAGATGGAGTTTCGCTATTTTATTCTGAGCCCTAAAACTCACATTAGTAAACCATAGATTAGTATTGGTAAAGTTTACTTACTCATCGGTTTTATGCTGCATTTCCAACTTAATTGTAAATATACAGTGACTTGTTAAACTTTGCGAATTCATATTTGTTGAAGCTGTAGCCCTTCCTAATGATCCCTTCATTAAAATCCCCAAAACCTCGTGGGCACTGTCCACGGTAACTTCCGTCAAATCCGGTATATGAATACCTTTGACCAAATCTTCGCGAAGATCCAACGTACATTGATCTTTAGGTTTATTCGCTAACAAGTCAAATAAAACTTCCTGATACAACTCCAAAAAGCTGACAGTCACAGTGAAATCAACCGAAGAGTTATCTTTAATATTCAGGAAAATTTTCTGAATTGCACGTGGGATCACCCCCATGGATACCTCCCTTCGACCATATAACCCGTATATGATCGAAGATCCTTCCACGTTACAACTCGTGCCCATAGAATGGGTTTTACCTGAACCTGTTTGTCCGTACGCGAATATGGTTACGTTGAGACCATCGAAAATGTTTTTCATTAGGGGGGCTACACACTGGTCATATAATTCGTCATCTGATGTATCTTCACCTAGGGCGTAATCGAAAGTGAAGGCTTTTTCTCCTGCTATGACCTGCTGGTTTTCTTTTATCACTTCAATCACGGATTTGCATCCTTTTTTTGCTTCGAATGGCAGTAATGGGCGGACGCGGACGGCTACCTTAACAGCTGTTGGGTCCATGACTGACTAAACTGAAGAAGAAAATTGAAGATACATTGGATTGATTCTGATGTTTTTTGCAAATATCTCCGAAAATATTGAGTTTACCAAAAATATTCACGGAAGAAAATCGAAGATGAACAATTTTTCTATGAAAACCTCCTCTACACTTTTTTTTGTAGGAGGAATAGTTTGTAAGATACAAGGCGATAAAGGGAACAATGTACTTGATGGTGTCGTTTGTCTATAAATTTTTTATTTTTTTTACATAATTTTCCCAAATCACCCTGTATATTTTTTCACTGATTTCTATGGAAAAATGTCTGAAAAATCCAGTGGTGGAGATTCCAAATTTCTATTTGTTATAGTTTTTGAGTTACGAATTTTTTTATGTTTTGGTGTTGTTGGTCTATAAAAAAATTTAACGGCAATTTTTCACATGATTTCTCCAAATCACCCTGTATATTTTTTTATTGATTTCTATGTAAAAACTAGCTGACCCGGCAAATTTCATACTGCCTCATAATGTCATTTTTGTCTTGATATTGAAAATGGCCGCCACTGCTATGCTGTAGAGTTTAGTCTCTTTCATTTCTCGGGTCTATGATTTGAATTGACATCAATATCATTAGGTGAGTTCGAGTTTCCGCTCTTCGTGCTCAGAGTGATTAGAGCGGAAACTCGAACGCGCCTATTGAATTTACTCATTGACAATGACATTAGTTTGTTTTGTCACGGAAAGGTGACATGTGACATCCCGAATGAAATGTTGTGTTTTCAGTTTTTTTCGGGGGATTTTCCAGCGTTTCTCGCCATTAAAACAATCCCAAGACTTAAACGAACAATTCAAAAAAAAAATGACTCAAATGGCCCCAGCCGTTCTCAAGTTATTGATCCTCCAGAAGAAATCGGTACTCATTTTTATACAGGGTGTTTCCTAACCTCTGTGACAAAATGAAAGGGGTGATTCTTCGCTTAATTTCAAGATGAAAATGTGGTATAACTTTTTTTCGAATTTCGCTTTGTTTCCAAAATACAGGGTGTTTAATTTTTTTTTTTTGATTAGTTATTTATTTTTAATTAATTTATCTTTAAGTCGATTTTGTTGAAGTTTGGTAACGGTATTTATAGTGATAACGGGCTCATTTTGCCATGAACAAATAAAAATTATCGAATACAGTGTCGTCCCGAGCGGCACTTCAACCAATATTATTGGGAAAAAAATGTACGCCACTGACTTTTTGTGTCATTTTCATTTCTTTCTCAGGTTATTCAACTAAAAACGCAACTTTTTGATCTCTTGAATTTTTATCGTATCTTGCCTAATTTTTGAGATAAAAAATTAAATCTAGTTGAGTGAGTTTTGACGCAAAAAGTAATTTTATCGCTGATGTTGAATTTTCTAACAAATACAGCAATCAATTATAATCATTTTAATGGAGAATTCAAAAACACTAAATAAATAAAAAAAAGTTGAATAAACTGCTGAAAAAAATGCTAAAAAAATTAAACACCCTGTATTTTGGAAACAAAGCGAAATTCGAAAAAAAGTTATACCACATTTTCGTCTTGAAATTAAGCGAAGAATCACCCCTTTCATTTTGTCACAGAGGTTAGGGAACACCCTGTATATTAAGATTTCTGAAAAATCCAGTGGTGGAGATTTCAAATTTCTATCTGTTATAGTTTTTGAGTTACGAATTTTTTTATGTTTTGGTGTTGTTGGTCTATAAAAAAATTTAACGGCAATTTTCCACATGATTTCTCCAAATCACCCTGTATATTTTCTATTGATTTCTATGTAAAAATATCTGAAAAATCCAGTGGTGGAGATTCCAAGTTTTTATTTGATATAGTTTGTGAGTTACGGATTTTTTTATGTGATTGATTTTGTGTCACCCTTTTTGATTTTTGGCAAATATCTCTAAAACTATTGCCTTTACCAGAAATATCCGACGAAGAAAATTGAAGATAAATAATTTTTCTATTATGAGCTTCCCTACACTTTTTTTCGTAGAATTGATAGTTTGTGAGATACAAGGCTATAAAGTCGTAGAAACAATCTAATTCACTATACGCATATCTGAACCTGTTATTATCGCTGAGAAACAAAAAAAAAACATAAACATACCTGATTTGAATTTTCAAAAAACATTTAAAAAGTTGAGTTGGGTTTTTGATAATTTTTAGCTTGATATTATAATGAGAAATTAAGTAACACAACAAACAAACAATATTGCAAATACAGTGAAGTCCGTATACAGTGCGGCTCTAAAAGGCCCCCCCTTTTTTTTTTGAATGTGTGCACCAAAAGTTTTGAAACTTGGCATACTTCAATTGCTGTCGAAATACTACTTTTTGATGTTACTGACGTACTTTTAGTATTCAAGATGGCGGCTGGGCGCCATTTTGAAACATTTTTTTAAATGGAAAGGGGGGTCGTGTGACACCTTATTTTGAAGATCCTGATGAGTACTTTATAACCCTAGAATATTGAGTCGATATCTTCAAGTACTACAAAATGGCGGTACATTTAATTACTACATTGATACATATACACTTTTTGAAAAAATTCGTCAATTCAAAAGATGCTGGAAATATTCTTGACATAAATTTTGGGTTAGGAATAAATGACAAAAATGTCAAAAATGCATCTTTTGAATTGAACTTGACGAATGTTTTCAAAAACTGTATATGTATCAATGTTAGTAGTTAAATGTACCTACCGCCATTTTGTAGTACTTGAAGATATCGACTCAATATTCTAGGGTTATAAAGTACTCATCATCAGTATCTTCAAAATGAGGGGTCACACGAAAGGGGGTCATGTGACCCTCTTCCATTAAAAAAAATGTTTCAAAATGACGCCCAGTCGCCATCTTGAATACTAAAAGTACGTCAGCAACATCAAAAAGTAGTATTTCGACAGCAATTGAAGTATGCCAAGTTTCAAAATTTTTGGGGCACACATTAAAAAAAAATGGGGGGGGGGGACCTTTTAGAGCCGCACTGTATAGTAAACCCGTTTACAGTGAACAGTCGGTTATAATGAACGCTTTTTACAGCACCCTCAAAAAGTCCCATAAGATAAATGTATTTTTTACCGTTTAAAGTGAACCCGTTTACAGTGAACTTCCGGATACAGTGAACGAAATTTCATCAACGTTGTTTTAATTTTTTCCGTTTATTGTGAACTTTTCCGGGAATTCCGATTGCTCGAATTTCAGCTGGAGATAAAACAACACATATTCGCTCGTGCATTCGCTTTTTTGCAATTACGAGAAGTTCCAGAAAGAATTTGAAGTTCATTTTGTAACCTTGAAGACTATAATAATATAAGCAACATTAGTTTTTCCAAGACACTATAGTTCAAACAAAAATATTCGACTACATTATAAGGGTAGATTTCTTAAATATCTATATATTATCTTTGTCACTACTGGTTAAGTCGAGTATTATAAAAATGTCACTTTTGTTTTAGAATTATTCAATAAAGATGTACTACATAGGTGACAGGTTCTTTTTTTTTAAACTATAAAACCCCCATTTGTACCATGAAAACCACAGGTCAATTTTTCTTTTATAGTAAACTTCGGTTAAAGTGAACCAATTTGAATGCATTTTTCGAGTTCGTTATATCCGGACTTCACTGTATATCCGACGCATTTGAGCAAAATAGTTTTTTTTAATAGCCACTAAAACCTTGAAAACCACTTTCCTATAATATCCGACAAGACTTACATTAAATTAACTAGAAAAAACACTTAAATACGTTAAAAATCATTTTTTTCACTTTAAAACTATACTTACTACAATACTAGCTACGACTTTGGCGGCGAGTGGCGAGAAACAGAAAGAAATGTAAAGCGGATGAGCGAGCATATCTTGAACTTTTTTCAGACACATGAGCAAAAAAGATCGGTATTTATAACAACGTATTAGCAAAAGTGTTCAAACCCTGTTGCCAGATCTTCATTTTTTGTGGCAACTTGGCAACTGACTACTGAGGTTTTTATTGTATTTTTTCAACTCAGGAATATTTTTTGATGAATGGGCTCTCGTCGTGCTTGAGAAAATGAATAAAAATAAATCACCCCTAAAAACACGCACTTTATTTTTGCTACGTGACAGTTCACAGTTGGCATTCTGAAATACGGCAACACCGCCGAACCCATGAGGTGCGCAGATTTGTGTATCCATGAAATTGTGGAACTGGAATTTGTTTTGTGATTTTGGGTAGATATTTTGTGACTCTGATATTAAAGATGGCTTCTAAAAAAACACCGGACGAAATTCACTCGAGAAAATTTACTTGACCCAACCTTCAGCACAACTTCACCTGGAGAGAAAAAAGCTGTGGAAAAAAATAAACTGAGCTCTTTATTTAGTCGTTCAGGGGTTCAGGTACTACCATGATTTTATTGAGATTAACAAAAAAGCAAAACATAGTTCAATAACAAGACTGCAAACAGGAAAATATTTTTTCTACAGCCGTGCGGAAAATTTAATTTTCCGCACCGATATCCGTATGGAAAATCAGATTTCCCGCACCAGTGCGGAAAAATTAACAATATCATAAGCAAACAGCAACCAGGTTTCCAGGTAACTATGGTCGCTTAGTTACACATTTCGACATTCATTATTATTTTTATTTATTATTTTTCGCGTTTTAAAAATGGCATTTTTGCAACTTTGACATAATATAAAACTTAAACTATTCAAGTTAGAGGAAAATGGTTTGCACTTTCCTATCTCAACTTTTCAAGAGCTAGTCTGTCATTTGGATAGAAGGTAACGTCAACTGTCAACTTTTTTCGGCACATTTTGACATTTTTTCTCAATAATGGATTTAATCTCCTTGAATAGCTCTTGAAAAGTTAAGATAGGAATGTGCAATCCATTTTTCTCTAACTTGAATAGTTTGAGTTTTATAGCATGTCAAAGTTGCAAAAATGCCATTTTTAAAACGCGATATCTCGATAACGGTTGAATTTAGGAACATTAGTTGTATCACGATTTTTGTTCCAAATTGAAGAAAGAATTGAAATATCAATTAATATACAGGGGGTTCCATTTAAAAAAATCATAGTTTTTCGTGCCATACTTTTGTGACGCACCCTGTATGTTTCCAAATATTTTCAGAATGTGCGCTATTTACACCCCTAACCTGTGACGCAATTGATATTGATATTTTTCATATCCTATATGATAAAACCTATACTTTACTCTATCGTTGGGACACCCTGTACATTTATTCACGATGAGAAAACTATTTAGCTCTCAATATGCAATTTCCACCCTATCATACTTATACTACAATCCGATATAAATTGAACATCGAAAACATTAAAGGAAAAAGACGAAAACGCTATTGGATTTGGAAATAGTTGATGAATTTCGTTAAAATCGTTTTTTTTTCATCAACCCCGGGGTAATGAGTTGAAGTTTTTATTTTGAGTTGTATCTGATGCTTGTTTGTCTTCACATTTTTGTAAGCGATGGAGAGTTAGTTACTGCTTTTGAGGAGGTACGATTATCTGATTTTCTCCTTCACTGGAATCGACTCCTTGTAAATTTAGTTTTCTTACGTACAAAGCAGTGTGTAAATTGATCGTTTAGTATTATTTAGTATCATCTGATTCAAAGGCAGTATTGGAGTATGTGATGATGTTTTTTTTTTAAGCTATCATCATTGTGGATTGTGTCATTTTTTGTAAGTATACGTCAGGTGTGTTGGTAGAACAATCACAAACCATCAGTCAGAATCAATCAGCATTTGGAGGAGGTAATTATTAACAAAATAACTTTTTCGAGAAGTTCAGGTTCAAAAATTATCAAAAGAAATCTTATGTCATTTTTAATTTTGTATTCAAAGTAATGTTTTTCGATGTATTATGACTGAAAGTATTTTTTAGCATACATGTGTTTTCAATTTTACTTTTTTGTAGCCGAAATTTTGAAAAAAAATTTTAGTTACCTCTTTTCATTCATAATGAAAGAAGTGTATGGATATGATTCTTCTCTTTGATCAGAATAATTATCCTTTCGTTAGTTAAGAAAAACAGCTTATTTTAATAGGTTTTTCTATTGATTTTATAAATCGTGACAATACAAAATTAGTGGACTGTATATTGACAGCTATGTCAAAAAAACATGGTGATAGCATAGTATAATAAACAACAAGTAGCGACAGCTCCATATACCTAAAGGTGGTCAAATTTCGTCTGTCTCAATGACAGAAATTCGCCTCATTTATACACTGCTAACCTTATGAAATGTAAAATGAAACCATACAGTAGCCGATTTTATGACTTCAATGATACTGATACATAGGTGAATTATCTATCAAGTTATACAATACGATCACCCACTATGCAGTATGTCTAAAGATTAATGCGAAGTTTCAAAGTCTTGATTTAGAAAACAGTTTTACATTACAAAATGTTAGCAGGGTATAAATGAGGCGAATTTATGTCATTGAGACAGAACGAAAATAGACCCCAGATATATGGAGCTGTCGCTACTTGTTGTTTATTATACTATGGTGATAGCACCTTAGGCTGGTGGCTATATCAAAACAGGAACTAGATAAAAAAGATTGTTCACCATCATCAACTTTGTATCTTTAAATACGGTCCTGAATTTTTCATGACGGATTTTAAGAGCCTCTTAAACATAAACCAACAATGTATCACAATTATTCAAAAAACTTATATTGATGATTTTTCCATAAGAACTCATGTCTTGAGAGACAAAATGTTTAATAGGAGACAAACACCTCTTTTTTAATAAGTGCGATACATCGTTGGTCTAGGAACATAAGAGGCTCTTAACACGTTCGCTGCCACTAGCTCCGTTCGGAGCCAGTCGGCTATCGTCTTGTGTGCCATCGACTCCGCACGGAGTCAGTTGCCCTGACAATTTAAATCGTTTAGTAACTCGCCGGCGTTGACGACGTTTGTTTGTTTGGTATTGTGGCATTGTCGAGTGGTGTGTTTCTTATCTTTCGGTTTGGTTCGTATTTGCCAAGGCAGGTTCTTTCTCAGCATCATTATTTAAATGTGTTTGGTTCCTGGGACCCGGCACTAACTCAGAGTTGGCAGCGAACGTGTTAAAATCCGTAATAAAAAATCCAGGACCGTATTTAAGAAAACAGAGTTGATGATGGCTGCTCGTAGACGAAACGTCGGTTCTTCACTTTAATAACGCTATCTTGTAAAGGGCAAAAAGTGGCAATGAAGAAGTTCCATTCATTTTAAAATATCTCTTCAAATGTGGTCAGAAAAAAATGAAAACAATTTTGAAAAATTTCGGTTTTTTTGGGATAATTTCGGACTTAGTCGGAATTTCTTGGCTTTTAAAACGGCATTTTGTTAAGCATCAAAATACGCAATTTTGCCTCCATTTAACCGACCTTGTATCTCTCACGGTTTTCAAGATCCCCATGATAGACATCCTTATCTTGGACACACTGTATCTGGAATGACCCTGTACATATTGCCAAAAAAATTGCAATTTTTTTTTCGAGCAGTTTAGTTGTTTAGTAAAAACATGTATTTTTTTTTTAAATATTAACTGACATTTTTAAATCGTAGTAGAAAGTGAATAGGATTTTATTTCAACTGTGCGAATATATATTCCCATATAACAACCACTATCACATTTGTAGGGTACCTATCTAACAAAAATTATTTAGAGCCTATAGAATAACCATAAAACAAAATCACTGTCTCAACTCAAACTCGTCCTTGAAAACCCCCACAATCTCCTTAATCATATCAGTAACCAACATGGCCCTTCCCATTTTCTCAAAAGCCCGTCGATTACACTCCCTCGTCAATTTACTGGCCGCGTAGCAGGCCACTGCAGGTTCCCAATTTTTCTGCAACGCCCAAAACAAAAAAGCCGCCATTGCACCCCCCAACATATCCCCTTGTCCTCCACATCTCCTACTGGACCCCCCTCCAGAAATAGTCACTGTTTGGTTCAAATTTATAATTTGGTCATCTGCATCTTTAAGAAATAACGTAACTTTGGGGCCAAGTATGGATAAAAATGCCTTTTCATTTGGATGATTATGAAGTAGTCTAGTTAACTCCATTTTATTAGGAGTGAGGATCACTTGAGCGGGATAATCTTTCAAAATCGTTGGGAATTGAGCGATGAAAAATAAACCATCAGCGTCAATTATCAATGGTAATTTCTTGCTGGCACACACAACTATAAGTTGCCGGAACATATTTTTCGTCCCCTCTGCCCTGCCCATTCCTGGACCGATGAGAGCAACATGCAATCTGTCGATCCATTCGTCCATTTTCTGGATTCCTTCAGGATGGTCCAAATAAGGCAGTACCATTAGTTCTGGACTGTAGGATTTGATCACTTGCGCTGAGTCCTTTGTCGTGAAGACGTACCCCAAGTCTGCACCCACTTTTATGGCGGAAATTGCGCCAAAATAAGGGGCTCCTGTGAATTCTGTACTTCCTCCGAAGACGCCTATTCGTCCTGATTGACCCTTATGAAGGGCACTTGTTAATTCAGGGGCCAAGTTTCGTGCTTTTTCGATTAGGCTGGGGTCGGATACTTTAACACACGACATTGTTGATAAGTTCACCACTTTATTGTTTCTTAATAGACTTAAAATAAATTGTGTAGTACGGCTCAAATGCATAGATATATTATTGATTGGTGAATACTAATAATAAAAATAAATTGAAGTTTGAGGTTGTGGTTGAGCGGTTGAAGTAAACAAACAAAAATATCAAGATCAATTGTAAGGTTCACATTCAATTTGTTTTTGAATTTGAACTGTCAAATTTCCGCTTGGCAAACACGAATCATATGCTACCATCTACATTGAGTTTGTGTTCAATGTCACGCTTACGTCAAATACAATGTGGATGATACTATATGATTCCCGTTTGCCAAGCTGAAATTTGACAGTTCCACTTCGAAATGATATTGAATGTAAACAGGCATATTTGAAGGAAATAGTCTTACTGAATCTGACTTAGGAGGGCTCTGACGTCACATATGGATATAAATCAACACTTGATCATTTGAGCGTGACTTACGAGAAAAACCAGTTCTCGTGCGATGTGCTTTTCGGAAAATGATAACTGATCAGTGATAGTTTTCTATCGCGGAGTTTTCTGTTGTTCAAAGGTTGGTCCACAATCTTATTCATTATCCAAAGTACTTTTATATCTCAAATTCCACTTGTTATTGAATTTTATAGATTTTATGCCGCTATAGAAAAAAAATACTCTCACGTTTATCCGAAATACCATTCATCTCCCGCTCATGCCACGATCGGCAACTCCTCGTTTCTTTCGGTTATTCCGTTCATCCGAACGTCTTATTCTTATATAAGAATGAGTTATTGGAAAGAAAAAGAGACAATTAGTGAGACATTTAAAGGTGAACTGTTTTTACACGTATATGGTTTTTCCACTTTTGCGATCGCTGTTCTAATCAATTGGGAACTTGCATCAATTTTTTTTATTGCTGGAATCGAAAGTCCATGAAAAATAAGAAAATTCGTGTTTTTTCTTTTTCACGTAAAGTGGAAAGCATATGAATTCGCACACAATATTTTAAACATCCCTCGTAAAATGCCAAAATTTGTCATAGTAACACATCACTTTTGTCAAAATGACAAGTCATGAGTAAACAAAAGAGCTGGTTTTTGGTTTTGGCCATGATTATTTCAGCTTAGTTCAAATAATCTTAATATGATATGATCCAGTGATGCGCAGGGCGAAGGGCAATTGAATTATTGGCTAGTATGTAAGATATTTATGTAGAAAACAAAATATAAGAATAAGGTAATAAAAAATACATTAATTGCATCTCTTTTACATCAGATTACTAAATAAATATCACCTCAAACAAATCCCAGTCAGATACTACACAATTAATACTCACCGCAGTGGCTTGAAAGTGTTCGTTATTCTTGGTTCAAAACCAAAAATCATCGAAGTAAACAAACGACACGTGATCAGAGACAGTGAAACGATCTAGTAGATCACATGTGTGCTGGTTTATTTCATCTATGCATATTACGGGGGTTGTCGAAAGATAACTGTCTGTGCGAATTCATATGCTTTCCACTGTACGTATCGAATTCTTCGCGATATCTACAATTTGCAATCATGAAAAATCGATTTAATTTTCACTTATAATCTCCCTAGAGCTCGAATTATTTCAAATTATTAAATTCGCAACGAGAACAAATTTCCGGATTTTTAATTCGAGCTCGCGGGAGATTCGGCAAGAAAATTTCATGCCAAAACTATTTGAGAAGATTTAATAGTAGCGACTGGATGTAGCTCCCATGCACCAGTTGGGTTGGGATTGTTAGGGAGAGTGGGGACGGCAACACTGTAATCATATGGGAGCTACATCCAGATGCAAAGCCAGGGAGATTTCCACGTATTAATCTTTCAGTCACGTGATTATGAGTAGGGTGATTTCCGATAAAATTAGGTCGTTGCCATAGCAACATGTTAAAATGCAAGCCTATGATTGGTTAGAATTGACTGGTAGGAAATTTTCCATGCAACTTCCCAATTGTCAAAATTTCAAATTCCGTGCGCGCCTTTTTCATTTTTTTCTTGTAGGTGGAGTGGAAGTTTGTCAAGTTTGGAGTTTAACGGCTGATCCTGCTAATATTATAATAGGTGTATTTGTTTTAGGCGCTAGTGCACACTTTTCTACACTACAACACTCAGTGTGGCTTTGTTTGTGAAATGGGTTTTTTAGGATAGAATCTCTTTTCTAGTTTAGTAAAGATATTTTATCAAAAAAACAGTATGTTTACCTGATTTCAGTAATTTTTATTAAATTGCAACTTTTTCGAGGTCAATATCTTTTTATACGTCAATGTTAGGTACCTATATAGGGTATATAGCAATATTTATGAAACACCCTGTATATGTATAACGGTGGTGCGATTCCACCAAAAAATAATAGACAGTTCTCGCCAGTTGATGACGAGCAAAGTCTTCAGCTGCCACTCAAACGGCAAATCTTTGAAATATGTTCCTCAAATCATAGATTTCGGTCAACAATCACGACCAAAAACTTTGCATGCTGTCCATACTCCAAAAGACATGAGTCAAAAGAACACTCAAAACTCACCCCCAGAAAGATATATTTTTTTAATTTATCTACCCATTTGAGAGTGACAAGGTTATCATTGAACCAGCTCCTTATCAAACCATCAGTATCAGTCGTTATTATTTCTGCAAAAAAGGTTATCGTTAACGTGGATAAGCACCCTGGACCACTTTAAAATCGACCGACTTATTGTGAATGAGATCGACTTGGCTTTGAGTACTAAGTGAGGAGGGATTTTCAGAATATTCCATGGACGCTGAGTTTATGTACTGAGAGAGTTGCTGTCAAATAATTAAAGTAAGTCTTTTCCAATTTGCTTTGCTTCGCTTTATTCCTATAAGGCCCCTGACCCATAGAAATTTCTTCCAATTCTTCTGATACCCCCGTATTCTACAATTTCAGGGAGTAGAACTATTTTGATTATTGTGTTTCTTCCTGAAAACATGCTCTCACGAATAATAAAATAAAGTGGATTCAGGTTTCCAGGTGCATCTTATTGGAAAGTTTTTGTATCAACATGGAAGCGTGATTTGATTTTTTTTATTGTAAAATATATTAGGCGGGTCAAATGGCCAAATGACCGCCGTTGATAACCTCTATAGCCTATGATTTAATCTCAAGATTAATTTGTTATCATTGTTTTTTGTGGTTTTCGGCAAAATAACACCATTTATTTAATTCAAAAAAATCATATATCTTGGTAAGGATATTTACCTAAAGAACACAGTGAAATCCTGTCTCTCACCTCGCGGGACACCCTGCATAAAAATCGAAAACTTCCATGACAGTTCAAGGAAACTTTCTCACTCTTCATGAAATTCTATTTCCGGAACATCTTCCCATAGATCACGTTAGATTGGTCATGTCCTTTTTGCTTGAGATTTGAATGCTTCTTTCGCATGGCTTTATGTCTGGATTAGTTTTTTTTTGGCATGCTTCACCTTTAACTAACCACTGGGTATGGAACATTCCAGATTAATCTTACGATCCTAGTGGGGAAAAAAGAAAAATACCTAAAGAAAAGACGATGGCTGGATAACCCTGGCAGAACGAAGAAAGAGGAAAGAAGTATGTTTTCTCGAATAAATTTCTCATTAATTTTTCTCACTGCTTATTTCAATCAGGGTAAGATAAAATGTAACTTTCGGTTAAACGAACGATTTTAAATTTATTTTATAGGTTTTGCATTCCTATTGAAATTGAAATGCGACTCCCCTATAGTTTTGGGGGCCACCCTGAATTGTGCCACAAGCGTTTTTGAGAATGACGGAGTTACTCCTGAGAGTGGACAGTTCAGATATCATTGGAGGGATAATTCGATTCCTCAGAAATATAAAAAAGTAGTGAGTATTTAATGAATGTCTTTCAATGAATCGTCCTTTGAATTCTCATCAATTATTAGTGACATTCAGAATAATATGGTGATTTTTTATGTGGAAAAACATCCAAGCTACTTGGTACCTAATTTCCAGATTAACGGATCGAACCACGATTCTTGGTCCATTCAGTATGATCGCGCCAATAACTACGCTGGTTCTTATATAATAAGAGTTGATGTTTGCAAATTCTTTTTTCCGGACTTGTTATGTCTGGATTCAGTATCTATTGGAACATTTTTCCAAATAACAGGTAACAATAATGATCATTATTAAAGTTTTACATTGCTTCTACTGATTTATCATGCGGTCACAATTTGATGAATCTACTCATCGATATAACTTCTGCCCAAGAAACAATTATCCGTCTTGCAATCAAATGTGACCTGATTTGACGTCAATTTAAGTACAAATTTAGGTTAGGCGACGTTTTGCCAACGTTACTGCCTATATTGATAAAAAAATGTGAACAATAACCAACGTCGCGAACGTTGCAAATAACGTCGTGATTGTTAGGTTAAAATTATTATTTTGTGGATGGAAGAACAAAATATCACATTTGGCAACATTATTGGTTACCTCCACCTTCTTGACATTTAGAACGAAGATTTTGAAAAACAATACCTTATACTTGCTAAACTTTTTCACCCTAGATGACTTAAACGGCGAAATCTCCCTCAACCAAGGCAATGTCTCAAGAAACCAATCTGTGTCAACTTTCGAAAATCTTACCAGCACTGTTTCTCTAAAGCGGTCCGACCAAATATACCTTGATCAGGCTTCTAAAGTTTTATCCCATTGGTTTGTTGATTGCGTCTACTATGGAATCAAGGATGATTTGGAGTTTGATTTCAATTTTACCAAACCTGAGCAACAACATGTGATTGAATCTTTGGTGATTGGGGAGTTTACTCCTTTGCCGCCTCCGACCATTGTGCCACCGCCTACTACTAGTACTACGAGGCATGGTACAAGTACTGCGGTGAGTTGTTCTTCTTTTTATGTATCTCTAAAGTTATTTCCATTATCATATAAAAAACTAATGTAGGCTATAATAATATGTATACAGACTGTTCACGGATAGGGTTTACAATAGCACAAATAAATAAATGAAATAATTTTTCGAGAAAATAACTTGAAAAAAAAATGGTTCTTGAAGAGAAAATATTGATTTTTTATACAGGATTGGTAAAAACTTCAAAAACATGTTTTTTTCCAAGAGGTATATCTTTCAAACATCAATCATGAATGGCATTTTTACTTCCATATCTTGATATCCTTTCCTATTTCCAAAAAGTGTGCAAATTTCCAGACAACAACCACATCGTCCACACCTAAGCTAAAGGTTTCAACACGCCATATATCCGCTGCTGCGCAACCTCAATCTAACATCAAAGTATGGGTGAATGGTACTCTGGTGCCATATAATGGCAGTTTTCCCTATGTGTGCAATAGTACCGTCGTTCCAACGGACAGCAATAAGGTTTATGGGTATTTTCGCAAAACGGTGATCACAAAAGGTAATCAAGAATTTTTCTAATGATTATTAGTGCGTGGCACTCAAACTTTAAAATAGGCAACACATAAATACATATTATTTTTTTCCAGTCAGTTCAAAACTAAGACCAAAATATCGTGGATGGAATAAAGTACGTTGTTACTCCTGGTACTATCTTAGCGTTGCAATGGACTTTGAGGTTTCACCCTGGATAAAATGTAAATACTTTTTGTTTTTTGTATTTTATCATCACATTAACACCGGAAAATCTTCTATTATATATTCATCGTCACCCTTTTTCCTCGCATTGGAGTTACAATAATATTATTTTCTTGATCTAGGTTGATCTTGGACGTATAATGGTACATTATAATATGCAATGGTTCAAGAAATGTGGTGGTGTCCTGTGAAAAAGTAGATCTTAATTGATTGGGAGCTCATCATCAACAAAATACATATAGTTTTATACTTCAATGTTTTGCCCCAAATTAATCAAGATGTTAATATAGGATTTTGTAATATAGTTGTTGAGTGCAAAAATGTGTTTCAAAAGATATTGAATTAAATTTCCAGCGGTTCCACATCATGGTGATAACTGCACAGGTTTCCACAACTTTGTTGAACTTGATTATTATGATTTCTATAATTTTCAAGAGGTTGCGGTGCCTGAAACAGAACACAAAAAGTTCATAGGAATAATTACAGAAAACAATATGCTGCCACGCTCACATTAGTGTCGCTTATTAGCTTTACAAAAAAGAATTAACCGAAAGTAACCCAAATTAGACCAATAAAAGGAAGTCAAAGTCACTATAAGAACTGAACATGCTCATCAACACTGAATGTTTATTAATAATATCAAACGAACCGATTAGGTGTAAGTTGGAAATCGACTACAAAATCTTGGAACAAGTAAACTATTTCAAATATTTGGGAGCAGATATAACGAGCAATGGAAATCTACCTCTCGAAGTAAGAAAGTAAACAATGTAAGTGGTTCGCATTTCGAGATGTCTGAGAGGAATTGTCTGGAAGAACAAATACCCAAATACGGACAAGATATACAAAATGGCATTAAGACCTCATATCATACGCAGCAGAGACAAAACGAGAACAAATTTCCGGATTTTTAATTCGAGCTCGCGGGAGATTCGGCAAGAAAATTTCATGCCAAAACTGATCATTGGAAAAAACATAACCCAGGACTCACATCGCATTTAGTGGAAGAGATCAACGGCTCCTTACTCTACTCGCCATTGAGGAAGAAAGAAGGGAATCAGGATTTTATAAAACATTTGGAAGTTATAACCAATCTTGTCCATAATTGATAACATTGCAACTTTGTATTGGAAGTTGAAAATAAATCATTTATCAAAAATATTTGTCATTGTTTTTAACAGCTGTCAAGCACTCGCGGCTGGATATAGCTCCCATGCACCAACCATAGTGTTGCCGTTTGCCTTATCTCTGTCTGTGAAAGTTGAGTTGGGTTGGGATTGTTAGGGAGAGTGGGGACGGCAACACTGTAATCATATGGGAGCTACATCCAGATGCAAAGCCAGGGTGATTTCCACTTATTAATCTTTCAGTCACGTGATTATGAGCAGGGTGATTTCCGATAAAATTAGGTCGTTGCCATAGCAACATAATAAAATGCAAGCCTATGATTGGTTAGAATTGACTGGTAGGAAATTTTCAGCAGAATTAAATCATCCTATCATCCGTTTTATCCTTATAAACACTCTATTATTATTGTGAATTATTGGCAATGTTGTTAAACGTTAAAACAATCGATATTTATACGGTATAACTTTATAAAGTTGTTATAATAAAATAAAATAAAATAATTAAAATATCGAATGGGGAGAAAATCATGTGCTATTCGAAAGTAGTAGTAGTAAAGTAGATCTGTGCTTAAAAAACAATAATCTGAGAATTTCGAGAAGACGCATTTTTTTTCAACTTCTGGAGGAAGTTTTCCGGAGAGTCGATGCAAGGTGAGCTTACCCCGCTATCTTTAAAAGAAGGGCGCTTATCGTTTTCTCCGCTTCTAATAGACAGAGTAGTTCAGAATGGCTTTCCTCTCTAAACACGTACAGGTCTACATATGATTCACGAATTCACAAGGACTGTTTCCCCATATAATTCTCTGATGGAAGTCTTTTGAAAACGAACAGAGAACTCGAAATCAATAACCCCAGATTAACATTACCCCAAAACGCAGGTCCGATGATTCCACCAAAGAAAGATAAACGGTTCAGTTGAGGACCCAATTCTTTAGGTGCCACCCTTGCTTGAGCCAATCTTTTAATATGTTCCTCAAATGACGCCCAAAAACTTTGCATAGGTACTTTCCTTGCTCCAAAAGACTTGAATCAAGAAGAACACCCACAACTGAGCCACTGAAAGATATATATATTTTTAAATTTATCTCCCCATTGAGAGTGAGCAGGTTATCATTGAACCAGCTTATCAAACCAACATCGGTCGTTATTATTTCTGCAAAAAGGGTTATCGTGAACGTGGATCAGCACTCTGGACCACTTTTAAATCGACCGCATTGTGAATGATATCGAGTTGATTTTGGGTGTCCTAGAAGATACTGGTTTGGGCGATTTACACATGAGAAGTGGAAAAGTAAGTCGTTTTCAATTTGCTTCGCGTTAGATCGCATTTGCTTATCACGTCTCTTTCTATGTGATGTCGCCTCCTATACGGCACCTCCCCATAGAAACCCAATTCTTCTGATACCCCGTATTCTGCAATTTCAGGTTGGCTGTCGACAATTTGTCATAATTCAACCTCATCAATTTACTTTTGAGCCCGCGAGCCAAAAAAAAAGTGCATTCAGAGCTTATCTTATTGGATAGTTTTTGTATGATCATGAAAGCGTGATTTTATTTTTTTTAATGTTAAATATATTAGGTGGGTCATTGACCAAATGACCTTATAAACGAACCTCCGTTGATAACCTTTTTTTAACCTATGATCTAATCTCGAGAATAATTTGTTATAATAGTTTTTTGTAGTTTTCGGCAAAATAACATTATTTTTAATTTACAAAAATTTATATCTTGGTAAGGAAGCATCTGCGGATTCATTTTTATAGGAAATTTTCGAGTCGAATTCACCTGAAGAACACGTAGTAAAATTTTGTCCCTCGTCTTGCCTTGTATAAAAGTCGATAATTTTCATCGCAAATTCAGGAGAACATCTTCTCATAAGCTTAGTTTTTTTTGGCAAGCTTCACCTTTAACTAACCACTGAGTATGGAACATTCCAGATTCGTCTTACGACGAACCTAGTGGAAAAAAAAAACAACACCTAAAGAAAAAACCTTGGCTGGATAACACTGATTCTGGTAGAACCAAGAAAGAGGAAGAAGTATGTTTCTTCGATTAAATTTCTTAATAATTTTCCTCATCGCTTATTTCAATCAGGGTAAGATAAAATGCCACTTACGGTTAAACGAACGGTTTTAAATTTATTCCATAGGTTTTGCATTCTTATTGAAATTGAAATGCGACTCCCCTATAATTTTGGGGGCCACCCTGAATTGCACCACTAGCGTTTTCAAGGATGACGGAGTTACTCCTGAAAAGGGACATTTCAGATATGTGTGGAGGGATAATTCGATTCGTCAGAAATATAAAGGAGTGGTGAGTATTTGATGAATGTCTTTCAAAAAATTTGAATTATTCTATTATTATTATTGACATTATGAAACAGAATATGGTGATTATTTATGTAGAAAAATATCCAAGCTCATATTACATCCATAAAATAATATATGATCAATATGTTTTGTTGCTACTACATAATAAGCTCGACTATAAGTAGAATATTTTTCTTGAAGTATATCTACCATAGTAAAAGCCAAATAACTTTGAATCTACGTCATTGTTGTATCAGTCACATGATTAGCTGGTATTCGTTTTGGTCACTAGCAAATCACATAACAACGCGATTGGTGGCAACAATGACGTAGATTCAAGGTTGTTTGGCGTTTACCATCCTACACTTTTTCATGACAAAGTTCTTTTTTACTAGAAAAGTCTTGAAATGAATACGAAAATGGAAATATGTATACTTCGCGCGTACTTCTGAAATAAAATAAGTAGCTTATTGCGTAGTGGTATAAAACCAACGATTTGATACAAAAACAAACATTTCATCCTCTTTTCTGTGTCTTATGAATATTATAATTATTTATGTCTGTGCTGCTGTTGGTTATTGATTGGTGTTTTAATATCTTGAATTGGTTGATCTAGAAATAATCAAGCAGCTTTGAACCTTATCAAAATTCCCAATTGTGTGAATTTCTGATTCAGCTACATACATAAAAGACTGTTCAATGAATCGTTCATGTCTGATAATGTTTTGAAAAACTTCAATGTACTGTTGCTTTTATTTCTATGATTTTTTATTTACTTTTTTGGTACCTAATTTCTAGATAAACGGATCGAACCACGATTCTTGGTCCATTCAGTATGATCGCGCCAAAAACACAGTTGGTGCTTATATAATAAGAGTTGAGGTGTGCCATTGGTTCCTCGAAGTGCTTTGTATGATTAAAATGTCCACTGAAACATTTGTCCAAATAACAGGTAAGAGTAATAAAATAATTATTATTAAAGTTTATACTTTGCTTCTCCTGATTTATCATGCGGTCACAATTTGATGAATCTACTCGTCGATATAACTTCCCAAGAAACAATTATCCCACAAAACATCATCCCGTCTTGCAATCAAATGTGACCTGATTTGACGTCAATTTAAGTACAAATTTAGGTTAGGAAACGTGCCATTAATTATTCAAAGTTGCGAACAGGCGACGTTTTGCCAACGTTACTGCCTATTGATAAAAAAAATGTGAACAATAGCCAACGTCGCGAACGTTGCAGATAACGTCGTGATTGTTAGGTAAAAATTATTATTATGTGGATGGAAGAACAAAATATCACATTTGGCAACATTATTGGTTACCTCCACCTTCTTGACATTTAGAACGAAGATTTTGAAAAACAATACCTAATACCTCCAAAACTTTCTCTCCCCAGATGAATTAAACGGCGAAATCTCCCTCAACCAAGGCAATGTCTCAAGAAACCAATCCGTGTCAACTTTCGAAAATCTTACCAGCACTGTTTCTCTAAAGCGGTCCGACCAAATATACCTTGATCAGGCTTCTAAAGTTTTATCCCATTGGTTTGTTGATTGCGTCTACTATGGAATCAAGGATGATTTGGAGTTTAATTTCAATTTTACCAGACCTGAGGAACAACACGTGATTGAATCTTTGGTGATTGGGGAGTTTACACCTTTGCCGCCTCCGACCATTGTGCCACCGCCTACTACTAGTACTACGACGCATGGTACAAGTACTGCGGTGAGTTGTTCTTCCTTTTATGTATCTCTAGAGTCATTTCCATTATCATAAAAAAAACTAATGTAGGCTATATGTATACAGACTGTTCACGGATAGGGTTTACAATAGCACAAATAAATAAATGAAATCATTTTTCGAGAAAATAACTTGAAAAAAAAAATGGTTCTCGAAGAGAAAATATTGATTTTTTATACAGGATTGGTAAAAACTTCAAAAACATGTTTTTTTTCCAAGAGGTATATCTTTCAAACATGAATCATGAATGGCAATTTTACTTCCATATCTTGATATCCTTTCCTATTTCCAAAAAGTGTGCAAATTCCAGACAACAATCACATCGTCCACACCTAAGCTAAAGGTTTCAACACGCCATATATCCGCTGCTGCGCAACCTCAATCTAACATCAAAGTATGGGTGAATGGTACTCTGGTGCCATATAATGGCAGTTTTCCCTATGTGTGCAATAGTACCGTCGTTCCAACGGACAGCAATAAGGTTTATGGGTATTTTCGCAAAACGGTGATCACAAAAGGTAATCAAGAATTTGTCTAATGACTAATTAGTTCGTAGCATTCAAGGTACTATCTTAGCGTTGCAATGTATGGACTTTGAGGTATCACCCTTGATTAAATATGTAAATACTTTGTTTTTCGTATTTTATCATATCACATTAACACAGGAAAATCTTCTATTATATATTCATTCTTCTCGCATTGGAGTGAGAATAATATTATTTTCTTGATCTAGGTTGATCCAGGACGTGATGGTAGATAATAATGCAATGGTTCCAGGAATAGTGGAGGTTTCCTGTAAAGAAGTAGATCTTGACTGGGAGCTCAGGATAAAAAAAATGTCATGGTCATCAACAAAATACATAGTCATATATAGGTACTTGAATATGTTTTGCCAAAAATTGATCAAGATGTTGATATAGGATTTTGTAATATAGTTGTTGAGTGAAAAAAAAATTGTTTCAAAGGATATTGAAGTAAATTTCCAGCGGTTCCACATCATGGTGATAACTGCACAAGTTTCCATAACTTTGTCGAACTTGATTATCATGATTTCTATCATTTTCAAGAGGTTGGTTGACTGAAATGGAATACAAAAAGTTCATAATATTTTTCACCAAATCATTGTTGTTTGGCAAGTCTGTCAGCTTCAATGTTCTCCTTTAGACCACTATAGCCCGGAGCCCAAATAAGTCTAACTCTTTTGTTGTTTTGAATTATCCTATGCAGAACCTCTTTGCATTCTAGGACTGCTTTGGGGTCTACGACTGCCTTTCTCACAACAGCCTTTAATGCTATCTGGACAAATGTTGAAAGTTCTGTAATTTGTGACGCTTTCAAGAATGATGCACATTGCATTATGGCAAAGATTTCGGAGCAAGAATCCCGAGCGAGAAGGTCATTTTGTTGTCCCTTCCGCCTCCCGCTCTTGTAGAATCCTGCTTTTGTGCCTCTCTGATGCTTGGAGTCATCAGTAAACCACCACGACCCTTTCTGTATTTGAGCTGGTCTGTTCGGATCCGTCCAAAATCCTCCGGTCTAGGAATAATCAGCTTAGGCGAGCTACTAGCAAAGAAGATTGGAGTCATGTAGTCGGAGTGCCTTATCAGCACTCCATCTTTTAGCTGGGGTTCACTCATGATGGCCGAGTGACCCTTACTCCTCAGCTTCAGATGTTCCGGACAGTACCGAGATGGTATGCTGTCCTGAGTGCAACTCTCTCTACAAACAGGTGCAGTGGAGGTAAGTCTAGGCCCGGATTACCTCCAACGCTCTCGTTGGTGTGATCCGTACTGCGCCTGTTATACTGATGTATTCCATCCTTTGGACCATGTATACTTTCTTAGTAAATGGCCACGATAACCATCATAGAATAGATCCAGTATACTATTCTGGGTTCCAGTTCCCATGTTGTCCCTATAACTCTTTCCCATGCCCATGAAGAGCATATTCTGGCTTTTCTAGAGCGCTCTTCGATGTGCTTTTTCCAGGACAGTTTTCGGTCAAGGGTTACTCCTATGTATTTGACCGTTTTTCTATATTCTAGGACTTTTCCCGAAAGGGGTTTGAGACCTAATTTGTATTTCCTGATAAATAACAGGATTTGGATCTTGAATCCTTCAAGGGAGCACCACACTTCTATAATTCTCTGGGCTCGCATTGTGGGGGCCCTGAGCTCCTGAATGTGGCGGCCTGACGTTGGGTCACTAGATCATCAGCATAGGCCTCCTCGGACACGGTTGATTTTCCATGGCGCTTTAACAAGGCATCCTATTTTGGCTTCTTTCAGAGGCCGAGCGTGGACGGAAGGTCGTTCAGCTCTTCCCAAAAGCTTTGCCAGCTATGTCTCTGCTCTGATCTTATGACATTCTGCTTGTAGTTTTTCTGGTCTGTCTTAAAGTCATATCAGCTTTCCGGAGTACGCAGTTCTTTAGCTCTTCTGAGGAGCCTGCGAACTTTACGACGTTGACTGTTGGTTTATTTCACCAGACCGTCTTGGAGTTGTTTGGCTTTTCACTTGAGGGGCATGCTGCATGCATTCTTGGATCTGATTTGCAGCCAGTGACGCTAGTCAGACAATGTGTCTTCACTTGAGATCATTGGTTGACTCACACCTAACATTGAAGAATGTACCCCTGTTTAGGATATGGATGTCCGTGGAGCTGAGGTATTCGGCTAGATCTCTACCTCGCGTGGGTTGAAATCTCCATAATCCCATCTAATGTAATAAGAGTTTGACTCACATCCGATAAGGAGAGGAGGATTCCTTTCTTCGCAGAAACTCACAAAATCTATCACGTCGCCGGTTGTAGAGCTTTCCCTCCTATATGGGAGGTAGGCCGATGCAACATAGAGAGTATCTCATTGTCCGTAGTGATTATCTTGATGACAGTCAGCAGATCTGTGGTTGAGAGTCTTGTCAATAGAAAACTGTTAACTTGCCGTGTTACAATACATGCACGACCTTGGGTTTTTGCTAAAAGGGCTATGAAACAGTGAGCCTCCTGCCAGTCCCAGTCCCCTAGAAGACGATTCTGGAAGAAACACAAACAAAAATGAAGGACAGTATACAGACTCTTCAAACACGCAAAAATGAATAATCCAGTAGGAAAGAGGTATCCATATTGGAAAGAAGAAGAAGAAGAGCGTTTGAAGTTGCTTTTTCATTATTAATTTAATAATTTTAACAAAAAACACTGTGTCCAAATGATAAGTAAAAGTTGTCTGATGAAAAAAGTCAATACACTGTAAATCAATATATAGAAATCGAATGATTTTGAGTCTTTTAAGTCATGCCAGCATTTGAATTATCATTGAAACTAGTTCATAAATCTTGATTTAATAAGCCTAAACTATTTTTTATCATGTCATCATCAATAATGGACCATTTGCACCTTTTTTGGAAATATGAAAAATATAAGGATTAATAAAAACTGATGCCATTGATGTTTGAAAAATCAACATACGACCTCTATTAATGTAGACCACACAGAAAACATTATTTATCTCCGTCTGGCGTATATGACTGTATGACTCTGGCAAAGATTTATATATAAATCTTTGACTCTGGTAATTTTAGCTCCGCCCCGTTTTCGATCATACAGTGAAATTTGCGTTTTCTTTTTTATTTATTCAGTATATTTTTGGGTATTTTGGAAAAAAAATTCGCTGATGACTTTCAAATATTGTGTAGAATACGTATATAAAATCTCAAGTTATTTGAGAATGTATGCAAATTGTGGGAACAATTAATCTGTGCCACTTGTCTGTATTTTTAGACGATCGCATTTTGGAAACCGCAAAAAAGACGTCACACGCCTCACGCCATCTGTCAATACTGACAGTGACGTGTGACGTTTAACTTATGTTTTTGTTATCAAAATAATCCTATGAATTATGTTTTCTCAAATAAATCTCTTATTAATTTTCCTCACCGCTTATTTTAATCTGGGTAAGATAAAATGCAATCTACGGTTGAACGCATTTAAATTTATTCCATAGGTTTTGCGTTCCAATTGAAATTGGAATGCGACTCCCCTATAGTTTTGGGGGCCACCCTAAATTGCACCACAAGCGTTTTTGAGGATGATGGAGTTACTCCTGAAAGTGGACATTTCAGATATTATTGGAGGGATAATTCGATTCCTCAGAATGTCAGAGACGTGAGTATTTAAATAAATCGTCCTTTGAATTATTCTATTGTTATCAATCATTGACATTATGAATTAGAATATTTATGTGAAAAAACATCCAGGCTCATAGTACATTTGTAAAATGATATGATCATGTTTTGTTTCTTCTATAAGCTCGTCTACAGACAGGGTGGGGCACGAAAAACTCCCCGCTTAGGTTTTCTTTAGTGTAGCTGATCAATGGAATGGTAAACAGGTGGGGGGTCAAAATTCGAAAAAAATTGATTTAATTTTTACTTGGATTTTTACCTAAGAGAAAAATGCAAAACAGTTTTTTTGTTGATAATATTCGTTAAGGTTTCCTCGGGGCACCAGTGGCACCACTAAACCTTTTCAAGTTTGAATTGGCACTAATCAAAAGCAAAATGGCACATCTTCAATGTCAATTTGAGGGCCGGTTTATCAAAAGTGAGTTAACTCTCCCCCTGGATCAACTTCTTCTTCTGTTAGGGTTATAGGTTATCAGTTCACAGTCACCCCTGGGCTAACAAAAACCTCAGGATAACCTCAAAATGTTTAAAGGGCTGTTTATCAACCCTGGGTCAACTTAGCCCCTGCCAAATGGACAAATGTCAAATATTTTGAGGTTATCCCAAGGTTATTGCGTTAACCCAGGCCTTAACTCAATTGATAAAATGGCCCTGACATTGTTTGTTCATTTGGCAGTGGCTAAATTGACCCAGGGCTAGAATTAGCCCACTTTTGATAAATAAATCGACAAATAATACCAAACATTTTGAGGTTATCCCAAGGTTAATGTTATTCCAGGGATAACTGCCAATGATAAACCGGCCGGGGTATAGTTAATTAGAATGAATAGCCTAGTTTACACCGATAACTCGTTTAGTTCGGTCCGATAGGACCAAGTGGGTGAGGATAGTGCGGTAGGACCAATTCTTGCTTCTCGCCCGTTTACACCGTCTTGCAACGCGTGAGCTAAATGATTACGCGTCAAATGTCACAAACAAGTCGAAATTATTTATAAAAACAGTTCGTGGCCAAACAACACATATGTAAGTACGCTCAGATGCATTGAGAAACTCAGAACCAACACAATTCACAAAAATAACAATCAACATAACCTCATAATTTTGATCCAGATCGAACCAAGTTTAGTTCGGTACACCAGCTGGCGAGTACCGAACCAAGAGCGGACCAGCTTAGTCCGCAACTGTTTACTCCATTCGAACCAAATATTTGGTTCTGATATAGTTCGAATTTAGTACTTGGTCCGCGGACCAAGTTGTCGGTGTAAACTAGGCTAATAAGTAAATTTGAACAAAACTGGTTTTTGAGATATTTTAATTTTCGAGCCTTGTATTTTGTTTTTTTGAATAAATTCTGCTTAAATTTCAATACATATTATTTTATTTAAATCTATTCTTCCTACAGGGTAACCCATTTGAGCGAGGAAGTTCATTTTCTTCCTTGTTAATAGAAATAGAGACAAATTTTGAAGGCCAAAGGAAACACTGTCGCTCGCCCTGTCGTCAAAAAACGCATTTTTTTAAATAGCGACCCCAACTTTTAATAAAATTAGAAAATTGGATCAAGCGTAAAATTCTGCGTATAGTACAGAGTGGGTTTATTGGCTACTTATGGCGGTGTGCTATTGAGTATTTATTTACCAATCCAAATGGAGCACCTGCTATGCTAATGTCTAGTTTTATTAAAAACTTAAAACCCTGCAACTTTGCTATTACAACACATGTTATAAAATCGGTCGTTATCTCGCATTCTTCGATTATGTCAAAATAGTCCTTTTAATTGTAATTTCTGGTCCATTGTGGGTTCTTGTTACAGCCCACGTGACGAAACCCGAGAGTAGGGACAACAAATCACAAAATAAATTTTAATCCAGTCATTCGGTAGTTTGACCAAAACCCAAAACAAAATTGCGGAAGTTTTTTTCTTGACGGTTTTATACGTTTTTGGGAATGCTGAATTCGAATTTATGGTTTGCTGCCTTGTAGGAGCCAAAAACGCAACAAATCTGAGTTTCAGGGACTTTTTTAGATTCATGCTTATATCTCAAAAACGTTTTTAGAAGATGAGCAATCTATACAAAATTAAACATACAATTTTCTACAAAATGCACAAGTCATCTTTGATTCTCTGATGAGAGGTATTCACGCTAGAGGTCAGTGAAAAACTAACAGTACTTTTTTTTGTACATCCAGAAAAACTTCAAATACCCCTAGATATTTTCGTTCTCTACAACCCGAGAAATATGAGTTTTCAAATCCTTATGTCACGCGTCATCTGGAGTGTAGAGACTTCAGGAGGCAAAGAACCAACCGCAAAATGATCATTAGACAGCTTCTCGAGGTCCGCAAGAGTTTTCTTCAATTTTCTGTTGACAATCTGAAGTTCTCTCATAGCCTCGTGTGTCTTCTTAGAAAGTTCCTTCATCTTCATCTTCCAAGACACACTCATTACAGAATTTCATTGCTCTGGTTGTTCTTTGAAGCTTCGAAAGTTCACCGTGTTCCAAAATTGAAATAAATGGTTGGAATGTCAACTAAACTAATGTAGCTTGCGTAGTAGGATAAAATCAACGATTTGATACAATAAAAAACATTTCAACCTTTTAATCTTATTTTAATATATAAAAATGAGAACCGATTGCTTCTGGAAGATCCATAACTTGAGAACGGCTGGGGCAATTTGAGTAATTTTTTTTTAATTTTTTCCTTGAAGTCTTGGGATTGTTTTTATGGCAAGAAAAGCTGGAAAATCCCCCGAAAAAAAAACTGAAAACACAACTTTTCATTCGGGATGTCACATGTCACCTTTCCGTGACAAAACAAACTAATGTCAATGTCAATGAGTAAATTCAATAAGCGCGTTCGAGTTTCCGCTCCAAACACTCTGAGCACGAAGAGCGTAAACTCGAACTCACCTTATTATATTGATGTTTATTCAAATCATAGACCTGAGAAATGAAAGAGACTAAACTCTACAGCATAGCAGTGGCGGCCATTTTCAATATCAAAAATGGCATTATGAGAGAAGAGTATTTCTATTTTTTCTCATAGAGGGATGTTGTGTACGTCTGTCAGAATATCTATCCGTTAATGCAAGTTACAGACAAAATCCAGATTCATTTTCAGAGTTTATTCTACGTCCATACAAAAATTAAAACTTAAACAGAATCATAGGTCAGGACTGATAAAGCAACGTTGCCATAATGTTAAAATAGGTGCGTTCAGTGAACGTAAACATAAAACTAAAACAGTGCTGATGCTGATTCTATCCAGGCTTTTATCTTATCTAATATATAAATTTGAATCCCGTTTTTTTTGGTCACTCCATCACTTGAGAACGGCTGAAGCAATTTAGGTGATTTTTTTTTAATGTTCTTTGAAATATGAGGAGCGATGTTATGAAAAGAAAAATTGGAAAATTTCCCGGAACAACCCGACAACACAACTTCCCTTTCTTTGACATAGTGAGGTTATGTTTGCATAGTTTTATTATTTGCCAATGGATTTTGTTCAAATAATTATGTAGGTTCTAATTTGGTGTTTGATCAAAAATTGACCAAGTGCGGTTATGTTTGCTTAATTTTGTTATTTTCCAAAAGATTTTGTTCAAATTAGATAATAATATCGTAGGTTCTATTTGGGATTTGATCAAAACATTTAAAAAAAATGACATAGTGAGGTTATGTTTGCATATAGTTTTGTTATTTTCCAAACGATTTTGTTCAAATCAGATATGTAGGTTCTATTTGGGATTTGATCAAAACTTTTTTTGAAACATTACATACATAGTGAGGTCATATTTGCATAGTTTTGTAATTTGCCAAAAGATTTTGTTCAAATAATCATGTAGGCTCTAATTTGAGGTTTGGTTAAGAAATTTAACAAAAATGGATCAAGTAAGTTTATGTTAGCCTAATTTTGTTATTTTCCAAAGGATTTTGTTCAAATTAGATAATAAATTATCGTAGGTTCTATTTGAGATTTGATGAAAACATTTTTTTTTAAAACACATAGTGAGGTTATATTCGAAAAGTTTTGTTATTTTTATAAGGATTTTGTTTGTTTTTATATGTTTGTTATGTCTGCGCCCCGAATAACAGGATAATTATTGAAACATCGGAAAAACTAAAAAAAAGAAAATTGTGGAACAAATTCATTTAGCACAACATTAATTATTGATTATGAGTATGAGGCAGTATAGAATTTGCCGGGTCAGCTAGTTTCATATATTAACAAGTGGTGTGTGGTCACGGACGTCATAATTTATGTATGTGGTGACTTTGGTTATTGATTGGTGTTTTATCTTGAAATTGGATTAAGTTAGAATAAGCAGCTTTGAACCTTATTTATCAAATGTCCAAATTGACTATGTTCAATGAATAATTGATGCATAATAATGTTTTAAAATGCTCCATGTACTGTTGCTTCCATTTCTAACATTTTTAATTTAAAGATAAATGGACCGAACCACGATTCTTGGTCCATTCAGTATTATCGCGCCAATTCCTCAGCTGGCTCTTATATAATAAGAGTGGAAGTTTGCAAATGGCTTTTCTGGGACTTGAAGTGTCTGGATCTAATATCTATTGGAACATTTGTCCAAATAACAGGTAAGAATAATAATTATTATCAATGTTTAAACCTACATTCTTACTCCTGATTTATCATGTATCATCAAATTACTATTTTTTACTCGAGTAGACCTCCTATCGGTCGAGAATATCATATGGCTATCAGGTTATGATAAAATGTATGAACCACAGTGAATTTTCAATGCACATATTTTTGCAGTTTACTGCTAATGTGCTTGGTTTTATGTTGCAAAAATGTTGTTTGGAGAAGTGTGTTTGCTGGTGCTAGTTTTTGGATTAATGAAGAGTTCTGGTGTGAACTGTATGATATTTTTTCCCATTAGCTTTTCAGATTGTTAGCACTTTTAATGATCATAGAATTTTGTAATATAATATCTGCTTTTGTCCGGGATTCCCTTAAACTTAGATTGTTCCAAAATGCGCATTGTTTGTATTGATACTTGGATATATTAATATGTGATCCGATAAAATTCTTATCTTATATAAGTATGCAGGTAGTTTCATGGTTATAGTCGTAACTTTATTTACTGCTACTTGAAAAATGTGTTTTGATAATGTGCATGGAAAGTGCAAAATTTGACATAAATACGCATAGAAAAGTTGAAATATTTGAATTCTATGTAATTTGTTTTGTTTCAAAGGCCAAAAACCAGCGTAGAAATTAATATAATACTTTAAATTCATCCTCATTACCATTTAAGCGTTGAATAATAAAACATACATGGTGTCACAACTGTCTTATACAGGGTGTTAATTAATTGAATGCCAATACTTAAGGGTGATAATCCTTGGATGATTTCAAGACAAAAAGTTCATATGAACATAGGTCCGCAAGAGCTTAATTTTCAAGATACAGGGTGTTGAAATATTAAAATATAAATGATTTTTTATAATTACTTTGATACTATTCCAGATATATTTATGAAATTTGGTACACGTCTTCTAGGCTTCAATATGCATTTTGTGATGTACAAACAATTTCATTATTTTTACCAGTGGCGTCCGTACGGGCTTTGCACTCAATATTTTTGGAGAAAAAACTTGTACGCCACTGCTTCCCTTCAAAATAAAAATTATTTTTAAAATCTCTATTTATTTCTGAGCCAATTTCTTCTCTTGATTTTTTTCCGTCCGGCGTATGGTTTTCGCTTAAAAAAATAAAATCTACTTAATTGCATTGACACCCTGCTGTGTCATCCAATATTTTCAAATCAGTGGCGCCCTCTCCAACATTCCCATGCATTTTGATGCATAGAAGAGGCGTACCAAATTTCAAAAAGATATCTGGAATAGTATCAAAGTGATGATAAAAAATGTTTTTTTTTTTAAATTTCAACACCCTGTATCTTAAAATCTATGCTCTTGCGGACCTATGTTCATATGAACTTTTTGTCTTAAAATAATCCAAGGATTATCACCCTAAAGTATCGGCATTCAATTAATAAACACCCTGTATAGCTAAAACCTCAAATTTTCTCGGTGAAACAAATCCTTGTCAAAAAAAAATAGTTAAAGTTTCTCAGCATATCTCCTCATTTCACGGTTGATTTATTAATCACAAAAAAAACCATTTGACAAGCTGTCAAATCAACAGGAATGACAGCACAGGCTTCAAACTCAGCGGTTTTAATCAGGGTCGAGGGTCCTTGAAAATAAGGTGAGGACCCTCCTTTCAAAGAAGAAAAATCAAGATTTTATGAAGAAAAATAACGGGAAATGAGCACAATCCAACCGAAATGTGGAAGACAATCATTATTGCCTAAAGTTAAAAAGATCATGAACATTGAAGAAGTGGGTTGATAGTGGACAGGGTGGAGGATATTTCACTTGAACTAACGTTGAACTATTTTTTTGTACGTAGCATCAGAGATATATTAGATGACATTGACAAAAGTAGTTCCCAAGATTTTTCTCTTCCACAATATGACATAGAAAGTGAGTTATCTGATTATACAGGGTGTCCCAGCATATCTCAGAAACTACTGGACCTAAAAGTTCAGGAAAAAAAAAATTATCACTAAAGTGGCCACGAGAAAATGCTGGGAAATATTTATAACTTCGAAATTTTTCCGCTAGGGGGCGCAATCAAAGCTTAAATATTAAAAAAGTGTAATTGTTCAAGTGGCTGTAACTTATAAACGACTTGTCCGATTTTGTTGCGTATAGGCTTGTTTGGAAGATAAATGTGAGTACTTTCGTATATCGTATCCAGTGATGCGTGATTGTCTCCAGAAAAGTTGCTAGAAGGCGTAATTTGAATTAAAAACAGTGTTTTTCATTTTACCGCAAAAATTTAAATGGTATGGTATAATTCTGATAATAATAACTAGTCCAAATTATGTAAAATTTAATGTTTTAAGGTTTTTAAGGTTTTTTTTTTTTTTTAAGGTTTTTTCTTGTAAATTTAATCTTCATTACGATTCTGTTATCAGAATTATACCGTACCATTTTAATTTTTGCGGTGAAACGAAAATAACAGTTTTTAATTCAAATTACGCCTTCTAGCAACTTTTCTGGAGACAATCACGCATCACTGGGTACGATATACGAAAGTACTCACATTTATCTTCCAAACAAGCCTATACGCAACAAAATCGGACAAGTCGTTTATAAGTTACAGCCACTTGAACAATTACACTTTCACTACCTTCCCCTACTCACACGAGGATCGGTACGCCAATGAGCCCTGTACCAAAAAGACGTGAAATTGTCTAGGTTTTCTAACCATGTTGATAAAGATATACCTCAATCTGAGAATTTCCGGAGAAATTTCGAATTTTAATATTTAAGCTTTGATTGCGCCCCCTAGCGGCAAAATTTCGAAGTTAAAAATATTTTCCAGCATTTTCTCGTGGCCACTTTAGTGATCATATTTTTTTTCCTGAACTTTTAGGTCCAGTAGTTTCCGAGATATGGCCGGTGGCCACCCTTGCTGGGACACCCTGTAGAATCCAGAATTTTGAAAATCCAAGAAAATATTCTGTATAGCCAATAGAGAAAGTCCAGACGATATAAACATTTTTTGAAAAACACTTTTGTTAACATAAAACAACCCCTACTAAATTTTATAAACTTTTCATAGGAAATAATTTGTCAGCCATTATAAAATTTATAGATTGTATACATTATTTCAAAATTGTATTGAAGAACCATTTATTGAGGGAATTGAATATCATATAGTTAAATGTTTAGTGTGACGGTATTTTGTGCCCTTGGTGTGTATTTTGATATGTTTATGAATATTGAGTGTTTGATCATTGTATCATCTATTATTTTTATTTTTTTTTATCTTCTACTGTGACTAGTCTTGACTAAATAAACGATGTATACAGGGTGAGTCATTTAAACGGTAAAGCTAAATTGCGCCTAAACCGTTGAAGATATCGAAATGAGCAAAATGAATTTGAATGCAGGATGCCCCGATGCAATTTATGAAAATGTTTTTCATTTCTCTAACAATTCTACACGGCAGACCACAACATAGTTTTTTTTAATAGCGATGAGATCTTTAAACATTTGAATTCGCACTTTTTCGGGAATCTCAAATCCGTTTAGTTTTTGCAATTCTCTTCAATCGTTCGAAAGTTATTCCACTTTTTCTAAAAATTGATGCGTTTGCAATCATTGATGAAAGATACCACAGAGCACTTGGTTTTTGAGATATCAAGTTGAAACTTTGCTACTTTTGGAAATAACTTTGTTTTTTTGAAAAACTTACCCCCATATGCACCGTAGAAATCTAATCCGGATGAAGAATTCATCGCGATTATTTTCCATTAGGTGGTATGGAAGATAATCGCGATGAAGACTTCATCCGGATTAGATTTCTACGGTGCATATGGGGGTTAACAAATCCTATCAAAAACACTCTGAACTTGCCATAAAAATCAATTTTTTGACGTCAAAGCAGAGAACTAAATAACGACGAGAAGCGACAAAAACTTGTTTTTCCCATTGCTTCAATGAGAACACATTTATTTAGCCTTGACATTGAAATTTTTGACAGCTTGTATCGTATCCAAGTTAAATTGATACGATGGGAGCTGTCAAACGCGGAGCAACGAATACTTATAGTCCGGGCGTCCGGGCCCAGAATAAAAATTGTGAGATATTCTGAAGTTTGATATAGGAGGATTTTTGAACCTGTTTAACAAAAATAAGACGTAGGCCAATCGTAGAAAAAAAGCCTGATATGTTTTTTTTATACTAGGTACTCAAAAACATTCAACAAAAATAAACATACAGTATGATTGAAAAATCAAACGTTTATTTGACAATTAAAAATACGAACTCATGTGTACGGGGTTCTTCATTATAATTTGCCACCACTTTAGTAACCCTATTGACAGAGATACAAAAAAAGTGTTCACATGATTTTTCCTGAAAATTTTATAATAACTAAGAGAAAGAACATAATATCACTATTGGAAATCGGACAAATGTGAAAAAGTTTAACTTTTTTAAATAGAATGACCTATATTTTAATACAGATCCAAAATCTCCTAATTTTCCTCTTTTCAAAAATACATAGTTTGCCTATGTTTGGACTGGCCGTTTTTGAGTTATTTCACTTTGATTAACATAGTGTAAAGTTGCAATGCGGGCGAAAAGCACAACTTTTCCCAGGCATTAATAAAACTTTTCGAAATAGCTTTTAACAGAGCTTTTAATCTCCCAAACCACAAATAATGATTGATCCACTACTGATCGACCGTAGCTAATGATACTAGCAATAAACTACAAATGGTAACCATGGTAACCGTTGAATTCGACAGTCGAAACTGATTAAACACTCGGACTAATAAACAGATGACAAATCTTTTGACAGAAAGTATCGGATCCCCCACCTGAATTTTTTGGCGGGAAAATTTTTGTCGCTTCTCGTCTAGATCTCTGGTCAAAGTTTGAAGAGGCATACAATGAATGTCATTTTGACGTTGATATGTCAAAAAAATGATTTTCATGGCACGTTCAGTCTGTTTTCGATGAGATTTGTATGAGTCATTAGAAAAACAAAACTATCCGCCAAAGTATCGACTTTTGAAAAAAAATTGTGGCATAAAAAATACGTAGAATGACAAACTGAACGCGACCAAGTTACAAAGTACAGGGTCTGCTTTTTGAAAAAAAAGTTATGGTGCTTTGAAGTTTACCAACATTGAAGTTTCGCAGCAAAGTGGTACCATAGTGCAAATCGACGGCATTGCCACCATAAGATACCCAAGGCAGTTGCTTAAACATTGGCAAAGTTTCAACTTGATATCTTAAAAACCAAGTACTCTGTGGTGTCTTTAATCAATGGTTGCAAAAACATCAATTTTTGGAAAAAGTGGAACTTTTGAACGGTTGAAGCGAATTGCAAAAATTAAATGTATTTGAGATGCCCGAAGAGGTGCGAATTCAATTTTTCAGACATACTTTGCAAAAATTATACAACCTGTATATTGAAAACTATTCTCACAAACTGCACTGGGGCATCCTGTATTCAAATCCATTTTGCTCATTTCGATATCTTTAACGGTTTAGGCGCAATTTAGCTTTTTCGTTTAAATGACTCACCCTGTATATTTCGATCCAGAAAAGAATTATTGATCAAGGAATTAGCCTATTATTGCCTGTCTTTTCAGCAGTCTCAAATCGCCCACATAGGAAGCGTATGTTGACTTGATGGTTATTAATCCTCCCTCGCCGCTCAGTTCGTAACCATCCTCTGGATTAATAACTATCATTATTGACTCGTGGTATAATCTACTATTATTATTACCTCTTCAATATTTGAAAGGAAAAAATGACAGGGCAATGAATGTCAAGAATGAACGCTGATCTATGGGGTTCCAATGAACGTTGGTTTATGGGGTCCTAATCTTGAACTTATAAACTACAATGAAGATTTTGCAAAACATCGAATATCAAATTTTTCCCCCTCAGATGAATTCAACGGCAAAATCACCCTTAACCAAGGCAATGTCTCAAGAAACCAATTCGTGTCAACTCTCGATAATCTGAACAACTCTGTTTCTCTAAAGCGGTCCGACCAAATATACCTTGATCTGGCTCCAAAAGTTTTATCCCATTGGTTTGTTGATTGCGTCTACTATGGATTCGAGGATGATTTACAGTTTGATTTTAATTTCACCAAACCTGAGGAACGACACGTAATTGAAACTTTGGTGATTGGGGATTTTACACCGTTGCCGCCTCCCACCACTGTGCCACCTCCTACTACTAGTACTACGTCTAGAACTACAACGCATGCTACAACTACCACGGTGAGTTCTTGCAGGGTTTCAACACGGTCATGAGAGAACACAATTTCTACTCCCTCGTAATATTTTTTCGTGCAAATTTCCAGACTTTAAAACCAAAAGTATCAAAGCGCGATATATCCGCTGTTGCTCAAAATACCACTGTTGCCAAATCTGACAATACAACCGTACCTCAATCCAACATCAAAGTATGGGCGAATGGTACTTTGGTGCCATATAATGGCAGTTTTCCCTATGTGTGTAATAGTACTGTTGTGACAACGGACAGCAATAAGGTTTATGGGTATTTTCGCAAAACGGTGACTACAAAAGGTAATTTGTCTATCAGTCCGTAGCATTCAGGCTCATGAACATATAAATAAAGGGCATTTTAAATTTTCTAGCTGCCATTAATGGTGTGTCCATTTCTGGAAATTATTGGTTACAACACGGTGATCTTTTAAGTCTGAATGTAAAGTGCAAAGGGTCACAGAAGATGGAATTTTGCTTTTATTTCAAGCCAGGTCGGTTATTTCGATCAAGTTTGTTTATCTATTTATAAACATTAAAGGTCTTTACAATGTAACTGGCAATGAAACTTGCAAACAATATCATACACTAGATCAGTGTGATTTCCCCATACAGCGTTATTTGCAAGATCAACATACTGTGGTCATCATTATTAGGAATGAAGTGAGCGTCAAAATTTCCTCTGTTGCTGTGACTATTTATAAAGGTAAGATACTTTGTTGGTGCAATTTTATGATTCAAAACTCGCTATTTCTGAATTATAGTGAATCTACAAGCTCAGTTATCAGTAATTGTAGTTCCTGTAGCCTTCAGTTTGGTTGCAGTTGTGACAATAGTGTTTGGAGTGGCCTATTATTTGCAAAATAGATCTAGGTGAGTCCATTTGAAAAATTAATTGGGTTAAACCAGAGCCGCCCTGAAGTAATAGAATTGGCAACACCGCGTCAGGTTCAACTACGTGAGATTCATTTCTGGTTCCAACTATACACTATCGACGGCTATGCAACTATTTACATTCAATTTGACTTCGTAGTGGCACTGTTAAATTTTTCATGTGTGTTTTTGAATTTGTTACAAGCAAAAAAGACTTCTAGCAATGATAATATCTGGTTAGACGATAATGGCTTTGAAGCATTTTTTTCCAGCTATCTTGCTTGCTTTAAGGAATTTTCTGAGGTTATTGTACAGATTGTTTTGTTTTGGTTGTGTAAATTCCAGAATCATGATATTTGAGATTTTGATAGTTTTATTGTTGTTTTAAAAGAAAGCATAAATACTAGAAATGTAGAAATATGCTTGAAAGACATTTTTTTCAGTATAATCTGAGAAGAATCCAATTATAAAAAAAGATTACCTCAAAATTAAGCAATAATAATTATACACTAAAATCAACTTACCTTGTCAAAAAAGTATGTGATTCTATTAAGTTAATATTACCCAAAAAAGTTTTTTTTTGGGATTATATCATAGGATACGAATTTGTTCGGAAAAAATATAGGCTCCAATCACTTTTGTGACGTCACGACTTGAGCAGTCTATACAGGGAAAGTCAACGATAATATTGAAAGGGGTGATAGACCAACTCATAAGCTTCCGGAAAAACATTATATACAGGGTGCCTCCAATTAAGTCGGCACTATTGCTAACTTCTTTATTATTGAAGATACAAGGTCGTTTAAATGAGAGAACTAGTCGTATTTTTTCTGCGGATTAACATTATGCTGTCAAAAAAACAATTGAACAAGGCGTTCTCGATTTATTCCAAAAAACGTATTTTTTTTAAGTGGGACACTGTGTATATTTTTATCATAATTGATCAGCCACTCTTTTCTGAATATAAAAGGTTATGATTTTTTTCCTGAAATCAAAAATAACGGAGTTATGCGTATTTTCCTCGACCAATTTATAAAAGTCAAAGTAACAAAATTCAATCATTTAATTGTTTCAAGATGAGCTTAACAGACAAAATACGTGTGGAACGATATAATAACTTTGATAGCAAATATGGCAACCGATATGTATTATTTTGTCAATATTTTAAATTTCATGGCCAAGCTTCCAAAAAATTTCCCATCAAAATGTCCCATTCAAAAAAGTACATTTTTTAAAATAATTCGATTGTTATTCTGGTCATACCACGTTAATCAGCGTTCTCTAGTTCTCTCATCTAAACGACCTCGTATCTTCAACAATAGTGCCGACTTAATCGGAGGCACCCTGTATATATTTTTTTTTTAATTTTTTTTTTGACTGCTTTCCACCACCTTTTCCTTTGCAATTACAAGCCAGTCACGAACATTTCCACGTACTTAGGAAAAAGAAAATAAAAATAAATTATTTCTCTCTTTGAAGTAAAAAGGAAGATTATAGAAAAACAAAGAGATTCGTTTTTTTATTTGTTGCTGTTGTTATAGGTTTTCAAAGGTTGGTTCTTTTCCATTAAATTCGAAACATTCAATAACGATAAAACGGAATATTTTCCGGAGAGAACACATCATTTATTTGCAAGTACTCAAAAAACCTTCAAAATGCTTTCCAGCATAAAAACTTAGGGAGCGTAGACAAAATTAACATTACATGGCATTATCACTTATAATCTACCTAGATCTCGAATTATTTCCGGAAATTTTGTCGAGTTTTCCGGATTTTTAATTCGAGCTCGCGGGAGATTCGGCAAGAAAATTTCATGCCAAAACTGATCATTGGAAAAAACATAACCCAGGACTCACCTCGCATTTAGTGGAAGAAACCAACGGCTCCTTACTCTACTCGCCATTGAGGAAGAAAGACGGCAATCAGGATTTTATAAAACATTTGAAAGTAATAACCAATCTTGTCCATAATTGATAACATTGCAACTTTGTATTGGAAGTTGAAGATAAATCATTTATCAAAAATATTTGTCAGTGTTTTTAACAGCTGTCAAGCACTCGCGGCTGGATGTAGCTCCCATGCACCAACCACAGTGTTGCCGTTTGCCTTATCTCTGTCTGTGAAAGTTGGGTTGGGTTGGGATTGTTAGGGAGAGTGGGAACGGCAACACTGCAATCATATGGGAGCTACATGCAAAGATGCAAAGCCAGGGAGATTTCCACTTATAAATCTTTCAGTCACGTGATTATGAGCAGGGTGATTTCCGATAAAATTAGGTCGTTGCCATAGCAACATAATAAAATGCAAGCCTATGATTGGTTAGAATTGACTGGTAGGAAATTTTCACCCTAATTCTAATTATTTTTAACCATTTCTGAATTCACTTTTTTATTTGGGTTTTTAAATTCGGGAGTTCGGATTGGAGAGGAAAAAATGTTGTTTTTGGAAAAAAAAATATTTTTCTACAGTTTTTCGTTACATTATCAATTTATGGTTTAATGTTGATAGCTTATACTCCAAATTGTAGAAATTATTTTCTTTGAATCGAGGAGTTTTTCTTATGGAGGACGAGTGGTTTTTCGAAATAGGGAGTTTCGTAAATCAGTTAGGTTCCAGTTTCCCATACTTAAAAACAGTTAATTTGAAAAATGTAGCAGAGTTTTATTACATACTACTTCGCTCGCCTTGTGAATTAATATAAAATATCAAACTTCTGATTTAATATTATTTATAAAACAAAAGGTTATACATATCACAAATAATATGTTTTCAAACATTTACTATTCTACTTATCGTCTCTCATTTACATTCACCACACAACGCAAATATTTACTTAATGTGAACGCGGCTTGATCTTTTGTACGTATGTCAACGTCAACTGAAATGACTGTCATTGTCATTATTTGAAAATGGGGAAATGGCGAATGCTAACAAATGTAATGTTTTGTCAAAAATTTGAATACAGGGTGTCCCCGAAAGGTTTGTACAAAATTCCACCACTGATTCTTCACGACAAAAAAAATCGATTAGACCTATCTTACCTCAGTACAAAAGTGTATGGTTATGAAGATACAGGGTGTTTTTGATTTTTGTCACAACAAATTTCTTTCAATAACGGTCGCGTCCAGCAACTTAAATAAAGTGTACGTTTTTTGTGATTCAACATATTACTTATAGTGAACGGTAAAAAAGTTACAATGCCCTGTGAGTGCTTGATAGTTGTGGTACTTGCGGAGCCAGAAATTTGTACATGATTTCAAAAAAGTGTGTTTTTCAGCAGAATAGTTGCTCCTAGCGTGATAAAACAGGAATACCTTTTTTAATCAAAATACTCAGAAAAATAGTTTTTGCTATTCTAACATAATCTACAGCAACCGGCAAAAAAATAGGACTGATTAAAATGGAATGTCAAGCAGTGTGGCCATCTCTGCAACATACTACATAACTGCCACAATATTGTGGTAGAATTTTTTACAAATCTTCCGGAGACACCCTGTATAAATCTTTATTTTTTATACGAATTGACGAATAAAACCATGCCTTTGGAATATTCACTAATTAAACTGATAACTTTGCAAATTTTTATTCAAATTCTTTATGTGGTTCTTGAGTTGGTGAGATTTCCATTTCGATTTTTAAAATGGATCATAATTATTGATGTTATTACTTTATATGTATTTTTAGTATTCGCCTTTGATAAGGGATGGTTTTTAAAGGTTGAAAAGTGATTTTTAAGTAATTACTGTAAAAGCAATTTAATAAAAAATCAAAAGTGCTAAAAGTAAAAATTCTTTGGCACACCCTGTATACTCAAATTTTGCTTAGTATCCAATAAGTCATCAGAAAGACAGCTTAATATTAGCAAAACAGCCCTTCAAAGCCCTTTGTGTCATAATTTTGAAAAAAGGTCGATATTTCAAAAACGAAACAAGATATCAACAAAAATCCAAAAATGTCCCGAGGTATGGACGTAACAAGCACTTGGGCATATCGAAAAAAAGCTCCAAAAAATCTCTGTGGAAATGGGGCGACAGTAAAGAAAAATAAAATTTACAGTACTTTTTTCACTACCCTGTATAAAAGAAGTTTATGAGGAAACTAATTTTTTTAACCATCCGCATCAACCGCAAAGAGCATCGTGGTGCAAACTACATATTTTTTTATCGATTCGTTGAGTCATACAGGGTGTTTGAACAGTATCTACCAATTCATTGTTGGTAGACATTGATCCATAAAATACTTTATTCCAGATTCATTGTAGAAGTAGCAGACTTCGACTTTGGCCAAAAATATGCCGACATGGAGTATAAAACGTTCAAAGATCGCTTGAAAGACTCAATAATTAATGCGTTTACACGAGATCCAATGCCTTCAGATGCCCCCGTTTGGCCGCCTGGTCACAAATATGGCAGTATGACATAATATCCCAAAAGGGGGAATCGAATTTATCTGTGAGGTTAATAGTGATATAAAAAAAATTAGGAAGTAGGTGCCAGTCAGATATCTCTTCTGGAAAGTTCGTATTTGGAAAATTCTAATCATTCAGATCTAGCTAACAATGGCTAAAGAATCTCTTCGAGGGTGTTTTTGACTCAAAAAAAAAAATTCTTTTGTTAAAAACTGTTAGTTTTTTCCAAAATTCAAAAATTACCCTAAATTTTATGATTGAGATTAGAAACTTATTCTTGGAGAGATTGGTTACACATTAGATTATAGATAATTTAAATTGAAGACGAATATTATATTAATAATAATTTTAGTACCTATGTAAATATTTTTATTTCACTATGCGTTGTATAGTTTGTTGTTAATATATTGAGAACATTTTATTTATTTGGTGTGTATTATGATCCCAAAAATATGTTACTGGGAAGCGATAATTACAGATAAAGACAGAAGTAAGGTAAGTACAATCTTTGGACATCAATCACTATATTTTCCAAGATATTCTGATGGACGGTTACCGTGGAACACCCTCTATACAGGGTGTTTCAAAATTGATAACGAAGATTTCAAGGGCTTATTCACCAACCAAAAAATAAAAAATAAATGCTAATATAAATACAGAGTGACCCATTTGAAAGCGGGCCACCATCATAACTTTTCAATTTATTGATCGATTTTAAAGATTTTTTTTTTAAATGTTGAGAGGGGAAAGGTTTATTTTGAGGCCATAAGAGAAAATCTGCCTACGCCACTGGATTTTTCATCCCCTGAAAAGGGTCTGTACCAAATTTCATGAAAAAATATTCAATTCAAAAATATTATCTTTGTATGTAATTTTTTTCTATTTTTTTTTGTCAGTCTCGTTTGTTTGTTTTCATTGTACTTTGTTTTGACTTTTGACATGAGAATATCTATTAAATGTTTATATTTATTTTTTTTTCTGTTAGATTTGCTATCTCAAGTTTCGAGGTAAAATACTTCTTGGTGCTTAAAAAAATTGATCGTTAATCTTTAATATTTTTTCATGATTTTTCAGTCATTTTTACGTGTACCTTGTAAAAGTGGATAGGAGTAACCTTTTTCAAGATATTATTTGCACTTAAAGTAATCCATGCAATGATTTACTTCGCTTACATGACTTTCAAAACGGCGTTATCATGATAATTTTGACATTAGCTGGAATGTTCAATGTTTCTTATAAAAACAATCTAAAAAAATTAAATTAATTTTCAAAAAAAAAAAACATTTTGTATTAGATTTTTTTTTTTTTAATCAAGAAACATTGAGCAATCTAGGTAATGTTGAAACTACCATGATAACACCGTTTTCAAAGCCCCCCCATGTTTATTTTGAAAATTTTCCTTTTAAAACCACATTGCATGGATTAGTTCAAGTTCAAATATCGTGAAAAAGGTTACTTCTAGCCAATTCAACGAAATATACCTTTTCCATGAAATAATCAATTTTTCAATTTAAAAAAAATTTACGAGTGCGTACAAAGTTATGACTATTTGAATGAGTGGAAAGATGAGTAAGAGACATACCGAGGCCAGATATGAATTTAATATATCAAACAACCCTCATATACCAAATTTCATCAAAATAACTTGATTATTTCAAATTTGAAAAAATCCAAAAATATCAAAATCAACTTTAGACACCCTGTATCTCTCTTAATATCAACTTCCGTGATAGACAAGTTTGGGTCGACCGCAATCTATTTGTGTGAGGAATCCGCTGTTACCGTATGTCCCATTCTTTTTGCAACACCCCGTGGATAAAACTATGGAATGTCACTGCTTTTTGTCGATTTTATAATTCTTTCCATGAAGCAATCAATCATTGTCTTTTTGCTTTTTTATGAAGCTTCGTTTTCAAGATAAAAATCAAAAACCGTATCGTTGCCTGTGGACCTTTTTAAAGCAGGAAAAACGGTTTTTAATTTTTATTTTGAAAACGAAAAAAAAGCAGTGGCGTACCATAATTTTACCTATAAATATCAATAAGATACCCTCTGGGACGACACTGGAGTGAATTATTTTATTTCAATCGTACCAAAAGATTACCGCTATGACGACAAAATGTTTTCAGAATCAATGTTGAAAGCTTTCTGAGTTTTTGTTAAAAAACGATTTTTTCTAGAGCACCGTGTCTTTGTTTTTACAGGCAAACGGTTTTTAAGACAAGACAAAACTAATAAGACAAAAAAGCAACATGAAATGAAATTTTCATTAAAGCAGTGGCGTCTTATATTTTTACCTATGACGCCACTGGAATGAATGATTTTATCTCAATCACACAAAAAAATGACTCTTATGACGATAAATAATCGTTTGTTGTCAAAATCAGCTTTTAGTATTTGAGTCATTAATAAGAAAGCGTTTTTTTTCTAACATCTTGTATCACGAAAATAGGAGAAAAAACGTTTATTTTGGACTGGTGAATATGCCCTTGAAACCTTTGTACTCAATTCTGAAACACCCTGTGTTATTCAGTTTTGATGAACAATTAAATGTTACAACAGAAACAAAATAAAAAAAAAATAAATTAATTATTATAGTGAATTGAAAATTATCCCCAACCACTAAAATTCAATAAAATGAAAATGAAGCAAATGGCAACAAAATTCATAATTATTTATCAGTAAAAAATGTTCTGGAAAGTTTTATGCTCTTTTGGAAGTGTAACTATCAAATTTCCGCTTGGCAAACGGTTATCATATGCTACAATTCACAATGACTTTGGGGTAACTTGGAACACTTCAATGTAAATGTTAGCATATGATTCCCGTTCGCCAAGCGGAAATTTGACTCCTTACCAGTTCTCAAACAAAATCAAATACAAATAACATAAGAAATACACATAATTTATTTCACTCACAGCATTCCTTAGAAATACGTATAAAACTAATCGAGACAACTAATTTTATTAAAGCTAGATTAAACCGATCTACAGTTAAAAGGAATTAAAAATGTATTCTTAAACTTAATTTGGAAAATACAATCAAAAATTGGCATCGGTAGTAAACACGTTATCCTCCCCATCTCCCGTCACGCCACTCTTCTGATACTCACCAACCCGTTTCTCAAAAAAGTTGGTTTTACCTTCCACAGAGATAATATTCATAAAATCAAACGGATTCGTGACATTGTAAATTTTTTCACAACCCAACTCCATCAAAAGTCTATCGGCGACAAACTCGATATACTGGCACATCAACGTGCAATTCATTCCAATTAAACTCACAGGAAGAGCATCAGTGAGGAACTCTTGTTCGATAACAACCGCATCCCTTATGATGCTGGTTACACGTTCTTTCGAGGGTTTTTGTACAAGATATGAAAACAATAAACAGGCAAAGTCACAATGAAGACCTTCATCTCTGGAAATCAATTCATTGGAGAATGTCAACCCTGGCATGAGTCCCCGCTTTTTAAGCCAAAAGATAGCTGCAAAACTTCCAGAGAAAAATATCCCTTCTACAGCGGCAAATGCAACAATTCTTTCACCAAACGTAGACGTTTTCGAGCTGATCCATTTCAAGGCCCAGTCGGCCTTCTTTTTCACGCACGGAAGCGTTTCAACGGCATTGAACAAGAATTCCTTTTCTTTCGGATCGCTGATGTACGTTTCAATGAGCGTACTGTACATTTCAGAGTGGATGTTTTCAATGGCAATTTGGAATCCATAAAAAAAACGTGCTTCAGTCACTTGTACTTCCTGGCTGAATCTTTCAACGAGATTTTCGTTGACGATTCCATCAGAAGCAGCGAAGAATGCCAAAACGTGCGAGATAAAGTGACGTTCATTGTCGGTTAGTTTATTCCAGTGGTCGAGATCTTGACTTAAGTCTACTTCCTCTGTTGTCCAAAAGGACGCTTCAGCCATCTTGTATTTGTCCCAAATGTCGCGGTATTCGATGGGGAAGATCACAAATCTTCTTGGGTTTTCTCTGAGGAGTGGTTCGAGCTCTGGGTCGAATTCTTTGTAGGTTTCACCGTCTTGGATAGCGGGTGGAGCTTTTTCTTTGATAATGTTGTTTTTGATGGGTGAGAGAACAGTACGTTCTTTTTTGGATGGGAATTTGATGTCGTTGACTTCCACGTCCATGTTTTCGTTTTCTTTAGCGTAGATAGGCATGGTGGATCTGGAAGAAGTGGGTCAGTCAGTCAAGAGGAAAAAATGTCTGCTTTCCTGATACAAACTAGTAGAAGAAAACCGACTATGTTTGCACAACTGAGATATGGGTGGTCAATTTATTATGAACAATTACAATTACAAATTATAGTATATTATATTATTTATATTTCCCTTTCACTCTGCATTGCTCTGCAAAATCGAAATAAATCATCTTTTTTAAAAATCATGACTGAATCGACCGCCGATCTTCAAAAAAACGAATAAATATTCAAGTGTCAATTTTCAAAATCTTATGATTGCCAGAATCCATATTTTGGCTATTGTTGCTCATAGCTGTCATCTCCACAAAAATGCACAGATTGTTCTCGGCTGCTGATCAACCTACAGTGCTCGCTAAGTGCTACAAATTTTAGTTGACACTTTTTTGAATGCTTCATTAATTAGGATTCTATTGGCAAAAAAAAAGCGATTTTGACGCTTTCATTATTTAAAACAAATTAACCGCCCATATTTCAATTGAGTTAACTAGGAAATGTGTTATGACGTGGTTTCGGTTTTCTTCTGAACTGGATAAACCGCATAAGGTGTCCCAAATTTGTCTCTTTTAAGGGTTATGGGTGTTTCTAGGTGAAATAGAAGAACATTTAGATGATCTCTCGAAACCTCCGTTGAAGCAATAATCAAATAATCCAAGTTCAAATACAGGTGTTCCCACCAAAGACAAAGTTTCATGACTCTTTAACGAAAATCGAGGGGTTGTCCCATCAAAATTAGAGTTTGGCGCCCGATGAATATATTAGATGTCCATAAATCTTATGTCTTTTCGGAAATATTGATGAATTTTGCTTCATTCCAGAGAGTGATTGATAAAGTTGCATGATTCATCAACGAAAATCGAAGTTTTCTCATGATAAGCAGAGTATTGCACCCGAGGAAAACTTGCAACGTCCACAAAACCTTGCTTTTGTTTTTTTTTTTTATTATTTTAGCCTCATTCCAAAGAAAGACAAAATTTCATCAAAGTCATCATCAACAGAATCGAAGTTTTATGCGGGAGTAAATTTTAAAAAACATCCATAAATCTAGTCTTTTCGAATGATTTGATTTGATGAATTTTGCTTCATTCCAGATAATGATTGATGAAGTTTCATGATTCATCAACGAAAATCAAAGTTTTCTCAAGAAAAGTAAAGTTTGACGTCTGGGGCAAAATTGAAACGTCTATGAATCTTGAGTCTTTTCGAAAGTTTTGATGATTTTTTGCTTCATTCCAGAGAATGATTGATAAAGTTTCATGCTTCAACAACGACAATCGAAGTTTTCCCATGAACGAACTTGGAACATTTATAAATCTTGTGTCTATTGGAAAATTTTGATAATTTTGCTTCTTTCCAAAAAATAATAGACAACGTTTCATGATCCATCAACTAAATCGAAGTTTGACGCCAGAGGAAAACATAAAATGTTCATAAATCTTGTGTCTTTTCGAAAATTTTGATGAGTTTTGCTTCATTCCAAAGACTCATTGACAAAGTTTTGAGATTTATCAATCAAAATCGAATCTTTCTCATGATAAGCAAAGTTTGGCGCCCGAGGAGAAGTTGAAACGTCCATAAATCATGTGTCTTTTGGAAAATTCGGATTATTTTTGCTTTATTCCAGAGAATGATTGATACAGTTTTATGCTTCATCAACGACAATCGAAGTTTTCTCATGAAAAGTACAGTTTGACGTTGAAACATTTATGAATCTTGTGTCTATTGTAAAGTTTTGATAATTTTTGCTTCTTTCCAAAGAATAATAGACAAAGTTTCATGATTCTCACTTAATCGAAGTTTGACGCCCGAGGAAAACATAACACGTTCATAAATCTTGTATCTTTTCGAAAATTTTGATTTCCAAAGAGTTATAGACAAAGTTTCATGATGCATCAACTCAATCAAAGCTTGACGCCCGAGGAAAGCTTAAATTGTTCATAAGTCTTGTGTTTTTTTGAAAATGTTGATGATTTGTTTATTCATTCCAGAAAATGATTGATGAAGTTTCATGATTCATCAAAGAAAGTCGTTTCCCATGAGGAGTAGTTTTAATGTTGATGATTTTTGCTTTATTCCAGAGATTGATTGATAAAGTTTCATGATTTATCAACGAAAATCGGAATTTCCTCTGAACAGTAAAATTTGACACCCGACGAAAACTTGAAACGTCCATAAATCTTGTGTCCTTTTGGTGACAATCCCTATGAAACCCCCAGATCAAAAACTATAAAATTTCTGTGACTTGTGAATGAAAAAAAATATCAAGAAGCACATGCTTTCAAAAGCTGCGATTTTTCAGTCTCGCGCCAGTGGCTTTTGCCAAAAATTGTCTATTTTTTCCAGATAGAGCAGCTAAGTCTCCGTATCTTTCTTGGTTTTCAAGGAAACAAATCAAAACGATGTCGAATGATTATAAAAAGAAAGTAGTTTTTATTTTTTTTCTCGAAAACGAAGAAAGATACGAACAAATATGTAGAGACAGAATAGTTGTATTTTTAGCTGCTAAATCTGAAAAATTAGAAAAATTTCAGAAAAAGCCAGTGGCGCACTGTTTTGTATCGGTTTTATTCGTAAAATTGTCCCCATGGACGCCACTGGAACTCATAATTACCATCTAGTTAGTGCTAATTAAGCCTCTTGTTACATTGACAAACTATACCAAAATTCAACAAAATCGGCAAAAGGAACTCATAGATATCAATAATAAATGTGATTTCTGAAACACCCCGTATGTTGAAAACCAGACTATTTTGGAAACATTCACTTTTTTTTAAGTAGAGCAGCTACAAAGACAAGTTTTTTGTCTCGTGATATTTTTTCCTATCTTTCTTCGTTTTCGAGAAAAAAAAAACAAAACCACTTTACCTATTGCATGTTGAAAAATTGTTAAAATGAAGTGGTTTTTATTTTTTTCCTCGAGAACGAAGAATGATACGAAAAATTATCTGGAGACAAAAAAGTTGTATTTTCATCTGCTTCATCTGAAAAAAAATATAATTTTTTTATAAAGTCAGTAGCGCACATTTTTCGTCAATATTATTCGTGAATCTGTCCCTCGTGAGACAACTGGAACTCATATTACCATCTAGATAGCGTCTCGTTACAATAAAAAGCTTTGCCTATTAATAAGTAACACCATGTATAGACTAGACAGTAAGAGAACCATTGAAAAAACCCATAAGGGTACCAATCCAACAGGAGACCTAAAACAATCGTTGAATTCTTGAATTTTCCATCCGATTAGTGATATTTTCAACTATGAGGAAAATATTAAGAGTGAAAGGTTTTTTGAATTGGCACCCCAAGCCCATAAATAACACATTCTACAGACCCAGCAAACCCCATACATTTGAGACACCCAAATAGGCGCATTTTCCAATACCACACTAAATTAATCACGTAAATCAATCTATAACTCAATAAACTTACCTTTAGTATTAATTACAAATGAAAATAGTACAAAAATATACGAAAAACCGGGATTTTAGTTGCACAACGTTGAACTCACGACAAAGTAAACAAAAATAGCGCCAATATTGCGTCGCCCTGCTGTTAAAAGCACGTAGATGATACCAATATTCCACGTTCGTTTTCCCATTCATTCTATGTTTTGCTCCGTCTGTCGCACATGATCTTCATATAGTTTTCCTTGTTTTACGTTAATTGAATAGCAAAATCTAGTTAAAGTTCACGAGAAGATATGGGGTAATCTTGGCGGGAATTTGAATGAATTAGGTTAGAGTATTCAAATTTTGCTTAAAAATCCTTCAACCATATATGTATGGACTTATTTGGATGGGCTAGCATGTTCAATCTTTGAGGATTGCCTGTAATTTCACCATTATATGGAATGTTTTGATAAAATAAGAAAAATAAAATTACTTCAGCTGTCAACTGTCATATGTAAAGTCAAAAGGTGCTTACGGAAACGGACAATGGCATAGTTTGAATAAGGTTGACCACACACGTCGCTTTTATTCCAAAATGTGTATAAGAGACAGGGTGAATAAATAATTCAGATTTCGATAATTATACGATTGAACACTCATTACGTTGTTTGTCGATTATTATGTTATTTACTGGACAGTAGTTGCTCCTCAAAATCACTTCTTTTAGAACTTAACAAGTGGTGTTGTCGCATTTGCTAAATCCTCAAATGCTTAGAAATGTGTCCTAGGGATTTAAAATGTATTGGACATGGACATGGTGGACATTGCACGGAGAGAGGTAGAGGGCAAACCACCTTCGAAAAATTTCACAGGTTCCACCGAGCTTTGTAGAGTAGACTCTTGTTGTTTGTGTGCGGTCACAAAAGTCCAGTTTTCTTCCGGATTTCACCAAGAGCTGTCGGTAATTTATTACAATAATTGAAAATGTGATTCAATGACTGGAAGTAATTATTGAAATTAGTAATTATTGGTTACGACATATCGCAATAAGTAATTCAAATGCTCAAAAAGTAATTAGATGTGAATAGTAGTTCGTGTTCTTGATTTAAATAATAGCAAAACATACGTTAGAGCGGGGCAGAGGACAGATCAAAAACACTTCATTTTTTAATTTTCCAATGTTTCAGCATTCAATTTATTCCTTTATCAAGGGCCTGATATTTGAAATTGCTTCATAGTAAGTGTTGATTTTAGTCTGAATGTCTACTGAAACCACATTGATATGTGACTAGAACTGTCCCTTTTACACTTTCAAATCATGGTTTTATTTTTTTTTTGACACACGCTATATTAATTAAGTAGATTATTTTAGATATAGTTTACCATATGCTTGCTTTTTTTTGCCCTTGACAAAGGCATCAATTGAATGCCGAAACGTTGGGAAGTTAAAACATATCCTGTGTCTCCTCTGTCCTCTTCCCCACTAACGTACGTTTTGCTATCAATTGAATAATTACTTTCAAAGTCATTCAATAACTTCAAAAAGTTATTGAACTTTTTCCAAAATAATTCAATTATTATGGATTACTTCATTTTCAGATTAATTCCATTAAGTAAATACTAAGTACTAGGTACCGAAAGAAGTATTTTTACTTTTTGCAAGAGACATTCGGTTTTATTTTTGTTGTTTTACACGCCGTTGAAGTCTTCAACTGATTTGAGTATAAAGGGTTTAATAGTTGAAAATTGTTTTCTCGGCCACGTGACTGTCCAGTTCGATAAAAATTTGATTGTCCATGGTTTGTCTATTTGGAGAGTACGATAATGTGGGGGAATTTTGCGGCATCGTCCTGGACATTGGGGAAGTGAATTTCACTTTTATAAAATGTATATCTGTTTAAGTTGGTATTCTTTTGAGTCGTAAAAAAAAACACATTCCCCTATCTCTCTATCAAAATCTGTTTTCAAAATGAATAATAAATGTGGGTGTAAACCTCCAAAAATGAATACGTATAATAACATGCATCATGCATCTCACTTTGTTATTTGTAAGTAGGTATGGGAGGGAACAACAAACAAACTTACTTCATATATTATTATTGTATTCCACTGATTTAATTCAACTATGTACTTAAAAAGTAATTCGATATACCAAAAATCATAATTCAATTACTTTAATTGAACTACTTTTTTGATTTGTTCGAGTGATTGGTAGTTGAAATACTTTTGTCATACTCAAAGTAGTTGGGTAATTATTGCATAAACGATTCAATTTTTTACATAGCATAGACATCACATTCTAGTGTCTTCAAAGATTGCAAATTTACTGGCGGAGAGGAGATTTTTTTTCAGGTTAGGTCAGGTTAGTTTTGGTTAGTTTGAGTCAGTTTTTTCTGGCAAAAATGGCCGCGTGAGCCGGCATCCTTAATACGTTATTTATAATAAAAATCAAATATCATGTTTTTTCCCTCCGCCAGTAAATTTGCAATCCCTAAAGACACTAGAATGTGACTGTATAAGACTGTATCGAAAAATAGCAGAAAACCGTATAAGCAACTGTTACCAGTAATTGTTATCGAATTTCATTTTGAAAGGAATTGCGATCGCTTTGATTTCAAATTATTTTTATCAAGAACTAAATCAAATTCACGGAAATTATGTCAACAAATAAAGACAATAGATGACATTCAGTGGCAATTACCAACAAACCAAACGTGCCTGATAGAAAAAAACACATACACCTACGACCGTATTTTTTATTGAATCTCACTACTAGGATGTAGTCTGACCTGGACATGTTTTTACTGAATACTCTATACTTTTTGATGAGCTTTTATTTTAAACAATACTTCCATTGGTGCAATGACTACTTAAATGACTAGACATTTCTACTATTTAATTGACATAAGTTGTTATTTTATCAGCAGTCCTCAACACCCTTTTCAAAAACTCCACAATTCGAGTCCAAGAAAGTTCCACCATCAAGAGTACAATCGAAAATAGTACTCCCATAGCGAGTAAAAAAAATGGCATAAATAGATCGTTGATTGTAACTGCAATAACTCTAGTACTGGACAGGCATTCTGGTTTTACAGTCACCCATTCTTTGTGTAGTTTTCTTATAATGCCACTCTGCCACATCTTCCTCAAACTATCGAAATAAATTACATTCACTGATAAAATAATATAAATGAATACCTGACTTGAAACAGCTTTTTATACTGACTTTTCTTCTGAGCCATCAAAGAAGTATCGCTGTTTATCAAACCAATTTCAGCAAGATCGCAGATTGTTTCCTGTTCAAAAGTTTCTCCAATTAAAGGGTAAGCTGTGATGGATTCAGCATGAAAGGCAAAATCTCCGTCATGGACTTTCGCGATACCTTCGTCAGCTGTTAAGATGTTGGGTTGGTCATGCTCGTAGATTTTAGTTCTGTTGAGTAGGTCTAAATAGTGATCCTCCTTCACTGCAAGTAATCAAACGTGTCACTATTATCAAAGAAAAACAACTTCATAGATTTTTGACGTTTTTACATTAATTGACTATCAAAGAACCAAATCTGCAAAAAGGGAAATAGTTTTTTTACAAAAACGATCAAAAACTATCACTAAAGCTGAAATTTGATTTTGCATTTGTTACAGGGCGTTTCCAATTTGGAAATAAAAACCCTAAATTACCTCTATTAGTCATGTATGTGATGGTATACGGCTGGACCTCAATCCCTACTCTCAGCTTGCTATCCAGCAAATCTTTAATGGTCTTCAACACTTCTGGCTCGGTACTGATCAAAGAAGACACCAAACTTGACGTGTAGTAGTTATAAAGCAAAAGAGAGCATATTAGAAGATTGAGAAGAATAATGCGGCTTGGAATGTTGCTTGGTAACTTATCTAGACCTGAAACTGATTTTGATATAACAGAACTGAAAACTATAAAATAACCTTGCTGGGCAAAAACAGCTATAGCAACGAAAATCGATTTAAACCAGTAATCATCTTCGATTCTATTGTTTCTTCTTTCGATATATGAGCTAATTTCATTGCAAACAATTACAATCCCTGTGACATAGAGGGTGACCATCCACGACTCCTTGGCAAAAGGTTTCAAGACTTCTCCGAAATTTGGCTTTACTACTCCTGGATTGCGAAAATAGAAACACGATCTGGAAGTGTTGTATAAATAGAAATAAATAATAATCAGTGACCAATCGACCGAAACTTATAATACGGGCTGATAAAATCGTAGAAATCGATCCTTTCGTTGCCAAGTAATCTGATGATGCATCCAGCACTTGTTATATCAATTTCGTCTTCCCACAACATTTTGGCCAGACCTCCGTCTTCTCCACTGGAAGTATTACCAAACCACGAAGGAGCCAGACTTGTATTGTACCTGGAAATCATGATTATCCAGATCACATTATAATAAAAAATATAGCCGTTTGTTTCCCACCATCTAGATTTTATGCCGCATAATGTGGCCATAAAATCTTATTTCCTCTAAAACTGTCTCCGACAGAGCATTTGTTTCATTGTCATAAAACTCTTCGGTGGCAATTTATATAAAATTCATGACTACAGTTTTCACCATTTACCTAAAGCCGTGCATAATGGATAGCTGAAGAAATAGTTGGTAGTGGAACTTGCTGTATATGTCGTACTTTTTAAGTTCAGGATCCAGCATGTAGGTTTCAAATGTCGTTTTGAATGGATACGCTATCTGTTTATGGATATTTTACTGTGTAACTCACTTCTTATACACATACTCACAACATTGCCTGATCGTACTAGTACTCCAGACATGTTTTTCCTTGACTCATAGTACGTGTCATTGGAGTTTAAGGAAATTGTCCTATTCAAACCAAATCCCAATGGTCTCACAATCACGCCAACGTTGATGCCAGGATTGTAAAGCTCATACATCTTGAACTTATCATTACCTTCAATCTGGACCACTTTCACGTCCATGTCCATTCTGGTTTTAAAACTTCCAAATATTTCCGCTATAACTGACACATCAACGTGTTCATCAATGAGCAAAAACCATGAATAGAGAAACTCGAATTCGCCAAATCGGTTTTTCGTAGACGCCTGTAAAATCATTCCTATACATAAATAATGTGATTTTTTCCATACCTCTCTCAATATATCCACAGCACTCTCACACCGCATATCCAGAAAGTAGGTGAACTTCTCAAACGACTTGGTATTTATTCTCCTAATGGCATCCCTTTGCGTTTTGGCGAAAACAAGTCGAATATTCAGATCCTCCGCCTCTATCATTTTATGCATCTTGACTTTATCTGAAATGGAATAAAATGAGAATGTCTGGATGTATACGAATTGGTTTGTAGTGTGGGGGCTTGTGGTAAGGTTTTCGAGGGGTGCGTTAATGTCATATAATAAAAAAAAAGTTTATTTAACGATGAAATCTACTAGAAAACTTGTACTGATAAATTCGTTTTGGATTTTGAAAAAATGTTCACTTATGATGATATTTTTCATACAATGATGACTATCCACTGTTATACATGTGATTTGTATACTAGTTCACCAACGAATGTCTCTGTTATGTACATTAAACCGACATAGAAATAGCAAAATCAATACGGACAAAAAATTGAATAATTGGTGGATGCTCCAGATTAGGCTGCTTGAGCTGTTTCGAAATTTTTTGATGAAAATATTTTGTTGAAAATCAGATTCTCATTGATTTTTTTTTATGAGGGGCTTTATTTTTTCATACAGGACAGTTAGTAGTGTAGTGCTGCAGTTGGTACCTACAATTTTCTTTAACAAATGTCACAAAATTACTCTTCTATGAAGAATTTTCTTCTCAATCCATGATTATCAAGTGTATTAATACCATTAGTTCTTGAAAAATAAACCAAAAGGCTCTGATAATGTGGTAAACTATCATGAAAATATATATCATCTGATTCACTTCAAATTAGGCGCTCTCGGAAATAGTATTCCGATTATCAGCTGTTGTGTTTCGTCTCTTATTGTTCCACTTTATTAGAAAGAGACAGAAGAGGGTCGGTGGTGATCGGGTTAATCGGGACACTGTTTATGCGCCTACTATGTAGTCACATGCTGCTGTTTCTGAATCGTTCTATCTCTGTCTGGCGTAATGACTGTGATGAGACAGAGAGAGAGGAGATGACTATTTTATGAAGTTTTATTTAGAAGAGTTCGCTTCAAATTGGGTAAGTTTGGGTTAGTAGTGTCGAATATCTTTATGAGAAGACAAAATACAGTGGGTTGAATTATTTTCCTGGGTGGACAAAATACAGGGTTCAGATAATTTTTAAGAAAGTTGGGTAAACATTTTATTTCTGGTTCTTAATTTTTTTGAACAAAAACTACTTCAGGCCGATAAAATTTGGTTGATTTGTTGATTTGAAAGCTATCTTTTTTTTTTAATATTCTACATTCAATATCTACATCAAAATAAGCAGCAGGAGTCAGCAGTTAGCTGATCAGCTGTTATAATTACATTAATGATTTGCTGGTTGTCTAAAGTTATCGGTTTACGTATTTTGAAACATAAATAGGTGCGAATATAAATTAGTATTAGTGAGTGTGTGTAAATGCATCAGGATGAATCCAGTGGTAATTTCAATGTGATTCTTATTTCTATTTTGACATTTCTGAGGTCCTATTTAGGCTTCCTTGATTTACAATTTTTTTTGCTTATTTCTTTTTTTAGGGATTTTTATTGATTTGAGTGGATTTTTTTTCTTTTATGTTTATGTTATCATTTTCCAACGTTAAAGTCAATTTTTTTTAACAGTTGTGTTGATACAAATGGATTTATCTTTTTTTTAAAGAGATTTTTCACTTTCTCATCAACTGTTTTCCTTTTTTGGGACTTTGATCATTTTTTATGAACTTTTTGTTAGTTTATTGATTCACAATCTCTTTGTTAACTTTTTTTAGGGCGTTTTATTGATTTGAATAAATATTTTTTTCTTTTAGGCTTTTTTTTTCTCACTCTACGTAATTCAAGTCAATTTGTCTTTATGAATTTAAATAGATTTATTTTATTTTTAGAGGATTCATCACTCTCAAGTGAACGTTTTCAAATTGTAGGGTCTTTTTGAACATTTTTGATAAACTTTTTGTTAATCTTCGTTTTTTTTATTCAAATAGGTTTATATTTTTCTTTTATAGATAGTTTTTATATTACTTTAACTTTTCTTTAGAATATTTTGTTCAAATCATTTAATTCAATTTGTTTATCTGTTTTAGAGAGTTTTGTTGATTTAAATAGATTTATTTTTTCTTCATAGGGGATTTTTCTCATCACTTCATTACTATTGCGTCATGTCAACACGATGGTACGATAACCACGATTATTGTACTATTCAAGGCCTTATAGGCCATCAATAACCTTTACATCAACTACTCTTTGAACTACCCTCTTCAGGGTAGTCGTACTGCGTCATTTCAACATATATATAACGGTACGATACCCACTTTTTTTTTTATTAATGAGTAGATAGTGACTGTTCCAAAAAATTTTATTCTCCACGGCCTTGTGGGGAGTGATCCTAAGGCTCTATATATCAACAGAATTTACATGAACTACTTTTTGAAATACTTCCTTCAAGGAAGTACTATTGCGCCCCGTCAACACATGATGGTACGATTTTTTTATTGATTAGTGGCTATTCAAAGCCTTCTTTTGTCCACTCTGTATAGGTGGTCAAATAAAAGAAATACATCGCTCCAACCATGTACGTGTTCTCGGAGAATTGTTCAAGGACCTTCCGAAGACCGCAACTAGATACATCTTTTCGAGAAAATATCAACATTTGAATTCAGGTGAAAATTTCCATGTTGCTAAGTCTAAAATTCTCGGAATAAAATGTCTTGGATGTCAGTTATTTTGTGTACAATGACATAAGTTATTGTACTAGGAATCAGTTTATACACATGAATTTGTAGATAACAATCCACTTTCATATTTACAACTTTATAAATACACCCGTGCAGGAGTCCTAATATAATAATTCCAAAATAATCTACCTTGGGGTTTCCAGCATGTGAAAAGCGCGGCCAACGTGGGTCGGTAAAATCTTAAGCAGCTCAACACCGCAGGATTTTGGTCGGATTTCGCCCAACATGTCACAAGGAATATGAACAGGAATGCTTCTCGCAACATGTTAGAGAGTGTTTTTAGTGAGGATGGCATGCGATGCACTGAAATATGGAATCTATGAGTTTCAGGGGGAGATACTGAGTATGTGGTTTGTTTTACCTAGTATTTTTGGCATGGGAAAATATTTATTACGATTAGCTGTAGAGGTTTACGGTGAAGAAACCTCAAAAGAGTGAGAAAAGGATGTAAAGCTTATTATATTTTCCAAAAACTCGGGCGCCACCTTATGGATCTTTGTGGTAGAGGGTCCATATAGCACCTATCGTGTAGCTTTTAGACAGTGAAGAAAGAAGCTTCTGGATTTTGAACTCAAGAGAACTTCGGAACTAAAATCAGCGCACGGCAGTATGGTTCGCAACGGAGTTTTTCTAAACTTATAAGAGTCGTCACTGACGGTCAAGTGCTCTCGATTCCAAAATGAATTTCTTTCCTCCCACTTGACTAGGAAATTCGGTATGAACTTGCGTTGATACCTGAGTCTGGCGGACAGCTGAATATAATTATTATCATCTGCCATGTAATATTGATGAGATATTTCAAATGATTTTACATATAATCATAAACGCTAATTCAAGTCCAAAAATGCTAAAAATGGCATCGAACCTTACGAATGTTGTTATGATCACATCCTCTCGACACAAATGATCATGGATTGAGCCACTTTTTATTTTTATCTCATCCTAAACGAGAAATTCGAATCAAAATAATTTCATGTATTTTGTGGGAGCGATAAAAGATCAGTTTTATTGTGTTGTAATAAAAGTTTGCGACTGACGGAAAAAAACTGTCTGGAGATTTGGATTATGGGTATTTTGTGCTGAAAACATGTTTTTCTGTTGAGTGGAATCAAGTATTTTTTGCTCCATTTTTATCACTTTTCCAGCAAGTGGATTATTTTTCAAAATGTATTCACGTTTTCCATTTTAATGAATCTTGGAATATTCTCATAGAGCTCCACAACACATTCATACATCAAAATCAAAAATTAGAACTCTGCCCTATCAAGGGAATATTATTATGGGTCGATGGCAAATTTTTCAATTAAACCTTCGCAACCCTTAACCAAAACTTCCAACAAAGTAAAGTAAAGCAAAAACACTCTCATAGTAAACTCCACAATCTTATAGACAACCATAAAAGAATATTAAATCCCTCCCCAAACTTAAGAATGCAAAATTACGTTTACATTGTCAGATTTAAAGTCAAAGTTTGATTGTGCTTTGTGAAGTTAATGCCATTCCATAAACAAAGTGACTTCGAGAACGAGATACTTATAAATTCCTTTGGAATTTATGGAGGTATTGTCTGGATTTGCCGACAGATACGATTTTAGTTTCGAATCAATTTTATTTTGCGAGAGTGAGTTTGATCTGATATGTCGCTCTTCCAGTCTATTCTGATTATGTATGGATGAGTCAATGTTTTATCGGTTATAAGGAGAATATTAGATTTGCAAATAAAATCCACTTTCAAACCCCAGCGGGATCCAATTTGCTAAAATTGGCGACGGTTTTAGAGATCAAGAAAAAACATGAGCGTAGAAATTGGCTCGTAGATATAATTTCCGTTCTTCTTAACAGGTCGGCTGCAGTCTTCTGAAAAGGAAATTTCTAATAAGGTGAAGTATTATCAAAACGCGGGCTTCATCAGTCTGGAGATGACTAGCTGGGATGAAATTGAAAATTAAGACGTCCAGATCTAGTTAGTTCAAACGGTGTATGGAACTTTGATATTGGATATTTCAAAGAAAATACTAAAATTTTAGATCAGATACCCGCCGATAAATAAAACATTTATTTATATTTTGTTCCAACAAATTATATGTACCCTCATATCCAGTCCGGAAACGGAATAGCATCCGATATATAGGATTGCAATATGAGAAAGGTAACATCGTTGACAGACGTGTCAAGATAGATTTTCCGATTCGATGCTTTCTTAACTTTATTCCAAAGTTTTCCCTTATAAGGGCTACAAATGGAAATGGGAAATATTCTTGAAGTGAAATTTTATTATAATTATCAATTTTATTTACTTCGTCATGTTTTCCTCAACCAGATTGAAGCTTACTGCTCTACAGTCAGAACGTCGACGGTACCGCATATCTCGCCCGTGGTAACATAACCGATTTACTCCCATGGAAGTACTAACTTGTGGACTGCGATGTAATCAGAATATAGGAGATATTAAATATTTTGGTTGGTTGTCCAATTACGATTAAAGATTAAATATATCAAGTTGATATCATAAAAACCTTTGGAGCTATTCATGAATTAATTTTCTCCAGTATACAGGTTGTCCCAGACCATATCAATTGTTCAATACATATACAGGGTGTCCAGAAATGATGAGCAAAAGAATCAAAAAAGTACCTCTTCCTATGAATCTTTTTCGAAAATTGATTATTAACGGAGTTACAACACGGTGTTAAACTTAAATTTGTTGAAAACTCGTATTTGAGGCTTTTTCGGGATAAGGAATTCAAATTTGCCCAGCGTTTTTTTGCATTTTGTAGATGGCGCCACATACAAGCCTATAGTTTGATTTGAATGGTCCTAACTTTTTTGTGCTACACTGTATGCGACTTTTGAGTAAATATTTTTATTCTCCCAACCTTTTGACATAAAAAAGGGATACTTCTTTTATTTTGATAAATTTAACCGTTTTCGAGAAATACGCTGAAATAACTTTGCTTGCATGTGATGAATACGAAATTATTTCAACTTATTTTCAACATTTAACATAGCATGCTTTGGAATCATGCGCTATAAGTTGCCGTAGAAACCAATTTGATTAGAATCAGTTTTGACCGTTGGTAATTTTTCACGTTTTTCATTTTTTTTTTTTTCATTTTCAGTATTTTGTCATTGACCATCATCAGCGTAACAACAAATTCCCAAAAAATTACCAACTTTCAAAACTAATTTTTCCAAAAATTGTCTTTACGGTATGTATAGCACTTGTTTGCAAAGCATGCTATGTTTATGGTTGAAAATAAATCAAAATGATTTCGTATTCATTACATGCAAGTTATTTTAGGTTAGATTTATCGCAACAAAAGTATCCCTTTCTTAAGTCAAAAGGTCAAGAGAATAAAAATATTTGGTGAAAAGTCAGATACAGTGTAGCACAAAAAAGTTGAGACCATTCAAATCAAAGTATAGGTTCGTATGTGGCTCCCTCTACAAAATGCGAAAAAATGGGGGACAAATTTGAATTCCTCTTTCCGAAAAAGCCCCAAATACGAGATTTCGTCAAAATAGGCATGGCCAAAAAAACTGCAAACAAATTTTTGAAACACCCTCTAACTCCGTTAATAATCAATTTTCGAAAAAATATTATGCGAAGAGGTAGCATATATTATTTGTCCAAAAATCTCACCTGGATTTTTTGCTCATCATTTCCGGACACACAGATTCGAGTGTATGCACGGGGACGTCATTCTAAAATTCGAAAAATCCTGACTAGTTCCGGAAATATTCGAAAAAAAAACGAAATTTCTCAAAAACGATTTTATCACTTCCTGAGTTTTTTTGAAAAGATATCTTGAAATAAATTACACTTTGTCATCCTCACCTTTTCTTTGAAAATCTGACGTTTCTCCTTTGAGCTACCATCAACAACTTAATTTTTTTAAATACGGATCTGGATTATCTATTTTATTTTATGTGGCATCCTGTATACAGGAAGCATTATTAAGAAGTTTGTCATGGCTTTTTTCGAGGTTTTGTTTAATAAAAATTGTTTTTTCTCGAAAATGGTTCATTTTATCGACAATGAACAAGAGTACCTTTTCTTTAGCTTAATGTTCAAGGTATCCAAATTTATTTTTTATTTTTTAACTCCTTATCATACAGGGTGTTAAAAATGTGAGCGTTAAAATGTACAATCTAGTCCGTCCCTGGTAAACTAAACAAGCTAATTATGTTTTAAGGGAAGTATTTTGAGAGGTCCTTACTACTGTTTATCATATTAAATTTTCATTGAATTATATTGAGTCGTTTAAAAGTTATTCAAGAAAAACCGATTTCCAGTGGGGTCCTTTAGGGGGCCGTATCTCCGTAGGGAGTGCCGCTAGGAAAAAAGTTTATGGGAACTTGTCATCTTATTTTTTAATGTTCTATCTGAATCCGAGAGATCTCCTACATTTTCCCGGACACCCTGTATAAGTTTTACAAAAAAAAAATATTTAATTTTTAAAACCGTTTTACCGATTTTGACGAAATTTTCAGGATCCAAATACTATGTGGTAGAGCATGTTTCTGAGTATTCGAAGAAAAATCAACCAAGTTCATAACTATTTCTTTTGAATATGAAAAAAAAACCAAACAAAATTCCTTTGAAACTTAAAAAAATATGAGAATATACAATCATTAAAACAATTATTTATTGTAGCATTCAATGCCAGTTGTCGAGTCATCCGGAAAACCAAGCTTTTGTTCATTCACGCTCAACAGACGACAATTTCGAATACCATTTAATGCTTAAACTTTTCCATACAAAGTTTCTTCTAATTATTATACGAATCCCAATATCGTGAACTTTTGTAGCTTCGCCGGAAGCAGTACACATAAAATGTTTCCTGTTTCTGAAGATTATTCGTAAGTTATAATTAAACAGACATGATAACAAACAAGGTAATGCCGAAGAATTTCATGAATCCCCACTAAACAGTAACTTTCTGGCTTTGTTTAGTAAAGTTTTGGTTTCGTACTTTATTTCCGCATCATTTAATCCGACATTAAATGAAAAGGAAGCCAAGCGCTCTCATTTACATAACTACTTATTTATTACGTTTTATAGACAACGGGATATAGAAGCAATTACACACCCGAAATTTTAATTATTCCACGAAATTAGTCCCAGTTGAAAACAGAACGGATAATTAAATTTAAAACGGAAAACGCTTTCTGACTTGAATTTAGCCGCTCGTAGTTGAGAAACTAACTCTGCCAACTTATTAGTTACAGCTTAGTTAGCTTGTATGAAGATCCGATCTGGAAGGTGTTGCTTAGTAATTTAAGGATATGGAGTAATCACGCGATTCGTGGCATCTGATGACTTCGCTTACAGTTTCAGGCAGATTATATAGTTTGAGGGGATGTCATTCGGTTATACGGGGTAAAGTAGCTTAATTTTCGAAAGACATGGACAAAATATCAAGAAAATGCTCAAAGGACTAGTATTAATAGTCCCAAATTAACTAGATATAGGGTAATGACGAAATCATTTTTTTGGGAGGAGGAGAATAATAATAATTTTGAAATGCTCATGTCGACCTCCTAACTCTATTTGAAGATGAAGGGATCAAAAACAGATGAGCACATTTTGAAGAGCGGATTCCTTCCAGAAGTCCAAAATTTAAGAAGCAAATTTTCTTCAGATGTTTTCGTTCTTTGAATTTTGGTACAAGGGTTGTATTTTTTTTTATGTATTTGTGAGTAAATTTCATGCTGAATGTGTTTACTCAAAAACACTTTTTTCTTAGGAGTGTCACATTTTCCAAATTTTTACTCATCTTTAGTGTAATTTTTTTTTAAAACACTTTGTATAATTTTTCCATGAATTTTATCCTGAACCGACCGGTGAATACCAACAGAGCCTTTCTTTTTCCGTTTTTGTGTTATGATTTTTTTTCTTAGATTGTCAGATTTTTCAATTTTCGAAACTTCCACTCAACTTTTGTGTAACTTTTCCCAAAACACTCTGTATATTTTTTCATGAATCTTGAAGGAAATTCCATGCTGAATCGACTGGTGAAAACGTCGGGGCCGTATCTCTTTTCGTTTTTGAGTTATGATTATTTTTTTCTGGGTGTGTCAGATTTTCCAATTTTCCAAACATCGATTCAGGTTTTGTGTGATTTTTTCCAAAGCAAAGCACTCCGTATATCTTTTCGTTTCTGAGCTATGAGGTTTTTTGGGGGTTTTCAGATTTTTTAATTTTCCAAATTTTGACTCAATTTTTGTGTATTTTTTTTACAAAACAGTCTGTATATTCTTTTTATGAATTTCGAATAAAATTTCATGCTGACGCGACTGGTGGAAACTACGAGGCCGTATCTGTTTTCGTTTTTGTGTTATGAGTTTTTTTCTTGGATTGTCAGATTTTTCAATTTTCCAAACTTAGACTCAACTTTTGTGTAATTTTTTTTCAAAACACTTTGTATTTTTTTTTCAAATAGAAAATACGATGCTGAATATTATGTATTTCGTTTTGTTTTTGAGATACATTTTTTTTCCTTGGAAGTGTCGATGTTTCAAACTGACTCAACATTTGTGTTATTTTTTCAAAACACTCGGTATATTATTTCAAACTGCTTTATGCAAAATTCCATTCTCAATCGACTGGTGAAAAACATAGAAGCGAATGTCTGGTGTGACAACTCAAAAACTTGATTTTCCAAATTTCCAAACTTTGATTCAATTTTTGTGTGATTCAAATCAAATCAAATCAAATATGCTTTATTGCCACAGAAAAATTTGAATAAATTTTATGAAGAAAGCAAATACAAAATGCTACAGTAAAAACAATACAAAACATGATAATAGTATACATTACGTGAACAATAGGACAAAAGTAGTACAAATATATTTACCCAATATTTTGTCAAATTTAAATTTGATTGGAAATTGCTCATGGACAACAATAAACATCGGCACACTTCCAGTTATGTTATGATGACAAGTCAGTAAGACAATAACACAGCAAAATCAACAATTATGTGTAGAACAATAATACTGCGGTGTTAAATATCGAACAAGGAACCAACGATTTCTCACGTTTTTTTTCGCTTCCCATTCAAAAAATCAGGTGGGGTGAGCGAAATCGGTGAACTCGAAATTTCATTTATAAATCTGAAGTCATCTTGTTTCCGCCCTGCCTGCAGCATGTAATTATTTTTGATCTAAATATCAAACAAGGAACTTGAGGTTGTTTACATTATTGCAACCAAAACGTGTTGATATCCATTTTCTATTCAGGAAATAAACAACAGTCGAGGTGCGCGACCTCAGTGCAATTTGAACTTGATTTTTTTTAATCACTCCGTATAAGTTTTGGATGAATCTCATAGACAATTTCATGCTGGATAGACTGTTGAGTACCGTGGGGGCGTATCTGTTTTCGTTTTTGATTTATGATTTTTCTTCATCGGAGTGTCAGATTTTTCAATTTCTCAAACTCAACTTTTGTGTGATTTTTGCCCAAATACTAAGTGTATTTTTTTGATGATTTTTATAGAAAATATCATGTTTAGTCTACTGGTAAAAGTCGGTGTATCTCTTTTCGCATTTGAGTGATAATTTTGTTGTGTCAGATTTCCTATAAAGTTTCTCTCATTCCCCCTATATATTATTTTTAAAAAACACTCCATATATCTTTCTGATGAACTTTTAAAAGCAATTTTTTGAATTTTGTGAATAATTTGGAAAACCCCAAAGTCCCTAACCTTTTTGAAATTTAGAAAATCACTAAAAATCCCAATTTATTTCGAAATCAATTCTAGAGAACGCTTGAGATTCTCTGAAGATTGATAAATCCTCAAAATTCCAAAAATTCTTATTCATAGATAGTCAAAATACAAAAAAACGACGGCAACGGTGCATGACAAGGTTTTCATGGTCAATTTAGTCATTGCATTGTTGCCAGCTTGCTTTTTTATACAACTTATTGAAGTAGAATAAAAAAATTGATGTGACTTTCCAAGCAATTACTAGAATATAAATCTCTCTATTGAAATACTCATCTTGTTACCTACTTGGCACGAGAAAAGTTTCATAAATTGCATCTTTAATGAATTTTTTACTTTTAGCCTGAAAAAACAGCATCATAGAGTTCTTTTTCATGAAGAAGCTTGCAATTTAGCTTCAGCGGATGTTGAACCAAGTCTTACTGAGCTGAGCCAATAAAACTAAACTGATTGGAAGCCATTAATAATTTTCCATGGAAAAATTTCACACTTTTCAAAAGAGACTGATTATCTTCATTCTGGCGTAGTCAGTCAACAAAAAATCACCCCCACTTCGTATTAAAACTTTGAAATTTATTACCTCAAAGCTCAGCTGTAAGATGAGAAAGACAAACTTGAGCTTAATATATTATGTATCAACTGCTTTTGCTCTGATGCTATGGTTACATTGTCAAAATATCAACTTTTTCGTTTCGCATAAAAATAAACATAAATATTTACCAAGTCTACTCCCCTATACGCATTATCACATCACGCGGAAGTGAGAATGAGCCCTGAGGGTATTTCGAGTCCGGATTAGCCGATGAAAAATGGGACGCAGCATATTCCAATTATATGCATATGACCAATTTCAATTTGGAGTTTGTTCTCTGACACGTATACGAGGGTTTGAAATATCACGGTAATAACTGGAAATGGGGCTTTAATGGATAAGCGTACGCATGGATAATACACTGCTCCAAAGAATTAACGGAACACCTCTAACCTCACTAAAACTTTGATCATGCATCAGTTATCAAGGAATTGATTATGCATTTAAACACTTGGGCTCTGGTACACTTTAGGACCCCTCGAATTTCGCACTTCTAATGAACTTATTTGAAAGATATCGTGAAATCTTGTACGTTTGTGCAAAAAAATTTATGGAAAAAAAAAAATTATTGAAAAAAAAAAAAAAGTTTGTGTTAGTTGGGTTAGTTTGGGTTAGTTTGTGTTTGGCAAAAAAATTTGATGTCGCCTTAGCGACATCATCTCTCTATATGGTTTCGGTTTCATTTCACTCTTGGGTTAGTTTGGGTTGGTTTGGGTTAGTTTGGATTAGTTTGGGTTAGTTTGGATTAGTTTGGGTTAGTTTGGGTTAGTTTGGGTTAGTTTGGGTTACTTTGGATTAGTTTGGGTTAGTTTGGGTTAGTTTGGGTTAGTTTGGGTTAGTTTAGTCATCTCTCTATATGGTTTCGGTTTCATTTCACTCTTGGGTTAGTTTGGGTTAGTTTGGGTTAGTTTGGGTTAGTTTGGGTTACATTGGATTAGTTTGGGTTAGTTTGGGTTAGTTTGTGTTTGGCAAAAAAATTTGATGTCGCCTTAGCGACATCATCTCTCTATATGGTTTCGGTTTCATTTCACTCTTGGGTTAGTTTGGGTTGGTTTGGGTTAGTTTGGGTTGGTTTGGGTTAGTTTGGGTTAGTTTGGGTTAGTTTGGGTTAGTTTGGGTTAGTTTGGGTTGGTTTGTGTTTGGCAAAATCTCATCATCTCTCTATATGGTTTCGGTTTCATTTCACTCTTGGGTTAGTTTGGGTTGGTTTGGGTTAGTTTGGGTTAGTTTGGGTTGGTTTGGATTAGTTTGGGTTAGTTTGGGTTGGTTTGTGTTTGGCAAAATCTCATCATCTCTCTATATGGTTTCGGTTTCATTTCACTCTTGGGGTAGTTTGAGTTAGTTTGGGTTAGTTTGAGTTAGTTTAGTTGCTAGGTAGCAAAAAAAAAAAAAAACGCGACTTTTGAAGTGTCGTATTTTTTTCAAAACCTCATATTCCATAAAAAAATTTTTTCAAATCTCCTTTATAACCTATTCTCTATCTATTGTATAAAAAATAAAGTGCAAATTCGTGGGGTCCTAATATGTACCGGACCCAAAAACTTGAATCCATTTGTCAGTTTACGTGTCCTGGCAAATTTTTTCAAAAAAAATTCTAGCAACCCTTTTTCATTTTTCCTTTTCTAAAGCACCAATTTCACCACATTCTATTTTTAGTAATTGCTAGAATTAACTTCTGATAAATTAGGACGGAAATAATTAAAATAATTGTCAGATAAGCAGCCAGTGTAAGACAATTATTACAATGAACTACTCGAACGTCGAACTAGAAACTATCATTGTATCAACCACATTATTATCTCAGGTAATCAATTGATAAAACACTGTTCGGACCTATTTTGAATTATTTTTCAGGGTTTTGAAAATGGGTCGAGCTTCAGGCACTTTTCACAGCTACGCCAGTACTTCAAATGGTACGACTACATTCTTTTCTCCACCATGCTGGTTGCGAGTGCTGCCGTTGGTGTATATCATGCATATTACAAGAAAAAATACAAAACAACTGAAGAGTACTTTATGGGTGGCAGAAATATGAGCTATTGGCCGTTATCCATTTCTCTGATTGCTGGGTTGGTACATTGAGGTTTTCACAATAATAGATACAGTTCTAAATTTCTTACTCACCATCAGGCACTCTGGATTTGCTTTGATGGGCTTACCAGCTGACATCTATATGCTGGGTATACATTTTATGTTGGCCATATTCGCATATATTTTGACAGGATTTTTTGTTGCTTTTGTCATTATGCCAGTGTTCTTCAGCTTGAAAATTGGCAGTACTTACGAGTATTTAGAAAAACGATTTGATAGAAGATGTCGAGTGTATGCTTCTGGTGTCTTCCTAGTTTGTGTTGTGTTATTTTTGCCTATAGTTGTCTACACGCCAGCTTTAGCTTTTCAAACAGGTGATTAATCGTCGCTCCTATTTGAAATGCTTTGAACAAGTTTGTGGTTACTGGAAGTAACTACCAAGCAGTTATAGTGGTTCTGTGCAGCGTGTGTATATTCTACACAGCCTTAGGAGGATTTAGGGCAGTAGTTTGGACTGACATCCTCCAATTCACCATCACTATGTCCACCATTTTTGCTGCTCTGGTTTTGGGTATTCGAGAGAATGGTGGGCTGGGAAATATACTGGAAGCAGCCAAATCTACAGATCGATTGAATATCAGGTCAATTGTTTATATTTAACAGTACAAATAACGCAAGGATAGTTTCAAGGTGGACTTCACAGAACGAGAAACATTTTGGTCCATTATGGTCGGTTTAACGATATATGGGTTTGGAGAATATGGTGTAAATCACACTAACGTTCAAAAATGGCTTGCTGTGAGAAACTATAAATCATCCATAAAGATGGTTTTTGTATATGTTATTGGTTAGTTACAAGGGTATAATTACGATGTGTTTACATATGTGATGGTAGGAATGGGACTCAGGAATATTGTCCTTGGCGTGATGAGTCTGGCTATATTTGCAAGATATAACGGATGTGACCCTCTCACTTCAAAACAGATCGATAGGCAAGATCAAATCGTGCCCTATTTCATGATGGATATATCTGAGGAGCTTCCTGGTATCGGTGGACTGTTCATAGCTGGTCTATTTTGTGCAGAGCTAAGTACTCTGTCAGCATACATTACCGCAGCTGTCAGCACTGTACATGAGGATTTTTTGAAAAACTGGCTAGCCAGAAAAAATGACTCCCAATTCACCAATCGGTGTTTAAAACTGGTTTCCATAGCCATTGGCGTAAGCGTATTTGGCTTGGTTTTCATAGTGCAAAATATGGGTGGAGTTTTCAGCCTAGCTCTGACATTATTCACTGTTTCATATGGACCATTGCTGAGTCTATTCTCGTTGGGATTATTATTCCCAGATGCAAATTCCAAGGTGAGACAGGAAAAACGCCATAGTTTTTGGACATTTTTATTCCAGGGAGCTTTTTGGGGACAGTACTGGCATATATCTTTGGTGTCGTTATAGTTGGCGGCAATAGTTATTACAAGTATATTGGTGTAATCAAAGCTTCAGTTAAACCATTGTCCGTTGAAAATTGTTCGTTTCCTGTTAATGTGACCGTTCCCTTCCAATCAATTATAGTGTAAGTTAATTAACCACATTGCATTGATTTCATGATAAATTTTCCAGAACGCAACCAAATGTCTTATTCAGACTGGCATTTTATTGGTATGCAACGATAACAGCATCACTGGGAATTATATCTGGATTAGTTATCAGCTACTTAACGGGTAAAAATGAGCGCCCTGTGGATATTAAACTACTCAGTCCCTGTATACACTCTTGGTATAAAAAAAGATTAAACAGAGATATGATGAGGGGCAATGGAGAGGAACTCACTTCAATCAACTCAGAAAAAGAGAAATTGGATAATCGGGGATGAGTTGAATGATCGTCTCACCACAAATGAACGACATTTTTCATATTTATCATGCACATACAACTGGATCAACGAATGCATTCATTAGATTTACGAATAAAAATTATAGAATCAATGAACGTGTTCGTTGAATCAATAAACCCGTTTGTTGAAAAATGAAGAATCAATTAAAACGTTCATTGATTCTACGAACGTATTCATCAATTCGATAATAATGTTTCATAAGATCAATAAACATCGAATAATGTACAAGTATTCGTTGGCTCAATAAACTTGTTCATCGGGCGAAAAACGATTAATCCGTTCGTTGAGCCAATGTTTTTTTTAATTATTATCACGTACCTTTTTGGTTCAGTGTACATTCAACTGGATCTCTTTTTTTTCTCAAAAACCAGGCCAAGTGAGGTGTTTTTTCAGTATCTTGATTTAAAACAATATAAAAATTTCAAAAAAGCGCCATGTTTTTTTTTTTGTATAAAATATTCGTTATGGTGTCTTTTCAGGAAGCTTCAATGAAGTTTGGGTTGGTTTGAGTTAGACCCTTATAGCTATTAAATAATGTCACTGCCAAATAACAGCAAATTTGGTTTTTTTTTAATTATAACGTCATTATTTTGCCTTAAACCCAAAAATAGCAGATTTTTTCGAAAAAAATCATCATTGAAAATTCAAAGAGGACACTCTTAGCTACAGTTTTGTGCAAAAATCGCCAAAATTAGTTCGACGAATTTGGAGTACTTTTTATTTAAAAAATAAAACATTATTTTTCATCATAACGTCATTATTTTGTCTGAAACTCAAAAATGACGAATATTTAAAAAAAAAATTATAATAGAAAATTTTAAGAGAGACAAAGAGGACACTCCAAGCTTCAGTATAATGTGAAATCGCCAAAATTGGTTAAGCGGTTTCGGATTATTTTTATTTGAAAATTAAAATGTAATGTGAGGAAGCAAGTGTTTAGCACATGGTGAATGCGGCGCATTCACCACTAAGTGTAGAATCGTTCGGAATCGATTGGCTTCTGGTACATTCTAGCGAAACTAGATGGCGTCGAACATTCTACGCTTTTCTACGGATCACGAGAATGCTCTTTGGTAGTGTTGTGATTGTGCTTTAGTGACTTAAAATAAATAAATTAAAACTGGACAAGTGTTTTCTATAGCGAAAAATATAACAGTATGAAATGTCTTTTTCATCATAACGCCAATATGTTGTCTTCAACTGAAAAATGTCGGATTGTTTCAGAAAAGTTCATCGAAGAAAATTTAAAGAGGACACCCAAAGCTACAATTAAATGCAAAAATCGCCAAAATTGGTTCAATGGTTTTGGAGTATTATTTATTTAAAATATATAACATTATTTTTCATCATAACGTAATTATTTTGACTGAAACTCAAAAACAGCGAATTTTTCTGAAAAAAGAAAATTTGAAGAGGACACTTTAAGCTACACTTCAGTGCAAAAACGGCCAAAATTGGTTTAGCGGTTTTGGAGTATTTTGTATTGGAAAATTAAAACCATTTTATGATTTTTTTATTATACCGTGATTATTTTGTCTGTAACTCATAAATGGTGGATTTTTGAGAAAAAATCCATCAATATAGTTGGAGAGGAAACCAAAGAGAATACTCTAACCTACGGTTCAGTGCAAAAATCACCAAAATTGGTTAAACGGTTTTGTTTATTTATTTTGTCTGTAATTCGAAAATAAAGAATATTTTCGAAAAATTTAATTTTGAATTCTTTGAACAGGATACTCTTTTACAGTTTGGTGCAGTAATCACCAAATTTGATGAGGCAATTTCGGAATATTTTTCATTCAAAAATTATTAAAACATTTAATTTTTTTCGTTATGACGTCATTATTTTGTTTGCAATTCGAAAATTGCGGATTTTTTCGGAAAAGTACATGATTGAAAGATAAAAGAGGACACTCTAATCTACAGTTTAGTGTGAAAATCACCAGAATTACTTCAGACGTTTTGGAGTATTTTTTATTAAAAAATTATAAAAATGTATGGAATTTCTTTTCTATCATAACATAATTTTTATGTACTTCCAAAATGGCGGATTTTCGAGAAAAGTTCATGATACAAAATTTGGAGAGGGGCGAAGATAAATCCAACAAATCAAAAATCTTAAAAATCAGTCCAACGGTTCTTGAGTTATAAATGATGGAACTGATACGAGTTTCTTTGAGTTTTTTTTTTTTTTGAGAACTAATAAAGGCCTCAAAATCAGGGATCTGTTCTGTTCGGAAATTCCCGCCTAACCCACCTGATTTCAGTAATGTTTCCTTATTTTGTTCTTCTGGTGGCGGATGTCGTTGGGAAGGCAGGACTGTCAGTTCTTTTCATAAAAACAATCCTAATGATAGTTTTCCACGAGCATGTATTTTATCAATAGTTTCCAACCAACTTGCTTATTATGATGATTACTGTTATCAAAGACCTTTTTAATTAACGTTATAATGACGGTGACCGTTTAAAAATTGAAAATTATTGCAAATACCTACAAAAACAGTGGATCTTTAGTTTTCTCAAAAACTTTATTCTCCAGATTATCGTGAAATATATCACTCATTCTCTTGTTTTCAAATCAGTGAGCCTCAGTTGTTCTTCCTTGTCCATGAAAGAATGCATTCTATTTTGATTATACATTTTTTTTAAGTTGAATCCTATTCGTTAAGGAAATTCGAAATAAATCTCTCTTTGGATGCCCATGGAAAATCAACTAGAGGAGGAGGAAGTATAAAGCTTTCCTAGAACCTTCCTCAATAATTTATAGTACTATTTCAATTTGATTACACAATATTCCAGTTGAACCCTATTCGTCAACAAAAATTGAAAAAAATAATCTTACTCTTTGCATGCCGATAAAAAATCATCTAAAAGAGGAGGAAGGATGGAATTTAGAGGAGGCACTCCTGAGACCTTCCTCAATAACTCATACTACTTGCATTCCATTCTGATCACAAACATTTTTCAGTAAAACCCTATTCGTTAAGGAAATTTGAAATAAATTATTTTCCTCTTTGGATGCCGATAAAAAATTAACTACAAGAGAAGGAAGGATGAAATTTGGAGGAGGCACTCCTAAAACTTTCCTCAAAAACTTATACTCCTTGCATTCTATTTTGATCATACAATGTTTTGAGTTGAATCCTATTCGTCAAGGAAATTCGAAATAAATCTCTCTTTGGATGCCCATGGAAAATCAACTAGAGGAGGAGGAAGTATAAAGCTCTCCTAGAACCTTCCTTAAGAAATTATAGTACTATTTCAATTTGATTATACAATATTTTAGTTGAATCCTATTCGTCAAAAAAAATTGAAAAAAATAATCTTCCCCTTTGCATGCCGATAAAAAATCACCTAAAAGAGAAGGAGGGATTTAGAGCAAGCACTCCTGAAACCTTCCTCAATAACTCATACTACTTGCATTCCATTCTGATCACAAACATTTTTTAGTTGAACCCTATTCGTTAAGGAAATTTGAAATACATTATTTTCCTCTTTGGATGCCGATAAAAAATTAACTACAAGAGAAGGAAGGATGAAATTTGGAGTAGGCTCTCCTAAAATCTTTCTCAAAAACTCATACTACTTGCATTCTATTTGATTATACAATTATTTTAGGGGAACCCTATTTGTTAAGGAAATTCTAAATAAATCATCTTTCTCCTAAGATGCCGTAAAAAATAAATAGAAGAGGAAGAGGAATGAAATTTTGAGAAAGCACTCTTCCTCACAGTACTCGCGTTTCAATTTGAATACACAATTTATTAGTTGAACCCTATTTGTCAAGGGAATTTGAAATAAATCAACTTCCTCTGTGCTTAAAGAACGCATTCCTAAAAGCTTCCTCAATAACTCATACCACTTGCATTCCATTTTGATCACACAATTTTTTAGTTGAACCCTATTTGTCAAGGAAATTTGAAATAAATCAATTTCCTCTTTGAGTGGCAATTAAAAATCAGCTCGAAGAGAAAAAAAGATGGAGGCACTCCTAGAACTTTCCTCAATAACTCATACTACTTGCATTCTATTTTGATTATACAATTTTTAGGTGAACCCTATCTGTTAAGGAAATTTGAAATAAATCAACTTCTTCTATGAATGCCGATAAAAGATCAACTAGAAAAGGAGGACGAATGAAGTTTCGAGGAGACAATCCTGAAATCATTGCATTTTGATAACACATTTTTTTCAAAATGAACCCTATTCGTCAAGGAAATTTAAAAAAAATCAGCTTTCTCTTTGGATGCCGAAAAAAAATCAACTAGAAGAGGAGGAAGGTTGATATTTTGAGGACGTACTCCCAAAACGTTCTTCAATAACTCGTTCCATTCCATTTTGATTACACATTATTTCAGTTGAACCCTATTCGAATAAATATTTGAAATAGATCATCTTCCTTTTTGGAGGCCGATAAAAAATCAACCAAATGATGAAGTTTTGAGGACGCCCCCCTAATATCTACTCCAATAACGATCACCATTTGCGTTATTTTTTTGATTTTTTTTTAAGTTGAATCCTATTCGCTAGGAAAATTTGAAATAGGAAGATCATTATCCTCTTAAAAAAAACGTCTAGACATTTGAAACTGAAGCAATTTGGAAAATTTGTGAGTCATAATTGATTAATTGAAATTTGAAAATTTAAAATCAAAGCAGTTCTGAAAACTTAGGAAATGAAACCAGCAATTGATCAAAACTTTATTGTTTCAACTAAACTAATTCATTGTTCAACAAAATCAATATCATGTGCTCTTTCTCTCTCGTAAAAAGTTTCACTAAGTTCTACTTCATTTGAAGTCGACAAGTGTCCATACTGTATTTTCTTGCACCAGGACTGTATAATCAGTAACTTATCATCAACAGGATGCTTGTTTTTGCCAGTTAAATAGCTTATTACCAAACCAAAGCAGATTCCTAGAGTCGCTGTTAGAGCTGAGTACCAGTAGAATGCTAGACGGAATACAAATAATGATTGATTAGATTCTAAGGTCACAGTTTCATTGACTGACAGTGGTTTAATGGATGGTTTTATAAGACCTATGTATTTGTAGTAACCATTACCAACAGTAATGACTGCACCCATAACAAAGGCAACGGTTGTTCCCCAAAATGCACCCTACAATAATCATATTGCTTATAACTAGTAGGAATGTGTACATTATAGTTACTGTAGAATTTGCATCTGGAAATAGTAAGCCTAAGGCAAACATTGCCAATAGTGGGCCATAAGAAATGCTCATAAAGGACAGATACATGCTGAACACACCACCCATCTTCTGTATGATGAAGATCATACCCAATACAAATATCCCAACGATTGTAGAGGTAAGTCTTTGACATATTTTATCATTCCTTTCTAGCCAGTTCATAAAATATCCGTACAAAGTCCTGCATGCTGCTGAAAGTACACTAAATATGAATTAAATTTTTTCCTGATAAATTGTAGTACCTAAGCTGTAGACAAAATATTCCTGCTATAAAAAGAGCACCCACACCTGGAATTTCTTCGGATATATCCATTATGAAGAACGGGAGTATTTGGTCTTGTCTGTCTAGCTGTTTGCTGGTAAGAGGATCACACCCGTTGTATCTGGCAAACATTACCAGACCAACTAGTATGATGATTACGTTTGTTACACCCATTGCTGTCAAAATCTAGTCAAGGCCTATAAATGAATGGTAATCTGTACTAACCTACAACATATGCAAACACAGAGAATGTCTTTGCGGCAAGCCATTTTGGGGCATTAGCAGGATTAAATCCAAACTCCCCAATATCATGTATGGTTAAACCAATCACAATAGCCCAGAAAGTTTCTCGTTCTGTAAAGTCCAGGTTGAAACTATAAATCTGTTATTTTCCATTTTCTCTCTTTGTAAAACCAAAAATTACCTGATTTTCAACCTATCGGAGTTTCGGGCAATTCCAATTCCGTTATGTCGAATTCCAATAATCAAAGTTGCCAAAATCGTCGATATTGTCAATGTGAATCCGAGTATATCTGTCCATACTACATGAAATCCGCCTGATGCTGTGTAGAATGAACAAATGCTGCATAGGATGACTAGTATAGCGTAGTAGTTGCCTCCAGTGACTTAAAATTGAATCATTATTGAGACATATTAATTATCGTGCTAATTACCAGTTTGGATGGTAAGGGTAGCTGTAAATACAGCAACAGGTAGGAAGAGTAAGACAGATATAAAAAAAATCACAGAGCCGCAGGTCCTGCATCTTCTATCAAAACGCCTTTCCAGATATTCGTAAGTGTTGCCAATCTCTAATCTATGGAATACTGGCATAACACCATAGGATACAAATATTCCCACTAAAATTTGTGAGACTATGCTCAGTATGTAGTGAATGCCCATCTGATAAATATCTGCTGGTAGTCCAATGAACGTGAATCCTGATGTATGCCTGCAAACAGAAGACAGATCAAATTGTCTTCAACATGGTGCAATTTTTATTCAATTTGGTCAATTTGTTTAAAAGTTTTAAAGTTTTAAGAAGATTGAAAAATCCAATAAAAATCGAATATTTTGAAGTGCGTAGAAATCTCCAGAGATAAAAGAATCGCAACAATTCATGATAAAGTTTTGTTTAAAAGTTTTAAAGTTTTAAGAAGATTGAAAAATCCAATAAAAATCGAATATTTTGAAGTGCGTAGAAATCTCCAGAGATAAAAGAATCGCAACAATTCATGATAAAGTTTAAAGCAATTCCCTACAAAGTGACGCAAAATTCATCAAAATGGGTCCAGCCGTTCAAAAGTTGAGGAATTTTTATAAAGGTGCAAGAGTCGTGTAGTAAGTAAATTTTAAAAAAAAATTGGGATCCTGATTTTTCTATGTTTTTGCACCTACCAAGGCTCATAACTTTTTTATTTTTTGAGGTATCGAGATAAAATCTGCGCCATTTTGTACGCAAAACATGTTACTTTCTATTGATTTTTTTTTGGTTTATTGAAAAAAATGACTCTATGTGGCTGCAGATGGAACACGATAGTCAATGATGTTTCACAGTTAGGAGGAGAGACAGGGTGTCCGGAAAGCCAACGATAATACTGGAAGGGGTGATGGACCAGCTCATAAGCATCCAGAAAATTATAATATGACCCTAGTAAAAACTCTATGGTTTACGAGATACCAATTGCCATTAAAAGTTCAAAATATTTAATAAAAAATCTTATTTTACAGAGAAATAATTTATTTTTAATTTCTTTTTTATTAAGTAAGTGGAAATTTTCGTGACTGGCTGTTAATTGCGAAGGAAAAGGAGGTAGTAGATAAGCAATGTATGTCCGACAGCAATTTCGGTCATTTTTACATGTAAATTCCCATAAGAAAATCGTAGGTCGATTCTGCAGTTTTTGTACCGTTCAAGGTCATCGAGCGACGACGCTGTGGGCGTGGTTGATCTTGACAGCTTTGACATATATCATTTTGACAGTTGACAGCTTTGACAGATATCATTTTGACAGCTTTGACAGATATCATTTTGACAGTTGACAGCTTTGACAGATGTCATTCTCACAGCTTTGACAGATATCATTTTGACAGTTGACGGTTGTGATCTTATTGTTGCTTGATTCCCAGGATCGGGGTGTGTGTGTGTGTGTGTGTGGAAGGTGATTTTATTCTCACCAAAGCCTGAAAAAGATTTTCCGATGGCGAGATTGGAACCCACATCCTGTGGATTTGTACGTGACTGCCTTAACCACTGAGACAACGAGATGTTATGAATTTAAATCTATAATCAAGGTACTGTTGTTGCTACTTGGTTGTTGTTTGTATAGATGACGCGTACTATTGATTCAATTCTTTGATCGTTTGCTATTAGAATGACGGCGTGGGATGTTTGAAGTAGGTGAGCTGATTTTTAGGCGTAGTGTTGGGTTATGGTTGCGGGGAAGCGGGGTGCGGAGATTAGGATGTGGAGTGCGGTGCGGTTGGTAGATCGGTTGGGGTGGGGGTCCTAAGTGGGGGTCTAGAGTGGGGGTGAGGGTGGGGGTCTTCGGTGGGGTCTCGAGTGGGGGTCTTGAGTGGGGGTCTTGAGTGGGGGTTGGGGTGGGGGTCTTCGGTAGGGGTCTTGAGTGGGGGTCTTCGGTGGGGGTCTTGAGTGGGGGGGGGCGCTAGGTGACGTCACGAGATGTGGTGACGTCAGAAAACAGAAAACAAGAAAACAAGAACACAAGAAAACAAGAAAACAAGAACACAAGAAAACAACAAAACAACAAAACAAGAACACAAGAACACAAGAAAACAAGAACACAAGAAAACAAGAAAACAAGAACACAAGAAAACAAGAAAACAAGAACACAAGAAAACAACAAAACAAGAACACAAGAACACAAGAAAACAAGAACACAAGAAAACAAAAACACAAGAAAACAAGAACACAAGAAAACAGGAAAACAAGAACACAAGAAAACAAGAACACAAGAAAACAAGAACACAAGAAAACAGAAAAACAAGAACACAAGAAAACATCCATATGTTTGCATTTTTGTTGGGAAGATAAGACCAGTCATTGGCACCATTTTGTTTTGCGATTAAGAGTGATGAAGTCGAGCTCGTTCATTGATTAGAGTAGAGTTTTCATTTTTTTTTTTTTTTCTTTTTTTTATTTGCCCCATAGGGTATAATTTTTTGCGGTGAATTCGTTGTTAGCAAAGATAACGTTGAACACCTCGAATATAAATACCCTATGGGGCAAATAAAAAAAAAAAAAAAAAAAATGAAAACCCTACTCTAATCAATGAACGAGCTCGACTTCATCACTCTTAATCGCAAAACAAAATGGTGCCAATGACTGGTCTTATCTTCCCAACAAAAATGCAAACATATGGATGTTTTCTTGTGTTCTTGTGTTATTGTTTTCCTGTTTTCTTGTGTTCTTGTTTTCTTGTGTTCTTGTTTTCTTGTGTTCTTGTTTTCTTGTTTTCTTGTTGTCTTGTTCTCTTGTTTTCTTGTTTTCTTGTGTTCTTGTCTTCTTGTGTTCTTGTGTTCTTGTGTTCTTGTTTTCTTGTGTTCTTGTTTTCTTGTTTTCTTGTTGTCTTGTTTTCTTGTTCTCTTGTTTTCTTGTGTTTTTGTTTTCTTGTTTTCTTGTGTTCTTGTGTTCTTGTTTTCTTGTGTTCTTGTGTTCTTGTGTTCTTGTTTTCTTGTGTTCTTGTGTTCTTGTTTTCTTGTGTTCTTGTGTTCTTGTTTTCTTGTTTTCTTGTTTTCTTGTTTTCTGCCGTCACCACATCTCGTGACGTCACCTAGCGGCCCCCCCACTCAAGACCCCACCGAAGATCCCCACTCAAGACCCCTATCGAAGACCCCCACCCCAACCCCCACTCAAGACCCCCACTCAAGACCCCCACTCGAGACCCCACCGAAGACCCCCACCCTCACCCCCACTCTAGACCACCACTTGGTACCCCCACCCCAACCGATCTACCAACCGCACCGCACTCCACATCCTAATCTCCGCACCCGCTTTCCCGCAACCATAACCCAACACTACGCCTAAAAATCAGCTCACCTACTTCAAACATCCCACGCCGTCATTCTAATAGCAAACGATCAAAGAATTGAATCAATAGTACGCGTCAGCTATACAAACAACAACCAAGTAGCAACAACAGTACCTTGATTATAGATTCAAATTCATAACATCTCGTTGTCTCAGTGGTTAAGGCAGTCACGTACAAATCCACAGGATGTGGGTTCCAATCTCGCCATCGGAAAATCTTTTTCAGGCTTTGGTGAGAATAAAATCACCTTCCACACACACACACACACACACACACACCCCGATCCTGGGAATCAAGCAACAATAAGATCACAACCGTCAACTGTCAAAATGATATCTGTCAAAACTGTGAGAATGACATCTGTCAAAGCTGTCAACTGTCAAAATGATATCTGTCAAAGCTGTCAACTGTCAAAATGATATCTGTGTAAGCTGTCAAGATCAACCACGCCCACAGCGTCGTCGCTCGATGACCTTGAACGGTACAAAAACTGCAGAATCGACCTACGATTTTCTTATGGGAATTTACATGTAAAAATGACCGAAATTGCTGTCGGACATACATTGCTTATCTACTGGAGGTGTGTAGCAGTCAAAAAAAAAAAAAAATATATATCATATTTTTCTGGAAGCTTATGACGTCTATCACCCCTTTCAGTATTATCGTTGACTTTCCGGACACTCTGTATAAGTCTAGTACTGACACAATTTATACTAACCTAGCAATCAGAGATACTGTTAACGGCCAAACGCCTAAATTTCGTGAACCCATCAATTTGTTGAATTTTTTTGATCTGTGATAAATTCCCATAGCAACAGTCACGGTCAATACAACAACAAAAATGATGTAGTCGTACCATTTGAAGTACTGTCTTGAGTGTGAAAAGTTTGATGTATTATTGATAACCTACAAATATCATTTTAATTCAAAACTATTTGTCTATTGACGGTCTGATCACCTGTGTTGTTGAAGAAATCAAACCGCCTGTTGTAGTCTCAAAAATAGGACCTAGATCTTGAACATCATCGTTTATGTGAATCAATAGATCGTCCATTGTAGGATCGTATCATAGACTAGCCTGATTAGTACGTTATAGTTTTGCAATCATTATTGAAAGTATTTTACGAGTACTTTATCGTTTATAGGACAGTAATTAAAAATGTTCTATATTGATAATAATAAGTTGCTCTGTCATACGTAATTAATAACGAATATATTCCAAGACTGGTTCTTTTTTCACGTTCACGATTGTTTCAGAAAAGCTCACTCAATTATTGTCAATGAGGTTGAATTGATACCTACTGCTGGGAGGAAGTGAAATTATTATAGCATCGCCTCCCTCTTTTTGGTCAAATGGATTAATATACTCAGACGGTATACAGGGTGCCAATTTTAAAACTTGAAATTTCCATATCTTGGGAACGAAAAACTGAATCAGAAAACGCTCAAAAAAGATTCTATAAAACGAAGGGGGAACAAAAAAAAGCCTATAAACCCACCTTTATCTGTAACCTCTAAGACATGGTGAGATACACCCCTGAAATCTTAAATAGAAAGGAGGGTCGAATGATACCTCATTTTGAACGCTCTTCGACCCTGACTACAACTGCAGAGTTTCAAGCCTCTGCTGTAATTCCTGTTGATATAACAGCTTGACAAAATTTTATTTTATTCAATAAATAATTTCCCTCAAGAGTTAACTTCTCTATAATAAGGGGATATGATGAAGGACTGAATACCTTCAAAACGAGGTATACAATCACTCCAAAGAAGAATAAAAAAAAAATGGGTGAAAGAAATCCTTGTCAAAAGGCCTGACTGATGGCTAAAATATCAACAGGAATAACAGCAGATACCTGAAACTCGGCAGTTGTGATCAGTGTCGAAAACCCTACAAAATAAGGTATCACTTGATCCCCCTTTCTATTTAGGATTTCAGGGGTGTATCTCACAATGTCTTAGGGATTACTTAGAATAACTTAGAATATCTTATTCCAAAAATGAGGCCTTTTCACAGCCTTATTTGATTTTTCTAACAAAATTTGTGAATATTGTTATCAGCGAATTTTTTTGGTCCTTCCTCAGTAGGTGTATAGATTACATCGTCTTTGCCAAGTCAAGATTTCTTGCTCCCACTTTATCTTTCCGTCGCAGGAACGTTCACACTCATGACGTTTTTAATTATTTTTCGGGGAGATAATACCGCGCCCTCAGCACGCAATTATCAGACGGCGCCATTTTGATTTTATGCCAAGATTATTCAGAAAATAAAAACTAAAGACACGATTGTTATACCACACAGTACTCCTAATAAGAGTGGTAATCTATTACTGCAAATTGTCTACAATTCATTCATACTTTCATGAAAAAATGTATAAACGTTATAAGGATTTTCACAAAAAACAAAAAACACTTGCCGATTCCGAACAGACGGTTATAAGGTAAATATTTGTACTCTGGGGTGGTGGTACACATTCAAAGCGACCAATAATCATGCAGTGTTGCATAGTGGTCGCGGTATTATCAACCGCGCGCCAATATCCGACCCTCCCCTACTTAAGTTCATTTCTGGGAGTCTCATATTGTGCTTTCTTTCCTTTGTTTGTTAAACTATTTTCCAGAACTGTCATCTCAGCCCTTATGACATTTTTTTCAAGATTAAAACACGCTGCACCACAGAATCTTGGCTTTAAAAACCCTACCTCACAAGAAAACATTGACTCTTCAATATTCGACAACATTCGGAGAATCTGCGTCTTCTGCAGCTCCAATTCTCGAGTCACACAAAATCTTTTTTCTCTTGAATGATGAAGGTTCCAAGGTCACGTCCATCTGAGCCGCAAAGTCACTGTTTTTGCAATGGATGTGCTCATAACTGTCTTCAGAACGGAGTGCTTCTAAGGTGTTTATTACGCTTTTTGTTACTCCAACCGCTCCTCCCAATGTTGCTGTTGTTGATTAAAGTGACTGGGATAAAATAATTTAGTATGATGAGAATCTCTTCCAAGACCAACAAGTAGTTGAGGAAAAAAACACAGAGAAAAGAATGAAGAGTGAAGATGCTCACGAAAGTACAACGGGAGCAAAGAACAGCAAACCGCAGGCAGCTTTGGAAGTCATTCTAAACCTCCTGCCCATTGACTTGTTCATTGAAAGCACTGCCTCGAAGGGAGCTCTCAGACTGAGAGAGGTCAAATTGTGGAAACAGGCAACAAGTGGGCACTCAACGGTGCTAAGGGAAATCTCAAAGGCAATGGATAACCAAGAGACGAAGCTGTTACAAACGGCAACAGACTACATGGTGACCAGGAGCTCTTTTGAAAATAAGGTAGTGGTCAAAATACTTACCAGAGAAGACTGGAATCAAGACTCAATTAAAAGGGAAGAACAGATATCAATCTTTACAGACGCAGCAAAGATAAATATAGACACAGGAGCAGGGAATACTCAAAGGAACTAAACATCTAAGAGTCTATAAAGCTTGAGAAAGGATGTGGCATTCTGCATCATTGCCATTAAGGAAACAGCCAACCTGCAGCAAAGACTGGACAACAAAAGAGACGTCACAATCTATGCAGACAGCAAAGCAGCGTTGAGACTTCTAGGATCAGATACAGTAAGCTCAAAGGTAGTGGTGAGTTGCCGTGAGGCATTGGATTAGAAACAAGAAGCTCGTTCTATGCTGGGTTCCTGGACATAGCAATATTGAAGGGAACATGATGGCAGATGAACTGACGAAATTGGGACTAAGAAAGGACAAAGTCGAAATGGAAAATACATCGCTACCAACGATCAAACTATTGAAGGATACAGTAGATAAAAACATGGTAAAGCTACACAGCGACAGGTGGAGCGATCGAAACGACTGCAATACATCGAGAGCTCTGTGGCCAAACCTGGATATGGGGAAGACAAGGAAATTACCAAAGCAGAGCAAATCCTCTGTGAGCACCCCTGTAGGAGTAATCACAGGACACTGTGAAGTCGGAATCATGCTCCGAAAATGGGGCCTAGTGACTGATAAGCTCTGCAAGGACTGCATCGAGGAGGATGAGACGATAGAACATCTACTGTGCCCAACTCTGAAGGAAGGATGCCTCAGGAATATGGGACGATACTACCTTGAAGACTTGGAGGAAGTGGCACATGTAGACATCATGCTAATTTTGAACTTCGTGAAAACCGTGGGGTGGTTAAGAACTATGAAGAGAAAGGCTGCAGGTTAAGACCGAGGAGACACCTCTTTAAACAAGGGATTACAATGGGCCATTTGGCCTTCGAGTGTAAGCAATGCGAAGCAGGAAACTGTGGGACAGGGCATACCCTTCGCAACCTTACCTTACCTCACTTTTGTAGATATCTCGTGCGTGCAAGATTTGTTCTGGGGGGCTACCCCCTCTAGCGCGCCCCTGATTGCACTACTGAGCTTAACAGTTCTATTAGCCATCGAGGGTGCCAACAAATAAACAGAAAAATATATTCATCCCACCGTGGCGATCGAACTCACATGTGCATAGGAGACTCGTCCCCACTTTAGACGATCGATCACTTGTAATTACCATTCGTCCGTGACCGTGAGTCAAAATTAAAACTTGTCTCATGATTGCCACAAATCACTTCTAAATACTAAAATGAGTCCACAAGCATGAACAGATTATTTGTAGTGTTTAATTGCCACACTAAATTTATTTTGAAATAAGGATCAATCATTTTCTATATTTTTCTGGCTTTTCACAAAAGATATCCACATCCCAACAACTATCCAGAATCTGTTTGCAATGTTTGCCAATCACACTGAAAGCACAAACGCGTTATGTTGCCTTCAAATTTGTTGCAGTTTTTCAAGTGTGAACAAAACAGGGACGCTTCCATTCAAACAATGTTGATTGCAAATAAACGTAGACAAGCTGCGAAATCTGCATTATTTGGCGCTGAATACTTCGGAAATCTGTTTTCACTCGAACTTTTCAAAATGTAGTCCTTTATTTGCTTTTGTTATCTGATATAAAAGCTTTGATCCTAATTATACTTGGAAATTGGAAACTTTTTCATCATGTATGTTATGAGTGAGTAGTCCACAGAGGAACCCAAAAATTTTGGCGCAATCACGCGATAGATATGAAGTGAGACAATACAATCAATCAACTAATCTCCGATTATCCAGTCTTTCTTCCTCTAAATTGATTGAAGTAAGTTCCACTCCATTGGTCCTCATCATATCTATGCTTAATCTTTTTCTATACCAAGAGTGTATACAGGGACTGAGTAGTTTAATATCCACAGGGCGCTCATTTTTACCCGTTAAGTAGCTGATAATTAATCCAGATATAATTCCCAGTGATGATGTTATCGCTGCATACCAATAAAAGGCCAGTCTGAATAAGACATTTGGTTGCGTTCTGGAATAATTTATCATGAAATCAATGCAATGTGGTTAATCAACTTACACTATAATTGATTGGAAGGGAACGGTCACATTGACAGGAAACGAACAATTTTCAACGGACAATGGTTTAACTGAAGCTTTGATCACACCAATATACTTGTAATAACTATTGCCGCCAACTATAACGACACCAAAGATATAAGCCATCACTGTTCCCCAAAAAGCACCCTGGAATAATAATGTCCGGAAACCATGGTGTTTTTTTTGTCTTACCATGGAATTTGCATCTGGGAACAATAATCCTAACGAGAACAGACTCAGCAATGGTCCATATGAAACAGTGAGTAATGTCATAGCTAGGCTGAAAACTCCACCCATTTTTTGCACAATGAACACCAAGCCAAATACGCTCACGCCAATGGCTATGGAAACTAGTTTTAAACACCGACTGGTGAAATTGACGTCATTCTTTCTGGCTAGCCAGTTTTTCAGAAAGTCCTCATGCACAGTGCTGACTGCTGCGTTCATAAATGCTGACAGAGTACTTAGCTCTGCACAAAATAGACCAGCAATGAACAGTCCACCGATGCCAGGAAGCTCCTCAGACACATCCATCATAAAGTAAGGCACGATTTGATCTTGTCTATCGATCTGTCTTGAGGTAAGAGGGTCACATCCGTTATATCTTGCAAATATAGCCAGACTCATCACGCCAAGGACAATATTCCTGAGTCCCATTCCTACCATTACACATGTAAACACATCATGATTATACCCTTATAACTAACCAATAACATATACAAAAACCATCTTTATGGATGATTTATAGTTTCTAACAGCAAGCCATTTCTGAACGTTACTGTGATTAATACCAAATTCTCCAAACTTGAATATGGTTAAACCAACCATGATGGACCAAAATGTTTCTCGTTCTGTAAAGTCCACCTTAAAACTATCCTTGCGTTATTTGTACTGTTAGATATTAACAATTGACCTGATATTCAATCGATCTGTAGATCTGGCTGCTTCCAGTATATTTCCCAGCCCACCATTCTCTCGAATACTTAAAACCAGAGCAGCAAAAATGGTAGATACAGTGATAGTGAATTGGAGAATGTCAGTCCAAACCACTGCCCTAAATCCTCCTAAGGCTGTGTAGAATATACATACGCTGCACAGAATCACCACGATGGCCTGGTAGTTACTCCCAGTAACTAAATTTGTTCAAAGAATTCCTAATGGGAGCTCCAATCACTTACCTGTCTGGAAAGCTAAGGCTGGTGTGTACACAACTATAGGCAAAAATAACACAACACAAACAAGGAAAACTCCAGAAGCAAACATCCGGCATCTTCTATCAAATCGTTTTTCCAAATACTCGTAAGTACTGCCAATTTTCAGACTGAAAAACACTGGCATAATGACAAAAGCAACAAAAAATCCTGTCAAAATATATGCGAATATGGCCAACATAAAATGTATGCCCAGCATATAGATGTCAGCTGGTAAGCCCATCAATGCAAAACCAGAGGTGTGCCTGGAAGGTGAAAGAACACATTTTTATTTGATTTACAATATAAATTATGCAAGATCATTGTACTAACCCAGCAATAAGAGAAATGGACAAGGGCCAAAAGCCCATATTTCTGCCACCCATAAGGTATTCTTCTGTAGTTCTGTATTTTCTATAGCAGGCATGATATACACCAACGGCAGCACTCGCAACTAGTATGGAAGAGAAAAGAATGTAGTCGTACCATTTGAAGTACTGGCGTAGCTGTGAAAAGTGCCTGAAGCCCGACCCATTTTCAAAATTCTGAAAAACAATTTAAAACATTTCGAAAAGAGTTTTATCAGTTGATCACCTGAGATAATAATGTGGTTGATTCAAAGATAGCGTCAAGTTCGACGTTTGAGTAGTTCATTGTAATAAGTGTCTTTAACTAGCTGTTTGTACTATCTGCTAGTTATATTAATTGTCCCAAGCGTATCACGCGTAAACTCATTGGAAGTTCATTTTAGCGATTACTAAAAATAGAATAAGGGGGTCTCGGAATTGGTGCTTTAGAAAAAAAATTTACACCAAGGTTAGGTTAGGTTGGGTAAGGTTGCGAATGGTATGCCCTGCCCCCTGCCCCCTTCGCATTGCTTTCACTCGGAGGCCAAATGGCCCATTGTGTTCCCTTGTTTGAAGAGGTGTCCCCTCGGTCTTAACCTGCAGCCTTCCTTCTCATCGTTCTAAACCATCCCATGGTTTTTACGAAGTGCAGAATTAGCACGATGTCTACATTTGCTGCTTCCTCTAAGTCTTCAAGGTAGTATTGTCCCATATTCCTGAGGCACACAGTTGGGTAGTGGCACAGTGGATGTTCTATCGTCTCATGCTTCTCGATGCATGCAGTCCTTGCAGAGCTCATAAGCTTTTTCGGAGCATGGTTCCGATTTCACAGTGTCCTGTGATTACTCTCACAAGGGTGCTCACAGAGGATTTGCTGCTTTAGTAATTTCCCTGTTTTTTCCATATCCAAGTTTGGCCACAGCTCTCGATGTGTTGCAGTCGTATTGATTGCTCCACCTGTCATTGTGTAGCTTTACCATGTTTTTATCTACTGTATCCTTCAATAGTTTGATCGTTGGTAGCGGTGTATTTTCCATTTCGACTTCGTCCTTTCTTAGTCCAAATTTTGCCAGTTCATCTGCCATCATTTTTCCTTCAATATTGCTATGTCCAGGAACCCTGCATAGAACGAGCTTCTTGTTCCTGATCCAGGTCAATGCCTCACGGCAACTCACCACTACCTTTGACCTTACTGTATCTGATCCTAGTAGTCTCAACGCTGCTTTGCTGTCTGCATAGATTGTTACGTCTTTTGTTGTGTTGTCCAGTCTCTGCAGCAGGTTTGCTGCTACCCTAATGGCAACGATTTCTGCATGCAGAATGCCACATCCTTTCTCAAGCTTGATATACTCTTGGATGTTTAGTTCCTTTGAATATATCCCTGCCCCTGTGCCTGTATTTGTCGATGCTGCGTCAGCGTCTGTAAAGATGGATATCTCTTTCTCCCTTATAATTGAGTCCAGTCTTGTCTGGTAGGTATTCCAACCACCACCTTATTCTCAAAAGAGCTCTTGGTCACCATGTAGTCTGTTGCCGTTTGTAGCAGCTTCGCCTCTTGGTTGTCCATTGCCTTTGAGATTTTCCTCAGCACCGTTGACTGCCCACTTGTTGGCTGTTTCCACAATTTGGCCTCCCTTCGAGGCAGTGCTTTTAATGAACAAGGGAGGTTTAGAATGACCTCTAAAGCTGCCTGCGGTGTGCTGTTCTTTGCTCCCGTTGTACTTAGTGTTGCCTGTCGTTGTGCTTTCTTGAGCATCTTTACGTTCGAGTTCGTGTCAATGGCTTTCCACCATACCACGGCTCCGTAGGTGAATATGGGTCTCACGATCGCTGTATTCATCCAGTGGATAATGTGAGGTCTTAGTCCTCATTTTTTACCAATCATTCCTCTCTTAATTTTTTCTTCTGTGTTTCTTTTCCGGGAGAGCTTTGAGTCTAGAATGATCCCTGGGTGCTTTGCCTCGGAAAGCCGAATTGGGCATTTTACTGTTGGGCACCTTGTTTTTCCTTGTGAACAGTTCTAGATTTGTCTTATCACTCCTAGACCGTTCTGTCCTGCCCATTTGGAAAGTTCCCATGATTTCACTGATAGTTGACAAGCTTTTGCCCTCTACCAGGATTGCCATATCTTTATTCTTTGTTATCTGAAGATTTTTAATATCGAGTTTACTACGATCAACCACAAGAGTGGAGAGATAACTCCTCCTTGTAGTGTCCCTCTTGTTGTTCTTTTCCTTATAGAACAATTCCCATTTTCTGAGTTCATAATCCTGCTTTTCAGCATTTTTATAGTCCAGTTGATGATGATGGGTTCTATTTGCATCCTTTCCATTTCTCTTTCAGTGGCTTCGGTCGTGACATTATTGAATACACCAAGGTTGATTGATAGTAAAATTGACCTTGCAAAAAGAGGCGAATCACCGTCCTTAAGAGGGTTCCAAAAATCTACTGAAAAGACTTGAATCGACTTTTCTTTAGAACACCGTACCGTTTCCGTCGTTTCCCATCTTACTATTTTTCCGTGCTTGAGACTTCGCCTGCATCGTTCTTGCAGCCAAAGTTCTCATGTTCTTTTAGAATAAAACAGAAACATCACCAAACGTCTGGATTACTTTTTCCACTATCTAGAGGCTACCCGCCAGGCGATGTGGTTTATTTACCACAAAAATCCATAAGATGGTGCCCGAGTTTTGAAAAATGTACTTTTCTAACATCCTATAAAATCTCCGAAAATGGTATAGGCCATGATAGGAATCACAACAGGTTTCTGGAACTTGTTATAGTTGAACATTTGACTAGAATTAATACAACCAAAAAAAAACAATCAGAATTAGTTTTATAATATGAACTTCATCTGAAAAGCGCCTTTTCTGCATTCCAACATATCAAAAGAAGCTCATAATATAAAATATGAGAAAAAAGGAGGATACCACAACTTACCACATTTTTCATATTATCTTCAATGTTTCACGATCCCTTTCCTTTCAGTTCTGGGGTCTGTTTTTACTCCTGTAGATTCATAAAAACATTTGCAGGATAAAGATAAATATATTTTTGTTGTTGGGAGAATTCCAGAAATATACTCAAAAGAGTCTTTTAACACCACGCCGTTTCTGTCCGTTTCCAAATTGACTATTATTCTGTTCTTAAAACCTCGCCTGCACCATTCTTTCAGCCAATGCAACAGAGACACTACTTTCTCTACTATCTTAAGGTTACACAACAGGCGCTGTAGTCCCTTCACCACAAAGATCAAAAAGGTGGCGCACGAGTTTTGGAAAACGTAATAGTAGTTACATAAAACAACTTTATTCTCCCGATAATATTGTCTCCATCATCAGCTTTCCAATTTACATGTTGTTTAGTTTCTATTCATATATATAGTGCACCCAGGAGACTTAATGTTCCCCCAACGTGTTTTCATTCAAACTTCTAATCGGGAGGAACAAGCGCCGATATAGGAAATTGGATTTGGTCCATACACCATCAACAGAGTAATAGGTTATCTTGTTCGATTAAGTGTATATTCCATGAGATACACATACTCTGTTTCCAAACATACGCAGCTTGAAGGGTTGATAATATATTTCAAGAAAAAATAAATCATAAAGTTCTTCATCTTCAACTAATAATCGCACCCCTCTTTCAAGGCCATGTAAGCGGGAAATGAGTTATTTGCTATGTGGTGCACGTCAAATATACAACTTTTATGGTATATGGGGGAGAGTGAAACTTTCATAAGTTACACAAACAGCAATATAATTCTTATCAGTCTCAGTGCACGGTTCCGGAACATGTCTAGATCGCAAATGGGGAGAAACTTTGTCAAATATTGAATAGTTGCTGTCAGAATTGGCAGCTATAAAGCAGATAAGCAAAGGGCGCGGTTTTTTTTATTTTCAGAGTTTTTATCAGGATTTGCAATAAAATATATCTTATCTCAAACACAAAACGCTTCATTTGACATAAATGAACTATAAATTTAAGTCGAATTAATTGAGCACACGTTTACCGCAATTTCAGGATCTGTTTACGATTTTCGCAACGAATCAGATCGATCTACTTAGGCGAGATTACATGTTTGTAGCTTGATTTGTTTATTTGCAGTGTATGTAGCGATTCGCATAATTACCGGGTTTATTTGTTGCAATTTGTGATAGAACATACGTAATTGTACATGCGGATGAATTTAACTATTTAGGATATTTATTGCGTGAATTTCGAAACAATAAATTGCTTAGTTTTGGGTGAGATAAATTATTGTGGTTGAATTTGAATGATGTTATACTTCGTTATTTGTAATAGTATTGGGTGAATAAATTGATATTGAAAAATCAGACCTTGGCAACCGGCATTTGCTACCTCACATAACCAAAATGTGTATAGTATCCATTGACTATAAAAAAAATAGACCGGTTCATTTATGAATTCCTATGTTTTGCGATCTAAAACACATTTCTTAAGAGTTCACGAGTGGGACAAGGACCTCTATTCCATCTATAGGCGGAACCAGGCGAATCGATAAATGATGTTCATGGGCGGCGGTCGGGGGGTTTGGAATGTTTCAAATTATTTGATTTTTTTTTTTAATCATTGTTATTATCTTTAATGAGCGTGGAGAGTTGATTCTGATTGAGAAAATTGAACAAAATCCCAAACAAAGTTTTTAGTTATAAGTAAATATGAAGTTATTAGTAATTGGGATATTTGTTAGAGAATGCATATGACAACTAAGTAGGTAAGTTAAGTAAGTATCTACCTATGACATTGTAATTATGCAAAAATTACTGTTCTGGATTATTGATGTTATTTCCAAATACAGTATTTGTGAATTTTTGGGACTTTTCTTTTTCATGTATTCCATACAGATGGGGGATGAAAAAAAAAAAATAATGACACTGGCAGGAACACGGGTTTGAATTTGCAATGTTGAAACATGATAAAAAATGCGGTTTGAGTTGTCATATTGAAGAAGGTCAGGTGCAGATAATTAAAGATGGCAAAATAAAATTTCGAAGAATTGCGGAGGAATGTAGAAATGATTTTTTTTTAAAATATTTTTTGCTCGATATCCGTGGATATACTTCAAATAACATTTGAATGTGATTTTTCAAATTTTCAATGAATTTGTCACTATTCATAAAATATACACTTGTATATCGATTTGCTAAATAAAGATATTGATATTATTTTCATGTCAAAGTGAATTAGGTAGAATACCTGTAGATCATGATGATACGGAAATACCTCAAAGCTCCATAAAATATACATAAATATAAGTTCTTGAATGAATTAGAATCTTTTCACAAAATGCAATTTGCTTATAAAATATAGTGTATTGAAAAAGGTGCATCATTTGTTTCAATGGAGATTTATATAAAAGAGTCAGAGAAGTTGAAAAGACTTGACAGTTCACAAACAAAAAAAAAGTTTTTGTGGAGTTGAATCCTACAAGGTGCGGCGCAAGCAACTCCAAATAAAGGGGTTCCCCCTAAAAATAAATTGATAATAAAATTATAATAAATAGTAGCAACTAGAAACTTCAGGGATAATCTTGATAAAAATACCTATCAGACGACCTCCTCATTCCATTTGAAATTCTGGGGGTACCTGTCAAACCCTGAACGGAAGTGAAGAGAATAATAAAGTGTAAAAAAAAATTAATCACTTGTCTGAGCGATTATTGATTATAAATTTTAGAAAAACGAGAAAATGAAAAATAAATTCAGTTTTTTTCAAAAACTATTGAAATATAGAGATGTCTAGATTACTTCGAGTATAAATAATATTTCACGACTTGCATGCAGAACATTTATAGTCAATTATATGCAGATTTATATTTTTTTGATCGACTCGACTTTTCACTGTGTCTATTTTATGAGAATTTCATCAACTTATTATACAGTGCGACCGTGTAAAGCTTAATTCGAATAGTCCACATCTTGACACATAAGATTTTCGGTCACCTGACTGTCTATTTAATTTGCGAATCGTCTGTCACATGACCGAACATCTCATATGTCAAGATGTGGACTATTCGAACTAAGCTGGGGTTGAAACAAATTCATTTGAAATTGAGGGGGAAATTGGTAAAAAACGCTCGTTATTTTTGCCTGATGCGGTTTTTTTGATGATAATTTTATGTGTATCTACCAGGGTGGATCAAAAATAAGTTACGACCATCAACTCCATTTTTTCAAATAGGAACCCCTATTTATTATTTTATTTTCGGATTCTACATAAAATTCTAAGTAATATGATTTTTACTGAGGTAGCACTAAAGTTGACTTTTATTAGTAAAAATAAATCTGCAAAATTTCAAAAAAATCGGTTCAAGGATATCTGTAACATTTGTGAAGAGCCGATATAAAAAAAAGAAAATTGTTGAGTTTTTTATGCGTTACTGGAAAAGATCCTCGTAGGAAAATTGAATTATTCTATTTATCTTTCTTTCTATCTACTCCCAGGTCATCTCAAAACAATAACAAAACTATTGTAACGTAGCAACCATCCCCTATAATCCCATCACTAAAATTCACGCTGACTACATGCAAATCGTTTTCAAAGCTTATTGCCGAGAATAAAACGGGATTGAGTCCATTCCGACTTATTTTTCTCTGGTGTGATGTGTCTCGTAATCGAATAGAACAAGAACACTGTGTTCAGAACACAACCTATTCTGGCAGAATTTATTTTGAATTGCAATTCCAGTAATCTCCGTTAGAAACTGCTATATTGAGTTACAAAAGCCCGGGAATATGGAAGAACGGACATGTTTTGTTTTGTGATTTGAATTTTTGCGAATCCTGTCACGTAGTTGACAGGCTAAAATGGAGGGAAACGATGATAAATGCACTAGTTGACAAATCATTCAGAATACAGTTGATAAAATCAGAATGTCTGACATGTCTCCTCGACGCCTAACAAAGATCTATGCCACGTTTAAGAATGGAGTCTTCCGTGTTCGATTACTATTGGAATTAATTACCATTAGGTCGGGAGGCTTTTGATTTCTGTTCCGGATAAAGTGAATGCATGCTAATTCTGGGTTAACAACCTGACAGGATCGGATTGCTTGTGTTGCTAGTTGTCCCCCTCGATATCTGAATTGACGTGTCTCACCAAATTTTCATACTATCATCAGTTCGAAAAATACTTAATTCTGTTCGTTTGGGAATTTCTGACAACTTTGAAAAGAATGATGTAGCGTATGGAGAATAACGTGAGAGTTGATTCCAGAAAAACTTCAACCCTACGAATCAGAAATCAATATCATAGATTCCTGTGCATGGCTATGAAAAAAATCTGTAATCGTTAGACTGATTTGTAATATTATTCATGAACTCAGGTGCGAAATGGAAGAGATCAAGAAAATCTGCATCATAAGACGCATCATCATTTCCTTCGACATCTTCCCGTTCTTCATGTCCATTCACTTTAGCGTCCTTACTATGGTAAAGTCCTTCAAGCTCAGTACGTCTACGTCCTCCGGTCCCTCTATGAAGGGTGTCACTCAAGTGGCTGAGACCAACATATTCATCCAAAGACTAAAAAAGTTCCTCATGGGTACGAAGAAGGTGATTTTGAACTTGGTGCTAGTTTTGACGATTCTTCTAGGAGGTATCATAAATCATAGGGATGGTTCGGATTCAACCTTCTTGCTCTCAATGAAAATAAGACACACCTCATTTTGTTCAGAAGCTCGATTGAGGATGTGCTTCTTGATTCCCAACTCTGGGTACAAAAAGATTATTTTAGGTTCCTGGGTCAAAGTGCTGTTACACCGTCGTTAGTGTTGCTGTTAAGTTTTTCTGCTCTACCTAGGCCATCATCATCTCTCATGAAGAAATATGTATGTTTTTCTGGAAGCTTATGAGTTGGTCTATCACCCCTTCCAGTATTATCGTTGACTTTCCGGACACCCTGTATAATCTATGACCATTTTTAGACATCAATGTTTTCCCTTACACCTATGTGTAAGCACCACATAGAAAGGGTTTTTTTCCACATTTTTCTCTTATATTATTATGTTATCCTTGTGAAACCTAATGTCATAATAATATGTATCATTTTTCAGAATGATTTGCATGAAAGATTATTATAGAAAAAGGTATCAGGCTCATTTCATAATCATTATTTCTATCAATAAACTAGCAGATGATTGTAATTACAATACTTACGTGTATAATTTTTCGTTTTAGTGTTTTGACGTTGGAAACTGTGGTTATGAAGATGTAAACATCATCTACACTGTTGCCAACTTTGCAGAATTGTCAGTAGTTCCGGTGATTTTGAATGAAGGTCGCGAAGTAAATTTATAATTCACCAGAATACCCTAAAGTGGAAAATATAGTGGGATAAAAAGATATGAATTATATACAGTGCGCCTCTAAAAGGTCCCCTCCTTTTTTTTTATGTGTGCACCAAAAATTTTAAAACCTGGCATACTCCAATCGCTGTCGAAATACTACTTTTTGATGATAATGACATACTTTTAGTATTCAAGATTGAGGCTGGGCGCCATTTTGAAACATTTTTTTAAATAGAAAAGGGGGTCGTGTGACACCTCATTTTGAAGATCCTGGTGAGTACTTTATAACCCTAGAATATTGAGTCGATATCTCCAAGTACTACAAAATGGCGGTAAATTTAATTAGTACATTGATACATACACTTTTTGAAAAAATTCGTCAAGTTCAATCCAAAAGATGCTTTTTTGACATTTTTGTCATTTATTCCTAACCCAAACTTTATGCCAATAATATTTCCAGCATCTTTTAAATTGAATTTGACAATTTTTTTTTTAAAGTGTATGTATGAATGAAGTAATTCAATGTACCGCCATTTTGTATGTCTTGAAGATGTCGACTTAATATTCAAGGGTTATAAAGTACTCATCAGGATATTCAAAATGAGGCGTCCAGCCGCCATCTTGAATACTAAAAGTACGTTAGTAACATCAAAAAGTAGTATTTCGACAGCAATTAAAGTATGCCAACTTTCAAAATTTTTGGTGCACACATTAAAAAAAAGGGACCTTTTAGAGCCGCACTGTATATCTAATAATATAATTATTTATATATATATATAAATATCATATAATATAAATAAAGAGTATGAAGCCAAGGAGAAAGTTATAAAACAAGGGAAGGGGTTAAAATAGCATCAGGGAGGAAGACAATACGGTAGGTTGGAGAAATATGCAATAAACATTATAAGGAAGAGACAATAGGCAAAAAACAATAAAGAGGAAGGAAAAAGGAGTACAAGCAAAGAAACGAAGCCTCTTAATTGAAACCGAAATTCATCACGAATCCTGAGGGCCGCAAAATAAGGCGGTGCCCCACTTTGAGCCCCATGTTGTGAGGCCCTACCACAAGGCAGAAATCCCCAAAACGAGTTTTGGCTCCATTATGAGACTTGGGGGCCCCCTGAGGCGAAGCCCCAGTATGAGGCCAAGTGGCCTCCAGAGTGGAGGAAAGAGTTCAAATAACATCAGGAAGGAAGACAGTGAGATGGGTAGGAGGAATATTCAATAAACAGTGTGAGGGGGAGATAATAGACAAAACCAGTAAGGAGGAGAGGAGAAAATGAGGGAAAAGAAGAAGGAGGAAGTATATATATATAGAAGGTAGAAGGGTAGCACGACTGGCTAGTTAAGAGAGAACTAGAGGTTGATGGGGATGCAGTCTATATATAATATACATATATATATATAATAAATTATATTATAAGATATAAAGACCAACCTGGATTATCAAGTAAGCTCAGGCGTAACAGAAAAGATTCCAAGTTCCTTTTTCATACATTAAAAATAGCTGACAGTGGTTAAGTATACCTAAAAGAATGGTTGAAAGTTATTAGATAATTCAAATTACAATACATATTTATATCAAGAAAACCAAGAAAACAAAATGCTCCTCAAAATAGTGTAATAAACCTAGTTGATTCTCTGCTAAACCCAATTGTTTCATTCGCTTCTAGTGGAAGGGTTTGATTCAAATTCGGCAACACTGCGCCCCACAAAACTGCAGATTTTTTCCGCTAGTTGCGCGGGATCGTGACTCGTCTCCTCACTCACCAGTTACACATAGCCAGTACCACTAACGACATCTGGGACGTTTCTCTTAAACTAATTAGTCAGAAAGGGGGTGGTACTTGGGGGTTGGAGCCTCAGGAAGCCTTATTGGTCATGCAGGGAGAAGTTCAGCTCGTTTCTTAAACAGACGTGTTCGTGTATTTTGCTCAGTTGGTGTTTCTTATAATCTTTTCACTCAAATTAAAGTACTTGGAATTATTTCGGTATTTTGATCCGGATTCAATTTCAGCCTCTTGAATTTAAGCTCAATTTTTTTCCGTTATTTCTTTTTGATTATCTTTTTGGAAATATTTGTGCGATCACTTTTTTAAGAGAGTTCGCAACAACGTCCCAGAGATAACTTTTGAATCTTGTTGTTTGATTTTCTGATCCATTATTATTGTTCTTTTCTTTTAAATACTGTGTAAACACTAAGTTAAGTTATTTTGGAATACACAATTTTTTTAGTGTTTTGATTCACAAGAGTAGAATCGCAACCCGACCTTATTTCCAAGCGCCAGAGTGAGTAAGAGGAGTGTTATCTCCCGAAGTCGTTGGAAAATAACAAACTAACCAACTGGAAGTATACAGGATGTCTCCAATTAATATGGCACTATTTTTCCGTTATTATTGCAGCTACGATGATGTTTAAATCAGCAATCTAAAAACTTGAAATACTGTCACAAAAGGACAAATTGACTTTTTCATCTCTTGTGCATTGTTATTAATCGTTATTTAGTTTTATCTTTTCAAGTTTGTTTTTTCTTATCTCTTTTCTATCACACTTTTGTTTTTTGTACTCATGGCTCTTTAAAATGGTATACGTGATGTTGCCAAGAGTTATTGGATCAGTTAGAAATGGCAAAATTTCCTACGCTTCGCAAAAACCGCTGTTTGTGAGCAGCATCCGTCAAAACATAATCTTTGACCAGAGGTTACAGGCTAGAAAGTACCAAGAGGTTGTCAGAATATTCCACGTTGTCAGGGATTCTTTCCATGATAAAATGGTGAATGCCATTTGATAGGAAAAAAAGAGAGTACCAATGTCAGGAGGTCGGAGGGCCAGAATCAATCTTGCTAGAGTTGAGAGAAGCTGTCATTTATTTGGAAGATGATCCTGTAGGCGATGATTGCTTCCTATAAGATAAGTACTTGTTACAGATCAGCTACAATACATACGCAATGTTGGGTCGCAGGAAAATTAGTTTATCCGGAACCTATGAACAAATCTGAAAAGCAGATAGGGTTTACACAACTCCTGAACGATTTCTAGGACATAATCGATGGGAAGATAATGGAGAAGTTGCTGCCGATGCTGGTTATGAAAAAAACAAGAGGGGTTTCCACTAAGGATGATTTCCAAAGATGAACTACTAAAGTCAGAGCTGAAGCAGGAATTGGATGAGCGATTTTCAACCCCCACTTCATTTCTGGTCCCCTCCGCCCTCTGGACACATCCCAGGCCTGAGTTACTCTTCTCCGGAGATTGAGAATCAGTGAGTTTCAGAAAATTTGTCAACCGTAACGACAAATACCAAATCAGCAATCTGAGTAGAACGTCTTGTAAGCCCTTAGAATTCTACAACATGATCCCTTACTAAACAATAGACGGTGTTCTCGCAGACAAATTGCTCCTCACTGTGTTTATGCTGAAAAGCCCTTTGCATGCTAGAATGATGCCCCTCGCTATTTTACTCCCTTATTGCATGCAATCTTCGCATTGTCGACTTGAAAATGAGAGAAAAATCTTAATTTAGATCGTTTTGTCAAGAAACAACCGATTCGATGTAGATGATAGGATGTTTTTTGTTAGCTGAAGCCTGATTTGAGAACGTCTGCTCATCAATTCTTGCCTTTATCACGCAGGAATGACGATCTAGATTTCTTCACCTTAAAAAAAATACATTATTGACACAATCAATTGATTAATTATTCATTCAATAAGTCCAAGAGCTCTCTTCAATAATGAAAAAAGTGTTTATAAACAGAAAAACAATATACACCCCTACAAAATAATGGACTATCGATCAAATTTTATCGTGCCTATTCGATTATGCAGCTTCTGCTTTAAATACCCATTTTCCCAAAATCGAAAACATTCATGTTATTGCTGTGAAAATTTCATGTGAAATGGAAAGTTTCCGCCATGTTCAACGATTTGAAGTAAAATTAGGTCTCGATTTGCTAGACCGTGCACCGGAAGATTAATAAACATCCTGGGGGTAATAACAGGCTAATTCTATAAGACTGGATAGATTGGGAGTTTTGGCATGGGCAAACGTTCGAAATGTAAAAAACGGAAAATTCGTTATCAACTTAAAAGTTAAAATTGTGTTTGACTTTCTTTGACAACTCTAGAACGTGAACTTGCAAACAACTAAAAGCGATCGTCGTAATGTGATCACACAACTCAATTTCCGGTTGGGCCGACATTCGACGTCCGAGAACCGGAACTGCCTTCAGAAGCTAACCGGAAGTCAAGGCCGGCGCCGGACAAACAGTTGCAATAAAGTTTGCTTGCGGATGGGTGAATTATAATCGCGTTGTAGGGAATATGTTGGTTTAAATGGGTACGGATATATTTATTTTATTTAAAACATTACTTCTGTAATTTATTTCTATTATTGCTTTAACGGTTTATTTCACGTGATCTCCCAATTATTTCGCTTTGTCTAATCACGTGTATAGTTAGCTATTTACGAGGGTTGTACAAAATAATGTGGGCTTATCCTAGTGGTCGCTACTGTACCTGTATTGCATTTAGAATATCTTGATTTATTTTCACTGTTTATATTGGGCAAAAATAAAATACTTCCAATAATAAATGAGCTGATATGCTGAAGTATATTATAAAAAAATAATTTTTAGATATTTCTAGAACATTACTGACGAATTCCATGACACATGTTGCTCGTGGCCAAGAGATGATGCTCAGCACCTCACTAGTATACAGGGTATCCGGAAATAACGTTCGAAAAATTCAAGGGGTGATTCTACATCACAAAATAAGATTTTTTTTTTATATAAACAATGGTCCGGAAATGCATAGATTTCAGGATACAGGTTGTCAATTGATATTACTATGATTCTATCCCGTATGTGGTGCCATCTACAAGTTTTCTACTGTTTCAAATAGTCATAGCTTTATTGCTCGACCTGTATTTTTGTTTTGACTAAAAAAAAAAGATCAGTACATCATTTTTACGTATGATACACTTGTTGGTAGTATATATTTTTATAGATTTTTGCACTCAAAGTAACAATTTTTTTTTATTTTTATTTTTTGACAATGGAACAAATGTCAAAATGACCATGATATCGCCGTTTTCAAAGCCATTTTTACTTGAAAATAATATTGTTGTAATCATTTTTTTTTATAACTTGTGGAGTTACACAAAAAAAATATGACTCTTTGAAACAGTAAAACAACTTGTAGATGGCGCCATATACAAGATACCGTCATGGTTATATGAAATTTAAATTTCCCAAGTCAAAAATATCCTGCACACCAATTTTTGTCGAATTATCAGAAATATTAATGGATTTATTTGGATAAAACAAAAATAGAAATAAGACTTTGACACCCTGTTTCGCGGAAAAAAGGCATTTTCAATATTTTTTCAATATTGAATAAACTGTAAAAAATATTGTAACCTAATTTCGGGACACCATGTATAAAAAAGGATATTTTGGAACATTCCTGATCGAATTTCATAACACATGCTACTTGTTGCCAAAAGCAAAAAACCCCTCCCCAGTCTACAGGGTGTCCCACAATGAAGTTCACAGGCCATAACCCGTTTATTTTTGAAGATAAAATTTGATTAAAAATGTTTTGTAAAGGCGAAAAAAAAAATCCCTTAAATTGTTTGTTTATACTTATTACTATGCATTGAACTTTTTTCCCTCTTGTTTGTGTTAAAAATGTATGCCATTGACTTTTTTGTCTCATGAACATTTGAAAAAAAAATAACAGTGGTACTATTTGAGAAAAAAAAGTAAGGGGTGGTTTCTAAGGGATGTTTTTTTCGGAGGTATATTTTTTTAAGTTTGACAACAATTTTTAGTTGAATTTTTTTCTTCAAAAATGAACGAGTTATGGCCTGTGAAGTTCATTGTGGGACTGCATATATGTATATTATCCTTAGCACATGCTTAGAACATATTTTCAATAACATTATAACAAGAAGAAGATTCTGAGCACATGCAAGGTATATTATTTTGTTATGTCTGTTATTTTGTAAATTTAAATTTTTTACAAAAATTCAAACTTTTTGAGATGTGTTAGGGTAACGGAAAATAGACTTAACGAAAAAAAATGAATCAAGTTTGTCCTGCAAAGGAAACGTTCTAGACAAAATGGGTTGTGGAAAGAAAAACATAATTTTTTGCCAACTAATCATTCAAAACGTTTATAGATAACAACTTCACATACAGGGTGGCCCAACGAAAAGGTCCCACTCTTATTTATGACTTTCCTGGTATATTTTGGGAAAAACGCTCGGACACGTCAATTGTTATTTTAAGGGGGACGTCTTTTCGTGTATGACTGTATAAAACAGGGTGTTCCAAAAATAAGATATCGCATTACACTTGACATTTTTAAATGAAAGCCCCCAATTTTTTTTCTATTTTTGGATTCACCATGAAGTTTTTAGTAACTTTTGTGAAATACAGTTTATACCTATCTTCAACCATTTTAAACTTATTTGAATTTTTCATAAAACTTTTTTTTTATTTTTTATTATTTATTATTTTCTATATTCCTGGAAACTTGACGGAGGAGACGTACTAGGACATGTTGGAAAATACAATAGAGCCACGAATAACCAAAATAATAGAAAATGAGGTTAATTATAATGAAAATTTTCTTCATTTCCAACAGATGGTGCACCACCGCACTTTGTAGCTCCAGTACGACAGTTTTTGGACACTCATTTCCCAAATCAGTGGATCGGACGGAGCGGCCCCATTGAGTGGCCACCAAGGTCTCCGGACTTGAGTCCTCTAGATTACTTTCTTTGGGGACATTTAAAAAGTGAGGTTTTAAGTACGAAGCCAGACTCCATCCAAGATCTTCGGGAGCGGATCACGGCGGAATGCAGACAAATAACTCCAGAAATGTGTGAAAATGTTAGGAATAGATTTGAGCAAAATCTTTATTATTGCATGGAGGTAAACGGACACCACTTTCCACATTTATTACCACATTGACTTTTTGACACATTATAACTAATTAATTTTTGTTTAAATTTTTAAATAAACGGTTGAAGATAGGTATAAACTGTATTATACAAAAGTTACTGAAAACTTCATGAAGAATCCAAAAATAGAAAAAAAATTGGGGGTTTCCATTTAAAAATGTCAAGTGTAATGCGATATCTTATTTTTGGAACAACCTGTATTATACAGTCATACACGAAAAGACGCTTCCCTTAAAATAAAAATTGACGTGTCCGAGCGTTTTTCCCAAAATATACCAGGAATGTCATAAATAAGGGTGGGACCTTTTCGTTGGGCCACCCTGTATGTTTGAATGGAGCATATTGAAAATTTCATAATCAGACCATAAAACAATTAATTGAAACTGTGTAGTATAAAAGCGGCACTGCCATTAATTTTGTGTTCTCTAGAGTCCAGAACATCTAAAACAACTAATGATGAAATCAACCGTAGCATTGATATTTTGGATATCATGCATAGTATTTGTTGATGTCTCTGAAAGCAGGAAACGTGAGTATTGATAAAGATGTAACTATCTACTCTTTAATGATCAGTTCCATGAATAATCATGCTTTGACGAATTTATTTGAATTCCAGATCACCATCCCCGCTCTACCGATGTCAACAATGAGAATATCATTGTGGATATATTCAGGATGATCAGAACTCGTTTTGAACCAGTCTTGCGACTTATGCTGAATTGTCTGTTGATTTTATGGGATGATAGTGGTACTGATACCCTTGGTGGTACCTATTTGGAAAAATCAGGGGTCGTGAGTCAAGAAAGCTCTTTTGAAACCGACTTGTGAGGAATGATTTTGTTATATCAACTGTAACTCTCCTTTTTCCATTTCAGCCCTGCTAAATATCCATATTCTTTACAAACGTATCTAGGAACACCACCATATGCCTAGTATGGATTACATAGCCTATATACCGCGCGGTTATGGATAGTACGGAAAATTTAAAGTTATTAGTGCTCTTATGTTGTAAACCATTTTCAATTTTTTTATTGTTACATTATTATTATTATAATTGTGTTGAAAGTGAATCTTTATTTTCGAAAAATGTCAACAATTCCTAAACGGATAAAGATAACAGATTCAAAATTAGTGTACTAGAGTTTCAACACACCCTGTATCTTTTTATTCTTAATTTCATGTATATCATCACCTGCTGCTCTATGGCGGATAAGTTATGGTACACCTTATACAGGGTGTCCGGAAATTACGCGTCAGGATTTTGGTGGGCGATTCTACATGAAAAATTAATGCAACAAACTTCTATGCAATTTTTTCAAAAACTCAAAATTAAGGAAGATACAGGGTGTTAAAAAATATTTTTTTTTCTTATTTTTTTTAATAACTTTTTTTCTAGTGTAATGATTTTCGCCAAATTTTGCATGCATGTCACTAGTGTTTCTTTGTATTCACCCTATTAATTTGACGCTAGTCGTCAATGACAAAAGGCTGAAGCTGTCCTTCACCTTAGGAAAATTACTTAGAACTTTTTTGTTTTAATCTTTTTATAAATTTGGATGTCAAATTAGTAAAGAGCATCAAAATATTTTTTAAAAAGGTGCTCGTGTTGCATCATCGTAGAATTAACGGTTTCCGAGAAAAACGACTTTAAACATTAACCGTACCTTAAATAATTTAAAATTCGTACTTTGAAAAAATTTTTGAAGTTTTTGAAAAAATTGTATAGAAGTTTGTTGCATTAATTTTTCATGTAGAATCGCCCACCAAAATCCTGACGCGTAATTTCCGGACACCCTGTATAACAAACACAGAACTTTTTGGATACTCCAAACGGACATCATCCGATCATAAATCTTTTTCAAGAGTGTCCCATTTTATCGTCAATAATATCCATAGTGCTTCTCCATGATAACCTCTCCAAGGCAAGAAAGTGCGTTTTGGCAGCAGGTGTAGTATATTGGGGTGCTTAGCACCCTCAAGATACGTGCAGGGACAAAATGGGAGCACAAATTAGGTGACATATTTGAAACCTCCCCGTATCAAAACGCAGTTTTGACAGCCGGATATTGTTTTGGATCCCTTGCGGCTATGGGGGAAACAGTTGTTGGTAAGTGGTAAAGATTAAGACCCAAGAGGCAAATTGAATGCGATTTTCATTCAAAATTGATGAACTGTTGTTGTTGCCAAGTGAAAAAAAATTGATAGTAAGGGAAATAGTATATTATTCAACGAGCGGGAAATGGTGAGTATTACTCACGAGGATAAAGTTTGCGTAATCCTCTGAGTAAGTAATATCCATTTCCCGCGAGTAGAATACTATACTTTTTTTTATGATTATTTAATAATTTAAGCGAACTTTGAATCATTCAATATTTCATTTGGAGGGCACTTTTTGACAATTACTTTACTTAAAGTGAGGTTAGGTTGTTAACACAATGTGACAATGACTATAAAACAAGTATGGACGATCAAATGGGCTGTTTCAGAATGATGTAATTGAAGGTTGACATTTTGTCATGTTCTGATATGGCTATAAAACAGTGAAGTGATGATATTAGATCATTTCATTGGTTGAAAACAATTGAGTAATGAGAAAAAAGTCACGAGTTGAGTAACGTGTTACATTAACCAATAAAAAGTGGATGTTTACATCTATTATTGAATAGTCTTGGAAAAACGTTTTTTTTTTAATTGGAAATTAAATTTTTTGGCAAAATTATGGTTCCGCCCGGGATCGAACCGGGGACCTTCTGCGTGTAAAGCAGACGTGATAACCGCTACACTACGGAACCGATACGATAAAAATCATTAACGGTTTTGCAATCGATATTATTGATATTTTTCTGAAACATTTTTTTCAAATCAAAACAATGTTCTGTAGATCCGAATCTTTGAACAAAAAGAAATGTCCAAAATCCATCACACAAGTTTCGCAGACTTCACTTGAGGATTTCAAAATTTTAATTAGTTCAAAGTTTAAATCATGGCAAAATTGAGTATTTTGGTACTCAATACAATACCGTTGGGGAATCCAAAAAATTCCGAATACTTCCGAAGATATCCGTGAAAAACCGAAATTTTTTAAAAAGGTTTTTATGCTTTCCTATAGGTATATTAGAAGAAATATTTCAAAATAAATGTCACTTCTTCCCAGCCACTTTTTTCCCTCAACAAAATGGTGACATCAAATCTATGATCCGACGTTTCGTCTTCGAGCAACCATCATCGAATTTGTTTCTAGCCTTTTTAACTAGACGAATAATTTTGTTCTACGCTTGATAGATTCTAATTTAAATTCTTGATTTGACTAAATATCACACTCAACATTAATTCAACGTTTCGAGCTAATTAAGCCAAAATCAATTTAAAAGCAGAAAGTAATTATTAAAATAGTTACAATTTTGAAAAATTCGAATTTTTGCAATTTTATTTTCCTGACGTAACTAAAAGAGATGGATCGAAAAAGACTTCACATTTATTTTGCAATTTTTTTCCTCTAAAATATGAAGTAATCAGATTTGTGACCCGACGTTTCGTTCCTTCCCAAACATCATCAATCCTTATGTATGATGCCGTTATTAGCTTGGAAAGTCGAATAAATGTCAAGATATCACACTTGACATGTCGTTGGAGTTAATAGTACATTTTGTATCAAGGGCGGAAAGTAGATGATTTTGATGAAGGTATAAGTAGCAGCACGAGCGAAGCGAGGGCAGATATTAGCCGAGTCAAAATCATCTTTCGTCCGTGGTGCAAACAGTGCTTTTTGTACAACCAGTTTGTAATCATTTGAAAAAGAATAATTATGAAAATCAAAAATAAATAATCGATACACTGCACTACACTGCTGACAAGTCAGACAACTAACAAGTGACAACTGTCAATCCTGGTTACATATAGGTGTGTTCCCATATTCTTTTGTGGTGCGGATTCATTGCCACCGAGATTGTCACGTGATTAGTTCCTTCTAGTATGCTAGACTGTCACGTGGTTATTAAATTCAGAGGGGATGGATCGAAGGAACCGTTGCCAAGCGACCTACTTTTGCACCCGCGGGCGCGAAAGTATTTTTAGGCCCGGCTGCCAAAATTAGCGACTTTCCGCCTGCTTTGCATGCATTGAAAAGTGAACTTTACGTGTAGGTTGTACAAAAAATTGAAATGAGGTTATATTAAAGTGTAAAACAAAAATGTTCGTCTCTTAAAAAAAAAATGGATGATGGTTGCTCGGACATGAAACGTTGGATCATAAATATGATAACGCCATTTTGTAGAGGAAAAAAGTGACTATGAAGATGTGATTGTGTTGAAATAAAACCGTTTTACAAAATTTCGGCTTTTTCCGGATACCTCCGGAAGAACTCGGAATTTTTTGAATCTCCCAACGACATTCTATTGTGTTACAAAATACTGAACTTTGTCATGGTTTGAACTTTGCTGTTTATCCTACCATTGATTGAGAATAAGAAAAATTTAATATGGCAGGGTTATGTTATGAATCGTTCTTGATAATATGGGGTTGTGGAAAGGAAAAAATATTATAAATCGCAAACTTAATTATTTCAAAACGTTCATAGATTAAAACTTCATGACAGAAATAATTGAAAATTTCATAATCAAACCATAAAATAATTAATTAAAATTGTATACTATAAAACCAGTGCTGTCAGAAAACGATTTTTGTGTTCTCCAGTCCAGAACATCTAAATCAACGAATTATGAAATCGACCGTAGCATTGATATTTTTGGTATCATGCCTAGCATTTCCTGATGTCTCTGAAAGCAAGAAACGTGAGTATGGATAAAGATGAAACTTCCAGTTACTTACTTATGCTATCCTATAATAATCTTTTGAATAGATAAATGATTTAAATTCCAGATCACCAACTACACTCTACCGATCTCACCGATGAAGTACTAAATATTAGTGCGGATATATTCAGGATAATCAGAACTCGTTTTGGACCACCCATCAAGAAGGCCTTACGACTTATACTAACTACTCTTCTGGACTTATTGCATGATGGTGGTACCACTGATCCACTCGGTGGTACCTATTTGGACAAACCAGAAGTCACCACCCAAGAAGGTCCTTCTGAAGCCGACATGTGAGAAGAAAATTTGTTATTTATTGTAATCATTTTTTTTCCGTTTCAGACATGATGAACTACCATTTCCTATACAAGTATTGCTTTATATTTTGACAGGAACACCAGCACATTCTTTATTGTGATTTTATTGTTATGGATATATATTTCCAGATTTTGAAAATTTAGAGTTATTATTTTTGATGTTCATCAATGTTACCTTATCCTTATTAAAATTATGAAGTTCCAGGTCTATGATATCTATTATTGGTGCGAGACATTTAACAACATTCAACAACAATATAACAACGGCTCGTGGTCTATTGTCTTATGAGGTCAAAAACGATGTAACACGCATTTTTACGCCCTTAGCGGCCGGAAAAGTGCTCTTTCCATCCCTTGTTACTAAAATAACTATTGGAAGTAAGCATACTCAAGAACGCAAACACATTTCTCATTATTAAAATAAAACTCATACAAGTTAAAAACTATAAAAACCGCCCCGTAGATATAGGCACGAAAAAAAATTTCATCTGAAAAAGTCTACTATAGATTGTCGTTACCAAACTAACCTCACAAAATATTATTAATCTTATAGCCCATACTTCTTACCCAAACTGATCATTAAGTAACGACTAAGATCGATGATGTCAATGTGTATCAGATTTTAGCCGCGTCCGATGACCAGACGACTATTACGAGCGAGATTACGAGGTACGGTCAAAATAAGAAGAGTGTATTTTGAAATAAATTGATTGAAAGTGGGATGGTTCAAGAAGGTATTAATTTTTTTTTGGATAATTAAATACAGGTTTCTTCTACTCGTGCTTGTACAGGGTGATTCATTTTCAGAGTCAGGGTGCCAGTTCTCGTAAACTATTCATCGTAGAGGCTTGCGGTAAAAAAAATTATAACTAAAACGGCCAAGAGAAAAACCTGGAAAATATTTTCAAGTTTCTGAAATGGTCGCTAGGGGGCGTAACAACCAACACCAAGTAGAAAAATATGATTTTTATGGAATTTTGTCCGATGAAAATATATCGATGAGCTCATTTTCGGATTTACTGACTATTTACCTACACTTTTTGTCCAAAACGTTTTTTTCTATCTATCATAATAAAGTGGTGGGGGAAGTTCAATTGTTTCATTAAACAAACGGAGATTTCTCCCGTTTCGCTTGACCGATTTAAACGAGCTTGGGCTCATATGAAAGAGCATGATCTGCACTTCAAAAAACTTTTTTGGTTTTGAATATTTGACCTTCGCCGTCGCCGGTAGATGGCGTTAACTGAAATGGTAGCATGTTTTTGCGTTTTTTTCCAAAAAAATCAAATGTAATGGTATATTCAATTTTATATATTTTAAAAAGGGATACATTTTTCTATTAAAAAAATTAAAAAAAAACAAAAAAAAAATTAAAGAAAAACAAAAAAAAATTATTGATTTTTTTGTTTTTTTTTATAGGAAAATGTATCCCCCTTCAGAATATATAAAAATGCATATACCATTACATTTGATTTTATTGGAAAAAACGCAAAAACATGCTACTATTTCAGTTAACGCCATCTAGCGGCAACGGCGAAGGTCAAAAATTCAAAACCAAAAAAGTTTTTTGAAGTGCAGATCATGCTCTTTCATATGAGCCCAAGCTTGTTTAAATCGGTCAAGCGAAACGGGAGAAATCTCCGTTTGTTTAATAAAACAATTGAACTTCCCCCACCACTTTATTATGATAGATAGGAAAAAACGTTTTGGACAAAAAGTGTGGGTAAATAGTCAGTATATCCGAAAATGAGCTCATCGATATATTTTCATTGGACAAAATTCCATAAAAATCATATTTTTCTACTTGGTGTTGGTTGTTACGCCCCCTAGCGACCATTTCAGAAACTTGAAAATATTTTCCAGGTTTTTCTCTTGGCCGTTTTAGTAATAATTTTTTTTACCGCAAGCCTCTACGATGAATGGTTTACGAGAACTGGCACCCTGACTCTGAAAATGAATCACCCTGTACAGGGTTATTGATTATAAATGCCTCCCCCCCATCTAACTTTTTAATTTGACGTTTTAGAAAAAAGTGTTCCAAATGAAAGTTTTATGGTTGAAAATGAAATTTTTAAAATACCTGTTTTCACATATACAGGGAGTTTCAAAAAGTCTGGGCGAGGTCTAACTTTCTTATTTCAAATTGATACCCTATTTTTTTATTTGATGTTTGGATTCTCCTTCAAATGTTGTTTTATGCATAAAAAGATATTTGATATTTTATAAATTGAATAAAACTAATTCATTGTTATAAAAAAGTGAAATATATCTATGATTTTGAAGTATTGACGTAATTGTTTGTGTAGGATATACCAAAACTTCTCTGATTTCAAATTGATACCCAAATAATGAACAAAAAATAAAATAACGTGTTATATAAAAAAAAATCTTCCGAATCAAACGCAGCATTATTTATACTTTGATACTTTTACACTTCAAAAGTACGTAATGACGTGACATTTTCGTCAATACGAGCGTCAATAATTCGAAATCATAGATATATCTGACATTTTCACAACAATAAATTATTATTATTCAATTAATAAATATCAAATATTTTTTTATACATTAAACTTAGGTATAGGATATGCTACAAAGAAAATGTTTAGAGTTGAAAGGAGAATTCAAATATCAAATTAAAAAATAGGGTATCAATTTGAAAAAAGAAAGTTGGACCTCGCCCAGACTTTTTGGAGCACCCTGTATATGTGAAAACAGGTTATTTGAAAAGTTCATTTTTAACCATGAAACTTTTATTTGGAACACCTTTTTCTAAACCGTCAAATTGAAAAGTTAGGGGGGGGGCATTTATAATCAATAATCCTGTACTCTTATAATTTGTACTATTCCTGCAAATTCTAATTATTAGAGTTTTTTTTTATGGAAATTTGAATTTTCGAAATAAGTAATAATTTCATCAAGAATGACATTTTGGATTTTGATATCATAAGAAAATTTTTTCTTACACAAATTAGAAATTTTGTATTTTTTGACCAGCCCTGCAGTATACTTATCTTTCTTCTTTATCGTTTTCAGGCCAAAATAAAAAAAATATATAATATCAGCAGATTCTTTAAGGTATTTTTCAAATTTTGTTTATTTTTTTGTCCAAGCGAAGAATGAATTTTTATCGTATCTTTAAATTTTTAGTCCTCTTGTAACACTTATTAGGGGACATACTGTATTAATACTATGAGCTTTTTCATTTTGAAAATTTTAACAAAAAATCTTTCAATTACTTTCAATAATTGGTGGCCAGCTGACTTGGCAATTCAAAAACGTTTTATGATTATATTATAGTGCACTATTAAATGATTATTACTTCACAATGGATGAAAATTTATAAAATAAATGAATTCAACATCCATAGTCATTTTTTTATTCCAAAATTCCAATTCAAATATTTGCATTACTCTCAAATGAATTTTTACGATAATTACTTCCTGAAGATGGTAGGGTTTTCATGTTTTCCATGTGTAAAAATTCAACTTACTTATGATTAATAAAATCGAGTTTGTGTCTCATGGAGATGGGGGCATAAAAAATGATTGAAGCTGTTTATAATATGAAAATTTTTATCAGCAAATTCAGGTTCATTTTTATTCAACACAGGTGGTAGGTGGTGGAATAAAAAAAAACTTATAACCGCATTTCTACATGATTAGTGTTATGAAATGTTTAATTAAGAAAAAACAATATAAATTTTAATTATTTTATAGTTTTACTATAAATAAACGGAATTCATTGTATTTGCCTGGATAAGGTAGATTGAAAATTCAAAATGAAATACATCTTTCTCTTATTGGTTTTGGTTGCAGGTGCCAACTGCTTGAGTATAGATCTCTCCGGTGGTAAGTACCAAAGATCTTTTTATCTCTAGAAACTTCTTTAGTTTTTTTTTTAATTTTTGAATATTTTGCATTTACTTAGAGTGAACTGGGTATCTGATCTTTAATTAGCAACTTTTATTGCCTTAATATAAGAAGATATAGATATATGGTATAAAACAAATTTTTTAATTTCAGGAGGAGATAAAATAGTGATGCACGATGTCGATGCTCTCGCTCGAACTGGACCGATGTTTGATTTTTCGGTATCCGTGATGAAATTTGCTGCAATGAAAATCATACGTTTTCTTATTAGTCTTCTCTCAGGCGCTTAGAAATACTTTGACAGGCTTCTTCTGGTAAGACGCAATTAGTATTATTATTATCAAATTAACACTTTTTATTTGATTTCAGTTTTTCTATGATGGGCTACTGATATTCTGGAATACAAGGAGCAAATCAATAAAATATCAATAATATATTAATTCTTATTATTTTGGAATTTACCATATACTTTACTTCATCATAATCCTTTGAAACAAACGTTTCCTGATCATTTTGGGTTGTTTATTTTCAGCATCAAAGTTCTCGTAAATTATCAATGTAGAATAATGTACACAAGAGAAAAAGCTGGAAATCCAAGTTTCTATGTTCGCGGGAAGATGGCGCAACGGTAATATGAAAACAGAACATCGACATATTTTCGAAATTTTTCCCATTGAACTAAAAAAAAAAATATGTAACAGATCTAGGACGATATTCTCACTCATAATCTCCCTAGAGCTCGAATTATTTCCGGATTTTTAATTGGAGCTCGCGGGAGATTCGGCAAGAAAATTTCATGCCAAAACTGATCATTGGAAAAAACATAACCCAGGACTCACCTCGCATTTAGTGGAAGAAACCAACGGCTCCTTACTCTACTCGCCATTGAGGAAGAAAGAAGGGAATCAGGATTTTATAAAACATTTGGAAGTTATAACCAATCTTGTCCATAATTGATAACATGGCAACTTTGTATTGGAAGTTGAAAATAAATCATTTATCAAAAATATTTGTCAGTGTTTTTGACAGCTGTCAAGCACTCGCGGCTGGATGTAGCTCCCATGCACCAACCACAGTGTTGCCGTTTGCCTTATCTCTGTCTGTGAAAGTTGGGTTGGGTTGGGATTGTTAGGGAGAGTGGGGACGGCAACACTGTAATCATATGGGAGCTACATCCAGATGCAAAGCCAGGAATATTTCCACTTATTAATCTTTCAGTCACGTGATTATGAGCAGGGTGATTTCCGATAAAATTAGGTCGTTGCCATAGCTACATAACAAAATGCAAGCCTATGATTGGTTAGAATTGACTGGTAGGAAATTTTCAACAAAATTGCCCGCCAGAACTTCTCTCAAAGTTGTCAAATAAGACAGCTACTACCTACTACAGGCCGTCAAACTTGATGTTACTAAATTGCATATAATTTCGGAATCGTTCTTTGCCTTGATTCAAAGAGGACATTATTTCTAGATGTTGGACTAGTCTGAAGTGAGAAGAATCAACTTTTCTTCAATAATCTAATATCACTCGCGATAAAACTGTTGAAAATGGTCCTCCGAAAACCTAAAATAGCCCACCAGACATTGGAAACTTATTCAATAACCATATACATTCCTTTTATTTGGAGTTATATAAGTGCAGGAAACTTGAAGATGTAATGCCCACCTCTCCTTCAAGTACCAAAAATGTGACGTTTTGCTGTGGTTATGGTGAACATTCTCCATAATAACCTTAGATCAAAGCGTTATATTTGGCATGATAGGATTTCCATGGGAACTTAATGAAATAAGATTCCCCGAGATCTCCAATTCAGAGGAACCAGCATGCCCACTGCAAGGGAATGAGTATCAATTCGGCTCTCCATGACGTAGTCCAACTGGCTACAAGGACTTTTTAATAAAGAGGAAGGAGCACTTGATAAGGCTAAAATTAAGGCCTCCCTGGTGATAACTGGGTCCGTTCCACTATTTGATATCGCCAGGTGAAAGCGTCATCAGGAGACTGTTATGTAGAGGCGGACGTGCAAGGAGGTTGCCCTCAGGGTAGCTGCCTCTCACACAGGCTTTGGTGTCTGATAATGGACAGTCTCGTTACAAAATTGGAGTTGGAGGGCTTTTATGCGCAGAACCATGATAGCCTGATCCTTGTGAGAGGTAAACATCTGGAAGTCGTCTGCGAGCGTATGTGGTCAGCATGTGAGATTCTAGAGGTATGGTGTAAAGAAATGAGGCTCTCAGTGAATCCCACAAAAACGTAGCTAATTTTTTCCACAAACAGAAGGAATGTTCAAACCACCCATTCTGTATAAGATATCGCTGGCTCTGAAGCAGAAGATCAAGTATCTCGGGGTTGTCTTGGATAGTAAATTAACGTGGAAACTCCATATTGAAAAAACAGTTGAAAAGGGCATAGCCACAATGTGGCTGCTGCGCCGAGCGATGAGTGGGCGGTGGGGCCTAAGACCATCGAGGAGCCGTGGTCTGGTGGCCGGTTACCGAGAAAGACACTTACAAAATCACACTAATCAAACTCCAAAGAATGGCCTATCTGAATATCACCGGTGCAATGAGGACTTCTCCAGGAGCTGCACTGAACATTCTTCTTGCGTTGCCAGAGCTGGAAATCTGGATAAAGAGGAAAGCGATGGCAGCATACGTTAGGATGTCTGCTCAGGAAGTATGGAAGGACAGAGGCACAGATGTCGGTCACACCAGATTAGCTTCTATTGTGAGGCGTGAGACACCGTTACTGTCTCACTCACCTTCATAGAAGTTTTGAGGTACACCTTCCATCCAGGGCAGAACTCCCAGGTAATACGCATATCTGATTCTCCGACGGCTCACAGGCCAACTGTAAGGCTTCAGGAGCCGGAGTATACAGACTGCACAGGAATGCCAGGAAGGCTTTTCCTCTCGGAAAACTTACAACGGTCTTCCAAGCAGAGGTTTTTGCTATCCTGGAGGTAGCAACTAGGGAAGAGGTTCAAGGAGGGACAGAAGATAACATAGATATCTATTCTGGTAGTCATGCGGCACTAAGGGCTTCATTAAAGCCAAGGCTGCCCGCTGGTTCAAGAGTGCAGTGATGCTCTGCACGCCCTGGGCGAAAGCAAGAAGGTCAAACTGGGTTGGGTACCGGAAAATATGGGCATTTTCGGAAACGAACGTGCGGACGAGCTAGCTGGACTAGGGTCTTCATCGCCCCAGCCCAGTCCAGAACCATACCTGGGTCTGAGTGAACGACTGGTCTCCGAGGCCCTGAATGAGTGGGCTTGGGAGAACACAGTAAAAAACTGGAGGATTTACACAACTTTTAGGCAAGCCAGAGAGCCATATAACCCAAAAACCCAAGGACGGACCAGTTGCTGAACAAGAGCAGGAAGGCACTGAGCATCACCTTAGGCATTCTGACAGGACACTGCAAGCTCAACCGACATTTGCATTTATTAGGAATAGGCAGATTACCCCTATGTACCTACTGTTCAAGGGCGGAGGAAATCTCCTTTCATCTACTGGGAGTTTGTGATAGATGGGGTCACCTGAGGAGGAGGGGCAACCATTCCTCGGGTGATGTTGGGGGACCTGAGCTGGGATCACATGCTCCTGCACAATGGAGACGGGACGATTTGAGTGAAGAGGGTTGGAAACGTTAAAAGGGCCACTAGGCCTACCCACCATCCCCACCATTATCATTAATTTATTAAATATGGAATTGGTTTGTAAAAAAAAACACTGTACATTATGTCATCATAAATCAATGGAGTCCACCAAATCGTCACTCAATAAATTGCCAATTATCAGTGAAAAAAAGCCGTTACCGCATTTCTCCATCATTAGTTTTGAAATGTAATACATTTTTTTCTAAATCATAAAGATTTTTATTATACTACAGTTTCAGTATAAATTAAAGCCAAATTTCTATTAACACCATAGTTTTGTGAACAAGATACATTCGTAACTCAAAATGAAGATTGTTTTCCTTTTGCTAGTTCTTGTGGGAGTTGCCTGTTGCTACCGTAAGTACCATATCTTTCAAAACTTCAGTTTTTGTCAAGAAGATGATAAGAGCAGAAAATGGAATAGCATTCACGTTAAATTGATCAAATCATCAAAACCAATATTCCACGATTATTTTTTTCACTCGAAAATATCAAAATTTCGCAACTTAAAACAGTCTTCTCTTTTTCTCTAAAAACTGTTATGTTGAAAGGAGCGATTCACTAAATTACACCGAAATAAAGTCAGACGAACCCAGAGGAACCAATATAGATCCTGATTAAAGACATCATAATCTGTGGAATTTGATGACAAGGCTCTCTCCACCAACACACTTACTGGGCCTCTCTACTTATAGATGTGATATTTCCTTCCAGCTGATTCTACAAAAGTTACTTGAAAAAATCTCATGCGGAATACCTTTTCTAGATTTGAATGAAGTGAATTCAGTTTAGCAATAAACAGGATCAGCTTCTTACGACTCTAGCTTTAGTTGGTAATATGATTTTTTTATATTTCAGAACCTGGCCTGATCCCAAAAAAGCATCATGCCTTAGCTGTACCAAGTTTAAAACCATTAATCATGTCTCTTTTAACAAAAACCGTCAAGGCTGTAGCTAGAATGATCCTTAAAAGTCTTCTTATGTTTCTGCAACGTTAGCAGACCCGATTACTCCGTGACCTTGGAAGAAAAAGACTAGTAAATGCATAACTAGACTTGTCGAAATTACAAAAAGTCAATAAATATCAGCTAAACATCACCTCTTAGTATTATTAATTCACCAGAACCGGTCCTTATCCATATTTCTTTAAAACTTTTTGCAAATTTAAAAGTTGCTTCCACAGACAAAGCTGCATCCAAATAAGTCTGTCAAATCCATTTGCTATACTCTCCTTTTGAGGAAGTTGGAGATAGTGGTTATTAGGGGTAGCTATATGGAGTGGACTCGATCTTATACCCCTCAAATCGTCGGCCTCGTCAGCGGGTCAGAATTTGTGACCTCTATATGGATGCAATTCTTTTTCTTATTCAATGATTGTTTCTAGTCTGTTAAGAAGATTCATGAAGTAGGTAGAAGAGGTAGCGACGAGGAAAAGATTCGTGAAATAGAAGTTGGAATATACCATCAAACAAAAAGACAAAAAAGTGAAGATTCTGTCGTCTTCCTGAAACAGAAGAAGAAACAAGCGAAGATGCAGATGACGAACAGTGTCTGCTTTGTTTACGGAGAGTTGTGAAGTTGACGAAGCTACTGAAAGAGATGGAGGTTTCTTTTTTTTCAGTTCTTATAGATGGATTCTTTTCAAGTTCTAAGAAGAACATAGAAGATTATCTTCGTTCTTCTATATCTATATAAGAAGCAGTTTGGTGTTGTTCAATGTTTAACAGATCACTGTAGAAGATGATGCAGAAGGAAAAAAAGGTACAGAAGAAGTTTCTATTTTTTCTCGTGTAAAGCTATGAAGTGGAAGAATGGAAAGAAGAAGAATCAAAACACAAGGTTAGAAAAATTAGAGGAAAAAGATGAAAAAAAAAGTAACTGAGAAAAAGAAATAGTGAAAAATGAAGAATGCTTCTTCTATATTTTCTTTTTCTCGAAGAAGCAGATAAGCAAGAAAAAAGAGACAAGGAACATTGTACAGGTGTTAACTGTTGTAGTAAATAGCGCCATCTATCGGCAGGATTTGTCAATCTTAGGATGGAAATTCTCATCAATCTAGTGAAAGACTACTACCATTGGTCACCATATCGTCTACAACAAGTTCGTGGATAATCCTCCCGGTGAAAAAGGAAAATCTTGAAACTGTTTCCTCAGTCTGACCATGACCAATCCATATACGTTTCGTCCTATTAGGACTCATCAGTATGGCTATGGGTCTAAGTCCATGATACTACGACAAACAAGATATGCTCACTAGCCGAACGAGTTTCGAACTGAACTGCGCATTAAGCTATCCGGTGACCCAATTGGATAAAATAGCATTGGAAAGCATGGCTTATATTGCGATTTTGTTGAATTCTGATTATTATAGTTGGTTATTTACCCCAAAATGAATAATATGTACCTAGTTGGCTATCTATCTATCCAAAATTGATAATATAATCTACGCAAATCCCACCAGATTGGTTAAATAGCATTTAAAAAAAAATCATATTTTCAATTTTGCCGTTACATTGAAAAAATATTTTTCTCAGTTGGTTTTCGACGTTAGAAAGGATGTCTGAGGTGAAACTTCTTTATGTGCGGTAGGAGTGGAATTTCGAGGTTGCGACACACTTTCCTCAGTCTGACCATGATCAATCCATATACGAGTACTAGTAGGACGTAGTACTCATCAGTATGGCTATGGGTCTAAGTCAGACTAAAGAGAACAGTTCTAAGTGGGTAAGTGTCGAGCTGACAAGTAAATGAAATGTTAACTGTTGTAGTACATAGCGCCATCTATCGGCAGGATTTGTCAATCTTAGGATGGAAATTCTCATCAATCTAGTGAAAGACTACTACCATTGGTCACCATATCGTCTACAACAAGTTCGTGGATAATCCTCCCGGAAACAGTTTCAAGATTTTCCTTTTTCACCGGGAGGATTATCCACGAACTTGTTGTAGACGATATGGTGACCAATGGTAGTTGTCTTTCACTAGATTGATGAGAATTTCCATCCTAAGATTGACAAATCCTGCGGATAGATGGCGCTATGTACTACAACAGTTAACATTTCATTTACTTGTCAGCTCGACACTAACCCACTTGGAACTGTTCTCTTCAGTCTGACTTAGACCAATGGTAGTAGTCTTTCACTAGATTGATGAGAATTTCCATCCTAAGATTGACAAATCCTGCCGATAGATGGCGCTATGTACTACAACAGTTAACATTCCATTTACTTGTCAGCTCGACACTAACCCACTTGGAACTGTTCTCTTCAGTCTGACTTAGACCCATAGCCATACTGATGAGTCCTAGTAGGACGAAACGTATATGGATTGGTCATGGTCAGACTGAGGAAACAGTTTCAAGATTTTCCTTTCCATTGTACAGGGTGTTCACAGGTAAATAAGATCACCTTCATGGTTTGTTGTTTCAGAAAAAAAGTTCTATGGTTCAATATACAGAATGTCTCACTGTTGGGGCCAAATAGAGAACTTTTTTAAAATTTGAAATACAATCATCAAATATCAATTTTTTTCAGTGGTATACGAGGTTTGTTAAAAAAATACGAATTTTTGACAAACTTCGTTTAAAACTGAAAAAAACTGGTTATTGTATTCTAGATTTTAGAGCATGTAGATTTTTTTATGGGGGATAACTTCTTCTTAAATCAATATCAAAAAAGTTTTCCATATGGTTAAAACTTAGTACGACATACTGTAGATTTTGAAAGACTGTATCCTTTTTTAAATTTTTCCATAGCTTTCACTACATGTTGATTTATAATTTCAATCCCATTTTGTAATAGTTTTTTCAATAATTCCACATTGTCATATTCTCTGAAGTAAATATTAGAAAGTTAATGGTGGGGTCCATTTGGCTGTGAACACCCTGTACATCTTCTGGATTTGACTGTCAACGCATATAGTATGTTACAACAAATGAATTGAATTCACCAACAGTACCAATCATCGTTGATAAATGATATAGTTTGCGACATTTAATTATTATAATATAAAATACAATAATTAAACAAAAACTATAAAAAATTTATTATTTTACATTTTCTCTAAAAATAGTAGTACTCGGCTCCTCAAACAGCTACGTTGGCATTTCAAAATGAAATACGCCATTTTCTTACTGTTTTTATTGGGATGTATTTATTGTCATAATCCTGCCGAGCATCCCTTGGGTAAGTTAATAATTTCAATATACCACCAGTTAAATAAAAAAAAGTAGTAGTATCTAGTTTCTCTAATTGCATGGACTCTAGATGGTTCAGAAAAATCTTGTGCTCTTCGATAAACTGTAGCATGATTCTCTTATTCAAGGATATGATCGTTCCACTTATTCTGCTCGGTCTGGACGTACAACGATGTGGTCACTGGTAAAAAATGGACTGAAATCTGCAACTGAAATGATCATACGGTTTCTTCTCACTCTACTGTCGGACGATGTTGGTGAAAGACAAATAGATTTAACAAAAACAACGTAAAGTACACATTATTTTGTATCTTTTTTCGATTTACAGAGATTTTATCTCATTTGTGATCACCTGAAGTTTTGTTGGTTAGGTTTAGTACATTGGAAAAATCTATGTTTGTTGTCACATATTAAAATTCAAAAAACCACTAGAATATCCATCAAGAATAGATTGTAGAGGTGTTAATCTTTCTTGGTCCATATTCCCATGAAACTTTTCGCACAATTATGACCACTTAGATAATATTTGAACAACACATATTAAACTGGAGTTCATGCGAAGTGAGAAGTCATTTTGCTTGTGTGATGAGCTACATCACATCATCATTGGATGGTCTAGAAGCTGATTGAATTTGTGCTTAAGTTGACCACCCTAGGTAAATACATCTTGAACACTATCGCACTTGTGAATCCTATCATTAGGCCACCCTAGGCATAATGAAATGATGTTTTCATGATTAAATTCCAACTATAGTGGATGTAAAGTTTAAATACATCTTTAATACTATAGTATTGCACAAGTGAATTTCATCATACCAAAACTTGTGATAAATAACAGCTGTAACGTAGTATTGCTGAAAATATTTAAGACAGCAAACTGGAGTATTTGAATATTTGGGACGATTCTTTGTCCCATTTCTGCTGCGTTTTTACTTAAAATTCGCACAAAGTTTTTTGTGAAAATGGATAAGGAAAATGGAATAGGCAATAATTTGGCAGATAACAATAATAATATCTATTAATATTTATTAGCTTGCCTTTGTATCCTGATGTTTCAATGTATCATCTTAGAAGAGCTGAAATGAGATAAATTGAGAGCAGATAAATTATTAAACGTTATTATTTCATACTAGTGTATAAGCCTGTCTCCCACCAGGCAGCAAACTTTATGGCAATACAATCTATCAAATCATAACACTACAATATCTCTCTGTTTATACAATATTTAGGTAGGCCATCAACAACATCAACAACAGATAAACTGAAATCTAATCTCTAAATCAAACTAAATCTAAAAAATCTCTTTGTATACAATATTTTTCGAAAATGTTTTTGAGGAATAAGCAATTGCCATCTCCCGGAATAGGAATTATTCCATAACATTCACCATTTAAAGTTAAAGTTTCCATCAGAATAATAAGTAGGTTATCTATTGTCCTAATCAGCCCGTTGCTTCTTTTGCAGTGGATATATCAACTAATGTGGACAATTTTTTTCTCCCTTTTCTAAGGTACGTACCTGGTCGCTTCGTGACCTCTGGAAAAAAGAAATTTTTCAAACAACTCACCCTCATTAAATCCTAATTTCCCTATTCTATATTATCCACTGATCCCAAAAAATAAACCCATATAAAAATTTAATTTAGAAAAAACATGCGTAATCACTCACTCGACAACGTGTTCAAAAAATATTCAACAGGCGTTACTCGTTAAAACCATAAACAACATTAAAAAACTGTGTCTCGTATCTCGTACCAGCTGAAAATCACAAAAGAAATTTCATTAAAAATAATCTCAAATCAATAAACAAACACTTACCTAATAACAAACGTAGAAGATAGCAAAAAAATCGCAAACAATTTCAAACTCAATTGAAACCGCAGGAATGCTCTGGTATCCCGTTCCACCTGAAAATCACAAACAAAATTGCATTAAAAACATTCTCAAATCAATAACCAAACACTTACCTAATTACAATCGTAGAAGACGGTAAAAAAATCGCAACAAATTTTAGAATTCACAAAAAAAAATCATAAAAAATTTCATAAAAAAACTTGTGTGCACTATGTATACGCATATCTGAACTGAAACTTCTTAACTTCAAACAGCAGATTAAATTTAAACATTTTGATAATATTCGATGTACCGAGGAAAGTTTAATACAAAAATTATAGGGTTTTCAAGTGTCTATTTGACAGTAATAGTTTTTTATATACCGACCCTATATATTAATTATCCTCCATTTTTATTCCGCCATTTTGAATTTTTCAATTTTGAATTGAAAATCATAATCAGCGACCTCTAACAAACCCCAACTTCCAAATTTCATCCAAATCGATTCATTAACTAAAAAGTTCGCCATCTTGGATCCGCCATTTTGAATTGAAAATCATAACCAGCGAACTTAAACAACCCCAACTTCCAAATTTCATACCAATCGATTCATTAATTAAAAAGTCCGCCATCTTTGATCCATCATTATCAGTTTCTCAATTTTTAATTGAAAATCGTAATCACCGACCACAAACAACTCCAACTTCCAAATATCATGCAAATCGATCAATTATTACTTCAAAAGTCCGCCATCTTAGATCCACCATTTTGATTTTTTTAATTTTGAATTGAGAATCGTAGTCAGCGTCCTTAAACAACCCCAACATTCAAATTTCATATAGATCGATTCATTAATGATTATTAAAAAGTCCACCATCTTGGATCCACCATTTTGAATTTTTTAATTTTGAATTGAGAATTGTAATCAGCGTCCTTAAACAACCCCAACATTCAAATTTGATATGAATCGATTCATTGATTGAAAAGTCCGCCATCTTGGATCCGCCATTTTAAATTGAGAATCATAAACATTGACCTTGAAAAACCCAAGGTTTTTGCCAAATTTCATACAAATCGATTAATTAATTGAAAAGTCCGCCATATTGAATGTACCATTTCGAATTTTCCAATTTTGAATTGAAAATCGTAATCAGCGACCTCAAACAACCCCAACTTCCAAATTTTATACAAACCGATTCATTAATTAAATAGTTCGCCATCTGGGATCCGCCATTTGTCTTTTTCTCGAAAACTATCAAAGCAAATCAGATGAAGATTTTGGACATAGGAAAGAACACCGGAACAAATCTTTATATCCAAAAATATACAGGGTCCCATTTGAAAAAATAAATAAAAATGTCACTTTTTTTGTACCACTCTGTATTTGCGAAAATATTTTCCTGAGATACACTTATACGTGAGGACGTAAATAGTCCCCCCCCCCCTCTAACTTTTGAACGCATTAGTATTTTTGGCTCAAATTTGGAGGTGTTGTTCAGGGTAGGCTTTACTAAGTTTTGACCTCCAAAAAAAAAATTCAACTGTCAAACTGACAGCTGGGCACCATTTTGAAACAAATTATTAAATGGAAAAGGGGGTCATGTGATACCTTATTTGAAAGGTTCTTCCATTCTCTTTTCATCCCCAAAGTTTGAAGTCCTTAGCATTTTTCTTAAGGAAATGGCGCCATATCAAAAATAAATTATTTGGGTCAAAATATTATCTCTAATTCTTAAAAGAACTTTATTAACAATGAAAAAACTAACCTATAACATAAGTGATTGTTTCTACAACAGTATTTAATGAAAAATTTCAAAAAAACCTAATACTAAAGATAATATTAAGAACGAAATCATGCAAAATTATCTCAATAAATTTTCAAAATGCTGTCCCTGAACCTCGTGACAATAATAATATGAGCCAAAAATATTAATGCGTTCAAAAGTTAGAGGCGGGGGGACTATTTACGTCCTCACTGTATGTATAGTATAGGTCTGCGGAAAATTATCGCGAATAAATGATAACATAGTGAGGTCAATATTATTGGCTTGCTCTTGGTATACCAAAATTTTCGTACATAACCTTAAAAAAGGTTAAATGAGATGGAGGATGGAGGATTGAGAGCAAATAAATAAAAACTGTTATTATTTTCATGAGTTAAATAACGCACTAACAAAGTTACCCAGATCTGAAATGGTTTGGCTGTCTTGCGGCGAACATTTCTCGTCTTACATCAAAATGGCCGCAGGGTAGATGATCCTCAACAATTCACAAAATGTAATAAAAATATGTGGCCATGCGTGTTTCCAGAACCATGGAAAAAGATTTCGAGTAGCTACGACTGCAATTTCTGAAATAAGTTTAAAAAGTGAACACTGATAGTCTATTATTGGATAACGCTAAATACATTTAGTTATGAAATATCGACTTACCTTCCAAGTCTCCGTGTCTATAGCAATAAGTACATCCCACAAAAACCAGTAAGAGAATGAGGGTTTTCATTTTTAGTTGTCAATGTAGCTATTTCAGCAGCGTTTTACAATTATTAGCTACTGAAATTGCTTATAAAAAAAAACACCTTTATTTATAGGAAAAATGTAATAAAATTCGAAATTTTCATTTTACATAGTTTTTGATAGCCTATTGCATTACATTTTGATAACGCGTTTTATCACGTTGATATATAGATTCAATGAATTTTGTTGGTAAAATTAAAGACTACCAAGAAAACGTTCTCCACTCGATTCCATCTTGCATCTTGGGACAACCTGTAAGATTATCAGAGTCCTGGTTTGATCGATTTTTTCAAGACCTACAACTTTTATATGATAATTATTTCTGTATTGTGCACAATTTAGAATTAGTTTACTGTTCCAGAAGCTCCAAAACTAATGGGTTCAGCCATATGACATATTTAATAATTGTTGTTTATGTGATTGAAAAAAGGTCATTCCATAAAAAAAACAAATAGTTAACCATGACTTTTTGAAAGATTTCTTCAAGTCATAAAAGTTTAATATCAGAAGCTTTTTGTACAGTGCACAATTTCCGAAATAATTGACAGTTCCTGAACTTTTTTCATAAAGTGTATAATTTTCTTATAGAAACAAACACGTGAAAGATTTTACATCGAGTGGAAAACGTTTTATAAGTAGTTTATAATTTTAATATCCTTATTGTACAGGGTTATTGATTATAAATGCCCCCCCCATCCAACTTTTTAATTTGACATTTTAGAAAAAAGTGTTCCAAATGAAAGTTTCATGGGTGAAAATGAAATTTTTGAAAAACCTGCTTTCACATATACAGGGTGTTCCAAAAAATCTGGGTGAGGTCTAACTTTCTTATTTCAAATTGATACCCTATTTTTTTATTTGATGTTTGGACTCTCCTTCAAATTTTAATCATTTTTTATGTAGCATATCCTATACCTAAGTTTGATGTATAAAAAGATATTTGATATTTTATAAATTGAATAATACTAATTAATTGTTATAAAAAAGTGAAATATATCTATGGTTATGAAGTATTGACGTAATTCTGTGTGTAGGATATACCAAAGATTCTCTGATTTCAAATTGAGACCCAAAAAATGAACAAAAAATAAAATAACGTCTTATACAGTGTGACCCATTTGCTTTGGGAACACCCTGATAAAAAGTTTATTTCTTAACCGATTTGGTTCGTTTTTTTTTTGGATTGTAGAGCTCGAAAAATTGTATATTCTTGGCAAAAAGTGACCTTCGCCATTTTGACTTCAAGGCCTACTATGTTAGTTTTTGAGAGCAAAATTTCAGCAAACCATATTAGCGATTTTTTTTAGAAAAAATCTGTGTGCGCATCCTTTAAAACGGGTCTATACAAATTTTCAACCGAAAATATCAAGTTGAAAAAAATTAAAAATTCGCACTTTAACAATCTTTGATTCTATCAAAAGAAATGATAAATGCATTGAAGTTGATGGTGGTTTGGTAGAAGTTACAAATTTTTAGTTTTATGTCATTTTTATTTGTTTTGATAGAATCAAAGATTGTTGAATTTTTTATTTTTTTCAACTTGATATTTTCGGTTGAAAATTTGTATAGACCCGTTTTAAAGGATGCTGAATCCAGTGGCGCACACAGATTTTTTCTAAAAAAATCGCTTATATGGTTTGCTGAAATTTTGCTCTTAAAAACTAACATAGTAGGCCTTGAAGTCAAAATGGCGAAGGTCACTTTTTGCCAAGAATATACAATTTTTCGAGCTCTACAATCCAAAAAAAAACGAACCAAATCGGTTGAGAAATAAACTTTTTATCAGGGTGTTCCCAAAACATATGGGTCACACTGTATGTATAAAAAAAATCTTTTGAATCAAATGCATAATTATTTATACTTTGATACTTTTACAGTTTGAAAGTACTCAATGACGTGACATTTTCGTCAATACGAGCGTCAATAATTCGAAATCATAGATATATTTGACATTTTACAAGAATAAATAAATATTATTCAATTAATAAATATCAAATATCTTTGTATACATTAAACTAAGGTATAGGATATGCTACATAGAAAATGTTGAGAGTTAAAAGGAGAATCCAAATATCAAATAAAAAATTTGAAATAATAAAGTTGGACCTCGCCCAGACTTTTTGGAGCACCCTGTATATGTGAAAACAGGTTATTTAAAAAGTTCATTTTCAACCATGAAACTTTTATTTAAAACAACTTTTTCTAAACCGTCAAATTGAAAAGTTAGAGGAAGAAATTTCCTTCAAATTTGTTTTTTAGATTTTTTTTCCTAACATGTCAAATAAGACAGGTATCAGCTGTCAAACCTTACAACGCAAGAATGCTCATAACTTTGAAACAACTCAAACGATTGACGCGATCTTGGTCTCATATGAAAGAGCATGATCTGCACTTCAAAAAACTTTTTTGGTTTTGAATCTTTGACCTTCGCCGTCGTTGCTAGATGGCGTTAACTGAAATGGTAGCATGTTTTTGAGTTTTTCCCAAAAAAATCAAATGTAATGATATATTTTGAAAGGAAATACATTTTCCTATTAAAAAGATAAAAAAAAAATAAATAAAAAAAACAAAAAAAAAACATGAATTTTTTTGTTTTTTTTTTTTTAAATTTTAATAGGAAAATGTATCTCCTTTCAAAATATATAAAAATAAATATACCATTGAATTTGATTTTTTTGGGAAAAACTCAAAAACATGCTACCATTTCAATTAACGCCATCTAGCGGCGACGGCGAAGGTCAAAAATTCAAAACCAAAAAAGTTTTTTGAAGTGCAGCATGCTCTTTCATATGAGACCAAGATCGCGTCAATCGGTTGGGTTGTTTCAAAGTTATGAGCATTCTTGCGTTGTAAGGTTTGACAGCTGATACCTGTCTTATTTGACATGTTAGGAAAAAAAATCTAAAAACAAATTTGAAGGAAATTTCTCAAGGAATCCATAGCGGTACTTATTTGTATTTGTTTGTATTTAAAAATCACGAAAAAACAGCGATTTTGTGTTTTGATAGCACCGTTACGCCATCTTGTGGCGATCTTGGGAACTTCTGATATATTTCCAGCATTTTCTCTATTCCATATCACCCAGTAATTTTTTTTCCGCAAGTCTCTCGGATGCCTAGTTTCTGAGATCTGGCACCTTGCCATTCTTAAATAGACACACCCTGTACATCAAGAACCCAATAATTAAAACTATTTTCAATAATTGAATATCATTAAAATTTCAATTATTTTACATTTGATTTTGTTTTCCGCACTAAAATAGCTACATTGACAATTAGAAATGAAATAGGGTAAACTCGGGTCAATCGTACCACTTGGCATAATTCACTCAATACCTCGCTAGTGATTGGTCCAAATGGAATAAAACAATAAATTAAGATCATTCCATATGTTTCTATCAAAATGCGCAATGAAAAACTCACGGTAGCTACAAGAAGTTTAGAATAATAAGCTTCTATAAAAATTTGCAAACGATACAATATTGCCAACCGCTTTGGTAAATTGTACCACAAGGCTCGGCAAATTGTACTATACCAAACGGCATCCGATTCCTGGTATCATTGAGACAATTTAATAAACAAAACTTAAGCATTCAATCGAGTATCGATTTAAGTTAAACAAACTTATGGAACATGATATAAAAATATTTTAGATCCAAAGTACCTACCACAACAAACTCGAGTATATATACACTGTGGGCCGAAATAAAGGAGTACATTTTTTAATTGAAAATATATTTTTTATTTTTTGGGCGATTTAATTTCTTTTTGCAGGGCTAATAACCTAACATGTCTTCAACATGACTGTAAATTTGAAAGCAAAAATAATGTACAGGGTGGGACTTATAAAAAAATATATAAAACAGTGCATTTGAGCTCGTTGCAAATGAAAACTGTCTTAGCTAAAATTGTACTAATGTGCTTTTTCCGAAATTATCGGATTCGTGAAATACCATTTTTTTATTAAATAACATTTTAACCAATAACACATTTATGAAAACATTTTAGTAATTTTAAAACTTAGAGTAAAATATTATGAATGTGGCCACCATTATTGTTTACCACTTCTTTTATGTCAATTTTACTTAGTAGGCCATACTGCTCAGGTTGCCATGGAATTTGTTTGACATTTACAGCTAAATAAGTAAATTAGTCAGTTGATAATGCCACTTTTGAGCAAAGAGGACAGATTATTAATCAAATATTTCCGTGAAAAATATAATAATGGTGCAAGAAAAATTGTAAATGAATTTCCTGAGAAAAATTGGCATATTGGAACGATAGGAAAGTTCTTAAGACATCTTAGGGCAAACGATGGGTCTATTCGAAAATAAACGTGGAAGAGGAAGGAAGCGAAGCTCGAGAACTGAAGAAAATATTGGTAAAATAAGGGTTGTTTTAGGAAATTTGCAACCTGGCCAAACTGTTGGAACAAGGAAAATCGCAAAAATAACTAGGATTTTCCGTACGTCAGTTCGAAGAATCATTAAAGAAGACTGCCATCTTAAAATATTTGAAAAAGTTCACTGTCAAAGACTTACGGCCAATGTAAGAGAAAAACGATTGGAAAGATGTAATTTGCTATTACGAAGATTCCGCTCCCACGAAGACATTAGAAAAATATGGTTTTCAGATGAAAAAATGTTTTATTTACGGCCACCTAAAAATACCCAATATAATAGGGTATATTCTGACGTACAATTTAAGAGAGAAATACCTTCAGAGCATCTTTTGATTGAAAGAAGTCATTTCTCAAAAGGTGTAATGATCTCTGTTGCAGTATCCATGTTGGGAAAATCTCGTCTAATTTTTGTTGATGCTTGGGTGAAACTCAATTCAGAAACGTATCAAGAACAAATCTTGCAGCACCTATTACCAGAAATTGAAGATGTTTGTTACGATTACACTTTCCAACAGGATGGTGCTCCCTCGCACACTTCCCACAGTACAAGGATGTTCTTGAGTGAAAATTGCCCGGATTATATTGAGCCAGAAATGTGGCCACCTAACAGCCCAGAATTAAATCCAGTTGATTATTCAATTTGGGGAATTTTCGAACAAAATTTGTATGACGGACAAAAATTTGAAACAATCCAGCAGCTCAAAAAAAAATGCAGTTTGTTTGGAACAATTTTGAACAGGGTGCAATAAATGGGGCTATCAATTTATGGCGCAGACGACTTCAAGAAGTGGTAAACAATAATGGTGGCCACATCCATAATATTTTACTCCAAGTTTGAAAATTACCAAACTGTTTTCATAAATGTGTTATTTGTTAAAAAGTGATTTAATAAAAAAATGGTATTTCGCGAATCCGGTAATTTTGGAAAATTTTCTTTTTACTGAAGTGTTCTGGATAGTTTATCTACCGAAAAAGCATAATAGTGCAATTTTAGCTAAGACAGTTTTCATTTGCAACGACTTCAAATTCACTGTTATATAAATTTTTTTATAAGTCCGATCCTGTGCATTATTTTTGCTTTCTAATTTACAGTCATGTTGAGGACATGTTAGGTTATTAGTCCTGCAAAAAGAAATTAAATCGTCCAAAAAACAAAAAATATATTTTCAATTAAAAAATGTACTCCTTTATTTCGGCCCACAGTGTATATAACGACTCTTTGTCCAGTTTTCATCTGAATCGGGCAATTTCTCATGAAATGACAGGGAGAAGGAACACGGAAATGGAGAAGGAAAATAATCGCGAATAAATGATAACATAATAAGGTCAATATTATTGACTGGCTTTTTATATAACAAAATAGCTTAAATGAGATAAAACTATGGAGGATTAAGAGCAAATGAACAATAACTGCTATTATTATTTTCATGAGTTAAATAACGCACTAACAAAGTTACCCAAATTTGATATGGTTTGGCTGTCATGCGGCGAACATTTCTCGTCTTACAGCGAACGGAGTTATAGATCTTGAATGGCCGTAGGGTAGAAAATCGTCAACAATTTTGCGGAAGAATTCAAGTATATGTTGCATTGCGAGATTGCCAAGATTCCGGAGCGATGAAAAAAGATTTCGAGAAGCTACGACTGTAGTTCCTGAAATAAGTTTGTATAGATAGTCCATTGGATAACGCTCAATAATAATTTAGTTATGAAATATCGACTTACTTCCCAAGTCTTCTTGAATGAAGCAATGAGTACATCCCACAAAAACCAGTAAAAGAATGACGTATTTCATTTTTGATTATTGTTAACTTTGCGTTTGTGCGAACTGTAAAGGCTTGTAAGCAAAATCACTTTTATTTATAGGGAGAATGGAAAATAATTAAAATTTTTATTATTATATGTTGTTCATTGATTTTGATATCTAATTAATCGCGTTGGTAGATTCAATCAATTGGGGTTTTTGCTGGCGTAAGAATAAAATTAAAATAGAAAACTATTATGCCGAATGAGCAGTAGAGTATTGTAACGAATTTCCTTATAGAAAACACTTGTCCAGTTTTAATTTATTTATTCAAAGTCACCATGTACAGCACTCACTATTCACAAACAGTTTATATCACAATCGCAGCCTATTTATGTTTTTCGATTTATATTCCGCAGCCAATCAATAACTAACTTCTTAAATGGCGGACCTCATTATACAACCTCCTCGCTGAAACTGCTCGAATACCGCCATATTGTATAGAACACTGTAGAATATAATAGAAATCTGCTCCGCCCTCTGGTTTCGCTACAATCTACCAGAAGGTACAAAACGATTCTACACAATGTGGTGGCGCATCCACCAACTTTTGTCCGCTGAACACATGTTTCGTCACCGTATTTTTCTTTTGTTGAAAAATTTTGTCTTTTTCTAATAATCAACAAGAAAATTATTTTTCATGGACTTTTGAATTCAACAATGAGAAAAATCATGCAAGTTCCCCATTTTGTCCAGCAAGTGATCATATCTTGTGTGTTTTAGTATCATAAGTCTACTCTTTCGGACAATAGTTTGGATAATTATAATCAACAAAATGAAATAGAGTGAAATGAATATACAACAGAACAAAACAAAGCGGTTATTGTGACTTATGTCGCTTCAAATAAAACTATATATACAGCGCTTATATCCAGTTTTGAGTCCGCGTTCAAAAGTGGCGCAGGATTTCAAGCTCACCCTGTATAGATCAGTCATAAGACAACTTCAATTTACCAGCCTTATAGGGGGCAGTATGTCGAACCCCCAGTTTGCGCGCATCCAAAGGACACAGAATCTGTATTTGAGGGCTTTTCTCAACTTACCAAGAAGGAACCCCATCACCGAGTTACACGACCTTACGATTTTTTCGATAAAGATCGATATACAGGGTGTCCGGAAATTACGCGTCAGGATTTTGGTGGGCGATTCTACATGAAAAATTAATGCAACAAACTTCTATACAATTTTTTCAAAAACTCAAAATTAAGGAAGATACAGAGTGTTAAAAAATATTTTTTTTTTCTTTTTTTTTAATAACTTTTTTTCTAGTGTAATGATTTTCGCCAAATTTTGCATGCATGTCACTAGTGTTTCTTTGTATTCACCCTATTAATTTGACGCTAGTCGTCAATGACAAAAGGCTGAAGCTGTCCTTCACCTTAGGAAAATTACTTAGAACTTTTTTGTTTTAATCTTTTTATAAATTTGGATGTCAAATTAGTAAAGAGCATCAAAATATTTTTTAAAAAGGTGCTCGTGTTGCATCATCGTAGAATTAACGGTATCCGAGAAAAACGACTTTAAACATTAACCGTACCTTAAATAATTAAAAATTCGTACTTTGAAAAAATTTTTGAAGTTTTTGAAAAAATTGTATAGAAGTTTGTTGCATTAATTTTTCATGTAGAATCGCCCACCAAAATTCTGACGCGTAATTTCCGGACACCCTGTATTCACCCCTCACAAATAATATAACACCAGATATTCAAATTATTTTACCAATTTGCCTATTTATGGCGAAAATAGAGCAAATGATGATTTCACTACGGTCTTAGTCGATTTTCACTTGAAGTTTCTTTGAACAAATCTCAGTTTTTGAAAAGTTCACAATCTAGTGGATATTTGAACTACCACACTTGACTATTACACTAATTTATTTACTCACTTATTTATGTAACTGTTCATGACTAACTCAGATTATCAGGACTGTACTTTTATTTGGAAATTCTTATAAGGTTAGTGAAATTTTGGAAATATTTTGAAGAGGTGGCCGAGGGGTGTGAGGAGGAACATAATCAAACTTAGGGCTAATGCTTCCAAAAATCTCGCACATAGTTCAAAGATTATTGTTTTCTACACTCAAGCTATTTTTGTTCTAATCACTGAAAGCCAATTCCCTGACTATTTTAGGAACTGGATTCTCATGTTATTTTGAAATAAAAATTGAATGTTGATAATGGATTGATTCAGGTGAGAAGATCCTACAGCATAGCTAGTTTTAGGTCTTATGACAAGCGAGAATAAAAAAAATGTTTTTGGTATCAAGTTGAAAAAAAGCACTTATTGACTTGATCCAACTTATTGTTGATATGTTTATTCCACGATAATTCATTAAATATTCTCTTTCCACTTAATGGGCGTGTTATTAATTTTTATTTAGTCCAATTTTTTTAGTTTTGTTTATATCAATTTTTAGGTTTAAATAATTTTGAAGTTCAAGACAAGTGATGAAATTTGGTGGCCAGAACTATAAATCAACGTGGCAAATTAATTGAATCTACCAACGCGATGAAATAAGATATCAAAATATAATGCAATTATTGAGCAAGGTGATTTCAATAATTGAAAACAATTTTAATTATTAAAATTTTAATTATTTTACATTTCTCCTATATATCAAAGTGACTTTGAAAGCCTTCACATTCCGTTACTGGAATAGCTACGTTGACAATTCAAAATGAAATACGTCATTTTTTTATTCGTTTTTGTGGAGTGTACTTATTGCTATGTAAAGGATAACACAAGGGATAGCATTGGTAAGTTAATATAGCATACCGACCTCTGAAAACTTTGGGTTCTACCAATATATAGTTTTTGAGCAGTGGGGGAGTTTTTTAATTGTGCCACAACAAAGTTAGAATTTTTTTTTTTAAATTTCAATGAATCATGGGGTGGATACTTTAAATTGGGACACCCTATATCATAATATCATTTTGTTCCAGGAACTGAAGTGATTTCTCGATCTCTTATCACATCGATGTGGTCTCTTATCGCAGAAGGACTGTTAAATATATTTGGGCCGATCATCGGCTTCATTATGAGTCTTCTACCAGATGTTAATTCACGATCTTTAACTCCATTCGCCGTAAGACAAGGACAGCCGGATTTTATCATGAATGAACCAAACCCCTTTGGTTAGTGCTGAACTTCAATGGACACGATATAAAATTAATAATTATTTTATCATTCATCGCTGTCTAATTTCTGCTCTTTTAAGATATCTAACGAAATCTTGATGGGTTACAAGAAGCAATAAATATCAATATTATCATCATTTATCATAATTTTTCCTTCTTCAATTTCCTTTCCATTTCCTCAGAATCAAAATTAAGTGAAAGGAAACCAAAAATCGTTATATGTCGTGAATTTGAAGTCATTATGACTCTCACTATAGCTTTATGTAAGAATTATGTAATCTTTGGATCTATCATTATTACGTAAATGTTATGTAAATACGTCATGTAACATCAAGGTTTACATGAAGTACATTAATTTCACATAAACAAATAGATGTCTCTATAACATAAGCGATTAATGTCAATATTATGTAAATTTTATATTAACATGTGACAATAGAAAATCGACAACGGCGAAGCGTCATGCGCAAATCCTAGATCGAGCTTCTGGTCATCTCATCCATGCAGCTTCACCCCAACAGAGTAGCCATTTTGTCATTTTGTTCGTGTTCTGTGTTTGGGTTGTGTTGTTTGGTCGAACCCGTACCATCTCGCAAAAATTTGTACTGAAGTGAAAAGAATAGCATTAATGCGCATGTGGTTTGATAAAACCCAAGTACCGTTACGTTACTCGAGCAATTAGAGGCTGAGAAAACTATCATTTTGTGGCAGGGAAAAGGTAGGTTATGTACTTATGTTTGGTGGTTTGGTAGCTGATATTTATAGACGTTATTTTATCTCTTTGCTAATAATAATAACTATGAATCACTTCTTGCAGATTTCGAAACTGTCGGACAGAGCTATGTAGCTAGGAACCATAATATTTACATCAGATCAACACTGCAACAGCCACTCCTATTGCAAGCTTTCCATATCGTCTGATTGCCGCTACACAAGAAATTTTTAGAGTCAAATTGGATGTAATGCTACAGCAGAGATTTGTGGAAGAAAGCGAGACCCCCCGGATTTCTCCCGTAGTTTTGGTACCAAATATTCACCAATGCGTGATTTCTTGGTTATATACACAAAAGTACGTGATGATGATAAGATAAGAGTGACGTAGATTATTTATGTAGCGATGATATAAATTTTACGTAATGTTTACATAAATAAATCGATATAAAATTTACATAACCTTTTCTATATAAAAATGTTTACATAAATATGATATAAAATTTACATGCACTGGAGGTATGACATTATGCAGTCGTTGTAGGTTAAAGTTTACTCTCTGGTTACCTTGTTATTATTTCATATTGACGTCACAGGTAACTTTTGTAACATAATTTTTACATCAATATTATGTTCTTGTGTTTGCTGGATCCCTATACTCAAAAGTTACAGTTTTCGAAATAAAGCTGTTTTCTCATAAAAAAAAATTTTTTGCACTAGGTAACATAATATAACAATTGTGAAGTATTCAAACATTGATGAATCACGTTATAACTTCACAAATATTCATATTGAAAATAAAAAATGGCCGTTGTTCTCCAGACATTTCAAAATGACAGTATTGTTGAATCTAATTCCTCAATACTCTGAACTAGTCTTTAAGGCAATTCTTCTCTGCTGTTCACTGCGGTCATGTATACTTTGTCTCCAATAATGCCTCAGAAATAGAAATCCGGAGGTGTGAGGTCAGGTGATCGCGCAGGCCAATCCCAAGGTCCTAATCTTCAAAACCATCGATCTTCAAACAAATGATTTGATTCACTTGTCACCTGTTGGGTACAGAGAGCAGAACCTCCATCCAGTTGTAACTAGAAGCTTCGATATTCTAGAAGAGGGAGGTTTTCCAGAAAATCCTTGACAACTATCTTTAAAATTTCGATATACAAAAGTGTTTATTTTGTCGATTGAAAACTCCCTCTCATCATGATGTTTGACAAAAATGATGAAAATCAAACTTGGATGGATGCACATTATGCCTTTGTAGAATTCTCTCAATTGACGAGCGCGCACTCTCTAAGTCTTTTTCTGCACTGCCAGCGACGTGGACCTCCCTTTTGTTACACAAGCTTTATCAATAGAAGTAGGTCTCCTCAATCAAAATTCCAATCCCTATCAGACTCTTTGAGTTGGTCCTCCTGGGCTCACTACTTGTGAAATCGCAGCAACTGGAGATGCGTTTTCAAAAAACTCTTCTTCTTCTCTTCAGCCCTTTGTTGTCCACTTCTGAACGTAGGCCTTCACCATGTTTTGTTCTGGGCTAGGCGATACCAAGATCAGTATACAAGAGGTTGCCTCATTTCGCCTGAGGTAAGAGACGGAGGGGGAGAAAATATGACGTCATCGCTGTCTAGCGTCTGCAGTGGACTGAATCCTGTCATTCGATTGCATCGGTCTGCATCGTATCGTGTCATGTGTCATTCGCGAGGTTGCCAGAAGTTCTGTTTCAACAGGAGATTTTCTGATTTTGCCCATGTGTATCTCTTCTACTCTTTTTGATAGGGATCATCTGGCAACACCTGACACAGATGACTAACTTTAAGGTGATGTCAAAATTCAATGATTAATAATTGAATCTATCATTGGTAAAATGTTACTCAATACATTTCTCAATCCTTAGTAATTATAAAAAGTAATTCAATTTAAAAAAACCGTAAAAATTCAATTAATTAATCAAGATTTTCATTATAAATAAAAGTAAATTTCTGGAAACCTCAACATTTTGCTTCTGAAACAGTTGCGTTGATACATCAAAATGAAACACGTCTTTCTTCTATTGGTTTTGGTAGGATGTGCCTATTGCTATGACCATGATGGTCTAGGTAAGTTGATACACTCTATACATTTATCAATGAAGATCTATTCGATATAATATATGTATGAGTTGTTGCCTCAAAAAAAAGTGATAATTTTTAGCAAGAAGCTCTGATGTCCTTGCACGTGCTGACATAACGCTTTTTGAAATAATCTTGAGTGATATGAAAAAAGGATTGTTGGCCATTTTGAAATTGGTTCTAGACTTCCTCACTGGAAACTATGGATCAAATCTAGCGAGAAAGCTTAGCAGAAAGTGAGTGTAATGGATGCTGCAGCAACTTCATTGAACCAAGATAAGGGTTTTGATGATTCTCTACTGGAAATAATTATTGACTCATTTCAAACGAATCGGATATTAATTTTCACTAATCTTATCTTTTTCAGTGCCCCCTGGTGATGAGCACCAACTGTATGATGTGCGTTGATATCACTAATAACAAGGAATAAAATAGTACCATTACAATAATTAAACATTGTATTGACATTAAATCTGTTTTTTATTGATAAATCTATCAAGAATAAGACATCTTAAAGGTGGAATTCCATTGCAACGTCTGGCAGTCAGGCTCTGATTTGCTCGCGTCTTGACGGCTCGGTGATAAGCCGTCGACGGTTGCGTCCCAATTGGTCAAAACATGTTAAGACACGGACGCCTATACTGGGCAGTGATGTTTGGACAATATGCAACAAGAAATTGTGGTTGCTAATTTAAAAAAAAATTAATCAATCCAATATTGGAGATCGTTTCTACTACCAGTGTCTTCTTAGTTGTTTGTATGCACGCATTGTTCATTTGATTGATGAAGTTCAACAAGTGACTTCACATCAACTCTTGACTGGTTAGAATAATATTTCAAACCGGAAGTGAATTGAGATGAGTATGTACTGTCTCATTCCCATCCCATAGCAATTTTGCCAATAGGTATGGGGTGTCCGGAAATAACCTTCGAATGATTTAAGGGATGATTCTACATAAGAAAATGATATTTTCATCTGTGAATAAACAACGGTCTGGAAATAAATAGTTATCGTTATACAGGATGTCAAACTTTTTTTTTAGTGAGTTTATCTTTGTCGATGATAAGGATATAGGTAATGCATAGTAAACACTTATTTTTAGTGCATTTACCAAAATATGTAGCTTTGACACTGATACCTTTAATAAATTAACATCAACTAAAATATGAGAATCATAGTATCACAGATTATGAAAAATGTCCATTCATATTTCACGTACAATATCTCCAATTGCGATCAACGACGTGGTTTATAAAATGGATTCCGACTTGCTATACAATGTTCGTAGCTTTATGAAACTGTATGCAAAACACAATATTAATTACACCAGGGTATTATTATTAATTGTTTGATTGCCAATTATTTTTAATGTATAAAATATAATTAAACTTTTTATTACTCTACCATTTCACCATATAAATAATGTGATATTCAATCCTCATTCTGTTCCTAAGAAGTGGTGTACTTAATCAATTCTCAATGAAATCCATATTGCTCCTGATAGTTTTTGTGGCATGTGCCTATTGCTACATTCCACCACCACATTACCAGGGTAAGTCGATATTGAAGTTGGAGTCGAGATAAAAACATATACAGCAAATGCCAAACAACTTTCGATTCACGTCATAATTGCCACCAAGCGAGTTATTATGTGATTTGCTGGTGACAAAATTTGGCCACCAGCAAACTTCATAACAACCTGCTTGGTGGCAATTATGACGTAGATCGAAAGTTGTTTGGCATTATTTTCAGATTATTTCTGGACATTGTCTTTCTAGTATCAGACCATGACGTGACTAATCCGCAACCCTGTACGATGGATTTGCTAGAATGCATAGTGAAGTCGGCCGTAAGAATGACCTGGTCTCTTGTGAAAAATGGATTTAAGGCCGGAACTGAAACAATTATTCGAGTACTTCTTGGTTATCTTTCTGACGATCCTGAAGATAGATAGATATATAGATATATGGCCGATAAGTATAGTTAGCAACGAGTTATTTTTTTCTTTGTGTTTTATTGTGATCATATTATGGAATTGCTTTTTGTTTTATAACATCTTTGAACTGGAAATCAATAAATTTCAATTGGATTTTATTTAAGGATATTATCACGACCTTTTATTTTATTTATTTGTTTGAATTCAAAATTCTCAAACATTTGAAATGATGATATTACAAAGGATGTCCCACAAAGAACAAATATTTTAAATTGTGGTGAAATTTTGTGTGAATATTAGGGGAAGAGTTGATTGGTGATTGGGTTTTTTCATATCACTCATCACTTGGGTAAGTATTTTTTTTATTAAGCATAGTTTTAATATACAGGGTGTTTCCTAACCTCTGTGACAACATGAAAGGGGTGATTCTTCGCTTAATTTTAAGACGAAAATGTGGTATAACTTTTTTTCGAATTTCGCTTTGTTTCCAAAATACAGGGTGTTTAATTTTTTTTTGATTAGTTTTTTATTTTTAATTAATTTATCTTTTACTCGATTTTGTTGAAGTTTGGTAACGGTATTTATAGTGATAACGGGCTCATTTTGCCATGAATAAATAAAAATTATCGAATACAGTGGCGTCCTGAGCGGCACTTCAACCAATATTATTGGGAAAAAAATGTACGACACTGACTTTTTTGTGTCATTTTCATTTTTTTCTCAGGTTATTCAACTAAAAACGCAACTTTTTGATCTCCTGAATTTTTATCGTATCTTGCCTAATTTTTGAGATAAAAAATTAAATCTAGTTGAGTGAGTTTTGACGCAAAAAGTAATTTTATCGCTGATGTTGAATTTTCTAACAAATACAGCAATCAATTATGATCATTTTAATGGAGAATTCAAAAACACTAAATAAATAAAAAAAAATATATAAAAATAAATAATAACAATAAAAAAAATTAAACATCCTGTATTTTGGAAACAAAGCGAAATTCGAAAAAAAGTTATACGACATTTTTGTCTTAAAACTAGGCGAAGAATCACCCCTTTCATTTTGTCACAGAGGTTAGGAAACACCCTGTATAATTTTTGATCATATTTGAAAAAACTATGGTGTTGTTATTTTTTTTTAGCTCTGAATTATGAAAATTTGGATTCGTCATACAAAATCATAAAACTCAGGAAAAGGTACAAAAATACTGTTTGTTCTGAATGCAAGTAAATCATCAAATAATTGCCCATAATCGATACATTATTATCCGATTTCTCCATAACTACTAGGTATTGATATTTATAGTCCAAGAGCTGGCGGCAGAAATGTGAGTTTCCTCAAACCTAACGGGACACCTAGCACTTGGAAGTTTATTCTGGATATCTCCAGAACATTTTGAATTCAAAAAGCATTTAATGGTGGAAAAATCTAAAAACAGGGTGTTGAAAAGATCCATGTTTTGACGGGAAGATATGGGGGCAAAGTTGACATTTTGTTAGGTGTCCCAAAACCAGAGTTACTTGTCACCAGCACTCCGACTATTAATACAATTGATCAAAAACAATAATTTTTTTTATTGCGCCACAATTTCGAATAAATAAAACCGAATTTTTATAAGAGACATTTCGTTCCTGATCAAGTACGTTGATAGTTTTTGAAAATGAAATACGTATTTCTTCTGATAGTTTTTGCGGCATGTGCCTATTGCGACCAGGTAGTGCTTGTAGGAGGTAAATCATCTTTAAAAACTTTAGTTTCACACAAAGAATGCCAAATGTTCAGTTTCATGAAAGTTTGTTATCAATCTTTATAATTTACAACAATGGACTTTTTTAAATTTAAGTTTGGAGTATACTATCAAAAGCTTATTTTTCATTTCAGGACATAGTATGAACGTTGCTGGCAATCGCTCTTTATCAGAAAACGCAAAAGGCTTTTTATCGGCTCTCAATGCTAAAATCCTAGGTCTTGTGAAACACCTATTGAAATTAACAACGAGAAATATTTTACAATTAATTCTTAACAGTCTAACAAAGAACGACCATTGAGTACAAGTCCGGATGAAAAGTGGTGAGATTTTCATTTCTACATCTGTAAATTTGGACTATTTTGAAAAATGATTTAAAATAAGATTAATGTAACTGTTGGTAATATCAATTTTTTTTTCAGTTCACCACAAAGTAAGTCAATAAAATATAATATAGGAAGCATCAGTGGTTTGTTTATTTGATGATCTAACTCTACCTTTTCTTTTCCATATCCCAAATGTTCCACATATATTCATTTTACAGTTTACACCTGATGACGATCAAAGGATAATGATCATCATTTAATGTATTGTCTTCAAAAAAAGATATTGATCCTGCGTGCATATCAAATTTTATACATTCATTTTGATTTTTCTCGACTAGGTATAAAGCTGTATGTGAGGTATTAACGAAATTTCCTGTTATTTTATTTAGAAAAAATAAAACTTTTCAAAAGTTGTGTGTCCTCATGCAGGATAAAAGGGTAGAAATACGGTTAACTTCGTATGCAAGTGAATCATCAATTGCCTATAGTTGAAAAAAACATTATTACCCAATTTTTCCATAACTACTACTGATGAAATTTAATTCAATTCATCAAAAACAATAATTTTTTTATTACTCTAGGGTCGTATAAATAAAAATTAATTTTTATAAGCCACATTTGGTTCCTGAAGTGATACGTTAGCAGTTGATAATGAAATACGTGTTTCTTCTACTAGTTTTTGCAGCATGTGCCTATTGCGACCAAGTAGTGCTTATAGGAGGTAAATAATTGTCTTTGTCTATGACTATTCAATAATAGATGTATACATCCAGTTTCTATTGGTCAATGCAACTCGTTACTCATACCAGTGACTTTTTTTTATTACTCAATTATTTTTAACCAATGAAATGATCTAATGTCATTACTCCACTGTTTTGGAACCAATCAGAACATTCGACAAAATGTCAACCTTCAAATCCATCATTTTGAAACAGCCCATTTGACCGTCCATACTTGTTTTATAGTCATTGTCACATTGTGTTAACAACCTAACCTCACTTTAAGTACGGTCGTTGTCAAAAAGTGCCGTCCAAAGGAAATTGAATATTGCAAAGTTCACTCCAATCATTGAATAATCAAAGAAAAAGAGAGAAACTTCGTCCTCGTGAGTAATATTCACCATTTCCCGCTCGTTGAATAATATACTATTTGCTATGACTATTCAATGATAAAAGAATTATACATCCTCTTTCTATTGGTTAATGTGACTCGTTACCAGTACTCTCAATTGTTTTCAACCAATGAAAAGAATCTATGGTAAACGCCAAACAACTTTGAATCTACGTCATCAATTCCACCAAGCACGTTGTTATGTGATTTGCTGGTGACCAAATGTGGATACCAGCAGACTTCATAACAACGCACATGGTGGCAACGGCAACGATGACGTAGACTCAAAGTTGTTTGGCGTTTCCTATAATGTTGGTACTCCACTGTTAGTTCAAGAACCAATCAGAAAGTTCGACAAGTTGTCAACACACGTCAACCCTCATATCCATCATTTTGAAACAGCCGTCCATACTTGTTCTATAGTCATTGTGTTGACAACCTAACCTCGCTTTATCCTACATTACAGTATAGTTGTCAAAAAGTGCCGTGCGAATGAAACTAAATATTGCATACTTCGCTCCAAATAAAATACTCATAGAAAAAATGTCGTATTATACTATTACTCACTCAGATGATTACGCAACTTTATCCTCGTGAGTAATAGTCAGCATTTCCCACTCATTGAATAATAAACTATTTCACTTCTCTTTATGTTATGTTATTTTAGGTCATTCCATGCAAGCTAAGGGGCGTTCTTTAACAGAATCCGCAAAAGGCTTTTTAGCAACTATCTGGGATAAAATCTTAGGTCTTGTGAAGAAACTAATGAAATCTGCAACGAGAAAGGTTTTGAATCTTATTCTTGACCATCTCACAAAGAGCGATGTTTCCTCGATCGAATCCGCAGAATACGACTATCCTCTTGCACAAGTCCAACGTAGACGGAACATCGGATGAAAGGTAATGGATCATTTTTTTGTTAGATTCATCTACAAGAAGAGATGATTTTCGTTTAATTGTAGATAAGATTGAAACTGATATCAATTTGTTTTTCCAGCTCACCAGAAAGTAAGTCAATAAATTCAATATAAAAAACATAAATCGTTTTTATTATCTGACAAACCCCCCTCCTAATAATGTGATTCTTTTGACTAGCATATGAATGTTGAATCCTTCCAAACATACTTTATTGTGAAAATCCTTTATTTGAATGAACTTCAAGAATTATGCGCTTCAATAGAAAGAATATCAATTATTTTAACAATGAGGAAGCTTCTGCTTCTACGCCTGCTCCTATCAGCTTAGCTTGAGAACCTATAAAGAAATGACTGTATGTGGCGTCGTCGGGGTCACAGCACTCTAGGAATTGAAAAGGATTTAAACCATTTGTGGGCTGCAAGGAACCCAGGAAGCCTAAGCATCTAGATCTGCATCTTTTTCATATCTTCAAGATGTCGCTTTTACAAGTATAGAGCGCAGAGATCATCGTCATCAAAAAGGCATATAAACCAAGAAATCATACAGAAACTTGGAAGTTCATCCGCCATAAAAATCATGAAGGCAACGCAAAAAAGATCCTTCCGGATGAACAGATGGGGTCAAGGACTAGCAATTCCAGTGGGACTGACCTAAAGGAGTCAACAAGAATGAATCCTCCGATTTGGCACTCCGGGCTCCTACTCAAGATGACAAGCTTGAACCTCTCAAGCCTCCTCACTACAGTATGGTCAAATTCCTGCTAAGAGATCATTTCAGGTCACCTCAGACGGTTTGACGTTCTCCTCTAGGTAAATCAGGGCAGGAGTCCCGCAAGGTTTCTCACTGACCCCCACCTTACCTTTCCAAGATACCAAAATCAGAGAACTCCAGTTGGACAGGTCAGGAATCGCTGTTGGGGCACAGCTTTAATTTGTAAATCAGGCAGGGTTGAAACTCTCATATATTTGTTATGCATTCTACGCAGCTCCTGCATGGGCCACAAACCTCAACCTCCAGGAGCTCCAGCCAATTGTGTAGCTCGATCCCAACAGGTGAAACAGATTGTAGCTGATGTAGTTCCTCCGCCAAGTTTAGTTGACAAATCACAGGCAAAGATTGAGTCAGCGCTACCCTCTTCAGCCGTTCAACAAACCCTCCATCCCTCACCAATCCTCAATGCACAACGATAATTTCAGATACTCCAGCGGACATAATAATATCTATGATAATATGTCAGCCCCGATTCGGAACTATGCCATCAAGGTCCGGAACTTCGCATCGCAATTGAGGTATTGAGGAAGGAGAAGGCCATGAAAGTAAATTAAGACCGAGCATCGTAACTTCAATACAAAAATAAACACTGACCTCAATAATTTATTACAGTGACACTACTTTACTTACGTCCCTTTATTTCACTTGAATACACTTAGACTCGGAACTATATGAAGTGACCGATAAGACGCATCGCATCTGAGGTATTGAAGAAGGAGGTCATGGAGGTGATTGGAGAGCGAGCGTTGTTGAGGCAGGAAGTGTTTCATAATCACCCCAATCAAAAATATCACTTATCTCAATAATTTAAAACTGTGATATTACTCTACTCACGTCACAACAGACAAAAAGTTCACACACATTCTTATCACTCAACAGAGTGAAAAAAAAAAGATTTGAGCTGTCCTTGGCTTCGTCACTCCTTTCTCGATTTCCTTAGAGAAGCAAGAAGTGACTACCAAGCCCCTCCACCACGACAAGGTCTTACAGCTCTTTGGAGGGGAAAATAGGCGAATGTTGCACAAAAATATTTTTTTTGTCACACTGAATCTGATAGTTTGACCGAATCCCTCTCTGTAGAGGGTCGGGTTCTTTAACGTGCCTACATGGATGACACGCGACCAACAGTTTAACGTCTCTTCCGAAAGACGGTGCAGAGGATAGTCACTTTCACTCAACAGAGTGAAAAAGAACATAGTCGTGCTGTCCTTGGCATCGTTAGTTCTTCCTCTGCATCCTTAGAAAAGCAAGAAGTGACTACTGAGCCCCTCCACCGCTACAAGGTCAAACAGCTCCTTGGAGGGGAAAAAGATTTACGTACGGAAACTCACCCCACCCGAACTCCTTTCACTTCACTTCTCACTCATCTCCCACCATCCCACTTCACCCAAAACCACACCAAATAAAACAAACATAACAAAAACTTAATCAAATAAAATAATAACAATCAAGTAGTTTGAACACTCATGACTTGAAACAAAAATTTAACTCGACAAAAGCAAAGTGAGAGCCTATGTCAAATGTTTCCTGTAGTAATAAGATCAAAAATTATTAAACGAAGGCATCAAGTGTTATGTAAAAAATATCAACAACTTATCGTGTAAAATGGATTAAACAAATGTATAATTCAAGGTCAGCGTTAATAACAAAATAATCAACAATCAAATTCATTCCTCTTCATCTATCATTGACAAGAACAAAGTGTAATAATATATTTTCAAAATATCAAATAATCTTTAAATATCAATATTATTGATTGAATTTTCCATTACTCACCAACAACTCTACAACTAGTCAATCACATCTCTCACTTAAATCCACCCAGCACTTCACATCACGATTAGCAACAATAATTAATTGTTGATCATTCAAACAATTCACATTCACGGACATTTTTGAACAGCCCATGCACACCTGACGAAGCTTCATGAAAGACTTATCCACTATTTATTTACTTTTGAGCGTGTTGTGGAAGGGTGAGGGGATGGGTTTTTTTTTTGCGCAATGATAAGGATTTGGGCCACGTGATGCGTTTTATTATTATTATTATCATTACTATTAACACCATTTGTCTAATGAACAAAATGAACAAATAATTAATTATTTTACATTTATTTAATTCACTTTTACGATTTAGAGGAATTGATTTGATTGTTATAGCTTTTGACTATTATTGTGCATTTGTTTAATTCATTTTACAGTTTGAGCCTCGAATATTAACTGAAGTTACTCCCAGTGACTGATATGATTGTTGATATTTTTGTTATGACATTCAATTATTTTGGGTTTGTTTAATTTGTTTTAAAGGTTGATAGGAGCTGCTAACTTGATCGTTGATATTTTTGACACAACATTTAAAAGTTTTGCATTTGTTCACTTATTTATTCAAAAGATTGAGAAGAATAAACTTTAACAAATGCAAAATAATCATTTGTTATTATGATTGAAATAATTTCTCTTGATCTTTAAAAGCAAATAAACAAATATATAGAAGAACATTAAAGACAATTATTATCAGATTGCTTCTCCACAATCATCAAAATAAATTGAACAAATCTAAAATAGTTTTAAAAAATATCAAAAATTCGTTAAATATCAATATTATTGAGAGAATTTTCCATTATTCACCAACAATAAACAATCACGTAAACTAACTCACGACTAATCAATCCCATCTCACAATTAACACTGCATCCAGCATCTCACATCACGATTAGCAACAATAATTGTTTGACGTTCAAACAGACTGATTTCCCTGTCGGGCGATATATGGCGGAGTGAGCGGTTGGGGTTTGTGCATACCGATAAGGATTTGGGCCTACTGGTGCCCTTGGGTTCTGTTACGAAAATTGGAAATGTTTTCTATTATCATTATTATTATTACTGTTTACACTATATCAATTAACAAAATGAATCTGTTTATATGTTTAATTCACTTTTAAAAATGAGATTTGAGAGAATGAATTTAATTGTTCATATTTTTGTTATAACATTGCATTCATCAGTATCAAAATTTGTTCAATTTATTTTCAAGATTGGGAGGGATTTATTTGGTTGTTGATATTTTTGCCATAATTTTTTAATCTTTAGCATTTGTTTCAATATTTATTTTATTTTTTTTTAGGTTTGTTCAATTTATTTTGAAGATCAACAGGAATGGATTCGTTTGTTGAATGATAGCCAAAGTAAGTAGTATTACTTATACCACTATCTATCGATTTTTCCTTTTTCGAATATATCTATTCTGTATCATATTATATCATTACAAATCCTGATGTTGAATTGATTATCCTAAATTTTTCAAATAAATTAAACGAATGTTAATCAATTAGATGTTATAACAGGATTATAAACAATGGAATTCATTCTCTTTAATCGATCTTCAAAATTAACTCTTAACCTGTTAAACCGATTAGATAATTTAATTTTTTCCTTTTCAAGAACGAAATGTGATGATGAATTTTGAAAATATCAATACTATTATTATTGATGGAGTTACATCCGCCACTCACCAATCCATCCAGCACTTCACATCACGATTAGCAACAATAATTATTATTGTTGAATATTTAAACAATTCACTGACATTTTCAACCCGCACATGCACACCCGACAAGGCATATCATGAAAGACTGATTCACTGTTTAGTGTTAATCTACTTTCGAGCGTGTTGTGGAGGATGGGTTAGTTTTTCGCGCAGTGATAAGGATCTGGAACACGTGATGCGTTTGGGTCCCGTTATGATAACTGAAAATTTTTCTTATTATTATTATTATGATTATTACTATTGACACTATTTATTTGTCTAATTAACAAAATTAACAAATAATTGATTCTTGTACGTTTGTTGAATTTTCTTTCACGATTGAGGGGGAATTAATTTAATTGTTGTCATTTTTGTTATAACATCCAACGATTGTGCATTTGTTTAATTCATTTTACAGAATGAGAGTAGCTCTACTGGTATGACTGTTGATATTTTTGTCAATACATCCAATTCTTTTGAATTTGTTTCAAAAAGATTGCGATGAGGAATGCATGAATTTATTTGTTGATATATTTGCTATGTTTTTGTTTTCAACATTTATTTTGTTTAATTTATTTTAAAAGTTGAGAGAAATATGACTTTGATTGTTGATATTTTTGTTATAACAATTAAATCTTTTGCATTTGTTTAATTTCAATTGTTGAATATTGGTCAAAACTTGAAAAATATCAAATATTAATATAATTGATGGAATTTTCCATTTCTCACCAACAACAAACAGTCACGTATCAAATTCACCACTAATCAATCACTGAACAATCCATCCAACACTTCACATCACGATTAGCAACAATAAATAATAATTGTTAAACATCCAAACAAATTACGGACATTTACAACCCGCACATGCACACCCGACGAAGCACCATGACACACCATATTATGTGAGGACGTTCTGCATTTTTTGACATAATAGTGACAAATGAAAATATAAAAATGACAGCCAGGCGCTGCTGTTTAGGAAACAGGAAACCCCTTTTGCATCAACCCAGGAAGCCATTGCAGGACCCTGAGATCCGAGGAATGAAAAATCATCTTCAATAGAATTTTATTCTGTTAATATTTATACATATTTGATAAAGCTATGTTCGAAACTAAAAGTAGAAAGTGAGCGATGATTGGTTTAAAAATTGGATATAGTAGGTAGGTTTTGAACCTAGAAAAAAAAATCAGAAGTAGCAAACTAAATTAGAAAGTCTTGTGATGATGAGTATTTTTTTTTTATGTTATACACTCAGTTATAGTTTCCATTATTGATAAATTGCAAAAATTGGCCAATATACCTAGTATTAGGACATCAGTTTGAACGTTTATTTTATTGTTATTCAACTTTCTTAATGGCGATTATAGAGGATTATGACATATTTTAGTTAATAAAAAATATAAATTATTTTGATATTTTACTAATATGAAATGAAATCAAGAAAAATGAGAAAAATCATCTGTTTCAAATGGACTTTTTTTTTACATTAAATTGATGCCTACAAAATTGTTACTATTCGACATAGAAAACTTAAATGCATAGGATTACGTGTAATCCAGAAGAATAATACAGGGTGTCAACCCTAAAGTGTCCCCACGTTTATCAATCGATTTGAAAACATTTTTTTTTGCTTGATAGGTTTCGACAAACACTTTTTGAGCATATCATGCCAAATTGGTTCCAGGGGCGTACTTATAGGTAATTGTGGGGGTCAAATTCCAGAAAATTATATTAGAGCATCAAAAAAAAAATGACAACGGAATCTTGATCATTATCACCAAGTAAACTGACTAACAAACCCCAATATCTAACAAAATAAAAAATACCGACCTCAAGAGAAGATTTTTTGCAGTTCAAATATGACTTATTTTTTGTAGATTCATAGGTATACGAGGGAGCAACAAAAAGTTTCCTTTTTAATGGAAAGGTCTAGTTATTTGTAGCCACAAAAGGACAAATTTTTCTGATTTAAAATATACCATATTTGTTAACATTTAATTAGGTAATTTTCGCTCTATAAAAAAGTTGGTCATGGAAACTGATGATCATTTCCACTCAAATAATGATTCTATTTTGGATCCTCTCCTGATCATAGAGACAAAAAAAAATTGCCAAGATTATGTGGCCTTTTACCCCATTAAAAATGCTTTTAAAATCATAAGTGTGTTTCCTTAAGAACCTGAAATCACTACAAGGCACATTATTAACAAAAATTGATATGCCATTAAATCGCCAATAAACAGGAATAAACGTTATTACCCCATTTCTCCATCATTAGTGTTGAAATTTAATACAATCGATGTAGAACTATAATTTTTTTATAGCTCCACAATGATATATAAAGAAAAAATTATTTTTCATAAAGCACATTCTATTTTTGAAATAGTTCGTTAACAACTAAAAATGAAATACATTTTTGTCTTACTTGTTCTTGCGGCAGCAGCCAACTACACTGGCGCCGGCGTCAGCGCCGATCAGGTGGTACTCAAAGGAGGTAAGTGGATTTATCCATCTCAATAGAACCCAGCAAAAAAACATTTTTTTTTTTCATTTTGACCTAGACCCAATTTACAATCATTTTCTATCTTAGGACATGGGTTGAACGTTGCGGGTCGCACTTTTGCCATTAAGAGCATGTTAACGGCTATCCAGGATGCGATCAGCGATTTTGTGAAAAATGTAACCACATATGCAGTGCAAATGGTTTTGAATAATCTTCTTGGACGTCTGGAGAGCGAGGAAGATCACTCGGCCAATTCCTTAGATCGAGAACCCATGGCAGAACCAGAAGCGTCCTTGGAACCAGAACACTCGCTAGAAACAGATTCTGTCGGCCCCGCTACAATGGAAGAAGTTGCGAAAGAAGTGAAACGTAGGCGTAGCTACTTTGGATAAGAACTTAAGGATCATTTCTTGGTGAGGGTTCTATTTCGACTTGTTGTGGTCTACTATTTAGCATTTTTATGATATGTTTCATTGTCACTGTATTATCAATTTTTTTCATTTCCAGCCCACCACAAAGTAAGTCAATAAATTGAATATAAGAAGTTTATATGCATGATTTTTTATTATATTCCCGTCCTATATACAAGATTATGATCAAGGGATAAAGGATCATTTTGAGTGAAAACGTTATATTAGACGATACAAAAATGAAATCATGATAAGGAAGATCCAAAAATCTACATAGAATGATATTGTCCAATCTTAACGTCAAAATAAGTATTATAGGCGCCACCTCTTATCAATGTTGTTAACATTTTAAAAAGAACGGGTTAAACAAGCTTATGCGAAGACCGCAAGAGAATTCCAAACCGAAACGCACAAAAGGTCAAGTCGTAGATTTGCATATTAGTCCGGTATTATTGGAATAAAATATTTTACTTCGGACAAACAAAAATCCATAATTTGTAAATAATTTTCTATTTATTGATCGGAGATGAAATACTTTTTCAATGAAAATAATTGATTTCTTTTTGCCAATGTAGCCTATAAACGAACGTCGCTACAGTTTTGATTTTTTTTTGGCAAATATTGTTTATGAGTGAACTTAGCTAAAATTTTTACTGTATGGGCATGAGTGATAAGATCCCAGAATTTGGCCAACGGCGGCTCGTGATATATTTTCTGCACTGCGTTCAAATAATATTTGAATATATTTATGTCATCGCAAAAAATAAGTACCTCAACATCTGGATGAATTTGTTAATCTTTCAGATGTTGGTGGGTACCTATTTTTTGTAATGAGCCATAAATATTATTTTAGCTCACTGACTAAAAATATATCACGAGCCGCCATTACGTAACTTTCACGATTATGATAAATGTCAGGATGGCAAGGATCGCAAACCTGTGCTATTCGCGTAAGTTTTCGGAAAAGTCCAAAATTTTGGCACAGATTCAGTTTTATAAAAATAAATCTAGCTTGAGGAACTGTTTTTCGAAAAAGTACGATCCTGATGAACATCTACGAAGAAGAAGACGGAATGCTGAATACTATACAATGTTCCCATAATTTTCTCATACTTCGATGTATTATCATTTTTTAGTTTTTAACAAAACTATAATATGACGCATAGAGACTCTTTTCCGCTACTAGATTGAAGCTTATAAAATTCTCTACAATTTTTTTTTTTATGACTTTTCTCTAGGACCATTAGTTTTACCCATTACGTTCCAAGGAAAATGAATATTAAATATAAAAAAATTACTTTATGCAAAACATTTCCTTTTTTGCCGGGCTGTGAATAGTCAACTAATGAACCTACTTTAAAAAAAAAGCTTCCATAAGGTAGTTTTTTTTTGAAAAAACTAAAACAAATGCGAAAACTTGGGTATAAACAACTTTTCTCAAGGATTCACACAACCTATCAAAAAAACGTAAGGAGAAATCGGATTGTCACGTGACTTAGTTGGTCCGATTATAGTGAACAGCATTATTAGTCAAACTAACTGGACTAGGACAAAAAAAAACTATTAAATTTTTAAGTTTTTATTTTTCACTCACTGCTGATTGTATGTGATGAGAAGTATGTTGAAACAAAAGATTTGTCAAATATGAAGATTGGATTTCAGATAAAGCGTCCTCTAGAGGCAGAAATAGATAAACATTTTTCCACAGAACGTTACAGATAATCAAGTTGAAACTTTGTACCAAATTTCATTTTTATTTGGTGAGAAATGTCCGGAATATATCAATAACTAGAGAAAAAAATTTGATCTTTGAGTGCCAGTAAATATTGAGATTTCGAAATCTCGTTATATATACAGGGTTTTTCACTTAAAACTCCGCACGTCAATATCTCGGAAACGAATGGGAATATTTGATTTCTATGAAAAGTAGTCGATGTATGGGGTCGAGTAGTTATTTTTCACAGTTAAAAAAATTCGACGCCTACCAAGAGTAAAGCGTCGCGACGCATCGAAAATATTAATCGATTGCAGGGACTTTGAAATTACGCGCATGCTAAAGTACGTCTTATTTATAAACTTTTTTGTTATTCAGGCGAACTCATTTATTCTACTCAGTTTTGAGATATACAGTGTGTCTAAGATAAGGATGTCTATCATGGGGATCTTGAAAACCGTGAGAGATACAAGGTCAGTTAAATGGAGGCAAAGTTGCGTATTTTGATGCTTAACAAAATGCCGTTTCAAAAGCCAAGAAATTCCGACCAAGTCCGAAATTATCCCAAAAAAACCAAAATTTTTCAAAATTGTTTTCATTTTTTTCTGACCACATTTGAAGAGATATTTTGAAATGAATGGAACTTCTGCATTGCCACTTTTTGTCTTAACAAAATAGCGTTATCAAATTGAAGAACCGACGTTTCGTCTATGAGCAGTCATCATCAACTTTGTTTTTTAAAATACGGTCCTGGATTTTTTATTACGGATTTTAAAAGCCACTTTTGTTCCTAAACCAACAATGTATCGCACCAATCAAAAAAGAGGTGGTTGTTTTTAATCCTATTAAAATAGTATTATTTGTCTCTCTCTAACACATGAGTTCTTATGGAAAAATCCATCAACATAATTTTTTTGAATAATTGCGATACATTGTTGGTTTAGGAACATGGGAGGCCCTCAAAATCCGTCATAAAAAATCCAGGACCGTATTTAAAAAAACAAAGTTGATGATGTCTGCTCATAGACGAAACGTCGATTCTTCAATTTAATAACGCTATCTTGTAAACGGCAAAAGGTGGCAACTAAGAAGTTTCATTTATTTCAAAATATCTCTTCAAATGTGGTCAGAAAAAAAAAAAACAATTTTGAAAAATTTTGGTTTTTTTCGGATAATTTCGGACTTAGTCGGAATTTCTCGGCTTTTAAAACGGCATTTTGTTAAGCATCAAAATACGCAACTTTGCCTCCATTTAACCGACCTTGTATCTCTGACGGTTTTCAAGATCCCCATGATAGACATCCTTATCTTGGACACACTGTATATCTCAAAACTGAGTAGAATAAATGAGTTCGACTGAATGACAAAAAAGTTTACAAATAACTCGTACTTTAGCATGCGCGTAATTTCAAAGTCCCTGCAATCGATTAATATTTTCGATGCGTCGCGACGCTTTACTCTTGGTAGGCGTCGAATTTTTTTAACTGTGAAAAATAACTACTCGACCCCATACATCGACTTTTTTTCACAGAAATCCCATATTCCTATTCGTTTCCGAGATATTGACGTGCGGAGTTTTAATTGAAAAACCCTGTATATATGCTCATCAACATTATTTTGTCACATACAATTACCTCCCTGAGTTTCCTAACGTTATTCCGTGTAATACAGGGTGTTTCATTATTATTGCAAAAAAATCGGGGTGTTTCCTTGCTTTAAAATATGAACAAAATTTCCTGTGAACATGTATCCGGAATGCTTTGTTATAGGTTACAGAACTACAGCGTGACAGAACTACAGCGTGATGGAATTTTATTTTAATTTTTATTTTTTCTAAATAATATTTAAACTATGATGTCGATCTTTTGATGAGAATTGGTAATTAGAGGTTTCTTATCATGCGAAATTCGAATTTGATAATAGTATGGCTCTTACTTGTAGAAGGCGCTACCTACACCTATTTTTCAGGATACGAAACAGGTTAAATATGTGTAGGTAGCGCCATCTACAAGTTAGAGCCCTACTACGGTCAAATTCGAATTAAGCATGATAAGAACCCCTGATAACTAATTTTCATCAAAATATCGACATTGGTTCAAATATTATAAAGCAAAAACAAAAATGAAAATAGAATTTCAACACCCTGTAGCTCCGTAACGAATCATTTCCGGATACATGTTTATGAGAAGCTTTATTCTTATTTTGAAGCGGGAAAACTCATCCTGAATTTCCCACAATATTAATAAAAGACCCTGTATAATATGATCATTCAGTTGTGTTTCCATATGCATGAAGCTAATTTTCACCGGATATATGCAAATGTAAATAAACAGTCATCGTTTGTGACATTTTTTGAATGAATAGAACAAAAACTCAACACCACTAGACAATCTACAGGGTGTCCGGAAAATCAACGATAATACTGAAAGGGGTGATGTACCAACTCATAAGCATACAGAACAACATGATATAACCTTCGTAAAATTTCTATGGTTTTCGAGATATTGCCCCTAAAAGTTCAAAATATTCAATAAGAAATCTTATTTTACAGAGAAATAATTTATTTTTATTTTTTTTAGTACGTGGAAATTTTCGTGAGGCTTGTAATTGCGAAGGACAAGGTTGTGGGGAGCAGTGAAAAAAAAATAATAAAAAGAAAAAGAAAATATTATAAAGAAGGGAGTTTTCGTGGCGTAGGGACAGAAAGGGAAATGAGAAAAGTTGGCACCAGGCGGGATTTGAACCCACGACCTTCGTCACGCCAGGATAACGCTCTACGAGGTAGCTCAGTTGGTAGAGCGTTGTCCTGGCGTGACGAAGGTCGTGGGTTCAAATCCCGCCTGGTGCCAACTTTTCTCATTTCCCTTTCTGTCCCTACGCCACGAAAACTCCCTTCTTTACATTATTCGGACAAAGAAACTTCCCTCAAAAAAAATATTATGTTTTTCTGGAAGCTTATGAGTCGGTCTATCACCCCTTTCAGTATTATCGTTGACTTTCCGGACACCCTGTATTTGCACACTCGATAATTCAAGTGTCTTTGCAATAATAAATAGAATAAAATTTATATAATGTACGGATAATGAGGAAATGTTCTTGAAACTGACATGTGACAGATGTCAATTGAATAAATGACAGATGTCAGACTAAGATGGTCACACAATTTTTTGGCGCCATAGTTTGTCTTTCTTGTTGGGCTCGCGTTTCCAATGTTTGCATTGTAATGGCGTAATAATATTGGATAAATTAAGCATATCATCATATTATCAAAGTGTGGTACATTTAACATATTTTTAATGGTCTGAGACTTCGAAATGAAAAAAAAAAATCGAATCAGTTTTTTTTAAATTATAACAGTAATTTTTTGACTACACTCCTGTCCTACAGCACTTCAACTCTGGAAAGGAGACAGTCTTGCACACGTCGACAATATGGATTGGAGCAATCATCTCGAATTCCCAAGATTTAACTTCTTCTTCATATTCACCATAAGTCAGTTTTTCAGGATTGAGACTGTTGATGAAATAAATTGATATTATCAACACAACGTAATTCACCACAGGCGTTATTCGACTCATAAAGTAACCAATATTCATAAAAAAAATCTCATTACCCCATTTCCCCATCATTAGTATTGAAATGTGATTGAATTGTGCAAACCCTATAACACATTTTTATTATTTTAAAGCTTGATATAAACTGAGGTGTCAATATATAAGTCACATTCTGTTCCTGAAAGCACAATATCACAAATTGCAATATGAAACTTGTACTTCTTCTAGTAGTTTTGACGGCATGTGCCTTTTCCCATAGCATGGTGGAAGCTAAAGGTAAGTTCACATATCTTTATTGCAAGGTCCTACAACGTGAATGTTTTTTTTTCAATTTAAGCACATAGTCGTTCCGATGTATTGTACGATGCAATGAGGGGCAGGATTTCTTTCCCCACCGCCATCTGGACGATTGTGAAAAAAGTCAAGATAGCGATTCTACAATGCATTGTTGATATACTCTCAGACAATGGCTCAGCAGAGGGGGCGATGGCCAGACACATTAACATGAACGATATTCAAAATAGAGCTTTGAAAGTTCTCAAAAGCCTTGTCAGATAAAGTCTATGGTAAGAATTTATTTTTAGAGCAATTTCAACATTTTTCTGTCATGATCATTTGTGCAGAATTTAATTGCTTCTATCTGCAAAGCTACTGAATAATTGTGATTCTATACTTCTTCATTATTTATTTCAGCTTTGTCTGTACAGAGGTGTGATTTGTAATGTACGACCTAGAAAGCTTGTCAATAAATATCGAAATTATATGGGCATTTATTATTTTAACGCGACACTCCCTCTTCATATTCCTTCCGTCAGGGACTAGGCTATATTTATTTTTTAAAAAATCAGGATCTAGGTGATGAAAGAACAAGTGAAAAATGTTGTCATCCCATAGGCGTGCATGCGGAGTACGTGATCAGGAATGTTAAATCATATGTCCCCAAATGATATGAAATTTGCATGCATATACTAATTATTACTTATCTGAACAGCTGATATACCTACACAAAAACAAGTCGAGTTGATCATTCCACACCTACGCCTATGACCAAAGCTGTTGCCACAGGATGTCATTTGTAGCCAATCAGAATGCTCGAGAATAGCACAGTTGCCGATTGCTATCATTCATAACTGTTTAAATACTTCCTGATTTTTCTGCCACAATACTCAGCAGACAACATAGATGTCAAATAGTATAGTTGTGCATGGCATATTCTGATTACGAGAATAATCGATAAGCTTCGACCAACTTCGAGCGTCGACACAATATCCACGTTGGTGGACAAATACTTATTGCCCCCTCCTTAGAGCATTTCGTCCCAAAATGTCCTCATATCGGTATCAGCGGTATGTTCGTTTGTAATAACAGTCCGCTGTCCTTTGGTGTACTCTCCTGTAGCAAACCAGGATGTCAAAGCTACCACTCTTGAAGATCAGCATGCTTGTCACCAGTCTCCAGTCTATTCGATCGTTGATCATCTTTCAAACGCGTCAAATCCCTGAGTTGGTTAAGGGTTCCAAATCTGTTATTTGGAGTGTCTTCCCCCTTCTGCTCTGTGTTGCCGTAGGTCTTCACTGGCCCAGTGAGCTAACAGGTGTTCAGCTGGTGCTCCGAATAAATTCAGCTGCCTTTCCTGCAGAATGGAGGGGATGACCTGATCTGCATCACTTCAGCGTCCTGATGGTTCCATCATACCAGGAACAACCCTCGGTTTTCCTCGTGATAGCTTCTTGACCTTCTTGATCCTGTGGATGAGGTCAATGATACGCTCCTGAATCTCCCAAGAATTTTCTAGTTTTGGAGAGAAGCCACGTTGCCTCTGTGGGTTATCCAGCCAAATCAAATCGCCAACCTGGAACCTGTCTTTCTCAGCTACACGTCATAGGCATTCATTCTGTCGCTTATGTATATCGTCCATCTTTTTGCGAAGAGTGCTTGCGTAATTTTCTACAACGACATCTTCACCAGGTGGACAGCCAGACTTCAGATCATAAGAGAGTCGGAGTTTGCAGGAGCTTCGCCTGTCGATTCGTGTTCTGCAGATCGCTGCCAAGAGAAACAGGTGGAGGTGCTCGTCTCCGTCTTTTTGATGGTCCAAGACAACTGTCGGTTATATAGACTAGGATTTATGCGGAAGATACTCTTGGAATACACTACTGGGGGTCTCGCTTGACCAGAAACAGTCCCGGAAAGAGCGCGCTGAAGATTAATGTTCTCAAAATAGGGGCTGAAACTCTGGGTCGTGGATTTTTTCAACTGGATATCTACTGTCCACGTGATTAGATCATTTCTTTCCCAACAGATTAATCGGTAGTGTTCCAGTCATCCTGATATAAAGTACGTCGATTGATAAGGTGCAGAAGATCTTCAAGATGAGGGATATTTTTTTTTCCAATCTCCTTATCGGACAAGAAGAATTGTTTATAAGTTCACCTTAGCCAGGTGCGATAAAAATCAATTTTATTTTTAATTTGCGTCGTGGTTGGTTAAATAAGGAGTGAATTTATTTAAAAGTCTAAGTATCGGTTTTTAATTAGTCAATGGGTAAGTTGATCATATTTCTTTTTAAATACGTTCTTTAATCTTTGAAAATATACATATATACAGGGTGTTTCCCAACCTCTGTGACAAAATGAAAGGGGTGATTCTTCGCTTAATTTTAAGACGAAAATGTGGTATAACTTTTTTTCGAATTTTGCTTTGTTTCCAAAATACAGGGTGTTTAATTTATTTGTTTTTGATTAGTTTTTTATTTTTAATTAATTTATTTTTTACTCGATTTTGTTGAAGTTTGGTGACGGTATTTATAGTGATAATGGGCTCATTTTGCCATGAACAAATAAAAATTATCGAATACAGTGGCGTCCCGAGCGGCACTTCAACCAATATTATTGGGAAAAAAAAAACATTTTCAGCAGTTTATTTAACTTTTTTTTATTTATTTAGTGTTTTTGAATTCTCCATTGAAATGATTATAATTGATTGCTGTATTTGTTGGAAAATTCAACATCAGCGATAAAATTACTTTTTGCGTCAAAACTCACTCAACTAGATTTAATTTTTTCTCTCAAAAAATAGGCAAGATACGATAAAAATTCAAGAGATCAAAAAGTACCGTTTTTAGTTGAATAACCTGAGAAAAAAATGAAAATGACACAAAAAGTCAGTGGCGTACATTTTTTTCCCAATAATATTGGTTGAAGTACCGCTCGGGACGCCACTGTATTCGATAATTTTTATTTGTTCATGGCAAAATGAGCCCGTTATCACTATAAATACCGTTACCAAACTTCAACAAAATCGAGTAAAAGATAAATTTATTAAAAATAAAAAACTAATCAAAAAAAAATTAAACACCCTGTATTTTGGAAACAAAGCGAAATTCGAAAAAAAGTTATACCACATTTTCGTCTTAAAACTAAGCGAAGAATCACCCCTTTCATTTTGTCACAGAGGTTAGAAAACACCCTGCATATATTTTTTTTAATACATATTTTAAAGCAGTTTGGAATTTTGAAGGTTGATACTTCACTAAGTTCAACATTGTTTAACGTGCTCTCTATAATATCCGAATATCTTCATATTTTTTTCACAAACTCTGAAAAACTAATTCTGCATTCAGCTGCATTTTCAGTAATTTTTGCTTCAATATACAGGGTGATTCAAAAGCCTTCTACATTTCAATCGGAAGCTCTGTAAGAAGGGCCACTAGGAAAAAGAATCATAGGAACTCATTGTTCATAGCAGTCATGCCCCCTAGCGGTGGACATCCTTTATATTTCCTGAGATTGCATGGAACTATACATATCATCAGCACTATAAACACCAAATTATTTGAGCTTTTATTTGACTTATAAAATTGCGAATAGTCATAAAAAAAATCTCATTATCCATTGGTATTATTGAAATTGTACCAAAGCTATAACATATATTTTTTTTTAATTTTAATTTGATATAAATCGAGGTGCACATCTACAAGCCGCACTTTGCTTCTGAGGTACACAATATCTCATTGCAATATGAAACTCGTACTTCTTTTAGTAGTTTTGATGACATGTGCCTTTTCCCATAGCATGGTGGAAGCCAGAAGTAAGTTGACTTTTCATATTTCCATTCACACTGTCCTACAAAGAGGATATCAAAATGTGATGGACTTGATCTAGAATGGAAATTACTATAATGATACAAAATTAATCTGAGACATGGAAAAGATGGTACAACATTATAAACATACTATAAACTAAAATTTGAACAGTAAATAACTCTTGATTGCTTCTTATTAATTCTATGATAATTTTTTGTATTCGATAGATTTTCCGAAAATTGCAGACACTGTATCTTAACCTCTCATTCTACTGACATTGTTTTTCCATGTGAAAGATAGATTTGTCATAAGTTTTATTTTTTTCAATTCAAGGTGATCTGAGTCCTTACGATTCATTATACGATGCAACAAGGAGCAGGTTTTCTTTTGTTAGAGCCATATTTGCCCGTATTTTTGAATTTCTAAGAAGAGAACTTGTGAGGGACGTTGGCGTGATTCACCATAATACGGTGAATGTCATATTGAAAATTTGATGGTCATTTGGAGGTTCCTGCTAGCGCTCCCAACCTCACAATCTGGCCTTGACAATAATTACCAAAGTATAATATGTTTGATAAATTTATCGTAATATGACAAAAATAAATAATATTATAGGTACAATGTGTTTTTTGTTTGGAATTCCAATATTTCCGTCCATATGGAAATATTGATTGGAAGTTTTAGAATAATCAATTACCACCATTACTCTCAGAAAATGGCCCAGCAGAAGGGGATTTGGCCAGACACATTAACATGAACAAAATCAAAAATAGACGATATTTGATGTCTGTGGGATGAAGACATTGAGGTAGATGAAAGTTTATCATGAGAATTAGAGAGCAATAAATGTTGAATATTTGAATATTCATGTTTTCTTTACACTTACATTGGATGATCTTTTGTCAATAATAAATGGATCTACATTTATTTGGAAGAGATGGTTAGACTAGGTTGCCCCACAGTTTTCTGCTTCGCATTGCTTTCACTCGGAGGCCAAATGGCCCATTGTTATCCCTTGTTTAAAGAGGTGTCTCCTTGGTCTTTACCTGCAGCCTTTCTCTTCATCGTTCTTAACCACCCCATGGTTTTCACGAAGTTCAGAATTAGCATGATGCCTACATGTGCCGCTTTCTCCAAGTCTTCAAGGTAGTATCCCATATTCCTGAAGCGTCCTTCCTTCAGAGTTGGGCAGTGGCACAGTAGATGTTCTATCGTCTCATCCTCCTCGATGCAGTCCTTGCAGAGCTCATCAGTCCCATTTTCGAAGCATGATTCCGATTTCACAGTGTCCTGCGATTACTCCCACAGGGGTGCTCACAGAAGATTTGCTCTGCTGTAGTAATTTCCCTGTCTTCCCCATATCCAAGTTGAGCCACAGAACTCTCGATGTGTTGCAGTCGTCACGATCGCTCCACCTGTCGCTGTGTAGCTTCACCATGTTTTTATCTACTGTATCTTTCAATAGTTTGATCGTTGATAGCGAAGTATTTTCCATTTCGACTTAATAATAATAATAATAATAATAATATCTTTATTTAGCCTGAAGCTATAAAAATTACATAAGGTAAAAGTCTAAAAGAAAATAAAAATATTAACAACCAAGTACAAAGTGAAAAATAAATCTTAAGAGTATTAACAATAATATTTGTAAATATGTGTGAGTAAAATGTAAGATGTAAAAATATAAAATATAGTATTTGTAAACTGGACAATACATGTATCTAACTTATTACGGGGTTACGTAAAAAATATAAAAAGCCATTACTATACGATTTCCATCACATAATTCTTTAGAAGTCGTTTGAATGTTGGGAGATTATCACAATTCTTTAAAGCTGTTGGTAGACAATTGAATTCAAATAGGCCCCTATTCAAAACCGAATTGTACATTTGAAATGTGTTACATTTATGATCTAGGATAAAATCGTTCTTATTTCTAGTTTCATACCTATGAACATCTGAAAATTTATTGGCTCTATTACACAAATACATTGGTACTAGTTCATTCTTGATTTTATATATAAATATGAATACATTATATATAACTTTTTGTTCTACAGATAACAAGTTAGTGACACTTAACATACATTTGACAGGAGTATATTTATTACATTTCAAAATCGTTCGCATTGCACGGTTCTGTATCAGCTGGAAATCATTCAGTATTTGTTTTGGCATTGAATAGAAAAGGGTTGCGCAAAAGTCCAGGTGGGGCGCTGCAATAGTTTTATATAACAATAATTTCGTTGTCATCGATAAGTTCTTCCCCACTCTTGATAAGAAATAACATTTTTTAGAAAATTTTCTCATCACATAATCAGCATGTGCTCGGAAGTTCAAGTTCACATCAAGAATAATTCCCAAGTATTTAATTTCCCTATCATGCTGTAGTTGATTCCCATTTATATGCACATTTACATCATTCACATTAATATTGGACAGTCTACATTTTTTGCCAAAAATACTAAATTTAGTTTTGGTTACATTAACACTAAGACTATTTTTACATAACCAATCCGACACTAACGAGAGATCACTGTTCATAGAATTCTGCATGTGTTCCAAATCTCTACCGCTTACATAAATCATTGTATCATCTGCGAATAAATGAATCATAGTATGATGTATAACATTAACAATATCATTGATATAGATCAAAAACAATAAAGGTCCCAATACTGTTCCTTGAGGAACTCCGTGACTGACCATCATTGGATCAGACAAAGCGCTCTTAAATCTAACAATTTGTTGTCTATCACACAAATAGGATTTGAACCATGTTAAAGCAGAGTCCCTCAAACCCATTTTCTCAAGTTTTTTGATGAGAACGTCTCTGTTGATAGTCTCGAAGGCTCTTTGAAAGTCAAGAAACACTGCTAAAACAAAGTTGTCCTGGTCTATTTCTTTGTTAAATTCATCGATGACATTCAAAATGGCAGATTCGCATGAATGTTGTCGGCGGAACCCTGATTGATTAGTCGTCAAAATGTTGTTCTTTTCGCAGTATTCCAGAAGTTGTTCCTTGACAGCCAACTCGAGCAACCCTTCATAAACAGGAACGGAATTTATCGGCCTGAGATCCTTACAGTACTTCGCACTAGCCACCTTGGGTACAGGCGACACCACGGAACACTTCCACTCCTTAGGAAACTCACCGTAAGACAGTGATGTATTAATGATATCAAGCATTCGATCCCCTGTCACCGCAAGCACGTCTTTGAAGACACTCGTGGAAATACCCGTCGCACCTCCCCCTACCATTTTCATGCTACTGACATATTGTTTCATGTCAGCCATGGCGATTGTTCTAAACTGCCCCAACGAACACCCAACTGTGGAGACGGTCTGGACAATTTCTTCCATACTGTCTGTAGATGAAATAGCAGCAACTATCGCTTCGACACTTTCGATAAAATACCTGTTTAGCTTTCTGGCAATTGATGACTCTTCTCTAACAGTACCATCATCAAAAATGATGTAGTCGGGAGCGGCAGCATAATGGTTCGACAGTAGCAATTTTAGATTTTTCCACAGTTCGTATGAGTTCCCTTTGTTGTCGTCAATTTTCTCTTTAAAATATTTGTCTTTTTCTGTTCTTATTTTGTCAACAATGGCATTTCTGATGAGCCCGTTGTCGGCCTCTTGGTGCACAGCTTGAACGTATAGTTGGTCCCGTAGTCTCATCATTTCTCTAATTTCTGCAGTGATCCACTTTTTATTTGCATACTTTTGTCGGATTTGGATAGATATTTTTGGACACATTTTTTCTAGAATTACAGAAATAGAGTTAACGAATGTGTTTGCCATTATGTTTACATCTGTAACGCTGTTGTTCCAATGAGAATTCCGCACTTGATCCTGGAGGTAGTCAGCATGGTAATTTCTCATACTTCTTTTGGAAATAGTAATGTATTGTTGTTCAGCAACTTCATAAGGTATTTGGATGGAAAGTGTACTATGATCAGATATCTTTGGTGTCAAATGCACTTTGTGCGCAATGTGCTTGTTGTTGGTGATAACGTAATCGATTAGCGTTTGACTGTTTCGTGTTATACGCGTTGGTTCTTGCACTACTTGGGTGAATCCAAGCTGATAAATCTTATTGGTGATTTTATTCCCATAAAATGATGGCTTGAGCAGGTCAAAATCAAAATCTCCTACAATTGTATTTACACCTTCAAAATTACATATTTCGTCCATGTAGTTAGAAAAAAAGTCCACAAAAAGTGCATTCTTGTTGTTGGGCGGGTGATATAGGACTGTATAAAGACAATTGCTCACTGTCGTAAACATTTCAATAGACAACAACCAAACAAAATTATCAACACATTTACTGGTACCTACTTTATACTTGCAGCCGTTTCGGATCAATGCTATCACTCCTCCAGTCCTTTTGTTTGTTGAGAGGCACTGTTGAAGCTGGTACCCCGCTATTTTCAGTTCACTTTCATTGATTTCTGAAGTCACATGCGTCTCAGATAAAAGAACTAACTTAGGTTTCCAATCACGTATACATATCTCGATTTCATCCTTATTATTCAGAAATCCTTGGCAGTTACTATAAACAACATCAAAGGTTGAGGCATTATCACAGCTTAATTGCTATTGTATGTACTTGTTTCTTTGTATCTTCTCAATCCGCTTGAATGTTTCACATTGTACATTATCCCAGCATGCATGATCAGTCTTCAAGTTGTAACGATACTTTTCGTTTGCGAACACACAGTTTATACATTTGTAGGTCTCACACTTACAGTCTTTCACATCATGGTCTCCAGCACATTTAGGACAAACTCGCACCTCCTTACAATCTTTCTTAAAATGGCCATATTTACAGCAGTTATAACACCGCACTACACCTTCGTCCTTTCTTAGTCCCAATTTCGCCAGTTTATCTGCCATCATGTTCTCCTCAATATTGCTATGTCCAGGAATCCAGCATAGAACGAGCTTCTTGTTTCTAATCCAGGACAATACCTCACGGCAACTCACCACTACCTTTGACCTTACTGTATCTGATTCTAGTAGTATCAACGCTGCTCTGCTGTCTGCATAGATTGTGACGTCTTTTGTTATGTTGTCTAGTCTTTGCTGCAGGTTGATGCTTAATGGCAATGATGCAGAATGCCACATCCTTTCTCAAGCTTGATAGACTCTTAAATGTCTAGTTCCTTTGAGTATTTCCTGCTCCTGTGCCAGTGTCTTTGCTGCGTCTGTAAAGATGGATATCTCTTCCTCCCTTATGATTCAGTCTTGATTCCAGTCTTCTCTAGTAGGTATTTTAACCACTACCTTATTCTCAAAAGAGCTCCTGGTCACCATGTAGTCTGTTGCCGTTTGTAGCAGCTTCGCCTCTGAAAGAGATACTTCCTATTAATTTATGCGTCCCCAAAGCTGGAATATTCCAATTAATTTTATCTTCCAATCAAATTCACGTTGGAGAATGAATCCGATATTCGGCTATTATTCCTTCATGTCACTCATAAAAAAAAAGGAGAAAGAACATTCCTCGTTCCCCAAACAGCAGGCTTAGACTTTACAGCACGTGTGGAAACCTTGTTCTAAGGGCCCATTCTGATTTGGAAGGTGTATGTTTTTTTTATAGACACAACTGTACTAACTAGGTACATATGGTCCAAATCGCTGCCTTTAGACAAGGTAACTTGGCTGACAATTACGCACATGAACATTTTCAATGTAAAAAAACAATACACCCTTCCTTTTTGTTGATCTCCATTTTCGATAATACAAAACATAAAAGTGACGCTTTGCGCCTTCTTGACATAGCAGATTTCTAGATACCCTTGTCAAAAATAATAGGTACTCGATTATTTTTAATGCATCAGAGATATTATTTTGTTTTTCCAAGCAGCCAATTTGTTTCAAACAACGTGAGCGAAAAACTTGAGCTTACATCACATTCCTTCACCATTTTTTCACACATCACAGCGATCGCCATTTCGCACACACCGACGCCAAAATCCGATAATGTTTTTTGCCAGATTAAATCGATTACTACAATGGTGAAAGAGCAGGATGGTGAGGTTACGTTAACCATGGAAGTATGATGGTTGCGCGGAAGGAAGGATACGGTGGTACGTTTGACACCGAATTCATGCGTTTATAGAATTACTGTAAAATGATTGAAACATTTTTTTTTGATTGTCTGAAGATTTTTTCAAAACCAAAATAAAATTTGGAGTTCGAGTGTAGGTACAAAAGTCTCACACTGTTGATCATTAACTTCTTGACAGTAAGTAAGAAGTTTATGGTCAACAATTATTTAAACATTTATTTTGATTTTTAGTTCTGTTTTTCAATGAATCGTTCCACATTCCGAAAAAAATCAATCGTGAATTTCTTAATCATTGAGGTTAGGTTGAGAACATGGTACATTCACTTGGAATTTGATGTAGAATTCGAAAATAAAATAAAAAATAGAAGTTTCCAGTCAAGTTGATGGTCGGTACTTGTTTTTGATTCACCCTGTATACATGAAATTACCATAAAAAACCGCAGTCAAGAATAAAAATTGACGTGACCGACTGTCCGAGCGTTTTTTCACATAACAAACCCCTGAATTTTAAATGAATTGTTCCAAACTGGGCGTCCTCAATGTATATGTAAAAAAGAATATTGGAACTATACATACCAACATAAAATTGCCAATAATCACAAAAAAATTCAATACAATTAATTTTGATAAGATTGTGCAAAAGCTACAACAATATTATATTTTTTGTATTTTAAAATTGGATATATATATATAGATCGAGGTGCACATTCATAAGGTACACAATATTGGGTACCTTTGCATTATTGCAATATGAAATTCGTACTTCTACTGGTTTTCACGGCATGTGTCTTTTCCCATAGCAAGGTGGAAGCCCGAGGTGAGTTGACCTACATATTTTCATTAACCTCTAAAAAAATCAATCCTCCTGTAGGACCTATACAGGAGGATTGATTAATTGATCTAAAAATCCCTTCTTTCAGATCATGGACGTAATTCAGCGAAGGCCCAGGCTGCTGCTGCCGAGAAGGTCAAGGCCCTTGAGGAGGTTTTGGAAAAAGTCCAAGACATCAACTTGAACAATATCCAAAATAGAAAATCCTTGATAGATGACGTGTGGAAAGCAACAAGACAATGGTTTAGATAAAAGTCTATTATGAGAGCAATAAATTTGATATACATATAGTATTTGTTCTTTGATAAATTTATCTACTGAATTCTAGAGGTACATTCACAACAAATTTTGAAACAGCACAATTCTGTGGACAATTATTGTAAATTGCAATTCATTTAGAGAACTGCGTTCACATTCAATTCAACTTCAGCACTCGCTTGAAATACACTTAATAATCGTGCCAATGCTGAAGTGGAATCGAGCCTGACATTTCGTCCACCTAACCTTAAAATCGTAACTTTGCCAAATTTTTGTCACGTGAGTGGTACTATAGTGAACGTTAGGTAACCTTAACGATACGATTGTTCACCAATAGAAATGTTCCATGCATTTGTAAGCTGCGTAACAATTGTGATACGGATGGGTTAAGTTAACGTATGAGCCATGTGTCATACGTAAATTGATTTCAGAAAAAAATCTAGATTCCAAGGATGACTCCTCCATTTGGTCAATGACCTCCCAAACATATTCCAGAAAAAAAAGTTGTACCTACTTCAATTATTATGTTACAATTAAAATCAATTCAATTTTCCATTTCAGTTAACGCCATCTAGCCGAGACGGCGGAGGTCAAAAATTCAAAACCAAAAAAGTTTTTTGAAGTGCAGATCATGCTCTTTCATATGAGCCCAAGCTTGTTTCAATCGGTCAAGCGAAACGGGAGAAATCTCCGTTTGTTTAATAAAACAATTGAACTTCCCCCACCACGTTATTATGATAGATAGAAAAAAAACGTTTTAGACAAAAAGTGTAGGTAAATAGTCAGTTAATCCGAAAATGAGCTCATCGATATATTTTCATTGGACAAAATTCCATAACAATCATATTTTTCTACTTGGTGTTGGTTGTTACGCCCCCTAGCGACCATTTCAGAAACTTGAAAATATTTTCCAGGTTTTTCTCTTGGCCGTTTTAGTAATAAAATTTTTTGCCGCAAGCCTCTACGATGTATAGTTTTCGAGATACAGTACCTCGCATTCTTAGTTGGCCACCCTGTACACCCCTGAAATCTTAAATAGAAAGGGGGGTCGAGTGATACCTTATTTTGAAGGGCTTTCGACACTGATTACAACTGCCAAGTTTGAGGTCTCCGCTGTCATTCCTGTTGATATGAAAGCTAGTCAAAATTTTATTTTTTCATTTTATTTTATTCAATAAATAATTACTCGCAAGAGTAAACTTGTCCATACTAAGAGGATATGATGAGAGACTGAAGACCTCCAAAACGAGCTATCAGTCAGGCAGTCAGGCCTCTTGACAAGGATTTCTTTTGCCCTTTTTTTTTTTTTTTTTTTTTTTTTTTTTAATACTTCTTTGGAGTGATAGGGTATCGTTTTGAAACAATTCATTCCCCAATCAATCATATCCCCTTGGTAAAGAGAAGTTAACTCTTGCGGGGAAATATTTATTGGATAAAATTAAATAAAAAGAATTACTTTGTCAAGCTGTTATATCAACAGGAATGACAGCAGAGGCTTGAAAATCGGTCTTTGTAATCAGTGTCGAAGACCCTTAATAATAAGGTATCGCTCGACCCCCCTTTCTATTTAAGATTTCAAGGGTGTATCTCATCCTGTCTTAGGGGTTACAATGAGGTCGAGTTTATGGGTTTTTTTTTGTTCCCCCTTCGTTTTATAGAATCTATTTTGAGCGTTTTTGGCAAGATCAGGCCACCTAAACACTTAGAAAGCCTTCTGGACATGGTAACAGGATACACAATGCTTCAGCTCCATGAATTTAGCAAGAATATCAAAAGACTGCTACAGATTATAGAATGGAATGGATAAACATTACAGAAGAAGAACTAAGAAGCGTCGTGTGTAGATGATATCAACAAAACTTTATACTGATAGATATTTTTATCCCAAACCATTGTCGAGATACAGCCACTCCGTTCCCATATCCGGACACCCTATATATTTTCTGATACTGAATCTATACATATAATCAACACTATTAACACCAAATTATTCGAGCTTTTAGTGGACTCATAAAATTTCCAATATTAATAAAAAAATACATCATTAGTAGGTATTGATGGTATTGTGCAAAAGCTATAACAATATAATATTTTTTTATATAAATCGAGGTACACATCTATAAGCCACATTCTGTTCTTGAAGCACAATATCACAAATTGCAATATGAAACTTGTACTTCTTCTAGTAGTTTTGACGGCATGTGCCTTTTCCCATAGCATGGTGGAAGCTAAAGGTGAGTTCACATTTATTACGAGGTCCTTCAAACCAAAATGTGATGAACTTAATCTAGAAAGGGAATGACTAGTACACAATTATTTTGAATCAGAGCCCCTGCTGAGAACCAAAGATGGTATAGCAAAGTTCATTGAATTAATATACTATAACCTAAAAAAAAAATTTTTTTTTTTGTATTCGAAATTGGTCTTCAGTGGTCGCTGTATCTCCTGTTCTACAAAAATGTTCATTGACATGTGAATGTGTTTAATTTTTTTTTATTCAAGGGCATAGCCGTTCCGATGTATTGTACGATGCAATGAGGGGCAAGATTTCTTTTCCCACCGCCATCTGGACGATTGTGAAAAAAGTCAAGATAGCGATTCTACAATGCATTATTGATATACTCTCAGACAATGGCTCAGCAGAGGCCAAGACTTTGCCCAGAGACATTAACATGAATAAAATCAAGAATAGACAATATTTGTTATCAAATGGGAAAGGACACTGAGGCAGATAATAGATTTTTTTTAAAGCAATAAATTTGATATATTCCGATACTCATGTTTTTTTTACACTCACATGGATGGATGAATGTGCATTTATCTCGTGACAGGATACTGAATTTCTATTAATTTATGCGCTCCTGAAGCAGAGATGGACCAACCGCTGGAATATTCTATATAGAAATAGATTCATATACAGGGTGTTTCCTAACCTCTGTGACAAAATGGAAGGGGTGATTCTTCGCTTAATTATAAGACGAAAATGTGATATAACTTTTTTTCGAATTTCGCTTTGTTTCCAAAATACAGGGTGTTTATTTTTTTTTTATTAGTTTTTTATTTTTAATTAATTTATCTTTTACTCGATTTTGTTGAAGTTTGGTAACGGTATTTATAGTGATAACGGGCTCATTTTGCCATGAACAAATAAAAATTATCGAATACAGTGGCGTCCCGAGCGGCACTTCAACCAATATTATTGGGAAAAAAATGTACGCCACTGACTTTTTGTGTCATTTTCATTTTTTTCTCAGGTTATTCAACTAAAAACGCAACTTTTTGATATCTTGAATTTTTATCGTATCTTGCCTAATTTTTGAGATAAAAAATTTAATCTAGTTGAGTGAGTTTTGACGCAAAAAGTAATTTTATCGCTGATGTTGAATTTTCTAACAAATACAGCAATCAATTATAATCATTTTAATGTAGAATTCAAAATTACTAAAAGAACCTCAACAAAATCGAGTAAAAGATGAATTAATTTAAAATAAAAAACTAACCAAAAAAAAAAATTAAACACCCTGTATTTTGGAAACAAAGCGAAATTCGAAAAAAAATTATACGACATTTTCGTCTTGAAATTAAGCGAAGAATCACCCCTTTCATTTTGTCACAGAGGTTAGGAAACACCCTGTATACATATACAGTGTGACCCATTTAGATTGGAAACACTGCAGTAAAATTGTAGGTTATTAACCGATTTCAACCTTTTTTTTTTGAAATGTTAAGTTATGAAAGGTCTACTGTTGATCAAATTTTAAACTGTTTATTTGGATTTTCATGGTATATTACACTTCTTATTCGTGATAAAAAATGGCGAATTTTTATTAGCGTTTTTTTTTATTTAATAAATCATTACGCCACTGGATTCAGAGTGCTTCCAATGTCTGCGACCAAAATTTCACAAAAATATATTCATAAATAACAAAGCTACGACAACTTCAAATTCATACATTCTCTAAGCTAACGGTCACAAAAAAAATACCTTGCATCACCGGTTGCCATGGAAAAATTATAATTGGTGGCTGAATGGAAATGTAGTATATTAAGGCTTATAGTTATTAGTTTGGGTTAGTTTGGGTTAGTTGCCATGGAAAAATTATAATTGGTGGCTGAATGGAAATGTAGTATATTAAGGCTTATAGTTATTAGTTTGGGTACCTGATTGTCAATATCTAGGTTTAATCATTTTTTTTTGTTGTCTTGAGAAATCAACAATAAAATCTCAGGCCAACAAGAAAAATCAAGAAAGGATCACACAAACCCCACATTTTAGTAATTATAATGGTAATCATATATTATTATACAATCATTGACAGAATCCATTTTGAGTGTGAGAATTTCTTTTCAAATTAAAAATTAGTAGCCTTGTATAAAAGTTCGAGTTTAATTAGGTATTTAATGTATTTTTTTTGAGAATTCGTCATTAAGTTCCTTTTATCAGTATTATGAGTAATAGTATCTGCACAGAGTACATTCTTTGTTAAATATTTATTAATAGGTGGGAAGGTTTTTTCTAAATGTAGGTAGGTATAAGTCAATGGCAGAAACATTGTACCTATTTCATGTAGAATGACGGTAAGTGATTTAGTTCCTGCAACTTTAATCCAAATATGAGTCTTCAATTCCATTGGTATTTGAAGAAAAAAATGAAGAATAAACAGTTATTTCTTTTGCGTTTATCCTCACTGTGCATATACAGGGTGTCCCAGCAAGGGTGGCCACCGGCCATATCTCAGAAACTACTGGACATGGTTAGAAAACCAAGACACTTTCACGTCTTTTTGGTACAGGGCTCATTGGCGTACCGATCTTCGTGTGAGTAGGGGAAGGTAGTGAAAGTGTAATTGTTCAAGTGGCTGTAACTTATAAACGACTTGTCCGATTTTGTTGCGTATAGGCTTGTTTGAAAGATGAATGTGAGTACTTTCGTATATCGTATCCAGTGATGCGTGATTGTCTCCAGAAAAGTTGATAGAAGGCGTAATTAGAATTAAAAACAGTGTTTTTCATTTTACCGCAAAAATTTAAATGGTACGGTATAATTCTGATAACAGAATCGAAATGAAGATTGAATTTACAAGAAAAAAAAAAAAAAAAACCTTGAAACCTCAAAACAATAAATTTTACATAATTTGGACTAGTTATTATTATCAGAATTATACCATACCATTTAAATTTTTGCGGTAAAATGAAAAACACTGTTTTTAATTCAAATTACGCCTTCTAGGAACTTTTCTGGAGACAATCACGCATCACTGGATACGATATACGAAAGTACTCACATTTATCTTCCAAACAAGCCTATACGCAACAAAATCGGACAAGTCGTTTATAAGTTACAGCCACTTGAACAATTACACTTTCACTACCTTCCCCTACTCACACGAAGATCGGTACGCCAATGAGCCCTGTACCAAAAAGACGTGAAAGTGTCTAGGTTTTCTAACCATGTTGATAAAGATATACCTCAATCTGAGAATTTCCGGAGAAATCTCGAATTTTAATATTTAAGCTTTGATTGCGCCCCCTAGCGGCAAAATTTCGAAGTTAAAAATATCTTCCAGCATTTTCTCGTGGCCACTTTAGTGATCATATTTTTTTTCCTGAACTTTTAGGTCCAGTAGTTTCCGAGATATGGCCGGTGGCCACCCTTGCTGGGACACCCTGTACATGTATTTGTTTCTGTCATTGTCTCTTTCAAGTTTTTCTAGGAGTTGGCAATTTTTATATTTTTATATTATGTATTGTGTTGTTGAATTTGTCAATAAAAATTGTGCAGTTGGTTTTATTTAAAAAAAAGGATAAAGCAAATTCAAATTAAGTATAAATAATACATATTATTGCTTTTCTGCTTTGACTAAGAACAAAGTTAGGTTCGAGACTATTCCCTTGAGTTCCTTCATCGTTCTTGAAAAGAATTCTTGAGAACAACACCAGGAACTATTTTTTTGACAAGCATATATTCAAAAAGTGAAAACCACCGATCGATTATGCATTCTACATTTGAACTACATTTTCCAATTTTAATAAAAGCTTTTGTGAGACTAAGACAACAAAGCTCGACAAAACTACAAAATTTATCAACAAAGAAACGTATAATCAACGATGTTACCTCGACATTGAAAGACTAAAACTAAAATTCTTAAAACATTCATACTCTCAGCAAAGCAAAAATGATACCTGTTATTTCCAAAAATTGACGTCTTTTTTTTTCAGTATTCACAATATTATTTCAAATCCCGTTTGTTAGGTACTGATTTTTCTCTGCTGAAGTATTCAGGGTGTCTCACGGTGACCGTCCATTAGAATATCTCGGGAAATGAAGCAATTGTGATTCTGAAAATTTGTATGGTGGGATATTCATAGATGTTCTTCTCAAATGAAATAGAAGCAACGTTGCACGACTTCCGGTTATACAGGAAGTAGTGTCAACTCGCTTATTTTGAATAGAACACCCTACATATTATTATTTTTTTGGATTTTACGTAAAATTCCAGGCAGATTTCATGTATCATGTCCTGACAAATTTGTTGGTTTTAAAAACAAAACAGTATTGGTTTACTTTCGTTTGACACGAATCAATTTAAAATTGACATTGAATTAAATTTAATAATAATCAAAAAGACATTTATTTGATCAATTAAGCCTGGTGAATAACAAAAATGGTTCGATAAACAAAGTGTAATATTTATATAGATTTGTTATGTTGTCCAGTTATTTCACTTTTGATGGAAATAGACTGTATCTTTATATTCACATAGAAATCAAGCGATGTTGAACATATTACAGGGTGTCTCACGGTGACCGTCCATCAGAATATCTCGGAAAATGAAACGATTGGAATTCTGAAAATTTGTATGGTGAGGTTTAAAAGGATGCTCTCGTCAAATGAAATGATAGCTACGTTGCGCGACGGTTATACCGGAAGTAGGTGCCAACTCGCTTGTTTCAAATGGAACACCCTATATATCATTACATTTTTGGATTCTACGTAAAATTCTAGGCAGATTTCATGTATCATGTCCTATACCTAAGTATGAGCGTTTTTGAAATATTTTAGTTTTTATGTCAAAAATGACGTTTGAAGGCTCCTATCTAAATGTGAATTACACCTTTAAGAAATCCTTCATTATTTGATTTGTATTGGATTTCTTGTTAAAAAGGACCTACTTTGATCGAATTTTCACAGCAATATGAAAACTATTATTACAGGGTGGGCCAAAAATAAGATCAAAAATTAAATTCAGAAAACGGCCAAAAATCAATTTTTTCAAATGGAAACCCCTAATTTTTATAATTTTATCTTATTATGTATTGAAAATAAGCGTGAGTTTACCTTATATTGTTCATTCCAAAAATTGAAAAAAAAAAAATTTTTGGAGAGGACAATCTTATACAAACTTACCATAATTTTGAATGCACAATGAGATAAAATTATGAAAATTAGGGGTTTCCATTTGAAAAAATTGATTGTTTTCTGTTTTCTGGGTCATTTGTCATAATTTGTCATAATTGCAAACAACGATACACTACCTAGTAGATGAAAAAACTCCAGCTTACATCAGTCTCCTTCGCCATCCTTCGACCGGCAATGATTGTTTCACGTTTATATCGATTTTTAACATTACGAAAGCGTAGAGGGGCCACCTTAAAATAAAATATGAAATTTCGTGTTTTTTTACAAAATTTTGTGCGGCACGAATCATGCACGAATCATGCAAAGAGGTTCTGCAGAGATAATGCAGAACATCAACAATAACCAAGGACTGAACACATTGAATTTTACTTCTTTTACTTCGAAGTAGAACTGTCAAGTTTCGGCTTGGCAAACGGGAATCCTATACTTAAATTTTCAAAGGAAACTGTACCTATACCTGAAAAAAAAAAAAATAAAAAAAATATCGTTTATTAGCAAACAAGCTATAAAAAAAAATACATGTTTTACATAAAATGGTTAGAATAAGTAAGTAGTAGAAATTACGTAATAATTAAATAGTGTTATAAATATAAATATGTACAATGTTCAATACAAAAAATTAATTATTGGCATAAACACAAACTTTGGAAAAATTAATTAACAATGGACAGAAATCTGCAGCGATATATCACTTTTTTATGAGTACTTTTCTAGTATAAATGCCCTGAGGGAATTTTTAAAAAAATAAAGATTATCAATGCTCTTCAAATCAGCAGGCAAACTATTAAACTCCACCAGCCCTTGATAAAATAGACTTTTTTTTTGGTTTTTGGTAACTATGAACATCACTAACATAAACCAAGTCTCTACATAAATAGTTAGGTAAAAGTCCAGCTCTCATTTTGTAAATAAAGATGATACACTTGAAAAATATTATTTGTCTAACATTCAAAATAAATATCACAGGTGTATAACGACTAGAGTTCAGGATTATTCGTAAAGCGCGATTTTGCAGTTTTTGGATATTACCCGTTGCTGAACTGTCATAAAATATCAGTGAACATAGAGTAACAAAAAAAAAACATCCATATATTTTCTTCAGATTTTAATATCTTTTGGTTTACGTGATGACTAATGATCAGATGCAGTGCTCTCCTTGACGAAATTTGAAAAAAATATATATACCCATATTTTCCTCGAAATAATTATGAGAATTGATCTGAAAAAACAATGCAAAATTCGAAAAAACATAGGTCCACATTATTTTAAATAATTTTGTCAAGGGCCTTCGTCATGGCTATTTTTTTCAATAAAAATATGTTTTTTTCTAGAAAACGTTTCATTTCATCGATAATGAACAGGAGTACCTTTTTTGTAGCCTAAGGTTCAGGCTATCTAATTTTTTTTTCAAGTCTTTATCATAGAGGGTGTTGAAAATTTAAGCATTAGTATGTACAACCTAGTCCGCCCCTGGTAAACTAAACAAGCTAATTATGTTTTAAGGGCAGTATTTCAAGAGGTGATGTTTACTGTTTGTCATAATAAATTTTTATCAAATTATTTCGAGTGGTTAAAAAGTTATTCAAGAAAAATTGATTTCCAGTGGCGTCCTTTCGGGGCTCATATCTCCGTAGAGAGAGCCTCTAGGAAAAAAAATTACGGGAACTTGTCATCTTATTTTTCAATGTCCCTTCTGAATCCAAGAGATCTCCCACATTTCCTCATTTTTGATATTTTGTATAAGTCGGCAAATTTCTATGGAGTCATTCGATCAAATTCAATTAAACATAACATGAATTCACGATAATTTAATCATCGCATGACGTCACAGACTTCCAAAACGGATAACTCCAACTTAAACGAACATAACAAAAAAAAACAAAAAGTGTGAACCTTTATTTTAACATGATTTGTTACGTACGAAAGCGTAGAGGGGCCACCATAAAATAAAATAGAAAATTCCGTGTTTTTTTACAAAATTTTGTAAAAAAAGTCAGAATTCCGAGTTCTTTTGCAAAATTTTGTAAAAAAAGCCAGAATTTTGCAAAAAAACTCGGAATTCTGACTTTTTTTACAAAATTTTGTAAAAAAACTCGGAAATCTGTCTTTTTTTACAACATTTCGTGAAAAAACTCGGTATTCTGACTTTTTTTACAAAATTTTGTAAAAAAACACTAAATTTCATATTTTATTTTATGGTGGCCCCTCTACGCTTTCGTATACGTAACAAATCATGTTAAAATAAAGGTTCACACTTTTTGTTTTTTTTTTGTTATGTTCGTTTAAGTTGGACTTATCCGTTTTGGAAGTCTGTGACGTCATGTGATGATTAAATTATCGTGAATTCATGTTATGTTTAATTGAATTTGATCGAATGACTCCATAGAAATTTGCCGACTAATACAAAATATCAAAAATGAGGAAATGTGGGAGATTTCTTGGATTCAGAAGGAACATTGAAAAATAAGATGACAAGTTCCCGTACATTTTTTTCCTAGAGGCTCTCTTTACGGAGATATGGGCCCCGAAAGGACGCCACTGGAAATCAATTTTTCTTGAATAACTTTTCAACCACTCAAAATAATTTGATAAAAATTTAATATGATAAACAGCGAACATCACCTCTTGAAATACTGCCCTTAAAACATAATTAGCTTGTTTAGTTTACCAGGGGCGGACTAGGTTTTACATACTAATGCTTAAATTTTCAACACACTCTATGATAAAGATAGCCTGAACCTTAGGCTACAAAAAAGGTACTCCTGTTCATTATCGATAAAATGAAACGTTTTCGAGAAAAAATAGTACATTTTCAAAATCATCTTTCGTACGTGGTACAAACAGTGCTTTTTGTACAACCAGTTTGTAATAATTTGAAAAAGAATAATTATGAAAATCAAAAATAAATAATCAATACACTGCAGACAAGTCAGACAACTGACAAGTTTACTGAGAACTGTCAATGTCAATCATGGTTACAATAGGTGTGTTTCTTTTGTGGTGCGGATTCATTGTCATCGAGATTGTCACGTGATTAGTTCCTTTTAGTATGCTAGGCTGTCACGTGGTTATTAGATTCAAAGGCGTTGGGATCCAAGGAACCGTTGCTAAGCGACCTACTTTTGCGCCCGTGGGCGCTTAAGTACTTTTAGGCCCGGCTGCCAAAATTACCGACTTTCCGCCTGCTTTGCATGCATTGAAAAGTGGACTTTACGTGTAGGTTGTACAAAAACATATTTTTATTGAAAAAAATAGCCATGACGAAGTGATGCCCTTGACGAAATTATTTAAAAAAATGCGGACCTATGTTTTTTCGAATTTTGCATTGTTTTTTCAGATCAATTCTCATAATTATTTCGAGGAAAATATGGGTATATATATTTTTTTCAAATTTCGTCAAGGAGAGCACTGCATCTGATCATAAGTCATCAAGTGAACCAAAAGATAATAAAATCTGAAGAAAATATATGAATGTTTTCTTTTTTTTGTCACTCTATGTTCAGTGATATTTTATGACAGATTAGCAACGGGTAATATCCAGAAACTGCAAAATCGCGCTTTACGAATAATCCTGAACTCTAGTCGTTATACACCTGTGATATTTATTTTGAATGTTAGACAAATAATATTTTTTGTACAACCTACACGTAAAGTCCACTTTTCAATGCATGCAAAGCAGGCGGAAACTCGCTAATTTTGGCAGCCGGGCCTAAAAGTACTTTCACGCCCGCGGGCGCAAAAGTAGGTCGCTTAGCAACGGTTCCTTGGATCCCAACGCCTCTGAATCTGATAACCACGTGACAGTCTAGCATACTTAAAGGAACTAATCACGTGACAATCTCGGTGACAGTGAATCCGCACCACAAAAGAATACGGGAACACACCTATTGTAATCATGACCATGATTGACAGTTGTCACTAAACTTGTCTGACTTGTCGGCAGTGTAGTGCAGTGTATCGATTATTCATTTTTGATTTTCACAATTATTCTTTTTCAAATTATTACAAACTGGTTGTACAAAAAGCACTGTTTGTACCACGGACGAAAGATGATTTTGACTCGGCTAATATCTGCCCTCGCTTCACTCGTGCTGCTACTTATACCCTCGTCAAAATCATCTACTTTCCGTCCTTGATACAAAATGTACTATTTCAAGTGTATCATCTTTATTTACAAAATGAGAGCTGGACTTTTACCTAACTATTTATGTAGAGACTTGGTTTATGTTAGTGATGTTCATAGTTATGATACTCGAAATGCGACCAGTTTTTTATGTCCAAACTAATGGACTATCAAAAACCAAAAAAAGTCTTTTTTATCAAGGGCTGGTGGAGTTTAATAGTTTGCCTGCTGATCTGAAGAGCATTGATAATCTTTATTTTTTTAAGAATTCCCTCAGGGCATTTATACTAGAAAAGTACTCATAAAAAAGTGATATATTGCTGCAGATTTCTGTCCATTGTTAATTAATTTTTCTAAAATTTGTGTTTATGCCAATAATTAATTTTTTGTATTGAACATTGTACATATTTATATAACACTATTTAAATTTTACGTGATTTCTACTACTTACTTATTTTAACCATTTTATGTAAAACATGTATTTTTTTTTATAGCTTGTTTGCTAATAAATGATCTTTTTTTTTTTTTTTTTTTTTTTTTTTTTATATATATTCCACAGAGGTGGTTTACAATTCAAGAAATTTGACTCATAAAGAAAGTTCAGGTATTGGTACAGTTTCCTTGGAAAATTTAAGTATAGGATTCCCGTTTGCCAAGCCGAAACTTGACAGTTCTACTTCGAAGTAAAATTCAATGTGTCAACTCCTTGGTTATTGTTTTTGTCTTTGCATTATCTCTGCATGATTCGTGCCGCACATTGCGTTGAAGTTGGTATTATCAACGTTATTAACACCAAGATAATTATAGGGGCCTTAACTTGACTCATAAAATTGCCAATATTCATAAAAAAATCTCATTATCCCATTTCTCCATCATTAGTATTGAAATGTGATAAAATTGTGCAAAAGCTATAATATATTTTTATTATTTCAAGATTTGATATAAATTAAGGTGCACCTTCTATAAGCTACATTCTGTTCCTGGAGTAGAAAATATCACACTTCAAGATGAAATTCGTACTTCTTCTGTTGGTTTTCGGTGCATGTGCCTTTTCTCATAGCCAAGTGGAAGCCAAAGGTAAGTTGACACATTTCTATCAACATCTGAAAATCCAGCCCCAATATTGACCAAAAAAAAAAAAAAAAATTCAAAGCGAGCAATCTGCAACAGTTTTCTTCATATTGTATCCATGTTATCTTAAGCAAAATTTCATTCTGCATCAATATTACCCATTGGTTTAATTTTTTTATTCCAGTACATCCGCGCCATGCGGGTCGCGCACTATTGCTCGATGCATGGAAGGGCAAGATCTCTTATCCTAGAGCCATCTGGATTCTTGTGAAAAATGCCAAAATAGCGGTACTACAATACCTTATCAATTTCCTCTCAGACAGCCCAGCTAAGTCCTTGCCCAGACACATCAACATGAACGATATCAAAAATAGACAATACTTGATTTCACAAGCGAAAGCATTGAAAGCAAGACACGACAGCTTTGCTTCATACTAACTCTATATTTCATTTTATTTCAGCTCTATCTGTAAAAAGATGGTTCACTGTTATTTGGAATACACAAAGCTTGTCAATAAATACTAATATCACGAGACATTTTATTATTTAAACCCAACCCCTTTGGTCACTATACTTGGATCTAAAATAATATGTTCAGCCATGAAGATGAATATTGAATACGTGTCCAACAGGTCGGCCGACCAACCTATTTTGACCAAATAGTTCACTAGTTTTGGAGGTTATTGAGACAAAATTATCTATTGTGGTTTGGCATTTTACAACGGAGAAAAGCACTGCCCCTCAAGAATTCGCATAAATATGATACATTTAAAACCAAAAAAGATTATTATCATTTTTTTTTTTAAATATTGTTTGTTTATACTGTGCATGAACAATCTTGAGCTTTTGCTATATAGAACCACATTGCATCTGTCTGATGATTCTGGAAGGCGGATTTGTTACAGCACATAGAACGAGGACACCGATTTTATATACAGTGTGTCTCAAAAGTTTTGGAATGTCCAATTATCTCACTCACCACTGGGACATACTGTATGAAATTTGGAACTAAGAAGGAAAACAACATTCTGCGTTCGATGAAATTAACGGCGATGTTGCCAGATGGTTTATAGTCACGAATTTAGTCAAGTTTTCATTTTTGAATGGTATAGCCATACTTTTTTATTTTCATTTTTTTTTTCTCAAAGTTGACGATATCCCCAGAAATAGAATAAATAAATATATATATTTTTTATGATTTTATTTATCAAGTATATTTAACTGCTTTGAGAATATATATTTTTTTTAAATATGTTTATTTTCGGTAGCAATATACAGGGTGTCCACTCTGAAGTGTCCCACCCGTGTAACATGTTTGTTTATTAACCGATTTTCTTTTTTTTTTGTTTGTTATGTCTCGTCAAACCCTTTTTGAACATTATACCAAATCAGTTCCAGGGACGTACTTTAGGGTGATTATGGGGGTTCAAAGTGGGTCAAATTTCAGAAAATCGTATCGGGGGATTTTTTAGGAAAAAACTAACAACGAAATCTCAATCAGAATGACCAAAAACCTTCCTGTTCACATTTAAAAAAAAAAAAGTTACTGTTTTGGTTTTTTTTTTTTGTTAATTTGTTAATTTGATACTTATACTGCTCATTGAGTCTTCCTGTACGTTCTAATTAATAAGATGTTAATGAAATCCCAGAATGTGTGTTTTGAACAAAAAATAATCGATACCTAATACATGGTGTGCGACTTCAGAGTGGACACACTGTATATAATATATACCGGGTTTTTCACTTAAAACTCCGCACGTCAATATCTCGGAAACAAATAGGAATATTTGATTTCTGTAAAAAGTAGTCAATGTATGAGGTCGAGTAGTTATTTTTCACAGTTAAAAAAATTCGACGCCTACCAAGAGTAAAGCGTCGCGACGCATCGAAAATATTAATCGATTGCAGGGACTTTGAAATTACGCGTATGCAAAAGTACGAGTTATTTATAAACTTTTTTGTTATTCAGTCGAACTCATTTATTCTACACAGTTTTGAGATATACAGTGTGTCCAAGATAAGGATGTCTATCATAGGGATCTTGAAAACCGTGAGAGATACAAGGTCGGTTAAATGGAGGCAAAGTTGCGTATTTCAATGCTTAACGAAATGCCGTTTCAAAAGCCAAGAAATTCCGACTAAGTCCGAAATTATCCGAAAAAAACCGAAATTTTTCAAAATTGATTTCATTTTTTTCTGACCACATTTGAAGAGATAATTTGAAATGAATGGAGCTTCTTCATTGCCACTTTTTGCCCTTTACAAGATAGCGTTATTAAATCGAAGAACCGACGTTTCGTCTATGAGCAGCCATCATCAACTTTGTTTTTTTGAATACGGTCCTGGATTTTTTATTACGGATTTTAAGAGCCCCTTATGTTCCTAAACCAACGAGGTATCGCACTAATTAAAAAAAAAAGGTGGTTGTTTTTAATCTTATTAAAAATGTATTTTTTGTCTCTCTCTAACACATGAGTTCTTATGGAAAAATCCATCAACATATTTTTTTTGAATAATTGCGATACATTGTTGGTTCAGGAACACAAGAGGCCCTCAAAATCCGTCATTAAAAATCCAGGACCGTATTTAAAAAAACAAAGCTGATGATGGCTGCTCATAGACGAAACGTCGGTTCTTCAATTTAATAACGCTATCTTGTAAAGGTCAAAAAGTGGCGATTAAGAAGTTCCATTAATTTCACAATATCTCTTCAAATGTGGTCAGAAAAAAATGAAAACAATTTTGAAAAATTTCGGTTTTTTTCGGATAATTTCGGACTTAGCAGGAATTTCTTGGCATTTAAAACGGCATTTTGTTAAGCATCAAAATACGCAACTTTGCCCTCATTTGATCGACCTTGTATCTCTCACGGTTTTCAAGATCACCATGATAGACATCCTTATCTTGGACACACTGTAAGTATATCTCAAAACTGAATAGAATAAATGAGTTCGACTGAATAACAAAAAAGTTTATAAATAACATGTACTTTAGCATGCGCGTAATTTCAAAATCCCTGCAATCGATTAATATTTTCGATGCGTCGCGACGCTTTACTCTTGGTAGGCGTCGAATTTTTTTCAACTGTGAAAAAATAACAACTCGACTCCATACATTGACTACTTTTCACAGAAATCAGATATTCCTATTCGTTTCCGAGATATTGACGTGCGGAGTTTTAAGTGAAAAGCCCTGTATATAAAAATCCTCAAAAGTTGATATCCCATTAAAATAAAAAATCAACACTAAATTCTCGAAAATTGAACATCTTGGCAACGTCGCAGGTACTGACAACGACCAAACGATATCGTTTTCCCTCTTAGTTCAAAATTATATACAGTATGTCTCAATAGCAAGGGAGATAAGCAGACATTCTGGGCAAGTTGAGATACACCTGTCAACCTAATATTACTAAATTTCTACCTGAAGTCGTCGAGATCACCCAATTATCCACTTAGTCCATAGTTAAATAATTGCATTATCTTTCAAATTAAAAAAAAATAGGTAAAGAGTGTTCACCCGTCGTTGAATAACCACAAACAAATTCAAAATTCACTCAGAAGTGAGGTTATCCCTGTTGTCCTAAATTTTATGGTTATTTCACATCAACCTATTTCAACGTCGGTGTAAGGTCGGAAATTCTTCCTGTATATTCAGGACGTTACGTTGATTGGTCGTGTAAAGAAAGATACCGACGTCGCTTGATCGTCGGAGTTTGACCTAGAAAATGTCCTTATTTGCGACGTTGGTTAGTGTCACACTCACGTTGACAAAACTGAACTTGTGAAAAGAAAATTCAAAATCTTTATGATTAATAATGATGATGTTTTTTTATTAGCAAAAAGTGCTCAGCATATACATCCGCAAAAAATTGTTGACAAAGGCTTCAGACAATCTTTGCAATATTTGGTTTACGGAATAAAAGTCGCTTGGTACTAGATCTGGTGAGTGAGAAGGACTCTTCAAGATTTATATATAGAGAAAGAATCCTTCCGATTTGACATATACAGCGTGTTTAAATAACTTTCTACCAAATGAGCAAATTATTTATTATCAAAGTTCCAATCCTGAAAAAATCTAGGGCATACATACAGGGAAGCTCAAAAATAGTAGAAAAGTCATATCCTCCTTATGGGCATGTAAAAGGGCTAAACGGACAATATGGGGACTGAAACCCAGAATCTAATCCCTGGTTATCAGACCTCTGATCACCTACGGAGCCAAAGTATGGTGGCCCGCAACTAAGAAACCATACATCCAGCGGCAACTGGATAAGGTCCAAAGGATGGGATGCATCAGTATAACAGGCGCAGTACGGACCACACCAACGAGAGCGGCAGAGGTGATCCTGGACTTACCCCCTCTGCACCTGTTTGTAGAGAGAGTTGCACTCAGGACAGCATACCATCTGTCCTGTCTGGAAAATTTGAAGCTGAGCAGTAAGGGACACTTGGCCATCATGAGTGAGCCTCAGCTTGAGGATGGAGTGCTGATAAGGCACTTCGACTACATGACTCCAATCTTCTTTGCTGGTAGCTCACCTGAGATGATTATTTCTAGACCAGAGGATTGGACAGTTCAGAACAGACCAGCTCAAATACCGGAAGGGTTGTGGTGGTTTACTGATGGCTCCAAGCATCAGAGAGGCACAGGAGCAGGTTTCTTCAAAAGCGGAAGGGACAATAAAATGACCTTCTAGCTCGGGATTCATCTTTGACATAACACAATGTGCATATAACATTCTTGAGACCGGCACAAATCACAGAACTTTCAACATTTGTCCAGATAGCACTTCAGTATCAAAGGCTCTTGTGAGAAAGGCAGTAGACTCTGGAGCAGTCCCAGAATAAAAAGAGGTTCTGCCTAGGATAATTCAAAATGACAACAGAGTTAAGCTAATTTGGGCCCCGGGCACAATGGTCGGTCTATTGACTGGTCACATGAACCTGAAGGGTCACCTCCACATGATTGGAAACGGGAAAGATCCAGACTGCAGGTCGTGTCTTGAAGACGTAGAGACCGTAGCCCACATTCTAAGGCTCCTCGTAGCACTAGGATGTGATATTTTGGAGCCGAACTCACAACATTCCAGGAATTCTAAGGTATCTATTTGGGGGACCTGCTGTGCTTCGCGAAAGCATCGTGCCTTCAATAATCTCACTTCCATCAATTGTGGGTTGCAACGGGCCCAGGAGGCCTAAGCAGGTTTTGGCTACTCAAACATCTTCATCCACTTGAGTTTTTTTCTTAAGAATTATGTGAAGTAAGTTCTGAATTTTTTTAAGTGAAAACTGACTTGAAGTGAAGGAAAATACTCTTTTTAATCATTACGTACTATTGGTCAAACTAGTGGGTATTATCAACACAAAGCAATTTATTAAACGTGTTATTCAACTCATAAAATTACCAATATAAAATCTCATTACCCCATTTCTTTCATAAGTATTGAAATGTGATAAAATTGAGCAAAGTCTATAATATATATTTTTATTATTCCAAAATTTCATATAAATCAAGGTGCACTTCTATAAGCCACATAAGTATACAATATAACATTTCAAGATGAAATACGTATTTCTTCTACTTGTTCTTGTGGGCTGTGCGTATTCAGAACATATAAACATTGGAGGAAGCAGTAAGTTGAGCTTTGACATCTCTTCATCTACCCCTGAATATTTGAGCTCTGCAAAGAGGGTACCGAATAAAATTTATCTAGATGTTGTGTAGTGGGGGTTTCATTCTTGTTTTAATTGGACTATAATATAAATTTTTTATCACCAAGCGTAAAAAATCATCTCATCAATATACTTTGATTGTTGAATGTTATTTTATAATTTTGTGATCGCTTCGTCAATGATTTCATTTTTTATAATTTCAGATGATGACATTGGGTTGACCGCTTTATGTCGCTCTGCTGTGGTAGACTTATTAGCAGGCCGTAAGACTATCGGTCTCATCTGGCATTCTTTGAAAAAAGATTTCAAAAGTGTCAACACAAAGATTATAAGGCAAGCTCTCAAAATTCTCGGGAGCAAGAAAAGTAAAGCTTTGGCCAAAGCAAGAGCTTATGCCAAAGGAACAGTCTTGACCAAGGCAAGAGCTTTGGCCAAAGCAACAGTTTTGGCCAAAGCAAGGGCTTTGGCCAGAGAAGCAATTTTGGCCAAAACAAGGGCTTTGGTTGAATCAACACTTTTGCCCAAATCAAGAGCTTTGACCAAAGCCAAAGCCAGAGCAAAAGCCAAAGCCAAAGCCAAAAACCTTATCATGAGGAGTCTTGTCCCTGCAAATAATTGGAATTGAGAGGTTTTGGTGAGTATTTCATTTTTGACCCTCGCATCTTTGATAAAATTATTAGTATATTCACAATTAACAAAGTTTTTGTTTTCAGCTCCGTCTGTACCAAGGTGGTTTGATGTTTGTTGGAATGTAATATAAAGCTTGTTAATAAATACAAATACCTACAAAAAGTATGCTCATTTATTCGACGTAGCCCTTCTCCCATCATGTTTCTTTGATTGGTATCTTTACCAAAAAATAAACAAATCTTTTTCTTAATCAATCTCTTTGGTATGTATCTTAACAGCCTATTTATCCCAGACATGGACAATAAAAGAACTTCATCTTGTACAAAAAATGCAACACAAAATAGATATACTCAGAAAAAAAGGAAATAGAAGTCTCTGTTCTTCTCATCCCAAGTAGCAATGAACGGTTTTATTTAGCCCTTCAAGGACGCTTCAAGGCAAAAGAATAAAACTACAATCAAAACCAATTGGATTATGAAGAAGCATCAAGGTAGCATCAAGGTTCAAAAAAAACTCTTTAGGATCGTATGATATTAAGAAACCAATTTTGAAGCTACTGTGGAGATCCTTTTGAAACCACTTTGAATACATTAATTAGAAAGCGTGGATTTGAAATATAATTGAAGAGGTTAGCTAAACTTACATTTTTAAGGATGATTTATCCTCGTCAATATAGTCCTTTAGTCAAAATGGTTTTCAAAACTTATATATAATATATCAATTTTTAGCAGATAGAAGCAACTGAGATGATAATCAATCGTAATCAAATTACAAAAATAAAATGGTGGCTGGAAATTGAATAAAACGTTCGGTTAATCGACAAAGAAACTTTCAGATCAAATGGTCTTATTCAGTATAATATTGTACATATACTGGTCTAGGAGCACATACTCTAGACAAAAGCAAAGCGCGCCTGTTTTTAGTTTTAAAGCGTCTTTTATAAATGCTTAGTCTGTTTGGGTCCACAATAAATTCCAATAACCATAAGTAATAAGTGCATGTGAAGATAATAAAAATATTGAGAATCTCGTTGTTCGCTTGAAAAATATAATCAATTTCTTCATTTTCTCTGATAACAAAATGGCGCATTAATTTAGGGCAAACAACAAGAGGGGATGAGTTTGGTTTTATCCTTCCCAATGATAAGTACAAACAAGCCTTTATGATAACCAGATTTGATACGTTGATAACGTTCAGTTTCAATAAAGTAAACTGATAATACAGTTTTAAAGTATATTTTTCAATGATAAAATTATCCTGAAATGAAGTGGATTTATAAATCCTATTAGCTAATCTTGTAAGATTCTTTAAAACCAGGTTCAAATGCTGAACCTTCAACAAATGCTACTTGTGTTCCTGGGTTGGGAAATTCCTCCCAGATTGGTACATTTGTTGGGAGGCTATACCTGGTATTAGAACCTGACTCCGTTGGATATATAGGGTAACTCAGCTTCCCATTCCTTTCCTTAATGGACTTTGCGTTCTCTTTCACCTCATCGACTAAAAGAAGTGGTCCTTGGTAAAGCTTTTCTTTGACGACTCTGCGGAAGAGGGAGCTGAAGGAGTCTGTCCATAACACTTTAAAACTATTTTATCATAACAGAGAATTCTTGATATCTTTCCTCTGTGGTTGACTTTTCCATTGAATGTTGGTGGGACAGCATTGTAGGGAGACTGGATGTTTAGCCACCTCAGTGGCTCTGCTTCAACGGTCCTCACCTGATCCTTAGAGATCTTTCCCAGTCATACTGAGTTGCCTTGAAGAAGTTCTCTCCTAATATTGGAAGACCTCTTCATCAATCATCATGACGGAATATTTTCATTAAAAAAAACAAAATCTGAACTGAACTATCAACCATGTAAATATACTACTCTGGAGTAAACACTTAAACTAGAATGGCGGTCCTGGCTCGAGTACGCATGTCATCCAGGGTTGGTTGAACGGAAATTGGATGAAGAAAAGCAATCAATGTCGTCCCTGGCGTAGATGTATGCCCTCACTCTATGAGAGGTAGTGTCTCCTCCTCTGAATTTTCCTGGGCTATCGAGATAAAGCGACAGACCCGGCCCTACTAGGATGTAGGTTTATTTGTTGTGGTTCCAGTTTTGTTTTGGAAGGGAGCCATCCTTACTTCCACGGGCAAGCACCCTGAAAAAACATTCCAAGACCCATACATGTCTTCCTGTTGGTTTTTAAGAGACTGTTCTGGAATTTTCAATACCATCGCACCATTGAGTGCTGCACCCTCCCGCAGGTTCAAATTGGGGACATGGGCTTTGAGGGCGTCATTGAAAGTATTTCCTTCAACGTTATTCCTTTTTGGGTTGGTCGGACCTCACTCGCTTGCTGCTAGCGTGGGTGATGGGTGATTATTGCCAAGAAGTGTCGGGAGCCAACTCGGTAGGTCGAATCGCACATCCTTCTGAAGATGCAGGACTAGACTATAAATCAAAGCATAAGTGGACATATTTAAAAAAATAACCATTTTACCTTTTTCCAAAATCCACTGCTGAACACATTAGCCACAAGTAACATCCAATAGTTCAAATTTATTTCAGGATAATTGCCAATACATCATAAAACAAACATCACCACCCAATTTCTCCATCATTAGTTATAAAATGTAATACAATTGACCAAAAAACATAAAGTTTTTTATTATTCCATTATTTCAGTATAAATAAACGTAAGTTTCTATAAACCTTCACATTTTGTTCTTGCTCAAAATCCAAGATGAAATACGTATTTCTTCTTTTAGTGTTCGTGGCATCTGCCTTTTGCCACACCATTGACTATACCCGAGGTGAGTTAAACCTTCTTATCTCTGCAAAAAAAAACAATTCTAATCAACTTGTCCCATGGTACTGAAACAAACTGAACTCTACTACTACTCTTGAATATGTTTTGATTAGAATTGTGAACTTGGAGGTTGAAGAGCAACTCAATTAATCAATGTGGTATCATCCAGAAGAAATGAAAGATATCAGAAGCGTCATATTGCTTCAAAACGTGTCTTGATTGTATGTACCTACCTACTATGAACAATAAATGGTAGAGTAGGGGAAAGTGAAGAAACAGACTTTTGAAATTTGCATCACGAAACCTTGCTAAAAATAATTTCTCTATAACCCTACAATATTCTGACAGTCTTTAACTTTATGATTTTAGGTTTTGGTTTAACAACTTTGCATCAATCCGACTGTGGCAAAGGCTGCGACGGTAGCACCGGCGGTCACACCAGTGGTCACACCGGTGGTCATACTGGCGGTCACACCGGTGGTCACCCCAGTGGTCCCACCAACAACATAGTTGTTGACTCTGGCGATATCGACCTTGGTAACGACGATGATTACCCCGCCGGTAACGACGATGATTACATGGGCGGTAATGACGGTGGTGATGCCACCGGTGACGACGATGATTACCCCACCGGTGCTGAAGGTGGTTACCCCACCGGTGCTGAAGGTGGTTACCCTGCCGGTAATGATGACGGTTACACCGCCGGTGACGATCATGATTACCCAGTCGGTAACAACGATGGTTACACCGGCAGTTACGACGGTGATGATGCCGCCGGTGATGACGATGATTACCCCGCCGGTGACGACGGTAGTTACCATGCTGGTGATGACGATGATTATACCGGTGGTAATGACGGTGTTGACTTCCCCGATAATGGTGATGGTGACTTCAACGATGAGGACAGTGTTGACCCTGCCGATAACAGCGGTGGTAACTCTGCTGGTGATGTCGATTACCCCATTGAATCCGGTAATTCCGGTCACTCCGTAGCCAAATGCAAATCAGTAATATCGCGAGTTGTATCAAAAGTATTCTCAGTTTTGAAAAAAAAGATCGGGGGTCTTGTTCACAAAATTATACCCTGTGAACAGCACGTATCCACGGAAGCAAGCAATTGGGGAAGATAAAGATTATTCATGGGTGAGAGATTCATTTTTGTATATTAATTTGACCGAATATTTTTATTTTGAGATTTAAACCCAATAACAATTGAGGTCTTTGAAGTTTCACAAGTCTCTTTGAATAACTTCTTTAAATTCTTATCACCTCTCATCAATTAACAGAGTTTGTATTTTATTTCAGCTCTCCAGTATGATGTGATGGTGTACTAAATTTTTGGAATAGAGACAGCTAGTCAATAAAATAATAATACTCTGATATGGACTTTTATTTTTCGATAAAATAACGCATCCTTTTCTTGCTCAGATTCCTTACACACTGAAATAACTGTAAAATCATGGCAGGATTAAAAAGACAGAAGCTTGATATGTTTGTGGTTATTATGTCGAAGAAGTTGAATCAATTAATTAATAATTAATAATAAATTTTCAAGAAAACCTGACAAAATAAATAAAAAGTGCTTTAGTTATGATCAAAATTCTTTGGCACACCCTGTATACTCAAAATATTGCTGAGCATCCAAAAAGTCATCAGAAAGACTGCTAAACAATAGATCCATGTCATAACATTGTCAGTTGCAAACTTAGAATTAGCAAAACAGCCATTCAAAGCCCTTTGTGTCATAGTTTTGAAAAAAGGTTGATATTTCAAAAACGAAACAAGATATCAACAAAAATTCAGAAATGTCCCGAGGTATGGACGTAACAAGCACTTGGAAGTATCGAAAAAAAGCTCCAAAAAATTTCTGTGGAGATGAGGGAACGAACAGTAAAGAAAAAAAAAGATATACAGTTCATTTTTCACCACCCTGTATAGAAGAAATTTTTGAGAAAATCAATTTTTTGAATCATCCGCATAAACCGCCAAGAAATGCTCTGCATCGTGGTGCAAACCGCATAATTTTTCATCGATTCGTTGGAAAATTATGAGTGTCCGAACATAGACGAAAATTTCGGGTGTACCTTTTTTTTTTTTTTTTTGTGTACTTTAGTCAAAAATCATGGCCACCAGAAATCACTGGTTCTGGGACTGTTCTATGGGAGGTTGGAACAAACCCATTATGTAAAATTTATGAGTAACCCCCTCAAACAAAATGTGGTCTAGTTTCATAGACTTTTCTTGTTAAATACAAAACTTTGACGAAGTGAGGTCCGGTGATGTTGCTGGCCATTCAATTTCACCTCGTCGAACATTTTTGTTGATATTATATTTTCAATAATTTTATTTGAAACACATCAACCAACTCATTGAGGAGAAAGGCTGTTGCCATTCTAACCTCCAGAGCTACCACCCTAAAACTGTCAAACGGGTTTTAAAATGAACACCCTGTATACCTAAATGATCCAGAGCTTTTCATAATAAGAACATATACGTTTTCGCTATTGCAGACTATTATTAAATTTCACCCTGTATATTTATCTTATTAGAAATTAGTTTTGTAAAAGTTTAAAAAGCTGTTCAAGATGACATCATTGGGTGCTGCAGCTCTGCAGCCCTTCAATAGCCGTTATGGGTTCAAATTGAGTGGTTAGTATTAGATCTTTGTGTGTAGTTGTTCCATCTATTATTTGTTCATTGATAATGAATGGCTCCTTTAGTACCGCCCATTGGCACCCAATTCAAATCAGCAAGTTTCCTTGCCGCACCCTGTACAAAATATCCAAGTTGCAGTGAATTTTATCTGGTGGCAGGTGTGGTCGGTAGACAGCATTGTTGATGATTTGTTATTGCTTCTAGGTTGAGACCAGATTGGTGATTCTATCCTGTCCAGGTGTTTTTTTATTGAATGATCTGGTTTTTTTATTGAATGAACTCCTCGTGGTGGACAGAGGAGGTTTTAGGGTGATGATCAGTTTGGTCGAATCTTCAAGATTGATGTTGACAGTTTTAGAAAAAAGCAGGTTTACATGGAGATTTATGTTTTTGTCTACCTATACTTTCCAATGAGGGATTCTAATTTTTATTCCAGGTTTTTCGATAACATCTATCCGTGAATCTGGTTTGTAGTCAGGCATCTGTCGTCTTCATCTGGATCGATCTGGCTATCTGTGAAATAGGAATTCAAAGTTATAATTGATATTATGATCTTACGATTTATTCGCAGTATTTTTTGATTTGATTCCAATGAGTAGAAGTGAAATATGGAATTGATTTTCTTTTATGTGTAAAAACATTGAAAATAAGTTGAAGGTATAAGCAAATCGTTATCAACTTATTGACTTCTAATGATATTTGGAATAAAAAATCGACTGGGATAATAATATATATAGAATAATAACATTTAAATTAAAAAAAAATAAAAAGTAAGAACTTTTGGAATGGACAAACTCTCGTTTATTTTCATTACCCAATGAGATAAAATTATGAAAAAAAATATTTTTGACAGTTCTCTTGATTTAATTTTTAATCTTATTTTTGGGCCTCTTTGCAATGATGGTTATCAAAATACTATGAAAAATCTCCGAAAATAGGTTCATCTCAACAACAAATAATATACCTACAAATTAAACAATAAAAGCTTTTTTATACGAAAAATTTACATTCTAATAGGAACCTACAAGCGTAGGTAATTTTTGACATAAATCTTAAATATTTCAAAAACTCTTATACAGGGTGTTACTTAATGGTATGTCATAATTTCAAGGGGGAGTACCTGGATAAGGTCATATAAACTTGGGTCTAAAAAAAAAGAATAAAATAAAAAAGAATAAAATAAAAATAAAAAAATAAAGATAAAGAAGTGTGTTCCTATACCATAATATCCTGTGGCAAAATTCAGTTCAATATCTCTTACCGTCTTTGGAAATTGTACTAAAAACTGAAAATAAAATAAATCTTAAAAACCAAGCATTTTAAGACCCAAGTTTAGATGACCTTTTTGACTTAAAATTTATCCAGGAACTCCCCCTTAAAATAATGACAAGTAACACCCTGTATAAGGTATAGGACATGATACATCAAATCTGTCTAGAATTTTTTGTCAGTATTTGACAGCTAGCAACATTTTTTGACATCTTAGCCTACAAATTTTCATGAAAAAAATATGAAACTTTTTATTCAACTTATTTTATTATCTTTTCAAATAAACTCCCTAGCTGGGGTGTAGAAATGTACGGAAAGACCCTATACACTTCCATATTATGTCAATTTGAAATATTTTACGGTTATTTAATATTGTTTTACGATTTTTGAATTGGTAATAGTGAAATATTATTTGATATGATTTTTATTGATTGCATTGCACATCAGCTTTGATATCAAATTTAAATTGCCATAAAAATTACTTAAGATGAAATAATATACTTTGGTCGATACTATTATGAGGAAGTAATGATGCTGATTGACGTTAAAAAAAAAAAAAAAATCCACTGAAGTTTTTTATTTTTCTTAATTTGTCAAGGCCCTGTAGACTATTGTGAAAAATGATCAATATTATTTGATGACCAGCATTTTTATAAAAATTCCGTTGTTTTCGGTCTAATAGTCTCTAAGATACAAAAATTCAAAATACCCACCTTGACTGTCAAATTTTTTCTTAAAATGCAAATATCTCCAGAATAATAAAAGATGGCCACTATTTTGAAAAAAGAGTTCATGGTCGAGAACCTTGATAAGTAGATTTTCATAGGCGGACCATTTTTACTTTCCCATATAAGAGTAATTATGTCCCGTAAAAAAACCCTGTAGATAAGTTTTGTATACAGTGCGGCTCTAAAAGGTCCCCCCTTTTTTTTTTTTATGTGTGCACCAAAAATTTTGAAACTTGGCATACTTCAATTGCTGTCGAAATACTACTTTTTGATGTTACTGATGTACTTTTAGTATTTAAGATGGCGGCTGGGCGCCATTTTGAAAATTTTTTTAACATGGAAAGGGGGGTCGTGTGACACCTCATTTTGAAGATCCTGATGAGTACTTTATAACCCTAGAATATTGAGTCTTCAAAATGGCGGTACATTCAATTACTACATTGATACATACACTTTAAAAAAAAATCGTCAAATTCAATTCAAAAGATACTGGAAATATTCTTGACATAAAGTTTGGGTTGGGAATAAATGACAAAAATGTCAAAAAGCATCTTTTGAACTGAACCTGACGAATTTTTTCAAAAAGTGTATCAATGTAGTAATTAAATGTACCGCCATTTTGTAGTACTTGAAGATATCGACTAATATTCGAGGGTTATAAAGTACTCATCAGGATCTTCAAAATGAGGTGTCACACGACCCCCCTTTCCATTCAAAAAAATGTTTCAAAATGGCGCCCAGCCGCCATCTTGAATACTAAAACGTCAGTAACATCAAAAAGTAGTATTTCGACAGCAATTAAAGTATGCCAAGTTTCAAAATTTTTGGTGCACACATTAAAAAAAAAGGGGGGGGACCTTTTAGAGCCGCACTGTATATTCTAATATATTGCGTGTTTTTAGTCTGGAGTGTTGTTTGTAATTCATTTTCTCAGGAACGACGCCAAATTTCCCCATCAGTTCCCTTGAACAGTCAGCTAGAAAGCGTCAGCTTCACAGTTTTTTCAATGATCTGAATCTAAAAAATTGTATTATCTGTAACTGTTCATTATTACCTTTTAATCGCTTGAGATTTTTGATAAGAAGTCTTCAAAGGCTAAATTCAATGTACGTATGACTCAACTGGAATGTTTCAATAATAATATAATTATTAGTTTTACATCCTCATTGAGTTACTCAAGCAGAACCTATAAAACTTTTATCGCCCACCATTGCATAACGTTGATTGGACCATGTAATTAGATACATAAACTTTATAACTGGCCGAATTCAATCAGTTTATAACATTGCGACCCTAGTGTACACTGGAAATTGAAATGAAAGGAAAAAAAATAGGATTAGCAATATTGTCATTTATTGCATTACTAGGCGATGTAACAGCAAATCCACGACGAACTGTGAGTATAAAATACCTGGATTGAAATAAATTTGACTAAATTTATTTATTGGACTTGAGGACATCCATACTAGAAATCTGGACAGCGTTTTCCAACTAATGTCTCCTCCTCTATTCCGGTAAGTACAAAGCAGAATAAAGAATAAGATCGTTATGATTTATCAGATTAAAAATAAAAAATAAAATCCAGATACGACCAAAATTATTTATCACTTGGAAATGTTTGGATAATTTATTATTTGAATGTCCACCCGAACGTATCTGACAAAACACATTTATGGTGATTTTGTGCAATTGATTTGGAACTCAATATCGATTCTTCTACAGAGATGGACTTAGAAATTTGGTTAAGAGGAATGCAGAGACGTCTGAAGGACTTGAAGATCAAATGATGGATGATGTGGATAACCCAGAAGTAAAAGCTAGATGTTTATTATTAATACATGCGTAAGTATCTCATTCTACATTCCAAATTACTTCTCTCTCCCCTACAATAATTTTATTGTTATATTAAATATTTTTGTTATATATATTCCTCGAATTCATCAGCCTCATTTTTGAAGCCCAACTTCTTCAAAGTCATCATGATCATTGATTTATAGAATGCACCTGTTTCAGCTTAAAAAAAAGTGGGCTTTTTGGCAAGTCTAAGGTTCAGCAGCCTAGTATACCCTTTGGGGGTGGTATGTTCCCACCAGTCGGTCCACCAGTCGTCCCAGCAATACCACCACCACCACCACCACCACCAATATTTTTCAGAAACATGCCAACACACTTGAGAAGATGATGGTTTATCATCAATTAATAAATCTGTTGTGGAACAATTTATCATGTTTTCATCAATCCTGTTTTAATATATAACAAAATCTGCTGGCTTCAAAATATGACGAATAATGTCTCGGTGAGGTATACGGATCCATGATCGATGCAGAAAAAATTATTCTTATGTTTCCCCAGTCAGACTAATCTAGAAACATTCATTGATGCCTACTAGGCCTCATCAGCGCAGCTATAGGTCTGACTGAGGAAGCAATATCGTAATGAGTCGCGTCTATCCGACAAGTCAATGGACTATATTCGATTTTGAAATTTGAATATTTTGATACGATGAATAACTAAATAAGTCTGGAAGCATCCGTCATCAAAACGATGATATAAACTTACACAAAAAAAGTGTATGAGGAGTATACTACAACATTTGTCTCCACACCATTTTTCGTAACTGGAAAGATAGCAAAGTTATGAGAGGTTCTAGTCTTCGCGTTTACATATAAATAATTGAAGCATGAAATAAACTAGAAAAACAAACAAAATGATTATCATTATAAACGTTAAAAAACAAAAGATATAAAAGAAGTAATCAAAAATAATCATTATGTAGTAGTTATTCATGGTACTGGTGAGTTGTGCTGAGAATAAGTCACGCGAGAAAGATTTGTACCACGAGGCCATCGGGCCAAGTGGAATAAGTTCTCAAGTGACTTGTGAAACATAACGCATGAGTGCCATACAATGTTTTATCCAACAAATGGAGAAAATCGTTTTTCTTTTAAATAATTATTAAATATAAGTTTCAGTGTCAGTGACAGGTTCACATTTTGGTCAAAATAGGTTATTGTTTGTTTGTTTGCCACGGGAACGTGAGTTATAATCCATAACTCACTAGTGTGTTATTTGTCATTTCACTTGTTCAAAATGACATCACCAATGACACCTATCACTAGCATGGGTTAGATAAATCATTTTATGAAAGCTTGATAAACAAAATGAAGATAAAAATAAGAATAACCAACAGTGAGAAAAGATTTAAAACAAGTGATATATGTACTACTAAAAGATAAAAAAAAAAATATTAGAATAGATTCCTCCTCAACAGCACAGACAGTGATTAAAAAAAAAAATATAATGAAAGAGGTACATCAAAAATAAAGCCTTAAGAATTAAAAAACAGGAGAAAAAGTACAACAAAATTTCACCAATATCATCATCTACCTATAATAAATCTTTTCAAAAGAAAAAAAAATAAAATAAATACAGTGTGACCCATTTGTTTTGGGAACACCCTGATAAAAAGTTCATTTCTCAACCGATTTGGTTCGTTTTTTTTTTGGATTGTAGAGCTCGAAAAATTGTATATTCTTGGCAAAAAGTGACCTTCGCCATTTTGACTTCAAGGCCTACTATGTTAGTTTTTAAGAGCAAAATTTCAGGAAACCATATTAGCGATTTTTTTAGAAAAAATCTGTGTGCGCCACTGGATTCAGCATCTTTTAAAACGGGTCTATACAAATTTTGAATCGAAAATATCAAGTTGAACAAAATTAAAAATTCGCACTTTAACAATCTTTGATTCTATCAAAACAAATAAAAATGACATAAAACTAAAAATTTGTAACTTCTACCAAACCACCATCAACTTCAATGCATTTATCATTTGTTTTGATAGAATCAAAGATTGTTAAAGTGCGAATTTTTAATTTTTTTCAACTTGATATTTTCAAGAAGGTCACTTTTTGCCAAGAATATACAATTTTTCGAGCTCTTCAATCCAAAAAAAAACGAACTAAATCGGTTAAGAAATAAACTTTTCATCAGGGTGTTCCCAAAACAAATGAGTCACACTGTATATTCATTTTCCAAATAGCCTATTTATAAAAATGTAAAATAAGTTCTCTTTAAAAGATGTGGAAAAAATAATCACACAATAAGTGGATTGGAGATAATCAGGCAGAAAAAAAAACTGTTGAAGCCAACATTTTTTTTTTGAGTAATAATCTCTAATAATATCATTAACCTCAATAACCTTTGTCCCGCTGTAGACATTTTTTGATAAAACTATATTGATGGTGTGATGGAACTTATAGTATCAGATTAATGAAATACGTATATCCTAAATAATGTAATTGATTACTGAAAATTGCCCCTGACGTCACTGTAGAAGTAAAATATTTTTACACTCAATCGTGAGATGATGACGTCAAGGATAGAGGTTAGGCGACACCCCTTTTTTTCGTGTATCTAGTGAAGTTTGCTTTTTATTTTTTATTAATGACAAAATGTTTTTGCTGATTACATTCAAATATTGTATATACGAATAAGTAGGTATATGAAAATTTCAGTCATCCGACAAAATATGCTAATTCTCCATTGAAGAAGACAAATCAACAAAAACATGTTTTATGGTTCACTTCATGTGTGTAAAATAAATGAATTTCATTCAAACTTAGGTGCTCAAGCTTGACCTATAAAACTTTTTTTAATTGTATTGCCAAACGTTGATTGGTGCATGTAATCAAAAACATTGATTAAAACATGTGTAGCTAGCTATAATAAATCAGTCTATCGCAAAGCGGTAACAGTAATCTCTAGAAGTTGAAATGAAAGGCAGAATAGCATTATTAGCATTTTTCTCCTCCATTTTTCTATTAGATGCACAATTCATACCAGCACCTACGCCAGTACAAGTGAGTAAAACGTCAAAATTTTAATCCAAACCATTAATCATAAAATTTTCAATGATCTATTTGAATCTATAATGAATTTTTTTCAGGCGTTTCTTGGAAAACTTTCCCAAAACATATATCCTTTTTCCAATAATGCACGAAGAAACGTCGGTATTCCGCCTTCACCTTCGTAAGTACATAGATGAAGATCAATAGATTGTGAGAACAAATCTTCAATGAAAAGAATTTTAGTCTCACATGGCAATTGAAACTATAGAGTTTCAAAAGTCTTCCACCTTTTTCCCCCTGTAATTCAATAGTTTTGTTGTTGATACGAGCAACTTGTTGCATTTTTTGAAGCAAGCTGTTCGAGAAGTCTTGGAAAACAGAAACACAAGATTAGAATGGCCAGCATTGTTTCCTGACATGAATCCCATAGAGCATTATGTGATTTTTAATGTCATTTCTTGGTAGTAGCAAAACAATAATTAATTTAGTAAAAGCTTTGTTGTTATTGATATACAGTGAGTAGTTTAGTGACTGGCCGAGTTTCAAGTAGAAGGCGAAGTAGTAGTCAGTGATAAAGTTAGATGCTCAGTTTATTGATCGTCAAGCTTTCGGAAGACATTTCCTCCCTTCATCAGGACAACTGTTGTCAATAGTCGTCCTGATGAAGGGAGGAAATGTCCCAACTTTATCATTGACTGTTATTGAAATATTCAATTAAGGCAATACATAACTGTGAGGAAACATGATATTTACTGGATCAATATTTCCAGAGGTGCATTTGTTGATGGAGTAATGGCAAACGTTGCCAATCAAGCCCAAGCTGCTGCACCACCTGTTATGTATACTAATACGTACGTATCTTAATATGAATTCAGAATTTGGTTGACACGAGATGTGATTGATCTTAAATAAAGGGTGTCCCTATTTTTACATAATACGCCTATATATAGGCCAAAAAACAAATGATAAGAATAATATAAACGATTAATTATATTATTGTTAAAACACACTAGAAATATGGAGAATGTTATGCGGAAACAGTTGCCTGGCATTTTTGGTCGACACATGGCGCCAAATCACACCCACCAAATAAAAATATTATTGATTTTATTTCATATTCAAAATGTTCGTTGTTATTGGGACACCCTCTACAATTTGTTTCACTGTTACTTTGTCTTATTTTCTTCTAATAAGAAGGTATCTCTTTCAGATTTGGAAATAATAATCATTATCCATTGCCCTCCGCAGGCGTGATATTTGAACAGCCAATGCTCTAAGATTGTTCCTGATGAACGTGTTAGTCTTTAACCAGCAGGAACATTGATATAATGATATAAAACATGAAACCCATCAAAATAAATTGATACTATCCACTCAAATGAATGTTAATTACGGTTCTGTACCAGCCTTTCCGTTTTTTTCAAGATACGCAGTGCAATATCATCCAAGACCACCTATCGGACGTGAACATATTGACAAGAAAATTGTAGAGACCACTACAGGAGGAGTACTACCTTGCCATCTTCGTATTGTCAAAGAGCACATTGAACCACCTTACTTTATCAACCAAAAAAACTCCGGCATTCCTGCTATGGAGAGAAGAGAAGGAGAGAAAGATAAAGCGGAGCACACTGTTTTCCATTGCCCGGCCGCGTATTCACGTTCTATACCATTATACAGATGAACAGTATTCTGAAACGTAGTATGTATTTGTTAAACGCGCGTATGTCTACTCCAAACCATACCGCGGTACAGAAGGACGTTACTCTGTAATATAATAGGATTGGGATATGAAGATACAATAAGCGATTATTTCACTCCAAATGTTTCAGAAAATGAAATTTAAACGTTACATGGGGGTCAATGAGATTTCTGGTTAGTTTGCTTAGGTTAGGGATATTGAATTGAACTTTCAATACTCAATTCCAATGCAACCATCTTCATTTTCCTCTATAATGAAAAGATTTCATTAAAATCTTTGAGAAAATTAAACTTCAACGTCGAAATTATAAAACACTTTTTTTTGACAATGCGGCCTCAAAATTTTGATGGCCTAGCAGTCTAAATCCTTTTTGAGCCATATTCCATATTTCCTCCGATGGTTGATGTTGCTCATTTTTCTACCGCGTTTTATGATTTGATGTGAAAAATATGAAACATCACCACTTGGTGGCAAATTATCAAGACAAACTCTGTATCTACAAAAATGTTTTCAAACTCGACGACTTTGTTGAAGTGATTGTGATGACACTCAAAGACTCTCTTGTACTTGACTCTCTGTATCACGGTATAGTCTGGAGTGCAATAATCGACGTATTGTAACTTCATACCCTACTAGAACAATGTCCATCTGTATCAAGGTATGGTTCGGAGTAGACATATACGCGTTTCCAATCACAAACCATACCACGTTATAGAATAAAGGCCTTGTGTCCTTGTGTATGTCCAAAATGTCTTTGATAGTGCTTGCTGGCAGATCATAACCACGAAGCTCACCTCCAGGGGCATAGATTCAATTTCAAAGTGATTATTTATAAGTGGATACTCATGCAACATTGTAGACGAAAAGAAGGATCATGGTGGATAGTCAAAGATAAAATTTGGAGCGGAGTTCCTCAAGGTTCCTTCTTGGGTCCTCTCTTGAACATCCTATATGACGACATGGGCAGAGGTACTTCTAAGAGGAAGCTCGAAAACATATTACTATCAACATACATATGCTGTGCCCAAAGGAAGACCCTTGTAATTACTAGATCAAGAAAGGAGATCTTACAAAAACAAGGAAAAGAGGAAAAAAAGAGGGCCCAGCCAGATGGTAGGATGAATGAGACGAGGGTACCACAGGAAGATGAACCTGGTGCATTATTAGGTTAGTGCAATATTGTTAACCAGCTAGAACAACTAGGACATTGCGTGCGGCACAATCTCATTGAAAAAAAGGAGAAAAAAGGGAACGTCACCAACTGGAGACCTAGCTTCTTCCTAAGCGAACATGTTTCTACACTAATTCGGTACTCAGAGGGGGTATGTTTTTTAGCACGAACTCAAAAGAGTATAGTCATTCCGATTACGGGGCCTCGGATGAGTCCCGTATCGTTATTTTTCGTCACTACCTCCCCGTGCCGAGAGTGGGTAATTTGCGCGCCTGCCTGATTCTCAACACTCACGTCATTCATCTTCATCCCAGCACAATTGATTTTCTGTTTGATATCAATTTTAAAAGGCGTTTATACTTCAAAAAATAATCGGTTTCCGATTCAACCTTTATTTAACTCATTGAAGTTAACTGAACGAGTTACTCAAGCAGAGAACCTATAAAACATTTTTATTGATTGTATTAAACATTAATACGTCTATGAAATCTAATAAATTGCTTTTAAACGTATATATTAAGCTGTTATTGAAGCAGTTTATCGCATCTCGACCACAGTGAACTATAAAAATTGAAATGAAAGGGAGCACAGCATTGTTAGCATTTTTCTTATTGATTGCATTACAAGACAATGTTACAGTTACAGCACTCACCTCACAACCACAAATACCAGAAGTGAGTATGACATTTCCTCATTGACGCTAATCCAATAAGTCTCCAGGTTTTTAAAGGTTTTTTGAAAGAAGTAAATGAATATATTGGTGAGTTTCGCAAAGGTTTTCCAGAACTAGTTGGTAGTATGGCTAAAAGCGTCTTGGGCGACATTCTGGATGAACTTCAAGAACCATCTGATACTGATTCCAGACATGGATCAATAGGTATTGGTGGAAAGTAAGTATCTTGATATGAATTCAGAAATTCTTTGACATTTCTACTGACTTGTCTTGTTTTCTTCTAGTAAGAAGGTATCTTTCCGAGCACCAATAGGCTAAGACTGTTCCTGATGGACGTGTTTTTCCAATCCGCAGGATATTTAGGACATGGAATCATTAAAAGTATGTATGTGTTCTCCAATAAACTAATACCATCTTGTGTTGACCAATTTATTGTTTTTCCAAAAAAACTCCAACCAACAACTGACTCAAACGACTCATGCATCAGCATCGGATTCAAGGCCACTTTCACCACCATAAAAAGGTGAACAGCACATTGGCCTTTATGTAAAGAGCCAAGCACAGTAACTTGATACCACGAGGTAGGACGTCAGTTTTATTCCCGAAATTCTCCTAAACTTACAACCTAATTTTTTTTTAATCTTAAGGGAAGTGTAACATAGCGATTTCTTAATATACCTTACCCCAGAAAGTTTACCCGAGATTTGTTTTGTTACCCGGTGGCGTATGTCGCTGGAAAATGACGACTCAGACTGTCTCTGAAAAAAAAACTGATTTTTGTAGGTTTTCTGACAGTTGTTCCGTGTTTCCGGTGGGAGGGGGAAGACAGGGACTACCAGGACTACCCTGGAGAAATGTTTTCCTCCTTTACATGATCCGTGGTATTTCTGAAGTTTTATGGTTTTTCCAGTGGCGTATGTTATTGAGAGGATAGAGCAGATTTCTTTTCTCTTTCACCTCATCCATGAATTCTGATTTCGCGTGGCGTATGTTGTTGGGAGGATAGGGCTGATTTTTTCGAAAAGTTATTTTCCGGCGGCGTATTTTTTTGAGAAATAAAGGCTGTCCCTGGCGGAATTCTTTTTTTCTTCACCTGATCAATCTAGGTTTCCTGAGGGTTGTTCTGTTTCTCGGGTGGCGTATGTTGTCTGTTGGGAGAACAGAGCTGATTTTGAGACCTGTTTTTCTTACCGGTGGGATATGTCGTTGGGAAATATGGTTGTGGTCGGTGATAACTATTTTTTTTTTTATTTCACATTACAGTGGAGTTGAGGGAGATTCGTCAATCAACTTTTATGGTTCATCTAATGTATGTATATGATTCAATTATTAAAAAACGTCGATACTTAGAAAAATAATTGGTTTCCGATTCAACCCACATTTAACTCATTGAAGTTAACTGAGTTACTCAAGACGAACCTATAATACTTTTATTGATTGTATTAAACATTAATAGGTCTATGAAATTAAATAAATTGCTTTTGAACGTATATATCAAACTGTTAAGTAACGTGAACTCTAAAAATTAAAATGAAAGCGAACGCAGCATTGTTAGCAATTTTCCTATTGATCGCATTAGACGGCAATGTTACAGTTACAGCACTCACCTCACAACCACATATACCAGAAGTGAGTATGGTGTTTCTTGATTGACCCAAATCAAATCAATCTCCAGGTTTTCGAAGGATATTTGGAAGAATTATATGAAGTTATTGGTGAGCTTGGTGAAGGTTTTCCAGAACTACTTGGTATTTTAGCTAAGAGCGTCTTTGGGGCCATTCTGGATGAACTTTCTCGAGAACCAAAGTCCAAACATGGACCAATAGCTATTGCTAGGTAAGACCTTTGGAAAATCAAGTTGCTGAGCCTATATGTAGATTATCTGCGAAATTACCAAACAATCTTTCCAGAGAGAATGTTGAGAAAGTGATATTTTCGCTTGAAGACATGCTTGAACGTGTACATAAGAAAGGTACACGCTGAACAGTACCTGGGTTGTCATTCATACTGTTAGAAGTTTATGAAGCTTGAACATGCAGTTCACTGTTACTGTTCTGGTCATTATTTTATATCAAACATGAATAATTAAAGTATCTTGATTGTCCCATTGCCTTTTTTTTTGTTGGAGTGGTTAATCAAATGGTGGTGTATAGAAGTTTGAAGCCGGAATATTTATTGACAGATTATTATTGGATTGATAATCTAGAATAAAACAAAAAATGCTCCGATAAGGATGAGTTCAGGAGACACTCTTTCTCAAATATCCTTGGCAGCAAATTCTTGAACATCAATTAATTTACACGATAATCAATAGGCCGACGAAAATTCAAATGGGATTTTTAAAAACCGATTTAACGTTTGGGCTGGCATTTTAGGGGATTGGACCGTATCTTATACCTCATCGTGTAAACGGGACGGCATATTTAATTTTTTTGAGGCATACTTTGCCGGATTGGATAAAAAAGTATCTATCGGATCAAGAGCAGGAATGTGAAATCACCCCTCAAATTATTCGGACGATTTTTCTGGACACCCTGTATACGTATATAACTTGATTTTGTTCATCTCTTTATCAAAGATAATTCAATTCATCAGTTTTTGATAAGTCGCAGACATCCTGATGACCAGCATTTTTCCTAATATGATGATTATTCCATTGTGTGTGTTAATGGTACCAAATCAATTCATAATAACGGCAATAAATTCCACATTGCTTCATGGATTGGCATTGCTGTAATCGGCAATATTCAGATAAAATTGAAATCGAAAACTGCTATAGAAAAAATATTAGTTGATTCTGTGGATCATGAACCCCACAGGCACAAACAAATCTCACTCATAAAATACTTCTTGTACAAGCGTGCGGAAAATACCACTTTTCCGCACTCGGTGCGGATTTTTTTTTGTGACACAAAACTAAAATGCTTGCAGAAAAGTGGTATTTAGCGCACGCTTGTGGAAAAAATATTATACCTTACACGCGCGTGAAGTGACTTTTCCGCACTGCAATCGCGTGCGGAAAAGTGGCATTTTCTGCACTTGCTAGGTGATCTACTATTATGGTGCCCCTCAATTCCTCAAAAAATAAGCATAACCTTGAAAAAGCAATTTCCATAATGCCGAGAACAGGTGAACTTTTTCATACTAAGCCAACCATAAGAAGTAGAATCACAGGTTTCTCCATCATTTGTCGGAAGCTTCAGAAAACGTACAGGAAGATTCACTATATTTTGACCCCCCTCTAACGCATTCTATACATAGTGTACAAAAAAAAGTTATGGACAAAAGTTGCTTGGTTTATACTAAATGTTGTTAATTTAGCGGTATTATTTATACAGGGTCTTCCCAAAGCTGTTCGCAGCACCCAACTTTTAAATTTCAAAAGGGACACCCTGTATTTTATTTTATTTTTAAATTCCACGTTAAATTCTAAGTCAAATGTGTATGAGATATATTTATCTTATCTCTGGTGGCTTTCGAGATAAAAGCTGTTAAATTTTGTGGAAAATCCAATATTTTGACCCACTCTAACTCATTTTACACAAGGTGTAGAAAAAAAAGTGTGATACAAAAGGTGTTTGGTTCATGATGATTTTTTTAAATCGGGCTATATCATTAATACAGGGTGCCACAAAAGCTGTTAACAACACCCAACTTCAAAATTTTAGAAAAGACACCCTGTATTTTATTTTATTTTCAGATCATACGTTAAATTCTAAGTCAAATCGATATAAAATAAATCTTTTGTAACTTTTGCCACTTTCTAGATAAATGCTGTTCAATTTTGTGAAAAATTCTAAATTCTGGATTTGTTTCTTGACAACCATATTGAACAAAGATTGATGAAGCTTAAGTCTGCCTCATAAAAGATAAAAAACAATTCTAGATTAGTTCAAAAACAGTTGCTTTCCATTTTAAATGGCTCACGCTTTATTGTGAATTCTAGCTCCAAAAATAAAGCAAAATCCAACAGCATTTATCTCAAAAACGGCCGAAGATAAAAAAGATATATCTTTTACAAATTCAACTTAGAATTTATCGTAGAATCTAAAAATGAAATAGAATACAGGATGTTCCATGTAAAATTTTAAAGTTGGATGCTGTGGTCAGCTTTTGGGACACCCTGTATAAACGATACTACAAGATTTAGAATGTTTAGTATAAACCAAACAGCTTTTTTAAAAAACTTTTTTTTGTACACCTTGTATAAAATGTGTTAGAGACAAAATATAGGGAATTTTGACTTGGATTCAATGAGGAATCCAAAAACAAAATAAAATAAAGGGCGTCCCATTTGAAATTTCAAAGCTGGGTGCTGTGGAAAGCTTCTGGGACACCCTGTTCAAATAATACTGCCAGATTTAAAAAATTTACTATAATCTCAAAAACTTTTGAATAAAACTTTTTTCTGTAGACTTTGTTAAAAATGAGGTCAATATATAGTGAATCACCCTGTACAGACATCTAGCGGAAAAACGTTCAACGAATTACTTGAACAGTTCAATTATTTCAACTAACGGAAACAGACATGGTTCTGAGCAGATCATATACCGAGAATAATAAAACAACTCAAACAACTGAAAACATTGCAAAACAGAAGAGTAATGATGATATCGTTGTCGAGAGTTATGACATAACCTTAAATATCCAAAACCAAAAAACGAAAAATAATTTTCATTGTGAATATTGGATTTGAGATATCCCCATAAAAAAAGTCACGGGGAGAAAAATCGGGACGCAGCTGGGGTGGCAACCACCGAACGACCATTGCATAAATAAACCTCGACGTCAAATGAACCTTCTCATTCTTCTAATTTCTTCAAAACTTCAAGACACCGACTTTCAATTGAGATCAAATCAGCAAATTTTCCTGCCGCACCCTGTATTTCCAAATTCACAACGTTGTGAAATCCGACGTCCATCCGACGTTGGCTGCGATGACCAGTCTCTCTTTCCAGAATTCAATCAATGCCCAACGTCGGTGCAACGTTGTAAAGACGACGTTAGACGCTGACGTTGGCACTACGTTATTGGGCGATACATTCACAACATCTGGATCACGTGAATCTGACGTTATACAAGTCATATTATCAATTCCAATGTTGTTATCATCGTAGAACTAGTCGAGTATTCCAGACCAGATTTTCAGTTCTGAGACACTCCTTCTGTATGCAATGTATTATAAATTATTTCATTTGAGGGAGAGTGTTTAAAACGATGAGTAACTTTCAGATCAATACACTACTCACTGAGTGTGTTTCCTTTTTTAGGCTTCTCCATTGTTACTTTGTATCTATATATTTTCCTTTCCTATCGCTTTCATCCAATTTTTAAGTAACTATCTTGAGGAATTTCACCCAAATGATAAGCGAGACCAAGAACAAGACCGAGACTTGCAAATCTGGATCGAGACCAAGACCAAGACTTACAAATCGAGATCAAGACCGAGACCAGGGTACAGAAACTCTCGGTCTCGATCTCAAATTCAAAATTCAAATATAAAATGCGGTAGAATACAGATGATTTTGTGAGGATGAAAGTGGGAATAGGCAGAGGAATCGTATATGTGTGTGGTGTGTTGACACTGGAAATGCAATGGATGAGGTACCCGTACTTCCTATGCATAAGGATAGACGTCGAGAGGATAAATAGGGACGGTAGTGCCAGAATTCTCTTTTCCGTGAAGTATAGCACCCCCTGGACAACTTTATGGATAGGGAAATGTGGCCGTCAAATTTCAAGCTGTCACCAATTATCACCCCAAGGAATTTGCACTCCGACACCTTCTTCACCTCCTCACCACCCATCCCAACCTCATCAAGGCAGCAGAAATGCATTATCTTTCTTTGGAAACATTGAAAGGCACACCACACCTTTAATGATGGGAGGTCAGTCTCCACCACACCCGTCAATACCTCTAGATCGCTGCCAGAGAAGAGTGGTATCATCTGTAAAAGAGGTGCACTTTCCATGCCTGATAGGCAGATCATTAATATAGATCAGAAGTAAGAGAGGCCCCAACACTGATCCTTGAGGAACTACAGATTTAAAACAGATTTGTTAAAATGTAGTTTCTGTGTGCGTCCAGATAGATACGAAAAGTCCCCCGAAAACCATAAATCTCCAGCTTCTTCAACAGAGTGTCATCTTCGATGGAGTCGAATGCCTTGGCTATGTCACAGAACACAACCAAAACAGAATCTCCCTGGTTGACTGATAACACCCCCCTGAGCTTCCTTTAGTGAAGATAGAACTCACGCATAATTACATTTTGTTTGTTTTTGGTTGGAAGATGATTTCTTTCCGAGAAGAGTGACAACCGATCAAATTTAACTTTAAATTTGATCCTGGAGTGAGGTTTTCTTTGTTCTGCTTCAGATAAGTATGTATGACATAAGAAACCCTTAATACGTTAGTCACGGTACATTTGATTTCCATTTGCATCTATTTTATATACCCAGAATCACAATATTGAAAAAAAGGCGAAGGGGTCAGACTTCTATCTTCTTCTATCTTCATCGCGAACTATTCAACGCTTTTGCTCAAATGAAGAAGATCTATGTGAGAAAACCATATATTCTTTTATTGTTTTTTTAATGCGTTTATCAAAATGCGTTGATACTTTAATAAACAATTAGTTCCCTATTAAACCTAAATTTAACTCATTGAAGTTAACTGAGTTACTCAAGCAAAACCTATAAAACTTTTATTGATAGTATTGGCAAACATTGATTGATATATAAAATTAAATAGTTTTTAAACGTATATATTAAGCTGCATTAAAGCTGTTTGACCACAGTGAACTCTTATAATTGAAATGAAAGGTAAAATAGCATTGTTAGCAGTTTTGCCATTCATTGCTTTGATAGGCGATGTAGCAGCACAGAGCCATCACGCAGTCCTGCCACCAGATGTGAGTATAAAGTTATCTCGTTTATTATAAATTGGATTAATTAATAATAATTGAATGTTAGATCCTTGATAGGAGTAACACAGAGATATTACTGGCGATTCGCGAGTCTCTTGAGAAATTAATTGGTCAAGTATTTCACAAAATATTGGACAATATTGTTGAAATATTTTTTGAAGCAGCTGATATTGCCAATGTTGGATCATTTAGTATCATTAGGTAAGACCATGGCCTTCACTTTCGTGAGTATAAGTACAAAGAATGATAGTCATTTGATATTTTATCAATGAAAAAAATATTGAAGAGTTATTGCTATATCAATGAAATAATCAATCATTATAGAGATGCTTTTTCTGAGGCAATTGGCAAGATTGCCGATCAGACTAAGAACAATAATAAAGTTCCGCATTACAAAGGACTAATTGATATGTAAGTATCTTTTTTCAAAATTAGAAAACAAGTAGAAATCTAGTTTTATTGCAAACGTTGTTTTTTTATTTTTTATTACTCAATTTAGGTTCCGCCCGGTGGTAAAAGTGACACCTGTTTAAAATCAGCCAGGATACGGTTATCCCCAGTACCCCAACTATGGATAATTTCTTTGGCAACTCCTGTGAATAAAGATGTACTATCTCATATTGACTGATATATTATTTTTCTGAAAGACGAGAGTTTCTGTTTGACGCTGTATGATAAAATCATTATTCAGCACAAAATTGCAAAAGAAGGAAAGAGGGTCTTAAAAAAAATGTCAAGAAATATGTAGGCAATGATTTTTTTTTTAATTTAATAAAAAAAATAGTTGTTGGCAGTACAACAAACTGCCGCCTTGAGTTACCCTACCACATGAGTTAAAATACGTTGTTTTGCAGTGTTTACCTTTTAAAAATAAGAAACTATTTCCTAAAACTCTGTTTCATGATAAATCGATTGTATTTATGACGCTGAGATGCCAGAGGGGCGTCCGCTGGCTAGGAAGCGGTGGAGAGTGTTGCCAGTGGTTCTCAAAGTTGCGAAAAAAGAAACCAAATCTGGAACAGTTTCCTAAAGCACGAAAGTTTCACGAAAAAAAGGTTTTTGTGCATTAAGTAACCTAGATATGGTGACCCAAATATCAGAAAATTTGTATTTATTTTTATTAAAACAAAAAAAATCATAAATCAATACAAATTGTATTTTTGATCACATCGACTTGAAACTTCATTATGATGATCTGGAGTGAATTCAATAAAACACGTGTTTCGTCGTTTTCCAAAATTCAACCCTTAAAAGGGTGGAAGGGGCGGGGGTGTGATAAATAATCCATCATCAACGCCGAGCCAAAACTATTATAGATGGAGCCATGATATTTTAAGATGTTCTGCCAAATATTTGTAGGCGTGCTAAGAAAGAAATTTGCGAAATTTTATCCCTAAGGGGGTGAAAAGGTTGGGGGTAGAAAGATGAAAAATTATGTATTTTTGGTCACATCGACTTGAAACTTTATATTAATAATCTTGAAAGAAATCAATGAAATACATGTTTCGTTGTTTTCCAAAATTCAACCTTTGAGGAGGTGAAAGGGGTGGGGGTGTGAAATCATAAATCAATAAAAAAACTGTATTTTTAATCACATCGACTTGAAACTTCATTATGATGATCTTGAGTGAATTTAATAAAACACATATTTTGTCGTTTTCCTAAATTCAACCCTTAAGGGGGTGAAAGGGGCGGAGGTGTGATAAATAATATCATCAACGCCGAGCCAAAACTATTATATATAGACCCATGAAATTTGTTCTGCCAAATATTTCTAGGTGTGCTAAGATACAATTTTGCGAAATTTTGTCCCTAAGGGGGTGAAAAGGGTGGGGCTAGGGAAAATTATATATAGATGAAAAATTATGTACTTTTGGTCATAACAACTTGAAACTTCATATAAATAATCTTGAATGTAATTGATTAGACACATGTTACATTATTTTGCGAAATTCAGCCCCTGAGGGGGTCAAATTCGGACTCAAAGAAGTGGGTAGAAAAAATGATGAAAAATTATCTATTGTTGTAAACATCATGTTGAATCTTCATATCAACAATCTTGAATGAAATTGATTGAACACATGTATCGTTGTTTTTCAAAATTCAACCCCTACGGGGGACAAAGTCAGTCTCAAAGGAGATGGAGTGGAAATCAACATTTGTTGACCTCTTACTACAGAACAATCCCAGGGCAAGGTAAAGTAACGTATTTTTGGTCACATCCTTATTGGGGTGGAAGAAGTGGGGGTGTGTGAAATCATAAATCAATAAAAATTTGTATTCTTGGTCATATCGACTTCAAACATCACATTAATGATCTTGCATGGAATCAATGAAACACGTGTTTCGTCGTTTTTCAAAATCAACTCTCAAGGAAGTAAACGGGGTGAGAGTGTGAAGAATCATGAATCAATGGTAAAAAATGTATTTTTGCTCACATCGAATTGAAAATTTATTATGATGATCTTTGATAAAATTGATTAAACACGTGTTTCGTCGTTTTCCAAGTTTATGAACGATCGTTCAGACTGACCCAAATGTATCCTTGTCCCACCCTACCACATGAGGATTTTTGATGAATACTCATAAGTGGCCCAGAAAACGAGGATCGATCAACAAGTGTCTGATGGAAAATGGGACTCATCATCTGACAAGGACTATTGTCACTTGTCAGAATTGACAAAGCACAGTGTTGCCAACTTGAGTCCAGATCACCAAATACAAAGTACAACTCGGGTACACAGTAATGTAGACGAAATTCAAAATGTCATACGATCACCAATGGACAATTTGCACATTTTTTGGAAAGATGAAAAATGTGAGGACAAGTAAGTACTGATGCCATTGATGTTTAAAAAATCAACCTACGACCTCTATTAATGTAGTAATCACCGATTGAAGTGCGCCAATCAACATCCACTCTATATGTCACAGAATACATTATCTTTCTCCGTCTGGCTTATTGTCTATAATAACTCTCTCTCTCGAGGGGGTGATCAAAGAGTGAAATTTGCGTTCTCTTTTTCATTTATTGAATATATTTTTGGGTATTTTAATGAAATGGATTAAATGATTTAATTGATGAAATACTATCCTTGAATTTGAGTGATAAATAACAATTCTCCGCACACCTAAGTCCAGGATATTTTGAAGCTATGGATAAGGATAACAAGGTCCTTGATTCATATGATCTAAGTCCAAGAAGCACAATATTATAAAATAAAAAAAGCTATATCATTACAGATTCAATTGAATCAACTAGCTTTTTATTGTTTATTTCATGTACAATACTTCAAAAAATAATTTGTCTCCATTAAACCTAAATTTAACTCATTGAAGTTAACTGAGTTACTCAAGCAAAACCTATAAAACTTTTATTGGTGGTAATGGCAAATATTGATTGATATATAAAATTAAATAGTTTTTAAACGTATATATTGAGCTGTATCGAAGCAGTACGACCACAGGAACTCAAGAAACTAGAATGAAGGGGAAAATAGCATTATTTTTAGCAATTTTGTCATTCATTGCCTTGCTGGACGATGTAACAGCACGACGTAAACACGCAAGATTACCAGCAGTTGTGAGTATAAAATGTTTTGATTGATCAGAACTATTTATCAATAATTAATTATCAGGTCCACCATGGAAATTACAAAAAAATATACGCAAACCTGTCAAAAGCTGTGAGTATGACATTCCTTGATTAATCCAAATTTACATTTACATGTTAGGTCACCAATAGAAGTTTCAAAGGGATATACCAGACTGCTGGCGGATTTTTTAGGAGATTTAGTAAAGGTGTAGCTCGCGGAATATTGCAAAATATTTTAGATGTACTTTCTGGTGAAGCCCCTGCTATTACCAAGACTGGACCATTTGGTGACATTATTAGGTAAAACTTTTGGTCTTCACCTCCGTAAGTACATAAAGGTGAAGATTTTGATGTCAGTAGTGCTTTTTCTGGAATAAACAAAATATCGGAACGTTTTTCTGAAATAGAATTAGATTGAAATTCGTGTTTCTTTCATTGGATTAGGATTTTTGTAATTTCTCTTGAAATCTCAGCGAAATAACAATCTAAAACCTGAAATCTGGAACATTATTCATAATTAGGAAAGGTCTACAATCAATTTGTTTTCGAATTGGAACTGTTAAATTTCCACTTGGCAAATGAAAGTCACCATCTATATTGATACCATAGACTTAAAATAACAAGACACGTAACGCCTATACCTTTAGCATTGAATGTTTTGGTCCAAACACAATGATGATAGGCCAGATTTGTTTTTGTTTACTTACCGGTGAAGCGGCCGATCTTCGCCTGTTTTTTTTTCTCTGGCCACACACTACACACTTTTTAGGCATTGTTTATCAATCAAACACTAAATCCCGCAATTTAGAACAGACAGAGCAAGACTTTTTCTGAATAATTGAGAAATAAGCAAACTATAAACGCATTAACCTCACTTAAGCGGACGTTTGTAAACAATGCGTCAGCCGGTCCGTCCTCAAAGTTGCGACCGGATGTTGCCATATTTCATCATGAAATGTAGAGCTTCATACAAATGTTCACCTTCAAGAATGCTTTCAAACGACAGAAAAGTCATTTGTGATGGAAAACTGAGAATACGGAATTATAGGTGTTTAAGATTGATGATTTGGTAGTTGAATTAAATTATTTTTGCCGGTATTTTTCATTAAGCTCTAGAACATTAAGAGCACATGACAACGGCGCTGAAATAAAGTAAATAGCTTCATGAGGGTGATGTTGGGGTTAGCAATATTTGTTTTGTTACTTGTCTTGTTATTTTAAGTCTATACAGTGTGTCCAGAATAAAATGATGTTTATGGCACTATATGGGGATATTGGAAACTTTAAAAGATACGACGTTGCGTAAATGGAAGAAAAGCAGCATATTTGTATGCCCAAAAATATTCAACCTTTGTTTTATTTTAAATCGATACCGTAATGTGGATACAGGGTGAAAAGGGAAAAGGCAAATTTTGAAGAAACCACACAATTTTGCTTATTATAAATGCTAGAACTTTCAAATTTTCAGGATATGGTTAAGAGGATACGACAATTCTAAAAACGACGTCAAAAAAATTTTAGGCCCACTATGTTGCGTCCAGCCAAAGTCAAGTCTGTTTTTTTTTATGAAATTCATATTTTTGAAAATCATTTTCAATGCGGATTTTGAAAATGAAAAAATTCAATATGGCGCCCATAAGAAAAACAAAAGTTGACTTCGGCCGGAAGCAACATAGTGGGCCTACAATTTTTTCGACACAATTTTCAAAATCACCGTATCTTCTTACCCAGATCCAGAAATTTTCAATACCTCATCTTTTATAATAACCGAAATATTGTGCTATTTAAAAAATGGCCATTTTTCTTTTTCACCCTGTATCTCCATTACGGTATCGAATCAAAACAAACCAAAGTTAGATTATTCTTGGGCACGCAAATACGCAACTTTTCTTCCATTTAACCGATACTGTATCTCCTGTAGTTTCCGATATCCCCACGTACATCATTTTATTCTGGACACACTGTATATGGTGGATACCATATTATTTCCGTTTGCCAACCGGAAATTTGACAGTTCCACTTCAAAATGAAATTGAATGTGAACCATGCATTATTCACACAACTTCAAAATCAGAGTGACCCATATTGCCGATATAGCATTAGATGTGGGTCAACATAAAGATGATTCTCCACAATGAGATCCACATTGATAATTGATGCTTAATCAATCATTATCACCCTTATAATCATTTTAGAGCTGCTTTTGCCAAAGCAATTGTGAAGGTTTTTGGTGGGACCCAGTCTACACATGCCAGAGATATTTTTTATGCGTAAGTATCTCTTTTGAGATCTTCAAAAAAATTTCTTTTCTGTTAAAAAACATTTTCAATTTACCATACCCATACCGTTTCCTTATAATATTCATCAACAACAAAATGAACCCCGGTAATGGTTTTCGATTGTTTATTTGACTTTTAATTTTTGTATATTAAATAATGAAAAACATTTTTTTTTGTCGCAAATATAGGTTGCAACCGTTGATAAAAGTGACACCTGTGTATCACCCAGTATACGGTTATCATCCTCACTATGTCTATGGATAATTCTCTCAGGAATCAAAATGGAGGTGTTAAATATATGTTTACTTTATCTTATATGTGAATAAACGTATACTATTTGCATTATTTATTAGTTTCAATAAATACGTGAGTTTTCGTAGGTAAAATGATTGTTGAGCTGGAAATATCAGATAAGAAGAAGTTATCAAAATATATTTATTACGGAATACACAGTAAAATCTTCAAACCAACATTCATCGAGATACCTTCCCATAAACAAAATTGGAAATTAATTTACTCTAGGAAAATGTTCAAAAAAAAAACGTTTTTCTGGCAACTCTTTTTCTGGGTATAGCAATAGGAAGAGATCTTCAATACTTAAGATAAGGAAGAGATGCCGCACATTATCCTTTTTACCTTGCCCCCCTAGCGGTACTTTTCCAACTTTTCCAGATTCAACTCACACGACAATTGTGGACTCACAAACGCCATATCTTCTCGAGGTTTCTCCAGATTTGATTTTTTTTATCGGGAATAGTTGATCTGAGGGGCTACGGTGGCCGAGCGTGTAACACGCCGGCTTGAGAGGCCGTTAGTTCTGATTGACGTGGGTTCGATCCTCGCGGTGAGCAGAAATTATTTTCTGTTCTGTATTTAGTGGCACTCTCAATGGCTAATTGAACTGCTGTAGGCTGTAGTATTATTGATTACTGTCAGTCAAAAAGTTAATAAATTAGCCTAAATCAGCACCTTAGTTAGAACTGCGGCATACGGGAGGTCAGAGGGACCGCCCTTGGGCTACGTTGTCGCCTAAGCTAAATGCTGTGGCTTGACACCTATGCTGTCGCCTATGCTGAATGACTAAAGGCTTGACGACAATGATCCAAGAGAGCAACTTCTCTCCTCCTGGAGGCTCCTCTTGGAGGAGCGCTATGGGCCCGCTGTGTGGCCTAGAATGTGCTGTGGTACTTACCACCCTCACCTGAAATCTACATCTCTACATCTAGTTGATCTGAAAAATGTAATTCAGTGTTTGAGAAAATTCGGAATCTCTCCTCACCATCTATGGAATACCCCAACTAATCACGAGGATGTCATATTAGACCATTTTAACAAACAGAACATATATTTCTGATACCATTAGGGACATATATACAAATGAACTCTATATAGGCAAAAAGTTGACAGACATCAAATTTGTTATCAAATAAATCAAAACCAGGGACAACACCATGGGCTTTCTGCGCTTTAAAGCTGATAGAGAAAAACACCAAAAAATCACCTACTTTTCATCCTGTAACTCAACACAATATGGACAGGGATCAGAGGCGGACCTCCAATAAAAGCGCTCCTGTACACGTATTGCTGGCAAAAAAATACGAAAAAAAAAATATTTCCAAAAGTGAATCCTAATAACAGCATATTTTTCATATTACTGAGTATTCTTGCTATTTTTATATCGCTCAGGGTCCCACAAAAGCACAAAACTCCCGCGCTTTTCGCATCTTCTAGTCTGTTAAATAGTCATTATGCTATCTGTCAGTCTGTCCCAGCCCATGTGTGTATTCGTTCGGCGCTCAAGTCAAATGCATCTTTTTAATGGAAATGGGTCAAAACTATCGAACGATATAAGACCACCGTGCGCTATGTTAATATACAGCGTGTTTATTATTTGGATGTGTGATAATCCTTGAATGATTTTTAGACAAAAAGTTCATATGTTTCAAGCTACAGGGTGTTGAAATTTTGAATAATAAATGATTTTTTTATAATTACTTTGATACTATTCCAGATATCTTTATAAAATTTACACGTCTTCTATGCATCAATATGCATTTTGTGATGTACAAACAATTTTCACCAGTGGCATCCGTACGGGTTTTGCACTCAATATTTTTGGAGGAAACACTGCTTCCTTTCATAAAAAAATAAAATCCACCAAATTGCATTGTCACCCTGCTGTCTTCCAGTATTTTCAAATCAGTGGCGCCCTCTCTAACATTCCCATGCATATTGATGCATAGAAAATGTACCAAGTTTCAAAAAGATTTCTGGAATAGTATCAAAATCGAGCTCCTCGAATTAGATTATCTTTAATCTCTTTCGAAAAACAATTTTACCAAAGATTAAAACTTTCCACGACTCCCACTTCTTGGAATCGGCTAAGGAACATAGTAGGGTTAGGAAGTGTCGTAAAAGTTATTCTTCAGTGAGACTTTGAACGTGGAGGTGGTTTAAACAATCGATTAAAACGTGAGACTTTTTTTCTACAATGGATAATGTTAATCAAGGTATGTACTATCATCAGTAAGGTTTCAAACAAATCACGTTAATTTTTTGGATATACTATACAGGGTCCTTCATTAGTGCGTCGGGCAATCCTAGCGTGGTTATTTACAAAAGTAGAAAAAAAAGTTTCATACAAAAGTTGTAGAATGTGACTTTAAGCATATTTTAAAAATATTTTCAAACATACAGGGTGCGTCACAAAAGTATGGCACGAAAAAGTATGATTTTTTTAAATGGAACCCCCTGTATATTAATTGATATTTCAATTCTTTCTTCAATTTGGAACAAAAATTGTGCTACAACTAATGTTCCTAAATTCAACCGTTATCGAGATATCGCGTTTTAAAAATGGCATTTTTGCAACTTTGGCATGCTATAAAACTCAAACTATTCAAGTTAGAGAAAAATGGATTGCACATTCCTATCTCAACTTTTCAAGAGCTCTTCTGTCATTTGGATAGAAGGTAACGTCAACTGTCAACTTTTTTCGGCACATTTTGACATTTTTTCACAATAATGGATTTAATCTCCTTGAATAGCTCTTGAAAAGTTGAGATAGAAATGTGCAATCCATTTTTCTCTAACTTGAATAGTTTGAGTTTTATAGCATGTCAAAGTTGCAAAAATGCCATTTTTAAAACGCGATATCTCGATAACGGTTGAATTTAGGAACATTAGTTGTATCACAATTTTTGTTCCAAATTGAAGAAAGAATTGAAATATCAATCAATATACAGGAGGTTCCATTTAAAAAAATCATACTTTTTCGTGCCATACTTTTGTGACGCACCCTGTATGTTTGAAAATATTTTTAAAATATGCTTAAAGTCACATTCTACAACTTTTGTATAAAACTTTTTTTTCTACTTTTGTAAATAACCACGCTAGGATTGCCCGACGCACTAATGAAGGACCCTGTAGAATATTTGATAAAAATACCTAAAAAAAAATACACGAATTTCTTTAAATGACAGTCGTCACATGACATATTACTATGTCATAGTTCCTTTTGTGTCATTTGTTATGTAGAGTTGATGTGCCGTATTTCTTTTTCCAATATCTCAATAATAAAAAAAATCCCGTTAGTTGCAAACTTTTTGGATGTCCCTGTATATAAGTCAAAAGTATTTGAATAAATTCAAATATTCCTTGATCGTGCTGTTGATTATCAAGTCAAAAAAAATATCCTTTGTGCATTATTCTGTCCAATATAATATTGTCCAGCTAGAATCTCGATATCTGACACTGTGCGCCGATATGCATATGTGATGTCACGATAAAATAAAATTACTTCAATATCAACCAAAATGACTACTAAAATATCATAAAAACACTAAGAACAAAATTACGATATAAAATGTCAAATACCTACAACTCCAGCCTTGGTTAATGGCAGAAGAAGAATTATTTTTTTTCCTGAGTAACGGCACGCGCGAAACGTGTCGTTCATGCTACGAACTCAGGGGCTAGTGGAAGTAAAAATAAAATTGAATTGAACGAAAAAAAAATTATCAGGAATAAAGGTGAGTATACTTTTGCCGGGGTGGAGTTTTTTTTAATGGTAGGTGATAATATATTGTTTTATCATTGCGAAACAATATTGTATTTAATTTCTTTTGCTGAGGTGATAAATACATCGATTTTCTTAATTGTTTAATTTCGATCTTGTTTGTATCTCATTTTGGTTGAGTCACAAACAAAAAACTAAGTATTCATTATTTAAATGAAATGGTGAATGTGCCACACTGTTTTCTGAGATTTTCTTTTGGTAGCGCACACCCATTGACACCTACTGACATTGATCAACCACATACAACCAAAAAGGCCAAATCTCTCAAAGAATGACCGAAAATTTATTCTAAAATAAATGTACAACCAAAAATATCAAAACCTTTGAATGTGGAGAAGGCATCGAAATTGCCAGAAATCAAATCATCGCACCAAAACAATTTTTTTTAAAGACAACTTAGATCATCATACTCGTTTCCTGCCACATTGAAGATATTGAAGCTGCTTCGCAGGATAAAGGATGCACCTTCACCGATATCTTCTGGATAATCACTGTATCTCAGTGAACGTAAGCATTGACGGATTTCAGTTTTGACATTTCATTCATACTATTAATCTTCTAAAGTTGTTGCAGATTCATTAACGACCTGGTCCTTTCTATCTTTGGCAAAGAGTCACAATATTGAAAAAAGAGGTGATAACTTTATCGCGAATTGTATTGAGAAAAATCCAATTTTATGATTCATTTCATGCGTTATTACTAAATTGAATAAAACTTTAAAACATAATTGGTTCCCTATTAAACCTAAATTTAACTCATAGAAGTTAACTCAGTTACTCAAGCACCTATAAAACTTTTATTGGTGGTATTGGCAAATATTGATTGATATATAAAAATAAATTGTTTTTAAACGTATATATTAAAATGTATCGAAGCAGTACCACAGTGAACTCAAGAAATTGAAATGGGGAAAGTAGCATTGTTAGCAATTTTGTCATTCATTGCTTTACTAGGTGCTGTAACAGCACGAGGGCACCACGCAAACTTGCCGGCAGTTGTGAGTATAAAAATTCCTTTATTAATCCAAATTTATCAATAAATGTTAGGCCACCAGTAGAAGTTTCCAAGAGATATACCGGACTATTGACGAATTTTTAAGGATATTCAGTAGAAGAGCAGCTCGCGAAATAGTGCAAAATATTTTAGATGTAATTTCTAGTGATGAACCAGCTATTTCCAAGATTGGACCATTTGGTAAAATTATTAGGTGAGACTTTTTGTCTTCACCTTCGTAAGGTGATATCAATTTGTTGATACTTTATCAATAACAAGAGCCAAATTATTCATGATCATACAAACAATCATTCTAGAACTGCTTTTGTCAATGCACTTGTGAAGGTTTTCGGTGCAAGCGAGGGTGCAAATGATTCTCCACTTTTTAGAAGATTTGTCATTGGGTAAGAATCTGTCAGAAATCTAGTTCTGTTGCAATGATAACCATTTCTATTATTACCTACGTTTATTTATAATTCATCAATATTTTTCGCGCTTAACCCTTTGATTATCACCCATGATTGTTCTTAAAAATGAGAGTCGGAAATGGTTTTTGATTGTTAATTCAACTTTCTGTTTTTGTCTTTGAAATATTTCAAACAATTTTTTTTCGTCGCAAATCTAGGTGGCAACCATCAAATATAGTAGTTCCTGTTCAGAGTTATCCGGGTTATCCCGTCTATGGATAATTCCCACAGGAATCTCCGAAAACTTTGAAGAAAGTGTTGAATATATTTTTGTTCATTTATGAATAAACTTATTTCTTATGTTGCATGATTTATTTGTTACAGTAAACACGTGAGTTTTCGTGGGTAAAACCATTGTTGTGCTGGAAATATCAGATGAAAAGAATGGACAGAAAGAGTTTTATAGCTTGTCAGAAATAGAAAAATTTTATTTATATAACGCGATAACTTTATAGGAACATCATGTGTATAAAAGGAATTGAAATATTCAATAATATACAGGGGGTTCGATTTAAAAAAATGCCACTTTGTTGTCTCACAACTTTATGACAAACCCTGTATAATTCTAGTTTCTACTAACTAATAGATATTCAGAAATCCTTCAAGTTTTCTATTTAACTTTTTCCAGTAGCTCCTATAGTTTAACCAATAATCGAGCGTTTCCATACATATCAGCGACCCTGTATAAAAGACAAGTACACAAGCAAGCGATACCAATGTGGACAATGAATACAGGGTGTCCCAGTTCAACTGGTCACTACCTATACAGCAAATACAGTAACCATAAAAAGGAAGTTTGAGATGGGAAACCCATGGCCGGAAGTGCCCCGTTTCCTAGATACCCTGTATCTATCTGTTATTCGAGAAAACAAAAATTACACGCCACTGTTTTTTGGACAAAATTTTGTTCTCTTTCGAAATACTCATTGAATTTTCAATGAAAAGAGTTTTTTCTCTCCGACGAGTAGAACAATATGATTTTCTACTGTTAAAAAAACTGAAAGTTTCTGGTTATCAACGCTTTAATACGCTGGTTTTAATTTTTTTACTCGGAAACGGTGCGCCGGGGAGAAAAAAGTCTGGAGAGCTATTTTGTTGGAAATTGAACGAAGTTATGTTCTGAAAAAATTATGTTATACCATTTTTTTTGAATAATAGTGTTCCCCAACTATGGCCCTGGACGAGGTATTTTTTTTCAAATACTCAAAAACATGCAATACCATTTAGTATTTAAACCCTGAAAACTTCATTAAAATTGGTTGAGCGGTTTTGAAAATAAATTCAGATATTGTTTTTTTTTTCGAAAAACTTGTACACCCCTGTATCTAGGAAACGAGGCACTTCTGGCCATGAGTTCCACATCTCAAACTTTTATTTATGATTCCTCTATTTGCTGTGGAAGTAGTGACCAGTTGATCTGGGACACCCTGTATAATAGAGTAACAAGGAGACAGTGATACCCTTACAAATAAAAAAGTAATACAATAGACGAACATGATATGGACATTAATCAGGGACACTGCTGGCGAAAACACGAAATAAAAAATAAAAATAATTTTTTTTCTAATGACAGAATATTTTTTATATTTGAGTGCAAAAATACTTCATCTATTAGCACAGAGCTCCAGGGCTTATCGCATCTTGTACTCCATTGAATTGTCATTATGCTTTATGTCATTCCGTCCCAGCCAATAGGTGCCCACGGACCAACATTTTTTACCGTCATTCTTTGCCGTCGTTCTTTCCTGTCATTCATTCCCGTCATTCTTTTCCCTCATTCTTTCCTTTCAAAATTAATGGATAATAAAAATCTCATCACACACTAACACGTAACGTTTTCCTGCCATCTTTTCTCATCATGACTGGAAAGATGGAATTCGCATTTATCTTGCCCGCTTACTTGGCGTTCCAACAAAAAAGAACGCCAGTTTGTCCTGTCGGATTGGAACGTCGCTCGGTTCAACGTGACGAGAAAGATGGAATGTGCATTATCATCTTATTCCCCACTAACTGGCGTTCTTTCCTAGGATCTAATGACGGGAAAGAATGCCAGAAAAGAATGTGGGTGGCTAATGTGTATATTCGTTAGGCGCTCGAGTCAAATGCATTTTTGGTATCGAAATCAGTCGGAACTATTCGGGAAGTCGACCGATATGAGGCTACCGTGCGCTATTTGAATACACACTAGGACAGGGAAAGCATTTTTTTTTTCAGGTGTGTAACAAAATTTGTAAAGTGATTTTGCTATTATTATTCTAGTTCAAAACAAGCAGATGTAGCATATTTGTCATTAATTTTCCTATCTGCGTTGACAGTTGACAGGAATAAATAATTACTCCAATATCAACAAAAATTGACACTAAAATCAAATGTCAAAGACGTACAACTCTAGCCTTAGTTGATGACAGGAATAGAAAAACCCCGCCTTTTTTCTGGGTAATGGCACGCGCAGAACGTATAGTAATATGGCTAGAGGCTCTTCCAGACTGGCGCGAATATTCGGGGCGAATTCTTTTTGGGAGGATTGAAATTTATTTTGACACATCATTTGCATGTGGAATGTGTCGTTAAGTGTCAAAATCATGTCAAAGATCGATGAAAATCCACCGGGAATATTCGCGCCAGTCTGGGGGGAGCCTTTATCTACAGAGTGACCCATTTGAAAGCGTGCATAAAAAGTAAATCCATAATTTTTAATATTTTTTTGTGGAATTTGTTTTTTTTATCATTATTTTTTTTTTGTTCAGGGGTTCCGGCCTCAAGGAGAGGAATCCGAAACCAGACACCCTATGGTCCGAGAGGTAGTGTGGGGTTCTACCCACTAAACCTCTCCTCCGCATTAGGACGTCAGGGATAAGCCCTTTAGTGTCCCAATCTCTCACTTAAGTTTAGCTCTTTGGTACCGGGTAACCTTCCGAAGGCCTCTTGGTCACAGGGTAGGATCGCGGCAAAACTCGTCCTACCCGTGTGTCTCCGCACTAGTGGTTACGAAAAAGAAAAGAGAAAAAAATAAAAAGAGAAAAATAAAAAGGGAACAAAATAAAAAGGGAAAAAATAAAAAGGGGAAATTTGATACAGATCCATTTCAGGGTATGACGAATCCAGTGGCGTAGACAGATTTTTTAAAAAAAAATCGCTAATATGTTTTCTGGATTTGTCAGCCTCTAAATATGCTCTAGTAGGCCTTGGTTTTCGGGAAAAACTGGGTGACGTATGGCCTCAAAATAAACCTTTACACTCTCCACATAAAAAAAATCGTCAAAAACGCTCCATAAATAAAAATTTCATGATGGTGGCCCGCTTACAAATGGGTCACTCTGTATGTGTATCGTGATCGTGATTTGTAAAAAAAACAAGTAATCTTTAGTGTTTTTTTTGGTTTTGACATTTTTTTCAAGTACTATATGCTTCGGACCCAGGTGAAAATTCGAGACAATTCGGGGCAAAAAATAATCTCAAACTTTTTCCCCTTTAAATTAAATAAAACAAAATATAGAAATAAACGCATTAGGAATATACGCACACTTTTGCCGAGGTGGATTTTTTTTAATGCTAGGTAATAATAATTATTGATTTTTTGTTTGAATGAAAAAATATTTTACTTGCTTTTTTTGCTGAGGCTATAAATACATCCAAATCTTTTATGATTCATTTCATGCGTTATTACTTAATTGAATGAAACTTTAAAACATAATTGGTTTCCTATTAAACCTAAATTTAACTCATAGAAGTTAACTTAGTTACTATAAAACTTTTATTGATAGTATTGGCAAACATTGATTGATACATAAAACTAAATTGCTTTTGAACGTATATATTAAGCTGTATCGGAGCAGTAGGACCACAGTGAACTCAAGAAATTGAGATGGGGAAAGTAGCATTGTTAGCAATTTTGTCCTTCATTGCTTTACTAGGACATGTAACAGCACGAGGGCATCATGCAAACTTGCCGGCAGTTGTGAGTATAAAAAATTCTTGATTAATCCAAATTTATCAATAAATGTTAGGTCACCAGTAGGAGTTTCAAAAAGATATACCAGACTATTGGCGAATTTTTTAGGAGATTCAGTAGAGGAGCAGCTCGTGGAATACTGAAAAATATTTTAGATGTAATTTCTGGTGATGAACCTGCTATGTCCAAGATTGGACCATTTGGTAACATTATAAGGTGCGTAAGTATATACTAGATGAAGATGACATCAATTTGTTGTTACTTTATCAATAACAATAGCTGAATCAATCATTTTAGAGCTGCTTTTGCCAATGCAATTGTGAAGGTTTTTGGTGCAACTGATTCTAAACTTTTTAGAAAATTTGTAATTGGGTAAGTATCTTTTTCAAGACCCAGAAATTTAGTTCTGTTGCAATGATAACCATTTTTGTTATTACCTACATTTTTGAAAAAAATCATTGTATCAAATTGAAACTCCGAAATGGTTTTTGATTGTTAACTTTATTGTCTGTTTTTATCTTTCAAATATTTCAAACAATTTTTTTTTGTCGCAAATCTAGGTGGCGTCCCTCAAATGTGATGGTTCCTAATCCGGGCTATGTCTATGGATAATCCCCTCAGAAACTCTTTTAGAAATCACTTGAAATGGAAGTGTTGAATATATTTTTGTTCATTTATGAATAAACGTATTCTATCTTATGTGGCATGTTTATTAGTTTTGATAAACTCGTGAGTTAAATCACTGTTTTGCTAAAAATATCAGATAAAAAGACTGAGGACAGAGAGGACCGAAAAAAACACTCTGTTTCAATTTTCCCAACCAATGCCTTTATCAAGGGTTGATTAGTGTGTCAAAAAAAAACTATGATTTGAAAGTGTAAAAGGGAAAGCAGTCATACAAATTGGTCAAAATTTTTATAAACTCCAAATAGATTTATTAGTTAAATGAGATAAACTGAAACTCATTTTCAGGCCAAAAAGGCGGATGTTTTTGTTTTATTGAAAAGTTTTGTCGTTTTTGAATAATTAACGAATCCCGCGAATGTTTTTCAACTTCAACTTTAATCAGGAACCATACAAGTAGTATATCGCATCAATGAAAAATATTGTGTAAATTACGAAAAACTAAAAATTCGAATTTTAGTCATAGAATTTATTTATTCAATACGCACCAAAAATGTTTTTTTTTCTTAATATCCTTATTGGCAAATAATGCTTAACGTGTACAAATAATTTTTATTCCTGTTGCTTCAGTGAAATTATCAATTTATAAATGAAAACGCGAAATAACGATAATTTAATTTGCTAAGAATATCCTATATTGAGATTAGTGTAATAATAAGGATAATATTTTTAGCAATTAGTTTTGACAAAATTATTATACTTATTGTTTTATACGTTGTAGTGGATATTTAAAAATGGCCAGGTTTCTTATCCCAGGATGGCCACAAGATGGCAAATAAAAAAATTGATGTTTTCTCAAATTTTGCCATACTATATTTTGTATTCGAAATTGATTGAATTTATCAGCAATCATTATTAATTCGTCAATTCAACACAAAAAAATGCGGCATAAACTAATTGTTGCGTTGCCTAGTAACCACCCACCCATTGTTTTATATTCAATGAAATTATATTACGGGGTCAACTCAAATAGAATGATTTTTTTTCAATGAATCACAAAAAAGTTTACTTTCTTTTTCATCTTTTTTCGCAATTTTTAATCACTATCTCGCCAAAAAGATGTAGAATAGATTTTTTGTCATTGGCCACACGCTACACACTTTTTAGGCATTGTTTATCAATTAAACACTTAATCCCGCAATTTAGAACAGACAGAGCAAGACTTTTTCTGAATAATTGAGAAATAAGCAAACTATAAACGCATTAACCTCACTTAAGCGGACGTTTGTAAACAATGCATCAGCCGGTCCGTCCTCAAAGTTGCGACCGGATGTTGCCATATTCCATCATGAAATGTAGAGCTTCATACAAATGTTCACCTTCAACAATGTTTTTAAACGACAGAAAAGTCATTTGTGACGGAAAACTGAGAATACGGAATTATAGGTGTTTAAGATTGATGATTTGGTAGTTGAATTAAATTATTTTTGCCGGTATTTTTCATAAAGCTCTAGAACATTAAGAGCACATGACAACGGCGCTGAAATAAAGTAAATAGCTTAATGGGGTTGGCAATATTTGTTTTGTTACTTGTCTTGTTATTTTAAGTCTATGGAAAAGCCATATGGAATAAATTCGATAAATAATGAATCTGGGACGTTTTCGAAAAAACGCTTGTACATGTCGATGTCGATACAGGATGTCAAACTGTTGAAAAAAATGGGTTTTTGATAAATACCTTGAATAAATATCTTTGGCAACAAATTCTAATACACCACAAAAACGCCCATACTCGCTTTATAGTCATTGTGTTAACCTAACCTCACTTCATCTTAGAGTACAGTTGTCAAAAGTGCTTTGTAAATGGACTTAGGTATTGCATAGTTTGCTTCAATTATTAAATAATTATAGAAAAAGTGTAGTATTCTACTCGCGGGTAACGGCTATTACTTACTCAGATGATAACGATACTCGCATGTGGCTCGTAGTGCAAACTTGATTCACATGAGTAATAACCACCATTACCCACTCGTTGAATAATATACTATTTACTCATTTAGAGCTTGAGTTCATTTGATTTTAAAGATGACTCAATACCTATTCATTTGAAATTTTTTTTGTATTGAAATGAATGGAGGACACTTTAAACATTTATTGTAGTGTATCAAAATAATGATAGTATCCAAAAAATTAAATAAAATGTAAGTAGTTTTTTTTTTAATGTTTGGGTCTTTGACGGATACGATGACACAGAACAACACAAAAACAACAAAAACATCAAATCACGAGTTGTTGTTTGTGATGTTTTTTGTTATTTTATGTTCTTTCGGCGTTTTAGTTTTTCAGGAATATGTAGAAACAAAAAATATATTGAAAGTATGCAATTTTAATTCCCCACCCTTTTAGGTACTCTGATTCAGTGCCGCCGGTAACACAAAAATCACTGAGATTTCGAATTTCCGTTATATTATGACTTTTTAATCATTTTATCACATAATATACAGGGTGATTAATTTAGACCAGGAAAAATGTCAAAAATTTATCGACTTTCTGTTTTCACAATATCGTTACGCCCCCTTGCGGCGATCCTAGAAGCTTGGAATATATTTCCAGAATTTTCTCTTAGGCACATTACAGATTTTTTTCCTGGGTCTATATGATGAATAGTTTATGAGAACTGGCACCCTGTCGCTGAAAAAGAATCCCCCTGTATCATCACCCTTCCAAGTTTCCTGACGTTGTTCCAGAACACCCTGTATATCGACGGTGTCACGACAAAAGGGCATAAGCGACAATCGTGATTTTTTTCAGGAGACGAAAAAAACGTTTAAAATCATTATTTTTATATCCCAGTAGATTTTTTTCTTATTATTCTATTTTAGATTAATAAGCGCATGTTTCAACAACTTTCAAGTAATAAAATATGTAACTGTTATTTAGTTATTCAAACATTTGGTGCTTAAGCCTTTTTGCTCGAATCTGTTGGCGTTTACGTCTTTTCAAAAGGCATTTAAGCCTTTTATGTGTTTTCATTTATGTTATTTATTGTCGGTTAGTTGCAGTTACGCCTTTTGAATTCTTCATGTAAAATTAAAAATGTCGGATAGATCTTTTCATTTTTTTTTAATTCAAAACAATACAAATCTCGAAAAGAAATACGAAAATGTTAGTTAAAGACTAACTAAAATTTAAAACTGAAGACAAATTCTTAACAAAGATAACTTACTACCTAATTATTCATAAAAGAAAAGAAAACGATGCTATTCAAACAGAAAAAAACTTAAACGTATATTTCAAAACATCATGCTCCAATGCCTCTGTTAGATGTTATTGTGTAGTTTTTTTGAAACGGCTGAGGCTCAAGTTTGTAAAACGCAAAAAATCACTCCATTATATTCATATGAGCGAATGGCGCTTAGACAAACCAAACAAAAAAATACTAAAAGGCGTGACCGACAATAACACATAATGTGAGTTTTTGATATGTAAACAAGGCCTTTACAGTAAAAAAACAATCTAGGCTACCAAATATTAATAAAACCTATTCAATTCATGATATCATTCACTTACCTTTCGCCAGGAAAATGTTTTCTTTCGTCCAGGGCGTAAGCAACCTATCAACACACGTGTTGACGGCGGTTAGTGATTTTCGGGTCAAGTTCGGTTCGGTACGGTATTGGCGGTTAGAAAATGAAAATATCATTTTTTATGCGTTGGGAATTTTTGCCAGTTAAGCCGTTTGGTCAAGTTGTGGGCAGTATTAGTATAATAGAATGGCATAAAAAACTCATTTTCTCAGTTTTGGCACTTACGCCCTTTTGTCGTGACGCCGTCGATATACAAATTTATAAGTCGGTCTCCATATGTTTCCTATAGACGCCAAAAACGCCCGACTGATTTGGACTCAGTTTTACGAAATCTCCTGGACGTTAATTCTTGAATATCAGAAGAATGAACGTTCTCTTGAGAGAAGCGATCATTGCGCTGTATCTGGATACAGTTTTTGATCAATCTTCGAACGTTTCCTACTCAAGAATTGGGCTCCTCAGGTGACCTTAGCCCGTGTGAAGTTTGAAAGCCATTTGGACTTGAAACTAAACGATTGAGCGCCTGCCACCTACAGACTGAAATGGGAACTACAAATTATTATAGGCTGGTTCGCCGGCCCTTATTTCCCTTTCTTCTCTGCATGTTTCAGGCACTGATAGCCATTGACGGTTATCTTTAGTAGCCTCTTTCATACAGTTGTTGGCATGATTTTTATTGCGGAATCAAGGTACAAATTTTATATGGTTCATTCCATGCAATATCACTTGATTGAATGATGCGTTGAAAAATAATTAGAACTTAACTTATTGAAGTCAACTCAAGCGACACCTATAAAACTTTTATTGATAATATTGCCAAACATTAATAATTGATAAATGAAATTGAATTTAATTAAAATATAAGTTAAGCTGAAGCAGGGTAGAGACCACAGTGAACTCTAAAAATTGAAATGAAAAGTGGAATAGCATTGTTAGCGATTTTGTCATTCATCGCCTTACTAGGCGATGTATCAGCACGACGACATCGGCCACACATGAAACCGTCATCAGCTGTGAGTATGAAATTTCATGATTGATCCAAATTGATCATCAATAATTTGTTAGGTCCACCATAAAAGCATTCAAGAAACATTCCGGACTATTGGCAAATTTTTAAAGACATTTATGAAAAATTTAGCTTATGAAATATTGATGTACCTTGAAGATTTACTTTCTGATGGTCGTGATCATCCTATCTGGAGGAACAAAGAATCTCGTCAGATGATCAGGTAAGACCACCTGCGCAAGTACACATGTTATGTAATCAGAACCATGAGAACCAAGATCGATAACTATAATCACCCGAAAAATTATTTTAGAGATCCTTTTCTCATTGGAATCAAGGGGCTTTCCGATTTGGCCATGGAGGAGACTGATTATGCACATTCCAGAGATTTAATTGATGCGTAAGTATCTTTTTTGGGACCTAAAAAGATTTATGAGAAAATGTTGTTCTATAATCCATAAACATCCATGCTGTTTGAAATCATTGTACTTCAAAATGAATGGTTTCCGATTGTCAATTTGACTTTCTGTTTTTGTCCATCAAATATTTGAAAACTTTTATTTTGTCGCAAATCTAGGTTCCGCCCAGTGATAAAAGTGACACCTGTGTATGGTGATCCAGGATACGGTTATCCTCCCCAGTATGGTTACCCTCCTCAATATGGTTATCCCCCTTATGGATAATCCTCTCAGGAACTTTCGACATCTGGAAATGAAAATGTAATTTTTTTTTCATTTTTGAATAAACGTATATAATATCTTATGTTGCATGATTTATTAGTTTCCGTAGGCGAAATCACCGTTAAGCTAAAAATATCAGATAAGAAGAATGAGAATCAGTCTAAAAAAACTGAAACGTCTAACTTAAAACGTTATTTTAACGTACCTTTACCGTTGCTTGGTTGAATCGTATGTTAAATAAGCGTTCCATCGTTTAAATGGTTCAAAAGCGGGCACTTGAAGTCACTCTCAAGACCAATTTAACTGTCGAAGAGCTGCAATCAGTAGGTGTGTTTGTTTTGCTCCACTAGTGCACACTTTTTTACACCTTTCTACACTACAACACTCAGTGTGGCTTTGTTTGTAAATTTTTGTCTGATTTTAAGAATAAAATATCTCCACTTATTGTACTTACGCGTTTGATGATTTTCCTTTACACTGGTAGCCATGAGTTACAAAAATCAATCTGCATTACACTATCCTGCACCGAAATAACAAACACTCGCAGTAAGAGACGACATTATTGTTCAACAGTGAAGATTATTTTTTGCTAGGCTGAGATCCTTGATACGTAATTATCTAGACATGTTAATTGAAAAATCAAAAAAGGATCTATTGGTGTCAACACTTTTACTAACGTTTAATTTATTTGTGTGCTTATCTGATACGACACAAAACAACATAAACAAAAACATCAACTTTTGATGTTTCTGTTGTTTTTGTACTTTTGTTAAACGGGCGGCTCCGGCGGCCTATTCATTATTAAGCAATCTGTGGAAGCAAAAAATATATGGGGATATGAAATTTCCATTTCTACGCCCTGCCCTCTGGGGATCTATTTTACATAACGTTACAGATAAATAAAAAAAATTATAGAGTGTCGCCGACGCCGGTAACTCAAACTTTTTGTTATATGACTTATTATTTTATGATGTTCTGAACATTATTCTGTCCGCTCCAGTCACGAAACTAACAGCAATTATTATTTTATTACATAATATAAAATCACCCTGCCAAGTTTTCTGACGGAGACCCTATACAGGGTGTTTCAATAATATTGCGAAAAAAATCAGAAGGAGTTTTCCCGCTCGAAAACAAGAAGAACACTTCCTATAAACTTGTGTCCAGAATTGCTTCATCACAGAGCTACAGGGTGTTTAATTTTAATTTTTGTTTTTTCTAAAATGGTATTCGCACCAATGTCGATCTTTTTGAAAAAATTGGTGTTTGAGGGTTTTTTGTCATGTGGAATTCAAATTTGGCTCTAACTTGTAGAGGGCGCTACCTACACTTATTTTTCCTATTATTAACAGTCGTAAGTTTTTTGGACCTACCTGTATTGTATTTTTATGTCAAAAATCAGATTTCTTCATCATTTTTACGCAGAAAATACACTTGTTGAATGTCGCTACGTGTTGAAATAAAAAATACATGTGATTTTGGGACTATGGTCAAGCAAGGTTCTGCATTTTTTTGAAAAAAAAATCCGGATTAGTCCTCCCTTGTTAATAAGAAGAAAAATGTGTCCGTGAATGCTTCGTTACAAAGGTACAGGGTGTTGAGGTTTTTTATTTTTTCATTTATTCAATTTTTATATGTTTTCATAATATTTCAATAAAAATTGTTGTTATTATCACTCATTGGTTGAATTTTATCTATTAACCAAAAATATGTAGCAATCATACCAAATATTTCATAACATTACCTCCGCCATTATTTAAAAATCAGATGTATTTATTATTTTAAATCCGAATATCTCGAGAATGGTTGCCTTTAGCGACTTTTAACGATTATACCTTTTCTGCGTAGAAAATACAAATAAATCTGTTCTGTTGCTTAAAAATGTTATAGAGGTACGTAAAAAAAAAATTATGGCTGTTAATAATTGGGAAAATAATTGTAGGTGGCGCCCTCTACAAGTTTGAGCAATACTAAGAACAAATTCAAATTTCGCATGACAAAAACACTCCTTAGCACCAATTTTTATCAAAATATCTACATTGCTTCAAATATTATCAAGAAAACACAAAAATAAAAATAAAACTACAACACCATGTAGCTCTGTAATGAAGAACTTCCGGAAACATGTTAATAGGAAGTTTTCTTCTTATTTTTAGACAGAAAAACTCATACCGATTTTTTTCGCAATATTGATGTATATAAAAAAATTTCAGTCGGTTTCCGTTATTTTTCCTATAGACGCCAAGAACCGTTAAAGACTCGGATTTAGTTGACATTTTTACGAAATCTCCATGCAGGTGAGCCTCGACTGAAGAGCGACCAGATTGAAAAATACTGATTTTATTTTTGTTTATTATTGGGTTTTTGTCAATGCAATGTTGTTAAAAAAAAAAATAGAAAAGAGAAGGAAAAAGAGGGTTCCTTTAACCCTTTGTGTGTACCTACGTAAGGGGGGTGGAAAAGAATGGTTAACTGAGTGGCCGTGGCAGATAGACTTTCGAAGACACGCGAAAACGGCAGCATACTAGAATTATCATCATCATATTACTCAGAATTTCTCGTAAAATTAAAAAATTAAATGAAAAATGGGGGTTTCCACTTGGAACAATGCATAAAATTATCATCAATAAAGCAGCAGTCTTCCCACAAAACCAACCTCTGAATTTTGAATGAGCTTATTCCAATTCTGTGCACTTCTGTAAGCGAATCTGTAACTTTCTATAAGCTTATGGAGCGATTTTGAACACCCGATCGTGAGTAGATACATATAAGATTTTATGTTAGCTATAGGAGACGCAGAGCTGCAAATTGTCTATAAGCTTATAGAAAGTTACAGATTCACTTACAGGCGTGCCCAGAATTGGATTATTAGTCCAGGGTGGATTGATGTACCTATAGTTGCAAGTGTCCAATTCATCGTAGGGTGAAATGTGGTGGGGGGGTCCAGAGACAGGATTGTCCAATATTGGTCCAGAAAGTTAGTGAGGGAAAAAAAGTGCTTTTGCGTATAATTAGATTTGCGAAGGCTAAAAAATTAAGCTCTTAGCCATTCAGTAAGTAGCCTCTCTCATACAGTTGTTATAATTTTTATTGCGGAATCATAATACGGGTTTGTGGGATATTAATTCGAATTAATTATATTGAGTTCATTTCATGCGTGATCACTTGATTGGGTAATATTTTGAAAAATAATTGATTCCCTATAAGGTCTGAATTCAACTCATTGGAGTTAACTCAAGCGACACCTATATAAATTTTATTGTTAGTATTGCCAAACGTTGATTGATAATGAAATTAAATTAAATCAAGACGTATAAATTGAGCTGAAGCGGAGTAGAGACCACAGTGAACTCTAAAAACTGAAATGAAAAGTGGAATAGCATTGTTAGCGATTTTGTCATTCATCGCCTTACTAGGCGATGTATCAGCACGACGACATCGGCCACACACGAAACCGTCATCAGCTGTGAGTATGAAATTTTTTGATTTATCTTGATTAATCATCAATTAAATGTTAGGTCCGCAATAAAAGTGGCCAAGAAATATTCCGGACTATTGGCAAATTTTTAAAGATATTTATTGAAAATATAACTGTGAAAACATCGATGTATCTTAAAGATGTTTTTTCTGATGACGGACCTGCTTTCAAGATCAAAAAACTTCGTCAGATTATCAGGTAAGCGTCCACACCTATCCGTAAGTACAACGATAAAGATGTTGATGTCCATACAATGATGATTATTTGGTATTTCTGAGATAAAAAAAACCAAGCTAATAACTTATTATAACTAATTATTATTTTAGAGATTCTTTTCTCATTGGAATCGAGGTGCTTTCCGATTTGGCCGAAGATGGGAATGATTCTGCATATTCCAGAAATTTAGATGCGTAAGTATATTTTTGAGACCTAATGTGAAAATTTAGTTTTGTTGTAATGATAACCATTCCTGTTTAGTTACCTCCTCTTTATAATTCATAAACATTTTTGGCGTTGTGTTGTTTCAAATCGATCATTGTACTTCAAAACGAGCTCCGTGGTTGTCGATTGTTAATTTGAGTTTCTGTTTTTGTAAACATTTAAAAACATTTGTTTTGTCGCAAATCTAGGTTCCACCCAAGGGCTAAAGTGCCACCTGTGTATCAGCAGCCAGGATACGATTATCCTCTCCATAGAAGCCTTGGAGACTGGGAATGAAAGTGTTAAATATATTTTTTGTTCATTTATGAATAAACGTATACTGTTGCATGATTAATCAGTTGATTTTTCTTTTATAAAATCATTGTTGAGCTGGAAATATCAGATAAGAAGATTAGCAATCAGTCTAGAGAAGAAGGTCAACAAGTGTAGAAACGTCATATATCATTTGTGCAAAATGATTATAATGAAAGTTATAGAGGACCAAAGACTGAACAACTTTGCCTTACAACAATTTTGGTCAGCTTCAATACAAGGCGAGTAACAAAATTCTGCTGGTTTTCTGTTTGGATTTTTTTTTTCACAAACCGACATCTTTATTAGATTTTGATCAATAATTATCTCTCTGGAGGACACAACTTTCTTCTTTCAGTCCATATCCAGTCCCATTGGTACTTCCCTTTCTGAGGGATTCGACGATTAATGTCTTTTTTGTAGTCTTCAAAAACATGAACTGCAAATGCCTGATTCAGTTACAAGGTCTCTTTTCAAAATTCAATTTTTTATTGAAAATGGTAGATTTATTGGTAATATGAACCCCTATTATTCTAGTAAACCAAGGTTGTAACAGTATATTATTCAACGAGCGGAAAATGGTGGATATTACTCACGAGGATGAAGTTTGCGTAATCATCTGAGTGAGTGATGGCCATTTCCCGCGAGCAGAATACTATACTTTTTTTATGATAATTCAATAATTGAGGCGAACTTTGCAATATTTAGTTTCATTTGGACGGCACTTTTTGACAACGACTGTTCTTAAAGTGAGGTTAGGTTGTCAACAAATTGTGACAATGACTATAAAACAAGTATGGACGGTCAAATGGGCTATTTTTCGAAGTGATGGATTTGAGGGTTGACATTTTGTCGAATGTTCTGATTAGCTCTAGATCAGTGAAGTAATGACATTAGATAATCTTATTGGTTAAAAACAATTGAGTCATGAGAAAAAATTCACTGTTATGGTTTCACAACAAAGATTGCAGAAAACCTCAAAATTGCCGGCACTCTTTTGAGTATAATTCAAAAACTGAGCGTTTATTTGATGATAAATGAAATACCAACAAAATTTTGTTTAAATACGTATAATTACTTCAAACTTTGAAAATTCTATGGGGTCGATAGATTGGGTAGAAATAATGGCATCTTTCAACTCTTTTGATCTCGGAAAATTTAGAAGAAAAACTGGTTTTGAATTTTTTGTTGTTGCTTGAATATAAAATTTGTAAACTAGATTCAAAGACGATTTTCATTATCTTTTTTCAAATCACCCTATATATTTTTTTTATTTCTATAGATCACCGTCTAAAAAGTTCATTGGCGAGGGTTTTGATTTTTTGTAGTTTCAGAGTTATCAATTTTTGTACGAAAATTTAATACAATTTGAAGGCGATTTCTGTGGTAATTTTCTGAAATCACTCTGTACATTTTGTCACCGAATTTTATGAATAAATCTCGTCTCGAAAATCCACTAGTAACCAAAGCAAAATAACGGCCCATGATGTGTAAGTATGGGTGTGAGCTAGAAAAAAAAAACTAAGAAAAACTATGGCGAATTCACCATTTCATTCAAATAATGGATAATAAATTGAGGTTTGTGACTGAACTAAAATGAGATCTGTTCGATCGCACTAAAACAATTTTGAAAATTTGTGTAGGTAAATATCTCTTCAGCAAGAAAAAACAAGTATAGAGTTGTTTCGTAAAAACAAAAATCAACTATTATTACCTACTAGGTACCATTAAAAAATTGTCCACCCCAGCAAAAGTGGGTATAAGTATTCAATAAAAAACTAGAAGTATCTACAATTATCTTATATTCAAATGAAATGCCCTTACGTCGATTTTTAAGCTCAAAATTGCAGTTTCCCTCCTGCAACTATGTTTTTCACCGAATCAAATCCCGAATCTTCATTTGCACTGGCACCCTTCAAAGCACGACAGCGTAAGCCCAATACATAATTTATTTCATACTGTACCGTAAAGTATCATTTACCGGACCCAAAACCATCAGTCCGGTGAATGACACTTCACATCATCAGAGACTGTGAAAAAAAAAACTTGACTTTTCCAAAAATGTCATTTTACATCATCAAACACTGTAAAATTGCGCATCGGTTGCATGGTTTGGCTGGCGCCATCTCATGATTTCAAATAATAACTTGACAAAGAATGTTGATTACATATAATTAACCTATCTATTACCCAGGTGGTGACATGGATTGGCTGGCGCCATCTCATGGTAAGAATGTGACGCGGACTGCCACTCTAAGTGTATGATCTGACCAGAAAGCCCTTTAAACCAATACATTTTTTATCACAGTATGAAACATAACAATGTACAACACAAACTACTCGTCTAGAAATTCCAGACTCGGCTCCTTTGTCGCCTCGTCTATAAACATCTTGACTCGTAATTTAAAACGTCATTAACCGCCTTAGTAACGTAAATTACTATTGTAGTACTCGTACTCGTTAACAATGAAGAAATATTGTGACTGGCAAAAACTGGAAAAACAGCCAACAAAAATCACCATAGATGAATATAATATGTTGGTTATATTGGGTTAAAATTATCTGCGTTCCTTTTTACAAGAACTACGATACACATTGAGCGGTAGGTATGCCGATTTGTCCTGTCAAATTTTACGTATACGTCTCGCGCGTGCCGTTACCAAGTAAAAAAAGCTTTTTCTTTTCTGATTAACTAAGGCTTGAGTTGTACGTATGTGATGTTTATATCGTTATTTTGCTGGGTTTTTTGTGTGTTCATGATATTTTGGAATTGATTTTGGTACATTTTGGAGTAGAGTCACATCTGCGTATTGGTGTGTATGTGTATCGTGGATGGAACAAACTGACAGGATGACAATAGTGACAAGTGACAATTCAGATAATAATGACAAATGTACTTAATCACTTCGTTTTGAACTAAAATATCAGTACGATCAGCACAAAAATATTGTGAAAGTTTTGGAACACACCCGTAAAAGAAAAAACGATTCCGTGGCCTAGTGCGCCTTCAAATAGCGCACGGTGGCGCCCTTATATCGGGCGATCTTCCGAATAGTTCCAACTGACTTCAATAGAAAAAATGCATTTGACTTGAGCGCCGAATAAATACACACATGGGCTGGGACAGACTGACCATAGTAACCATTCGATGGAGTAGAAAATGCGAAAGGCGCTGGAGCTTTGTGCTAATAGAAAGGGTATTTTTGCACTTTTGAGTAATATAGGAATAGCAAAAATATTTTGTTATCAGGTAGCATTTACTTTTCAAAGTAATATTTTTTTTGCCAACAGAGCGCTCTTATTGACGAGCCGCCCCTGTAACCTTGTTCGATCCTCTATTTTTTTGTAGTTCACGAAGTATAAGTCTGTTTATGGGTTGGTAATGTTTGTTTCTTTGAATCTTCAACACTTGAACGCAATTTGATTTTGAAGAAGTAGCGTAAGCTTAACGATCACCATTTGTAAAAAATGTCAATGATTTGCGAATCACCCTGTATAAATTCACACGATGATTTTTTGAAACTGACAAATTTTGATTTCTCACTTATATTTTTGAATTTAGAAGATTGAAAGAAAATTGAAGCAGTGGCGCAGGCTCAAACAGTCATTGATCAAAATTGCCTTTTGATTATGAAGCATCCTGTACAATATGCATCCTGTACAATATTTTCTAGAGACTCATCTATTTTTCGCAAGCTATCATAACAATTTTGATACATTGAGGAAAGTTCAATTGATCCAATTACATTGTTATGGTTTCATGCGTTATCACTTGATTGAATAAAACTTTAAAAAATTATTACTTTTATATTAAACCTAAATTTAACTCATTGAAGTTAACTGAGTTACTCAACCCAAACCTATAAATATTTTATTGATTGTATTGCCAAACATTGATTGATATATAAAATTAAGTAGTTTTTAAACGTATATATTAAGCTGTATCGAAGCAGTGAACTCTAAAAATTATAATGAAAGGGAAAATAGCATTGTTAGCTATTTTGTTTTTCATCACCTTAGTAGGCGATGTAACAGCAGGAAGCGAACCCGCAGACTTGCTAGCAGTTGTAAGTAAGAGGTATCTTGATTGATCGAAATTAATCATTCAAATTTTAGGTCCGCAATGGAAATTCCGAAGAAATAAACCAAGGTATTGGCGATTTTTTCGAAAAATTCCTCAGAGAATTAGCTGGCGGAGTATTGCAAAATATTATAGATGTAGTTTCTAGTGAAGCACCTGCTTTTTCCAAGATTGGACCATTTAGTGACCTTATTAGGTGAGTCTTTGGGTCTCCACCTTGGTAATTGTTGATGATGCGCCATCATCACAGATTTTTGACTTATAATAAAATAAGATAAACAATTCAACCTGTCCCTGTGAACTAGGTGATTTTTTGTGTTAGTTAGTTAATGAGAAGAGCTGAATCCATCAAAATTACTCATTTTAGAGCGGCTTTTGACAATACGCTCAAGAAGTTTGCCGATGAGAGTCCTTCTCCGCAAGTCAGACTAATTTTGAAAATGTAAGTATCTCAATCTGCGATCGGAAGACCTGACAAAAGTTTAGAAATCTAGTTTTGTTGCAATGATAACCATTTTGGCCTAAGAGGCTAGCTTTGGTTATCACACATGCTGTTTGAAATCAAAATGAGCCTAGGAAATGGTTGTCAATAGTAAATTTCCATTTTTATCTGTCAAATATTTGATAGTTATTTTGTTTGTTGCATATCTAGGATCCGTTCAACGCTAAAAATGACAGACATGTAAATAGCCCAGGAGACAGTCATTCCAACTATGGAAACTCTTTTGAGAATCTGCGGATATATGGAAGTCTTTCATTATATTTGTTAATTTGTGATTAAAGATCTACTATCCTATATGTATTATATATCGTTGCATTTTTCCGAAACTGTATGTTAAAATCATTGTTGAGCTGAAAATATCAGATGAGAAGTCTGGAAAAAAAATGTTGATACTAATTATTGAAAACTCAAATCATGGTTCATAGTCGCGATCTAAGGCTCACCCTGTATAGATCAGTCTTAGATTTGCCCTGTATAGAATACTGCACCATACAAAGCAGCCATAACTTGAATTGGAAGTCGAACTCCCAGTTTGCGTGCATCTAAGGGACACAAAATATGTATTTAACTCAACTTACCAAGAAGGACCTATCATCGAGTTACACGACCTCGCGCTGATATTGAAAATTCAAGATAACGTTGATTTTCGTTTTGTTTATTAATCTCAACTTACAGACACTTTTTGAGGATATGCAAAATTGATTCCATGGGTAATTGTGTGTAAAAGGGTTAAAATTTCAGAAATTGATATTATAGGGCATTTTGTTTGTCAACGGAATCTTGATCAGCATCACCAAAAACTCCTCTGTGCAAATTTTCAACTTTCTAATCTACAAAATAGTCCTAAGTTTAATAAAAAACGGTAATTAGACCCCATTGTCGCATCAACCTGTATTAGGTATCTATTATTTTTTGTTTAAAATACTCATTCAGGGATTTTATTAACATCTTTATTGTAAATCAGATGTACAGGATGGCCCAATAAGCAGTGTAAGTATTAAATTAAAAAATTAACAAAAAAAAAGGTTTTTTTTGAATGCATACAGGATGTCTCATTTTGGGTGCAATTGAGGGTTATCTCGGTTATTACTGAAGATAAAACCTTGCGGTTTTTTCGAACCTGAGCTTCATTTCTTCACTTTAAATATGGAATTAGTCATATTTTCAGATAAACAGAAAGCTCCTTTTGAAATGCAATAAAACAATTGTTTTTTTTTAATGCTAAATTTAATAATGAGAAGCAAGTTTCACAAAAACTGATTAATTCATATATTTTTTTAGTGCTTATTCACAACCATTCAAAAATAGGACAAATTTTGCGTTTACAAGCTTCTAAAAATGGACATAACCTCAATGAGTTGAAACAATGTTCATAGAATAAAAATTGTTCATTTTAATAATTAGTATAATCTAAATTTTGAATAATGCCAGATAAAACTGTGTCACCCTGTATAATGGATAAATCTCGTTATCGTGATCTATCATAAGAGTTTATTTCATGCGTGATCACTTAATTGAATACTTTAATGATTAATTGGTTCCCCATTAAACCTAACTTTAACTCATTGAAGTTAACTCAGTTACTCAAGCAAAACCTATAAAACTTTTATTGACTGTATTGCCAAACATTAATGGATATATAAAATTAAATAGTTTTTAAACGTATATATTTAACGGTATTGAAGCAGTTTATCGCACAGTGAACTCTAAAAATTAAAATGAAAAGAAAAATAGCATTGTTAGCAGTTTTGTCATTTATTGTGTTACTGGGCGATGTAACAGCACACAGCGAAAACACACAACTGACAGTAGATGTGAGTATAAAGTTTAATGATTGATCTAAAATAATTTAATTTTCAATAGGACGTCAATGAAGGTTTTAAAGAAATATATCAGGGTATCAAAGACTCTCTTGGGAGATTTCCAGACTATATCAATGACTTGACTCACGGAATATTGCATGATATTATGGAACTACTTTCTGGTGAAGCAAATGGTATTCCTGAGAATGGACCAGTTGGTATGGCTAGGTAAGACGTAAAAATAATTCTACGAATAATGACGATATGAAAGTAACGACAAACGCAGTTTTTCTAGATTTCTTGAAGTAAATCCAAGGAGATTTTAGGATGTAGGGCTCAAAATGCAATCTTGTTGCATCAAGTGTTTGTAAATATTCATTATTTTATTTACGAAAATTATTCTTTGGTCTGAAGCTTTCCTTGTGAGGACTGGAAGCTCATTATTATTCTCTCCTAAATCTGCTTCTTCAAAGTCTTTAAGCTAGTTTAATCAATATCGATAAATAGACTGAAAACCTGAATTATTCCATTATGAATGATAAGACAGAGAATAAAATTCATCCAAACAACCATTCCAGAGCTGCCTTTCTTGATGCGCTCGATATGATTTCCAATGCTGATCCTGAGAATAATCATGCAGTTCATGCAGCTCGACGTGAAGCTAAGGCTAGTCATCAGTAAGTATCCTTTTTTGAAAAAGTTCATAATGAAATCTAGTTTACTTGCAATGTTATCGTTTCTATTATGAGTAATCTTTGACTTATTTACGTTATTTAAAATTCAGCAATATTTTTGTCTGAAGCATAGAAAATGTAATATAAATTATCAAGTTCTTAACAAATATTTAATCTGTTGCAAATATAGCCACCCGAAAACAACAGTGGAAATTGGTAAGTAGCCTGATGGACGCTCATTCCACGTGGGGGTGAAGACGAACATGAAAGGAAACTGAAAAATGTATCAATTGTTAATTTGTGAATAAAATTTACTACTTTAAATTGAATTACATTATTTATCTGGTAAACATGAGCTGTCACTGTATTTTTGCCCACTTAACAATCCTCAAATGCTTCAAAATAGGTGCCCACAAACCAGCATTCAATACCGTCATTCTTTCCCGTCGTTTTGTGCCGTCATTCATTCCCGTCATTCTTTCCTTTCAAAATTGATGGATAATAAAAATCTCATCACCCACTAATACGTAACGTTCTCCTGCCATCTTTTCTCAACATGACAGGAAAGATGGAATGCGCATTTATCAACTTGCCCACCAACGTGGCGTTCCAACAAAAAAGAACGCTGGTTTGTCCTGTCGGATTGGAACGTCGCTCGATTCAACGTGACAGAAAAGATGGATGGTTTTTCATCTCATGAGCCGCCCATGGACCGGCGTTCTTTCCTGACATTTTTTACCGTCATTCCTTCCCTTCAAAGGAAAGAACGCCAATTAGTGGGAAATGTGATGATAAATGCACATTCCATCTTTCCTGTCACATTGAACCGACGTTCCAATCCGACAAGATAAACTGGCGTTTTTGTGGGAACGCCATTCCTTCTTTCCTGTCAGGTTATACCGACGTTCCAATACGACAGGACAAACCCGCGTTCTTACAGGATAAAGCAACAGGAATACATTTCTCTCAGATGATTAACCAACACTCTTTCCTCTCGTTTTGGCGTCTGAGCGGACTATTTTCCAGGCAAAAATGAGATGACAGATCGAGAGGAAAGATGGCAGGAAACGTATCCCTTCATTTTGAAAGAAAGGAGAGATTGACGGGATAAAATGACGATATTGAATGCTGGACTGTGGGCACCTTTTCTCCACTAACTGGCGTTTTTTCCTTTGAAAGGATTTAATGACGGGAAAAAATGTCAGGAAAGAACGCCGGTCTGTGGGCGGCTAATGTGTCCATCATTGTGGGAAAAAGGGTTTTAAAATATATTGAAGAAGAGGGTGAGCATGTTTATTATATTTTGTAATAAAATGTAGGTATAATAATTATTTACTTACCATTTTATTGATTTTGAGTTTGAAACAGGCACGAGGAGACGTGAAGGGCAAATCACATTCGTATAAGAACGTCTAAAACTTCACCAGGTTCTACCAAGGTGACGCTTCTAGAGTAAATTCTTGTTTGTGCTAATTGTGTGCGTGCTCAAAAGCCCGATTTTCAATGTTTTTGTGGATTTATTTTAATTTTTATCAAGAGCTAAATCAAATTCACGAAAACTAATGTCAACAAATGATGGGTGACATTCGGTGACAATTATGACAGTTGCCATCAAAGCACAAGAGCTGCTTTCTTTCGCAACTGATTCTCGAATCAAAACGCGTTTGGATCAAATAATCACGTGACAACGTAACATGCTTAAAAGAACGAATCATGTGACAATGAATCATGATCAGAAAAATCGATTCGAGAGAAAGCGGCTCTGGACTTAGCCTCGACCTACGTTCATGATAGAGAAAGAGACCCACAACAGTCACCTACGATCGTTTTTTGCATCGAACACCCTTGATACGACTCGATTTTATTCATTATTTTTATGGTAAAAACTTTTTCTGCGATGATGTTCACCCCTTATAGCTGATGATTTCGCTAGCAAAGTTACCATATTCAGTGTTTTCTGATCAGACAAAACGTCATTCCAGTAGAATGGATCAAACAATTACAGGTTTTTTTGTTTGCTGTAGAAAAAAAACATTGATAGCCTTCAGCAAGATCTTTAAGAGCAGGACCAGGAGAATTGGGTGAAAATCAATAAGCTCACCATGGATGTCCTAGACAAAGACAAAGAAATATACAGGGTGTCTGGAAAAATGTGGGAGATCTCTCGGATTCACAAAGAACATTGAAAAATAATTCCCTCTCTACCGAGACGCGAGCCCCGAAAGGACGCCACTGGAAATCAATTTTTCTCGAATAACTTTTTAACCACCTGATATGATTTGATGAAAATTTGATATGACAAACAGTGAATATTGCCTCTTTGAATACTGCCCTTAAAACATAATTAGCTTGTTTAGTTTACCAGGGGCGGACTAAGTTGTACATTTTATTGCTTACATTTTCAACACCCTGTATGAAAAAGACTTGAAAAAAACCATCGAAAATGGTTTTTATCATTGACGAAATTTTTTTAAAAAATTTTTAACTCATAATTTCCCCATGAAAATTAATCTGAAAAAACAATACAATATTCGAATAAACATAGGTTCACATTGTTCTACATAATTTCGTGAAGGGCTTTTTTCGAGGTTTTTTTCAATACAAATATTTTTTTTTCTCGAAAACGGTTGATTATCGATAATGAACAAAAGTATCTTTTTTGTAGCCCAAGGCTCAGGCTACCTAATTTTTTTTTCAAGTCTTTATCATAGAGGGTGTTGAAAATTTGAGCATTAAAATGTACAACCTAGTCCGCTCCTGGTAAATTATGTTTTAAGGGCAGTATTTTAAGGAGTATTATTTACTGTTTATCATATCAAATTTTTATCAAATTATATTGAGTGGTTAAAAAGTTATTCAAGAAAAATTGATTTCCAGTAGCGTCCTTTCGGGGCCCGTATCTTCGTAGAGAGAGCATCTAGGAAAAAAGTTTTCGGGAACTTGTCATCTTATTTTTCAATTTTTTATCGGAATCCAAAAGATCTCCCACATTTGCCGGACACCCTGTATAATAAAACGGAGGAGGGGTAAAAGTTTTTGTGAAAGGGCAGGAATGTAAAACTGTGATTATGAAACAAAAAGAAGATATTCAAGCAGATAATACCACTTCTTCAAACTAAGAAAACACTCTCTGAGAAAACTATTGAAGTGGCGAAAAGGACATTAACTGGTGAAGGTTCCAATATTGTCCTTCTTGCATGTCAACAGGGTTTGGATTTTGTCAAGGTGGCAGCATAAACGATGCCATTTTAAGTTTTTCTTCTGCTTTGTTGAAGAGATGTGACTCTTTTCATAATAAAGCTTATTAAATTCAACCTAAATTGAACTCAAGTCTATTTTTTTCAGGTGCGGTGGTTCTGGTCAACAGTGAAGCTTAGCTAGGTAAATCTAGTTCTCTTGTTTTTAGTCAAAAATAAATCGTGTTTGTTTGAAGATAATTGCATTCGCCATTTGAAGCACTGATGAGTGAAATAAAAAGATAGCAAAGATTCAAATCGCTTTATTACAAGGAAACCATCTTTTAAATATACAGGGTGGCCCATCAAAAACGAACCGGCATTGATTTTGGGACACTTCTTGGGCAGGATGAAACTCATCCCTAGAATCTTAAATAAGAACCCTCTCGTGTTTATGACCACACGATGATATCCAGATGAGCTTTATAACACGAATACATTTTTTTGGCGCAGACATCTTGAGCTTGACCTGTCAATTCCACTCTATTTCAATAATATCTCGTGTAGGAAAGTGTTGTAGATCAAAGCGCCACTCTTCGGTAGAATCATCAACTACTACTTACATTTTTCGTAATAAGATCAATAGATTCTCCACCATTGTGTCGCCAAACGATCTCACCGGATAATTTATAATAATATTCAGTGTGACCCATTTAGATTGGAAACTCCCTTGTAAAATTCCAGGTTATTGAGAGATTTCGACCAGTTTTTGAAATGTCAAGTTATAAAGAATCTACTACGTGACCAATTTTGAAATATTTATTTCAATTTTTAGGGCATATCACGGTACTTTTCCGTGATAGAGAATGAAGAATTATTATAAGCTATTTTTTTATTACATAAATGAATACGCCATTGGATTTGGGGTGCTTCCAAATATCTGTGACCAAAATTTCAAAAAAATATATTCATTAATAACAAAGTTACTACAACTTGGAATTCGTGGATTTTCCAAGCGAACGGTCACAAAAGAACATCCTGCATTAACAGTTGCCATGGAGATGGAGTTACTTGTTGCCTGTTGATGCATGGAATTTTTTTGTGACCCTTAGCTTAGTGAATTTATGAATTTCAAGTTGTCGTATCTCTGTTATTAATGAATATATTTTGCTGAAATTTTGGTCACAGCCATTTGGAAACACAATAAATCCAGTGGCGTGGTGATTTATTTAATAAAAAAATCCCTAATAAAAATTCGCCATTTTTTATCACGAAAAAGTATAGTGCAATTTACCTTGAAAATTGAAATAAACAGTTCAAAATTTGTCCAACAATTTCACAGTGGTGTTTCCAATCCAAATGGGTCACACTGTATATATAATTTATATTCTGCATTGAATTCCTTGTTGCTTTATCGCTTTGTAATGTCACAATCAATACTATCGATTTTTTATTTTATTTAAATATTGATTGCATTGCAAAACATCAGCAATAACGTCATATTGAAATTCATAAAAAGTATATCAGTTGAATTCTGATTGTTTGATTCGATTCAATCCAATTTCCGGACCATAAACCTCAAATGATCAAATCATTACCGTTCTTACGTTGAAATTTCTTGTATGTCAAATTTTTCATCAATAACGACTTTTCTGTTACAAAACCTTTTCAAAAAAGGACATTTCCATTGAAAATGACGAAACATGGCAACACAACAGGAACCTTGGCAACCCGGGACGATATTGCAATCTTACTGGAAAGGCTGGAATGATTGCCTAAGGGACCAAGCCAACCATAGTTGATTGACATGGTTCCGATTTCAATTAATTTCAACTCAAACAAAGCCTATGAAACTTTTATTGATTGTATTGCCAAACCAAGTTCAATTAATGTTTATAAAAGTATAAACTCGATTCAGTTTATCGCATCTCGGCTTAAAATTGAGATGATAGGAAAAATAGCACTGTTGGCATTTTTGTCATTAATTGCATTACAAGGCAATGTGACTGATGCAAAAGAACAATATTCCAAAAAAATAGTAAGTATAAAGTTCTTGATTGTTGAAAATTTAACATTTGCACATTAGGAACCCACCAGTAGGACTTTCACTTCAATTGTTGGCAAGATTAGAGATATTCCACAGCAACTACGTGGTTTAGCTCGCAGATTATTGATTCGCCTACTTAAATATTTTGAAAGCCCATCACAGGTCTCGGAGGTACAACACCCGTCGATGGATTGGAAACCGCAAAACCATGTTGTTCATAATCACGAAGGAGATGACTTTGATAGGTAAGCCTCCATAAGTCAGGGGTGTCAATAAACGAGCTCGCGCGCGCACTGCCCGAGAGAAGTTAAACAAAAATTACAAAAAAATAAATCCTGATATATTTCATATTACTGAGTATTTTGGCTATTTATATATTGCTCAGCAGTCAGCACAAAGCTCCCTTGTCTCTCACATCTTTTACTCCATTGAATGATCACTATGCTGTCTGTCAGTCTGTCCCAGCCCATGTGTGTATTCGTTCAGCGCTCAGGTGTGTCTTAAAATTTGTACAATATACTGATATTTTAGTTCAAAACAAAATATTTTAGTACATTTGTCATTGTTCCAGTACAATGATAATTATTGTTATCTGCCTAGTCAGTTGTCAATATTGTCATCCTACGATATACATATATACACGCCGATACGCATGAAGTAAATAGTTACTCCCAAATTTACCAAAATCAATTCGAAAATATCATACACACACAAAAAACTTTTCTCTTAATAACCCAGTATTTTGAAAATTAAGCAAATTAGGACACATGTTTATGTGAGCATTTTTTAAATTTTTTGTGATTTGCCCTTGAAATCTTCGTACTCAATTTTCAAACACCCTGTATAGTGAGGGAAGACAACAATGATGATAACATCAACAATCTTTCCAGTGAAGATTTGGTGGATGCACTTTCAAACATCAAGGATATGCTTCACGACAATGAAGAGCCTAGTGATTACAGTAGTTCAGTTGAACGGGATGATCCACAAGCTAGATTTTTATTAAATCCGTAAGTGATCACAATACATGCGCAATGTTAAAATTCTTGCGCATCTGACTCAAATTTGACATTTTTTCCATTTTAGCTTGAGTCCGATATATAAAATTCAACCCGCAGTGGTTGCACCAGGACCGTATTATAACCCGTGGGGCTGAAGATTATGAGAGAAAACTATTTATGAATAAATAAACTTTACCTCAACTTTTTTGTTAAATGATTAACCATTTTCCTGAAAGTGTGGGACAGAGGACTGGAGAAATATATTTTTTAGATTGGAGTAACCATGCACGCAAGAAAATATGATTTTTTTTTGTTGGGTTTTGAGAATTCCAAAATTATTTCCCTCCTCAGAAAGAACATCAGGGGATCAGACATGAATTAAACCAATTTTTGGTGGACATTGAACAAAAATGGTGCAACCGGACAGTTTTGAAGAAAATTTCCTGCCAGTCAATTCTAACCAATCATAGGCTTGCATTTTAACATGTTGCTATGGCAACGACCTAATTTTATCGGAAATCACCCTACTCATAATCACGTGACTGGAAGAGTGATAAGTGGAAATCTCTCTGGCTTTGCATCTGAATGTAGCTCCCATATGATTACAGTGTTGACGTCCCCACTCCCCCTAACAATCCCAACCCAACCCAACTGTGGTTGGTGCATGGGAGCTACATCCAGCCGCTACTATTAAATCATCTCAAATAGTTTTGGCATGAAATTTTCTTGCCGAATCTCCCGCGAGCTCGAATTAAAAATCCGGAAATTTGTTCTCGTTTTCAAAAAATTCGCAACTCGACAAAATTTCCGGAAATAATTCGAGCTCTAGGGAGATTATAAGTGAAAATTTCCTACCAGTCAATTCTAACCAATCATAGGCTTGCATTTTATTATGTTGCAATGGCAACGACCTAATTTTATCGGAAATCACCCTGCTCATTATCACGTGACTGAAAGATAAATAAGTGGAAATCTCCCTGGCTTTGCATCTGGATGTAGCTCCCATATGATTACAGTGTTGCCGTCCCCACTCTCCCTAACAATCCCAACCCAACCCAACTTTCACAGACAGAGATAAGGCAAACGGCAACACTGTGGTTGGTGCATGGGAGCTACATCCAGCCGCAAGTGCTTGACAGCTGTTAAAAACACTGACAAATATTTTTGATAAATGATTTATTTTCAACTTCCAATACAAAGTTGCAATGTTATCAATTATGCACAAGATTGGTTAAAAACAAATGTTTTATAAAATCCTGATTCCCTTCTTTCTTCCTCAATGGCGAGTAGAGTAAGGAGCCGTTGGTTACTTCCACTAAATGCGAGGTGAGTCCTGGGTTATGTTTTTTCCAATGATCAGTTTTGGCATGAAATTTTCTTGCCGAATCTCCCTAGAGCTCGAATTAAAAATCCGGAAATAATTCGAGCTCTAGGGAGATTATGAGTGAAAATTCAGATCTATCATTGAGAAACTGAAGTTATAGTACAGGAATTCTACTCTAAAAATGGTCAGTGTCAATGATAAAGAAGAATATTAAATTTGGACTTAGAGTACCAACAAAATCTTGCAACCACCATCCGTTTTGATTTTTTCAAAAACGGACCTGGGCCCTTATTGAAAAGTACATTTTTAAACACTATTCGGAACTGAATTCGCATACGAGGAGAAAGTGAATAGGTAACGCCGCAAATTCGAGTGGATTATTATATTCATAACTAACGTAGCGTATCGCAAATCGGATTCATACTTTAAAATTTGAAACGCGTCTTGTAAACTGCTAAAATGATGCTCACTTCACTTCAACTTTCGGTCTCAAATGTATGGAATTCTGAATCAGGATCAAAACAATGAACAATGCGTTCATACAAACAACTAAAAAAAAAGTGTATCAACTACATCAAGAACCGTTCGATACTGCACGTGGTTTCTTGATGCGGTACTTACTAATCATTCCGGTATATGATCGCGCACCCGCTCGAATTCTTTTCGTCGATTTAAGCCTCTCGATCAATCAAAGGCGAAGTGCCGAAACCGATACCAGAATGTTGAGCGAAATTCAGGTCGGAATGTTGCCCTGCATTTCAATATTTGTTTCGGAGTTGATATGTTGAGGCGTACAACATTATAGTTCTGATAGGTTCTAGGATAGGTTTTATTCTTACTTGTTTAGGGGAGTACCATCAAGAACGAGAAGACGAGTTCCACGGTACTGGTCACTAAATTAATTACCTAGCAGAGTTCTAAGTTCTGTAGACTATTGAGTTTTGCCTCTTGATAGGTTCTTTTCGCTTTTATCATTTACGTCGTGTTATGTAGCTATGAAGTTCTCCATTAGACTTTGATTGAGATGACTTTGCCAATAAAATTCAGACACCAAGTTATCTAAAGTGAGATAACTCAAAAACGACTTAACCAAATATAGGCAACCTATATTTCTGAAAAGCGGAAAAAGAGGAGATGTTGAATCTATAATAAAATCTAGGGCATTCAATTTGAAACATTAAACTTTTCTAAATTTTCCTCACTTCCAATAGAGATTTGTTATTTCTTCTGATGAAACTTTCGTTTGAACATTTTTTTTCAATAGACTTATAAACCCTGTACATTATTACTATGGAATAAATAGCTACATAGAACACAATTCTTGTGAGGGTATTCAAAGTTGCACGAAAACCTGACACAGGCACGTGGGTTCCACAAGGTTCTATATTTTCGAACGGTCTAGTCACTGCCGAAAAAACTGCACACTACACAACAACATTCCGACCCGGAATCCAGCACCGCTCAACATTCTGGTATCGGTTTCGGTAATTTGCCTTTGATTAGCAGAGATGTTGAAATCGAGTTAGAGAAAATAATAGTGTAGTGTGTGAATAAATAAATAAATTTCCCTCTTATGGATGTTGAGTGTCGAACTCATTCCGTTATGAGAGACGCAGAGCCAAGCATGTTCAACAGTCGGGAAGATGTTAGAACTGATTCTTCTAGATGATTGACTTTTGCTGGTAACCATTCTATGGTAGTTTTCTTTTAAAGCTGAATTTGTGGCTACATCCTTCCACTGTATTGTCTATCTGCATAGCTGGAGATAGTCAGCAAGTACTGAGGTAAATTCTTTTGTTGGGACGCTAAGCAGTGATGCTATTTTCAAGGCTTTGTTTCTCTTAGGAGTCTTTGCACAGTTTGCAGGTTCAATATTTGGTGTGTCTTCAGGGTTTCTCTAAATCTTCCATTAAATTTGTCCTGTTCTGGCTTCCTTCATCAAAGGCAGTATCTTGATCTTCTGATAACATATGAAGTCCTGATTTTTAAACATCGAGGACATGGGTCCTCCTTCATGATTGGAATCCCTCGATAGGACTTTACCAGAATCTTTTTTCTAGAACTAAGCTCATAGACCCTCATCTCATCTACCTCTAGTTTCTGTGTTGTCTGCTGTACGAGGTATGTCAAAAAAATATGAATTGTGCACAGCTAAACATTTTGAAGACATCTTATTGTAAAACTAAAAAAGTTATAAAATCACACAGGTCTACAAAATGAAACTTTTTGCGAGATGATGGGTGTTTTTTTTTGTTGTGATGTAAATATTAAATTCAAATACAGTTAGCTAATTTTTGGGAAAAAAGGTCAAAATGTCAGGAGGTTATTGGTCGGACCCAAAATAATTTTGGCACTTCATTAAAAAAAAATTGCTATCGGACTTCGTTCCGATTTGGAAATTTGATTTTCGATTTTTTCAAATATGTATTATTTGCAAAAAATTGAATTTTTGCACAAAATTGGTTGACCGGAGGCTTTTTTGAGTGAGGTACCATAATTTCGTATCAGTTTTCATGATATCGAAGATATCGAAGTTCATTTGAGAAAATTCAACATTTTCTGTATCTGGTCAACTAAACAAAAAAAAAATTGTAACAGCGTAGACGAATCTTGTATGAGCATCTAAAACGTCAACCTTATTCAAACGATCTTGTAGTATTTACCGTTTCGGATGTATGTATGAAAAAATGAGAATCTAGAGTTGTGTTTTATCAAAAATAATTAAAAAAAAAAAAAAAAAAAAATCGTATTGATTTAGATCTACAATGGTTTTATTTTTGCTATAGAGGATATTGGGAATTTTGAAAATTTTTTATCAGAAATTTGGTGAGTGCGCATAATCCGTACCTACCAGTGGCACCCAACAATTTATTCAGAAAAAAAACAGTGACGTATCATATTTTTCGATCAAATCATTTCATATTATTTTGCTTACGCTGGTACTGGTGAAAATGGAAAAATAATTTGTCCCAAAAAAAAGTGTTTCCATTAATTGAATTAAAAAAAAACTGAAGAATACTTTTTTTTTATTTTCGCGTACTTATATAAAAAAACCCGAATGAAGTTTTGCTTTTAATTAAACAAAGAGTCAGAACAAACTGGACAAAATCCATTGATTTTTCAGTAAAACATTTAGGTAATACTGGTTGTGAAAATACTATTAATATTAATGACTGTTTTAACACAGTGTTGATAAAATATCGTTGACTTTATTGGACTATAAAAGGGAGTAATTTTATAGATTTTATCAAGTTGGTTTTTACAGCTACATCATGAGGGTTATTCTTATCGCACTTTGTCTCATATTGGGTTTTGCATCGATAGAAGCCCGAAATGTTGATATTACAGGTGAGTCTTGACAATATACTAAAAAAAAAAAAAACTTTCGTAGCCAGTGTATTTTCATTGTAATATTCCAAAAATGTGGAAGTTTTTTTCCTCAAAGATTCTATATGTTTCTTAGTCCGGATCTGAGTCTCGCCAGGTGTAAACTTCGAAAAAAAATTGCAGAAAACCTCAAAATGTTCGAGTTTATCTCGAAAACTAAGCGTTTATGATAACTCGAAAATACCAAATTAAATAAGACTGAATTTTCTGCAAATGCGTAGGATTGAATCGCCAGGACATGTAAACAGACAAATGGATTGCTAACTAGCAAAGTTGTAGCCAGACAAAATTTTGAGGTCTTCTGGAACTTTCGACACCTGGCGAAGTAGCAAACCTCAAATTCAAATTCAGCAGACCATGGAAATGTGGATGGAATGGAAAAAACCTTTGCTTACTAGAGTATAACTCTACTCATTTGTTCTAGTCAAGGAAAAATCAATGCAAGAGTATTTTCCGACTGATTCGGTCGACAAGATCATGGGCATTGGAAAGATGGTATTCGACTTTATATCCGAGTTATTCGAAAATTTGCTCACGGAATTCGCAGGAAAATTCAAGACCACAGTTGCGTCAAGGTAGTACAAAATTTATAATAAAATGTATGGATGTTACCATTGTAAATTTCAGACATCTAAAAAGAGGTAAGCACGGACACAAGAAACACAGGAGACATCGTCATTGAGGGGTTTTTATTAAAAAAAAGCTCGCACAGAAACACAATTTTGATCAATATGTGAATGAAGGATTTAATAATAAATGTATCTGCTATACTTGTTGTGTCTGACTACACCGGATCTGTTTCCAGAAAAGTTATCCATAACCATTGATGAACCAAATTGATTTTTCGTTTTCAAAAAAATCAAATTTGCAAACTTTTTAGTGGTGTAACCCACCTTCCATCAATACCTTCACTCTATGTGCAAGTGTGGCAGAGTAGTACCACATGTTGTTGACAGTACTTTTGAAGTTTATTGTCAACATAATGATTAAGTGCGTTAAGCACGCCAGAGGCGGACTCTTTACAGACGAACTTACAAAGTACGTCCTCCTAAAGGCGTCATTACAGTATCTTTACTGATCATATCATAGAAGAATCACGAAATAGGAAAAATGTTCGTGTATGATATGAATTTCGGAATTCTTAAACCAAACCCTCAATTGCTTCAAAATAGATGTTAATTGAATAAATTAAAACATGAATTATAGGACAGGGTTATTCAGATTTTATTAGAAGATAAATAAAATATTCCTTTAAATGTAAATTAAATGCCGCTATTCAGTTTTGAAATAGGTACCACGTGAATACTTGAATCGATTTTTATTCATAAAATAAATAAGTATATAATTTATTGATATTTAAATGTGACAATTGGATGAAATTGACGAAATCCGCTATTAACACAAAGTACCCAAATATACTGAGTGACATCAAAACCTTGAAGATTCAATATTAATAAAAACTTTCATATCTCAAAAAAATCTTCTCAACTCAAAAGTTAAAATGTTGAAAGAGGGATTGAAGCTACATAATTTGGCATAAAGAAAATTGTCCACACCATTAAACTAAGTTTCGAACATCGCCAGTACTGCTTCCACTGTGGAACAACAAGACCATTCGAGAGTATCAGTAGATGCCAGAACGTTCCAGGCATTACGATGGTATCCTGGTAATTTTGGCGTACCTATACAAGAATCGCCAATATGAGAACAGAGTCATAAGTCGTTGTATTATAGATTTTGAGTTAACAATAACAAGCGTGTGTACATAAATAGTGACTGTAAATAAATTAGTTGAAACCAAACAGTTATTTCCAAAGTGAAAAAACGTAACAATTCGTGTCGGAAGTGGGACTTATTTTGTGCTATAGAATCGAAAATTAATATTCTTTATTATGGCTACAAAACAAGTTCCGCTGATTGTATTTGAGGTAGCCAAGGGTGCTGGATGCTCGTGACATGCTGACCTGAGGCTTCGTGAGACTTCAATGGAAGATAGCATCAATTCCCGTTCGATAAGAAGACAAAGAAATTATTGGAAGAGATGTTAAGAGAATAAAATACTCTAACCCAAAAAACTCGCAACAATGTGATTTCGAACCACATTATAAAAAAATCATAGACCCAGAACTGATGATACCAATTGCAGAATCTATCAAGTGACCATTTGGCAACGTAGGACTCAAACAGAAGTTATTGCCACCAACTACATTTTTGTTTAAATTTAAAGAGCCACCCTTGACAAACCTAACCCAATTAAACAAATGTACCACCTATTAGAGCGATGTCTTAGCAATCCCAAAAATGATCAATGATCGAAGGACTGGGGAGTTGTGAGGAGCATGCTGTCCTGGAGGCCGAACCAGAACACAGAATATCACGCTCTAGGTTTCGGAATAGTCGCCGTCGCCAATACATGAAGATATTTCGAGACGAAATGCTCTAAGGAGGGAGTGGACTGTATTAATGAAGCGGATAGCAATTATTCTTATGATTTCGATTGTGTTTGAGGTAATATATGGTATATACGTACTCATGACGATTGAGTTGTCACCTGCGAAAAATAGCTGAGGCTTGACGACAATGGTCCAAGGAGGGCTCCTCTTGGAGGGGCGCAAAAGTGCTGTGGAACTTACAACACTCAATCACATATCCATAATATAGATTAAGACATAAAATAACAGGACAAGTAACGATACGTAACTCAAGAATCTCTTTGTTTTCTTCTATGAAGATGTTAACTTTTATTCAGTGACGTTGTCATGTCTGCTCGGAGTTCTAGAGCCTTATGAAAACACCTGATTTTGATAGAGCATAACTGAATTGTGTTAATTTCATTTTTTTCGGCTAGGTAGGAGAAGGCATCTTGCAGCACCATTGGCGACTCCAAAGCAATATGAAACTCAATGTATCAGCGATTCAGGCTTCAGGCTACCTCCCAACTCCAAACTGATTTGACCACCTTGGGTTACACAAATGGAAAAACAACTGAGAAGAGAATGTCCATCATCTTCCTCGTTTCCTTCTGCGTTACTCATTTTATAGTGATAGATGTATTAACTCCTCTCACTTATTTAATAGGACATCTCATACACATCCTTCAATAAACTCTTCAGCTCTTCCAAATTGTTGTTGTTCATGTCAATGCCCCCTTTTAACCAATCTGATTCAGTCAAGTCCTTATGATTGGGTCCAGGAACCTATCAGTCAAAGCAGATGATGGGTAAGTATGTATTTCGAGTACCTTCACCAACAGCTACAAAAAATGGATGTATGCTGGACATAATAATCATTAAAACTTATATTGAAGTTTTTCTTATAAGATCTTTCAACATTTTAATCATTTAATTTTGATAGCTGATAAAAAACAATCTATAAATGAAATGCTGATTTTTATAGCTACCATTTGAATCATGAAGCTGATTGCAGTTTTCCTAGTGGTAGCTTGTTTTTCTTCATTGAAGTCCTCTGAAGCCAGGCCTTCATCTGATCGTAAGCATTATTTTTCTGATGCGCCAATAATTTGTGTTTTTGATATTTTTAGGACACTCAATTCAAAAAAGGGGATTGTTCGACGCATGGCTCGGAATGATTTGGACATTCATTAAACCACTTCTGTTAGTGATTCTAGAAATGTTGAAAGGAACACTTTCTCCTGGGGAAAATAAAATTTTATCGTTCAGAGGTGATTTATGTTATTCTAGACAATTTTCCTGACATCAGCCAGAATAATCTGATTTTTGATAATTGAGAATTGATTCTGATTTTTTTCAGATGATGGTAGTCTCGATCTAGGATCTCTAGCTCAAAATATCAATGAGACCATGAGCACCCTTTTTAAATCGCTTCCCGGGCATCTGGAGAATATGTATCAAAAAGGGAGAGATTTGTTCAAAAAAAATTTTGATATGGTAGCCTCTACAGCTGGATTGGATAAACTTGTATCGGAAGGTAATTGACAGAATCCTATTAATAAGATATATCGATATTTGTCTGCATAAAAAAATAAGCAGTTTCCACAAATTTGTGTACGAAAAGATAATATTTTGTATGTAGTATCAAAAATCACTGATTTATTATTTCTTCTAGCTCCTCTGGATATTCTGGGAGGAATTGAAGATGCCAAGGATTGGTTTGGAAAAAAAATTGACACCATGACATCTGAATTGAAGAAAAATTCGGTCAAGGGTTAGTATAAAATATTTAATGTAACTTACTTTACAGAGTGATTCAGGAAAAAGTAGAAATGGTCTAATTTTTATCAACGAATGTTTTCAATGTATAATATTACTTTGTGTGTAGTATCATAAATTTTTTTTTTTCTAAGTTCCTGAAAAGGTCATGGAACAGATTGAACACATCAAGTCTTGGATGGGAGAAAGAATTGACAAAATGACGGATGAAGTGAAGAAACAGAATGAGTTATTAAAAGGTATAATATGAGATGCGGATAACACAGTTGATTAAGAATTTTTCATCGCAGAGGGAATGACAAAAAAGAAGACAAAAAAAAATGACTGATAGGCTTTCCAACAAATGCTGCTTGCCTCTTATAATAATTACACATTATCATCTGGCTATAATTTATTTCAAATACACCTTAAACTGAAACTTTGGAGTTTAATTTCAAATTTCTTTAATTGAAACCAAGAAAATCATCCATTGGAACCATGAGACAGCCTAAAAATATGTGTACATTATCAAATTGTGAAAAAGTACTTACCATAAAAAATTGTTTTTAATTTCAACCCATCCAGAATGGTACGCCCCTGATTGAAATTTTGAAAGTCCAAGCTCAAATTATGATGTAGCATCAAACATTGATGCGATCTAACAAATTCCATGATTTTGATTAGAACGGGTTAGGAAATATTGAGGAAAACTTATGTGTAGGGAGCTCTGTTTGAAAAAGATTGGGTTATTCAGCAACGATTTTTTTAGCGATACCCTGTATACTACGTTGATTTGTGAAAACTATACTTCCTGAGATATTTTCCTGATAAAGAAAAGTTTCGTTACACCGAAATGTATAAGAAAGTTTTATTTATTTAGTACCTGTATACCTCTAGAAACACAACTATACAGGGTGTCCGGGAAAATGTAGGAGATCTTTCGGAATCAGATAGAGCATTGAAAAATAAGATGATAAGTTCCCGTAAACTTTTTTCCTAGAGGCCCTCTCTACGGAGATACGGGCCCCGAAAGGACGCCACTGGAAATCAATTTTTCTTGAATAACTTGAATTACTTTCCGTTTTACAAATTTGAAAATTCCAAGCCGTTCTGGAAATATCCGATAAAAACCGAAATATTGCGATTTCGTTTTTATTTTTTTTAAGCTATTTTGAAAGATATGAAAAAACCGAAAAAGCTCTCTTATTGTCACTTTTCAAGCTCTACAAAACAGCCTTGAGAGATTTTCCGTACGACGTTTCGTTTCGGAGAAACCATCATCAACTTTGTTTTTTTAAATACGGTCCTGGATTTTTTATGACGGATTTCAAGAGCCTCTTATGTTCCTAAACCAACAATGTATCGCAATTATTCAAAAAAATTATATTGATGGATTTTTCCATAAGAACTCATGTGTTAGAGAAAGACAAAAAATACATTTTTAATAGGATTAAAAGAAACACCTCTTTTTTAATAAGTGCGATCCATCAATGGTTTAGGAACATAAGAGGCTCTTAAAATCCGTCATAAAAAACCCAGGAACGTATTTGAAAAAACCAAGTTGATGATGGTTTCTCCGAAACGAAACGTCGTACGGAAAATCTCTCACGGCTGTTTTGTAGAGCTTAAAAAGTGACAATGAAAATGTGTATTATTTGAAAATTTGCACAGTCATTAGTCTCTACTCAAAGATGGTTTAGGAAAAAAAAAACAAATAAAACAATAATAAAATATAAAAAAATCAAAAAAATTGAAAAAAAATGGAAAATAAAAAAGTCTGTGTTGTTAATATGAAAAAAAATGAAACATAAAAAATGTATTTAAAAGAAATAAAAAAATCTGAGTTATTATTATCATCTTATATACAATAAATGTGGAAGTCTGTGTGTTTCTAACGCAAAGGCTTTTGAACCGTAGCACAGAATTATCTAAAAATTTGCACAGTTATCAGCTTCTTCCCAAAAATTGTTTGGAGAAAAAATGAAAAAATAAAAAAATAAATAAAAAAGGCTGTGTTGTTAATATGTAGGTTCTATGGGGTAAACGACCAGCGGAAGAAGAAAAAAAAATCAAAAAAAATACATAAATTGACAATCTTAGATAAATTTGAAAGTCTGTGTGTTTCTTTCCCCAAAACTTTTGTACCTTAGCACAGAATTATCTGAAAATTTACTAGCCTCTACCCCAAGATGGTTTTGCAAAATGATGAAAAAAAATAAATAGAAAATTATATAAAAAAAATTGTGTTGGTAATATGTAGGTTCTATATACGATCAGCGGGAATAAAAAAAAATTAAAACATTACATACATTGAAAAAAATTAAGAAAAACGAGTTGTATGTAGGTTCTATGGGGTATGAAAAAAATTAAAACATAAAAAAAATAAATCGAGAAAAAATCTGTTATTATTATCTTATTCATAAACTGGCCTAAGCTCGAAGACTAGTTATCGATAAAATGAACCGTTTTCGAGAAAAAACATATTTTTATTAAAAAAACCATCGAAAATAGCCATAATGCAGTGCTGTCCTTGACGAAATTTGAAAAAAAATTAATCCTATATTTTTCTCTGAATATTTATGAAGATTGATCTGAAATAACAATGCAAAATTCGAAAAAACATAGGTTCACATTATTTTGAATAATTTCGTCATGGCTTTTTTCGAGGTTTTTTTCAATAAAAAAATGTTTTTTTCTCGAAAACGGTTCATTTTATCCATAATGAACAGGAGTACCTTTATAATAGCCCAAGGCTCAGGCTATCTGAATTTATTTTGCCCAAGTCTTTATCATACAGGGTGTTGAAAATGTAAGCATTAAAATGTACAACCTAGTCTGCCCCTGGTAAACTAAACAAGCTGATCATGTTTCAAGGGCAGTATTCACTGTCTATCATATTGAATTTTTATCAAATTATATCAACTGGTTGATAAGTCATTAAAAAAAAATTGATTCCCAGTGGCGTCCTTTCGAGACCCGTATCTCCGTAGAGAAGGCCTCTAGGAAAAAAGTTTACAGGAACATGTCATCTTATTTTTCAATGTTCTATCTGAATCCGAGAGATCTCCCACAATTTTTTTGACACCCTGTATAGGAAATCTGCTTCGAATATGCATTATTCCAAATTTAGAAAACCCAAAATCAGTAACATGAAAAATCGTTTTTTATTGTATTTTAGAAAATTTTCCAAATATAATAATACAAAAAAAAAATCGCGGAAATGCATCATCGAGACTTTTCATTTAATTAAAAAAGCCAAAGAAAGATAAATATATTTTTTTAAGGTAAGTTTGGATTGGTTTGGGTCATTTCTGTTATTTTTATGTTAGTTAAATAGAAATATTCCATTTCTACTCCGCCAAAAGTATTAAAAAAAATATTTTCAACGTGCGTTTTCAAATAAGTAGTTTTATAATAATAAGGTTTAAAAAAAAAGAAAAAATCTGTTTATAATTCCTGTTTTTCTAAAATCAAGTAAATGAAAACTAAGCATTTTCATAAAAAAATTCTTTTATAGTCGTGTCACTAGAGCTCTCCAGATACCAAAGAGATAAAAAAACATATTAGATTTTGTATTTTTGATTATTGATGTAGAGATACCAAGTTTTCTGAACTAAAGTGTTGCATGAAAATTTTTACCCAAATTCAAATCTCGATATTGTCCACACAAAAAAACAAATTGAGCTGCGGTCTTCGGAAGGTCCTTGACCAACTCTTTTAGAACACGTACGTGGTTGGAGCGGTGTATTTCTTTCATGTATGCCTATACAGGGTGAACAAAGGAAGTTATGTTCTATACCAGAGATTGGTGCTATGTCAGATCCTCAATTTTTGATCTTGAAAATGTTTCTTTTCACATTTTGAATCTTCAAAGGAATTTCCAGACAGTCTTACAAAGGAATATTGAAACACAAGACAAGACATACCAAGATTAGATATGGCATTTCTCAGTTACATAGCTGAAAATGACAATTATTGGATTTGATCCTAGTTCCAGAGTGGAGAAAGGTCCCCTGTGTTGAGCCGAAAGTATTTTTGTATTTCTCGTTATGTGCGGTCACCCCAACAAAATCTAATTTTGAGATTGCAAACTGGGTGCTTTGCTGATAGGCGGTAGAAAATTTGATTTGGAAAAATCTATTCAGGCGTATCCCTTGACCCTTCTAAATTGTTTTGGTAAGAAGGAAGGTTTCTGGCATATCTATAATCAATTTTAATGCAAAACGCTTACATGATGATTTGATTATCCTGGCTAAATCAAAATCACACAGCCAGATGGGGTAATTTAGATGGCACAAAGTCAACAGCGTAAGGGACTAATCCATAGCAAATTTGTGCTAGCGTAAAATTGTCGCCATTGACGCCAAACACATTCCCGTACATTACCGGACATTTACAACACGTCTACTGTGAGTGCCCATTGTGTTTCATCCCCTTCGACTTACCCCCTTTCCGGTTTCAGCTTCATTAGCGGATGAAACAATAATTATAGTAATGGCATAAAATAAAGCCGGCTTTTGATTTGTGGTATGGAATTAGATTTAGATGCTGGGGGAGATGTGAATTATGTTTTAGCAGGTGGATTACAATGCAAACGTAAATTGGCTAGACGCTTTGATTGAAGATTATTCAGCATATAAACGGTTATTTTCTCATACTCCGGAGAGGACCACAGTTACATGAAAACTTTCAGCCCTAAGTCGATATCCCCCAAGACATTAACGTATCATCTGGTGGAAACTGGGGAAATGTACTCATGCGGAACGATTAGGACGTGAAGCTGGACATTTGATGATGTGAATGCCGATCTGTTGAGGCGGATCAGTAATGAGGAAGAAATTGATCAACTTGTCCTTTTTCATAATAGATCCAATATTTTTTTGATACAATGCAATGTTTGAACATAGGTGATTATTCTCTTTCATTTATTGATTTATTTATCGTTCTCTTATCAATTTCTGTCATTCTTTTTTTTTTCTTCCCTGACTGGTGAATTTGGGATTCTCTATTAGATCTAAATTGAATGTTTTCACTGTTATAGGTTGTTAAATTGACGTGGATTCTTTTTTGGTATATTCATCCAAAATTATTTTATTTTAATTCTCCCTTGCCATAACTCATTTCAAAATTATTCTCTAAAGTCTTAATTGTTGAGAGTCAAAGTTTATCTTTTCAACAATCTTGTTTTTGATACAAGATTCGGGATTCTACTTTTGTTTATCGTTACTTTTTTTTTTATTCAGCATGTACCTATCTTTCACTATTTTATACAGTGTGTTTCATTTTGATTTGCGACAATTCCCTATTTGACTAAAAATGGACAAATTTGATTCTTTTTTAATATAGTATTCAAAAATCTAAAAAAAATTTGACATATGTCATTTCCATGTCCTACTATGATTGATAGAAGGGCCCCAAAAACGCGAAAAGTTATAAGGCATTTTTTTAAATTGAAAACGGATAGAGTTTCTGAATTAAGCATACCCAAAATCCCCTTTAACGATATTTTTGAAATAGAAGATTATACGGGATGTTCAAAAAGTAAGGTCAAATTTGCGAAAAAATCCATTTTTCCAACCATGCACGCTGTATAGATTCCAGCAAAGATTTTGCAAGAACTTCTTGTTATTTTTGTAGGTATGAGATGATGTGAACATTGATAACTTTTGTTAGTCTAGCTTAAAACAAGCCTTCAAATAATTGAGTTCAAAAATTCAAAAAAAAATACATTTTTTAAATAGTTATAATGGGCTAACTAAAGTCAAATTATTGATGTATAGTGTATGGTGTATTTCTTTGAGTACTAGTACACATGTGTCTATTCTTATCACTTTAGCTTGTACGGGGGCCGTTGAAAAAGAAGATATTGGAAAAGTAATGCATAATGAAATATTTACTAATAATAGGTAATAAGCAAAATTATGTTTTACTCGTACTTAATAGAGTAATTTTGGATAATTCCTCAATATTTATACAGCGTGATTGGAAAAATTGACTTCTTTTTCATATTTGACCTTACTTTTTGAACATCCCGTACAACATTTTATTTCAAAAATATCGTTGAAGGGGATTTTGGGTATGCCAAATACAGAAACCCTATCCGATTTCAATTTTAAAATGTCTGATAACTTTTCGCCTTTTTGGGGCCCTTCTATCAATCATAGTAGGCCATGGAAATGACATATGTCATTTTTTTTTTATTGAAAGATAGATGAGTACTATAAGCTTAAAAAAAATGTCTTTTCAAATCAGTCAATTTTTAGCGAATTGTCGCCAATCAAAATGAAACACACTGTTACATACATATTAAACATTTTGTAATTCTTTGTAGCCAAGTGCTAAATAAACGTATATAATTATTATTATCACATTATTATTATTAATTTTGTGGTGACATTTTTTTTTATTTTTTCTTTCCTCATTGCAGGTCAGGAAATATTTTTTTCTTCGGACGCGAGTGAAACGGTCATTGTTCGACTGAGTATCGGCCGCAAAGTTCTACTTTTCCTCCGCCCGAAGCTATATTCATAGCAAATTGAAAACATTATGTTTTTGCATAAATTATAAATTTGTTGACATTTGAAGAAAAAATAGCATATTTTATTTGGAGGAAAAGTTACTTCCCATGACTTGCTCTCTTCTTTTCCTCCATATAAAATAATATATTATTTTTTTGAAGTTATAGTTGAATTTTTTTACTGTTATTTATCTCAAGCTGATCTTTGTTTTCTGTTTTATCTTCTAGCTCTCGCTTTGCTTCGTTTTTTTTTCATTCCAATTTTCTCTTAACAAACATTTCTTCTTGTTTTCTGGTCCTCGTTTTTTTTTCTGATTTTCTCTATATTGTCGTTACTCCTATTTCTTTTACTTTTTTGATGGCTTCTTTTCTGTTTTTGTCTCCGATTCTCTTTTTGCTACTTTTTGTATTTTGATTTTCAATAATAATAATATATCTTTATCAAGCATCAAGCTTCAAGGAGTACAATAAATAATAATATAATATAATAAACCTTAAAAAATATAAAAAGTATAAACATATAGTTAAATGAATAAAAAAGGACAAAGAGAAAAAAAAATACCTACATTGATAAAAATACATAAGTGATCAAAAGTGAAACATGTTAGGTTGGCAGAACATTGTTTAAAATATAGTCTTTGGTATTTTTTTCAAAATTTGGTAGATTTTCACAGTTTTTTAGAAATGCAGGCAGGTTGTTGAAGTTTTCTATACTTTATTTTCACTTTTTTTTGTTATAGCCTCTCTGATTGCTTTTTTTCCTGTTTTTGTTGACGATCTTTTAGTTTTTTTTGTATCCTGATTTTTCTAGTTGTAGGTGCAAAAATGTTGGTGCTATTTTATTTTTTTTTTCAAGTTGTCGTTGCGTTTATTCATTTTTTGTTACCGCTTTTTTGTGTTTTGATTTTTTCTATATCGTCGCTCTTCTTTTCTTATCGTCGTTACTTCCCCTTTCTCTTACCCTTTCAGGCGCTGTTTTCTCGCATCCTGATTTCTTTTTTGAAGAAAACTCCCAAAATCACATCAGAAACCGTGTTAATGAATATAACACTTTAAACAGTGTTTTTTTTTTAAGAAAAACTGTCAAAAATCGTCTCAATGAATTAGATGGAGGTTCAAAATATATTGAAAAAAATAAATAAGCTTACCAGAACCGAGATCGAGAATTTAAATTTTGAAACCCATTAAAATCTCCTCATGAGAAAACATAAAAATTCACAAAACAACTAGATCAAATTGTCTTCTAATTGGCGCGATTTTCTTTCAATTTGCTCAATTTGTTTAAAAGATAGAGTGTTTTAAACGTTTAGGAAGCTTGAAAATGTCGAAAAATCAAATATTTTGAGTTACCTGTTCGAGGAAAAGTTTGAGATTTGAAAGATGTTTTTATGTTTTTGCACGTGCCAAAGCTCATAACTTTTTTTTTGTGATATCGATATGAAATCAGCGCCATTTTGTTTACAAAACATGTAATTCCCGACTGTTTTTATGTTGGTTCGTAAAACAAATCAAGGAGGATTTCATGAATTCCTGGTCAAAAATCTATGATTTTTTCTAGGCGAAACTCAATAAATGATTTCACTCGTCAACAAAATCTTATCATCAACACAATTTTGCTGTTATTTTGCAGTGTAATTATGCATAGACAAAAAAGACTGGAAAGCCAAATAGCTATAAAATGAAAACCTTAATTATAGACGTTTTTCTTCAAAACAAACTTTCACTCCAAACAAATCACGAACACGTCAAAATATGACGATTAATCTGAGTCTTTATGGCGAATCGTTACATCAAGTTTTTCAACTTATTTTAAGTAGTAGAAAATCAATCAACTGCAGCAAAAAATCTTCGAATACAAACTCGAATTAATTGATAGGTGCGGAGTGTGCTCTGCATTATTAATAACAAAATTGAATCATTCATATCACTTTCGAGAAAGTTGCCATGTCAAATCATCCACGACAAAAGACAAATAAATTCAATCCGACGACAATACGCAAAAATTATTGCACATCTCATTTAAATTCAGGCTCCGCAGCACAACAAAGCGAACGTGAACTATAATAGGCATCCCAGATCAAGATCATATTGTCTTCTCACTGCGTTCCTGTATGAATGTTTATTTCAACTAACTATACTTTCATGATCTTCAACCCACTTTGTAAACTGTTCGTGTGGAGTGCAGTGTGATATATTGATGAACATGAAATCATCTTGTTTCCGCTGATTTGAATATCAAACAAGTAACGTTCAGACCTTGGTGCACTTGAAATTTATTTGATGATCTTCACCTCAACTTGTTTCCGCTTTGCTTGCAATAAGCAATGTTTAGTTGGTATTTTTACAGAGGAAGTACCCACTTATGAATACTGTAATGATCATTGTATGCCCTAGAACAACTTCCACTCTCACTCCACTTATGGATATGGGAACGTGGTGTGTACTTAGATGGCATAATTCTCTATATGACAGAAGACCCACGACCACAACATGTTTATATAGTTACGTGGCCAATGAACCATCATAATCACAGAAAATAGTATTCAAGACACTAGAACGATCTTGGCGGCCTTTACCTGAATTTGATATTTCAAGGATGTCACTATATTACTGAAAGGTAAACATATTCAGAAGATTGTAAACAAAACAAACTAAGTCAAATTATTAAGCTCATTTCACAAAAGTTCCATCCCAACTTCACGAGAATGTATGTCACATGGCCGCACATTTTGCAATTAAGTCTGAGCAGTACGGGGCAAAATGTGACACCATTTACAAGAATTAGTGATAATTACAAGAAACTTTATATCGTCGGAGACCAAATGTAAACGCTGGGATAGAACATGAGACGTAACTTTATACTGTTATGATTCGATAAAGCTGTGGACGAGCTTTGAGAGGGCCGGATTCATGCAATGTATTTGTCTGTTTATGGGAGTTATACTGCGTTTATATTTTGTCATAGACTGTGGACCGTTAGTTAACAAGTTTATTGTCGGCCATATTTGTTCGTTATTCAAATTGAACTCTTGAAAACAAAACTCGATATGTTATGACACATGACATGACAACAACAAGGGATCAAAGCTTTGATCCTCGACAATCGACATTAATGACATTCAAATGACGTAGACTAGACACACTTGACAGATATACTTAAGATGTCTGCGCCCTTGCCGTTCCACAAAAATTGGATGCGCATTGGTCGAAAAGCGTCCTATTTATCTGGTTAGGACTGACAAAGCGACGTTGCCATAATGTTAAAATAGGTGCATTCAGTGAACGTAAACATAAAACTAAAACAGTGCATATGCTGATTCTATCCACGCTTTCTTTTTTGGTCACTCCACCACTTGAGAACGGCTGGAGCAATTTAGCTATTTCCCAAAAAAACCTCCCTTTCTCGCTTATTTGCGAGTCGATAGATGGCAGTGGCTGTTCAAAACAACCACAGCACATACATATCCAGACTAGCATATACGTTGAGAGAAGTAGGTTCTATTTTGATTAGGAAATTGATAAAGAAATTAAAAAGATAATGACTTGGTGAGGTTATGTTTGCATAGTTTTGTTGTTTTCCAAATTAGATATGTAGGTTGTGATTTGGAGTTTGATGAAAAAAAAAATAAATAGTGTGGTTATGTTGGCATGGTTTTATCATTTTCTAAAGGATTTTGTTGAAATAAGATAATATGTTGGTTCTTATTCGGGATTTGATCAAGAGATTTAACAAAAATTGAATTGGTGAGGTTATGTTTGCATACTTTTGTTATTCTCCAGAGGATTTTGTTCAAATTAGGTATATATAGGTTTTATTTGGAATTTATTCAAGAAATCTGCAAAATGCCGTTCAAAAAGCCAAGAAATTCCGACTACATCCGAAATTATCCGAACAAAAGCGAAATTTTTCAAAATTGTTTTCATTCTTTTCTGACCACATTTGAAGAGATATTTTTAAATGGATGGAACTTCTTCATTACCACTTTTTGTCCTTCTCAAGATAGCGTTATTAAATTAAAGAACCGACGTTTCGTCTGTGAGCAGCCATCATCAACTGAATTTTTCGAATGCGGTCCTGGATTATTTATCACGGATTCTAAGAGCCACTTATGTTCCTAAACCAACGAGGTATCGCACTAATTAAAAAAGAGGTGGTTGTTTTTAATCCTATCAAAAATTTTTTTTTTGTCTCTCCCTAACACATGAGTTCTTATGGAAAAAACCATCAATATAATTTGAATAATTGCGATACATTGTTGGTTTAGGAACGTAAAAGGCTCTTGAAATCCGTCATGAAAAATCCAGGACCGTATTTAAAAAAACAAACTTGATGATGGTTTCTCCAAAACGAAACGTCGTACGGAAAATCTCTCAACGTTGTTTTGTAGAGCTCGTAAAGTGGTCATGAGAAAGTGTCTTTAGTTTTTTCATATCTCTCTAAATAACGTCAGAAAAAAATAAAAACGAAATCGGCAAATTTCGTTTTTTTAGGCATATCTTCAAAACCACTCGGAATTTTGAATTTTTCTAAACGGCGTATTATTAGGCTTGAAAATGTGCAACTTTTCTCCAATTTAACCATCTTCCCATCTCTTACGGTTTCCAAGATCGCCATGATAGACATCCTTAACATGGACACACTGTATACTGAGGTTATATTTGCATCGTTTTGTTATTTTCCAAAGGATTTTGTTCATAAAAGATATGTAGGTTCTTACTTGAGGTTTCTTCAAGTGATTGAACCAAAATTGATCAAGTGAGGTTATGTTTGTATAATTTTATTCTTGTGCAAAGGATTTTGTTCAAATTATGAATATAGGTCCCAATTTCGGGTTTGATCAAGAGATTTAACACATATCGAGTGAGTGAGGTGAGGTTTGCATAATTTTGTTATTTTTCGAAGGATTTTGTTCAAATGAGATATGTAGGTTCTATTTGAGATTTGATCAAGAAATTGGAAAAAAAAACGAGAGAAAATATTGTCAGATATTCAACATATTAACTGAAAAAACGGTTGGACGATTTTTGTGATTTTTGATATGTTTGATTTGTCTGCTCCCTGAATAACAGAATAATGAATCAAAATTCAAAAGTCGGAACAATTGGAAAATAGAAAAAAAATGTGAAACAAATTTATTCAACACAACAATGATTATGAGGCAGTATGAAATTTGCCGGGTCAGCTGGTATCATTATTGGAACGAACGCCGCGACATCGTCTTCACAGTCTGTGGGCCGTATACCACATAAATCCAACAGGTGGCGCCCGAGTTACGGAAAATAACGATTTTCCGTTTGAAAATTCAAAGCGCGTCACACAATTTTATCGAGTTTGAAGCTCCAATAATAACAAACTCGATAAATACATCGTTACTAAAACGTTACTTGAAAAAAAAAAAGTCTGATGACCGTGTATTTTATCAAGAGTGAAAAAAAAATAATTGTGAAATATGTTTGGATTTAAGAATTTGAGAACCTTTTGAAGAACCCCATTTTTACAACAAGGTTGTAGATGAGTTTAAGCAATGGTGGCTATTCATCAGGTGAAGTAAGTGAAGTGCCACTTCACCAAAAACATATTATATATATAAATTCCGAAATTTGAAGGATCATCCACGCGGATAAGAGATGGTTTCCACGGGTGAGCAGTTTATACGAGCTTAGATCTTTTCCGTCTATGAGAAAGCTTGCCACTTGTGATATTCCATTTTTTCCACGAATTTTGGGTTCGTTTTAGTAGTACATATATAGATAACATTAGAGTTTCAAAGGGTGAGCAATTGAGTTTTATCCAAAAGGTTTTTCCATTGTCCTTTGTTGTGTTTTTTTTTGTTTAATTAATCAAGCTTGCCCTTGTATTTAGAAAGATTCTCAGTATTTTTGTGTTTATCATTTTGAAATATTTTTTGCAATTTTTTCTTCATTGCCATAAATTTCTTCTTTGTCGATTGTTTTGTATTCTTATCGATTCTGTCAATAAACACGGAGGGATCGGAGCAGAACCAAAAGAATACGGTCTGTTGTCGATAGTATTGTATCTTAATGATTTTCTTGTATAAAACACGCAGAGTCCAGACTATTTTTAATTTTATAAAAATCATTTTGTAACAAAAAAAAGGACATTTTGTGATGCCATCAGCAATTTTCTTCTATTAACAAAAAATATTGTATTGAGATGATCAAAACAAGAAAATATATAAAGTACGAGCAATACCGCCTTAAAATAAGTTTTGTTGACCAGAGTCTGGCGGGAAACTGAAGCTTGAGTCAGGTGACGCCTGATTTTTGTACGGTTTTCTATATCTGTTGCCATGACAACGCATTGTCTTCAACATGTGCGTTTCCAGAAGCATGAATCCAGTTGAAGCTATCGTTTGTGGTTTGCTAAAAACCTCATTCAGTAGCAGTTTTCAAATTATAACACTACATCCTAGTAGTAATTTAACTCCTACAAAATTACAAAGTAATCAAGAAACCAGACGCCAGAACAATTGGTGTATAAAAAAGGTCTGAATGATCATCACTCGTTATACAATTCCTTCAAATAAATCGACAATAGAAAGTAAATACCGCAGCTCAAAGAAAAACACTCTCTATAAAACCACTCTGTAAGCAACACATGTGGATTTCTCAACGATAGTAAATAGAGCATCGCGGAAACGACGAAAGAATTGGATGGCCTGGTTGCAGGCAAACATCATAAAATGCTCCTTGTGGGATACAGAAACAAGCCAGTATATCTTCTGGTTACGTCCGAAAAGAAAATAAGAAGTTGCATTTCATTGTCCGCTCTTTTTGGCTGCTGCTTTTATATGCGTCATTTTGTTTCCGCGGGCTTTATGTTTCTTTATATGGGTTGAATAGGTGTATTACTTTGGGTTTTGATGCTCTATTTATCCGCGGAAATTGTGGCAAGGGTAATTTATTGAATACTAGCTGTACCCGCCACGTCTTCGCCCACTTTGACAGCAATTTTAATTAAATAAAAAAAAATGGAATTTTGGTCACATCGACTTCAAACTTCATAATAGTCTTGCATGAAATCAATGAAATCCGTGTTTCATTTGATCTATAATCCTCAATTTAGCTGCAGCTGCATTATGTACTACAGGATTTTTCTTTTTATATGTGGTTGGAGCCTTTCGCATTTGCTCTTGTCGCGGGGTTCAGCCCTGCTTGTTTGGAAACCAATTTGTGTAATAATTTTAGTCCCAAAAAATCAAGTGTCCTGAAAATAAACTCAAACGATATTTTTTTCACGACTAAAAGAGTTACGACAAAAAGTTATTGAAGAAAGTTGGCTTAATGAAAAATTGAGTGAGAATTCAAAATTTCAAAACCCTCCGCCTACTCTGAGGGTGGGGGTGGGGGTGTGAATAATCATATATTGATGAAAAATTATATATTTTTTGTCACATCGATTTGAAACTTCACTATGATGATCATTGCGGGCGAAGCCGTGACGGCTACTGATGGTGTCATAAAATTTCAAACACTTTAAATTGAGATTATTAATTTAAAGTTGATGTGATCAAAAATATAATACACAACTTTTCATTTATTTTATGATTTTTGCTCGGATTTTTGCCACCCACTGCTTTCGCCCCTTTAGATAAGATTTGAATTTGAAAAAAAACCGATCACGTGCTTCATTAATTCCAAACAAGATTATTTGAGCCCGACTTTGTCCCCCCTAAGGGTTGAATTTTAAAAAACAACGATACATATGTTCAATTTCAACATGATGTTAACAATAATACATAATCTTTTATCAATCAACGATTTTTTCCACCCACTCCTTTGAGTCCGAATTTGACCCCCTTAGGGACTGAATTTCGCAAAATAACGTAACAAGTATCTAATTAATTTAATTTGAGATAATTTATACGATGTTTCAGGATGATGTTACCAAAAATACATAATTTTTCATCAATTAATGATTTTTCTCACCTCATCTCCTTGGAGCCCGACTTCACCCCCCCAAGAGGCCAGGAGTAGAATTTCGCAAAATCCTCTCTGAGCACACCTAGAAATATTTAGCAGAACATCTCTTCAAAATCTCATGGCTCTATCTATAATAGTTTTGGCTCGGCGTTGACGATAGACTGTTTATCCGGATTTTTAATTCGAGCTCGCGGGAGATTCGGCAAGAAAATTTCATGCCAAAACTATTTGAGAAGATTTAATAGTTGCGGCTGGATGTAGCTCCCATGCACCATCCACAGTGTGGGATTGTTAGGGAGAGTGGGGACGGCAACACTGTGATCATATGGGAGCTACATTCAGATGCAAAGGCAGGGAGATTTCCACTTATTAATCTTTCAGTCACGTGATTATGAGTGGGGTGATTTCCGATAAAATTAGGTCGTTGCCATAGCAACATGTTAAAATGCAAGCTTATGATTGGTTAGAATTGACTAGTAGGAAATTTTCACTTATAATCTTCCTAGAGCTCGAATTATTTCCGGAAATTTTCTTGAAAAATTCGCAACGAGAACAAATATCCGGATTTTTAATTCGAGCTCGCGGGAGATTCGGCAAGAAAATTTCATGCCAAAACTATTCGAGAAGATTTAATAGTAGCGGCTGGATGTAGCTCCCATGCATCAACCACAGTGTGGGATTGTTAGGGAGAGTGTGGACGGCAACACTGTAATCATATGGGAGCTACATTCAGATGCAAATCCAGGGAGATTTCCACTTATTAATCTTTCAGTCACGTGATTATGAGTAGGGTGATTTCCGATAAAATTAGGTCGTTGCCATAGCAACATGTTAAAATGCAAGCCTATGATTGGTTAGAATTGACTGGTAGGACATTTTCAGCAGAACATCTCTTCAAAATTTCATGGCTCTATCTATAATAGTTTTGGCTGAGCGTTGATGACGCAGTCAGGACAAGCTCTTTTATAAATATTAGATTTTGCGCAATAATATATATTGAGATTATTAGAAACTTGGGCGACCTTTTTTTTAACGGGTATAATCAGATATCTATATTTTTTTAGAGACTCATTCTTATGATATCAGATTATAATATGCATATCAATTTCACATTTTAACTCGATTTGCGGGTGGCGTATGTCGTTGGGAGGACAGGGGTAATATTTGACCTGACTGGTGGCGTATGTCGTCGCTTGGATTTTCTCTTATCCATTTTTTTTGCTGGGGTTTTTCATTTTATAATCGTCCATTCAAAGGAACTGCACACTCTAGGGAAGGGATAATGTCAAACAGCTTTTAAAACCGCGTTTTAACACCGTATTTAGGAAAGAATGGAGAACATAGATGTATTTTATTTTACGTTACCGCTAATGCTTTGTCCGCCTTGAGCAGAAATTCAATATTCCATTTCCTAGTGAAGGCAAATACAGCTTGTATCCATTTTTGTATTTCCTTTCGTGATTTTCTGAATCGACATTCTCCGATTACTGAACCAATTCTAGATACAAAATGATGCTGGAATCCAATGTATAACCAGAATGTGGAATTCGTTAGAATGGAGATTACAGTATTGATTGTCATATTCCATATTTCATTGGTGAAGGTTTTACAAAATCCAAAACAGCGGTCAGCAATAGTTTGGGATTTTTGTCTAATAAGAATAATTTTTACAGAATTGATTAACATACTCAAACGAGTATTCATGAGGGTGGGTACGTGTTTATTAAATTAAAGTCAAAAATATCTGCATAAATGCTGATTGCATTTTCAAATTTCCGAATTATTGGTTGAGTAAAAAAGCAAATAACTCAATTTAATTCCTGGAAATATAAATGAGCCCAAATCCGCTCAAATGCAGCAAAATAATTCTAATTAGTGAATCTGATACAAATAATGATTTAGTTTTATTATTAGCTGGATGAAAAATAATTTGAAATTATGCTACAAACGTTATTGGTTACTAAGAGCATGATAATTTAAATAACAATGGAATGGTTTTGGTTTCATTGCAAAAAATAATAAATTTGAACTGTGGATGGATATGAACCAGATTTTTTTTTAAAAAGCCATATTCAAACTTCTTGTCACTAGATTTTAAATCCAAAATTTCCAGCAGTTTGCATGTCGATTAATTTTCAAAAATTCGTCATAGTTTTCCGAATTGACGTTTGGATTCGGAACAAAACTTTTTTTATAAAGGAATGTTCAAACTTCTTGCCACTAGATTTTTAACCCAAAATTTCGAGCTGTTTGTCAAACTTACTTGTGGAATATTGAGATTTTTTTGTCAAATAATTTTCAAAAAATTGTCAAAATTTTAAGACGTATCGATTCAAAACAAACATTTTTTTATTAGGCAATGTTGAAAGTCTTTTTCGTCAAGTTTCCTAGCCAAAATTTCAAGCGGTTTGAAAATAACAGCTTGTCAAACCTACTTATGGAATATTGAGATTTTGTTGTCAAATAATATTCAAAAAATTGTCAAAATTTTTGAAGGAACGTATTGATTTATAACAAACAATTTTTTTTTGGGCAATGTTCAAACTCTTTGACATTGAATTTTCAATCCAAAATTTCAAGCGGTTTGAAAATAACAGCTTGTCAAATTTACTTGTGGAATATTGAGATTTTGTTGTCAAATAATTTTCCAAAAATTGTGAAAATTACCAGAAACAACGTATCGATTTTGACCAAATATTTTTTTATCAGGCAATGTTCAAACTCTTTATCATCAAATTTTCAAGCCAAAATTACGAGTGGTTTGAAACTAACAGCTTGTCAAACTTACTTGTGGAATATTGAGATTTTGTTGTCAAATAATTTTCCAAAAATTGTGAAAATTACCAGAAACAACGTATCGATTTTGACCAAATATTTTTTTATCAGGCAATGTTCAAACTCTTTATCATCAAATTTTCAAGCCAAAATTACGAGTGGTTTGAAACTAACAGCTTGTCAAACTTACTTGTGGAATATTGGGATCTTGTTGTCAAATAATTTTCAAAAAAATGTCGCAAAATTTTAAGCGGTTTGAAAATAACAGCTTGTCAAACTTACTTGTGAAATATTGAGATTTTGTTGTCAAATAATTTTCAAAAAATTGTCAAAATTTTCAGAAAGACCGTATCGATTTGAACCAAAAATGTTTTTATCGGGCAATGTTCAAACTCTTCGTCATCAAATTTTCAAGCCAAAATTTCAAGCGTTTTGAAAATAACAGCTTGTCAAACTTACTTGAGAATTATTGAGATTTTGTTGTCGAATAATTTTTAAAAAATTGTCAAAATTTTCAGAAACAACGTATCGATCTTGACCACATATTTTTCTATTAGGCAATGTTTGAAACCTTTGTCATTGAATTTTTAATTCAAAATTTTGAGCGGTTTGAAAATAACAGCTTGTCAAACTTACTTGTGGAATATTGAGATTTTGTTGTCAGATAATTTTAAAAAAATTGTGAAAATTTCCAACGTATCGATTTTGACCAAATATTTTTTTATCAGGCAATGTTCAAACTCTTTGTCATCAATTTTTCAAGCCAAAATTACGAGCGGTTTGAAAATAACAGCTTGTCAAACTTACTTGTGGAATATTGAGATTTTGTTGTCAAATAATTTTCAAAAAATTGTGAAAATTTCCAGAAACAACGTATCGATTTTGACCAAATAATTTTTTATCAGGCAATGTTCAAACTCTTTAGCATCAAATTTTCAAGCCAAAATTACAAGCGGTTTGAAAATAACAGCTTGTCAAACTTACTTGTGGAATATTGAGATTTTGTTGTCAAATAATTTTCAAAAAATGGTCAAAATTTTCAGAAACAACCTATCGATTTTGACCAAATATTTTTTTATCAGGCAATGTTCAAACTCTTTATCATCAAATTTTCAAGCCAAAATCACGAGCGGTTTGAAAATAACAGCTTGTCAAACTTACTTGTGGAATATTGAGATTTTGTTGTCAAATAATTTAAAAAAAATTGTCAAAATTTTCAGAAACAACGTATCGATTTTGACCAAATATTTTTTTATCAGGCAATGTTCAAACTCTTTGTCATCAATTTTTCAAGCCAAAATTACGAGCAGTTTGAAAATAACAGCTTGTCAAACTTACTTGTGGAATATTGAGATTTTGTTGTCAAATAATTTTCAAAAAATGGTCAAAATTTTCAGAAACAACCTATCGATTATGACCAAATATTTTTTTATCAGGCAATGTTCAAACTCTTTAGCATCAAATTTTCAAGCCAAAATTACAAGCGGTTTGAAAATAACAGCTTGTCAAACTTACTTGTGGAATATTGAGATTTTGTTGTCAAATAATTTTCAAAAAATGGTCAAAATTTTCAGAAACAACCTATCGATTTTGACCACATATTTTTTTATCAGGCAATGTTCAAACTCTTCATCATCAAATTTTCAAGCCAAAATCACGAGCGGTTTGAAAATAACAGCTTGTCAAACTTACTTGTGGAATATTGAGATTTTGTTGTCAAATAATTTTAAAAAAATTGTCAAAATTTTCAGAAACAACGTATCGATTTTGACCAAATATTTTTTTATCAGGCAATGTTCAAACTCTTTGTCATCAAATTTTCAAGCCAAAATTACAAGCGGTCTGAGAATAACAGCTTGTCAAACTTACTTGTGGAATATTGAGATTTTGTTGTCAAATAATTTTCAAAAAATGGTCAAAATTTTCAGAAACAACCTATCAATTATGACCAAATATTTTTTTATCAGGCAATGTTCAAACTCTTTAGCATCAAATTTTCAAGCCAAAATCACGAGCGGTTTGAAACTAACAGCTTGTCAAACTTACTTGTGGAATATTGAGATTTTGTTGTCAAATAATTTTCAAAAAAATGTCAAAATTTTCAGAAACAACGTATCGATTTTGACCAAATATTTTTTTATCAGGCAATGTTCAAACTCTTTGTCATCAATTTTTCAAGCCAAAATTACGAGCGGTTTGAAAATAACAGCTTGTCAAACTTACTTGTGGAATATTGAGATTTTGTTGTCAAATAATTTTCCAAAAATTGTGAAAATTTCCAGAAACAACCTATCGATTTTGACCAAATATTTTTTTATCAGGCAATGTTCAAACTCTTTGTCATCAAATTTTCAAGCCAAAATCACGAGCGGTTTGAAACTAACAGCTTGTCAAACTTACTTGTGGAATATTGAGATTTTGTTGTCAAATAATTTTCAAAAAAATGTCAAAATTTTCAGAAACAACGTATCGATTTTGACCAAATATTTTTTTATTAGGCAATGTTCAAACTCCTAATCATCAAATTTTCAAGCCAAAATCACGAGCGGTTTGAAACTAACAGCTTGTCAAACTTACTTGTGGAATATTGAGATTTTGTTGTCAAATAATTTTCAAAAAAATGTCAAAATTTTCAGAAACAACGTATCGATTTTGACCAAATATTTTTTTATTAGGCAATGTTCAAACTCTTTGTCATCAAATTTTCAAGCGGTTTGAAAATAACAGCTTGTCAAACTTACTTGTGGAATATTGAGATTTTGTTGTCAAATAATTTTCAAAAAATGGTCAAAATTTTCAGAAACAACCTATCGATTTTGACCAAATATTTTTTTATCAGGCAATGTTCAAACTCTTTGTCATCAATTTTTCAAGCCAAAATTACGAGCGGTTTGAAAATAACAGCTTGTCAAACTTACTTGTGGAATATTGAGATTTTGTTGTCAAATAATTTTCCAAAAATTGTGAAAATTTCCAGAAACAACCTATCGATTTTGACCAAATATTTTTTTATCAGGCAATGTTCAAACTCTTTGTCATCAAATTTTCAAGCCAAAATCACGAGCGGTTTGAAACTAACAGCTTGTCAAACTTACTTGTGGAATATTGAGATTTTGTTGTCAAATAATTTTCAAAAAAATGTCAAAATTTTCAGAAACAACGTATCGATTTTGACCAAATATTTTTTTATTAGGCAATGTTCAAACTCTTTGTCATCAAATTTTCAAGCGGTTTGAAAATAACAGCTTGTCAAACTTACTTGTGGAATATTGAGATTTTGTTGTCAAATAATTTTCAAAAAATGGTCAAAATTTTCAGAAACAACCTATCGATTTTGACCAAATATTTTTTTATCAGGCAATGTTCAAACTCTTTGTCATCAATTTTTCAAGCCAAAATTACGAACGGTTTGAAAATAACAGCTTGTCAAACTTACTTGTGGAATATTGAGATTTTGTTGTCAAATAATTTTCCAAAAATTGTGAAAAATTCCAGAAACAACCTATCGATTTTGACCAAATATTTTTTTATCAGGCAATGTTCAAACTCTTTGTCATCAAATTTTCAAGCCAAAATCACGAGCGGTTTGAAACTAACAGCTTGTCAAACTTACTTGTGGAATATTGAGATTTTGTTGTCAAATAATTTTCAAAAAAATGTCAAAATTTTCAGAAACAACGTATCGATTTTGACCAAATATTTTTTTATTACGCAATGTTCAAACTCTTAATAATCAAATTTTCAAGCCAAAATCACGAGCGGTTTGAAACTAACAGCTTGTCAAACTTACTTGTGGAATATTGAGATTTTGTTGTGAAATAATTTTCAAAAAAATGTCAAAATTTTCAGAAACAACGTATCGATTTTGACCAAATATTTTTTTATTAGGCAATGTTCAAACTCTTTGTCATAAAATTTTCAAGCGGTTTGAAAATAACAGCTTGTCAAACTTACTTGTGGAATATTGAGATTTTGTTGTCAAATAATTTTCAAAAAATGGTCAAAATTTTCAGAAACAACCTATCGATTTTGATTAAATATTTTTTTATCAGGCAATGTCCAAACTCTTTGTCATCAATTTTTCAAGCCAAAATTACGAGCGGTTTGAAAATAACAGCTTGTCAAACTTACTTGTGGAATATTGAGATTTTGTTGTCAAATAATTTTCCAAAAATTGTGAAAATTTCCAGAAACAACGTATCGATTTTGACCAAATAATTTTTTATCAGGCAATGTTCAAACTCTTTAGCATCAAATTTTCAAGCCAAAATTACAAGCGGTTTGAAACTAACAGCTTGTCAAACTTACTTGTGGAATATTGAGATTTTGTTGTCAAATAATTTTCAAAAAAATGTCAAAATTTTCAGAAAGACCGTATCGATTAAAGCCAAACATTCTTTTATTGGGCAATGTTCAAACTCTTCATCATTAAATTTTCAAGTCAAAATTTCAAGCGGTTTGAAAATAAAAGCTTGTCAAACTTACTTGTGGGATATTGAGCTTTTGTTGTGAAATAATTTTCAAAAAATTGTCAACATTTTTAAAATGAACGTATCGATTAAAACCAAACAATTTTCATCAGGCAATATCCAATCTTTTTGTGATTTAATTTTCAAGCCAAAATTTCAATCGGTTTGAAAATAACAGCTTGCAAATTTACTTGTGGAATATCAACATTTGTCATGTCGAATCATATTCAAAAATTCGTCATAATCTTCAGAATGGACGTTTGGATTTGAAACGATCACTTTTCTATAAAGGAATGTTCAAACTCCTCATGACCAAGTTGTCAATCCATAATATCAAGCGCTTTGTGAATAACAGCTTGTCGGATAATTTTCAAAAAATCGTCTGAATTTTCAGAATCAACGTATATAGGTTTGAACTAAACATTTTTCTATAAAGCAATTATTCAAACCCCTTGTCACTAAATTTGCAAGCCAAAATCTGTAGCGGTTTGAGTTGAATCATGCGATTATGAATGGTTCATCAAATGCCCAAGAACTAAAGTTTAACCAGAATATTGATCACTAGCCTAAACCTGCGGCGCCGCCCGCGTCGTATACCCTATATTTTTTCCAATTTATGTATACAGGGTTTTTCACTTAAAACTCCCCACGTCAATATCTCGGAAACGAATAGGAATATTTGATTTCTGTAAAAAGTAGTTTGGTTAATTGGTGCGATACCTTGTTGGTTTGGGAACATAAGAGGCTCTAAAATTCCGTAATAAAAAATCCAGGGCCGTATTTAAAAAAACAAAGTTGATGATGGCTGCTCATAGACGAAACGTCGGTTCTTCAATTCAATAACGCTATCTTGTAAAGGGCAAAAAGTGGCAATGAAAAAGTTCCATCCATTTCAAAATATCTCTTCAAATGTGGTCAGAAAAAAATGAAAACAATTTTGAAAAATTTCGGTTTTTTTCGGATAATTTCGGACTTAGTCGGAATTTCTTGGCTTTTAAAACGGCATTTTGTTGAGCATCAAAATACGCAACTTTGCCTCCATTTAACCGACCTTGTATCTCTCACGGTTTTCAAGATCCCCATGATAGACATTCTTATCTTGGACACACTGTATATCTCAAAACTGAGTAGAATAAATATGAGTTCGACTGAATAACAAAAAAGTTTATGAATAACTTGTACTTTTGCATGCGCGTGATTTCAAAGTTCCTGCAATCGATTAATATTTTCGATGCGTCGCGACGCTTTACTCTTGGTAGGCGTCGAATTTTTTTAACTGTGAAAAATAATTACTCGACCCCATACATTGACTACTTTTTACAGAAATCAAATATTCCTATTCGTTTCCGAGATATTGACGTGGCGAGTTTTAAGTGAAAAACCCTGTATATTTTTATTTTTTTTTCATTTTTTATTCTTTTTCCTGCCGGTGATCGTATACTTTATGGAACCCCTTATATCACCAACACAGACTTTTTTATTATCATTTTTTTTCCAATCTTTTATTTTTTCATTTTTTTTTCCCAAACCATCTTTGGGTACAGCGTTAGGAAAAGAAACTACAGACTTTCAGATTTATGTATAAGATAATAATAACACACTTTTTTTAGTTCATGTTGGTTATTTTTTCATTTTCTTTGTCCCCGCTGGCCGAATACTCCATAGAATCTACATAATAACAACACTTTTTTTATTTATTCATTTTTACATTTTTTTTCCAAACAATTTTTGGGAAGAAGCTGATAACTGTGCAAATTTACAGATAATTCTGTGCTACGGTTCAAAAGCCTTGAGAAAGAGACAAACAGACTCTCAGATTTATATATAAGATAAAACAACTGAAACCCACATAGTCGCACTTCGCGTCCTCGACACTAGGTGGTGCGAGTGCGACAAGGATGCACAATAAGCCACTAGGTTGCGGTGTGCAGGAATGTAAGTCCACTGATCTCTAAAATAAATGGATAAATAAACGTGTATGGCTGGCCCATTAAATAGCAAGGATCACATGGAGAAAATGATGTGTTGTTTGCCGTTATACATTAATTTTTTTCAGAGATCAGTGTCCAACAAGATTCAGTGAACAGTAACCCTTAACGGTCGATGAAAAGAACAATTTACATCAATGTTTACGTATTTTAGATAATAATATATTTATTATATTTCCGAGTATTCATGAATAAATAAGCTGCACTTTCAAAAAACTTATCACATAACCAGATCAATGTCAAAACTCCCTTATCTCGTCAACTTTTCCCGCTACACTTCCACACTGCAGCCCTTTTTAATACCCTTATCTGCTCACATACTAGATTTATCCCAGCCAATAAAAAGTCGGAGTAAAGAAAGGGCTTTTACGAGCTAATGCCGTCGGGAGACACAAATCTATCAGTGCGCTCGGCTAGAAAAGTAGGTATCAACGTTCAAATACGGATTTACGACCCTATTTCCAAAAAGTACGCTTCCGTGTTGCTATTTTGGTTTGGGTTGAAGCTGAAAATCGAAACGGATATTCGAAGCTGTGATCGCAATAAATTCCAATCAGTGTCACGCCTCAAATGAGTCGGTTGATAGGATTGAGTGTTCCAACACTATAGGTCTTGTGATGAATATTCACGAGGATTTTGATGTGAAAGAGTGATTTTTCTCTATCGCGACTAAGCTTCGAGCATTTTTCATTGGTCGAATTAGGTTCGACAATGATGGACTGGCGATCTTTTATAAACAATTTTGTGGTCCTTGTGATCGATATTCTTGCAATGGTGGCTATTTAGGTGGAGTATAGGTGAAGTGCCACTTCACCTGGTGCCAGCAATTTTCATCTGATAACAAAAAATATTATACTGAGATGATCAAAACAGGCTTCCCACTGAAATACGAGCCAAAGCAACACCACCTCAAAATAGGTTGTGTTGGCTGGAGTCTAGCAGGAAGCTTGTTTGACAGGGGACACCTAACTCTTTATACAGTTTTCATTGTCGGTTGCCTTAACAACGCATTGTCTTCAACTTGTGCTTATTCTTCCTCTAGTCCTTTATATTGTGGCAAATTTTGTTTGTTGCACAGATCTACTGCTATTTGTGTTCCTATATCTGCTGGTGAAGAAAAAACGGAAACGTCTTCATTATCTTCAACTTATGGAAACATGGTTCAGAAGAATGTGAAGCAGTCGAAGTGGACATTCCTGACAAATTTTCTCGAATAAATAGCAGGAAGGATTGATCTGTCAAAGTTGAAGCACCAGGAACCAGAAACATCTTTATTGTCTTCAATTTATCGTACCATGATCTTTGGAATCTGCGGAAGGTTTAATCTGTCAAAATCGAGCAACAAAATTCATGAATATCCTCAGTTTCCAGAAGCCTAAGTGTGCTGTAGCCTCTTTTCGAAAATTAAGAAGATAGGGAAGACTCATCCAATGAAGAAAACAGCTCCAAACAGATCTTCAAATCTTCGAAGAATGAGCAGGAGGAATAGATCCATAAAAATACAGCAGAAACTCTCTAAAAATCTCCACTTTTGAATACCCAGATGAGTGAATCGTTGTAATCTTTGGCAAATATAAAAGATCTGTAAAAAAAACAAAATAGTAGCTTTCTGAGCAGAAAACCACATTTTTCAAAAAAATGATGTGGGAAACCCCCTTGGACAATTTGGTTTGCATGAACAAAGTGGAAATAACCTAATTCTGTGAAGAAATCAGTTAAAAACTATTTTGTGATTGATTTGAAGAGCATTCCAGAGTCTGGAGATCACTTCTTTATGTAAAAAATGGTGTAGAAAACCCACTTGGACAATTTGGTTTGCATGAACAAAGTGGGAATAACCTAATTCTGTAAAGAAATCAGTTAGAAACTATTTTGTGATTAATTTGAAGAGCATTCCAGAGTCTGGAGATCACTTCTTTATTTAAAAATGGTGTAGGAAACCCACTAGGACAATTTGGTTTGCATGAACAAAGTGGAAATAACCTAATTCTGTAAAGATATCAGTTAAAAACTATTTTGTGATTAATTTGAAGAGCATTCCAGAGTCTGGAGATCACTTCTTTATTTAAAAAATGGTGTAGGAAACCCACTTGGACAATTTGGTTTCCATGAACAAAGTGGAAATAACCTAATTCTGTGAAGAAATCAGTTAAAAACTATTTTGTGATTAATTTGAAGAGCATTCCAGAGTCTGGAGATCACTTCTTTATTTAAAAATGGTGTAGGAAACCCACTTGGACAATTTTGTTTTCATGAACAAAGTGGAAATGACCTATTTCTGTAAAGAAATCAGTTAAAAACTATTTTGTGATTAATTTGAAGAGCATTCCAGAGTCTGGAGATCACTTCTTTATTTGAAAATGGTGTAGGAAACCCACTTGGACAATTTTGTTTTCATGAACAAAGTGGAAATGACCTATTTCTGTAAAGAAATCAGTTAAAAACTATTTTGTGATTAATTTGAAGAGCATTCCAGAGTCTGGAGATCACTTCTTTATTTAAAAATGGTGTAGGAAACCCACTTGGACAATTTGGTTTGCATGAACAAAGTGGAAATAACCTAATTCTGTAAAGAAATCAGTTAAAAAGTATTTTGTAATAAATTTGAAGAGCATTCCAGAGTCTGGAGATCACTTCTTTATTTAAAAAATGGTGTAGGAAACCCACTTGGACAATTTGGTTTGCATGAACAAAGTGAAAATAACCTAATTCTGTGAAGAAATCAGTTAAAAACTATTTTGTGATTAATTTGAAGAGCGTTCCAGAGTCTGGAGATCACTTCTTTATTTAAAAAATGGTGTAGGAAACCCACTTGGACAATTTGGTTTGCAGGAACAAAGTGGAAATAACCTAATTCTGTGAAGAAATCAGTTAAACACTATTTTGTGATTAATTTGGAGAGCATTCCAGAGTCTGGAGATCACTTCTTTATTTAAAAAATGGTGTGGGAAACCCACTTGGACAATTTGGTTTGCATGAACAAAGTGGAAATAACCCAATTCTGTGAAGAAATCAGTTAAAAACTATTTTGTGATTGATTTGAAGAGCATTCCAGAGTCTGGAGATCACTTCTTTATTTAAAAAATGGTGTAGGAAACCGACTTGGACAATTTGGTTCGCATGAACAAAGTGGAAATGACCTATTTCTGTGAAGAAATCTGTTAAAAACTATTTTGTGATTGATTTGAAGAGCATTCCAGAGTCTGGAGATCACTTCTTTATGTAAAAAATGGTGTAGGAAACCCACTTGGACAATTTGGTTTGCATGAACAAAGTGTAAATAACCCAATTCTGTGAAGAAATCAGTTAAAAACTATTTTGTGATTAATTTGAAGAGCATTCCAGAGGCTGGAGATCACTTCTTTATTTAAAAAATGGTGTAGGAAACCCACTTGGACAATTTGGTTTGCATGAACAAAGTGGAAATAACTTATTTCTTTGAAGAAATCAGTTAAAAACTATTTTGTGATCAATTTGAAGAGCATTCCAGAGTCTGGAGATCACTTCTTTATGTAAAAAATGGTGTAGAAAACCCACTTGGACAATTTGGTTTGCATGAACAAAGTGGAAATAACCCAATTCTGTGAAGATATCAGTTAAAAACTATTTTGTGCTTAATTTGAAGAGCATTACAGAGGCTGGAGATCACTTCTTTATGTAAAAAATGGTGTAGGAAACCCACTTGGACAATTTGGTTTGCATGAACAAAGTGTAAATAACCCAATTCTGTGAAGAAATCAGTTAAAAACTATTTTGTGATTAATTTGAAGAGCATTCCAGAGGCTGGAGATCACTTCTTTATTTAAAAAATGGTGTAGGAAACCCACTTGGACAATTTGGTTTGCATGAACAAAGTGGAAATAACTTATTTCTTTGAAGAAATCAGTTAAAAACTATTTTGTGATTGATTTGAAGAGCATTCCAGAGTCTGGAGATCACTTCTTTATGTAAAAAATGGTGTAGGAAACCCACTTGGACAATTTGGTTTGCATGAACAAAGTGTAAATAACCCAATTCTGTGAAGAAATCAGTTAAAAACTATTTTGTGATTAATTTGAAGAGCATTCCAGAGGCTGGAGATCACTTCTTTATTTAAAAAATGGTGTAGAAAACCCACTTGGACAATTTGGTTTGCATGAACAAAGTGGAAATAACTTATTTCTTTGAAGAAATCTGTTAAAAACTATTTTGTGATTGATTTGAAGAGCATTCCAGAGTCTGGAGATCACTTCTTTATGTAAAAAATGGTGTAGGAAACCCACTTGGACAATTTGGTTTGCATGAACAAAGTGTAAATAACCCAATTCTGTGAAGAAATCAGTTAAAAACTATTTTGTGATTAATTTGAAAAGCATTCCAGAGGCTGGAGATCACTTCTTTATTTAAAAAATGGTGTAGGAAACCCACTTGGACAATTTGGTTTGCATGAACAAAGTGGAAATAACTTATTTCTTTGAAGAAATCAGTTAAAAACTATTTTGTGATCAATTTGAAGAGCATTCCAGAGTCTGGAGATCACTTCTTTATGTAAAAAATGGTGTAGAAAACCCACTTGGACAATTTGGTTTGCATGAACAAAGTGTAAATAACCCAATTCTGTGAAGAAATCAGTTAAAAACTATTTTGTGATTAATTTGAAGAGCATTCCAGAGGCTGGAGATCACTTCTTTATTTAAAAATGGTGTAGGAAACCCACTTGGACAATTTGGTTTGCATGAACAAAGTGGAAATAACCCAATTCTGTGAAGATATCAGTTAAAAACTATTTTGTGCTTAATTTGAAGAGCATTACAGAGGCTGGAGATCACTTCTTTATTTAAAAAATGGTGTTGGAAACCGACTTGGACAATTTGGTTTGCATGAATAAAGTGGAAATAACCCAATTCTGTGAAGATATCAGTTAAAAACTATTTTGTGCTTAATTTGAAGAGCATTACAGAGGCTGGAGATCACTTCTTTATTTAAAAAATGGTGTAGGAAACCCACTTGGACAATTTGGTTTGCATGAACAAAGTGGAAATAACCCAATTCTGTGAAGATATCAGTTAAAAACTATTTTGTGCTTAATTTGAAGAGCATTACAGAGGCTGGAGATCACTTCTTTATTTAAAAAATGGTGTTGGAAACCGACTTGGACAATTTGGTTTGCATGAACAAAGTGGAAATAACCTATTTCTGTGAAGAAATCAGTTAAAAACTGTTTTGTGATTAATTTGAAGAGCATTCCAGAGTCTGGAGATCACTTCTTTATTTAAAAAATGGTGTGGGAAACCCACTTGGACAATTTGGTTTGCATGAACAAAGTGGAAATAACCCAATTCTGTGAAGAAATCAGTTAAAAACTATTTTGTGATTGATTTGAAGAGCATTCCAGAGTCTGGAGATCACTTCTTTATTTAAAAAATGGTGTAGGAAACCGACTTGGACAATTTGGTTCGCATGAACAAAGTGGAAATGACCTATTTCTGTGAAGAAATCAGTTAAAAACTATTTTGTGATTGATTTGAAAAGCATTCCAGAGTCTGGAGATCACTTCTTTATTTAAAAAATGGTGTGGGAAACCCACTTGGACAATTTGGTTTGCATGAACAAAGTGGAAATAACCCAATTCTGTGAAGAAATCAGTTAAAAACTATTTTGTGATTAATTTGAAGAGCATTCCAGAGTCTGGAGATCACTTCTTTATTTAAAAAATGGTGTTGGAAACCGACTTGGACAATTTGGTTTGCATGAACAAAGTGGAAATAACCTATTTCTGTGAAGAAATCAGTTAAAAACTGTTTTGTGATTAATTTGAAGAGCATTCCAGAGTCTGGAGATCACTTCTTTATTTAAAAAATGGTGTGGGAAACCCACTTGGACAATTTGGTTTGCATGAACAAAGTGGAAATAACCCAATTCTGTGAAGAAATCAGTTAAAAACTATTTTGTGATTGATTTGAAGAGCATTCCAGAGTCTGGAGATCACTTCTTTATTTAAAAAATGGTGTAGGAAACCGACTTGGACAATTTGGTTCGCATGAACAAAGTGGAAATGACCTATTTCTGTGAAGAAATCAGTTAAAAACTATTTTGTGATTGATTTGAAAAGCATTCCAGAGTCTGGAGATCACTTCTTTATGTAAAAAATGGTGTAGGAAACCCACTTGGACAATTTGGTTTGCATGAACAAAGTGTAAATAACCCAATTCTGTGAAGAAATCAGTTAAAAACTATTTTGTGATTAATTTGAAGAGCATTCCAGAGGCTGGAGATCACTTCTTTATTTAAAAAATGGTGTGGGAAACCCACTTGGACAATTTGGTTTGCATGAACAAAGTGGAAATAACCCAATTCTGTGAAGAAATCAGTTAAAAACTATTTTGTGATTAATTTGAAGAGCATTCCAGAGTCTGGAGATCACTTCTTTATTTAAAAAATGGTGTAGGAAACCGACTTGGACAATTTGGTTTGCATGAACAAAGTGGAAATAACCTATTTCTGTGAAGAAATCAGTTAAAAACTATTTTGTGATTAATTTGAAGAGCATTTCAGAGTCTGGAGATCACTTCTTTATTTAAATAATGGTGTGGGAAACCCACTTGGACAATTTGGTTTGCATGAACAAAGTGGAAATAACCCAATTCTGTGAAGAAATCAGTTAAAAACTATTTTGTGATTAATTTGAAGAGCATTCCAGAGTCTGGAGATCACTTCTTTATTTAAAAAATGGTGTAGGAAACCGACTTGGACAATTTGGTTTGCATGAACAAAGTGGAAATAACCTATTTCTGTGAAGAAATCAGTTAAAAACTATTTTGTGATTAATTTGAAGAGCATTTCAGAGTCTGGAGATCACTTCTTTATTTAAAAAATGGTGTAGGAAACCCACTTGGACAATTTGGTTTGCATGAACAAAGTGGAAATAACCTAATTCTGTGAAGAAATCAGTTAAAAACTATTTTGTGATTAATTTGAAGAGCATTCCAGAGTCTGGAGATCACTTCTTTATGTAAAAAATGGTGTAGGAAACCCAGTTGGACAATTTGGTTTTGAATTAACAGAGTAAAATGAACATATTCCTGGATAAAAATCAATTAAAAGCTGTCTACAGAGCATTCCACAGACTGAAAATTACTCTTTAAAAATGGTGTTGGAAATCATTCTTCTCTTTAGAAATGGTACTGAGGAATGGATGAACGTCTAGTAGATTCAATCAGTCAATTTTTCATCCAGTCTGTTACCTCACAGCTCCACCTTCTCTGAAGTAGAAGTCAAACAAATCTTTGTACGTCTCCAAAAGCATCGACTCTTACGATATCTCAGCATCAATCCCAAAGATTTGCTCCTCAATACTTGCGTTTCTACTTTGGAATATACTCTGGCGCCATTTAACCCCAGAACTATCTTTGGCAGAAGCTGCATGCTCTACAAAAAGGCTCTAAAGCAACAAACTCAGTCATCTACCAAGATGGGTGAGCAGATCATCTCGCAGTGTCTCATCAACTCCTCCCGCTTCACCGGAATGTATCTGAAATGGATAAAATCGTATCTTTGCAACCCACGTCAAAAAGTAAAAATGTGTACACGTCTCAGGAGGTATAGGTGTCTTCCAAAGCACCCCAGAACTCACATACGGTGCCGGTTTCCTGCTCTGCATCAATGATGTTCCTGCTTCAAGCTGTCAGTTTCTGTTGCGGATGACTCAAAGATGAGGTTCCACTCCACTGTGAACTGTGCTATTTGCCTTATTACAAAAAGAAGAAGACAAATTGACTCAAGGATGAAGTGATCAGAAAAACTGAACATCTTTTTGTCTCAAGGCTTCTTCTGATGCAACTCACTCACCACTCGCTGACCAAGCTTTTTCGAAACGAGTCCAACAGCATACCATCCAGAAAAAGCTTTTTTGCAGAACAGCTGAATGTGCTCTTGAAATTTGAGTTGACCATCAATGGTCGACTGGGCAAAGGTCACACTTGAAGCCCACAACATGACTCTTTTTAATATTAATTTACTGTAAGTAGATTAGCATCAACGCCACATTTTGCTCGTGCTGAGGAACATCATGGTTGAGTATGGAAGCTAAAACTCCTTGCTTGAGATCAAATGAGAAATATTCGGACCACTTCAGTGAAACTTCAGTTAAAAACTCGAATGCGCCAGAATGGAAGTCAAACGGATTTTTGTAATAACATTACCATTATGATCTGGAAATGTCTTTTTACCAAGATAGCGTGTTGGATTTATGGTCTGTTTGGTAATGCATTGAAATATAGTTGGGAAAATGTTGTTTATAGTCACTGATAAAGGAAGACGTTTTAAAGTATCAAGATGTGGATTGAGATTTGTATGTGGTGAAAAATAAAGAGTGATCTAAAAAAAATATTCCAATTTTTCAAATCCAATTCTGCATTATACAATTCTAAGTAATTGGGCTTGAATCCTGCCTGGTTTTGTCTTCAGGTCTCCAAAGCAATTTTTAATTTTCGCTTTTCGTTATCTCGACAATAAAGACAAAGGCTTTGGTGTCAGTTTTCGTCCCTGCACAGTGCTGATCCCTCGCTTTGATAAGGCTGCTGCAAGTGTTTGGTAGGATTTGTGATTATATTCGGATAAATGGTTTCTTGTCAAAACCAGCTGGATCTCCACTAGGTCCAGACAAAGATATCTTAATTGAATCTCGTAAACCACTTTTTCACTAGACACTATCTGTTCTATTTTTCCAAAATAACCCATTTTCCTTGACCGCTTGGATTTGTTCCAATAAACTGACTTTTGAATGACGAGTCGAGTATATTTTCCAGAAAGCTCTTAACATTATTGATACACTGTATGCCGTAGCAGAATCAACAAAATTGCTTTTTATTTTGCGAAGTGAAATATGAGAAATATATGAGGAGAATGTGCAGGGGTCAAGTGTTATAAAATAAATTTTCAATCAAGCAAGGAAGAAGACATCACAAAAATAAATTTGCCTGCACAGCTATCAGTTCCCGGAAGCCACTTTAATATTGGCTGTAACCTAAATTAGATAAATTTGACATAATTATTACCAATTAAGCAGTCCTTTATGCGAATTGCCTTCTCTGTAATCTAGGAGAAACTCGGGGAAATCACAACTAATGACGGGTGTAGCACGCTCATATAGAAGTTATTCCAAAGTTTCATTGTTAAGTAGAAAACTTTCGTGAGAATGAAATTGATGTTTGTTAGGTTGCTGACAAGTTTTAAGTGTATGCAGTATATGGATATCATTATTGGAAGCAGAACGTGGTTGAGTTGATTAATCTCGGGCGCCACCCTCTGGATCAATGTGGTAGATGACCTACATTTTCCAAAATTGACACCTTATTAAGTCAAATCACTACCAGATTTCAACAACGATCAACCTTGATCTTGACGCCTTATTAAATGGTACGTAAGAGCCAAGCCTTATCTCATCGTGTGTTAAAAATTCCATCCAAGATCGCGCGATAGTTCTTCGAGATACCTTCACAATAACAACAATAATTTAAGGACGTGTCATTAGTGCAGGTGCGACCTTCGCGTTCTTGGTTACCATTTTCCGTTCAATGTTTTCTATTCTAGACATTCCTTGGTTTCAATGTAGTGATGAGATTAGTAGATGTTGGAGGGATAAGATGTCATGGAAGTGGATTTTTGAGGTTGAGAAGAAATTAACTGTTATATTTATGGGAATTGATCCAGTTCAACAGTCACGATTAACGCTAATTTGATACGTTCGGTTTTATTATTAACATAAAATTGAATAGGCTCAAGTATCTTGTAACATAATAAATAATACAATTTTTAAATATAATAACATGAAAATAAAAATAATTCGAAATTTTAGAAATTCATTTCCATAATTTGATTGGTCTTGATTGTCATTTAACTTTCTTTTCTCGTAATTCTTTTTTCAAACTATTCTGGCATCCAAACAAATTTATCCCATGATGTTTTGTGATTGTCGTCTTTTTTAATAAAAAACTGAATCTGTTTTGTGCTTGATTTTTTTTGGGCCCATTGACATCTTAAGAAACTCACTTTCCACAACTTTCTTTCTAATGATTGTAATTTTTATCCCCATCTGTCATTTTTTGTGTATGCTTTTTCATTCGAATAATGACTTTTTTTCAAAAAATGAAAAATAAAAAAGTTACTTCCTCGGTTTTTGTTATCCGTGGACAGTTACTGTAATCAATTTCAAAAACAACAATGCATTTCTATTTTTTTTGGTGAATATTGTTTCAACTATCCATTGTTTCTTTTTTTCATGTTTTCACTGCACTACTAATTTGAAAATTGAAATATTATTCGGTTGTATTTTTAGTTGTTTTTTTAGTCCATTTCTCGTATTTTCACAAAATATTAATGATTTGTTTCTGTTCAATAAACGTTTTCTTTATTATTTAAAGAATTAATTTTTATTTATCGTTTATTAATCTGTCTGGAGTTCTGCCAATTTTGAGTTTTATATGACGACCTCATTGGCTTTTATAAAAATAAAATTAAAATTATTTGAATATTTTTTAACGATGAAATTGTTGATTCAGCTTTGAGGATGATAATTTTTGCACCGCTATTCCTAATTTTTTTATTTTAAAAAAATTTGTCTCAAGGAAAATCCTCGGAAGAAAAGTGAAAAACCTAAAAAAAAAAAACATGTGGGTGTCAAAGTTAGGTACCAATAAAATGGCATTTTACAAAACTTTCAGTTTCAGTTTTCTTTGTTAGTGATTGTTTTTGTTTTGGCAAACCAAGTTGATATTTTCGGAAAATAGTTTTTTTTTAACTATCAATTTGTCAAAACAAAAACAATCACAGACAAACAAAACTGGAAATGAAAGTTTGGTAAAATGCCATCTGATTTTATAGTAACTTTGGCACCCACGTCTTTTTTTTTATTTTCGAGTTTTTTTTTATTTTCTGCAGTCTGTAACAAAGAGACAAAACTTTTAAAAATAAAAACATTTGAAACAACGTTGGTATTATTCAGAGCCAAAGCAATCCAGCTTTGAGGTCTCACTCAATAATTTTACTTGAAATAATATTAAGATAATTTCAATTTTATCATTTCATAAGTCTATGAGGTGGTCATTTAAAAACGATAAATGAAAGATTGATTTCCTAGTCATAAAAATAGTAATAAATAATCGTTCATTACTTAATTGCGCAAAAAAAAATGATCAATATTTTGCGAGAATATACAAGAAACCATCTTAAAACCACGAAAATAATAAAAGTAAAATATTCAATACATTATTCACCATTCAAAACTTTGGAAGTTGATTGAATTTAAATAAATAAACATCAAAGAACAAGGTAAATAAAAAAATATGAGCTCTCAAAAGCAAAAATGTAACGAACAAAAAAAAAGATTGTTCAAGAGTTAAGATCTATGAGAATGCTAGGAATTATATAAAAAAAAAACAAGTTGTTTATTGAAAAAAAAAACAAAAGAAAAAATTCGAAAGAACAAAGATCCAATAAAAAACCAACAAACCTGATTGAAGTAATAAAATAAAAAAAAATAAAACTAGAAGCACTAATCAAAATACAACCAAATTGGTAAAAAAGCATACACAAAAAAAAGACACATGAGGATAAAAACGACAATCAATAATAACAAAGTTGTGAAAAGTGAGATTTGAGATGATAACTAAAAAAAATCAATAACAAAAGTTTACAGAACTTTTATTTTCATTTTTCTTTCTTTTTGGAAACCAAGTTGATATTCAAAAAAATCTAGTTTTCTGATTTGTTTGTTAGTGATTGTTTGTAAAAACTGGCTTTTTGAATATTTTCCATTATATATTTTCTTAGCTATGATTGTTATTATTCTGATCATTTGTAGTTGTTTTTGTGATTAACTATTTTTTTTTATGATTGTTTGTTTTCTTTTTAATCCATCACCATATTTCAAAAGAGATCTGAAAGAGCAAGATCATACGTGTAAGTGAAACTTTGACACTGCATCCATTTTTTTAATGTAAGAGAGTTTGCGAAAAATAAAACGCAATAATTTTACAAGAAAAAAAAAAATTATGGTTAATTTTTGTTCATGGATTTGCAAAAAATAGTCTTGAAATCTTAACTAAAATTATGTTACTCTAAAATTCGCATACTTTTCAAAATTCTGTAAGCTAGCTTTTCTGCCTCAATAAAATATTTTCAAAGGAAACTTTCACAAACGAAATTTAATAATATAAGAGAAAATAATGATAAAACCCAGATATCCTCAAAATAAGCAAAATTCAAATTTGACATGTTTAGCTATGGATTCGGGACAAAGTTTCCTATACTTTCCATAATGAGACCTATCTGGAAATATGCAATACTCCATTTCATTAGTGGAATAAAGACACAAAAAACAATAGCTTCTTTGGCCGAAGGGTTTCAGAATTTAATAATTGTAATGGATATTTGCAATATCGTGGAATGGAGCTTCGTATAAAATCTCTGCGGACTGATGTAGTGGAACGTAATGCGATTTTGATTCAAGGCTTGGCTTGTTACAATGGAATATTTCTATGATCGATTGAGTGCAGGATTTAGTTTAAAATTATCTTTATAGAATTTATTGCAAAATATTTTACATGGGATTAGTCTTCTCGCATACGGATATCCAATTTATTCTATTCATGGATTGACATATTTTACTAACTTATTTTTTCTTTTACACGACATAAATCCGGAGGGTGGCGCCCGAGTAATTCTTTGAACCTCGTTGAAAATCATCAAAAACACTGCACCATTCTCGGACATTTTTTTAAAAAAATATTATTCAGTTAATAAACAAATAAATGTAAGAAGTGATCAAATCCGCAATGAATATTCAACTAGAATAACCGCGATCACCCAACCTTTGGAAATACAGTTACACGATAACATACGCAACTAGAAAAAAGTAGTTTTTCTTTGCTCCCCTTATTACGAAATATGGATATTTTTTATGGCATTTACATAATACCGTAATAAAAGTTAACGGTGTCTGCGTTTTTATGCATAGTTTAAATATTTCCAATGTTGCAATCGTCGATTATTATTTAATTAAATGGATACATCGAGTTACCCTTGAAACTGATTTGTTTTTATGCATGATCTTACCTACCCATGTTGAATTCTACTTGAGTTCGTCATCTACTGGTTTTTCACATTTGTATTTAGTTAACGGTATGGATGTGGAAAATGATAATCATGATTTCTCATTCTTAGCAAATTATGCTATACAGGGTGTCACAAATTTAAGTGTATGTTATGGGAAATGTGATTTTCAAATTCAAGAAATGTCAACTATCTACTTTCAAAAATATATCCTTCTAAATGAAATAATACAATACAAAAACATAAACAAATGTCCAAGTTCTTCGTGAATTCACTCCCTCAATATGGGACAGTTCTCTCAAGAAAAAATTAACCAAATAATTGAAAGCAGAAAAGTGTGAATGAATTGATGGCAGAATCAGATCAAGAATCTGACGTTTTGTCTTTGAACGGCCATCATCAACACACATTTTCAAAACCGGCCATGAATTTTTTATTTCATATCCAGTTACCTTTTGACGTCAATGAAGATGCCCTAGCAACCTCAATATAACTATCATTCTTATTTACACTTGCGCCAAAATTGCTCAAATTATTTTTTTTTTCACCAATACAAACTAACCCAAATTTTTGTCACCATGTAAATTGATAGCAGAGTGAATAATATTTGCAAGGTTTACTACTTTTCAGATGATTATAATTGGAAATTCACTCTCCTTACTCTCCAGATCTGGTCCTAAGTGACTTTGAGCCTGACAACTGAGCAATTTTTACAGAGTAGCTACTTGAAATTTCACTCCTCCACCTCTGCTAATTTTTTTTATAGGTCTACATTTGTGTCTGTTCTATGTCAAGCTTTACAAAGAATATTCTGTAAGGAATTTTTTCACAGTTGTTAATTTCATCAACCAAGCAATGTGTATTTTTGAGGAAGATACTCCTCAAAAATCACTTTTTCACCTCCATTGAAAATATGTTTATGAGTCTGCAAATTTATAGATATTTTTGTTTGTTCTGTGCCAAGCTTTACAAAATTATTTACAAAGAATATTCTGTAGGGAATTCTGTCACATTTGTAAGTTTCACCAATAAAGCAATATGTACAGAAATGTTAACAGGTCTGCAAAGTCTCATAGAGATTTCCGTCTGAAAACAAAATTATTTACAGATAATATTCTGTAAGGAATCTTGTTACAGTTGTAAATTTCACCAGCACTGTGAACAAAGTATCTTTTTCAAATTTCACTCCTCCATCTCCTCTGGAAAAATGTCTAATACATATTTTTGTTTGTTCTGTGTCAAGCTTTACAAAATTATCTACAAAGAATATTCTGTAAGGAATTTTGTTACGGTTGTAAGTTTCACCAATAAAGCAATATGTACAGAATGTTAACAGGTCTGCAAAGTCTCATAGATATTTTCGTCTGTGAACAAAATTATTTACAAATAATATTCTGTAAGGAATCTTGTTACAGTTGTAAATCTCGCCAACACTGTGAACAAGGTATTTTTTTCAAATTTCACTCCTCCATCTCCTCTGGAAAAATGTTCAATACATATTTTTGTTTGTTCTGTGTCAAGCTTTACAAAATTATTTACAAAGAATATTCTGTAAGGAATTTTGTTACGGTTGTAAGTTTCACCAATAAAGCAATATGTACAGAAATGTTAACAGGTCTGCAAAGTCTCATAGAGATTTTCGTCTGTGAACGAAATTATTTACAAATAATATTCTGTAAGGAATCTTGTTACAGTTGTAAATCTCGCCAACACTGTGAACAAGGTATTTTTTTCAAATTTCACTCCTCCATCTCCTCTGGAAAAATGTTCAATACATATTTTTGTTTGTTCTGTGTCAAGCTTTACAAAATTATTTACAAAGAATATTCTGTAAGGGATTTTGTAACGGTTGTAAGTTTCACCAATAAAGCAATATGTACAGAAATGTTAACAGGTCTGCAAAGTCTCATAGAGATTTTCGTCTGTGAACAAAATTATTCACAAATAATATTCTGTAAGGAATCTTGTAACAGTTGTTAATTTCACCAAAAATGTGTACAAAGTATCTTTTCCAAATTTCACTCGTCCATCTCCTCTGGAAAAATGTTTAATACATATTTTTGTTTGTTCTGTGTCAAGCTTTACAAAATTATTTACAAAGAATATTCTGTGAGGAATTTTGTTACGGTTGTAAGTTTCGACAATAAAGCAATATGTACAGAAATGTAAACAGGTCTGCAAAGTCTCATAGATATTTTTGTCTGTAAACAAAATTATTTACAAATAATATTCTGTAAGGAATCTTGTTACAGTTGTAAATCTCGCCAACACTGTGAACAAGGTATTTTTTTCAAATTTCACTCCTCCATTTTCTCTGGAAAAATGTTTAATACATATTTTTGTTTGTTCTGTGTCAAGCTTTACAAAATCATATACAAAGAATATTCTGTAAGGAATTTTGTAACGGTTGTAAGTTTCGACAATAAAGCAATATGTACAGAAATGTAAACAGGTCTGCAAAGTCTCATAGATATTTTTGTCTGTAAACAAAATTATTTACAAATAATATTCTGTAAGGAATCTTGTTACAGTTGTAAATCTCGCCAACACTGTGAACAAGGTATTTTTTTCAAATTTCACTCCTCCATCTCCTCTGGAAAAATGTTCAATACATATTTTTGTTTGTTCTGTGTCAAGCTTTACAAAATTATTTACAAAGAATATTCTGTGAGGAATTTTGTTACGGTTGTAAGTTTCACCAATAAAGCAATATGTACAGAAATGTTAACAGGTCTGCAAAGTCTCATAGAGATTTTCGTCTGTGAACAAAATTATTTACAAATAATATTCTGTAAGGAATCTTGTTACAGTTGTGAATTTCACCAACACTGTGAACAAGGTATCTTTTTCAAATTTCACTCCTCCATTTTCTCTGGAAAAATGTTTAATACATATTTTTGTTTGTTCTGTGTCAAGCTTTACAAAATCATACACAAAGAATATTCTGTAAGGAATTTTGTAACGGTTGTAAGTTTCACCAATAAAGCAATATGTACAGAAATGTTAACAGGTCTGCAAAGTCTCATAGAGATTTTCGTCTGTAAACAAAATCATTTACAAATAATATTCTGTGAGAAATCTTGTTACAGTTGTTAATTTCGCCAACACTGTGAACAGGGTATTTTTTTTCAAATTTCACTCCTCCATCTCCTCTGGAAAAATGTTTAATACATATTTTTGTTTGTTCTGTGTCAAGCTTTACAAAATTATTTACAAAGAATATTCTGTAAGGAATTTTGTAACGGTTGTAAGTTTCACCAATAAAGCAATATGTACATAAATGTTAACAGGTCTGCAAAGTCTCATAGAGATTTTCGTCTGTTAACAAAATTATTTACAAATAATATTCTGTAAGGAATCTTGTTACAGTTGTAAATTTCACTAACAATGTGAAGAAGGTATCTTTTTCAAAATTCACTCCTCCATTTCCTCTAAAAAAATGTTTAATACATATTTTTGTTTGTTCTGTGTCAAGCTTTACAAAATCATTTACAAAGAATATTCTGTAAGGGATTTTTTGACAAGTCTCACCAATCAAGTAATGTTTGCAGAGATGTTTACACTAGTGTTTACAGGTTTGGTGAGACTCATGGAGATTTGTGCCTTCACAGAACAATTTACAAATAATATTCTGTAAGGAGTTTTTTCATAGTTGTAACAAGGTGATGGAGTCTCATTCCTGCATTATCTCTGGAAAAATGTTCAGTCTAATGTTGTGTCTATACAAAATTATTTACAAGAAATTTTTTGTAAAGACGTAGATTTCATCAATTGAGAAAAGTGTACAAAGCATATTTTTCAAAATTCACTTTTCCACCTCCTCTGGCAAATTTTTCATAGGTGTGCAGTCTCATAATGATTTTGATTTTTCTCTGTGTGAAGCTTTACAAAATAATTTACAAAGAATAAAATTTTATTCCACAGATAGTAAATTAGATTTGATGTCATTTTAAGGTGGAACCAAACTGTGACTATGGAAAATGAAAAATAAAAATCATTTTTCTAGTAAAAAAAATTCATACACTCAAGTGAACTTCCTTGGAAACTAAAACATTATCCTAACACACTTATCTAGAGCAAACTAGAAATCACTCCCAAATCAAACAGTCTCCCCCACGCAAGAGAAATAGCGGACACGACTCCAAACGACTTGCCTCATTTAAAAACTTTCAAAAGAAGGAGACATGTTCCCTATCCCTAGATTCCCATTTCTGTAATTTGTCCCTAAAGCAATTTCTCTAGTGGACTGATCGTGAGAGTTCGACATTAGGTCACTGTGTTTGCGTATAGGGACCTATTTTAATAGAATTGTTTGGAAATAAAATGAAAACTTTCGGGAAAATATTATGTTGGTAGTTGTTTGGAGAATTATAGTAGAGTTGCTTTGACCCAGAGTATAAAGACGTGGGAGTGTCTGAAATATTGAATACACTCAAAATAAAAAAATTGTTTTACAACCATTAACACAATATTTACACATCATCGACTGGGATAATTACAAATGCAACATTCTCGGTACACAGCTGTGAAAAACAAAAATTGGACGTTATTACTTTTCAGGATTTTAGACCGCAAAATGTAATTTTTGTTTTGCAACAGTACACCAATCGTTTTTATTGGACCGCAGGTTACGAATGAAATTGTTGAGAGGTCAATAACAGTTTACTGATGGGTTTTGGATATCATGAAAAATCACTTGGACCTTTAAAATTTAATAATGAAAATGGACAGATTGAAAAGTTTTTATGTCTGATGATTTCGACGATCATGTTTAAACTCCTTTTCAAAGATCATTCATACAGTGTCCGCCATTAAGTTGGCTACATGATATGGGATTTTTTTTACAATACACAAACTACATTGATTTGATATCAGATCAGTCGAATTTCTTATAAAATAAACCATTCAAAGGGTATAAATTGAAAAACATCGTCTGGTCGTGACCCTAACTGTACCCATGTCCTTTTTTCCACAATAGATACATTTTTATACAATTAATATATTCAAGATTCAACTTTAGGTAAGATATAGTAAATATTCATTGATTAAATATTTTTCTGATCCCCAGAAAATGTAAGAAAACGGACATGGGTACAGTTAGGGACATGACCAAACGGTGATTCTCTGTTCATATCTCTTGATAGTTCTATTTCACGAGAAATTTGTATGAATAAAGTTAATATAAAAATAAAAACATCATTCTCGATTTTGATTTTGAAGAAAAAGGAAAAATATGAGTTATTTTCTCCAAAATCGGCATGGAGTCCTTTGGGGATTCTAACCGCTTTTTCCAATACAATTTTTTGATATCTTGTTCAATAATTTAGCACTAAAATGATGCTCGCTCAATCCAATTAGCTCAGAAGAACCATCCGACAATATCTGAGCTAATGAAAATCAAACTCATATTCCTTGAGTATGATCGATTCCTTGCTACCTACTGGCGACCTTTCCCATCACTGAGGAAGAAAGGCATTTTCGAATCGACCATATCCCAATCTTTTGTTTAGAAGTGCGGACTCACAAGTCCAAATCCAGAGAGACCCAATGCCATAGATATCAATTAGGACATTCACAGGAAAACCATGACGGAGTTCACCCCAGGTTTATGGACTCAAATCGTACCCAACAAGTCATCTGTAGTCCTACATCTTAGACGTACAGCAGCTCAGAGCAGCCCTCAACCCGCTGGTGACAAACCTTCACTCCTCAACTGAAAAAGCCTTACTAGGCAACCTGCTGACATGGATACTTACCCTCCATTCTTCTTCAAGTCATCCAGTGTTGTCCATTGCCACCACCTTGGAAAACATAGAAGAACACATGAACAAGGAATGCTAAACTCAATACTACTTGGGGTCAAACCCAACATTGGGCCACTTATTGGACGCCAGGTGGCGGATAAGGAAGACTGAGCTCCTCGTAAACCCTTACAGAATCCTCTCCAGAACACCACGAGGTGAGGCTTGGCTTGAAAGCCCTGCTAAAGTGAACACTTTCACTTCTCGTAATTCTACAAGTATGTCAATGCTAGGAAAGAGCCCAGTTGATCGGCGATCAAACCTGGGGAACCGGCCATTATAAGACATGAGAGGGGGCACTGTAGTCATGACACCACCGACAGGAAACCGGTAGGGACCTTGCAGAATAGACCTTCTTGGGTCCAAAAGCAAAACTGAAAAACTCATCCTTGACCTAGAGAAAGGGATCTCACAGACCATCCAAAATCTTTGTAGTGTAAATCAGAAGACTGGCGCCGACCTAGGTAGTGAAGAAGTGGAACCAATTAGGGAAGAACTACCATATTTGAGGAGCACTCTGAACTCCTCAAGCAAGGGACTATATCGAAAATCCCCAAAGAATGACCAGGTCCTCAATTTAGACTTATTTCCTACAGTGGAGGAGTGCTGATACCTCAACGAGTGCAACTAAGGTTGGCTCGGAAGCAAGGAGAGGGAAGGAGCTTAACTCGAAATGATGGAGGCAAGCAAACTTCCCAAACTAATAGAGGTCCGCGGATATACAACAGAAGTCATATAGGACAATTAATTTGTGCGAACGCTGGGCCCCCACAACCTGCTTGAATCCACATCCTGTAAAATCCTGTATATCAGAAGAGTCAAAGAAGGTCACCTGAGATTGATGATGTAGCAAAACTCACTTAAAAATACATCAAATTGATGTTGAATACCGCTAAGTGATCACTAGGCGTTTACAAAAATGGGAGCTAGTTATGTGACGGTTTCAGTGAATGAAAATAAAAATCACACTGATAATTAAAGTTTACGTTAATATGTAAATATGTACAATATCACACCGACGAGGGTACCGTAGATAATAGAGATAATTGGTGATGGTCGGCAAGTTAGTCCAGGGTGCTTCAATGAACGATTCATTTTTGATTGTGTTTGAAGATTGTTGACTGAACATGACGTTGAATAACGACCTTTCAATGAATTTAATTGTTTATTTGAAAAAACCGTTAGAGAGTATGTTGATGAAGACAACCAAAGCATCCCTTACAGCATAATATTTCCAACATCAGTATTAGTTTGTGCGCGTCCGCAATTAGAAAGTGAACCTTCGTATCGGCCTGCAGAGCCGGCAAAGTCATTTCTGGCAGGAACGAAACACGGCGCGGATCCGACTGCCAGTGTCTGTGTATCTGTCTGTTGGTTCGCAGGACACGCGATCGCGAGTTCTTGTTTTGCCGGTGTTTACGTAAAAGTTTTGGTGCTAAACGATATTGTTATTTTGTGATTGGGATTGTTTCTTGATTATTGGATCTGAATTGTTTAAAGGTTGGTTTTGTTTGATAATTTAATTGCTTTTACTGTAATTTCAAGCTCTGATAGTTTATTAGTATTCATTTACAAATTACACTTTATGAGATCGGCATCAAAATCCTGTAAGAACTGATTAAGATTTTTTAAAGATTATAGTTTTTGTTAGCCCCTTTTTTATACTTTTATGTTTATCTTTACTAAAGATAGGTTTATTTTTATGCATTTATTAAAAAAAACAAAAATAAGTCTTTTTTAGGTGATCATATCTTTTGCGCATTGATTTGAGTCATGAATGGAGTTGTCAAAACATTATGAAACTAATTACAGCAAAAATCCAAATTCAATTAATTTTTTAATCTCACAATTAACCAAGAAATTTCAAAACTCGAATTTTTCCAATAAAAATAATTTTCCATTTAATGGTCCACAATCCAATTTAAATTGGAAACTCCATTACCAATTTGAGGTTACTGGTCTATCTGAACGTCACATTCAAATACAAATCACGCAATATATTGCCGCTGTGCTATTAATGTTATTTCCTATTTCTAATCATTAATAATATTCGAATGTGAACTGGGCCAGGTTTTTATTTTAATTAATAACCATAGCTTGTCAATCAAATATTTTAGCCCATTCGGGTTGCGGTTGGTAATTTGAATACGTTGAGGCTGGGCAGTGATCGGGTGAAAACGGATACGCGAAGTAACGGATACGCCAATTGCGAAGCGCATCACCCATATTTACAATATCTTTTTGTGTATTTGAAGTAGTTTGCCCACAATAGAATAATAATCTTATTATTAGTAGATTGGTTTTTTTCAAGTGATTTTAAGTTATGAACAGTCCTGTTTGCGTTCATAGATAATAAAATGTCGGTAGTGCAGAAAATTAACAACTGAAAAATGCCAACCAACTATACAAAAATTAGTGAATTCAGAAAAAGTGGTCGCCCAGTGCCTGAACATATTATATTACAAATCAGTATAGACAAAAATAAAGAAGTTTATCGAAATTTGCGCAAAGGTTACATTTCGCGGAACTTTTGAGCTGGAGCTACGTGGCCATGATGAAACTCTTTTGTCCAAAAATCCATCAGAGGTTTTCTAAATGGAGAAACTAAGAATTCCAAAAACTTGATTATTACATTCTAAATCAACCCATCACACTATAAAAATCTGTACCAACATTAGTACGGAGGCTTATTGGCTTTGATGTTCTGTTAGTTACACCAAATAATCATATCGAAGTATTTGAAATATACAGGGCGATTTTATTATTAACGGTTGGAATTCGAGTGGTGAATGGTTATTTTTTTCTAGGTTAGAGTTGTTAGTTATCATTGTCCCCACCATCGCAAAATGTTTGTTTATCAAACACTTTTCGAGAATACGCGAAATTGGTTCCAGGGGCGTACTTATGGGTAATTGTGAGGGTTCAAAGGGTGTCAAATTTCAGAAAATAGAGCATTTTTTAGAAAACAAATGACAACGTTATCTTTATCAGCATTCCTAAAAAAAAAACATTTTTTCAAATTTTCAACCAAGAGGTACCAGAAAAAAATGGTCCTAAGTTTAATAAAAATCATTAATTTGAATCCCATTGTTGCTCACCCTGTAATGAGTATTGATGATTTTTTGTTCAAAACACACATTCAGTGGTTTTATTCACATCTTAACTGTAAATTAGAACGTGCAGGAAAATTCATTAAGCATCAAATTAACAAATCAACAACAAAAAATAACCAATACAGTAATATATATTATTTTTTTTCAAATGTGTACGGGGGTTTTTGGTCATGCTGATTAAGATTCCCTTGTCAATTTTTTTTGAAAAAATGCCCTAATAACATTTTCTCAAATTTGAACCCCTTTAAACCTTCACAATTACACATAATTACGCCCCTGGAACGAGTTTGACATATGCTCAAAAAGTGTTTGTCAAACAGAAAAAAAATTGAAAATCGGTTGATAAACTAAATTTTTACAGGGGTGCGGCTACTTTAGAGTGGACACCTTCCCCTTTTTTTTTCAGCGAGTTTTTTAAATACATTTTTGAAAGGTCGAAAAAAGAGTTCCTCAACTGAATAATATTCTAGTTTGAGTTTTTCCAATTTGGAAGAAAAATCAACTTAAAAATTGTATTTTTGATGATTTTTTCCTCCAGTAGTTTTTTTCAAATAATGCATTTTTGAGAAGTCGAGGAAAACATTCTAGTTTTGCCATCTGAAGGAGATTCTGGTATGAGTTGAATCAATTTTTTTTTTTAATTTGAGACAAAAAACGTCTCTTTATCTATAAAACTACTGCTGGTATAAGTTAAAGCTGCTATTCTTCTAAAAATTCCGCCCACCAAAAATGCGCGTATCCCGTCGTGATACTCGTGACGTCACAGTGAAGTAACATGTTTTTACACTCCACCTTACACGTTGATTGTCCTTATTAATGACTACGAAGGTATTCATTTCATAATATAGATTACTCATTAGGTATTCATTACATTTAAAAATAGATTGAAGAATTCTCATCAAATCACTTGCATCATCAAGCAAACCACAAGCTGACATCACTTTTTCTAGAATCCACAATACCACATTGCATTGGGATAAAATTGAAAAAAATAATAATAATGAACTTAAATAAGTGGATAAACTAGTCTTGCCGTCACAATAGAATATTATTTCTGGCATTAAAACAAACATTCGAGTCATTTATATGAAACATTCATCGTTTGAGGCAAACATATTTTGCAAAAATAATAAATATTCGACAGATATTGATAAAAATATCCACATTTATTTTATTTATTGAGTAGACTTCGTTGCAAATACAAGTATCCATGACATTCTGCGGTGATTATAATTATTGTTATAGGAGTCACGAAACTGACTATCGCTTATGTCGTGCAGACAATGGGATTCTGAATTGTTAGTTCTCAGGGAAGTGAACTACTTTGAATGAATGCTTAGAAAAAAATGCAGATGAGTTAATCTGAAGGTTATAACAAAATTAATATTATCCTGGTAAAATAAGAAGAGGCAAAGCAGAGTTCAATGCAGGATTAGTAGAGTAAAAAAGCCTAAGAAAGTCGCTTCCTTCTTGAAAAATAAATCGATTTAGAACCAGATGAAACCTGACCCAAATCATTAGTTATGTCATTGTGCATACGAAATGGGCAATAACGACTTTTTTTAGTGGTACCAAGTTTTGTAAAATTGAAAAAAACTGCATAAATGCAAAAATTCAAAAAAACTTTCCATCATTCACTATCCAATAACTCCGAAACTATTCAACATATCCGAATGATTTTTTTTTGACCTGAAGAGCATACATAAGCGATGATCACTGAGGCAATATATTTCTCAGATTTTGTTATTTTCAATTTTTCTCAAAAGCTCAAAAATGAAAATTGAATTTTTTGTATTGATATTTTCCGTAAGCAAGAAACTTTTTTGTTTGGAAAAATTTGATGCTATATGCTGCGAATGAAATGTAGTAAAATATATGAGGAAGTTTTCAAAAAAGACCGCAGCCTTTTATCTGTTATAGTTTTCAAAATATATTTTTTGAACTGCGCCATACAATGGCGCGGAGCGTACCGCATTGCCGGTGCCGTGCTCCGTATGCCATAAAATACAAATAAATAATGTTTATGCTGAGCTATGAGATCTGGAGAGCAGAGTATTGTATTATTATATAAAAGAGAAAAAGATCTTCACTTTAGCGCATAATATGGGGAGTTCAATTTAAAAAAATTGAAGTTGCCTAGATTTTTTCATTCATCGATGCAACTTTTTTGTTTTTGAGAACTGAAGATAACATAGAAGAAAACCATTAATTTCCCGTAACATATATATTGAAACTTATTTATCTGCAGTTTCTTCAGAGTAATATTCATACTCTGTTATTTTCTTTTGACGGATGTTATTTTTAGACCACGAAAAAACTTTAACTCTTTGTCGTATCTTCAAATTTTGAGTTCATTTGTCCTCTTGTAACACCTCCACCGGGGACATACTGTAAATTATTTACCCCCAGTTTTTTCGCACAGAAATTATCTATAGAATGTGAATAAATCAATATACAGTGTGTTTCATTTTGACTCTTTAATCAAAAATATACCGACTAGGTTTTTTTTCCGGTTCAAGTACTCAAAAAGCTCTATTCTTTTCATAAAAAAATGATACAAGCGGGGATATAATATATATATATTATCTGAAACCCTTTTACCATACAATGGTGTAGGGCGGTTATCTTATTATAAGTTTCTCACAAATTTCTTCCACTTGTTTCTGTCCTTCGCAATTTTTCTTGCATCTTCCCAAGTTTTTCCTTTGCTCTCAATTCTTCCTCCTATAACTGTGTCCCATGTTCTTCGCGGTCTTCCTTTCTTCATGTTTTTCAGTATTTTTGCTTCCCATGTTCTTCTAACTGTCCTAGTCTCCTCCATTCTCTGTAGGTGGCCCCACCAACCCAGTTGTCTTTCTTCTATGTACTGTAATGTTGATTGTACTTGTAGGTCTTCTCTTATTTTTGTGTTTCTCAATCTGTCCCTCTTGGTTACTCCCTTCACTCTTCTCAGGTATTTCATTTCTACTGCTTGTATTCTACTTTTCTGGCGTTCTGTGAGGACCCATGTTTCGCAACCGTAGGTTAGTACAGGTCGATAAATTGTTTTGAATATTTTGGTTTTTGTTTCTCTAGAGATTTCTCTATTATTTATAAATGTATTGTACATCGAGTAGTACAGTTTCATTGTTTTTTCTATTCTGTTATTTATTTCGATTTCCTGTGTACTCTTCTCGTCTATGTTCACTCCGAGGTATTGGAATGAATTCACCTGTTCTATTTTTGTTCCATCAATTGCAATTGTCAATTCTTTTCTTTTTTCTCCTATTGTCATTACTTTGGTTTTGTTCATATTTATTTTCATTCCGTGTTCCTCTATGATTTTGTTCCACAATTCAAGGTTCTTTTGCAAGTTGTTTTCATTTCTTGCAATGATCGCTATGTCATCTGCGAACACACATTCAGATATGTCTACTCTTTGTAGATTCTTATGTCGGATATTTAATTTTGCGCCTTGCTTTGAGCATTTCTTTATTATTCCGTCCATGTATATTATGAAGAGAACTGGGCTTAAACATCCACCTTGTCTTAGTCCGTTTCTTGTTGATGTATCTGAGTGTTTATTGTGACTTATGATTGAGTTGGTGTTATGTGTATAGATTTTTTGTATTATTCTAACCATCTTGTCTGTGATGCCTCTTTCTCTCAGTGTCTCCCATAACTTCACTCTTGGGATTTTATCGAACGCTTTTTCTAGGTCTATGAATGCCATGTATATTGTTTTCTTCTCTTGTATTGCTTTTTGGGTGATTTGATTTATAGTGAAAATGTGGTCTTGTATGCTCCTTCCTCCTCTAAAGCCGATTTGTGCATCTTATAGCGTAGGTTCTGCTATTGCTCTTATTCTGTTTTCTATTATTTGTTCCAGAATTTTCATTCCCGTACTTAGTAGTGTGATACCTCTATAGTTGTTACAATCTTTTCTGTCTCCTTTCTTATGTATTGGTACTATTAGTGCTATCTGCCAATCTTTTGGTAGTTTTTCTTTTCTCTATACTTTATTAAGTACTCTTAGTAGCATTTCTGTTCCCTTTTCTCCCATATTCTTCATCATTTCGGACGTGACTTTATCGTATCCTGGAGATTTCCCATTTTTCATTGCGTCCTGCAGTTCTCTCAGCTCTATATATAAGGGGATATAAGCATGTATATATGTATGTAATTTCCATGGCTTCCTATGATTAATAGAACGGCCCCAAAAACCTAAAAAGTTCCTAATCATTTTTTATATTCAAAAAAGAATAGCTTTTCTGGATTTAGCAGATCTAAAAGCCCCTTTACCGATAATTTTGTAATGATTTGTTTTACAGGATGCTCAGGAAGTAAGGTCAAGTTTGGAAAAAAATATCATATTTATCAACCACCTTGTATATTCCAGCAGAGATTTTGCAAAATCTTTCTGTCATTTCTTTAAGTATGATACGAACTAAAACTAAACATTCTATAAATTTAAATAAATGGAAATAATGAGCTGATTAGAGCAAAAAAATCTACAATGCAAGAACCATTATTCAAGAACCAGTACATTCGTCAATTATTGTCAATGTTTTTACGGGAGCTATTCAAAAATAAAGTAAAAGTGTTTGTTTTGGTATCATTTTTGAACACCTTGTATAGGCTAGAGTGACAAAACTATACGAATCTGTACTCTTAGAAGAGTATTTTTAAATAATTCATTTATTAATATTTGGCTGTAATTATATTGATGTTACCATTCATAATAACATATTTTTTATTAAGTTTGACTTTGATTTTTGAACGCTCGGTATAAGCTAGTAGCTAGAGTAACAAAACTTATAAATTGTATAGTCAGTTCATGTCATACCTGAAGAGATGACAAAAGGTTTTTGCAAACATTTCACCAGAATTCATAAAGGGTTATTAGAGAAGTTGATTTTTTTTAGTATTTGACCCAATTTCTGAAAATTCTGTGAAAAATTTGTATTGCAAAATTATCGTTTTAGGGGTTTTTGGATATGCCAAATTCAAAAACACTATCCGTTTTTGGATCCCTTCTATTGATCATAGGAGGCTATGGAAATGACAGATGCCAATTTTTTTCATGAAAAGATAGAGTTTTTTGGGGTAGTATATGAACTAGAGTTTTGTGTTGGCTTTTTCACTAGGGAAACACTTATTTTATCTGATCGCCCTCATAAAAGACACCCCATCGTCATTCTCATTATAGGTTTAACCAAATACGCCAAACAGAAAACACTTTTAATAAAAAAGTTCACGAAATCAACGTAACAGTGTAACACAGTAGAGAGTACAAAGCACAATAAAAAACGTCTTGGATTTTGTCATTATTTGTCAATATGCATTTTCCAGTCGGCGCGCGTCGCATCGAGGTTGACATGTCTCGTTTCAAAAAATCATATTTCGAAAACTATAACAGATAAAAGGCTGCGGTCTTTTTTGAAGACTTCCTCATATATTTTACTACATTTCATTCGCAGCATATAACATCAAATTTTTCCAAACAAAAAAGTTTCTTTCTTACGGAAAATATCATTACAAAAAATTCAATTTTCATTTTTGAGCTTTTGAGAAAAATTGAAAATAACAAAATCTGAGAAATATATTGCCTCAGTGATCATCGCTTATGTATGCTCTTCAAGTAAAAAAAAAAAAATCATTCGGATATGTTGAACAGTTTCGGAGTTATTGAAAGGAGGATGATAGAAAGTAATTTTTTTGAATTTCCGCATTTTTGCACGTTTTCTCGATTTTACAAAACTCGGTACCACTAAAAAAAGTGAGTATGCCCATTTGTTATGTACGATAACCTAACTAATGATTTGGGTGAGGTTTCATCTGGTTCTAAGTTGAAAAAAAAACGAAACATTTTTACCGCTTTTTTACTCTACTCCATTGCATTAAAAAACAATCTTCCGTAGAAGTATCGCAGCTCAAAATATAATGTGCAGTTCGGAGATGGTAAATCAGTTTATGGCTCGTAAACAATACACTCGACGTGCTAACGATCCAATTAACACCCTAATCACATTGTATTTAGTTGAGAGTCGCGATCAAATAATTAACGACAATTTTGAATACACTATAACGAGCAAAATGTAGATCTGATAATAAACATCAAAACGAGCAGTTGTTCATCAATTTGTGTTTGATGTCTTTTTAAATAATTTCATCATCAATTATTTCTCAAGACACCACTGAAAACAAATCGTTTTATCACCAAAAAAGACATTAATGAAGCCACCTGCTTTTTTCATACATAAAGCCATCAATAAACCTTTCAAAGTAAGACGTCATACTCCATCAATTATTTTTATCCTGCACTTTTCCTCAATTTTTCATTCATAGTCTCATGGTAATGGAAAGTATCAATCATTTTATTAATTAGGTTTTTTGATAATCTCTGAAGCTCTAGTTCATTAGGCGTTTGGATATCATGCTTCCTATGGGAGAAGGTGATTAATTATGGGAGTATTTTGGAGGGATTTGGTATAATTTGGGAGTTTTTGTGAGCCTGAGCTGATTATTTACTTCTTTCTGTAGTTTTGTAACGCATCCATGATTTACCAAATTTTTTGGATATTTCGCCACACCCTATCAAAAAACAAACTAGTGTTTATATACCGGATCTTCTATATTACCTGAAAAAAAGTATATTAGAAAAACAATTAAACCTATCAATATCAAACGTTTCGGAAGCAAATCTGCTTCCGTCTTCAGTGTAGCCTAGAAATGGAACAATTCATTCAAATTCAAAAAATATAGTTGGTTTTTGTGTGATTTCAAATTTCAAAAACAATAATCAAATTCGCAATTGAAAAAGAACAAAATAATGGTTTTTTTTTTAGATATAGTCAATCATCCATTGAATATCAAAAAGGATGTGGTAAAAATATGATAGAGCAAAAATAGTTTGTGATAAGGATAATTTTGAATCCGAAAAAGATTTCATAAGAGATGTTTTGTCAAAAAATAATTAGCCCATAAATTTTATTGAAAAGTGTTTTGATAGTTTCGAACAAATCGAATATACCTATAACTAATTTAATTATTCCATACATACCTGGAATTTCTGATAAACTGAAACGTTTAGGTCAAACATATAGCTAATATACCCACACACTTCACCCCAATTTAACAAATACTTGACCTGATAATATAAATGGGTCCACTGTGACTGTAATAAATTCTATATTGGAGAGGCCTAACGACCTTTAAAAAAGAAAATTGAAGAACATAAATCATACATGAAAAAAAGGGAATTTCATAGATCGGTCAGATAATCATAAAATAAATTGGGATAATTCAAAAATCTTAGCAAAAGAGCCATGTTCTAAAAAACGTAAACTCAAAGAAAGTGCTATTATGTTAAATTCTAATAAATGTGTAGCAACTTGCTCTGTAAATCTAAGTTATACATTGTTACCTTTATTAAAAAATTAAACATAGCTCAAAAAAGTAAATTATAAATGCTGCACATATGTAAAGTTAAACAATCAACACCATACACTTCAATGTCAGTAAAAGTGACATTTCGTGCCATAAACACAAAATAGTACATTTTGTATCAAGGGCGGAAAGTAGATGATTTTGACGAGGGTATAAGTAGCAGCACGAGCGAAGCGAGGGCAGATATTAGCCGAGTTGAAATCATCTTTCGTCCGTGGTGCAAACAATGCTTTTTGTACAAACAGTCTGTAATCATTTGAAAAAAAATAATCATAAAAATCAAAAATAAATAGTCGATACACTGCACTACACTCTACACTGCTGACAAGTCAGACAACTGACAATTGACAACTGTCAAATCATGGTTACAATAGGTGTGTTCCCGTATTCTTTTGTGGTGCGGATTCATAGTCACCGAGATTGTCACGTGATAAGTTCCTTTTAATATGCTAGACTGTCACGTGGTTATTAAATTCAAAGGCGTTGGGATCCAAGGAACAGTTGCTAAGCGACCTACTTTTGCGCCCGCGGGCGCGAAAGTACTTTTAGGCCCGGCTGCATGCATTGAAAAGTGGACTTTACGTGTAGGTTTTACGAAAAAGCCAATGTCACTGTGAAATCACACAAAAAGAAACTAAATTTTTAGAATTTGAATAAATTGTCCCTTTTTTAGGTTCCACTGACGACGGAAGCAGATTCGCTTCCGTAACGTTTGATTTTGATAGGTTTTATTGTTTACTGATACACGTTTTGCCAGGTGATATAGAAGATCCGGTATATATTATAAACAATAGTTTGATTGTTTTTCAATAGGGTGTGGCGAAATACACAAAAAATCTGGTAAATCTTGACTTCTTTCACTAGAATTTCACACCAAATCTCATCTATATACAGGGTGTTACTTAATGATATGTCATAATTTTTAGAAGGAGTTCCTGGATAAATTTTGAGTCGAAAAGGTCATATGAACTTTGATCTAAAAAAAAAAAATTAAAAAAAAAAAAAAAAAAAATGAAATAATTTGAAATAAAAAAAAAGTGTGTTCCTATACCATAATATCCTGTGGCAAAATTCAGTTCAATATCTCAAACGGTCTTTGGAAAATGTATAAAAAACTGAAAATAAAATAAATCTTAAGAACCAAGCATTTTTAGACTCAAGTTTATATGACCTTTTCGACTTGAAATTTATCCAGGAACTCCCACTTAAAATTATGACATACCATTAAGTAACACCCTGTATAGTGACGTGTTGAGAGTCTCATTCTGATTTGATCTTAGACCATTGTAAGGCTATAATCAGCATCCTGTTGAATTAGATTAGGTTGTTTGTGTTAGTTCAGGTTAACTTGAGTGAGTTCGTGTTAGTTTGTGTTAGTTCAGGTTAGCTTGGGAGACAACTTTTATGGGAAGACATGTTTGATTGGTTTAAGAAATTTTGATATCAATGAACATCAAAAGTTGTTTGACGTCATCATCCCCTTCACCTTAGAGTTTCAACCAATAATCTTGAAAACCGTGCTTCTTTGAAAATAATTAAAGCTAAGCTACTAATTTTTTATATAAAGTCTTGAAAACCGTTCACTTATGAGCCAAACTCCTGAGACTAAGAAAATTGAACTTATATTTGAACAGTTTTTTGCTTGGTGCAGAAGATTTTGATACAATGGATATCAAATTTTTTTTGACGTCATCATCACTCTTAAGAAAGGATCTAATTTTGTTGACCAAATCATGAAAACAGTGCGCCTGAGATAAATAACCACAACCGAATCACTGAAACCGACTACAGCCGACCAAAACGAGGACAAACCATCTCAAACTGGAGAAAACCAACTAAAACTAACCATAACTTGCTCAAGCTGACCAAAACTAAACCAAACAAGCCTCAGAGTAGACAGCAAGAAAACTTTCTTCAAATTGAATTTGGTTAATCAACTTCCTGTTCCCTGTCCAAACAAGCTTAAACTAACCTACACTGACCAGAACTAACTCGTGCGAGCTAAAAATATCTCAGAATTGATCAAAACTAATTTAAACCAGGCCACAGCCAACTCAAACTAACCGAGAACCAACTCAGAATTCACTAGAACATGCTCAAACTTACTGAAACTAACCCAAACCAAACTAATCAAAGCAGTGGTTTCAAACCGAACCAAAAATAAGCTCAAACTATCTCAAAAATGATAAAAAACGGACACATCCTATGAAAACTAACCCAAAATAATCAAACATACCAAAACTAACCCAAACTAACCCAAACTAACCCACACTCACTCAAACCAAACCCAAATAAACTCAAACTAACCATCAAATCAAAACGAACTCAAATTCAGCCAAACTGACAAAAACTACCTGTAACTTACCAAAAATAACTCAAACTAGCCAAAACTAAGTCAAAACTTACAAAACTAACCAAATCTAACCCAAAAGAGCAAACAAACTTTTTAAACAAAAATTGAAGATTAGAGAAATATTTTTGATTAGTGCAGAGGATTTTGATTTGTTTGTCAACTGCTAATATGTTTGCTAATAAATGTTAGAAGCATAACTAGTAATGCTTGCTCAAACTACCCATCAGAACAACTGATAATTGATCTTTTCCATTACAATTCAAGAATAAATCTCAAATTAGTTCCGCAGTATGTTTCTAAAAAAAAAATTGTGAATTCCTTATAAGTTGACAAACAAATCATTGTGTCAGTGCTCTCAACAGGGATCTTACAATGTAACAGATCAGTGATCACGTTGCTAATAATTTTCAGTCATGTCGGACTTTCACTAATAAGTCACTGAGAAGATTTTCTTCTTATCGTAAAGATTCTTGCGGTTAGTTGGGAAATCTACAGGATAACAATCAGTCGTAAAGTTTTGCTCGATTTATGGTTACTGCATAATCCGATGTGGATAGATGAGCACCTTGAATATTTACTACTATTTTTCAAATCATCCATCAACAAAATTATTTGAATAGATTTATTAAATATTAAATAAAATTTTCTCCTTATGACACAGTATGTGATATTTTGTGAATATTACTAAAAATGGAAAAATTTTCTTAATTGTGCCTTATTGGAATTAATTACCAGCTCCCCAGCAGGTAAAGTTTTGTTTGCATTTTTAGCAGGAAAAATTCCTAGTTCATACATTCTGAGAAACTTTCTCAATATTGTGAAAATAAAGGAGCTGCATAACTTTCTAGAGTGAGGATATTATATTTTTGATTTAAGTCGTACAGTTCGATGTAATGAATTATTCATGAACATTTATTATTATGAAGATTATAATTGAGATCATGATATCAAATTTTCAGTCGAGCGAAAAAAAAAAATATGATTGATGATTTGTTTATAAAGTGTGATTCATACATTCATCAGTTATGAATTTTGAACATGATCTGGTCGTTGTTGGTCAGTGGAAATACAGTTCCGTAGTGAAAATGTAATTCAATAAAAGATTTTTTTCAAGTGAGAGCTTTACAACTTGGAAAAAAAATTTCACTTATAATCTCCCTGGAGCTCGAATTATTTCCGGGAATTTTGTCGAGTTGCGAATTTTCTTGAAAAATTCGCAACGAGAACAAGTTTCCAGATTTTTAATTCGAGCTCGCGGGAGATTCGGCAAGAAAATTTCATGCCAAAACTGATCATTGGAAAAAACATAACCCAGGACTCATCTCGCATTTAGTGGAAGAAACCAACGGCTCCTTACTCTACTCGCCATTGAGGAAGAAAGAAGGGAATCAGGATTTTATAAAACATTTGGAAGTTATAACCAATCTTGTCCATGATTGATAACATTGCAACTTTGTATTGGAAGTTGAAAATAAATCATTTATCAAAAATATTTGTCATTGTCTTTAACAGCTGTCAAGCACTCGCGGCTGGATGTAGCTCCCATGCACCAACCACAGTGTTGCCGTTTGCCTTATCTCTGTCTGTGAAAGTTGGGTTGGGTTGGGATTGTTAGGGAGAGTGGGGACGGCAACACTGTAATCATATGGGAGCTACATCCAGATGCAAAGCCAGGGAGATTTCCACCTATTAATCTTTCAGTCACGTGATTATGAGCAAGGTGATTTCCGATAAAATTAGGTCGTTGCTATAGCAACATAATAAAATGCAAGCCTTTGATTTTCTAGAATTGACTGGTAGGAAATTTTCACTTATAATCTTCCTGGAGCTCGAATTATTTTCGGAAATTTTGTCGAGTTGCAAATTTTCTTGAAAAATTCGCAACGAGAACAAATTTCCAGATTTTTAATTCGAGCTTGCGGGAGATTCGGCAAGAAAATTTCATGCCAAAACTGATCATTGAAAAAAACATAACCCAGAACTCACCTCGCATTTGTTGGAAGAAACCAACGACTCCTTACTCTACTCGCCATTGAGGAAGAAAGAAGGGAATCAGGATTTTATAAAACATTTGGAAGTTATAACCAATATTGTCCATAATTGATAACATTGCAACTTTGTATTGGAAGTTGAAAATCAATCATTTATCAAAAATATTTGTCAGTGTTTTTAACAGCTGTCAAGCACTCGCGGCTGGATGTAGCTCCCATGCACCAACCACAGTGTTGCCGTTTGCCTTATCTCTGTCTGTGAAAGTTGGGTTGGGTTGGGATTGTTAGGAAGAGTGGGGACGGCAACACTGTAATCATATGGGAGCTACATCCAGATGCAAAGCCAGGGCGATTTCAGTCACGTGATTATGAGCAGGGTGATTTCCGATAGAATTAGGTCGTTGCCATAGCAACGTAATAAAATGCAAGCCTATGATTGGTTAGAATTGACTGGTAGTAAATTTTCACTTATAATCTCCCCGGAGCTCGAATTATTTCCGGAAATTTTGTCGAGTTGCAAATTTTCTTGAGAAATTCGCAACAAGAACAAATTTCCAGATTTTTAATTCGAGCTTGCGGGAGATTCGGCAAGAAAATTTCATGCCTAAACTGATCATTGGAAAAAACATAACCCAGAACTCACCTCGCATTTGGTGGAAGAAACCAACGGCTCCTCACTCTACTCGCCATTGAGGAAGAAAGAAGGGAATCAGGATTTCATAAAACATTTGGAAGTTATAAGCAATCTTGTCCATAATTGATAACATTGCAACTTTGTATTGGAAGTTGAAAATAAATCATTTATCAAAAATATTTGTCAGTGTTTTTAACAGCTGTCAAGCACTCGCGGCTGGATGTAGCTCCCATGCACCAACCACAGTGTTGCCGTTTGCCTTATCTCTGTCTGTGAAAGTTGGGTTGGGTTGGGATTGTTAGGGAGAGTGGGGACGGCAACACTGTAATCATATGGGAGCTACATCCAGATGCAAAGCCAGGGAGATTTCCACTTATTGATCTTTCAGTCACGTGATTATGAGCAAGGTGATTTCCGATAAAATTAGGTCGTTACCATAGCAACATAATAAAATGCAAGCCTTTGATTTTCTAGAATTGACTGGTAGGAAATTTTCACTTATAATCTTCCTGGAGCTCGAATTATCTCCGGAAATTTTGTCGAGTTGCAAATTTTCTTGAAAAATTCGCAACGAGAACAAATTTCCAGATTTTTGATTCGAGCTCGCGGGAGATTCGGCAAGAAAATTTCATGCCAAAACTGATCATTGGAAAAAACATAACCCAGAACTCACCTCGCATTTGGTGGAAGAAACCAACGGCTCCTTACTCAACTCGCCATTGAGGAAGAAAGAAGGGAATCAGGATTTTATAAAACATTTGGAAGTTATAACCAATATTGTCCATAATTGATAACATTGCAACTTTGTATTGGAAGTTGAAAATCAATCATTTATCAAAAATATTTGTCAGTGTTTTTAACAGCTGTCAAGCACTCGCGGCTGGATGTAGCTCCCATGCACCAACCACAGTGTTGCCGTTTGCCTTATCTCTGTCTGTGAAAGTTGGGTTGGGTTGGGGTTGTTAGGAAGAGTGGTGACGGCAACACTGTAATCATATGGGAGCTACATCCAGATGCAAAGCCAGGGCGATTTCAGTCACGTGATTATGAGCAGGGTGATTTCCGATAGAATTAGGTCGTTGCCATAGCAACGTAATAAAATGCAAGCCTATGATTGGTTAGAATTGACTGGTAGTAAATTTTCACTTATAATCTCCCCGGAGCTCGAATTATTTCCGGAAATTTTGTCGAGTTGCGAATTTTCCTGAAAAATTTGCAACGAGAACAAATTTCCGGATTATTAATTCGAGCTCTAGGGAGATTCGGCAAGAAAATTTCATGCCAAACCTATTTGATAAGATTTAATAGTAGCGGCTGGACTCACCTCGCATTTAGTGGAAGAAACCAACGGCTCCTTACTCTACTTGGCATTTAAGGAAGAAAGAAGGGAATCAGGATTTTATAAAACATTTGGAAGTTATAACCAATCTTGTCCATAATTGATAACATTGCAACTTTGTATTGGAAGTTGAAAATAAATCATTTATCAAAAATATTTGTCATTGTTTTTAACAGCTGTCAAGCACTCGCGGCTGGATGTAGCTCCCATGCATCAACCACAGTGTTGCTGTTTGCCTTATCTGTCTGTGAAAGTTGGGTTGGGTTGGGATTGTTAGGGAGAGTGGGGACGGCAACACTGTAATCTTATGGGAGCTACATCCAGATGCAAAGCCAGGGTGATTTCCACGTATTGATCTTTCAGTCACTTGATTATGAGCAGGGTGATTTCCGATAAAATTAGGTCGTTGCCATAGCAACATAACAAAATGCAAGCCTATGATTGGTTAGAATTGACTGGTAGGAAATTTTCAAAATAATGTCCCTATGGTAAAAATGGAATTTCTGTTATATTATATCCACTTACAATGACGAATGTTTCCGATAAAAAGCCATAAAACCAAGTACTTCACAAAAATATTTCACCATCAATCCATTAAAAATTTTACGAAACCACATGCCAAACCTTAGCTATCTCAAGATCAATAAGCACAACTTATGATTAAATTTTTACAATCAAATTCAAAAATTAACGACTACGGTGAATATTATGGCAACGCGTTATTACTCTTTCGCAATATCGTGTCTAAAACCTGTAAATGTCAGCTAAGTCATTTAGCGCGATTTTTCATAATGGTTTGTGTACTCACTTTTATTCCACTTCACACATTCCAACGATGACCTTAGTGAGAGTAATACAGTGAGAGATAAAGTCTATTCCCCCCTCTAACTTTTGAACCGCTTGGTGTAATTAAACAAAATTTGAATATGTGGTATAGGAGCAAATTCCCCATTCATGAAATAAATTAATGACAGCTCAAAATGTCAAAATGACAGTTGAGCGCCATTTTATTTTTTTTCCAAATGGAAAAGAGGGTCGAGTGATACCTCATTTCAAAGGTCTTTTCATTTTTTATTCAGACCTAACATTTATCATAATGTATGAGTTCTCCAACAGAATGCTTATCTGCCAAGAGGTATATTCACAACATCTTTTATAGTTTTTTTCTTGTTTATCAATATTAGGGTAGGGAATGAGGTATCGCTCAACCCCATTTCCATATAAAAAAAGTTCAAAATGGCCCCCAGCTGTCATTTTGACATTTTGAGATGTCATTATTTTTTCAAAAATGAAGAATCTGCTCCCATACCACCAATTCAAATTATGTCCAATCATACCAAGTGGTTCAAAAGTTGGAGGGTGAGGGGAACGGACTTTATGTCCTCACTGTATGATAATTGACGTATTGGGGAATCAAATTTGTTCAAATTTGAAAAACTAAATCGTGAATTTTACGTAAATCCTCAACATCAATCTAGATCGCAAATTCCACTACATCATTGCCATAAGTAGGCTAAAAATTAAATATGCAATACTGTCAATGGGTGTAACAATGAATGGTTTGTTACAAATAATGCAATCTGTAGGCTGCTGTTACAAAATCCATGCTTCCTTGAGGGTACTAACTGGTTTTTGAAGTGATAAATTCAATGGTAAATATTCATTCATTGTTACCAAACGACTTGCTTAACATATTAATGAGTGTGAAGTACATCTGTTTGGATTTGAAATCGAGCTCCACTTACATTGAATAAATCCACTCAAAGTTTTCAAAAACATACCCTATTTCCAACTTTCAAATTCTCATCAGTTGAGCCACTCTCCAACTCTCCTAAAAAAACCATCACTTTAACTAAAATCGCATTAGATTCCGCTCCCAAGACATCACCTTTTCCATTAATTTTTCCAGCAACTCAAATAATGGAGCTTTCGCGAGTTCTGTTTAAAAATTCATCTGGAATTCCCACTTCGACTAATTAATCTTGATGAAAGTGAGCTTAGAGCCCTTGACAGCTCTTCTGGTTAAACTAGTTGTTACTTTTAGGGTCCAAATGTAGCACTTTATCTTTCGTATGTTCATTACGGCTCATGGTGAAACAGTAGTAACTTTATTCGTTAAAATGTTCTAGTGAATTTTAGATTAGTTTACCGTCGTTTGCTCAGTAATCGTCAATTGAGTCTGTTGAGGGAAACTCTTAAGTTAGTTCTGGTTAGTTTGGTCAATCTCAGTGGCTCATTTTGAGTGTTCAATTTACTCAATGCATTGAATAAATTGGATGATCTGGATCTTTTTCAGGTTGGTGAAGTAACGGTGAAGTGGGCTTATTTTGAAAAATTTGTTGGTCTCCCCTCAAATAACCCATGGAGCTTGCCAGATGTCATTGTCTGCGAAAAGGTTGGAAAGCATCGCTTCTGCATCGACTTTTAGGAAGTCAACTTCTTGTCCAGAAAAGAGACCTATTTGCCATGCCATCCATTCATCAACACAATATTAGACAAAATCCGATAGTCCAAGTACATTTTCATGATTAATCTGATGGTGGCTGAATGAGAGTGTTGGATAGCATAATTTTGCCTTCACCTAATTGGATGCCATCATTCTCCTCAGAGGTCCAACGGAGAGATAAACCCTGAAAAATGTTAGTTTCCTCAGACTGTCAGCACTTTGAACCAACTGCGTAAGAAACGAGTCTGGTGGAAAGCTGCCGAACAAGCCTCCTTCGAAAGCTTGAAGAACTCCTTCACCAAAGCACCCATTTTGGCTTACCCAGACGTCTACAAGTTATTTATACTTCCGATAGTGGATTGAGAGTATCAATTTGAAACGTTTCGTCCATGACTGTTCTGAGATCCTGTCGACAAATTTCCGGAAGATGGAGAAGCACAGCATCTGGCCGAGGAATTCGAGGAATCCGTCGTGGAAAATGATCCATCCACTCATGCGGACGTTCGTGTCAAAGATGGAAAGCTTGATCGTCACTTCTGGGATGTTTCTGATATGTCCGATTTCTGGAAGATGTGTGTTCTAGAGTCGAGCAGAAGAAGAAAACCACGATCTTCCAACAGCAGAAAAGCAAGTTGTCACTAGGTCGTTGTCATGTGTCATGTTTTTGATGTATGCCGAGTTTTGCAAAACCAAGTATGTTGATGGGTTCTTGCTCTAATTCATCCAAGTGCTCTAGGGTTCCCATATTCCGTATGTTCTTTGGAATCCATGACTGATTACTCAGTGTGAGATTCTGAGTGATTCACCCTACTTACCTGGGGTGAACTTATCCTGATACTTGACATCTTCATCTGAGGAGGTTTTGCCATCTTGAAACGTCACATTCACCAAGTGGGTTGGTAAGTTGTGGAGTTGAGATACTGGAAAGGAAAAATTAGATTTGGGTATAACTCTGTGAGATATAAGCAGATGAATCAAGGCTCGTGTGGGCAAGGCTGCGTTCCTGAAATGGGTCTGTCACCATCGGAGTCATACGCTATGGCTTGTCAAATATATGATGACAACAGATGGAAACAAGAGATTCTTGAATGAAGACCAAGGAAGACAACAAGAGGCATGGAGAGACCTCAAAAAATATGAGTGGACGTGATAAGGTCAATGACTCAACAATTGATCTTTATCTTCCTATATACTAGAGATATGACCTATTATAGTTTATGTCCTTGGTAAAGGGTATGAAAAAATACCAACCTAGTTACATTGAAGAAGGTTCGGCAATTGATATCTTTTTTGTACTGCTCCTACTACTGCATCCCTTGTGGTAAAGAGGAAGAAAATGCCTCCCAAATCATCTCAGACTGTGAAGCTGTGTCTCGGACAGCATCAACAACAACAACGTCTAGAAGAGCTCTCCATAGAATTATGGAGGGCCTACAGAACAAAAAAAATAACAGGATTCTGGTGCAAAGCTATAAATTGTCAAAATTACTAAAACAATACAACTTTCATACATATTCCCCAACATCTTTATAACCAAAGGACGAGACTGTTAGATCTCAAATCATCTTTTATCCAGACTTGGCATTCAAGACACAGATTTTCCAGAACAAGTCTTTTACGTTCCTCTTGTAGCTTTTGCATCATTTGCGATATGTTACCATGTGCTGCTGGACGCTGTTTCAAATCCCAAAAATATGATTTGATGATGATGGAGGGGATTTTGGTTGTGGAGGTTTAATGGCATTTTGTTGGGCTTGTTGCGCTAGTTGCTGTTTTAGCTTCTCCTGCGTAATTTTCAGGTCGTTTTGCTTAAGACTGGCATTTTTTTCATCTACAGGGTTGGGTTTCGGATCTCGTTTCCTAGGCCTCATAAGATGACGCTCCTTCACTTTATACTCCAACGTAGAATGAGAAATGCCGAAGTAGCTACCTGCTCGATGTACCCATATTTCCCCTCTTTGCACAGCCTCTACCAAACTATCTCTATCGTAGTTTCTATATTTGCCCCGTTTCCGTCTAGTCCCCTTGCCCCCTGCAGGTTGTTGCTGTTGTCCTGGTTGCTGAGATGGTTGTTTGTTCTGGAGATTCTGATGGTGTTGCTGCTGTTGCGGAGATCATTTATCTTTGATTACTCATGGTAGTCCGCCTAAATGAGGTGTGAACCCACCTCGATTCATGTCCAAGTCTAAGCCTAAAGGCCGTCTGTTTTGGGTGATGGCGTCCTTGATCAAAAGACCCAGAGAGGATGGGAGGGGAATTAGACTCGCTGGTTACGGGAGGAGAGACTAGACGACTGCTTGTAGAGGATGGAGTTGCTCCTGACGAATAGATCGCATCCATTTGTTGTTCGATCCGGAACTCGTCGCTAAGTAGGACGGAATTTTGTGAATCGCAATTCGAGGGCAATTCGGATTCATCTGAGTCCACCTCTGTTAGCTTTTATATTTAATAAATATAATCAACGTTGGATGACCAAGATTACTTTGGATAGGACAAAATTCGAAGGACTAGAACTGGACAACCGCTAGCTATCGCCGTTGTTGATTTGCATTTTGAGATGCTCCTCAAGGATGAGCCGTCCACCCAGGTCGGGAATGATGTGGTCTAATACTGAACCATCCGAAGAGGGTTGCTGGTTGGCTAGGAACCAAGCCTGCAAATTAACCCATCAGACAGGGAAAGAAGTTTAGTAGAAATTGGACTGGTACAACAGAAACCCGTCACCGAAGAGGTTATTATTATTTAAGTACCTGTAAGAACACTTCATTCTGGTCTAAAGGCGAAGCCCCAGCCTCTTGTCGTTCCTTCGCCTTTTGAAGCAACGGCTTGATGATTTCAGGAGGTTGCTCCATTCCTGGGAATCTACGGATATCGGCCATGGATAGAAGCGGAGCTTGCAAGGTTTTCTCCACTTCTTTCTCCTCTTCAGCACCGCTAAGTTCCTTCGCATCATCCATACCCTCATCTTCTTCCAGCCTCAAGGAGCTATTAACGTGCGACTCTCGTTCCGTCTCCATGGCTAGTACACTTTGTTCCTGAGAGTGGTTCGTGGGATCCCATAAATGATGGCCGCCCTTCGAGAGCCCAGTTTTCCAGATTGGATTTCCCGAAGGTCGGCTTGTAGTTCGTCTTCGGTGTAAGTACGTCGACCGGCCATTGCGGGCATTCTGGGTTTCGCTCTGGAATCGAAACTGGAATTTAAGATCAGTAGGATGAGTTGTTGGTTAATGCCTGGACCATAATATTCGAATACGTTTTCTGTCGACATGACTGATAAATGTTTTCCAGTTATGACTGACAAAATGCATGTGCATTGATAGAAGACAAAAGATAGAAAATTTATTTCAAGAACGCTGCAGCCCATTCGAGAATAAGGGTATTACTTCCGTGATAAGAACACAATAGCCATGAGCATTTTGATAATTATATTTATAATAATTAGTGGAGAAGAAGCAAGGTCCAATAGATGAAGACGCACAACTATGGTGGGAGAAATCATGTAAATTTATCCACACGAGTATCAATTTGCAAATTCTTATTTCTCAAGGTAAACCGGGTTCTTCTAACATCTTGATGGCAATTTTATGAATTGAAGAATTAGCGAGAAGATCGAAAGGAACGGTGATAAGTAAATAATTTACAAAAAAAAATGCTACATACATTATTGGCAGTGGTGGTCTATGATTGGACATAAATCTCATTGTTCAGCTCAAGTGATGAAATTGGAACCAACTCAACTTTATCGAAACGGTCAAGAGTGGCACACAACCGGCAAATTGCCTACTCGAGTCTGATTAAATCCAGAGGCTTGTGCCACTGCAAGTTGAGCTAATTAACAAACTTTAATTAAATTGTTAAGTAAGGAGAAACAAAGATCTCTCCTCCACTTAAGAAACCCAATCAACTCGATAACGAATAGTTAACTATTATCGAAAAGTTCCTTTTCACGTTGAGTGCACCCTTCAGATGTTTTATCGGGAAAATGCAGCCCAAAAGAAGGATTTTGTTTGATTGCTTTTATATTGATGATAACATAAAACAGCCATTTATTCAGGTAGATACAATAATATTTGATTTGATGTAAAATATGATACCAAAAATCAAGCAAAACTACGATTGTTTTTTTTTTGTTTGAATCTATTTTTAGTACATATTGCGCCTATAACCTTTTTATACTGTGTAAACCAAAGGTTCAAATATAGCATTTGACCATGTAATGCGAACTATATCTGCTTTACGGTTCATATAATCGCATAAATACATGACACTTTACTTTACTTTATGTCAAGGCGATAGTAAACTAGTTATTGACTTAGGAAAAATGTTAGCAAAGGCCGGATTTGAAGTGGTTGAATTTTATTATAATTAGTATAACGTGGAATTGTGCTATACAGGGTGGTGCAACCAAGATGGGGTGGACGATTGTGGAAAAATGGTGAGGAATTTGATTTTTTTTTGTACATTATAGTTAGTCAAAAAAAACATGTTTTAAAAATATAGTCATACTACAGAATGTCCCAAAAAATTTGTGGCGAACTTAAAAGGTATTATTTTAAATGGAACACCCTGCATATAAGAATTATTTCTCCTATCTCCTACGATCATTTTGATATAGGGTTTGTTGGGTCCAAGTCTTATAATTAAGGAGTGAGAGGCGATCAAAGTTAAAAAAGGACTCATAGTTGGGCTATTTTTTAAGCGAAATGGAAAAAAGAGTCGAAAAACCAACTGACCCATATAAAAATACATATCCTTGAACACAATAATCACATACATTTTGGATAAAATTATTTGTTATTATACAGGATGGTCAAGCTTCACAAACACGACCTGTACTCATTTTTTCAAATGCAACACCCTGTATATTATATTTACATCCTAAAGATAACATCATCAGCTTTGAAAAAACACCATACATCCTTCCTTTCTGATCATTAGTTTTTTTCAGAAATCTCCCGCAAATACAAAGTTTCATCATTATTTTCTCAGTTTATAAAATTATAATCACCGAACAAATAACAATAAGGGATCACTCTGCCAAGCGCGCGAAACCGACCCGAGGAGTGCCAAAGTTCCCAAACCAACCCAACACAATACCCCGTCCACCCGGTCCGAGAATGTCAGTCTGTTCAACGATCGACGTTATCAGTTCACTTATTGCTTGTGTTAACTTGTGATTTTCAAATATCGGGCACGTATGTTCGGGGATTCGAAAACGATGTGCTCTCGAATGGCTCGGCGGGCTGTCTCTTCACAATAGAGTGAAGAGTGAACCTTCTTATTACTACTTGTTCGGTGATGTAATCAAGTATAATCCATTATTTTCAAGTTAAGTGTCAGTGCCACGATACGTTGAATTAAAAAGAAGACTTTTGGATACATATACAAAATCTTCATAAAATAAATTTAGTATTCTTACAATAGTGTGCAGCTACATTCATCTTCAAAACCACCAAGTTTACATTCAATGATGCTAAAAAATTTGCCATTTCAAGGGTTTTTCTATAACGCGAGCTAATAAATAATTTAAATATGCAAACGTTTCCTTATTGTGATGCAAAGTCCGCTGTCATGATGTTACGCAAGCGAACTGAAAGTTTATTGGCTATGCGAATTCCTTAAATGTATTATCTTTTGTATGTGAACGGGTCTGATCGAATAGATCAATTATTTATTGGATTGTTTAGATGTTGTAATGGTGAAGGGGTTCGTGGACAAGATGGAGTCTAGGGTTTTGGGTGAATACTGTGGAATTTTCCAGTGATTGATGAATGGAAAATGAGGAAATGACGGTCATAAAAGCTAGAATTAACATAATTTGATTGCACTCACCTTAATGTCTAGGTTATGTGACATAAATAACTGGGCATATATTATTTTGGTGATGGCATACCATGGTCTTGTTAATGATCATTTGATGAGATGGATGATCATGATCATCAAAAAAAAACACAGCACTCTTCTAACCCTTATGTAAAAAGTTATTGAGACTTTAGTCTGGCCCACATTGTACAATATTGTAAACGATGTCGTTATGATAGTTTAATGACTGCATGGAAACAGATGGCTGCTTGAAGCCCCATCGTACACTTCTAGACAATGAGAACAACGGATGGAGTATGATCTATAAAAGTGAAAAATCTGGAAAGTTCCCTCTCAGGGCCCTGATAAAGCCTTATTTATGCAAAACGTTGATCGTTAAAAAAATCTATTTTTTCGTTCCTTTACTCATCAAGTTAAACTACATATATATTTTACTGTCAATTCCAAGTCAATCATCAACTGTGGTACCACTATGTTCAAAATTTGACGTAGAATACAAAAATAAAATGAAAATAGGGGTTTTCATTAAAAAGGAATGGAGTAAGGTGTAATAACGTGTCTTTGGATCACCCTGTATCCTTTTAATCTACAGGGAAGTACAACATACTGTTTTTCTGGTGGCGTATGTCATTGTGCAGAACAGGGCAAGTTACTCTGATCCCTTTTTATATATTTTATCACCCTAAGAATCAATCACACTCATTGCAGGGCAACATTTATTGAATTTAAAACGCTTGTTTTTCTTGAAATATCTTTCTTAGTGGTTAATGAGGTGATGGGGTGTAAACTACATTGACTTAAATATAAATAATGATAAAAACATGAAAATACAAAAACCGATAATTAGAAACAAAACTTTTATTTGGGTTGGTGATGAAAATTTAAGAATTGTTTGAGAAAATTAGATAGACATGATCGCCTATACATGGTGATTTTAACTTCGCATTGGGAGAAGATAATTGCACAAATCACCACAACTAATATACAGAGGACCCATTTGAAAGCGGGCCACCCTCATAACTTTTTAATTAGATTCCCTGCTTACCCTGGGAGGGGTATCCACTAGACGTTGTGGGATCGTTTGGCGACACAATGGTGGAGAATCGACTACTCTGGTTGCGGAAATTGTAACTAGTGGTTGAGGATTCTACCGAAGAGTGGCGCTTTGATCTACAACACTTTCCTGTTCCTTCACGTCTGATCGACGCTACCCCGTTTCGTTCGAACTTCGAAACTTCGGACTCGAACTGTTCCCTCTGTCTCTGTCTGTCAGACCCTAGCTGGTTCATAGATCGGTCCGACTGAGGATTGAGAAAACAGTTCGAAACGATTTTAATTTTTTAATTTATTGATGGATTTTGACGATTTTTTTCTAAAGAAGAGAGAAAAAAGATTTATTTTGAGGCCATACGTCGCCCAGTCTTTTCCAAAAACCAAGGCCTACTAAAGCACATTTAGAGGCTAAAAAATCCAGAAAACATATCAGCGATTTTTTTAGAGAAAATCTGCCTACGCCACTGGATTTCTCATCCCTTGAAATGGGTCTGTACCAAACTTCATGAAAAAATATTAAATTCAAAAATATCATTTCTGTGTGTGATTTTTTTCTATTTTTCTTTCTCAGACTCGTTTGTTTGATTTCATTGTATTTTGACATGAGAATATCTATTCAATGTTTATATATTTTTTTTTTTTTTGATAGATTTGCTATCACAAGAGTTTCGAGGTAGAATACATTAATTTCATACTGTACCGTAAAGTATCATTTACCGGACACAAAACCAGTCCGGTAAATGACACTTCACATCATCAGAGACTGTGAAAAAAATTACTTGACTACTTCAAAAATTACATTTTGCAACATCATAGAATGTGAAATTGCATTGGTAGCGTCCTTTGGCTGGCGCCATCTTATGATTTTTATTATTAACTTGACATAGAATTTTGGTAACATATAATCAACCTATCTATTACCCAAGTGGTGACATGGTTTTGCTGGCGCCATCTCATGGTAAGAATGTGAGGCGGACTGCCACTCTGAGTGTATGGTTTGACAAGAAAGCACTTTAAACCAATTAAAAAAATATTTCACAGTATGAAACAAAGCAATGTCCGATACACAGCCGTTAAATGTCAGTAAACCACTCGTCTATGAATTCCAGACTCGACTCCTTCGTCGCCTCGTCCATCTCGACTCGTGATTTAAAAAGTCATCCACCGCCTTAGTAACGTTAATTAATATTTGGTGGATAAAAAAATTAATCGTCAATTTTTAATATTTTTTCATGAAATTTGGTAGAGATCCATTTCAAGGTATGACGAATCCAGTGGCGTAGACATATTTTTTCTAAATAATCGCTTATATGGATTCTGGATTTTTTAGCCTGATGATCTAGTAGGCCTTGAATTTTGAAAAAACTTGACGCCGTCTGGCCTCAAAATAAACCTTTTCATTCCACGCATTCAAAAAAAAATCGTCAGAATCGCTTCATAAGTAGAAATGTTATGGGCGTGGCCCGCTTTCAAATAGTAGTAAATTCCCCACAAACTGACGCAACATTCATCAAAATCAGTCGATCTAGTAAAAACTTGTACTGTTTTCCAAAAATTGCAAAATTGGAAATGTTGAAAGAGAGTAATGCTTCCATTAAAAAAATTGCAAAATTAAAAATGTAAAAAAAACTTAATCTTAGTCAAAAATTCAAAAGATCAACTCTCAAGTGATATTTATCAAAATTGATCAATCTTGTAAAAAATATAATATGCGCTCTTCAAAACATTGCAAAATTGAGAATGTTGAAAAAAGAATATTTTGGTATCCATCAAAAATTCAAGAGATAAGAAATCACAAAAATTCAGTTAAAAGTTATGCTGTCTGAAAAATTGCAAAATTGAAAAAATCAAAAAAAAAAAAAAATTATATTGTCAAAACTTCAAGACAAAAAGTCACAAATGAGTATGAGTTTTCAATTGTCTAATACATACTAAACTTACTAAGAGCTGATTCTGAGACCGATAGAACGATCACTTCTACTGAAGAACGAAATGTCATATTCTGGGAATAATCACACACAATAAAAATGATTGAAAATCGTTCAGAGGAGTTCAACTGCCTTACATGGCATGATAAACATGCGAATTAATGTCATAAATAACCGGTCAGTGATGAAAACAAAATTTAACCTTGACTCTTTTAATATTAATTTTCGGAATAGACAAGTTGGGGTCTATCGCATAATTTTTTGGAATCTGATGTCACTGTTCATTAATAGAACAAACATTTTCACACCTTCTTCTGTGTTTCATAAATCCAGAATTGACAAGAAAAAAAATAAAAAACCCACATTTCTTGAAACTATTCAAATAAGTACAGGGTGTCCCATTCTGGGTACTTTTGCGGGGTATCTCCGTTATTCTTATAGATAGAAAGTTGCGGTTTTCGCGACAGTGTGCTACTTTTTCGTGAAAATATGATCACTAAAGTGGCCACGAGAAAATGCTGGAAAATATTTTTAACTTCGAAATTTTTCCGCTAGGGGGCGCAATCAAAGCTTAAATATTAAAATTCGAAATTTCGCCGGAAATTCTCAGATTGAGGTATATCTTTATCAACATGGTTAGAAAACCTAGACAATTTCACGTCTTTTTGGTACAGGACTCATTGGCGTACCGATCTTCGTGTGAGTAGGGGAAGGTAGTGAAAGTGTAATTGTTCAAGTGGCTGTAACTTATAAACGACTTGTCCGATTTTGTTGCGTATAGGCTTGTTTGGAAGATAAATGTGAGTACTTTCGTATATCGTATCCAGTGATGCGTGATTGTCCCCAGAAAAGTTGCTAGAAGGCGTAATTTGAATTAAAAACTGTTATTTTTGTTTCACCTCAAAAATTTAAATGGTACGGTATAATTCTGTTAACAGAATCGAAATGAAGATTGAATTTACAAGAAAAAACCTTAAAAAAAAAAAAAAACCTTTAAAACCTTAAAAACCTTAAAACATTAAATTTTACATAATTTGGACTAGTTATTATTATCAGAATTATACCATACCATTTAAATTTTTGCGGTAAAAATAAAAACACGGTTTTATTCAAGTTACCCCTTCTAGCAACTTTTCTGGAGACAATCACGCATCACTGGATACGATATACGAAAGTACTCACATTTATCTTCCAAACAAGACTATACGCAACAAAATCGGACAAGTCGTTTATAAGTTACAGCCACTTGAACAATTACACTTTCACTACCTTCCCCTACTCACACGAAGATCGGTACGCCAATGAGCCCTGTACCAAAAAGACGTGAAATTGTCTAGGTTTTCTAACCATGTTGATAAAGATATACCTCAATCTGAGAATTTCCGGAGAAATTTCGAATTTTAATATTTAAGCTTTGATTGCGCCCCCTAGCGGCAAAATTTCGAAGTTAAAAATATTTTCCAGCATTTTCTCGTGGCCACTATAGTGATCATATTTTTTTTCCTGAACTTTTAGGTTCAGTAGTTTCCGAGATATGGCCGGTGGCCACCCTTGCTGGGACACCCTGTATATGACATATTTTAAAAAATGGGCTTGTTGCTGAGAGTTTAGATGTTAGTTTGATTCACAGGGTGTTTCTTATCAGGAACAAAAAATTAAAAAGCCTCATTCTTGAGCCAACTTTATGAAAAACGTTCATATAAGTATGTATGCCCGCAAATGCTTGATCAATTATTTCATTGAGACAAAAAAAAAATTATTAGATTGAGATTTCATTTTTGCAGCATCTGAGGTGTGTCCACTCTGAAGTCGTCCACCCTGTATTAGGTATCGATGATTTTTTGTTTAAAACACACATTCTGGGATCTTATCGACATCTTATCAATTAGAACGTACAGGAAGACTCAATGAGCAGTACAAGTATTAAATTAACAATAAAAAAAAAAAAACAAAACAGTAACATTTTTTTTTTATGTGAACAGGGAGGATTTGGTCATTCTAATTGAGATTCTGTTGTCAGTTTTTTGCTAAAAAATCCCCTAATACGATTTTCTGAAATTTGACCCACTTTGAACCCCCATAATCACCCAAAAGTTCGTCCCTAGAACTGAATTGGTATAATGTTCGAGAAGTGTTTGACGAGACCTAACACCTAACAGACAAAAAAAAATGAAAATCGGTTAATAAAAAAAAATGTTACAGGGGTGAGACACTTCAGAGTGGACACCCTGTATAGTAGATTGAACAAAAACTATGCGTCTTAGAAAAAAGAGTCCGTCATAAAAAATGAGAAATGATTAAGGAATCCAAAGGTCATTTTTATTAGAAAAAAAACAATGCCGAACCATTTTAAAAAACAAAAAATGTTTTTCGTAAAATTTGTATTCACCACAGGATGTCCAGTAAGAAATAGACCAACGGAATTTTGGTTATAAGTACACGGTGTCATTAAACAGAAACAAAACGTTTTACAGTCCTGAACCTTGGATTTTTAATGTTATGAATTTTGATTTTATTCCTCAAATCACCATATTAGTTACAATAAATTAATGATGTCAATGACATTAAATTTAAATTTGATTAAATTTTTTCCATTCAAGGATGGCAATAAAACATATTATTATCTTTCTTAGTATCTCCAAGGAAGCGTGGAACATGAAAAGTTTCAAACGTGACAAAGTCGCAAATGAAAAAAAAACAACACGAATTTAATATAAAAATGAGCCTACCATAACACGACAATAATGCTGGTCACGTTCCTACGTGGTTACACGGATAGACCACAAATATTAATAAATAATACTTTTTGTCATTTTGTTACTATACTACATTCAGAATTGACCGCAACACGAATAATCAAATCAAATCAATTAATTTTTAAGTCTTGAAATTGCATAATATAATAGGCGAGTGCAAATTTTCAAAGAAAGTTAATATGGTATCGATAAGGAAACAAGTCATGGTCAGTGATAAAATTTGAATATAATAGGGGCTTGACTGTTTCCTACATGGATTGTTATCTGCGATTTTTGTTGTTTGGGTACCATTCAGTAGAAAGTTGATTTTATTGATTTTTATTCGGTAATTAGCTCTTCAAGAACACAAGATTAATTCAAATGTTGTAAAATGTTGTTGATCAGCAATATGACCACTTCTGGGCCATTAGAGTAGAAAACTAATCTTTTCCTTACCAATCCAGTTTCCCCCAAAGCACCATAAAACTCTCTCACCCAATTTCAATTGCTTTAGTTTGAGCCCTCTTAATGTCCTCCGCAAAAGATGTTGCCTCCGCTCGGTTACAAACCATCGAATATCTTAAGGCTTTAATGCTCAATTTCCAGCTCTAAATTAAAGAAACTCGAGTGGGATTATTCGTTATAATAATAGCACGAACCCTTGTTTAATCCAGGATTTGAGGGTGTGTGGAACGATATCCTGAGAAAGCATAAACTGGCTTAGGCCCAGAATTATGTTTAACCCAGTATTAAGTTGTCGGAAATGGAGGGCTTATTAGGAGCTGTCTATGAGGCAAGACAATGCGGGCTTATCTTTGTTATGATTGTTTTGTTGTCAATTGGTTCCATCCATCTTGTCAGCTTGAACATTATATGATATATCTTCGTCTATCGTATGTAAGTTTGAGACTGTGTTTAGACTCCAGTCCATCGTGCTCCAGAACCATATCATATGTTCCTTTAATATTATTTTGATTGGGAAATATATACTTTTTGATTTTGATTTTTTTTTTTTTTGATTTTGATTTGAACAAACAATATAAATATCCTTCTAATTCAGAGAGATATAACGTTGTCATTTGAAATTCATAAACCTAAACATTCTAAACACCGGGACACTTTCTTGCAAAATTTTTAGTTTTGTAAATTTTTAGTCCTTTATTTTATTTATTTCTGGAGTTTTTAACTGTGTTTATCAAGGTTTGTTACCGTCCTGTTTTTCTGAATATTTTATTATTTATTTTTGATCTATTTCCATAGATGATGTTGATATTTTGTCGATCAATATTTTTTCTTTCTTAATCGACTTAATTGTTTTTTTTTTAAGATTTTGTTATGAGTGTTGATATTTTTTGATATATTTTCTATCTAAATCCTTTTTGTTCATTCTTACGTAACTTCAATCATCTAATTAATTTTGGTTTTAAGGTTTGATAATCAAAATTTTCTTGTACCTTTGTTTTTTTAAATTTCGTATACTCCCAATTTACTTTTTTGATTTGTTTTCTTGGTTTGCAATAATTGATTCTATGCTTAATTTTTTTCTAGTTGATTTTTTACCCTTTAAAGTATTCTTCAATAAGAGATTTCAGGGAAAATGAAAAAAAGACCGGTGAATATTTACAAACCAATGAAAACTCAATTATTCCTAAACATCAGAACCCGCTCTTGGTCAAATTTATTCCAGTTTTGTAAATTTTTAGTTATTTAATGTTGATTTATCATGTGTTTTTTGTATATTTTATAATTTATTTTTGATCTATTTATTTCCATAGATTATATCAATTTTTTTTTCAGCTTGTCAGGATATTTTTATTTCTTTTTCTATTTTCAATGATTCACTTTCTTTGGATTTTATCATGTGTGTGTTGATGACGTAAGATAATCATAAAATCATAAAAATAATAAATTGACAAATATGTTTCAACTACTTCACTTTTGATGGGTAAAGTTGTAGTTCATAACTCTTTAGTCTGACTTAGACCCATAGCCATACTGATGAGTCCTAGTAGGACGAAACATATATGCATTGGTCTGTCTGTCTGTCAGTCTGAGGAAACAGTTTCAAGATTTTCCTTTTTTACTTCACTTTTGTTTTTAAATTTTTGAATTCATTTGTTTATTCAGCTCAGGGCAAGTTATTTTTGTTTACTTTTGATATTTTTTCCGTCTCAATCCTTTTTTGTTCGTTTTTGCGTATTTTCAATCATTTATTTAGCTTTTAAATTTGAATTTTTGGAAACTAGATTTGAATAATTTTATTTTATACTGATGATTATAATTGCTTGATACGCAATTTTTCATCAATTTGATTAATTTTTTAATATGTGGACAAGATTTTCTTGTTTCTCAGTTCTTTCAAATTTTGTATACTGTACCCAATTTACTCGTCTATTTTTAATTTGTTTCCTTGGGTTAAAATATTTGATTTTTGGAATTAATATTATTTATTATTGATTTTTTTCTAATTTTTTATTCAGTTCAAATTTTTTAGAAGTTTCCGTTCTATCGATAATTCTCGATCAGTTTTTACGACTCTTTATCGATCATTTTTATTGGTTTTAGTAGTTGCCCTATATTGAGTTGTAAAGGGAAAATTATGAAAAAAAAATACCGGTGGACATTCACAAACCCAAAAAATCTCAATCACCCGCTCTAATCATTTCAAATTTGCCAAAATTACTCTTTGATATATGGTTTTTGAAAAAACTTCAATCTATGTAATAATAAAATTACCAAACTTCCTAAAAAAAATAAAAACTGTGATAATTTGCTGATCTTTAAACGATGACTCAAAGCATATGTCATGTCCAATTTCCATCAATAGGTTTTAAGTATTGTTTATTTGTTTGTTTATACATTTATTATGAAAAAATGTGTACGCACTAATTATCTATCAAGATTCTCTACGTTTTAATTATTTGTTCTACCTAATTTTATTATTTTACCTATTTATATTATATTATATTATTTTTTTTTGTAGCATTTCTGCTTATAAACGCTTATTTGTTTATTTATTTGATAATAATATATCATAAAATGTTAAAAATAAGGCGAAGGGCAAGGTCTTTTTGTTTAACTTTTGATACCTTCTCTGTCTCAATCCTTTTTTGTTCATTTTTAAGTATTTTCAATCATTTATTTGGTTTTGGAATTTAGATTTTGGAAACCAGACTTGATACATTTTATTTTATACTGATCATAATAATTGCTTGATACGCGATTTTTCATCGATTTGATTAATTTTGAAGTTTTTAAGTTTGTTGATCAAAATTTTTTATTCCTTAATTCTTTTAAATTTCGTGTACTGTACCCAATTCACTTCGTCTATTTTTGATTTGTTTTCTTGAGTTAAAATATTTGATTTTTAGAATTAATTTTTTATTTATTATTACTTATTTCTAATTTTTTAATCAGTCCAAGTTTTTCTGAAGTTTTTATTTTATAATAATAATAATAATCGTTTATTTAGCAAATGCTATAAAATTTACAAATTTCAATAATCATCAATCCAAAAATATGCTATGTTGAAGAGTAGTAAAAAGTTTTTATATAAACAAAAAAAAACAATAAACGCAAATAAACATAAACAGGTGTACACTAGTTTAAAACTGCTAGGAGGTGTTTTTTAAAGCTAGAAATATCATCACAATTTTTAATATCACTTGACAGTTTATTATAATCTATAAATCCTTTGAAAAATAAACTGTTTTTCGTTTTACTAAGTCGAGTAGTATCCACATAAAAGTCCCTGACACTACGCGTATTATACTCATGTATTTCACTGACTAGCTTTATTTCTCTATTAAGGTAATCAGGTAGTAAACCCATTTTCATTTTAAATATTACTATGAATGTTCTATACATAACAACTTGTTTCACATTCAGTAACTGTAATGTAGTTAACATTAACTTGCTAGGTGTATATATGTTACATTTCAAAATAGATCGAAAAGCTCGATTTTGGATTTTTTGCAGCAATTTGAACTTTTCTTGTGTTATGGAAAACAACATTGTCGCGCAATAGTCTAGGTGAGGAGCAATTATTGATTTGTAGAATAGTAATTTGATATCCATGCTGAGGTTTTTTCCTATCCTTTGTAAGAAATACACTTTTCTGGACATCTTAGCAGCTACGTAATCAGCGTGTTGATCAAATTTCAATGTTTCGTCCAAAATGACTCCAAGATATTTGAAAGTGGGCACCCTTTCCATTTGCTTTCCATCAAGATTAAAATGAACTTCCCTTCTGAGCGTTCTGATCATATGGGATGTACCGTATACCATAAATTTGCATTTTTCCATATTCAATGCCATGCTGTTATTACACAGCCATTCCTTGATGTTCATTAGATCCAGTTGTACTTTTTCCTGCATATCATTGATATCATATCCAGTGGTGTAGAGCATGGTGTCGTCTGCAAACAGTTTTATGGTACAATACTTGATGTGCTTGAAGATATCATTAATATATAGTGTGAACAGCAACGGACCCAGAACAGTACCCTGTGGCACTCCAACGTTGACATTAGTGGAACTTGAATACTTGTTGTGGAATTTGACTTTTTGGGTGCGACCAGTAAGATATGATGTTAGCCATTGGTGGATTGTGCCTCGCATACCAATCTTATGAATTTTTTTCAGCAACAACTGTCTATCTATAGTTTCAAATGCTCGTTTAAAGTCTAGGAAAATTGAGATGACGTACCTTCCTTTGTCAATATTTTTGATCCAATCGTTACAAGTGTGAAGCAGTGCAGTTTCGCAGGAATGGTTGTGCCGAAATCCAGATTGGTTTTCATCAATAATGCCGTTTCTATCACAGTATTCCAATATTTGATCTTTAGCCGAAATCTCCAGTATTTTCTCATATTGAGGTAGTGAGTTTATCGGGCGAAAATTTTCGATTTTTACTGCATTTGGGATTTTAGGGACTGGTGTTACTACTGATGATTTCCAATTTTGTGGAAAAATGCCATTACTCAATGAACTGTTGATAACATCCAGAAACCTGTTTCCTATTGTAGTGAATACATCCTTCAGTACATGAGTCGATATCATGTCCTCACATCCTCCCGTATTTTTCATTTGTTTGACAACTTTATTTAAGTACTTCATATCAACTGGCTTGAAGTTCTCTAAAATTTCTGAAGTTTCTATAACATCCAATACATGGTTGACATCGTTGTTTGGTAGAATAGAATTAATAATGTCTTGAATGCTAGTCACAAAATAATCATTAAAGCTTTCACCTATATCACAGTCATCAGTTATTATATTTCCATTGATCTCTATATGACAAACACTATTGATTTTTTGTGGCAATAATGTTTTCAGGTTTTTCCACAGTTGTCGGGAATTCTTTTTATTTCGGTCCAAGATGTTGAATAGATAGTCATTTTTCGATCTTCGTATAAGTGACACGATTTCATTTCTAATAGCCTTGTATTCGTTCCATACCAAAACATCTTGACAAAAAACAGCGGCTTTGTACTTTGAGTCCCTGATTCTCATTTTTTCCAATATTTCCGGAGTAATCCATTTATTTCGAATGTATTTTGGATTCAGTGTGCTCACTTTGATGGAAATTAATTTTTCTAACGATGTTGCAATTGGTGAAATCAAATTTTGTTCACGTATTTTTATTTTGATCTTTTTTATTAATTTAAGTAGTTCTCCTATATTGAGTTGTAGAGAGAAAATGACTGGAAAATGAAAAAAAAAAATAGCGGAGAATTCATTGGCCCATAAAAACTCCAACACTCATTTGAATCACCTCAACTTTGCTTAAATTCTCCTCAATATGTAGTTTTTGAGAAACGTAACCAAGAACATCGTTACCCTCTCAAGTTTTTTTCAATAAAGGATTTTGAATAAAATGAAAAAAATAATAAAAAAAGTTACTATTCACAAAACCGTAAAAACTTAACCACTCATCTATATAACCTCAAATTTGTCCTAATTACTCCTCAGTATGTGGCTTTTCATAAGCTCATAATTTGAGGAAATATAACCAAAAATAACTACACTTTCTAAAGTTTTTTTCAATGAGGGATTTCATGAAAAATAAAAAAAATTACCGGTAAATATTCACAAACGTATAAAAACTTAACGCACTCACCATAATATAAAATATATACCGAAAAAGTACTATTTGAGAAGCTTCTTCATCTACTGATGGATTCTATACAGGGTGTTGCAAAAAAAAACATTGGGCAAAAATGAAAAGATTGATTCCTGAGGTCATTCTAAGGAAAACGTAGGTCCGAAAACGCATCGTTTATATGATACAGGATGGCAAAGTTTAAATCATTTTTTTTAATAGTCCAGTTAAATTTTGACCGATTTGTCTGAAATCTTTTAGCATTGTTGTAAATAATAAGCGGCTAATTTTGACCCTATAATAGATAAAAAATATTGTGCCCAGTGGCGTTGAGTGCGGGCAAGATAACATCAATTTTTGAAAAAAAAACGAAGCGTTTTCGGACCTATGTTCTCCTTAGAATGACGTCAGGAATCAATTTTTTCATTTTTGACCAATGTTTTTTTTTTAAACACCCTGTATACAATCCATCAGTAGATGAAGAAGCTTCTCAAATAGTACTTTTTTGGTATATATTATATATATATATTATTGGAACTATTTTTCATAGAATGACCTCAAGAATCACTCCTTTTATTTTTGCCCTATATTTTCCAAACACGCTGTAGATCTTATTTCAAATAAGTTGACATAACAATCTTCATAAACATAAACATAGTCAAATAAAACCATTGAAGCTTAATGGTCAAGATCAAACTAACCATGAGGCGGTTCCATGGTTGCCAGACTTCAAGTAATTTCGTTGACGAGGGTATTTCCCTCAAGCTGGTATCAACCGATGCTATGATCATTTGCTCCAACGTTGGACCAAACGTTTGAGAATAATAACCTACTCTGGGCCAATTTTGTAGCAAGTTTCTTTATACATCCAATGATACGCAACATATATCTTATCATGGATGACTTCCGGATTATTCGCAAGTTACTTTCCACACTTTAAAAATACTATGGAAAATTGTCAGGAATCCACATGCGGCGCAAAACTTGTAATTTACCGCTTTGCCAACTTTTAATACTTGCATATATCACCCTTTGTCGCATACTGCGCCTGCATCCGTAAATGGAACCCCATAAATCACGTGGGAAATTTGACAATATAAGTAGATTATGAGGGTGGATTTTTTCTCGCGAATTTATGTGCCGAATTTGTCAAGATTGGGCTTTGGATTGTGGACAAATGGTTATCAAATCTAGTTTATGACGTAGCTGACAAACTTCATACTGATATTTTTTTTTTTTGTTACAGGTAAGAGAATCACTTGTCCTGCTGGTAAGATGATCCTTGAGTTATAATTATTTGCGTTGTGCTTCCATTAATGACCGATTTTTGGTACCCAAACTCGACGTATGTTAAAAAAACGTCAACTAGTCGGTCACAATTATTCCGCTTTCTTCGGGTCAAATTGCGCTCAAGGCAACAAAATTAGTGAAAATGAAAGCTTCACGCTGTCGAGTGTCGGTGAAAACACAATGAGAGGTCAAGAATTCGAGAAACGTCATTTTATGAAGATTAGGATTTATCACGTTATCGAATAACTCTGTAGCATCTTTAATTGATTTTTGATTTATTATTTTATTCATCAAAATCCGTTCATGAACAACCAAGCTAAGGAATTTTAAAAATTCCGTCAGTATCTCAAAAACAATTGTTGGAATTCTCAACTTTGATTATGAACCGATTTTGATGCGCAAACAAGCGTTTTGGTGTTTGTTCTTGAAAGCTTGCTTCCGCTTTTTTTTTTTTTTTTTATTGGCATTTTTTTTTATAAGAACAATTTTGAAATGTGTAGCTAGATAGAAGATTAAATTTTCTTCAAAAATGTGCTTTTCGCATCAAAATCGGTCCATAAACAAGCAAGCTGTGGCGTTTTGAAAATTCCATCAGGATCTCAGGAACGGTTGTTGGATTTTTTGACTCTTGATATCTCCGTTGTTTATGGACCGATTTTGATGCGCAAAAAAGCGTTTTGTAGGTTTCTCACTGTTTGTTCTTTATTGCTTGCTTTCGCCTTTTTGCATTTTGGGAATTTTTGACTATGAATATCTACCTTTTTTATCTATGCAATTTTTTAGAGACAAAGTCAATGAAGCATAAATGATCAAGAAAATTAGAATTTACCAGAACCGACATCATACCACTCGACAAGAATAAAGAACTCACCCACAGATAATCCGAACCGTGCGCACAAGTTCTTTGAGGTTATGAAAATTGCCAAAAAACAACTGATCGTGAAGTGATGCAAACCAACCCTATAAGTCAAGTAAAACTTCTAAATGGTTGAATTATTTAGTGAAAACGGTCGTCTGGAAGCAACTTAATATTGGTAAACAGGCATCTTCCTATATAAATCAATACAAACATATACAGGGTGATCTGGGATCTCTGGAACTACAAGAGATAGTGATTTTGATTTATCACAAATGAATTTTTCAGACATTATCCTATAAGAATCAATAAAAAAATATACTGGGTGATCCGGGAAAAAAATTAGTAAACGGTGTTTAAAATTATTGTATTTCCTCAAACAATCATAAAAAATCAATAACTCTGAAACTCCAAGAGATAGTGAATTGAATTTATCACCAGTGAATTTTCAAGACATTTTTCTATAGAAATCGATAGAAAAATATACAGAGTGATTTGTGAAAAAAAGTGAGTACCTATAATACAATATTTTAAATTATTGCATTTTCCAAAATATTCATGAAAAAAATCAATGACTGAAACCACTGAGTGATTAGAAATTATCACCAATGAATTTTTCAGACATTTTTCTATGGGAATCAATAGAAAATTTACAGGGTGATCTGGGAAAAAAGTTAGTAAACGGTGTTTAAATTATTGTATTTCCTCAAACAATCATAAAAAATCAATAACTCTGAAACTACAAGAGATGGTGATTTGGATTTATCACCAGTGAATTTTCAAGACATTTTTCTAAAAAAATCAATGGAAAAATATACAGAGTGATTTGTGAAAAAAAGTGAGTACCTATACAATGTTTAAAATTATTGCATTTTCTCAAATATTCATGAAAAAAATCAATGACTCTGAAACTACTAGAGGTAGTGATTAGAAATAATCACCAATGAATTTTTCAGACATTTTCCTATAAGAATCAATAAAAAATATACAGGGTGATCTGGGAAAAAAGTTAGTAAACGGTGTTTAAAATTATTGTATTTCCTCAAACAATCATAAAAAATCAATAACTCTGAAACGACAAGAGATGGTGATTTGAATTTATCACCAGTGAATTTTCAAGACATTTTTCTATAGAAATCAATAGAAAAATATACAGAGTGATTTGTGAAAAAAAGTGAGTAGGTACCTATACAATGTTTAAAATTATTGCATTTTCTCAAATATCCATGAAAAAAATCTATGACTCTGAAACTACTAGAGGTAGTGATTAGAAATAATCACCAATGAATTTTTCAGACATTTTTTTTTAGGAATCAATAAAAAATATACAGGGTGATCTGGGAAAAAAGTTAGTGAACGTCGTTTCAAATCATTGCATTTTCTCAAACATTTATAAGAGAATAATAACTCTGGAACTTCAAAAGATAGTGATTTCAATTCATCACCGATGAATTTTTCAGACATTTTCCTATAAGAATCAATGAAAAAATATACTGGGTGATCTGGGAAAAAAGTTAGTAAACGGTGTTTAAAATTATTGTATTTCCTCAAACAATCATAAAAAATCAATAACTCTGAAACTACAAGAGATAGTGATTAGAAATTATCACCAATGAATTTTTTAGACATTTTTCTATAGGAATCAATAGAAAATATACAGGACGATCTGGGAAAAAAGTTAGTGAACGGTGTTTCAAATCATTGCATTTTCTCAAACATTTATAAGAAAATAATAACTCTGAACCTACAAGAAATAGAAGCACCAGTGAATTTTCAAGACATTTTTCTATAGAAATCAATAGAAAAATGTACAGAGTGATTTGTGAAAAAAAGTGAGTACCTATACAATGTTTAAAATTATTGCATTTTCTTAAATATTCATGAAAAAAATCAATGACTCTGAAACTACTAGAGATAGTGATTAGAAATTATCACCATTGAATTTATCATAAATGTTCTATAGGAATCAATGAAAAATATACAGGATGATCTGAGAAAAAAGTTGATAGACGGTGTTAAAAATTATTGCATATCCTCAAAAATTCTTGAAAAAAATAATAACTTTTAGACTACAAGAGATAGTGATTTAAGTTTATCTTTTCATCCATAAAAAAATATATATACGGGTTGAATCAAACCTTCTGTCCATTATGGTAGAAATCAGTACGTTACCATAATTTTCACATAATGCGTTTTGAAAAACATGATCAATCATCATCTTCTCTACCAATATTGGCCATGTATTTTCACGAGGAAAGTTCCCAGAATGAAAGTAACAAAACATTCACTTATTTATCGCTGATTATGTGATATTACTCTCCAAGCACATTCTTCCACGTATGGAAAAAGTATACATAACTTTGCTTATTTTCTACATTTCTACTCGTATCTAATGGTGCGTTACACGATAATTTTTCGCTCTTGATTTATTCAAGCGGCTGGAAGTGGAGATTAGTTCGGGATTTTTTCTACTCGAACGGCTTTGAATTTATTTTACAACCGCGGTTTTTTTCAACGGAGCCTGAATAAAGTTTAACTGCGGAAGTTTGGAAATAATTCATGCCTTAGCGGAATGAAAGGAACTTTTTTTCGTTTGGTGAATGGTGTGCAGGAAAATGGGACTGTTTTTCGGTTTCACCTATACATACATGTTGGTTTTTTATGCCTTGGTCAAGTCGGAAACGAGCTTGGAATACGTCGTTTTCATTTTAAGAGTAATAATATACAGGATGGTAATCTAAAAAAAAGCAGCATTTGATTGTGTCCAAACCAATGATAGTATGAAGATTTGGCAAGACATGTCAATTTAGATATCGAGGAGGACAACTTTTGAGGTATCTGTTGTTTTTCTGGAATCAACCCCTCTCACGCCCTGGGTAGCTACCCCTGAAATTTCAAATAGCAACCCTCATTTATTTTGCGATTTTTCAAATCTTCATGTAAATCTCAATAGGCTACATCTCTTTTTTTTTAAATAAAGTACATAACTTTACAATTGTTCTGTTTGTGAAATTGAGAATTCCAATAAAAAAAGGGATTCATCTAGAGATACATAAGGAACTCAAAAATGAAAAGAAATAGGAGTTTGCATTCAAAATCTCAAGGTAGGCGCCCTGAAGGTTAGGGGGTTGAAAGTATTATGACAGTCAACACCTCAAAAGTTGTCCTCATTGATATCTGCATTGATATCTTTCACAAAATCTACCGACCGTCATAAGTTAAAGAAATTATGATTATTGCTGTCTGTTTGGAAACAATTGTGAGGTTATGTAGTCCAATTTGAAAAAAAGTGATGCAACTTATCAAGAATAGCATGAATATTTCAAAAATCACGGAATAAATGGAGACTGCTATTTGAAATTTCAGGGGTTACCCTCAAAAGATACCTCAAAAGTTGTACCCGTCGATATCTAAATTGACCAAATTTTCATGCTGGTCCTTTTCAGATTGTCACCCTGTATATTTTATGATACTATGTTTATATGGCTGTAATTTATCAGCAGAATTTTATTGAACTCTTCAATTACCCCTCAGGTCCATAAGAATCAATCTTTATTACACGATAATCGAATTATTAAAAGCACTTGCATGTGATAGTAGAAAACGTTTTTACAACTCCTAATAACATAGTGGTACCGTTTGGTACATATGAACAAAGCTGACAATGTACAGAAAGATTTGTACAAAGTCAGCTTGGCGAACGAAATTCCTTTGTATTGCGCAGTGACGTCATCTGCGGTAATGTTTCTATGTTTACCACAATAATATGCAGAACGTAGCTTTTTGTGGTTAAGTGTCCCGATCGGTATTATTTTTTTTTTAAATCGTGACATAAACCACGGAAGACGAATCTAAAATAATAAAAATGCTTGCTTGTAGCACATATTTACACAAAATCCTATACTATCGTCTTGGTCAATAAATTTCAATTTAACTGTCGACAGCCAACTGATAGTAAAAGTACAGTTTTTTGTTATGGTTTTCGTGATAATGGTACGTTGAGAACGATAAGGAGAGAGTGTGCTGATTTATAGATTGATATCGAGATTATTGGCGTTAATAAATATTGAGCTGTTGGATTTGATTATAGGTTGAGGTAGATTTCAGATGGTTTACCGATTGAAAGGCAAGTTTCTCTTTTTTTGTTGCTATGAGTACACTGTAACAAAATTTACTCTAAATTGACTGTAAAGTTCCAGTTATTTCTGACGATTTTAAGTCGTTTTACGAGTGCTTATCTGTGTAGTTCAGGGATAAACATCTTCAAAGCCATATATTTTAATTGATCGTTGCATCAATATGCATATGTTGAGCTCAAAATACCAAGCATGTTTACCGTTACTTTAAAATAACTTACTTAACGATTTAAGACACTAAAATGATACGGGACGGATAAGTCTACGATATAGCTTTATATTGATTAACGGAAAATGATACTTATACTTATCGTTGGCTTGCATTTACGGAACTTCATCTTTATTCAACGAGCTTCTATTTTCGAATTCTTTAGTATATGTTCTTAATCCAGAAAAGATGTTTTAGCATATGAAAATTGAGCGATTTTCCAAACGCCATTTTCTTTCCGCACCCTTATGCATTGATAAGCAACGTTATTACTTCCATTAAGTAAACATGGTATTTTTTATGAGCAATAAAGTTCGTATTTTGTTATTGAGTCCCTTTAGTTGGATATTTTGTTAAACTGGAAGTTCTTCAAAATAGGATCAATTTGGTTATACATTTTTTTCAATATTTGATGGGTCTCATCCTATTGATCATCTCAATAATTTTATCATGGCAGGATTTACGTAAATTCGTCTATAACGCTGCAATAAATCCGTTCTAGGATTCGAAAAACGTGTTATCCTGTGCTGCAGGGCAAATTTCACACTTTTCATATCCTTGTAATTAATTGTTTTATTCATTAACCGATTACGACTCTCTACCGTGCAGTGATAAAGCAGACAGTCGTTGTGACAACAGCTGTTAGACACTAAAATTAACAGTGTTATTATTGTTTTATTAACTCGTAAAGATGAGAACGAACAAGGGGAACCAAGAATTCAGTAACAATTAAAATGAAAATGAAAAAAAGTACTGCGATTCATTCAACATGAATGACTCCAGATTTATTGCTAGAATTTTCCATATCATGCCTTTTGTCCATCAAATATATTTGCATGGACAACCATTGAATTTCAAAAGTTCATCAAAGGGTATCTTTTCGTTTATCTTATCAGCTAATATTGTTATCATTCACAAGTAGAACGTTGCTACTTTAGGTTAAATATAATAAATACAAAGTATGATCACAAAAAAATCTAAAAAATTAAATGAAAACTTATTCTCCATTTCACCCTAGACACATTTATAATGAACAGCTATAGTGTCTTGATTTTTTTAAAAAGGCACACGTTTTTATTTACTAGTGCTCTGAATCGAAGTATAATGTGGCTTCGTATTACGCCTAATTTCATGAGACAAAGTATACTACGATTCAGAGCAGCATAACTGTATAAATAGTCTTGCGTACAGAAAGAAATAATGTAAGGATTTTTTTCAAATAAACAATTGATTAAGAATCTTCTCTATTATCCATTTAAATTTGAAATTCTACATTTAACAAGTGATAACGTTAAAAAAAGTGCGTACCAAGTTCTTGGTTATTTTTTTTATTTTTTCGAGCAAAGACGATGGTTAAAGACTAAAGAGTGTTATCAATTTATGGAAGTTTAAACACATGAACAATAATGATATTATGGCGAATTATAAACAGATTTCAGTGGACATGTGCAGTATTCAGGGAGACCTTCTTATGTAGAACTTAAAAAAAATCTCTAAACGAAAATATAACTTGACAAATAATATTTTGAAAAATCAATAAGCAAATGCAAAAAATCAATATTAAATCAATAGTGTTTCATTGATAACGTTTTCAATTGGGTACGTAAACTCTTCAGACTATTCACGATCAAAAGCTCAAAAAATAGCCATGCTCTGAATCGTGGTATACTTTGACTCATGAATTTGCACATGAAAGGGAGTCAAAGTATACTGCGATTCAGAGCACTAGTGCTCTGGATAATTGTATAGAATGCCAATACGCTTCTAGGTGTCACCGATCGAAAATTCCAACTGAGATTCATCGTTGGAGTTTCGTAGACTGCTAGAAAATCGATCGCCTTTTTCCAACTTGCCTCCCTTTCTCGGTTGGTTTTTGTTTCTGATCCAAGGAATTTTGGCAAATCGCTTTAGAGACACGATTTTCAAAGATGCCGACAGGAGTGAACCAACTATATTAGGTGTGTTTGTTATGCTCCACTAGTGCACACGAAACTACACTTTTCTTGCTTGCGGCGTTAGTTATGCTGTTAGTGCAAACAGTGTAGAGTGTTTGTTATATCAGGGTAGTTTGCCCATGAGTGCACTCGCTACCCCAGGTCAAGAGGAGGTGTGATAAGTGTAGCGTGGTGTAGAATTTTGTGTATTTTGTAAACAATCTGATGAATAATAAAGATAAACAAACAAAAAGGAAAATTCGTAGTGAAGAATCAGTGCGGATTTTACCAAATGAATTAAAATGGGTGATGGGCTTCAATCAAGCATAATATGAAATATTTTTATTCACTCAAGATGCAAAAAGATCCGAAACTGGTTTGTATTGATTTGAATTTTTAATTCTCCTTTCCTGCTTAGTTTTGGAGTTTGCAACACTGCTCATAAACTCTCAAAAATCAACATTAGCAGCATTCACGATAATGATCCCAAGCCAAGCTGCAGTGGCTTATCTGGTAGAGCATGCTTGCTTAAATCCAACCCAACTGTTGATAAAGTATTAACTAAATTGTTGATATCAAGATATTTCGTTGAAAATTTCCTACCAGTCAATTCTAACCAATCATAGGCTTGCATTTTATTATGTTGCTAAGGCAACGACCTAATTCTATCGGAAATCACCCTGCTCATAATCACGTGACTGAAATCGCCCTGGCTTTGCATCTGGATGTAGCTCCCATATGATTACAGTGTTGCCGTCTCCACTCTCCCTAACAATCCCAACCCAACCCAACTTTCACAGTCAGAGATAAGGCAAACGGCAACACTGTGGTTGGTGCATGGGAGCTACATCCAGCCGCGAGTGCTTCACAGCTGTTAAAAACACTGACAAATATTTTTGATAAATGATTTATTTTCAACTTCCAATACAAAGTTGCAATGTTATCAATTATTGACAAGATTGGATATAACTTCCAAATGTTTTATAAAATCCTGATTCCCTTCTTTCTTCCCCAATGGCGAGTAGAGTAAGGAGCCGTTGGTTTCTTCCACTAGATGCGAGGTGAGTCCTGGGTTATGTTTTTTCCAATGATCAGTTTTGGCATGAAATTTTTTTGCCGAATCTCCCTAGAGCTCGAATTAATAATCCGAAAATTTGTTCTCGTTGCGAATTTTTCAAGAAAATTCGCAACTCGACAAAATTTCCGGAAATAATTCGAGCTCCGGGTAGATTATGAGTGAAAATTTCCTACCAGTAAATTCTAACCAATCATAGGCTTGCATTTTATTATGTTGCTATGGCAACGACCTAATTTTATCGGAAATCACCCTGCTCATAGTCACGTGACTGAAAGATTAATAAGTGGAAATCGCCCTGGCTTTGCATCTGGATGTAGCTCCCATATGATTACAGTGTTGCCGTCCCCACTCTTCCTAACAATCCCAACCCAACCCAACTTTCACAGACAGAGATAAGGCAAACGGTAACACTGTGGTTGGTGCATGGGAGCTACATCCAGCCGCGAGTGCTTGACAGCTGTTAAAAACAATGACAAATATTTTTGATAAATGATTTATTTTCAACTTCCAATACAAAGTTGCAATGTTATCAATTATGGACAAGATTGGTTATAACTTCCAAATGTTTTATAAAATCCTGATTCCCTTCTTTCTTCCTCAATGGCGAGTAGAGTAAGGAGCCGTTGGTTTCTTCCACTAGATGCGAGGTGAGCTGGGTTATGTTTTTTCTAATGATCAGTTTTGGCATGAAATTTTCTTGCCGAATCTCCCGCGAGCTCGAATTAAAAATCCGCAAATTTGTTCTCGTTGCGAATTTTTCAAGAAAATTCGCAACTCGACAAAATTTCCGGAAATAATTCGAGCTCCGGGTAGATTATGAGTGAAAATTTCCTACCAGTAAATTCTAACCAATCATAGGCTTGCATTTTATTATGTTGCTATGGCAACGACCTAATTTTATCGGAAATCACCCTTTTCATAATCACGTGACTTAAAGATTAATAAGTGGAAATCGCCCTGGCTTTGCATCTGGATGTAGCTCCTATATGATTACAGTGTTGCCGTCCCCACTCTTCCTAACAATCCCATCCTAACCCAACTTTCACAGACAGAGATAAGGCAAACGGCAACACTGTGGTTGGTGCATGGGAGCTACATCCAGCTGCGAGTGCTTGACAGCTGTTAAAAACAATGAGAAATATTTTTGATAAATGATTTATTTTCAACTTCCAATACAAAGTTGCAATGTTATCAATTATGGACAAGATTGGTTATAACTTCCAAATGTTTTATAAAATCCTGATTCCCTTCTTTCTTCCTCAATGACGATTAAAGTTAGGAGCCGTTGGTTTCTTCCACTAAATGCCAGGTGAGTCCTGGGTTATGTTTTTTCCAATGATCAGTTTTGGCATGAAATTTTCATGCCGAATCTCCCTAGAGCTCGAATTAAAAATCCGGAACTTTGTTCTAGTTGCGAATTTTTCAAGAAAATTCGCAACTCGACAAGATTTCCGGAAATAATTCGAGCTCTAGGAAGATTATAAGTGAATAAATCTCTGCCAAAAAAAAAGTAACTTCGTTACAATGCAAGAAAAGGTGCAAGGGATGTCGCAATACAACGCATTTTTCCAGAAATATTATGGATCAATCTCATTCAACACTACTTCTCCAACAAAAATTGTCGAGGACCAAATAAAAATGCCAAGCACACCTCAGCTGATGACCTTCCCAACGAAAACTTATAAAATAGCTACGTGGGCTTCAACCCGAAAAACAAATCCCCTTAAAGATAGCTCACGGAAGAGCCATAAACAAACCGGCTTAGGTGGATTCAACTGGGCGTAAATAAAACTGCATCTCTCGTATAAAGAAATGAATGTTGACAAGTACCGCTACAAGCAGTAGGTCAGCAAGAACAACGCTCTCGGGCCTTTGCTTCAGACCCAACGGCATTACTTTTACTTTGAAGTCAAGATAAAAAAACTGATTTGGGTTTTACTGGCGGCACAAGGTTTATTCATTTTGATAGTCGTTTAGTGACAATAATGAAGTGAAAAATTTAACTGATTATTTCCAAGAAAGCCAATAATAGTGTTGGGCAAATTCAATTTAGCTAGAGTGGTTTGGAAATATGTTTATGATGTTTCCACTGACAAAAGACAAAAGCTCGATACCAAGACTAAATTTCCAATCCACTTATTGGCAATTTTGCTGTGAATACAACGAAGCTGCGTATTTCCATCTGATTTTCAACAAAGTAGAACAGATTGAAATGGCATACGATTTAATTATTTTCCTATTTCGTGTAAAGTGAATTTCAGCATCGATATTCTAATAAACTAAACGTGACTTATAACTCAAGTAGTGAAAGTCTGTTTATAGTAAGGTTATTGCCTGCAAAACAAGATAAATAGGAATTTGTAGGAATTATCAGTACACATGTTTTTGAAGCAGTTAGATATTAAAATATTATTTTTGTAACAGGTGGGTAAGTCAACAACTCATATAATGTACTCGGCAACTCCTCAACAAAGCTTGTTTTCGAATATATTTAGTAGGACAAAACTGCACAGAAATTCCAGTTTTACATACAAGCCATATGGGCCCCAGAATAAATGCCATTCTGTTCCATTTTGGTCGACATTGTTTCTCGAATTGTTTAAATTTATAGAATATATTTTAGCGTATTTGAATTGGATTGCTTTATTTTTTGTTACGCCATGTGGACAGGCTTTTTAATTGGATTCGATTATGTTGTGCAAATTATGACTTTTTCTCGTATTGTTCTAATCATAAGCTTCTAGCTGACCTCCATGAATCCAACGTTATTAAATTTAATAATCCAATTTTCAACAAAACAAACAATTGCACGAACCTATCATAAAAACAATTCTGAACTAACTGAATTCGCGTTTATCGCATCTCTGTGAAATTATATCATTAAAGCGTCTTCAACATCGGCCATAATGAAGTAACTGGAGCATAGTGTATGAGCGTTCCAGCGAAACACTGCTAATTAATCTAATCTAATTACGTTATTATGGCTCATTATAAAAGATTTATTTTAACTGGCAATGCTGTAGACTAGTTTTTTGTGGAAAAGTACGTGATTTGTTGCCAGAAATTTTAGCATTTGGTTTGCTGAAAGCCGATAACATATGTAATCATGGTTTAAGCATAAGCAATTGCGATTAGCTTTGCTAGTTTATGTTATTATTCATCATAAATCCGGTTTAAGTTCAATTTAAATATACAGGGTGTCCGGAAATCACGCGTCAGGATTTTGGTGGGCGATTCTACATGAAAAATTAATGCAACAAACCTCTATACAATTTTTTCAAAAACTTCAAAAATTTTTTCAAAGTACGAATTTTTAATTATTTAAGGTACGGTTAATGTTTAAAGTCGTTTTTCTCGGAAACCGTTAATTCTACGATGATGCAACACGAGCACCTTTTTAAAAAATATTTTGATGCTCTTTACTAATTTGACATCCAAATTTATAAAAAGATTAAAACAAAAAAGTTCTAAGTAATTTTCCTAAGGTGAAGGACAGCTTCAGCCTTTTGTCATCGACGACTAGCGTCAAATTAATAGGGTGAATACAAAGAAACACTAGTGACATGCATGCAAAATTTGGCGAAAATCATTACACTAGAAAAAAAGTTATTAAAAAAAAATGAAAAAAAAAATATTTTTTAACACCCTGTATCTTCCTTAATTTTGAGTTTTTGAAAAAATTGTATAGAAGTTTGTTGCATTAATTTTTCATGTAGAATCGCCCACCAAAATCCTGACGCGTAATTTCCGGACACCCTGTATTGCTGTTATCAATAATTATCGTGTTAATGAGTAACTATAGCTCAAATGTCATCAAGGTAACTGATTTTTTCTATGCAAGAAGCGACTTGTGATTTCACCCCCACCTCACCACCTACCTTTCAAGAAAAAAAAAGGCTTTCACAGGTCTAAGCGATATAAAGCTATGTTATACCGGTAAAACCCTTCTTGGGATGCCTCATCCCAGAATTTATTCTGTAAAACTGGCTCTCCTGGAGAGATGATGGATAACGTGGTCCTTCGGGCCGAAATCGACCGGTCACCCACTCTGGGGAAGGGGATATAGATCTTGTGCCTATCGCTATGGAGGGGCCACACCAGGTGAACGTCTCCAGGTCAATGGGCCCATCTCTGGAAAGCCCAAAGCAACTGATAGCTTTGATCACCACCTGTTACTAGTCAAGTTTAACTGGTAGTTCACGTGAGCGTACGACATGGAGACTAGTCTAACTTCTGACGTCCATCCGTGAAACCCCGAAAATGGATAGCTGATCCTGAACCTAGTCTGGGCAAGAGATTCTCCTTGAAGAAGGTTCGGAAGTCAGCCAATAACAAGGAGAGGAGCTTACCTATCGCTAGGAGGGTTGATACTGCTTTGTTGATGGCAGTCCTCCTTAAAACTTCGTAAATACCCTATACCGGAGATCGGAATGACTGGACCAGAACCTAGGTAAGAATTTTCCATCAACAAGTACTAAGTTAGCATGAACCCATCACGAAGGCTTCTATTAGGAGTTGGAGACATGGTTTCAAAGCCGGATAGTGCTCCTCAGCAACAGCAGTGGGATGGAGACTTCCGTTCTTACGTGCATATCCCTTAAAGGATTATGGGCTGATTCGTCACTTGTGTCGAGGTCTGAGGCACCACTTGAACCAAGAACATCGCTTGCCGCACCATAATCCAGCCTGCGGATCAGGAAAGTAGTCTTTTGTCGGGGATAACGCTTACCTAGTATCCAAGAATAACTTTCTGCCAGGAAGGCATTCAGGAAATGTTATCCAAAAAAGTTATCATGTTCTATAGCCAATTGTGATTCACAGAGTCCAGACCTGGGAAGTCCATTCCATTCCATTGGATTCTTCAGTCTTGACACCATTCCAGTCTTTGTATCTACCCTTCGCTCAAATGTTCAGTGGCACTGTTTATCAGGTAACTCACTTCTTCGGTAGGAACCATTTTATATCCTCTTTCTATGATCCGTGGGTAGACTCTTTTGATGGCGTCCGGATGTCTCCTGATTCTGACATCGTTGCCTCTATAATGCCAAAAATCTTAAACCAATACAACACCGCTGCTACCACCACCATCTCATATATGGACTTGGACTTCAAATTTCCTTTTCCAACCATTTTGAATTGCTCAATTTGGTTCATGACTGTGTCCAGTCAGATTAATCACTGGTATTTTGATTATGAATTTTGCTGGATAGAGGATCGCGAACATTTTGTATTCATGCTCCACTGAAACACTCCAAGCAGCTATCCCATTATGCTTTCCACTTATATTCTGTCTTCCTGACACTCCGATTCCCGATTTTTATTCAAATTTAGTATTTGCGCTAACCATTCACGTCAACCTCATGACCCTGAAGATCCTCAAAGTCCCACATCAATGCTGTCATCCCCATGATCTACACAACAAACTCCGGTCCAAGTGAAGTTAAATTTGTTGAAGACTGGTAAGCAATGCCTACCACCTCCGCAATAGCGTCTAGAGTACAGTGTAACGAAGGGCTCTGGACCATATGATTTTTTATTTGAACTTTCGAGCCAGACTATCCTTTCGATCTAAGCGATACTGTTAAAGAGTTCTCGTGAAAGACCAACGGCAAAGTCTGGTGATATGGATCAGTTTGGATGCTATTTTATGTTAATCCAAGGTTTGCAAAACTTGTTCACTGTCGATAAGAAGCTGTTCTGTTTGGAAGACAGTTGCTCCCGTGCCCGTGTTTGTTACATAAGTAACCTATTTATATCACCTAAGTGGTGATATGGTTTTGCTGGCGCCATCTCATGGTAAGAATGTAAGACGAGTGAAAATAGATTCAAGGTCTGCATCTTCCAATTATTAGATGTTATCAAGATGAGTCAACCATGCAAGTATCGACAAAAGACTTACGTTGAACATGAACAATATCACCGATATCCATCATCCACTTCACAATCGCGTCCAATACACGATCTTCTGCTTTTAATTTCCTGGTTATAAAACAATCAGATCATCCCACATTTAGACTCGTAATTGAGCTGCAAAGGTTACATTTGCTCTGCAGTTAAAGGTCACTTTACGTAACGTCCCTTCGGGAAAAGCTTCATTTTTCCAATTTTCGACATCATGATGCAATATCATCATGCAAAGAATGCATATTATCACTATTAGTATTATATAAGCTGTAATGAAATAATGGCGGTACGGTAAATTGATGGGAAAGTGTGATTAGTAATATATTAAACATGAAAAGGAGTGGCATATTGGCATTCTTTATCTGTGTGTAAGATGTGGTTATCTACGGTTAGAATAGGTTGATAAAATGATCTGTTGCGTCGAGAAAGTGAAATTAATTTTGATCTGAATGTTTAAAAAAGTTAATCGAAAGAGATGAGATATCTGTTCATAGGAATGATGCATTTATTTCAAGCTTCCTGCTGCGCTGCAAAAAACAAACCCCTCCACCAACTCCTGACAATGGAAATGACATTGACCTGCAACTATTTTCCATAAATTCCCCATTTTTTCTTCCACCAAGCTGAAGGCAATTTCAATTATGAGAAACCGTAGACGACATGGCCGTGTTAGTCGCAGAGTTACGAGCGACATGCAGCGCTGAACGAGCGCTTTTTATACCGACAATCCTATGAAATTGTTGGAAAATAAAAGCGAAAGTTGTTCGGTCCTTTATTGGATTGCCTGCGACAAGTACGACAGAAATCAGTTAGGTTTATGGTCGGGTGTGTTGGAGATTGTATAGGGATTGGGGTATAATGCAAAGTTGACAACGGAGGACCAACATATGTCACCACTCAAAAACTAATTCAATTAAACACCCTCTTCATTTATTCAGATTCGAGTCACAACACCGGAATATTCAGATTTTATTAGCATTATGAAACATTCCAACCTTTGTTTTTACCTTAACTGTATATTTATAGGTTCTATTTTTTACCTGCTGCACCTATAACGGTGCATGCCGCCTGTGCATGAGAAATCGACACTTGGATAAGAGTTATTTTATTTTGATTACGGATTTAAAAGTATCAATCGGTCGATCTTACTGAGAATTTTTTTATGGTGGGAAACGTATGTGGAACCGCTGTGGCTGTGTGTGAATATACTTTCATTAACATTGATCGATATTGATTTAAGTAGCCTCCATCTACAGTGATTTTCCTCCTTCCCTATCACGTTACCTCTCAGGAAATATCTGCCGCATCTGCGCTATGTGGACTCTATCATTGGAACCAAATATCCATGAGGTTTTGTTCCTGGGTGACGGTTGTATAATGTCCATCCTTCTCAAAAAAGTACAGTCCAATCAGGTTCCCAAAATGTGGCACAGGCACACCAAACAGTCGCTTTCAAAGAATGAAAAGGTCTTTTGTGAACTTGTCGTGGGTTATTGTCCAGCCAATGAAAATTTGTTGAGTAATGATGAAAGCGCATCCCTGAAAACAATCTTCTTTCCCCCATATTCCCAATTTTTCAGTTTTCTTAGGTTCCTAGATCAGTGATTCCTTATATTCTCTTAATTTTCAAGGTCCCTGAATTCTTAACATTCAAGATTCTGTAGTTTCTCGATCACGTTATTTTTTCTGGAACAACCTCACTCAAATATTTATTACTAGAATAATACCACTCTTAAGAACTGAAACTTGGTTTCAAAAGTCAAATATCTGATTGTTATGATGATGAGTAAGTCATCAATTAGTTTTCGTCTCCACCATATCGGTTATGGAAATAGCTCATCGACATGTCAGAGAACGGAGAAAGTTTCATTCTCCTTTCGAGCTGATTCTTGAGCTGACTGGGCAGATGTCCATCAGGGTGCTCTACACAGGATCGTGTGTCATCAACGAAGAACAGCGCAGAAATCTGTATTCTTCATCCGCTGTCCCATATGATACTTCCTCCGTCAACCACACCGATCGCTATCGACTCATAGCATAACTAAACGGAAGAGTTCCTACCTCACAAAAAGAAACGTGTATCAGGACTGCAGAAGTGGGCGGAGATCAGTGCGCCGCGTCTCTAGACACATCAAATCCTTCCTACTGGGACCATTATATCGGTTTTTTCATTGTTATTCAAATTGTTCAATTGATTAATGAATAATTAAAAATATCATCTACCCTTTGAGGCTTGACTGAAAGTCAATTAATTTGGCATAGATTAACAAAACAATCAATCACCACGATGTATACAAGTGACATTATTGTGGAAATAAATCACTTTTGAGTCAGTTTAGTTCAGTCACTTTTGGCAAAGAAATCATAAATAATTGTCAGTAAATAAAATAGTTCAAGTTGGACAATGTTTTTCATAGTCGAAAAATTGATATAGTGGGGGGATTTGGTTTGGATGTACAACCCACAGAGGCGACGTGGGAGGGCCCGTATGAGATTCAGGAGCAAAACAATGACGTCGTACCAAGAATCGGAAGCCACCATGAGGAAAACTGAGGGTTGTTCACTTCAACCGTTTAGTTTGGTATGCTGGGAACCATGACGATCAGGATGCTCAAGATCAGGTCACCCGAGAAAGACAAATCATTGGAGACTTTCATGTCTCTATACTCCAATGGCCGGAACGTCCCGAATGGCGTAGTCCAACAAAGGCAGCTGGATTTCTTCAGAGCACCAGCCGAATATGTTTGCTCACTGAGTCACTGAAGACCTCAGCTTGAAGAGTAGACTTTCGGAAAACTGGACCATATGCGACGACAAAGGCCAAAAGTGGGAAAGGTGCTCCAAATCAAAGAAAGGACACGACACCGGTTCTACCTCGTAACCACAATATCTGACCATCTTCAGTGATGTGTGGAGAGGCCTTAATCATCTTCGAAACTTGATGATGGTACAGGACCTGCTGACTCATTTGGCAATCTCAAAGATGACCAATGACCAAGTGGTTTGGCGAGTGGTGAGAGGCATGCTTGAGGTGATCTTCAAGGAAAGTGCCATCGACATCCTGGTGTGCTGCTATCCTCTCCGGAGGACAAAGCAGATTTGCTGACAACTGCCGACACCGACATGGAGACATTCCGGAACAAAATGCTCTAAGGAGGGAGCAATATGAGGGAACATGGCCAGATCTAAAGCCCGCCATTTGAGGAAGGAAGTCAGTTGTGATCTAGCGATCGTTGCATTGATTGTGAACGGGCAGTGTTAAAGATATCATAAATAAGTGTCTGTACATACATAATTGTCAGTAAATGAATTAATTAGAGCGAAAATTTCCTACCAGTCAATTCTAACCAATCATAGGCTTGCATTTTATTATGTTGCTATGGCAACGACCTAATTTTATCGGAAATCACCCTGGTCATAATCACGTGACTGAAAGATTATTTAGTGGAAATCTCCCTGGCTTTGCATCTGGATGTAGCTCCCATATGATCACAGTGTTGCCGTCCCCACTCTCCCTAACAATCCCAACCCAACCCAACTTTCACAGACAGAGATAAGGCAAACGGCAACACTGTGGTTGGTGCATGGGAGCTACATCCAGCCGCGAGTGCTTGACAGCTGTTAAAGACAATGACAAATATTTTTGATAAATGATTTATTTTCAACTTCCAATACAAAGTTGCGATGTTATCAATTATGGACAAGATTGGTTATGTTATAACTTCCAAATGTTTTATAAAATCCTGATTCCCTTCTTTCTTCCTCAATGGCGAGTAGAGTAAGGAGCCGTTGGTTTCTTCCACTAAATGCGAGGTCCTGGGTTATGTTTTTTCCAATGATCAGTTTTGGCATGAAATTTTCTTGCCGAATCTCCCTAGAGCTCGAATTTAAAATCCGGAAGTTTGTTGTCGTTGCGAATTTTTCAAGAAAATTCGCAACTCGACAAAATTTCCGGAAATAATTCGAGCTCTAGGGAGATTATGAGTGAAAACTTGTCACAGTACGAAACCTTTCAGTTGGCTAAACCAATTTGGTTATCTGATTATTATAGAATGATTTTCTTTTTTCATGTATATACTACCCTTTTGGATTAGTTATTACACGGTTACTCAGTACTATAATATGGTGTCAGAGACGTTCATTTTATGTTAAAGTCTTTTATAATGATATGTAAATAAACCTTGATTACCCAACCAAGACACAGACCCAACAACGACGTCTGAAGAGTACCTATGCAAGGTCACCCTGTTGGTTCTAGCATGGCGGATGGCTGTTAATTACAATAAAAATGCAGTCTTGGGCTAATAAGCAACTTGTACCTGAAGTAATAAAATCTACGAGCCAATTAGATTTGAATGTTTGTAACAAAATTTACGTGTCTTATGTCAATAATTTCTCAAACCAACCATAAAGTTTCTTCATAATAAAGGAAGTCATTTCATACACGAACCATTATTCCGAATCTAATTTTCCAATGTGGTAAACAGAAAAAACAACCAAATCATCTATCGCCAAAGCAAGCTGAACGGAATAACCGCTAGTCTGCTTCTTTTCTCATTTTATCGGTGTTTTTCACTTGGATGTTTACGGTACAATCGACCACTTTGGTGATGGTACTACGTTCACTTCCATATCTTGGTCGGCAAATTATATTCTATGATACAGAAGCTCTATGAAAGGTCGGGTATTTATTTCAGAATTGATTGAAAGTTGTGAGGATAATAATGATGAGAATCTATGTTGTGGAGCGGCAAATACGAGCGTGCTGGTGATAAGGTCGTCACTAAACTGCGTCTTATCAGTGAACAAACCAAAAAACTCCTATAGCTAATTGAGTTCAGTCGCCTTTAATAACCGTTCTATTTCCCGAACAAACATTCCCAACAAATCGAAACAACAATAAAACTTCCTCTCTAACGCAACACAAACAAAAAACTCAATAATAAAAAAGTAACGAGCTCAAACTGATGCAAACTTTATTGTTGTTTGTTCTGTTTTATTGTTGACCCGCCTATAATTTTTGCGAAGAGATTCATTCAAAATTGATGTATATATTTGTTTTATATTATTATGAACGGATTTTTGTGACATATGTGAATCTCAGGAAGTTCCAAATTATTTGAGGCATGGCGCTGAAAAGTCACGTGATCATGATAGTCCGACGTCAGTCATTTAGTTGGGAGGATTGGAAATAGTGTATCTGACTCCATAAAATTGCATTTTATGGTATTTATATTGGAGGATGAATGGACGTCGTGGAACAAAAACAATCACTGAAATTGCAATTTTCAAAATACAGACTCTTGAGTTGTGTCACGCTGTCAAGCCGTACTCAACCAGATTATCAAGATTCATCGGCAAAGAATATTCTAAAAAGTTTTATTAAATCAGCTTTCATAAATTATTCAGAAGTGTCAACAAAGGAGGGATCGAGAAGATTACTCAAGGCATCTTGTTAAGGCTTACCTGTCAAAGCTATAATCTAATTTCAATATAACAATGACGAGACAAAATATTTAAAAAAAGCAGCATTGTTCCGCTATAAATCAATATAATGAAGTTGGAAACTTCCAAGGATCTTTTCCAACTTTCTCAGCTAGAAACCAGGTGACTCGAAGCCTTTTGGTGAGGACAGCGGATTATGACTTGTTACACGGTAAACCTCATTTAAAAACAAACCAGTTCTTTTAGTGACTAAGATCCTACTTTCCGTCCAGAATTGAGAAATCTAACAACAAAACTAGAGAACCTTGGTCCATAGTCAATGACCTTAGGGGAAAAGGTGGTTTGTCTCTTGTGGACAGCACCCTGAGTCCAGCTGACCTTGACTCGTTCTACTGCAATATTGCAAAATATTTGGCAAAATAGTACAACAGAGTGATCCCTGGGGTTATCTGAGTCACGTGTTGGTAAATGATACGTTTTTCTTTATTCCTACTACTGTTTGTGAGATTAGAGAAACGTTTTTGGACATCAATGGTAAGGAGGATTCTGGTGGGATGGGTCTTGCTGAGCTTGTCCAATGAAGCAATCCATGCTCTAGCTGAGGCTATTAATGACGGAAGTGTTCCCAAGCTGTCTCAAAAAGGTATTGGTCACGTGTTCACCAGGGGGGTGACCAGGAATCTTCAGGGAGCTTTCGGCACATATCGCTGCTGCCTGGTGAAGGTTAGGATAGTTTCTTTCTTGGATAGATTGGGACTGCTGAGTCCAGCGCAGTTTGGTTTTCAGGAGGCTCGTGGTACAAACGATGCTATCTTCAGTTTCTTGGAAGCTCTCTACAGCCGGCTTGATGATGGTCACTGTGTCGCGGCAGGATTTCGACTGCGTGTTCCATGAGATGCTGCTGAGGAAACTTGAAGATTTTAATTTTAGGGGTGTTGCTGTCAGGTGGTTCCGCTCTTATATGCTCGATTGTAGTCAGCCCGTGAGGTTTAATAACGTGGATTCATGGGTTCAGAGGACCAAAGAATTGATGCAGGAGTTCCTCAAGGCTTGGTGCTCGGTCCGATCCTGTTCCCTATATATCAACGACCTTTCCCAGCTCTCAATATCAATACCACTATTCTTTGGCATGATCCTGACATGGTTAGGTTGAAAGCCAGTGTTGAGAGGAACTTGTTAAATATAAGGCGATGATGTGATGACAATTTGTTATCCTTCAATGTTCCAAAGACTTGTGTTTTGGGCAAGGTCTGTCTTGAGTCTGGAATCATTTAATACATTTTTGGGTTTGCCCATTGACTGTTCTCTTAGATTCGAGAATCACGTATCAGCGTTGTGCAGCAAGATCCCATCAAATTTGTTATGCCTTGAGGATTCTCTCTAAAAACTTGGACATCTTCATAAATAGATACGGTATTTGTTACAAATCACTTTTCACAGTTCAAAAAAGGGCGATCAGGTGTGTATTGTAGAGTCAAGGTTTGTGAATCATGTCGACCACTCTTCGTGAAGCAAAGGATTTTGACATTGTACTGCATTTTTATTCTGGAGACGGTTTGTTTGGTCTTTAGAAAATATGGCAGTGGAAATACTACTAGAAGTAATCATCATAACAACCGTCAAAGTGATCTCTTGGTCTTGCCTATACCTCACTTGATCTGAGTTAGTCAAAACTTGTATAATATACTATCTCTTCACCTGCTGTGTTGCCAGCGATTGATAAATATGATAAAAAAGTAATAAGCAGGAATTGAATTGTCCAAAAATATCAGCACCTATTTTAACTCATTACAAATAAAATTTTGAATAAAGTCTCTCCACACGTGTTTTATGACCTTATATTATTGAAGCTCAAAGGGAATTTTTGTCACCTTCCTCATGTTGCTATTGCCGGACCGTTTTTAATGTTTTTTTTTTTTTTTTTAATGAAAGGTCTCTGTCCACAGATGAATCATGAAGTACCTATTTATTTTTTGGCTCATAATTATTCACATGAGTAAAATTATTAAATAGACAAAATGCAGGGTGTTACTTGATGACATGTCATAATTTTAAGGGGGAGTTCTTGGATAAATTTTGAGACGAAAACTTCTTATAAACTTGAATCTAAAAAAAAAATGAAAAAAAAATTTAAATAAAATGAAATAAAAATAAAAAAAATTAATTTAAAAAAATTGTATTCCTATACCATAATATCCTGTGGCAAAACTCAGTTCAATATCTCAAACCGTCTTTGGAAAAGGTATTGAAAACTGAAAATAAAATAGATCTTTAACACCCTGTATCTTAAAAACCAAGCATTTTAAGACCCAAGTTTATATGACCTTTTCGACTTTGAATTTATCCAGAAATACCCCCTTGAAATTATGACATACCATTAAGCAGCACCCTGTATAAGATGAGGACATCTACACCAAGGGTATAAAAGTAATGATGGAATTTTGTATCCAAAAATGTCTTATGACGTTTGTCAAATAGGTTGTCTCACTTCAAAATTTATGACTGCTCACAGCTCACAAAGAACCAAAGTACCAAAGAATCAAAGAACCAAAGAACCAAAGAACCAAAGAACCAAAGAACCAAAGAACCAAAGAACCAAAGAACCAAAGAACCAAAGAACCAAAGAACCAAAGAACCAAAGAACCAAAGAACCAAAGAACCAAAGAACCAAAGAACCAAAGAACCAAAGAACCAAAGAACCAAAGAACCAAAGAACCAAAGAACCAAAGAACCAAAGAACCAAAGAACCAAAGAACCAAAGAACCAAAGAACCAAAGAACCAAAGAACCAAAGAACCAAAGAACCAAAGAACCAAAGAACCAAAGAACCAAAGAACCAAGGAACCAAAGAACCAAAGAACCAAAGAACCAAAGAACCAAAGAACCAAAGAACCAAAGAACCAAAGAACCAAAGAACCAAAGAACCAAAGAACCAAAGAACCAAAGAACCAAAGAACCAAAGAACCAAAGAACCAAAGAACCAAAGAACCAAAGAACCAAAGAACCAAAGAACCAAAGAACCAAAGAACCAAGGAACCAAAGAACCAAAGAACCAAAGAACCAAAGAACCAAAGAACCAAAGAACCAAAGAACCAAAGAACCAAAGAACCAAAGAACCAAAGAACCAAAGAACCAAAGAACCAAAGAACCAAAGAACCAAAGAACCAAAGAACCAAAGAACCAAAGAACCAAAGAACCAAAGAACCAAAGAACCAAAGAACCAAAGAACCAAAGAACCAAAGAACCAAAGAACCAAAGAACCACAGAACCAAAGAACCAAAGAACCAAAGAACCAAAGAACCAAAGAACCAAAGAACCAAAGAACCAAAGAACCAAAGAACCAAAGAACCAAAGAACCAAATAACCAAAGAACCAAAGAACCAAAGAACCAAAGAACCAAAGAACCAAAGAACCAAAGAACCAAAGAACCAAAGAACCAAAGAACCAAAGAACCAAAGAACCAAAGAACCAAAGAACCAAAGAACCAAAGAACCAAAGAACCAAAGAACCAAAGAACCAAAGAACCAAAGAACCAAAGAACCAAAGAACCAAAGAACCAAAGAACCAAAGAATCAAAGAATCAAAGAGCCAAAGACGCAAAGAGCCAAGGAACCAGAAAGACAAGGGACCAACAAACCAAGGAACCAGAAAATTGAAGAGCCAAACACCAAGGAACGAGATAATCGAAGAACCAATGAATCAAAAAACCCAAAAGAACCAAAGAACCAAGAGATCTGGGAACCAAAGAACCAAGATACCAAGGAATCAAAGAATCGAGGAACCTAGAAACCAAGGAACCAAATCCAAGTCCAAAAAGAAAAAGCTAATACTTACATCTGTAGCAGCATATTATCATTTCCTTGACCAATTCTGTTCATTAATAAAACATAGTTTAGTTATTAATTTTAAACTCCTTCAAAGTACCAAATAACAAAGGAACCAAAATACCAAAAAACCAAAGAATCAAGGATCCTAGAAACCAAAATACCAATAAATCAAGAAATCGAAGATTAGCAAAACCAAAGAACCTGAATTCAAGTCCAAAGAAGATAAACAAATACTTACATTTGTAGCAGTATTTTTGCTTCGTTGACCAATCCAATTCATTAATAATAGTTAGCGAAACGCAAAACACAAAGACTATAATAGAGCATAGACCTACAGGGAAAGGGAACCAAGGTATGACAGAGCCAACGGACCAGGGAACCGAGAAATCAAGGAACGACAGAATCTAAGGAACCAAAAAACCAAAAAACTATGGAACCTAGAAACTGAAGAACCAAAGAACCAAAAAACAAAAAGCCATAGAATCACAGTCTGAACTCTTTGACTTCTATATTTAATGCCAATTTTAGCCTACTATCTGCGTGAATGTAATGTTTATACATTGAATCTGTCTCTACTTCATTGTCTCTAGTGTGTACATTAAGATGACTTTGTCAACAACTTCATGTTTTTTGGTAATACTTTGAGCTATTTTTTGACTTTGACTGACGATTTCATCAAAACCCATTTCAGCGGATTTGTTGCAATTATAAAAGATAATATCAATATACAGACCGGTTTTGATAATCTCGAACATTTTTGTCGATGAAATAAATGCATAAAATAAGGGGTAGGTCGGCCAATTTTAACGATCCCATGTGCGATGCCAGCTTTACGATATGAACGCACATAAATGTACATCCATTTTAATATCGGAGTGCTGAACATAAATTTTCTATAAAAATGATTTGTTTATGTATTTCAGTTCATGGAAGTTCAATTGATTGTCGTTAAAGAGTGGAAACATTTTTATCAATCATGCATCCACTCGAAGAAAACTCATCAAACAACTATGCAAATTCCATAAAATCAAACGTCTATGTTGAACGTTGAAGTTCCAGACACATCCATAATTCAAAATGTAAATTCGAACTCCAAGAATCTGCCAAACTTGTCAAAAACCGCGAAATTAATCTGAATGCATCAATACTCAAACTTCCTAAGACAACAGAACTTTTAATTGAAAAGTCAGACCCAATCAAGCCTGGTTAATAACAGACTTGATATCCGTTTAACCTGAAACGAAAGAAACAATATATTTTTAATTTCAGCTTAATGCATTCAGTGTCTAGCAGTAAAGAGTTGAGCCCGTGAACCAAATTAAAATTTCAAAAGCGTTCGCGACAGCTCTGTAGTCAAAGTTTTTTCCGCGGATTAAATGTTGAGGATTAACTAAATTCGTGCTTGCAGAGCTCCAGCTACTTTTTTCCTGCTGTAGTCGCTTTACCTACATAAAAGAATCGTCCAGACGGAGAGTTCTGAATGTAAATTTGTGATTGTTATTTAATAACTGGAGAGGTATTTGTGACAGTTTTTAATGCGATTAGGGCTATATTGATAAAATAAACAACTTTGAGTCTAACAGATTTAAACATATGTAATACGATGATCAATAATAATTTTAAGTGCACTTCATGTGTCTTTCTCTTGGCGGTTTGTAAATATTTATAGGTGAAAACTACGTTCTTAAGATAATGCATCATCATCACAGATGGTCAATTGCTTTGCTTCCATTTTCAATGGTTGTGAAACAAGAGAACATATGAGTTTGCAGAATTGAAGATGTATGAGCGGCAAATATTTCTTGATTGAATGTTCTTAATTTGGGCATGCATGGAACACAAAAATGTCCTCTGGACAAAATTTCTCTTCTAAATGTTTCCCAAATTCGTAGTGGTAAGCTCGTTGGTATATTTCTGAGAGCATCCGGGCTAATCAACGACGCCAAGAAGTTTGTCTCAACTCATCTGATAATATTGCTGAATAGAGGGTGGGGTCCTTAAGGTGCCAACATCCATGATACGGAACCAACAATTCAACGTCTCTTCCGAAAGACCTCTTAAAACCAGATTCTAAATTTTAAAGTTGGCGTTGGCTGGCCCAGGAATCGATCCTAGGATCAGATGCGTGAGTAGTCGATGCACTAACCACTGCGCCACACCGACGCCTCATTAAATTTTCATATTCTAGGTTTTACGTCAATGAGATGGGTGTTGTGATGACAGATTGAGAACATTGAATTACCCTTTTTTGTACAACCTACACGTAAAGTCCACTTTTCAATGCATGCAAAGCAGGCGGAAAGTCGCTAATTTTGGCAGCCGGGCCTAAAAGTAGGTCGCTTGGCAACGGTTCCTTGGATCCCAACGTCTCTGAATTTATTAACCACGTGACAGTCTAGCATACTAAAAAGAACTTATCACGTGACAATCTCGGTGACAATGAATCCGCACCACAAAAGAATACGGGAACACACCTATTGTAACCATGATTTGACAGTTGTCACTTGTCAGTTGTCTGACTTGTCAGCAGTGTAGAGTGTAGTGCCGTGTATGGATTATTTATTTTTGATTTTCATAATTATTCTTTTTCAAATGATTACAAACTGGTTGTACAAAAAGCATTGTTTGCACCACGGACGAAAGATGATTTTGACTCGGCTAATATCTGCCCTCGCTTCGCTCGTGCTGCTACTTATACCCTCGTCAAAATCATCTACTTTTTGCCCTTGATACAAAATGTACTATTTAGTGCAAAGTCATTCCTGCAGCTCTTCAAAAAGTATTTTCAAAATTTCAGTCCATACATCCATCACAAACTGTTTACATTAATTTGCAACAAATACCTCTGCTAATGCAGTGGCGCATGGTAATTAACCCAATATTAAAGCTTTTATATTTGGGTTTTGTGCTCATAAAATGATCAGATACCATAAAATACGGATAGAAAACAACACAATTATGGCAAAGCGTGGTAGATCGACGAAAAATCCAGTGTTCGCTGTGAAATGATTAGCTGATACAAATTTTGATATTCTTTACGCGTTATGTGCGTGTTTTCAATTTGCTGTTTTTATTGAGATCAGTATTTGAATGCAGTTTACTAATCAAACCATGTAACAGCATTTTTGGCAAAATATTTTATCGATCTCCTGATGCTTATTTACGCTAGAACATACAGTAGGTGTTACAAGAGGATAAATGTACTAAAAATTCTTTTGCTTGGTATAAAAATTACATTAGCTGTCAAGATTTTTTTTATTTATACAGAGAGACAAAAAAAACGAAATGTGGAATTTACTTGAAAAAAAAAAGTGCTGATATTCAATTTTTTTTTTGTTTTTGTTAACCTTTTAGTAGATTTTTTACAAAAAATAGGTTATTGGTGGTCTTCAAGTGTTTTTATGCATTTAATGGTTGATATTGTCTTTTCACATCTGACTTCTTTCTTAAAACTTTGTCTGCTTTGTCTTTATTATTTTTATCATTTAAACATGAGTGTTTATTTGAAAATCACTTGAAAAAACTAATTCAGATAACACTTTACTTTTTAATTTTATTTTGTCTTATTTTCAATTCCAGTTATATGATGCTGTCTTTTCGTTTGATAGGTTTTTCTGCTGTTTTTTTTTATTTATCGAGGTTTTTTATTTTATAATGATTTTAACATTTTCTTTGTTTTATCGTCATTTCCAGTTGGATTTAATGGATTTTTTCTCCAGTTTTCAATAAAATTATTGAAGTTTTCAATGCTATGAACTTTATTTCCTTTTTTTTAATTTTAATTTAACGAATCTTTTGATGAAATTTCTCGCTGTTTTCATATTTGCTTCCGCTGATTGAGGTTTTTGATTCTACACCTGTTTGGAACGTGATTTTTACCCATTTTCATATTATTATAATAATATCAACTGAATTATAAACTATCAAAAATTTACAAAAATTTGAGCAAACCAATCCAAAAGTTAAACAGACTGATAAAGCTAATTCAAAAGTGAACAAAACCTACTCAAAACTAACTTAAAGTAATCCAAACTGACCAAAATTAAAGCAATCTAATCAGGTCTAACACAAAACTAACGCAAGTTTGGTCAAACAAACCCAAAACCAACAAAAACTTATGAAAACCAGTAGAAAACTACCACAGAAATAACCAACTTACAGCAACCGAAAAATAACCAAATATACACAAACAAAAGTTACAAACATTTCCAAAATTAACGCAAACTGACCTAACCCAAAAGTGACTAAAACTGATCAAAAGTAAAGCAAACTGACCAAAACTAACGCAAAACTGACCAAAAGTCTCCAAACTATCAAAAATTTGACCAAACTTGCTCAAAAATAATAATAAAAACTGACAAAAATGTAATTCAAAAATAACCAAAGCTAACGCAAATTGACGGAAACTGACCAAAAAGTAACACTGACCAATACAGCTGCTCAAAAAATACAAAATTGTGATTTTGTCTAGAAAAAAAATATCTTGAGATATCAAAATCCAAAATGTCATTTCTGGTGAAGTTTTCACTTATTTTGAACATTCAATTTTCCATAAGAGACTTCAATTATTGAGATCCACAAAAATAGTCAATAGTCAAAAGTATGTTTAGTGTCCCTTATGTAATTGATTATTCCTCTTAAACCAAATAAAAATTTTCTATTTTTTTGAGCAGCCCTTTTTTTTTTTGTAATATTTTATCAACAGCTATCGTGTTGTTGGTATTTCAATTTCATGTCAATGAGGCAGAATACGTGTAAATGATGATGTTCATTTTTTCGTTGTGGCTATATCAATTTACAAAAATTTACTTTCTTTTCCTTTAAATATACAAGGAATCTAAAAAAATGTATATGATAGATCATTTTTTCGAAACAATTGATGTTTTCAGCATGAATGATTTCTTTTTTACAAAATCCATTAACACTGACTAGTTTTCTCTTAGATAGCACACTTTTTGTTGCATACAGTACCGTTGATTATCACTTTCATTTACATTAGTTTTTGCTTTGTATCATTGATTTTACAGTTAATAACGTAATTATCTGGGATTTCTCCTTGATTTTGTGAATCATGTTTTGATTTAATTATAATCGCGATTTCTTTCTTATTATACAAGATTAAAGATTTAATTGATTCATACGATATTATACTAAAACCAAGTGACCTTGAAAATTAAATCTACCTCTCACTAATACAAATTCTCTAGTTCCTCATTGCAGTCATCAAATTCGCACCATATAATCTATGATCTGACCTTAAGATACACCAGACTTTTTCACGATTGAATGAGTGATTAGAAGATTGCTTCCTGTTGTTTTAGATGTAGTAAAATGAGCCACGTCGAGTTAAATTAATTAAGAAAAGAGGACGTCCCTCTAGGATTTGTATGACACGGATTCACTAATTTTTTGACCTCATGTTATATATATTTTACCTAATAAAGACTTATAGCCATGCTGTCGGACTGATGATTCTTATTCGAGATGAAACCGGTATTGGGTTTAATATTTATTTCTTGTTACAGGGTTGGCCAAGAGAAGACAGTGCAGAGCATAACTGATTTTAATTGGCATGTAACGGATTGACTTGCTGACCAGTTACAATAGACCATTCAAAATGGAGACAGAAGAACTTATAAAGCTCGTGGATGGCATCTATAAGGTAAGACTATGTAAAAAGAGGATCAGGTTGACCTCACGTCCTAGCGTCCATGACCTACATTAGACAAGGTTTTCCATATTCAGCCAAAACAGCTGGACCTGAATGTACCAAAAATGTTATATCACTCATAAGAAGATACATTTTCATAACAACCAGATATGCAGGAGAAAGTGACGATTTGACAGATTCTTGCAAAATGTTACTTCTCATAGCAACAGAACTGCTTGCTTAGAGTGACCCTAAAAGGTGCAAATATTGTGTATTTCTAAGCAGCTCTGCTTTGACCGATGTTCTAAGATTTGGATTCACAAATAAGGATTTGACATATCCTTGCTGAACGTGACTTTTTAGAGCAACAAAGTCGCTTGCTCAGCGTGACTCTATAAGCTGCAAATACTGTATATTTCCAAGCAACTCCTCTTTGACCGTCTTTTCTGTAACGATGTTCTAAGTTATGGATTCACAAATATTAATTTGACATGTAGCAACAGAACTGCTTGCTCAACGTGACCATAAGATGCACATATAGTGTATTTCTAAGCAACTTTGCTTTGACCGTCTTTTCCGTAGGGATGTTCTAGGTTCAACTTTTCTTTGACTGTCTTCTCTGTGGGGATGTTCTAGGTTTTGGCTTCACAAATATGGATTTGATATACTCTTAGTGAACGTGATTCTTTATAACATCAAAACTGCTCGCTCAGCTTGACTGTATATCATGCAAATCTTGTGTTTTCCTAAGCAATTTTCCTTTAGTAATTTTTTTTCTGTAGGATTGTTATAGGTTTTGGATTAACAAATATGAATTTGACATACTCTTGCTGAATGCGACTCTTCATCGGCAACAAAAATGCTTGCTCAGCGTTACCCTATAAGATGCAGATATTGTGTTTTTTTTTTCTGTAGGAATGTTCTAGGTTTTGGATGAACAAATATAGATTTCATATATTCCTTCTGAACGTGAGTCTTCGTGGTTACCAAACTGCTTGCTAAGCGTGACTTTATAAGATGCAAATACTTTTTTTCCAACTAACTTTTTGGACCGTCTTTTTTGTAGGGATGATCTACGTTTTGGATTCACAAACATGTATCTGACGTATTCTTGTTGAACGTGACTCTTTATAGCAACAAAACTGCTTGCTTACCGAGACTCTTTAAGATGCAAATATAGTGTATTTCCAAGTAACTTCTCTTTGACCGTCTTTTCTGTAGCATGTTCCAAGTTTTGGATTCACAAATATGGATTTGACATATTCTTGCGGAACGAGACTTCTTATAGCAACAGACTTGCTTGCTCAACGTCACTATACAAGATGTAAATATAGTGTATTTCTAAGCAACTTTGCTTTAACCGTCTTCTCTGTAAAGATGTTCTATGTTCTGGATTCATAAATATGTATTTAACATATTTCTTCTGAACGTGACTCTTTCTAGTTGCTAGTAACAAAACTACTTGCTTAGCGTGACTCTATAGAATGCAAATATTGTGTATTTCTACCCATTTTTTCTTTGACCGATGTTCTCAGTTTTGTATCCACAAATATGGATTTGACATACCCTTGCTGAACGTGACTTTCTAGAGCAACAGAATCGCTTGCTCAGCGTGACTCTATAAAATGCAAATATTGTACTCCTCTTCGACCGTCTTTTTTGTAACGATGTTCTGAGTTTTGGATTCACAAATATGGATTTGAGATATTTTTGCTGATCGTGACTTCTAATAGCAACACAACTGCTTGCTCAGAGTGACCTTATAAGGTGCAAATATTGTGTATTTCTAAGCAACTATTCTTCGACCGTCTTTTTTGTGGAGATGTTCCACGTTCTGGAATTACAAATATAGATTTGATATATTTCTTCTTAACGTGACAAAACTGCTTGCTTAGCGTGACTTTATAAGATGCAAAAAATTTTTATTCCCAAGCAACTTTTTTGACCGTCTTTTCTAAAGGGATGATCTATGTTTTTTGATTCACAAATATGGATTTGACGTATTCTTGTTGAACGTGACTCTTAATAGCAACAAAACTGCTTGCTTAGCGAGACTCTATAAGATGCAAATATTGTGTATTTCCAAGCAATTTCTCTTAGACCTTCTTTTCTGTAGCATGTTCTAAGTTTTTGATTTATAAATATGGATTTGATATATTTTTTCTGAACGTGACTCTTTCCAGTTTCTAGTTACAAAACTGCTTGCTCAGCGTGACTCTATAGGATGCAAATATCATGTATTTTTGAGCAACTTTTCTTTGACTGTCTTCTCTGTGGGGATGTTGTAGTTTTTGACTTAACAAATATGAATTTGAAATATTTGGTGAACGTGGCTCTTTATAACAACAAAACTGCTCGCTCAGCTTGACTGTATAACATGAAAATATTGTGTATTCCTAAGCAGTTTTTCCTTGGCCGTTTTTTCCGGTAGGGATGTTATAGGTTTTGGATTTACAAATATGGATTTGACATACTCTTGCTGAATGTGACTCTTCATAGCAACAAAAACGCTTGCTCTATAAGATGCAAATATTGTGTATTTCTAAGCAACTTTTCTTTTGACCGTCTTTTCTTTAGGGATGTTCTAGGTTTTGGATGTACAAATACATATTTTTGCTGAACGTGACTTTTCATAGCAACAAAAGTGGTTGCTCAGCGTGTCTCTATAACAGGCAAATAGCTCAAAACACAATTCTGTTCTATCTAACAGAAGTATACTGTAGGGAAAAATATTACCACAACCAACTTTAATAAGGTAATAAAATGTCTTTCTTCCTTATTTCAAATTAAGTCGACTCAGTTCTCTGTTTCACCCTCAAAAAGAGGCACTAGACAAGAAATAATGTAATAAAACCCATTCCGCAGAGCTTAGGCCTCTACGAAGGAAAATTAACCCGGAAACGTGCACGTTTTAAAAATGTTTGTATTATTTAAATGCCAGCATTTTCTCTTGTTCCAGAAAAAGGTATAAGTGTGACACAATTATTAACAGCCGATAAACGTCATGCAAATGCAATTTACCAATTACAAAAAAGCAAATAATTAAAAACATTTTACGCCTTGTGACTGCATTGAACAATTTACAACAGAAAGGAAAAATCCAAACGATAAAATAGCCGATGATTGATTGAATCCGAGTACCTGCAATACTTTAGTTAGTTACACCCTGATAATCATTGCAAATCATTGACTTTAAAAAGATAAATAAGCAAATCTACCGGTAAGACAAACCATTTCCTCAAGATACTGTTAGATTGTTGGGTAATTGATAATCATTATTGGAAATGTTAATGAGTTACTTCTGAACCAATTTATTTATTATTGCAATGGCTAATTATTATATCTGATAAAATAGTTACGTAATTGGAATTTAATGCGTTCTAGTTTACATGAGGTGGATGAACTGAATTATTCATCCGATGATTTACTAAAGTGCGGATGATCTCTCACATTGAATTGCCTTATTCTGGATTTCGTTTGAATATAGCAATAGTTTAACAAACCACAATATCACATTTTCAACTAGTCCAAATATCAACGATCGCTAAAGAGATTAAGAAGCCATTAAAGGCAAAATAACTGAATTTAATTCGATTTATATGAGAGAGGAAACCTTAAAGTGACTTGTTAGGTCTGAATAAAGCACACCAGTTATAATTTGTCCGGATTTGGGTTAAAAAGGTTTTTGAGTGATTTTATGAACTATACGAGAATTTATGTCTTGATAAATCTTCAACTAAAACCTGTATCATAAAACCTCATAACAAAATAACATCTAAATCAAAACCCTTCCCAACAAATCTCTTTGGTAGGCGTGAGCCAACAATGTGGTCCGGTCTGACCCACTTAACAAAACGTGTGTAAATCACACACGGTCATTTATACATACTTGTTTGTTCTGTAGGCAATTTGTTTTGAGCGTCAGGTGGGCTAGTTTGCGGTCGGGAGGTCGGAAGTTTCCATGCACAACTTCCTACTACGGACAAACCGCCAACAAATGTCTTGTAGTGGAGATGCAAGCTTTGCCAATATATCTTGGTGTTTGTTCTGCTACAATCTTTTCGGTTTGGGGAAGATAAATCAATTTATTTGTGACAAGATGAGGGGGGATTTTTTAATAAATCTTATTTATCAGTGGAGAGGTGATTTTCAATATAAACAGCAACTTCTCGTTTCTCCGACATAATTTTTTTACGAGTAAATACACATTGGACGCGAAGATGGAGCTATCTGCTCTTTTCAAAAGTTTTTAGTAAAGCAAAATTAAATGCGGTGTTGAAGTTTCATCTTCACTTCAATAAAGAGGAACGTGGAGAAAAGATATGACAGATTCTATTGAGCTTTTGGCCTTGAAGAAGATAGGATCGAAACGTCGACATTATATATTACTATCAAATCACCAAAAATTATTTTTTTTTAGTGTTCAAAATATTCTGCCGTCTTTCCTTGTCAATTTTTTTATGATTTATTTCCTAAGTTCGGAGTTTCCCGGAAATGAAACAAAATAAAACTTCTCATTGGATGATTGGTTGATCTCAATTTAACCAGCTTTTTGAAAATTTGCGGTCTTGATTTTTATATTGATTTTTATTCGCTTTTTGTTTCTTTTTTGATTAAATTTTTTTTCGATTTTTCTAATCTACTTGTGTGTCTTCTTTCGTTTTTCTACTAATAAGTTCTACACGCTGTTTCTTGATTGCTTACATTTAAAAAAGTCTATAAACATGGGTCCGGAAGAGCATTGTTTTTTAGATACAGGATGTTAATTTAAAAAAAAAAACTTTCACAACATTAAATTGCAGTGTGTATTCATGAAAAAAAGTCTGTATAAACCTGGATCTGGAAGTGTATTGTTTTCAAAATATACAGGGTGTTACTAAATGGTATATCCTTATTTTAAGGGGAAGTTCCTGGATAAATTTTAAGTCGAAAAGGTCATATAAAGTTGGGTATTGAAATGCTTGATATTTTGAAGATTTTTTTTATTTTCAGTTTTTAATACATTTTCCAGATGGTTTGAGATATTGAGCTGAATTTTGCCACAGGATATTATGGTATAGGAACACACTTTTTTTTTATTTTTATTTTTTTTTATTCATTTTATTTGTTTCTTAGACCCAAGTTTATAATATGACCTTTTCGGCTTAAAATTTATCCAGGAACTCCTCCTTGAAATTATGACATACCATTAAGTAACACCCTGTATTCAGGGTGTATTTTTTCGTTAAACAAAACATCAAGAGATCAAATTAACTTGGAAGTAAATGATTATTTTAAAAATAATATTGATTTTGAGAAAAAGCAGTGGCGTACAATTTTTTTCTGAACAAATTCATTACAAATCCTGTTCGAACGTCATTTTTTTAAACTCTCACATCAAAAAATTTAATTTAATGATCAAAAGAAGTGTATCAAATTTTGTGGAAATATCTGGAGTGGTTATGACCAAGAAAACATTTTTTTCTTAGGTGTTGAAGTACACCTTTTATCTCGAGAACAAACCATTTTTGGACATAACTTTATTTTGAAAAAAATCTCATCTTTTTACATTCTATCTATTGTTAAAAGGAAAACCTCAACTTAAATACACCCTGTACAGAGTTATTTAACTTTTTAAAAAAATTAATAATGTACACAACTGACAAAATGTTGTGATTTTAATTTTTTCGTTAAATGAAGCAATCAAAAATACAGCTCTTTTGTCTTTTTGTTTTTTTTTTTGGTACCTATCTGACCTCGTTTTCGAAAAAAAAATCTAGCGCAACTTTGAGTCCATTTTCAACTTTGGTAGCCTCTGATTCCTTCATTATAAGTCTTAGACCCAACAAACCTTATATCAAAATAATCGTACGAGATAGGAGAAATGACTAGAATCTTTATATACAGGGTGTTCTATTTAAAAAAATACAAGTTTGATTCGCCACAATTTTTTTGGGACACCCTGTACTATGACTTTATTTTCAAAACATTGTCTTTTTGACTAATTGACCATAATATACTAAAAAAAAAAATCAAATTCCTCACCACTTCTCCACAATCGTCCACCACATCTTGATATCATCTGTATTATGTTTATTCATTTTTTAAAAGGTGAATAATTTAATAACAAGAAATACTAGGCTAGATACGATGAAAATCTAGAAAGCAAAAAGTTTTCTATTGAGCTCCTTCATCTAACAAAAGAATTAAAATAACAATAAAGTAAGTGGCGTACATTTTTAATTTTTTAAAAAGTTTAACTCTGTATTTGGGAAACAATATACTTCCGAAACAATGTTTATTTGGACTTTTTTTTCATTTTTAAATGATATACGGGGTGAGTCTTTTGAAGTATTGAAGTATTACAATGCGATATGTCAAAAACGGATTCAATTTTTCACTTTTTACATTGGGCAAAAATGAAAGCAGTGTCATTCTAAGAAAAAAAGTTCCAATAAACATAGATCCGAAAACGCATCGTTTTTTTTTCTTCAAAAATTGATGTAATCTCAACGCCACTGGACACAATATTTTTCATCTGTGAGAGTCAAAATAAGCCCCTTATTACCCACAACAACGCTGCCCCATTTCAATTAAATCGGTAAAAATTCAACTGAATTATAATAAAAAAAAAATAGTTTGAAAGAAAAATTGCTACCCTGTATCAAAGAAACTATGCGATGTTTACTAAAACTCTTTTTCCTAGAATGATCCCAGGAATCAATCATTCTATTTTAGCCCAATTTTTTTTAACACCCTGTATAACTGGTAAATTCTAAGATTAAAAAATATATGAAATAAAGTGAAACATTGGTTTATAATACATAGTAATTGTATATTAATTTCCTTCTAGATATTTTTCATCGATCGTTGGTTCATGCTTGTATTTTTTTTATTTTGGTGATTAAAGAGTTTTCTTGATGCTTATTTAATCCATGTATATTATTTCTCTGCTTGAATAAATTCATGAATTTTTTTGCTCTCTTTCTTTTTTAATAGCTTTATCCACTATCCCTGCATACTTATGGTCTATTTTCCAGGTTATTTTATATTTTTTTTTTTTTTTAAGAAACGAACATTTCCCTAACTTTAACTGATTGGACTATCAACAAACTTAGGAAAAAGGACCATGATGTTCAGTAATTCACTTTTTTCTCCAGTTTGATCTTGATGACAGTCATTCAAGTGTCAGCTGTCATTATTTTCTGGAAGTTCACAATCACTGCAGATTACGTGTCCACTGCGACAGGCCAAGCCTCAAAACTCAATTCCAAGGGGTTAAAGTCATTTAGGGTCGAACACGCAACAGACAGCTTGTCCAGCTCTCAAGACCATTCACCAAAACCCCATTTCAATCTCGACAATCGTTCATTGGTAAATCTCATTTTAGGGTGAGGATAATGTATCAAAAGGATTCTATTTCGGCAATATTAGCTATTTTCACTTATAATCTTCCTAGAGCTCGAATTATTTCCGGATTTTTGATTCGAGCTCGCGGGAGATTCGGCAAGAAAATTTCATGCCAAAACTATTTGAGAAGATTTAATAGTAGCGGCTGGATGTAGCTCCCATGCACCAACCACAGTGTGGGATTGTTAGGGAGAGTGGGGACGGCAACACTGTAATCATATGGGAGCTACATTCAGATGCAAAGCCAGGGAGATTTCCACTTATTAATCTTTCAGTCACGTGATTATGAGCAGGGTGATTTCCGATAAAATTAGGTCGTTGCCATAGCAACATGTTAAAATGCAAGCCTATGATTGGTTAGAATTGACTGGTAGGAAATTTTCACGAAAATCACTCCATCAATCGAAACATTCCATTGCATATTGAAAACTCTTCGAACAGCATCCCTGCCCTGTGTGGTTTTAGTCTCTTCACGTAAACATATCAAGGGCCTCATTGGCAATTATGGCATTATCTAGTGCCCTCGTGCCAGCATGTGAACGGTAATTGATAAAAGGGTTTTTGATCTTGCTTTGATTAGTATGGGAATTTCAAAATTATTACCCTCCAATCTTCATGCATTTTTATGAATTCCTTCCAGACATTCTTGGCGCAGCCCAGCAAAAGGTCGCATTCGACACCTACATCGTATCTGTTACATAATTAAATACCTTATATGTAATCTAGCCGCAAATGCATGCACCTGATACCTCGAGGTGTTTCTTTCGGAATCCACACAGAACAGATTAATATCAGCTTGCATCTCGTCAAACGAGCCGGGCATACAGGGTGTTTCAAAAAAGTGTTTAGGTCAAAAAATAAGTTCCGCTTATTAGGATTGAATGTGAGACTAGGAATTCTATATTTTATTTAATGTTAAATGAAGGTAGAGTGATGAAGACTAAGGGTTTTTTTTATGCAAACTTGCGAGGATCATGTTGGATACCTCAAGGCCGCGTGTTATATTCATATTTAACGTAACGTATTACAATCCAAACTTGCTCGATGCACGCAAAATAATAAATAAAGGCTGCGATATCGAACGTTAATTATAAACTGATAAATTCTTCACAAAATCCGCTACAAACATCACTAGAAAGATTTACAGGGTGATGACGAGAATGGGGAGAAAATAAAGTCCATCTTAAACATTGGAAAAAAAAATATTTTTAGAAAAAAAAATCATTACTCAAAAACAAACATCACTTGAAAAAATTTACAGGGTGATGACGAGAATGGGGAAAAAATTTATTCAATCTTGAACATAAAAAAACTGTTTTCAGAAAAAAAATACATAACTCAAAAACCGCTTGAGTTATCGTCCTGATCACTGCACCAATGGATTGTGAGCTAAATTAGCTAAAAACATCACTCAAAAAAATTTACTGTTTCTTATATTATAACTTTTTCCGTAGAGTTCGATTCTGCCTTCGGAATTAGTATACACGGTCAGGTCAAGAAGTTATCGGACCCAACAACTTTATTTTTATAAATGGAACACCCTATATATATTTATAGGCCATAAGATTTGTCTTTTTTTTAACCATTTCAAAAATATACAGGGTGTATCCTAACCTCTATGACAAAAAGAAAGGCGTGATTCTTCGCTTAATTTTAAGACGAAAATGCGGTATAACTCTTTTTCGAATTTCGCTTTGTTTCCAAAATACATGGTGTTTAATTTTTTTTTTGATTAGTTTTTTAATTTTAATTGAGGCACTTCAACCAATATTATTGGGAAAAAAATGTACGCCACTGACTTTTTGTGTCATTTTCATTTTTTTCTCAGGTTATTCAACTAAAAACGCAACTTTTTGATCTCTTGAATTTTTATCGTATCTTGCCTAATTTTTGATATAAAAAATTAAATCTAGTTGAATGAGTTTTGACGCAAAAAGTAATTTTATCGCTGATGTTGAATTTTTTAACAAATACAGCAATCAATTATAATCATTTCAATGGAGAATTCAAAAACACTAAATAAATAAATAAAAGTTAAATAAACTGCTGAAAATGTCCTCTCAAAAATTACGCAAGATACGATAAAAATGTATGAGATCAAAAAGTTGCGTTTTCAGTTGAATAACCTGGGAAAAAAATGAAAAAGACACAAAAAGTCAGTGGCGTACATTTTTTTCCCATTAATATTGGTTGAAGTGCCGCTCGGGACGCCACTGTATTCGATAATTTTTATTTGTTCATGGCAAAATGAGCCCGTTATCACTATAAATACCGTTACCAAACTTCAACAAAATCAAGTAAAAGATAGATTAATTAAAATTAAAAAACTAATCAAAAAAAAATCAAACACCCTGTATTTTGGAAACAAAGCGAAATTCGAAAAAAGTTATACCACATTTTCGTCCTAAAATTAAGCGAAGAATCACCCCTTTCATTTTGTCACAGAGGTTAGGAAACACCCTGAATAACAGTTTGCATTTTTTAAAAAATAAATTTTTGCATGATGACTTTTTGTCCTGACCCTGTATACTAATTCCTAAGAAAAAATCGAGTTCTACCGGAAAAGTTATGAAAGAAACAGTTGTTACATTTTCCATAACTTATCTGATTAAAATGCAACATTTTCAGTTTAGCCCTGTATCTTAAAAAATGTCGCGAAAACCGCAACGTTCTATCTATAAGAATAACGGAGATATACTGCAAAAGTACCCAAAATGGGACACCCTGTACAATCCAAAAAGAAAAAAATGTTTTCAGAAAAAAAATCTTAGCAAAAACCGCTTGAGATATGGACCTGAATTTTGCACCAGTTAATTTTACACAAAATGTTTTACAAAACTAAAAAAATATACAGGGTGATGACAAAAATGGGTTGAAAAACAATGTCAAGCTTGTACGATACAAGAAGAGTCATAATTCAAGATTTGCTTAAGATATCGCCCCGGTTTTTGCACCAATGAATTTGACATAAAATTTGTTATAAATATCACTAAGAAAATGCACAGTGTGATTTGGAAAAAGTGGAGAAAAATTGAGTTTAACTTGAACAATAAAAAAATTAAAAAAGATGGTAACATGATTAAAAATCGTAACTCGAAAACTGCTTGTGATGTCGTCCTGAATTTTGTACCAATGAATTCTACACAAAATTGTCTACAAATCTTACTGGAAAAATAGACCTGGTGATGACGAGAATGGGGAGAGAAATGAAGTCAAATTAATACAACCTAAAAAAAATGTTTTCAGAAAAAAATCGCTGCTCAAAAACCACTCGAGATATCGTTCTGCTTTGATGAATTCTACACAAAATTTGCTTAAATATCAACAGAAAAATATACAGGGTGATGACGAGAATGGAAAGAAATATGCGTGTATACAATTCAAAAAAAAATAAAACAAAATTGTAACTCAAAACGGAATGAGAAATTTAAGAAAAAATTGAGTTGAACTTGAACAATAAAAAAAATTTAAAACATGGTTTCATAATTCAAAATCATCCTGATTTTTTGTACCAATGGAGTCTACAAAATATAAGTTACAATGATCACTAAGAAATTATACGGTGTAATTTGAAAAATGTGGAGAAAAATTCAGTTGAACTTGAACAATAAAGAAATGAAAAATATTGTTTCAAAATCGAAAAGTGTTACTGAAAAACCTCTCGAGATATCGTCCTTATTCTTGCACCAATGAATTAGACACAAAGTTTCCAACAAATATCGCTAAGAAAATATACAGGGTGATTTATGAAATGTAAAGAAAATAGGGTTAAACTTGAACATTAAAACAAATAAAAAAATATGGTTTTTTAATAATTATTGAAAACCTGATTTTTGCATCACCAAAATCTACACAAAATTGTCTACAAATCATCACTGGAAAACTATGCAGGATGATGGGGAGAATATGAGGTCGAACTTGAACTATTCACAAAATAAAAACATTTTTGTGATTTTTATATCAGTGAATAAAATATGACAACACAACGAGTGATCAAATCTGCAACCCGGGCAACCCGTATTGTTGTTTAATGTCACAACCTCTTCAGTGAGTTTATTTCTGAATTTTTGGGAACATACTAAGCTCTGTATAAGTTTATGGTTAACCCTATATTATTATTTCATTTAGAGCTTCTTTGCAGATGCGTTAACATTTGGCTCAGCAACAACAGCTTTATGATACTGAACCGCTCGCAATAAAGCTGGAATCAAAATCCAATTTGTCGCCAAAGATCTGAAAGAAACCAAGTGTATTCCATCAACTGTTCATAAATAAAAAAAAGCAATACTATTTGTCTTTCAAAAAGAAAATTTAATTTCTTTTTCTTTGAACCGACCCGGTCAAAAAAGTGAAAGCACATAACAAAAACCATTGGCCGTGACACTTAACAGCACGTGAAACAGGAAACTTTATTACTCTCCGGGGTCCAACAAGTTGTTTTTTTCTGCAGTGATTTTTCTTATATGAACATCTGTTGGATTTAATTGAAAAATCTAAATTTGAGCACAATGCAATACACCATAATTGAATCATACAAATTCCAGTCTAAAAACAAAAGCACGCGATCTAACATAAAATCTAATAATATTGAGTAACAAAATTACCATGCGGCTGGTATTTTGCAACAGAATAATTGCATTCTTGTGTTGATGTTATGCAGCTTAACTATACCGATGCACTTTTACAGCGACACGAGGAAGAATCTCGTTACTTCCAATGCTTTCTTGGAATTGAATCGAGTGATTTCTCATTTTGTTGTGAGGCAATCGTGAGAATGATTACTGTTGTGATCGGTAAGCCCGGAGAAATAAATACTGATACCCGCATCTTATTGGCCTTGAAAAAGAATTATCTGGGCAATGATGATTCTGCGTGAGTACCTACATGTGCTGATGATTACTTATTAAAGATTCCAGAGGCAATATGAGCGGAGGATTTTTGAAAAAAGTTAAATAAAGGGGATGATGATTTGCAACAATTTGCAAAAATGGATGTCAAACAACTGATTTCTCTCTGCTTATTCATTATTGTTTTTTTTTTCTATAACTATTAAATAATAGATGTATTATTGTTTCTATTGTTAATGCGACTCGTTACTCATACCAGTGAATTTTTTTTCATCACTCAATTGTTTTTAACCAATGAAATGTTCAATGTCATTACTCTACTGTTTAAGAGCCAATCAGAAAATTCCACAAAATACATCATTTTGAAACAGCCCATTCGACCGTCCATATTTGTTTTATAGTGATTTTCACATTGTGTCAATATCCTAACCTCACTTTAAGTACAGTCGTTGTCAAAAACTGTCATCTAAATAAAATTTTGTATTGCAAAGTTTGCTTCAATTATTGAATAATCATAGAAAAAGTAGTGTATTGTACTCGCGGAAAATGACTATAACTCACTCAGATGATAACGCCTATCGCCTTCAGCTCGTAGCGCAAACTTCATCCTCGTGAGTCGTGAGTAATATCCACCATTTCCCGCTCGTTGAATAATATACGCTATGGAAATTAAGTTAGAACATGATTTGACGCTTGATAACTTTTTTGTTTGTTGATGGATTTTGATGAATTTTGGATATGATATTAGTCAATATGTTCCAAATGTCACCCTGGAATTGAGCTTTCGAATTTTAGCCAGGACCGGACTTACGACGTTTTTGTGAAATTGGTGCATTTAAGTTCGTTGCGAAAACAAACTGCGCAACTTACAGACCAACTGATATATTTTTTGAGAAGGACGTTAGTGGAAAAAGGTATCCTGGAAATATCAATATTCTAGAATCATAACCTAAAAAACGATGTTTTTTTCTGTATGATAGTGCTTGTCGGCATTAAAACTATTTCACTTCATTTTGATCAAAGATTCTTGAAATTTCATAGCAATGCTGATTTTTTGTTAGAGATTTGTCGATTTTTTGTCATTTTAGAATTTTTAAATTGGAAAAAAAATCAATTCATTTTTTTTTCTTCATAAACTTTGTTAAATTTTACTCGATAATTTGAAGGGGCCGTGACATTTCCGTGCACCCATATTTTTTTCCACTAATCGCGTTTAATCAAGATTTTATCTTTCAAAGATAAAACCATGTCTACTTATTCAAAATCAAACAGACAAACTCTAGAATCTTGAAAATTTAAAAAAAAAAATAACAAAAAATCCACGTTGCCATGGAATTTCAAGAAGCTTTGATCAAAATGAAGTGAAATAGTTTTAAAGCCGACAATCATCATCTTACAGAAAAAAAAATTGTTTGTCAGGTTATGGTTCTAAAATCTTGAAATTATCAGGATACCTTTTCCCACTAACTTCCTTCACAAAAAAAATATCAGTTGGTCTGTAAGTAGCGCAGCTCGTTTTTGCAACGAGCTTAAATGCACCAATTTTATAAAAACATCGTAAGTCCGGTCCTGTCCAAAATTCGAAAACTCAATTTTGGAGGAACATCCAGAACATATTGACCAATATCATATCCAACATTTATCAAAATCTATAAACAAACAAAAAAGTAATTGAGGATGAAACTATCTTCCAACTTAATCTGGCCCACAGTGTACTATATTCTATCTTTTCTGAGCACTTAATCACTAATTACATGTTTTGTGCGAGCAACCTGGTGATAGATACACAATTTTCTTCATAATGATTTTCAAAAGAACCTGACAAAATAACTAAAAAGTGCTTCCCTCATGATCAAAATTCTTTGTCACACCCTGTATACTCAAAATATTGCTAAGTATCAAATAAGTCATCAGAAAGACAGCCCAACAAAAGATCTATGCCATAACATTGTCAGTTTGTTGTAAACTTAGAATTAGCAGAACAGCCATTCAAAGCCCTATGTGTCATAATTTTGAAAAAAAGTCGATATTTCAAAAACTAAAGAAGATATCAACAAAAATCCAAAAATATCTCGAGGTATGGACGTAACAAGTACTCAAATCGAAAAAAAACTTCAATAAATCTCTGTGGAAATGGGGGAACAGTGAAGAAAAAGAGAATTTTCAGTACCTTTTTTACCACCCTGTATAAAAGAAGTTTTTGAGGAAATAATTTTTTGAACCATCCGCATTAACCGCGAAGAGGTGTGTGTACAAACATAGGGAAAAATTTCGGGTGTATCGTTTTTTTTTTGTTGAGTAGTTTATTTCGGGACTTTCTGTATAATTTTTTTATTATCATTATTCTTATAGAAAATGGACTTCTCAACCAAAAAAAAAAAAAATTTTGACCTATTATTTTTTATCGATATCCTTAGAGGTTTCTTTGAAAAAATTATGTCGAGCAGACTGAATTGAATTCCAATCGATAATAACGAGATGATCAATGTTTTTTACAAAATTTGGTCCAAATTTCGAAAAAATTGAACAGGTATGAAAAATCAAAGCCTCAAAGGTGATTATTTCGAAAAGAAAATATTTCAAAAACGGAAAAGATGGAAAATATCGGAAATCGTCCCGAGGTATGCATGTAACAAACATTGAGTATATTTAAAAAATATTTAAGGAAATGGAAAGTGAAAACAAAAACTTCGCAGTTTTTCCTTCATCTCTCAGTATAAAAGATATTTTTAAGGAAATTTATTTTTTGCAAAATTCAAAACCGCATGTATTCTCAACGATCCATTGAAAAATTATGACAGTTTAAATATAAGTGAAAATTTCAAGTGTACCATTTTTTTTTGTTGTTTAGGCTAGTTTGAATTAGAAACTGGATATCCGGATTTTGAATCTTGACAGTACCGCGAATATACAGGGTGTTTATTAATTGAATGCCGATACTAACGGGTGATAATCCTTGCATGATTTGAAGACAAAAAGTTCATATGGACATAGGTCCGCAAGAGCCTAATTTTCAAGATTCAGGGTGTTGAAGTTTTAAAAAATAAATTATTTTTTTTAAATTTCTTTCATACTATTTCATATATCTTCATGAAATCTGGTACACATCTTCTATGCATCAATATGCATTTTGTGGTGCACAAACAATATTATTATATTTACCAGTGGCGTACGTACAGGTTTTGCACTCAATATTTTTGGAGAAAAGACTTGTACGCCACTGATTCCTTTCAAAATAAAAAATATTTTTAAAATCTATAATTATTTCTGAGCCAATTTGCTTTCTTGATTTTTTTCGTCCGGTGCATGGTTTGCGTTAAAAAAAAATAAAATCTACTTAATTGCATTGACTGTGTCTTCCAATATTCTTGAATCAGTGGCGCCCTCTCTAACATTCCCATGCATATTGATGCATGGAAGACGTGTATCAAATTTCAAAAAGATAACTGGGATAGTATCAACGTGATGATAAAAGAAAAACATTTTTTTAAGATTTCAACACCCTGTATCTTGAGATCTAGGCTCTTGCGGACCTATGTCCATAAGAGCTTTTTGTCATGAAATCGTCAAAAGATTTATATCCTCAAGTGTCGGCATTCAATTAATAAACACCCTGTATACAGGGTGTCCCAGCAAGGGTGGCCACCGGACATATCTCAGAAACTACTGGACCTAAAAGTTCAGGAAAAAAAAAATTATCACTGAAGTGGCCACGAGAAAATGCTGGGAAATATTTATAACTTCGAAATTTTTCCGATTGGGGGCGCAATAAAAGCTTAAATAATTAAATTCGAAATTTCTCCGGAAGTTCTCAGATTGAGGTATATCTTCATCAACATGGTTGGAAAACCTAGACAATTTCACGTCTTTTTGGTACAGGGCTCATTGGCGTACCGATCTTCGTGTGAGTAGGGGAAGGTAGTGAAAGTGTGATTGTTCAAGTGGCTGTAACTTATAAACGACTTGTCCGATTTTGTTGCGTATAGGCTTGTTTGGAAGATAAATGTGAGTACTTTCATATATCGTATCCAGTGATGCGTGATTGTCTCCAGAAAAGTTGCTAGAAGGCGTAATTTGAATTAAAAACTGTTATTTTCGTTTCACCGCAAAAATCTAAATGGTACGGTATAATCGAATACAGAATCGAAATAAAGAATAAATTCACAAGAAAAAACCTTGAAAAAAAAAAAAAAAAAAAAAAAAAAAAAAAAAAAAAAAAAAAAACCTTAAAACATTAAATTTAACATAATTTGGACTAGTTATTATTATCAGAATTATACCATACCATTTAAATTTTTGCGGCAAAATGAAAAACACTGTTTTTGATTCAAGTTACCCCTTCTAGCAATTTTGCTGGAGACAATCACGCACTACTGGATACGATGTTCGAAAGTTCTCACATTTATCTTCCAAACAAGCCTATACGCAACAAAATCGGACAAGTCGTTTATAAGTTACAGCCACTTGAACAATTACACTTTCACCACCTTCCCCTACTCACACGAAGATCGGTACGCCAATGAGCCCTGTACCAAAAAGACGTGAAATTGTCTAGGTTTTCTAACCATGTTGATAAAGATATACCTTAATCTGAGAATTTCCGGAGAAATTTCGAATTTCAATATTTAAGCTTTGATTGCGCCCCCTAGCGGAAAAATTTCGAAGTTAAAAATACTTTCCAGCATTTTCTCGTGGCCACTTTAGTGATCATATTTTTTTTCCTGAACTTTTAGGTCCAGTAGTTTCCGAGATATGGCCGGTGGCCACCCTTGCTGGGACACCCTGTATATCCCCACTTCCCTATAAAGTACAAAAAAGAATTAACCCTATAAACAAAATTCTTAGCAACACTCACGTCAAGAAACTATAGATAAACAAAACTGAAAAACACGGTTTTGAACTCAAAAATAAAATTAATTTCCAATTTAAAAATAAAATTATTAACGAGAAAATGTATGTCATTGTGGAGTGCTTTGTAATAGATTTATATACTAACCTCACATTTTAAAATATAAATTATTGAGAAATCATATCAATAATTGATATCGAAGCTCCCATCACCTGTTAAACACGCCAAACATCAGATAATTCAACAAAAACCATTTTTTTTTTATTAGAGATTATTGTTAACCTTTAACCTCTTTTTAAATTGGAATAATTGTATTATCATCGGTCAATGACAGTTTTTAATCAATCTGGTCATTTAAAGTGAGTAAAAATCGAGTTCCAAGATTCCGTCACAAACAAGTGAAGCTAAAAACTCGAACAGTCAGTTGGAATCACAGGTCACCACCAAGTTATTAAAAAAATGTGTATCATATCTTGATAGATTGTGAAGCTCCAGCACAAATGACAGTAAAAGGGATGACACAAAAGAGGTGCCCAATCCTTAAAAAACCATCACTCCTAAAAATAAGGGCACAACTACACTACCTAGAGCCTCTTGATCTACTTTTTATAATGTTTCACTCAAAATATCAAGAAATCTCATGAATAATTTGAATTTTATTGATCATAGGCTCAATGAAGTCAAAATTCATTCATCCACCTGACCTTGTGTCAAATTTCCTGATGATTCAATTTCTTGGCTGAGGAACAATTAAATAACAAAATGATACCGCTGGAATCTGTGTAATGAAAAGTGACGCTATTGAACTGTGAAGCCATCGATACAATCCGATAGTACTTTTAGATAAATAGATTGTAATGACAAATGAGGTGATTTGCAGAAATGTATTGCTTCATTTACCATTATTGTTCGGGATAATTAATCATGTTGAACAAGATCGTTACTGGTTGATTTTATTTTTGTTAGCAACAAAAATTATCTTTCAGACAGTATGACGGATGTACTTTTGCCCATAGGACCATACGAATAACCATTAGTTATAGAAATCTCGAAGGTCCATTTTATGGGACTATTATCCCTCTGCCCTTATCCTCGCAGGATCCGGTCATTTCACTAAGCACTAAATCTAGCTAAACAGATGACGGCTTTTTATCTTTTATATTGTTGAAGTGACGTATCGTTTTAACCTGCGCAAAATACCATAATGTCATTTTTTTACTGATGTTTGTCACTATTTACATGATATTCTCATTGATTTATTTATTGGTATTCCTCATATTTTTTACAGGTAAGAACAATCCTAATGGACAATCCTTGAAAATAATATGGTGAGTGAAATCAAAAGTCATTGAATAAAATTTCACATCTACTTCTGGTCTGTTTTAATCAATACTTGTTTACATTGACCCAATAACTCCATAAGCATCTGGAATTAGCTAAAAATTCGCAAATATTAAATTATAACAAACCTAGTCATAAAATGTGGTATTATATCTGGTGGTTAACCTTGAAGGGATCATTAGACGCAAATTGGTATTACTAGACAGCGTATGAAAAGTAAAACCAGTTTATAGACTATCAAGTTCTCACGACCATGATCCCGACAGGAATTTTTAATTTTAGTAATAAGTGGTTAGGGTGGTTTTGTTTTTTGTTTTATGAAGTGTAGGTTAATTAGTGAGATGAAGAATATAGGAGTATCTGATTTAGACGTTGATTGCTGAAGCGCAAATATCTGAGTGCATTAGTCAAATAGATATTTATCTCAGAGCCCAATTAATCAATTGTTGGGATTCGATCTGGTTTTCTTGGAAATGAGGACGAGCACGGAATGGTCAAAGAAGTAGGCACTAATAAGTTTTGCACTGAATTTTTTTGTTTAAAAAACCACTCACGCTGATGATACAGACAAACAAACTTGATTTAATAGGATTTTTCCAGCCAAGACATCATTTCTCAAGCTTTTTAGTAATGTGAAAACTTGAAAATATGAAATGTTATAAAAGAATGTGACGTATACAAGGTGCGGCAAAACAAACAGTGCAGTTGCGATGCGGTGGGAACAAGAACCTGGTCATTGTGTCTGAGCATCCCAACTTCGCCGTTTGCACTTTTTCGAAAGCGCTCTTTCTTTCAGCGCAATGTAATCGCAAGTTGATTTCATGCGTTGACACTGGGATGTGGGAAGACCCAAAACCGCCTGAAAGAGAAATTTGGTTTCAACAAGACAAGGCCACCACCCACAAAGCGCAGATTTTTATGACAAAACTGCAGCAGATGTTTCCTTTTTCTAACATGGCAGGTTATTATTCTTAGCTTTGTGAATCCACACGTTGACCGATCTACAAGATTCTAGAACCTATCAGACTGTTTGGTATACCCTCGGGTGATGGCAATAAGGGTGGAAGGACCCTGCACCAGAAGTGGAGGAAGCTCCAAATCCCCATGGATCATTGTGGTAATAGAAAGAAAAACAGAAGAAGAGGGGTAAAAGAAATAAAGGGTTTTTCTAACCCTCTGGGTACGACCAGGGGATGATGAAGATTGGTTAATGTTGCCAAATCGTGCGTGAAGTGCTGCGTACATCAAAGTCTACAATTGCCCAGAAAATACCATTTATTTACAAACTAGAAAATAGGTACAATATAAACACTCATCGATATCAATATAGATCAACCAGCACTAGTTAAATTCAATCTCACCCTTATGACAACTGATAAACAAATCGATATATCCACCGTTCAACTATCACAATCGGGACAAAAATGCCTAATAACTCAGTTAAACATACACCAAAATGATGTTAAATACCGCTAAGTGATCACTAAGCGTTAACAGAAATGTGTGCAGTAATATTGTGATGGTTTTGTGTTGAGTGTGTACAGTAAAACGTAAGTGAATGAAAATCAAAATTACATTATTGATTAAGTTTTAATTGATCATCATGCATCAAGGCCACTCGATCTCAGGATCACGATAACTCTGGCTTTTTTTCAATGTATTAGAAAATACTGGTAACCCAGCATGGTCTGTATTATGTTGAATAGTATATCAGTAGAATATCATCACTGGTGCGGTACGAGTTACCGCTTCTATCGGCCGGGTTGACACTCACGGATGGTAGTCTCAGACTTTGGAGGAGCTTTGAGGAGCACGAACCGACGAGGGAAGAAAGGCTGACCAAACTGATGGAGGCGCCTGTCAACACTCAAATTCGGTTCACATATGGCTCTAAGGCTGAACGCACGGGTTCGGCTGGAGCCGGAGTGTTCAGAGCTGACAGGAACACTGGCGAAGCTTATTTCCTTGGAAGTCTCCAAGGCTGAAATATTCGCTATCCTAGAGTTTGCCCACAGTGATGAGGTGAAAAGAGGAATGGAGAATAACATTGTTGTCTACTGCGACAGTCAAGCGGCACTTACAGCAATCACCAAACCAAGGATAGTGTGGGGATGCGCTGCAGGTGCTGGGTGAGAACTTGTATGGGTTCCGGGGCATGCGAGGATCACCAGCAATAAGCAAGCAGACAAGCTGGTCAAACGGGGATCTGCCACGCGACTGTCCGGACCGGAACCATTTCTAGGCCTTAGTAAAGAGCTAATCTCACGAACTCTCAAAGAATGGGCGTGGAAGAGGGCAGTTGAGAACTGTAACAGTAACCCATTATACAGGTCAAAGAAACGATATCAGAACCTCACAGGCCAAGGATGGCCCAATCGCTGAACAAGAGCAGGAAGGCACTGAGCACCATCGTTGGCATACTGACAGGTCATTGCAGGTTCAACAGACACGCGAATCACTCCTACGCCCCCACTGCAGAAGGGCGGCAAAAACCTCCTGCCACCTGCTGGGAATTTGCGACAGGTGAGGTCGCTTGAGAAGGAAGATCCTAGGAACAGCCACCATCCCCAGGAAAGAATTGAGATACCTGAGCTGAGATAGTCTGCTCCTATTTACGACAAGAATGGGCCGATTTGAGAAGCTGGGTTGGCCAAGAGAGGACGGCGAAAAGGGCCACTAGGCCTAGTCGCCGGGCTTTGCCCACCCACCTCCATCATTGCCATTATCATGTTGAATATAGTTCTTCCACGAGGTTTGGGAGGAGCTTCTAAATTTTTGTGATTCCAGGATAACAGTATAATCCACTCCCTACATTGTCAGGCCTTTGGCCAGTTCCCACAACTCCTTGTGGTCATCCTAGTTATTGAACAGATCCAATTTGTTTTCTCACTTTTCTCAGGATCACCTCCTCAACTTTTCCTTTAGTTGTGAGTTAACCATATTCAACTTCATCCTCAAGTCCGGATCTCCTTCACGTAATCCTGTACGGCGAAGGTTGGTCCTTGACTTCTGGTGTTTGACGGACTGTAAGAGATCTTATTATCAATTGCTCGTTGATGGAGGAGATACTTTTTATGGCTTTAGCTCAAAGGTGTTACGTATTGGGGGAGCTGCTGGTTTGAGGGCCAGAGATCATCCAAGAGGTACCAGTTGGTGCATTTCCGGAAAAGGAAGGAGATGGTTTTGAGGATATCCATCCAATTTCCTCAGTGATTGGAATATGGTCTAAGCTCATGTCTTTTATGGTAATCTCACAGCTGTGAGTGCACCAATGGCCCAAACCACTAAAAGGAGACTTCAAACAGTCCTCATCATTTATTCATGTCTTCTCTTGTTCATTGGAAAAATAAATTGGGTCAATAAACGCCATCTTGATACGTTTCTTTTAACAAAAAAAAAACCTAATTTCTCAGTTGGAAATGTTTTGATGTGCGTTGCTTCAACACCCTTATCTTAATGGCGGTCTCAAGAAATAATCTACTCCACAAATGGCCGCGATTATTTTTTTCCAGGAAAAGAAAAGGAAAAGTCTTTGAATGAGAGTCCAAAAATGTTACTTGTGGTTACAGAAATGATCAACTGTCTAATACTTTCCGCTATAGAAAACACTTGTTCAGTTTTGATTTATTTATTCATAGTCACTACAGCACAATCACAAATATTTATGGTAAATATCGGCGACAAAATGATGTCTCGTCACAACTGTGTGAAAAGGAACGTTAGATTATTATAATTCAATTAACCAAATATCATCAAAGCCAAAAATGTCTAGGCATGTATGTTCAAATCAGCAGTAAAAGCAAAACTATTAACTCCACTCATTAGTGGCCAGACGCTCTATTAGATCTACAAACTCTAGCCTATTATCAACAAGGCAATATCATAAAATATCTCTATTTGATAATGTTTGTACGGAAACTGGCTGCAGCCAGTTTGTTTGTTGAATTATTCAGCTTCGAAGCTGTTATGCCGCCAATGCGGATCTATTTATAACTTGTGTCCGCAGTAGAGTTGTCAAAATGATTTTTAGGGAGTCAGAAGGAATATTGATGGAAGATTAATAGAATGAAGGGATCCATGATAAAACACAGAGTCATCTTGCATCGATAAATTTTCAGCCATTAATCCATGTTTAAACAAAGATAACCTCAAAATGTTTTCAAGCATCAATCATACACAAAAATCAACTTACTTTGTCGAAAACTTATATGATTCTAGTGAGTAGTTGTTGTTGATGTTTTTTTTGTTGATTTTCTGCTCAAACAAAACATCACAAGAACAACAAAGAAACAACATAAATCGATCCTGACGTTTTTGAGGATCAACGCTACAAATAACCACACGCGCGGAAATTGTGAGGTTAGGTACAGATTTTGATTCCAGAACTCGTTTTGTTCATCTACTGTAGGGATGATGATTATTTTGTCGATGAAAGCATTAAATAGACCAAAATATAAATTTATACCTAGAAAGAATTTATCTGTAATTCAAAGCCAGTAAAACTACTCCTGAACGTCGTTTCGTTAAATAATAGTAGCAATAAAACCTGCAGTGCACACAAAGTGAGTATTTTTCGGCTAAATTAGCAAAAAATATATTGCTGCAGGAATTGAGATGGTCTAGGTCTAAACCATTGTAATTATTCAACAACACCAAACCAGACTATTATTTTACTTTATATTAGCATGTTTTTAGTTTGGAAGACATTTCATTGATTGGACCTTACAAAAACTTTCAGCTTGCCCCCAATAATAATTAAACTTATCCGGTCATTTGTTTTTATTAGCCTCGAAAGTGTTTAAGGTTCACCGGGTTAATTACAAGTCAAACGTTCATTGTTTTGCGAAGTTGCTTTTAGCTTAATGAAGAAAAAGGTATATGGCCTATAATTAATTAGGCAAAAAAGACGAACGAGTTGCTGAAATTACTGCGAGCAAGAACAATGACACTTTGTGTTTTAGGAGCTGACTTTTTGACTGATAAAGAGAGTAGTGTGTCATATTGTGAGAGTGGTGGCAAAGTAATCTATTTCCGCACTGAAATGTCGACTCAAATACCAGTTTGTTGTTTTAAACTTTGTTTGTGAATAATGCACAAATGTTTTTATCACTGTTCACTTTCCAGTAAAATAGAAGACATGATTCTGATTTGCATTAAAAAACACTATTCGTGTATTCGTGATTTTGCAACCGATGGGAAGAAATGTGGGCAGGGACAACTGCAGATATTAAAAGGGGAATGGAATAGTTGCGACGCCTTTATTTTTGGAAAATTCAAATAATTTGTTGTATATTTATAGCCTAATCGTCTTCTTCTACTAAGTCGTCAATATCGGGTGGGAAGGGGGGTATCCATATTGTTACAGGTCCTAAAAAGTCTGTAAAAACTGAAGCAATAATTTCATTTCAAAAAAACGACTGATCAAAGAATTAGATATTTTAAAGATTTATGTTAAACTCAATTAAGCATATCAGGTTTTAGAACTGAACTGGACTAGACCCAAAAATACGGCAGGTTTACGAAGTCGAAAAATTTTCACGTTTTCCTGAAACTCTATCAAAAGATCCTGTATCACTTCTAGAATATCGTTTTCCGTACGCCGCGTTGTAAGTTACTGTCCAATTATTATTATTCAGAATACGTTTTTCTGGATTTCGACGAGTGTGTATTGTACAATGGTTCACTGTGACAATTTTTTTCAATATGTTTAAAAGAGAAAGTACTTTTTTGTCCAACCATACATCGAGAAAGCGTTGGAAGCAGCATGAGATGGCGCCATGTCACAACTTAGTTAAGATAGGTACTGTACTCATGTTACCAATATTATATGTCAAGTTATTGACTATAATCATGAGATGTCGCTAGGCAAACTATTCAACTGAAATTATATTCTTCTAATCAAATTTTATCGGCTCTGATGATTTAATATGTCATTCACCGGACTGATTTTTACAGTCCGGTGAAGTACGAAATGATACAGTCCCTACTAACCCAGAAAACTAATAAGCAGATGTTGAATCCTCTTCCTTCGGGTTCAGAACTTCGTCTATTCCTTGAGCTATTCCCTTGGATACTCCAGTGCCCAGGTCCACCAGGGTCTGAACCGCCTTGCCAATTAACTTGGGTATAGTTACGAAAGGATTCAAAAAGTCGAAGGGGTTCTGCGAAACAAAACGAAAATGTCGAAAATTTTATGTAAGTTGTAAATTGATTGTTACCTTATGGGCCTCTTCCTGGGGACGGTTGTTTGGTCTGTGAAAAAATAGTGGATGGGACGCCGTCTTTTCCACATTGCCTATCAAGAGGAGAACAAGAATGAAAAATAACATTGTCACTTTTTGATTCATTTTGAATGATTGATGTCACGTTGATCAAGTGAACTACAAAAATTGCAGTTGCATTTTTATATTTTATATTCTGATGTGGGCTTATCAATGCCTATAATCTTGGGATTAATTAATAAGATTACGAAATTTTTAATTGGGATTTCATCAATAGTTATTTTTATTGGTTGATATTTCTCAATATTGGTGTATGTGGTTTTTATTCCAGACTAGACTCTAGAATTAAAGATTCAGACCAATAAAAACAACGGAGTAGGTTCATTCGTAAACAACAAAACTTACCCATAAATATGATTTCACTCAATGTAAAGTTTTAGCGAAGCAAGGTTTTGTGAAATGTAAAGGAAAACATCCCCAGCGGGGTTGAAAATTTTATTGTTATTATTTAAAGTCATAATTGGTGAAAATTTTGAAGGGGTAGTGAGTGGTTTGCTCCCCAACTTTTACGGTACTGGAAAAGTACTGTTTCGATTTACCCATTTGAGCCGCCGATGTTTTCCAAGCACAAAAAAAAAGTACTCTTGGTAATAAGCTCTAAATGCTTTTAGGTATGATGGAAAACATGGTAAATTTTTCTTTTTTCTTACCAATTAAACAAAATTTATTTAAACGCCAGAAGAAGTAACATAACCAAACGTCAACTTCATAATTGCAATGTCCGTCAAAAAACATGTTGCAATATTTTTGGTCAAAAAAATTATTTTAGATCAAAATCAATTGTTGATTTCCGACTTCCATACAATGATTCGGATTTTTACATTTGTGGGGTGATCTGACAACATTCATTTGTCATTACAGGTCTTTAATGAATATTGTTCGATGAGAAAAAATCTAGAGGTCTTATATCTGGAGAACCTGGGGTCTACCCAACATCACCTTCATCTCTAGTCCATTGCCTGAGAGAGTATGTTCTGTCTTTGAGACAGAACATACCATTGTACAACGCAGTAATGGGTTCAACTGTGGTTTTTTATATAACGCACAACATAAAATGTGGAATTATTTTTATGTACCATCATGCCGATAAAAATGTGATCGAAAAATTATATTTTTTCTCCTGGACTATCTGGAATTACCTATTAGGGAATTAAAAATAAATACTTCTAATTATTATCTTTTATTATTATTCATTATTATTTGCTTGCTTCAAGGCCTAATGAGCTACTCCATGAGTGGAAATGCCACTCTTTTAACGACCTCATTAACTCTTTTTGGTATTGATGCCATCCTTTCAAACACATTTTTCTGAAAATCAAGAGGCAAGCGTGAAAAATATTGATAAAAAATCACAAGGACCTTACCTTCTCTGAGTTGGTCGGTGGCTGGAGTGTCACAGGTTCCGGGATAGAATCTGATTCCGCAAAAAGTACAGATTCTTCTGACCTTGCTGAATACGTTACAGGTGCTTCTAATGATACAGTTTTTTCTGAGGATGGTGGATAAGTAACTAAAACCATTTCTTCTGAGGATTGTGGATAGGACTTGACAATCAACACAATGTTGAGGATGAGGGACAGTGTCAATTTTGGATTCATGATTGAATTCACCTTGATCAAAATATTGAAGTGAAGTAATTACAATTGTTGCATTGTTATACCTTATGGTCTGGTGCAGGCTTATCAATGCTTAATTAAAATGAAGTGAGAGAGACGAATGTGATTGGGATTTTATCAAATTGATTTTTTTCACTGGTGATATTTGTTATAGTGACATTATTTTCCCATTCATCAACATGGCATGTAGTTCTTGTGAATATCAAATCTGGTATTTTCTGTTGTCAGGTGTATTTTTTATATCGCGCATTTTTTCAAATCATTGTCTGGAGTTTAGATGTTTTTGTGTAAAAAAAAATTCCTTGTAATATAAAAAGCAGCGATGGATTTGAATTAGGTTTACTTGGGTTGGTTTGAGTTTCTTCAGGCTAGTTTGAGCTATGTTGGAAAGATTTGAGTTAATTTGTATTTTTTCTTGAGAACAGAAATCTATAGAATATTTATTAAAATCTGCAAATGTCTCTTCCTACTCCTGATAAGTCTTTTGAAACATCAATTTTTCAAAAATGCAAATTTTGAATCTTCTGAATGTGTATTCTCTACTTCACGAAAAATAATCATAATATTCCATCTTATCAAACAATGGCAATGTTCAAAAAAATATACAGGGTGACCCATTTGATAGCGGGCCACTGTCATATCTTTTCAATTTATCAATCGATTTAACCGATTTCTTTTTTTAAATGTAGAGAGGGGCCTACTAGAAAATATTTAGACCCTGAAAAATTCAGAAAACACATAAGCGATATTTTTAGAGAAAATCTGCCTACGCCACTGGATTTTTCATCGCCTGATATGGGTCTGTACCAAATTTCATACAAAACTATTCATTCAAAAAATATTATTTCTGTGTGTAATTTTTTTCCTATTTTTTTTTTGTCAGTCTCGTGCTATCGCAAGAGTTTCGAGGTAAAATACTTTTTGGTGCATTAAAAAATTAATCGTTAATTTTTAATATTTTTTTATGAAATTTGGTACAGATCCATCTCAGGGTATGACGACACCAGGGGCGTAGACAGATTTTTTCTAAAATAATCGCTAATATGTTTTCTGGATTTTTCAGGCTCTAAATATGCTCTAGTAAGCCTTGGTTTCTGGAAAAAACTGGATGACGTTTGGCCTCAAAATAAACCTTTCCACTCTCTACATTTCACAAAAAAAAATGGTCAAAATCGCTCCGTAAATAAAAATGTTATGGGGGTGGCCCACTTTCAAATGGGTCACTCTGTATATTAAACAGTATCAAATTATAAATAGATAAAAAAAAATCCCTAAATCATCAAGAAGTAAAGTATGTAGCTGCTTGATCGGTAGACATGGCAGCGCTGTCAGTTACACAAACCCCGCATCTCACACAAACCAAAAATGCTGCATTTTCAAGTACTCCTCGTATCTTAACTATAAGATAACTTATGGAAGATGTTTTTCCCGTAGAACCTTATTATTCTGCTTTCGGAATTGATATACGGGGTCAAGTCAGAAAGTTATTGGACCCTACTTTATTTTCCAAAATCATCACTCTGTATTTATCGGCTCTAAATATATCTTTTCTTACCCTTTTTAGAAATATATAACAGTATGCACTTTTTCTCATAAACACCCAAAAAATGACAGTATTATGAAATAAAATGCATTATTTGATAGTATGCCATGAATTGCAATAATAAAAAACTAAAAAATAATTATACTCGTAGAGTTTTTCAATAACTAATAAGTTTGTAACAAACATAACAAAAACACAAAAATAACATTATTAAAAAAAAAAAAACAAAAACACTAGTATCAAAAGTCGATCCAAAAACAATGAGACAAACTTGTCATTTATTTTTGTTTGTTGCCATAGCAACTATTAAATTGTACATTTTTTTTCGGAAAATTTTATCAACGGCGTTTTAATTTCAAAAAAAAGTAGCACACTGCCTCGAAAAACACAACTTTCTATCTATAAAAATAACGGAGATACCCATCAAAAGTACCCAAAATGGGATACCCTGTACAATAAAAATATGTTTTTTTCTCCGGTTTAGAATCGCGGTTTTGAAAAAATATTCATTGATTTGACGTTTCATGGAAAACATCTATTGTAGGATTATTAAACTTTAATAATGTGTATCTTGAAAATTTTGAATATATTTTTTTCAAGCCCATCAAGTCCAAGACCAAGATCACATTAATTTTTTGAGACCAAGACCAAGACTTTTAAAATCTCATTATCATATATTTTTTAAAGCATTTTTAAGAATAAAGTGATTCATTAATTAAGAGTTTTTGATTTTCTGTATAAACACGAATGATTTTTCGATTTTTTTGTATACAGTGAGAATTTTTTGGTACCCACTTGACCATCTTGACTTGGTTTAAGGTTTGTGAGTCAACTAAAATGGGATCTAAACAAAATCAGACAAAAATAAATTGGAGAATCGGTCTATTTATCGCTTCAACAAAAAAAAAACAGTCAAATTGTTTTATCAAAAAAAAAACAATAAATCATTAAAACAAGTTCACCTAGGCAAAAGTAAAAAACCTTTCGTTTGACATTGAATTTCGAAAGAAACTTTAAGGCCTATGAAAGGTTCAAGTTATCAACTTAACAGTGTTGAGCTTCTTTTTTGCGATAAGTCAGTCCTCGAATAGAAAACTTCTAATTCAGTTTTTAGTTTCTCTTTGGAGAGCATTGGATACAGCTTGGTAACATTGTTGAATGTTTCATCTGGAAAAGTTTTATTGAAAGGGATTGGATTTATAGGAAATGTGTTTATTTTGTAACCAGATTATTTGCCTCTAGACGATTTTTTTTCAATTTTTCAAGCAGAAAACCTAGCCAAATACAAAGCCACAAATAAATCATTATAGCTCTTCTTCCAAACACCTTCATTCATCTATTTTCTATTTTCTTCATTTGCTGCAATGAGACGGATTTCAATTCTTGTCGTCCAATCCTGTAAATTGAATTTTCAGTTTATCTTTGTTACTTATACAGGGTGTCCGGAAATTACGCGTCAGGATTTTGGTGGGCGATTCTACATGGAAAATTAATGCAACAAACTTCTATACAATTTTTTCAAAAACTTCAAAATTTTTTTCAAAGTACGAATTTTTAATTATTCAAGGTACGGTTAATGTTTAAAGTCGTTTTTCTCGAAAACCGTTAATTCTACGATGATGCAACACGAGCACCTTTTTAAAAAATATTTTGATGCTCTTTACTAATTTGACATCCAAATTTATAAAAAGATTAAAACAAAAAAGTTCTAAGTAATTTTCCTAAGGTGAAGGACAGCTTCAGCCTTTTGTCATTGACGACTAGCGTCAAATTAATAGGGTGAATACAAAGAAACACTAGTGACATGCATGCAAAATTTGGCGAAAATCATTACACTAGAAAAAAAGTTATTAAAAAAAATAAGAAAAAAAAAATATTTTTCAACACCCTGTATCTTCCTTAATTTTGAGTTTTTGAAAAAATTGTATAAAAGTTTGTTGCATTAATTTTTCATGTAGAATCGCCTGTATTATGATACCCATGAGAATCATCCAATTTATCGCCATTTTGACGAACATTAATTAATTAAAAACCCAGGTGTTAACATGAATCAAACATCTCGAATCCACCCAGCCCAATTACATTCAACACTAATAAACTTTTAATGAGTAACCATCAAAAAAAGTGTTTACAAGATCTATACTGCTGATAGTATCCCCAAGTGACCACACGCATTAACTTGAAAAAAATCTAGATGGTTATGTAAGACCATGCACCTTTCAGGGTATTTTGCAATGTACAGAGGTAATGTGTCAAATTTAATTGTCAGTAATAAACAGACGTGTATTGAGAGATATATTATACCGCGTCACGAATAACGCTTTATGTACATGGAAGGTCAAGAAATACCTGATGTATGTATATGAAACGCAAATTCACTTTTTTCCTATGATATTATGGCGTTTGCCGTAATCAACCAACAAACATTACTATTTTATCACTCATTTTAATTAAACCCCAGATTATTACACCATACAATAAGTTATGATAATGCGATTGAAATAATTATTGCGGTTCAATCATGCATCCTCAATTGACGATGTTGTTTCTCATTCTCAATACTATGTTGATAGGCAATGTGAAAAAAACAGACTCCTATCCAGTATCCACAGAAAAAGGTGTAGTTTTTGGAGAATTTCAAGAACCACCGGCTTTTCCGGTACCTGTGATGGTATATCAGCGACCGACAAGACCTCCGAAGGTATTAATCAACAACCTTGTGACTATCGGTTTATTTTTTTTTGATTTCCAGAAAATTGGGTTGTTTGAGACCATCGCATCAATACCAAAAAGGCTTGACAATATAGTTAACAGTGCGTTATCTTTTACTAAGGGAGTAACTAATCTTGCCTTCCAGGATCCGCTTGGCATATTCAAATTCTAGCTCTCTCAGAAGAACAAAAAAAAAATACAAAAACATAAAATTCATTATGATTTCAAATGAATTAAACCATAAGTGACCACAGGAGTTTTTCATTCAGTTCGCAAGACCCCCACGTCGTTTTCCAATCAATCAATTAATCCCGTATTTTCACCAAAATATCGTTTCCCGTACGCTGCGTTTAGATGAGCTGAAAGAAACTGAGAAAAAAATGCTCAATGTCCATTTATATTATTTTTTCTTAAAATCTTCTGGAGTCTCGAGTTTCGCAATTTTCACGCGCGGTAGTATCGATTGCTGTCGTTTTTGCTGTGGCCCGTACCACATTTCAACGAGGTGTTTTCTACTGTGGCCCGTACCACACGTACCCCTACGTCAATCTTGTTTCACACAGGCCCAAAATTTCTTGACTGGTCCCATCCAGCTGTTCCCTGATGTATTTAGTTTGGAAAATGGTTTCTAGTAGAATTATGCACAATATTTCATTTCCAAAGTATACACTTTTGGAAATTTGGAAATAATCTTCTCTAGCTTCACTATCATCAGGACTGGTATAGTTAGTTGTATCTTCATCTCACTCATCTCACCCATAATCTCCTTTAGCTTCTCATTTTTCATCACAAACACCACGTGGTGTGCTTGTTCATTATACAGGGTACAAAAAAGTAAGTGACTCATCAGAATATTTTGGGAGATAAAGAACGCATTTTCCTTTTTTTTATAATTCAATTCATCAACTGAAGAGTGGTCCTGCTTAATGATCTAAGTCCCAAAATATAAGTTATTGTTTTTTTTATGTGTATAACGCTGATTCAATTTTCCAATGATATTATGACGTTTGTCGTAATCAATCAACAAACATTACAATTTTATCACTCATTTTAATTAAACCCAACATTACTAACCTATAAGGTAAAACAATGCTATCATTGCGATTTAATATATTTTGATCAATGTCGAATCATGAATCCACAATTGACACTGTGGTTTCTCATTCTCAATACTGTGTTGATAGCAGATTCCTATCCAGTATCTTCAAAAGAAGGTGTGGTTTTTGGGGAATCACAGGAACCACCTACTTTTCCAGTACCTGTGATGGTATATGAGCGACCGACAAGACCACCAAAGGTATCAATCAACCTCCTTGTGACTATCGGTTAATTTTTTTTTGACTTTCAGAAAATTGGTTTGTTTGAGACCATCGCATCAATACCAAAAAGACTTGACAATATAGTTGACAGTGCGTTATCTTTTACGAAGGGGGTGGCCAAGTTTGTCTTCCATGATCTATTTAACTTTTAACTTTCTGGGTTAGTATTGTGAAAATTTGTTGGATTTTCATTGTCGAATATTTCACAATAAATGATGTTAAATAGAAATATTTCAATTCAAAATAGTTCACGCTGCACTGGAATACTATTTGGAGATCAGAAGAAGAAAAAAAAATTGAAATTCATTATAAAATTCAGATAAATCAAACACTAAGTAACTACAGAAGTTTATCATTTAGTTCGCAAGACCCTTTACAACGTACGTACAGTGAGGACTTATAGTCCCCCCCCCTCTAACTTTTGAACGCATTAATATTTTTGGCTCAAATTTGGAAGTGTGTTTCAGGGTAGGCTTTACCAAGTTTTGACCTTTAAAAAAAATGTTCATCTGTCAAACTGACAGCTGGGCACCATTTTGAAACAAAAAATTAAATGGAAAAGGGGGTCATGTGATACTTTATTTGAAAGGTCCTTCCATTCTCTTTTCACCCCCAAAGTTTGAAGTCCTTATTATTTTTCATAGGGAAATGGCGCCATGTCGAAAATAAATTATTTGTGTCTAAGTAGATACTATCTTTTATTTTGTTTAAAAAACTATGCTAGCACAGATTGATACAGAACACCTAGCTGCATATTAGATTTATTATCGGGTGTCAAATTGACAACGTTTAAAAATTTTTTTTTGGCAGCGACGTTTCCGAATTTTTTTTTTGAAATTTTTTATTAAATACTGTTGTAGAAACAATCACTTATGTTATAGGTTAGTTTTTTCATTGTTCATAAAGTTCTTTTAAGAATTAGAGATAGTATTTTGACCCAAATAATTTATTTTCGATATGGCGCCATTTCCTTAAGAAAAATGCTAAGGACTTCAAACTTTGGGGGTGAAAAGAGAATGGAAGGACCTTTTAAATAAGGTATCACATGACCCCCTTTTCTATCTAATAATTTGTTTCAAAATGGTGCCCAGCTGACAGTTTGACAGTTGAATTTTTTTTTTTGAGGTCAAAACTTAGTAAAGCCTACCCTGAACAACACCTCAAAATTTGAGCAAAAAATATTAATGCGTTCAAAAGTTAGAGGGGGGGGACTATTTACGTCCTCACTGTATATTGATTACAAAAATTAAATCCAACAAAATTTGTCTGATCTTCACTCAAACACGTCTTTTGTCCCGTTACTCTTTTTTTATATCAATCAATCCCGTATTTTCACTAGAATATCGTTTACCGTACGCCGCGTTTGAATTAGATATTTAATCACCAGCCGGTATCGATTGCTGTGGACCGTACCACATTTTAACGCCGTGTTCTCTACTGTGGCTCGTACCACACGTCGCCTTTTCATAAACAATAAAATAGTTTGTTTTTATCCGTGTTTCAATCACAATCAAGTTCAGTGTGGAATTTGCTTGAACATTCTCCACTGTCTAAAAGCTACCCGATAGGCACTTCGGGCCCTTAACCACATTTATACAAGAGATGGCGCCCGAGATGAGGAAAATACGATTCTGCCGGAAAATCCAGGGTATCATCACAGGGGACACGTACGATCTTTCAAGCTCCAATTCCATGACCATTTGATAATATTTTTTCCTACAGACTCAAAATTTCATATTTTGGTTCTTAGTATTATGCACAGTTTTTCCTCATGGATAGTCTTCCTCAGGTCCACTCCCAACAGGACTGGTATGGTTGGTTGTAGTTTCACCTTCACTACTCATTTAACCCAAAATCTTCACCTTCTCCTCCCAATCGCGTCGTGTGCATGTACAATATATATACAGGGTACGGAAAGGTAATAAGAATGATTTTGGAAGATGAAAAACGCTTTTTTCTTTCTCTTTTAAACAATTCAGTTTAACTATTGATAAAAATATTCAGTTGATTAATATTGATTGAACTGATCGAAGGATTCTGGAAGAGGAAGATAATTAGTCAAAAATGTATTGATTTCGTTAGAGTGGAGTATCTTTATACAGGGTGTCCCAGCAAGGGTGGCCACCGGCCATATCTCGGAAACTACTGAACCTAAAAGTTCAGGAAAAAAAATATGATCACTAAAGTGGCCACGAAAAAATGCTGGAAAATATTTTTAACTTCGAAATTTTGCCGCTAGGGGGCGCAATCAAAGCTTAAATATTAAAATTCGAAATTTCTCCGGAAATTCTTAGATTGAGGTATATCTTTATCAACATGGTTAGAAAACCTAGACAATTTCACGTCTTTTTGGTACAGGGCTCATTGGCGTACCTATCTTCGTGTGAGTAGGGGAAGGTAGTGAAAGTGTAATTGTTCAAGTGGCTGTAACTTATAAACGACTTTTCCGATTTTGTTGCGTATAGGCTTGTTTGTAAGATAAATGTGATTACTTTCGTATATCGTATCCAGTGATGCGTGATTGTCTCCAGAAAAGTTGCTAGAAGGCGTAATTTGAATTAAAAACTGTTATTTTCGTTTCACCGCAAAAATTTATATGGTATGGTATAATTCTGATAATAATAACTAGTCCAAAAAAATTATATTTATTGTTTTAAGGTTTTTTTTTTTTTTTTTTTTTTTTTTCTAAGGTTTTTTCTTGTAAATTTGATTTTTATTTCGATTCTGTTATCAGAATTATACCATACCATTTAACTTTTTGCGGTGAAACGAGAATAACAGTTTTTAATTCAAATTACGCCTTCTAGCAACTTTTCTGGAGACAATCACGCATCACTGGATACGATATACAAAAGTACTCACATTTATCTTCCAAACAAGCCTATACGCAACAAAATCGGACAAGTCGTTTATAAGTTACAGCCACTTGAACAATTACACTTTCACTACCTTCCCCTACTCACACGAAGATTGGTACGCCAATGAGCCCTGTACGAAAAAGACGTGAAATTGTCTAGGTTTTCTAACCATGTTGATAAAGATATACCTCAATCTAAGAATTTCCGGAGAAATTTCGAATTTTAATATTTAAGCTTTGATTGCGCCCCCTAGCGGCAAAATTTCGAAGTTAAAAATATTTTTCAGCATTTTCTCGTGGCCATTTTAGTGATCATATTTTTTTTCCTGAACTTTCAGGTCCAGTAGTTTCCGAGATATGGCCGGTGGCCACCCTTGCTGGGACACCCTGTATTATGATAAATCATCTTCAAAGGCAAAAAATCCAAAATTAATACCAGGTGAAATTAGTGTATAAGAAAGTATTTTATTTACTAATTAATTCAATATTTTTCTTATTATTGATATTTAAAGCAATATAGAGATACCTACCGAAGGACATTCCATCAAAATCAAAACATTTAGGCATAAAATAAACTCATCGAATAATGTAGAGCTCATTTTCTCTCGAGTCATCCATCCTACAGTCCGAAAAAACAAAATAATTTTTTATTCACAAAAAATCAAGATGAATCAATTACCTTAAAAATAAAGTATTTATGTTAGGCAATTGAGATTTTTCTTACAAATACCGATCATGTTCAAAACTCAAAATTGTCATGACTTTTTGCAATGGAATCTTTTGCTCAAGTCTATTAAAATATAATATTTTTGTTGTCTGGAGCTTTTTATTCGTCCCCTCAATAGTCCACTTATTCCAAAAATGTCTACACTTTAAAGATGTATTCTCGATTTATTTTCAATTATTCAATTTTTTGAGTATTTAACCATGTTATTTCATCCTCATTTGAATTTAATAGTCTTGTATACTTTATTTTAAATTATCTAATAATAAGTTTTTCACTCATGCAAAAATTATTCAAAAGATCATGAACACATTCTGTGGAGAAGAAAAGGAAAGCGGAATTCATTCTACTTTCTTGTTTTTTTGTCGTTTTTGGAAAATTTTCTCTTTAATCCGAGGCTTGATACGATCAACACTAACACTTTGATCTTACACTCTCGCTTAAAATTTTTTTAATTTTTATTTTCTGTATTGTCTTTATCTTAATTCAACATATTTTTGATAAGCATAATGTGTCTTTTGATCATCCTGAAATCGATTTCCAATACAAGTTTCAATAAACTTATTTGAATAAACTTCATTTAACCTATAAATAATAATTAATGTTGATGTTATTTTCTAACTTTTATCACTGTGACAATTTTGATTTTCTTTTCAAGTGTTATTAATTACCATTCTTTGCTTCATTTTTTCACTTTTTTCCTAATCCTTAGCGAAATTAGAAATAAATTCTATTTAGAACGAGAGTCATGTGAAACTATTTGGTGACAAGAATCACGAGGGGGTGTGTATTAGCTTTTTCACAAAAAGAATAAAATTCAATAAATCGAAAACAAAACAGTGAAATTTCACCAATCAATTAATTACATTTTTTTCATTATTGATAGCGAAATCGAAACACTAGAAGAAATCCTTTTAGTCGAAGAGTTGGTGATCATGATGATATTATCTGGAGAAATGGAGAATCATATCTTGAAAAATTGTGTTTTTTATTGTTTTTGCAATTTTAATCAACAATTATACATTCGTTTATTTGGGCTGGTACATTATGTTTTCAAGTGTATGTATCGATTGGTCATTCTGCAAAATACTTATTTTTAAATATAAAAAAATAATAAAAATCAGATTAGAACAAAATTTCAATAGCTGTCACCAACTCTATAAATCCTCATAATCTCTTTCCAAATGAATAGCCTGAATATTCGATAAATTCCATTAAAGGAAAATGAACATCGACTATTGCAATAACGACGGAAGCGCACAACAGATTTCCATTATAAGAGCTCAATTCTATCGATATCTTTTGTTCGAGTGCTCTTCATTATCTGAGGAAATAATGGACAAAATATGGAAAACACAAAAGATCAGCTGCGAATGGCGATGGATTGCTGTTGTTGACCCATGATTGAGATTTTTGTCAACTAATGAAGCAATGGTGACATCTCTCCAGAAACTCCTTGAAGTATACCAATACCAATTGAGATTATGATTTCTTTGTGAAAGCATGCAACATAGCAATAAATATATCAACCAAAGATAAAACATCAAACCACCATGTCCTTATATGTTCTCATTCAATTATCGATAATTAGCTCCAATAAATGCTATTGCGAAATAACAATTAACAGGTGCAAATTTCATTTGCGTTTTTCACAAGCATCTTTTTGACGAATGATCATGAAAAAATACTATAATTACGTAGACATATGCTCAGACACGAGATAATTCCGAATAGCGTATAATTTCAGCAGGCTATTTGGTGATGTTTATCGCTTATTGTTCGAAGGAGTTACGTTATATAAGAGTCATTTGTATGAGTAGTGATGACGTGTAATTAGTGGATCAGAGGCATCTGTTGGTGGCAACTGCGGTTATTTATGGTATACATAATAATAGATAAGACATACAAGGTGTGCATATAGCACGGCAATTATTCATTACATAAAATGAAGTTTCTGAATTTTGTCTCGAAGTTTTACAGGATAATATTAACATAACATTGGATCTCAAAGTTCATTCAAATTATGTCAGGAAAAATATTCGTGGGAGAATTTCCAATATTCAATCATAACTGAATATCAATCGAATTTATTATTCATGTCTATAATGTATAATTATTTGATAAAATACTCTGGTATAATTCACAAACACTCCCCAATTATCCGACTATATCAAAGATTAAAATTTAACACAACACAGATACAATCTTCACCAAACAATGACTGAATAAATGGGTGCAGCCAATTGAATATACAGGAGATGTAAAAAATGTTTGCATTGCGTAGGTTTTGAAGATCATGATGGGTGTGGTCAATGTAGTGCTTCATTACGAGGTGCTAGCGGAATCTAATGATCCTTGATAGAAATAATATTATGAAACCCTCAATTTCCAGTCATTCTGCTGCGACCAATTCAATATTTCTGTTTGGAGAATTTTGATAGCGTAATTTTTGTCATTATTTTCAACTTATCGATCGGTTTCATAATCGTTTTGGTTATGATGATCACTTTGTTGTAGAGTATTTGTGTGTTGAATCCAACAATAAAGAATTCTCCTTTTGTGGTGCACAATTTTTTTTTTATCGTCCATGTTTCATGCGCACTGAACATTTAATCTTGTGCTGTAGTGTCGAAATTATTTTCCGTCCAAATGGAAAAATGTTGTTTTAACTTCGAAACAATGAAAAATAATTGAAATTCTGGAATTCTCTCAACGTCTTACTCCATGAATAAATGTTCTTTCTTTTCCTGATCCTTGCCAGAATACAAATTGTAATTTTTTGTCTTGTGCTCTTGAAGGTCCCTCATCATTGTCTGTCGAGCACAAGTCTGATCAAAATAAGTTTTTTGATAGATGAATAAGTCTGATAAGTTTTCCTGTCAGAGGTATTGCTTTCGAAATATCGTCATTTGCTTATACTCCTTTGTAAGAGGGAATAATGAAGTCAGGCAAAACTTGACAGCAAATATAACAGAAACTATAACTCCAATAGAAAAACTTCTGTGATGAAAGTTGTTAACCAATTCATTGTCTACAACATTTATTTGAAGATTTTTCGTGTCAAAGGTACCATTTTCAAGTTATTCTCAATGGAATATACTCTTGGGTCAAAAAGAATGATGAAGTCAGGCAAAACTTGACAGCAAATATAACAGAAACTATAATTCCAGTACAAAAACTTCTGTGATGAAAGTTTTTAACCAACTCATTGTCTACAACATTTATCTGAAGATTTTTTGTGTCGAAAGTACCATTTTCAAGTTATCCTCAATGGAATATACTCTTGGGTCAAAGTCAGGCAAAACTTGACAGCAAATATAACAAAAACTATAATTCCAATAAAAAAACTTCTGTGATGAAAGTTGTTAACCAATTCATTGTCTACAACATTTAATTGAAGATTTTTTGTGTCGAAGGTACCATTTTCAAGTTATCCTCAATGGAATATACTCTTGGGTCAAAGAGAATCATGAAGTCAGGCAAAACTTGACAGCAAATATAACAGAAACTATAATTCCAATAAAAAAACTTTTGTGATGAAAGTTGTTAACCAATTCATTGTCTACAACATTTATCCGAAGATTTTTTGTGTCGAAGGTACCATTTTCAAGTTATCCTCAATGCAATATACTCTTGGGTCAAAGAGAATGATGAAGTCAGACAAAACTTGACAGCAAATATAACAGAAACTATAATTCCAATAAAAAAACTTCTGTAATGAAAGTTGTTAACCAATTCATTGTCTACAACATTTATCTGAAGATTTTTTGTGTCGAAGGTACCATTTTCAAGTTATCCTCAATGCAATATACTCTTGGGTCAAAGAGAATGATGAAGTCAGACAAAACTTGACAGCAAATATAACAGAAACTATAATTCCAATAAAAAAACTTCTGTGATGAAAGTTGTTAACCAATTCATTGTCTACAACATTTATCTGAAGATTTTTTGTGTCGAAGGTACCATTTTCAAGTTATCCTCAATGCAATATACTCTTGGATCAAAGAAAATGATGAAGTCAGACAAAACTTGACAGCAAATATAACAGAAACTATAATTCCAATAAAAAAACTTCTGTAATGAAAGTTGTTAACCAATTCAGCGTCTACAACATTTAACTGAAGATTTTTTATGTCGAAGGTACCATTTTCAAGTTATCCTGTTAGGTGATGACGTCAGGCAAAACTTGACTGCAATAATTGCAGAAACCATACATTTGATTAAAAAACTTCTTGGATAAAAGTTGTTTCCCAGTTGATTCTCTACAAGATTTGTCTGAACAATTTTTTTGACAGAGGTACCACTTTCGAGATATTGTAAATGACCTACACTACTAGATTAAAGAGAGTGATGAAGTCAGGTGAAGTTTGATGGCAATTGTTTATAACTGCGCTGAAAAAAACTCCTCTTGTATATTAACAAACAGAAAGAAGTCACTGGAAAGAAAATTGCATCTCAAAAATCGTCTACAATCAAAGTTCACACGTACGTGGATTACGTAATATTTTCAATTTGTCTTGGATGCTTTTTTTCAAAATACCAATACAGCGTCAATCTAAACATACAATGAAGAAATATTTCGTCGACATTGGCCAGATTATAAATTAACACATGAGCATCTTCGTGTGGGTAATTAAATATTGCAACACTTTGTAACAAATATAATCAGGCATGTTATAAATGATTATTTTTGTCAGGACTAGGACGAGATGATCACGATGGAATTTGAAGGATTTTGTTAGTTGTTAAAAATGATGAATGTATTTATCTAATTGACATATTCTAAAGAAATACAGTTTAGAATAATCAACGCCAGTCAATCAAAATATTGAGAAAGTGAATAGAGAAAAACAATTACTGATTTTTCCATTAATTTCATTAATAACACTCCTAAGAAATACCTGAGAAGTCATTCACATTCCTACTTGTAAATTAAGGTCACCATAAAAACAGGCCAGTCTTCATCAACATGAAAAATCATGTCTCCAAGATATCGTTTATCTTGTACAACCATCTATTCATGGGTCAGCAAGTCAAGTATAAACCCACACAGATTTTTTTTATGCTTCATTAATAACTGTGTTTTTAAAAATTGTTTATTTGATTTGACGAAATCAACATACAGGGTCAAGGATATTTTTTGCAAAATGGAAATATGTTTTTAAAAAAATGCCAATGATAAGAAATAACAAAAAAATATTGCAATATTTTTCCTCATATTTGAATAGACCAAAATGCAACAATGTGACCAAAGCACTAAATTACGCTCTATTCTAAATTTTTTGCTTTCGAATTGTGAAAATTTGAATAAAAATATCTCTTGGGCGCCTGTTTATGCCGAACAATGTGGCCTTTTTGGCATCCGGGGCGTAAATCGAATTTTATTTTATTCAAAATTAGCTACCTCTGTATTGTGGATAGTCAAGCCTTTGGAACGTGTTATTGGTTTTATATGAGGGGTTTTATTAAATGTTTGATTATCAGCTTTGGTTTAAATTGTGGGTTTGATTTGAATAAATGTTTGTTTATTTGCGGCGAATGATTTATGTTTTGCTATACGTGATGAGGGACGGCTTATTACTTTCTCTACATCAATATTTTAATCACGCTGATCCAAAAGTGGACTGGATAATTTTATTGTGAATAAAGTGATTTATCAATATCCTTCAAAACTATTTCGATAGAAAAACGCGGTTCCGCCCATTCTGCAAAACCAAGATTGACAGTTCCAAGAAGTGATTGTGCAGCAAATTATGAATTGATACACGGCAGACATTATTTTGAAGAAAATACGAGGACAATCAAGCTAGTTACGAAAAGATGTGGGTTATTCGATTAATAAAGGGAAAATTGATTAAAAAAAAAAACGAAATCACGGTGAAATAAATCTGAAAATTTCCTACCAGTCAATTCTGACCAATCATAGGCTTGCATTTTATTATGTTGCTATGGCAACGTCCTAATTTTATCGGAAATCACCCTGCTCATAATCACGTGACCAAAAGAATAATAAGTGGAAATCTCCCTGGCTTTGCATCTTTGCATGTAGCTCCCATATGATTACAGTGTTGCCGTCCCCACTCTCCCTAACAATCCCAACCCAACCCAACTTTCACAGACAGAGATAAGGCAAACGGCAACACTGTGGTTGGTGCATGGGAGCTACATCCAGCCGCGAGTGCTTGACAGCTGTTAAAAACACTGACAAATATTTTTGATAAATGATTTATTTTCAACTTCCAATACAAAGTTGCAATGTTATCAATTGTGGACAAGATTGGTTATAACTTCCAAATGTTTTATAAAATCCTGATTCCCTTCTTTCTTTCTCAATGGCGAGTAGAGTAAGGAGCCGTTGGTTTCTTCCACTAAATGCGAGGTGAGTCCAGGGTTATGTCTTTTCCAATGATCAGTTTTGGCATGAAATTTTCTTGCCGAATCTCTAGCGACCTCGAATTAAAAATCCGGAAATTTGTTCTAGTTGCGAAAACTTTCAAAAAATTCGCAACTCGACAAAATTTCCTGAAATAATTCGAGCTCCAGGGAGATTATAAGTGAAAATTTCCAACCAGTCAATTCTAACCAATCTTAGGCTTGCATTTTATTATGTTGCCATGGCAACGACCTAATTTTATCGGAAATCACCATGCTCATAATCACGTGACTGAAAGATTAATAAGTGGAAATCTCCCTGGCTTTGCATCTGGATGTAGCTCCCATATGATTACAGTGTTGCCGTCCCCACTCTCCCTAACAATCCCAACCCAACCCAACTTTCACAGACAGAGATAAGGCAAACGGCAACACTGTGGTTGGTGCATGGGAGCTACATCCAGCTGCGAGTGCTTGACAGCTGTTAAAGACAATGACAAATATTTTTGATAAATGATTTATTTTCAACTTCCAATACAAAGTTGCAATGTTATCAGTTATGGACAAGATTGGTTATAACTTCCAAATGTTTTATAAAATCCTGATTTCCTTCTTTCTTTCTCAATGGCGAGTAGGGTAAGGAGCCGTTGGTTTCTTCCACTAAATGCGAGGTGAGTCCTGGGTTATGTTTTTTCCAATGATCAGTTTTGGCATGAAATTTTCTTGCCGAATCTCCCGCGAGCTCAAATTGAAAATCCGGAAATTTGTTCTCGTTGCGAATTTTTCAAGAAAATTTCCCTCGGCTTGCGCCTCGAGAAAATTTTCAAAAAATTCGCAACTCGACAATAATTTGAGCTCCAGGGAGATTATAAGTGAAAATTTCCAACCAGTCAATTCTAACCAATCATAGGCTTGCATTTTATTATGTTGCTATATGGCAACGACCTAATTTTATCGGAAATCACCCTGCTCATAATCACATGACTGAAAGATTAATAAGTGGAAATCTCCTTGGCTTTACATCTTTGCATGTAGCTCCCATATGATTACAGTGTTGCCGTCCCCACTCTCCCTAACAATCCCAACCCAACCCAACTTTCACAGACAGAGATAAGGCAAACGGCAACACTGTGGTTGGTGCATGGGAGCTACATCCAGCTGCGAGTGCTTGACAGCTGTTAAAGACAATGACAAATATTTTTGATAAATGATTTATTTTCAACTTCCAATACAAAGTTGCAATGTTATCAATTATGGACAAGATTGGTTATAACTTCCAAATGTTTTATAAAATCCTGATTCCCTTCTTTCTTCCTCAATGGCGAGTAGAGTAAGGAGCCGTTGGTTTCTTCCACTAAATGCGAGGTGAGTCCTGGGTTATCTTTTTTCCAATGATCAGTTTTGGCATGAAATTTTCTTGCCGAATCTCCCGCGAGCTCGAATTAAAAATCCGGAAATTTGTTTTCGTTGCGAATTTTTCAAGAAAATTTCCCTCGGCTTGCGCCTCGAGAAAATTTTCAAAAAATTCGAAACTTGACAAAATTTCCTGAAATAATTCGAGCTCCAGGGAGATTATAAGTGAAAATTTCCTACCAGTCAATTCTAACCAATCATAGGCTTGCATTTTATTATGTTGCTAAGGCAACGACCTAATTTTATCGGAAATCACCCTGCTGATAATCACGTGACTGAAAGATTAATAAGTGGAAATCGCCCTGGCTTTGCATCTGGATGTAGCTCCCATATGATTACAGTTTTGCCGTCCCCACTCTCCCTGACAATCCCCAACCCAACCCAACTTTCACAGACAGAGATAAGGCAAACGGCAACACTGTGGTTGGTGCATGGGAGCTACATCCAGCCGCGAGTGCTTGACAGCTGTTAAAAACTATGACAAATATTTTTGATAAATGATTTATTTTCAACTTCCAATACAAAGTTGCAATGTTATCAATTATGGACAAGATTGGTTATTACTTCCAAATAATTTATAACATCCTGATTCCCTTCTTTCTTCCTCAATGGCGAGTAGAGTAAGGAGCCGTCGGTTTCTTCCACTAAATGCGAGGTGAGTCCTGGGTTATGTTTTTTCCAATGATCAGTTTTGGCATGAAATTTTCTTGCCGAATCTCCCTAGAACTCGAATTAAAAATCCGGAAATTTGTTCTCGTTGCGAATTTTTCAAGAAAATTCGCAACTCGATAAAATGTCCGGAAATGATTCGAACTCCAGGGAGATCATAAGTGAAAATTTTTGCACTAGAAAGGTGGGAAAACTTGAAAAAAAAACTCGCTTGGACCTCGACTGCGAGAGAAAATAAAGCTTACCAAGTGAGCAATCATATTCAATATAAATATCTACAAATAAAATATCAAATGTCCTATAGTGTGGTAGATGAAAGAACGACGAAATCATAATAATAATAAATTCTTATTGTTGATTCTTTCAGGTATTATTAAATTTCATGCATAAAATTAGTTTGAAACAATTGATGACTGATACAAAATCGATCACATGGAGACAAAAGCATTTAATTCACGAGCACTTGCTGACACAGCTTTATCCACAAAACCAATCAACCTTGGATATGTCAACAAAATACAAATCTCAAACCACTGTCCAATAGATGTCTCGCTTTCCTTAATTGGAAAGCGCTATCTTCTAATCGACCGTATAAATCACTATCTGCCTTTAATTGTGATTTCACAAATCTCTTTTCCAATTTCTGGAGAGATTTACAATGTGCAGCTGGAGAAATTGATATGTTATTTAGTGGGAGAATAAGGAGTGATGGTCATCAATAGTGATTGGATTCAGCTTTGATTAATCGGATATGAGTTCATGATCGAAATCCTGTATTCATGACTAAAGGTGATGTGCTGTGAATTATATTGTCACATTCAGTCAAATAAATCTCCCAATCATTTTGCCACAAAAATGTGGATTTACCTCAATTATTTGTCAGTCAAAAAACAAAAAATCCTCCTCGCCCACATTTTCAGCGCACTCTAATATTCCGAACATAAAGCGATTTGTTACTTTGTAGCATTAAATAGAATTTTTACTGGGAACTATCTATCGCTGTTTGATACTGGCCATTGAGAGAATCTGTTTAATATCACGGAAATAGAGTTGTGTGCCTGTTCCATGCATAAGGGATCAAAATAAAATCAAATTTTTCATATAACCACTGGCCATATTTGGGGTATCTGTCAAAGGATGACTGTTTCGTTTTTTATTCATCGGGCAATCGATTTTTATGCTATTTTCCATGCTGGATACATGGATTATGACTTATTGTTAGGATTTTCTCAGTCGTGCTCCAAATCAACTGATCCGGCAACTCCAGGAATTTTCAAGCATTTTTCCCTGCTGAAGCCTTCTACATTGTTGCGGCTTTGAACTAACACATAAAATTCCTATGTTGAGATGAGAGAGGGAGCATAAATTGATTAACTCAGTTGTTAATAAGTCTGAATTAAACTCTAAGGAATTTATCAAGAAGCGTTGAGTTCTGTAACTGTAGACAAAAATCAGTGACTGGAACCGTTTAAATTTTCGCTAGAATGTTCATTTTGTCTCCTAGCTCTTGAAGTTCTGATTAACGACGTCGTCGTAACTGTTTTCAACCACAAATTTTCAATGCTGTCAGCTGAAAGACATTCACGATTAAGTCTAAGACGCTTTACAAGAATTTGCTATTCTAGCAACCAAGTTTTCTTCGACAGACCATATTAAGAAACTTATATTAGTGAGACTCCTCGCCCTGTAGCTAATTACCAATTACTTCAATTTCCCTACCTCTCAAATATTCAATTTGTTGAGTTACGTAAATAAGGCAATTTGCAAAAGATTGACAGAAGGGTCGTAATGTCGAGGGCAAAGTGCCTCATTTGGCAAACTTTTTTTACCTTTTAAAATGCGATCTAAGCAGTTTTTGGGTGTACCGATTTTTCTAAGTCTTTGAGATATTTGAAACTTTTTAATTAGACCAAATGTATGGAATAGCAATATGAAGTTATATTGTTACAGTCTACTTGTAGTGATGTGTTATGGATTCTGGGTTGATTGCTTTTGAAACGATCTATTTCGTCCTGTGAAACTGGTGATCCCTTCATATCACATGATTTTATAACATGTATCTCATCCCTTTACTTCCTGACAGAACAAATTGACAGTCATACATTCAAAAATACAAAAATATAAAATGCGAATCATACTCAATAAGATTGTGTTACAATATAAAAATATGCAAACCTCGTATTCAAAAGTGATCGATTTCGCTTTTTTACAGACAATTTTCCAATTTCCTTCATCAATATCAAGAGGGGTGCATAAATTTAAAGCGTGTCCCGAATCTAAAGTCAGTATGATAAGAAGGTGTTTGCTTTACAACAAACATTAATGTTATTTTTACGTTTGATTCGTATAAGGGTATCTCCGATCAAATTTCCTTTTGTTTTGTATCAATAAATCCCGATTCAATCATTGTTTTACTGTTTGAAAATGATCAGCAAGATTTTTATGTCCGTCACAAATTACTCAACACGTCGCCATTCCAGTCACAAGGAAACCAACATTTATCCATCAATTCTTCAGAAAACGGTTCAATTTGTCGTTCACGTATCCGCCCTTTCTGAAGCACATGACTGAATAGTGTTTTCTCATAGGAAAACACTTCCTGATTTTATTTGATCGATATCAAGTGAAGTTATTTTCCAAGATATAAAGCAGTAGTAAATTAAAACATACATGCATTTATGACTGAGTTGTCGGGTCAATAGCTATAAAATATTGCTGATGTAAACGTTCGGAGGTTTATTGCTCAATCGTTTTAACAGTCAATATTTCATACAGCGTATTTTTTACGTCGTCGTAAAATACTCTTATATGAGGGTAGGTAAGTAAATGAAATGTTCAGCTATTATCCAAAACAATATAATTATTGCTCAAACACCGTTTGTTCAGAAGACAAACTAATAAGTTCATTAACAAGTGCACAATGTAACCAACCCCAAACTCAAATAAAAATAAAACTTCCAGTCAATAAGACTTTCCAGAAAAACTATCTGGGAGTGTAAACTCACTGGAAACTTCAAATCTAGCAATGCAGTAAACTTAAACAACGACGAACAGAGATCTCGCTGTTAAATGTAAAATGTAAATTAAAGCCAATCTGGCAAGCAAATATTCGCCAGCAGCAAATAAAAGCGTTGATTTTCGTTTCAGAACATCCTGGATAAGTTCAATCCCGGAGCCCGGCAAATGATCAACGCTGGAAAAGCTTACCTAAAGGCGCTTCACAGTAAGTAGTTTATTTGAAATTCATCGTGATGCTTATTTTGCTGATTTTCTGCTTTTTGATGCTTCTTTAACACAGTTCCAGTAAATTGCTTGATGAACGCAGTCCAAGTGAGTTGCAATGTACATAAACTCTAATCATAGTCCTAAAACTGATTTTTTCATCATCCTATCGTCAAATTTTACTGCAGAAATGCAAACCTGACTCCATCTATACAAAAATTTTGACTCTGATACAATATGGAGAATCTTCACAACTGAAGAGTATATGATACACATATTCTAAAAACGGGCTTACGCTCGAGTTGTCAACATAGCAACTGTTCATTAGCTTGCACAAAGTCGGAGATTGTTGGTTCCGCATGGAAAATTCGGATGAATGATTATATACCATCCATCAAAAGACAAAGAACTTTCGATATGTTGCAAGACAGTTCTTTGTGCTTTATTAAAATATGATCCAGTCGATCATTATTCCGTTCTTGGTGGAAGTCAAAATTGATCGATGAAAAAGTGTGTTGATAAGTTTAGGACTGAAGTTTGTGGTGATATCCGCTATTCCTACAATAAACTTTTATAAATAGCACCAGTTGATACTGGCATGAAAAACTGTCAATTTATCAACAGGATGTGTGACTTCACGAAAGGAAATTTAATTTTCTGCTCGCGCGAAAGAATATGGGAAAATAAATTTCCTAACATAGATCTTCCTGAGAGTAGAAAGTTATTTCAAGTGTTCATATCCGTTTGCAAGATATGATTGTAAGGATATGGAGCATTTATCAAATAAAAAAAAAAGAGTCATTGCTTTCATCACTGTTATGAGGTCACGAGATCTATATAGTCTCGTGTACATGAACAAAACATCAGTTAGCTGTTTAGTATCAACCTAGTTGTGGTTCTTAAAGATAGCAGTAAAAATATTTTTCAAATATCTGATAAAGTTCCAATGAAGACTTTCAGAGCTTTTTGACAAGGCTCTAGTTATATCTTTGAAGAAAATCGGGCACTACCTCCTGGATTTTTGTGAAAGAAGGCACAGAACGCCTGCCGGATAGCATTTAAACGACTTATAAAAGGCGAAGTGCCAAAACCGATACCAGAATGTTGAGCGGTGCTGAAACACAGGTCGGAATGTTGATGTGTAGGTAAAGATACTTAGTGACTGTTCAGGATGAGGAATGTGACTACAATGTTTTTTGGCAGTATGTGAACTGCTTGCGGAATTCACGACCCCTTGTCCGTTTTTCGTGCAACTTTGAATACTTCAAGATTTGTATACTTGGTAGATACATTCTGTACAGGGTGTCGCATAATTAGTAGACGAAACTCCAGCACTGTATTTAGAAAGTTCTATTTCCTGAAATTAATGAGGGATTCCTCTTAAGCCCTTCCAAACTTAGGAGCAAATTCTTGATGCCAACAATGGGACTGTGGCTTAACGTCTTGAACCAGGTCAACCCTATGAGGGATTAGAATTTACACAAATCTCTTCCACCAAGTTGTTCTGTATGTAAGCCTTTACCTTTGAAAAAAACCAGCAATTAAACTGACATTTTTGATGTCTTGGTTCTCTTCAACTTGAAGCAAAACAATACTTTAAACAGAATAAAGACAATCCTTCAAAGATACAACAGACTAGCACAAAGAGGACTAATCAACTCACAGGACACCTGTATTCAACCTCTATTAAACCTGTTAATATGATTTCGCCTCCCGCCCAGCCTTCCCCAGAATAACATTTCAAAGCAAATTGCTCTATTATATCCAAATGCACACCCCGTCGCCTCAATGTCCCAAATCTCTAAATAAGCATTTCAAAATGCACCCTTCTTCACTTAGTCAGAGGAGCAATAAAATTAAGCACTTCTCCAGTGACAATAGACGAAGACGTCGGTATAAAGGGCATACTTCTTCAATGTGGAACTCAATCAGACGGGGTTGATGGAGATTTTTGTGATTGAGGCATTTTCGACTCACAATCAATTTCAAGTGACCAATAATTGATAACCCTCAATACCTCTTGAAAGTGATATATTATCATGTCAATATTGGATATCACAGTCAAAGTCCGTTGTACAGCTGTGAATACAGCCGAGTTCTTGCTACTTGTGTTACATAATGGTCGAATTTCTTTTGTAGCCGATTCGTGTTTAGATAGGAACGCGTCGAGTGCACTTTTTGTAAATGGATTTTTTTTTATATTGTGAAGACGTGAGGAGCATGTCAGAGAAAATCAGTGTGATGGATGGAAGTTATAGGGCGTAATGGTATGGAAGCTTATCTAAATAACCAACTTAGACACCAAGAATCAACCATATTTTGACCTTCAAAACGAGCTATCAGTCAGGCATTTTGACAAGGATTTCTTTTAACCTTTTTTTTTTTTTTTTTTTTTTTTTTTAAATACTTCTTACCTCGTTTTCAGGGGTGTATCTCACCCTGTCATAGGAGTTACAGATAGGGGTGAGTTTAGAGGCTTTTTTTGTTCCCTCTTCGTTTTGAGCGTTTTTTTATTCAAATTTTCGTTCACAAGATATGGAAATTTCAAGTTTTAAAATTGTCACCCTGTATGTTCTTCAGTGAAACGAGCGATTCATATAAATAATCATCAAGCGTAGCATCCGCGAAAAATTATAAAACATAAATTTGTATGTTTATTTTTGTTTTGGTAAGTTTAGGTAAATTTTGGGTTAGTTCTTGTCAGCTCTAGTTACTTTAGGTGAGTTATGGCTGTTTTTTGTTAGTTTGGGTACGATTTGGTTAGTTTTCCTACAAGCGTGACTTTTCCGCACGATTTTTCGTTTTGGAAGTTGTACTTTTCCGCACTAGTGCGGTAAAGCTACTTTTCCGCACTAGTGCTAAAAAGTTACGTTTCCGCACTAGTGCTAAAAAGTTACGTTTCCGCACGTCACTTTCCGCACTTGTTAGGTAAATAAACTATTTTATTTAGTTTGAATCCGTTTTGATTAGAATTGTGTTAGTTTGAGCTCATCTGGATTAGCTTTGAATTTGTTTGAGCTCGTTTGAATGAGTTTTAGGTTGGCTTAGGTTCGATTTGATAAACTTTTGATTATTTTGGGTTAGTTTGATTATTTATGGTCATTCAGGGTAATTTTTTGTTCGTTGTGTGCCCGTTTTGGGACACTGTGAGCTCGTTTGGATTTGTTTTAGTCAGTTTTGGTTGGTTTAGGTTACTTTAGTTTGATTTTGGGTTAGTTTGTTTGGGTAGGATTTGTTGTGTTTGTGTGAGTATTGGGTAATTTTTCGTTTGGTTCGGGTTTTTTTACACCCAAAGTGATGGCTAATTTTTGACATTTCGAGTAAGTTTGAATCCGTTTTTTGTCGAGTTTGAGCCTGTTGAGGGTTAGTTTGTGCTCGTTTGGGTTAGATTTGGTTAATTTTTGTAAGTATTGCTTGATTTGAGTTAGTTTTTGATCAGTTTAAATCCATTTTGGGCTGGTTTGAGTTCATTTGAGCTCGTTTGGATGAGTTTTGAGTTAATTTTACCTAGATAGAATTTAGTTTTGTTAACTTTTGGAAGTTTGGGTTAGTATGAGTTAGTATTGGGTTAGTTTTTGGGTATGTTTGGTCATTTTGAGTTAGATTTTGTTTATTGTGTGTCCATTTTGAGTTTTGGGATAGTTTGAGCACGTTTGAGTTTGTTATACTTAGTTTGAGTTGGTTTTAGTATAACTTGGTTAGTTTTTGTCCGTTTGGGTTAGTTCGAGTTAGTTTTGCTTAGATTCGGTCAATTAAGTTTGATTTTGAGTCAGTTTGAATCCGTTTGGCTAGTTTTGGCTTAGTTTATGCGCTTTTGGGATAGATTTGTTGAGTTTGAGTGAGTTTTGGGATTTTTTTTTAAGTGGTGTCATGGCTACTTTTTGACTGTTTGGGTTAATTTGAGTTCGTTTTGGTTAGTTTTAAGTTGGTTTGAGCTTGTTTGGGTTAGTTTTATATCGACTTGAGCTCGTTCAGGTTAGTTTTAGTGAGTTTTGAGGATGGTTTTAGTTATTATTTTGGATTAGTTTGGAGCTGTTTTGGTTAGTTCAAAGATAACATTTTCGAAACTTTTATTGTGTAATTTTGCTTGTGGTCTACAGTTAGAGTTTTTCTGCCCAGTTAAACATCAAAACTGCTTTAATTGCAGTCAGTGAAAATGATTCTTCAACTTTTTTGTTACTTTCGCATTAAACTCCATCAAGTTATCCGAAACCATTCAAAAGAAGTTCGTTTACAAAGAAAAGCAACGTTCAAGGACCAAATCAATATTTTTAATTTCCTTCGACATTTCTCTTCATTCAACATTCCAACTTCTTTTGCACTCTGCTCTCAAAGTGACGGACGAAATAGCGATGCGATCAGAACTTTTCTTATTCGTTTTGTCTGGCTAAATTGGATCCATCAGTCAAATTATTCTTTAATTTGTTCCAGACTTCGAAAATTTGATACACTGATCTGAAATCTTGACTATAATTTATTGTTCTTACCCCAAAGAAAAGGGGGTGATATTAATGGTGTTTTTTCAAGGGATTCAATAAAATCAAGATTTTTTACATGATTTCGGCATTAACGCTCTTAGATGGGGGAGCCAGGGTATTGATCGGTGATTTCGCCATAATCGGAGAATTCTTGTTTCAGCGCGTCGACCAGAAAGTTTCATAAGTCATTTTTCATTATTTGTCCGGCTCTATATTGCTGATAGTCTTCAAATAGTTTCCGGGATATGACAACTGCAATGATCACTTTTATCGGGGAAAACTTTCCAAGGCTTGAGTTAGTACTTTCCTAAGTAAGATTACTTTTTCAATCGATTGAAATTGGAAGTTTTCTGATTGCTGTTTTTAGTTGAGTATCTCATTTTTATTGCACTTGTCTGTGTTGAGTTTTCATGAGAGAATTCCATAGAAGTCAATCATACGTGATATAATTAAATCAAATAATTTAATTCTCTGAACCATCAAAATTGAGATACGAATGATTATAGATCAATCACGGTCATGATTTTCTATAGACTGATATAACGAAAAAAATCACAAAATGTGTATCATAAACAATAAAATTGTGAATGGTCCAAAGGTTTAAATGATAAACTTATCGTCAGTCTACTGCTCCATACTTTTCATTATTATACAGGGTGTTTTTTGAAAATTGTGGAAAATTCGTAGGCTTTTTTCTCGATTTCTTGATTATTTCACCATCGTTCTCGAGATATTTTGATTTTATTCAACCTTTTTTTAGTCATAAATCTCGTGGGGATTCCAACACTCATTATAAAGTGGAGCTCACTCTTTATTTCCAGGTGAGGTTTATGCACCTGGTTTTCCCAGGATAAATTTTGAACAAAAATTCTATAAAATTGACAAAACTCTCACTCTAATAATTGAGGTAGGTACAAATTTGATAGCGTTGCTGAGACTCATTTATGAAGCGATGTATGTCTGTATTTTAGAGGAGCTTCTCCTCAAACTTCTTTATTAATTTCACGAAAGTTCTTCCTCAAACCTTCTTTATTGAGGTACAGATACTGCGTCACCTAAGAACCTCCCAGAACCTACCTTGATGAATTTTTGAATAAAACTTGCATACATTCGTTTTTTTTCAAATTCTAAATTCATAGCGTTGCTGAAACTCATAACACAACGATGGATGGCACAAATTCATAGGAGCTACTCTTCAAACCTCTCTTTTTGAGGTACACGTAGTGCGCCACTTCAAAACCTCCCAGTTTCACCCGAAAGAATTTTTGAATGGAAGAATTTCATGACGTTACCAAAATACAACAAGGAGTAGTGGATAGTGGAGATTAACAGGAGTCAATACTAAACTTCCTTTATTGAGGTACACATAGTGTCCCACCGCAAAACCTCCCAGTTTCACCTAAATTGATTTTGAGGAAGAGTTGTGTGGAACAGTTTTTTTTAATTCCAAATCTCAAGGAAGTTGTGCGTCATCCCAAAACCGCCCAGTTTTACATTTTGATATTTTTGAAAATAGGGCAGCACTTGCATACCTTCCACTTTAACCTGGATGATTTTTTTTAATAAGAGTTGTATGAATTAGTTTTTTCCTCATCCCAAATTTCATGACTATACCAAAACTCATGATGGATTAGTGGATGACTGACATTCACAGGAACTTTTCTGATTGAGAGACTGATAGAGCACTTAAAATCTTTTCTATTGACCATTTTTTATTGTTATTTTAGAACACAATTCATGTGAGGTTTTTAGATGTACAATTTAGACGTTTTCTCACTTTTGGGCGGAAGAAAGTTTGTGATTTAACGATTGGGAAAAATCTGCCATATTACTGATAATTTTTTCAAAGGAATGTTTGGTATAGTGTTTGTGAATCCTGTTTTTCCTTATCTGACATTTTGATCAAGTAAAATGGAAAAATGCTCTTGTTTAGTAATGGTAAATCATATACCATCAGATTATGAGAACGGTGATAACGGTATTTCTAGCTGTTAATAAAATTAGTCGCTCAAACTCAATCAAAGTGGAACTTAGATATTTAAGGTGGATCAATTATTGCTCCATGTGTCCTTGTCAGCTCTACTAAGGAAGTTCAAGTTAACCAAGACAATAATAATTGTGAGAGGCACATTTTGTACACTAATTGCTTACGTCTTTTTCATAAGACAGAATTAAACGAGTTTTATCATGAGGCACCGCATTTTCTTGGCAATTGACGCTATAGCTGAGTTGAACGTGCCAAACGATCTTTGGCATCGTCTGCATTCCAACGTTTTATGGATAATTTTTATGAATTTTATGCTCAATTTCTTTTATTTTATTTTTCCGCGATATTATTGGATAAAGTCCAACATGTTTTTATGAGGTTATGAATGAATATGCTAAAAAGATAAGTCAAGAATAGATTGCTCCAAAATCTAATTGAACTTGTCTGTTAAATAGCGAACATGCGATTAAAAAAAAAAGAATTCCCCTTTTCATGCTGTCTATGCCAAACTGAACTTTCCAACTTGAAAAAGTGCGAAGAAATGCACCAATCGTTGCTGAAACGGCGTCGCGACGCTGACGATCCGGCGTCTGAGACGAAATAGCCGCCACTAAGCGAACTTTATTCAATTTCGAATTGCGCTTCGGCTGCCAATTGAAGAAATTCAATTTTTATTACACGTTATTGTTGGGAATTGGTCGAAATAAAAGTATTTTTAGTGCTTTCTATCGAGTCAAATTATGTCACCGTGAAATTTCGATTTAATCAGGCTAAGAATTTGATAGTTTGAATTGGCTGGTAAACGTCGACTTTTGCTCGAATTCTGGAGAATTAAATGTAGTATTGAATCCTAGTAATGATCACATTCTATTTCAGTACCTGGGGGACTTTCAAACGTCTATTATATTGGGACAATGGTAAAACTAATCCAACTAGTGCAGAAACTCAAACAATCTAATTATTTGTTTCCAAAACAACGTCACAGAAGAGCAGTTCTGTGCATATAGATATACGGATGCGTTTTAGAATATTGTATTTTGAGCTCTTTTGATGGTTATTTTGTGAAGTGACTTTATGTATTTCATTTTGTTGTCAATATCGAGCGAAATTCTCAGCAGGGGGAAGGATGGTACTTATTTACGATTCCAGATAGCTACCGCTTTCCAAAATAATAACAGGATTATTGGAAAAGTTTTATCCGATAAATGAAATACTTTTTGGGAGTTGAGTGCGCAAAAATTTGTAACTTTCCTGATTGCAATAATGAATGATTGTTCTTGAAAGAAAAGTTATTATGAAGTTGTTTCTTGTATTTTTTCATATCCTCACTGAAACATATTTGAAACTAATTCTTTATCGGCACACATACAATAGGGTCTACATTTTATTATCAAAAATACCTTCTACTACGGAATAAGAGTCATGAACAATTATTGCAATTTTTCCTCAGCATACAAAGCTCCATTATAGAGACCTTGTTATGCTTCCTGAGATTTTCTGGGCTCGATGTAGACGAGGATGAGAAACCTGTTGATTTTCACAAAACTCGGACGCCGCCCTCTGAATTTTACGTGGTAGAGGGTCCACACTGCCTATCAGGTAGCTTTGAAACAGTAGAGAAAGTCCAAGCGTCCGTTGTTTCCATATTTCTGCAAATCTCCGCTCTAAAATGGACTTGACTGGTAACAAATATCCAGCTCTTCCTGTAGAGATTCAAAATAGCAATTAAGAAAAACGCAATTTAACAACAGTTATACATAGGTGAATTGAAGGAGCGGCGTGTGAAAGAAGTTGTAGCGATTTTACGGCAGAGTCTTAAAAAAAAACAGCGGAAATTTGAAAGGATAATTTCCGCACGTCGTATAGAGAAAATGATACGGAAAAAACCGACGCGACGGGGTCAGTCTGTGTCCTGACGAGATAAGACGAGAGAGAGACGGAAAATTTGTAAAATGAAACTTGCTCGGACCTCGCCTGTCTAAATTTCCGGCTGCGAGAAAATGAAATAAAACCGTTACGGATATACGAAGCCTCTCTGTTATGTTTCCCGGTACCATCTCAAAAATGTGAAAAGTATAAAAACTATTTAGGCAGAAAACGCGGCTTTAAACATTTTGTCTGAAATTTTCCACCCGGCAATGATTCGTTTCTCTGAGACGATTGTTTCGGTTGAACAGTAAATTATTAATTCTTACACGGCAGACATTATTTTCGAGAAAACACTTGATCGATGGAAATATAGCCAGAAAATTATGCAACTTCGTTACAATCTCTACATTGGTGGATTTATATTATGACCACAACAACACAATTTTCTAATTAACCCAAGTTTCTTCTTGTATTTTTTTATATCCTCACTGAAACGTGTTTAAAACTACTTTTTTATCGGCACACATACAATAGGGTCTACATTTTATTATCAAAAATACCTTCCACTACGGAATAAGAGTCATGAACAATTGCAATCTTTCCTCAGCATACAAAGCTCCATTATAGAGACCTTGTTATGCTTCCTGAGATTTTCTGGGCTCGATGTAGACGAGGATGAGAAACCTGTTGATTTTCACAAAACTCGGACGCCACCCTCTGTATTTTACGTGGTAGAGGGTCCACACTGCCTATCAGGTAGCTTTGAAACAGTAGAGAAAGTCCAAGCGTCCGTTGTTTCCATATTTCTGCAAATCTCCGCTCTAAAATGGACTTGACTGGTAACAAATATCCAGCTCTTTCTGTAGAGATTCAAAATAGCAATTAAGAAAAACGCAATTCAACAACAGTTATACATAAGTGAATTGAAGGAGCGGCGTGTGAACGAAGTTGTAGCGATTTTACGGCAGAGTCTTAAAAAAAAGCAGCGGAAATTTGAAAGGATAATTTCCGCACGTCATATAGAGAAAATGATACGGAAAAACCGACGCGACGGGGTCAGTCTGTGTCCTGACGAGATAAGACGAGAGAGAGACGGGAAATTTGTAAGATGAAACTTGCTCGGACCTCGCCTGTCTAAATTTCCGGCTGCGAGAAAATGAAATAAAACCGTTACGGATACAAAGCCTCTGTGTTATGTTTGCCGGTACCATCTCAAAAATGTAAAAAGTATAAAAACTATTTCGGCAGAAAACGCGGCTTTGAACATGTTGTCTGAAGTTTTCCACCCGGCAATGATTCGTTTTCCTGAGACGATTGTTTCGGTTGAACTGTAAATTATTAATTCTTACACGGCAGACATTATTTTCGAGAAAACACTTGATCGACGGAAATACAGGCCAGAAAATTATGCAACTTCGTTACAATCTCTACATTGGTGGATTTATATTATGACTTCAACAACACAGTTTCCTAATTAACCCAAGTTTCTTGTACAAATCTGCATTCCACTCCACAAACGTAATTTTCCACAACAGAGTTTTTATTATCCTGTAATTCAATTCCCAATTTGAACAGATGAAAGCTTTGTCGTCTCGTATTTTCTATGGTATTGCAGCAGACAAGACTATAGAGTTCATTTTGTTCTGTCGCAATATTTTGATACGAATTTGAAATCATTGTATTACTGATTTCCAAGTACCGCTTCCCACATTCACATAAACTATAATATAATTTTGTTAACAATATTTTCAAGAGACAGTTTTGCTTCATATAACGTGCATTCGCGTTATTTTTATTATCATTAATACAGCTCAAACTGTTATTACAGCAAGGATATTGAGAGTAAAGCAGGCACTTTGCGGTGAAAGTCTCGCGAATGGCATGCATTAAACGACAAAAGTGCTTGAGAATAGTCTGAGCAGAACTCTAGCTGTACTGATAACATTAGCTGGCTTATTTGTAGACGATGTACTCAAGATGGCCTTTATCATGATGTATGACAAGAAAGTCAAAGTCACCCTTATTGCTTGTTCTCAAAAAGTCGCTTTGTTTGTTATATACGTGTCACCTCACACACACAATAAAAACGTCAGCCAGTAAGAACCGACGTTGAATCAAAATACAATTTGTCTTCTCCGGATGTCTTCCCAGACAGCCCAATAGTTTCCAGGAGATAGGGCCGGTCAAAAGGTCTATTTTCTGCTCTTTGCGTTGGCAGAAGACAAATGGTTGTGTTCCTGTAACATTTTTAATAGCTTGAAGAATCACAAGATCACATCTTGATGCAAATTTTCCTTAGAGAATGGGGTGATGGAAAGAAGGAAAATTCACTTATTGGGTGAAATTGTTTCCTCATATTTGAGACATCATTACATTGTCTTCATTTAACACCATGAACTCTTGTTACTGGATTCGAAAAAGGGGTTGTCCTGGGGATTCTGATGCCGCAGATCCCATCCCAGCAGTATCTTTAGATGCTCACTGGTGCTGCCTTAAAAGCCCAACTGTGAGCTTCCACTGTACCATAACTTTCATCGAAGGAGCTAGCATACACGTATAATGTCTCCTCCGCTCGGATTCCTACTACTAATAGCAAGGTGCACTACTCCAAACAACCCGAACATCCGAAGCCTTTGAAAATATAGTTATGCACATGTTATTGTTGAAATATTCTCTCAATATAAATCTCCTTCAACACAACACAACTTCATCTCTCGTATATTATCGAATCTCCACAATCTACACATTAAAAAGTTTATTCAGCGTCCCTTATGTACTTTGGCTCGAGAACATCGTATCGCGAAAAGTCGCTTTTATCTGATGCAGACTAACAAATGACGATTTGAAAGTAGCAACGGAACTCTCTATGGAAAAGATAAGAGTTTCGGTGATATATAAAATGTCTATAGAAAACACATATTGCACGTGAGAGGTCTGAATTGAGTTTTCAAGGTATCGTGAGACGGTATTACAAAATGAGGTCCACTTTCTGGCTATAGAGATCTCCATGCAAAAGTCCCCCTGGGAACAGTACTATCGCCAGTACTGTTTAACTGGTTCACAATTACCACTTCTGATCCAATACAAATGATAAGATGACGTCATTCACGATCAGCCACCATATTTGTATTTACGCGCTGCTCTCAACTTACCAAGAAGGACTCCAATCGCCGAGTTACATCAACTGGAGTCGATACAGGTATACGTTGAGTTAATGCCTGATTCTACTGCATACAGGAAATTCGTCTGAAAACGATCATCAGACATTCAAACAATGTCACACATATCCCTATTTACGTAAAGTTACAGATTTACCAAGGAAATAGGGATGATTTTGATGACATTCATTGAATTACAGTTCTAAAAAATCACCATATTATACTCTCTTGATCAATTCTGGGTTCATACTGGTTCCGAAGCCCAGCCTCCCCATTGTGAGAAGGAAGACGCCCACAAGAGTGGGATATCTCCTCCCACTTTCCGCGACCCGGATACTTGAGGTCGCATTGATCAATTGCGCTTACTGTCACCGATCCGTGACAGAATCAGTGTCAGTTGGCGTAGAAAGGATCGGAAGTAATAGTAGGGAGAAAATTGGGTGGAGATTGCTATACTGGAGAGCGCCCCCAACTCGGAAGTCTTGCTCAATCAGGTGTGGATCAAGAGACGGATTTTGCCACATGGTGGTAGACGAGCTCTCCCGGATGTGACAACGTTTTGGTTCCTGATAAGTATACATCTAGTCAATGTAATTTAACGAAAGGTTTTTGATCATTTTTCCTCGAACGTCATCGCTCACGGAGCAGATACATCGGTCTGCGTTTTTCGGACATCAAATTTTTTTTTTAGTCACATTGGAGCGATCAACCTCATGTTGCCATACGTCTAAGAACAGTTGCTTTTGTTCTAAGGCATTGTGGGTTTTTGGAACTACCAGCTGCCCGCCGGCCTTTGTCGGTCCTCTTGCTGGTAAAGGATGGCTCTTTACTTTGTGGTGAAGGCGTCTCCTTCACCATTTTTTGTCAAGATGTTGTGTTCTACTATCCATGTTAATGCAACTATCTTCCAATATGTTGGGGAAGACTCACTGTATATACAAAGAGAGTACCGTTATATGTCACAATACAGATCAGTCGCAATGGTACAAATGAAAAAAAATTAGCAAACAACGCTCCAGTACATTCCAGCCACTTCATTATTATCAGATGTGACCAGAAATAACTCAAATTTGCAAACGAAGTCTCGTAAATCTCAATTTCTAGATTGCATTGTCCCGGAAAAGGGACCAATGCTCAGACGAACATTTAGAAAACGATCTCTGAGGGTCCTGGTAATTAGAGTGAAATTTTCTGGAATTAATTGCCTTGATGACCTTTTGGTTTCTTGAGTCGTTAAGCTTGTCCTCGATTGATGTTCTTTGTTACTAATTTTCTACATATTTGATGATACCATTTTCCAGATGCTGCTGCAGCTTCAAGATTGTATGTGGATGCCATAAGTAAATTGGCCAAACAGGCTCAACAAGGAACATGGGGAGGATCTTCCGATATAGGTAAGTCACCTTAATAAAAAATGTTTATGAGATTTTACAACTGATTTTACAACTGAATTCCGCATAAACGAGACACAGAGCCAATGAGGCATTTAATCCTCCAATGTAAACTGATTTTCAATCGTCAAAAAATCCAATTCAACTACAATGGTTCACCAGCGTGTAAACACAAGTCCCCGAACAAATTAGAGTTCAGTAAAGAACCATTCAGCACGCACAATAAATTCCATTTCCCCAACAGATTTGCCTGTCGCATGTAAACTGCTTTGCATACATAATATAATACGAATTCCTATAGACATCGTCAAATGTCATTTGTGCATGTTGTGTGAGCGTAGGATCGAGGTCTATGCTTGGAGGACTCCCGAACAATTTGCTCTGGAGTCAAGAATGGTTTTCCTATTCATTTTTCCTATACATGCCAATATTTACTCCTTGCAACGTCCTAGCTGAAATCGGATGGAAAGGCATGTCGAATATTTCAAGTTGAGTATGGATCGCAAGTGTGGATTAGTGTCTTTTGATTTGACTGAAAAAGATACAATTGTTGTTTGCTTGGATTTAAATTTGTCTTCACCTGGCATTGCTGATATTAAGAGGATCCTTTCTATGGGCAAAACAACGAACTTGATATTGGTATTTAAATGTAACCTTGAATATTATTCTCGTAGTAAATTTTGTCAATTGAATGAAGTTGTGAGTAGGTTTGCTAGAAGTAATAGTTGCAGTGTAAGATTGATTTCAAATTTGTGCACCAATTTCAGATATAGACACTCGATTCGTTCTTTGTCCAAACTGCTGACTCTCTACGTAGAGACCGGCACGGAGCTCTATAGTCATAGAATAGTTTTGAAATGTGTTCCGATTGACATGAAAAGAAGTTTCTCAGCTTATAATAGTTCAAATGATAATACCAATGTTTGCACAGATGAACCTTTGGATTTAGTTAATACTGAAGCTCGAAAAGATTGTTCCACTCCTATTATTGATGCGACTGCATCTTTTTTAGGATAAATAAGACCAAATATAGTATGTCTCTGGTTCTGCTGAACATTCAGTCAATCAGGAATAAGGTAAATGAACTAGAAATATTCCTCGAATCTGTAAATTTTCCCGATATTTTGATGTTGGTGGAACACTGGCTTGAGGAGAGCGAACCTTTGCACATTGAAAACTACCATTTGATGTCTAAATTTTCTCGTCGACAGTTTAAGCATGGGGGAACATTAATTATGTTACATGAAAGTTTTCTGGCAGAATTTAAATTCATTAGTGTTAATACTTACGATTACTTGTTGGAAGAGAAAACGTTTGAGTTCACGATAGTTTTTAGCTATAGCTTGTCGTTATATATACTGGCAATCTACCGGTCTCCTCATGGGAACGTCGAGGAATTCTTGGATAGGCTAAAAACACTTGTGTGTTCTTTTCCTATGAACTCTCGGTTGGTGTTGTGTGGTGATTTAAATAAAGACTTTTTTAAACATTCAGATAGATACACGAAATCCTTATGTAATCTTTTAAGGTCGGTCAACCTGAGCATGCATGTAAATCAGCCAACTAGGCTAACTTCTTTCTCAAGCTCAACAATTGACTATTTCTGCACTAATTTTGACCAGAATAAGGTTCAATGTGTGGTTGCTGGTGCAGGATTGTCTGATCATGAGGCCATACTGGGTCATGTGGATGTTGGTGCCAAGGGAGAATCATCAAAAAAAAGAGGGAGGATCTTCAGTAGGAAAAATTTCAATAAATTTAAATCGGTGTGTGAACATGAGAACTGGAATGATATATTTGTGTCGGATATTCCTTTGGAACAAATTCACCATATATTATCTGCATCGTTCTCTAGTGCATTTCCCGTTGTATCAATTAAGAGTTCTAGGAAGAAAGGTTGGTTTACCAAAGGTCTCAGGGTGTCTGCAAGAAATATGCGGGTCTTACATTATATCCGAAAATACTCAATGGATAATGAAAATTTTCTTGCTTATTATTTTAATTACCGTAAAATTTATAAACGACTTTTGGAAGCTGCAAAAAGATCTTACTTTGCTGAGAGGATCAGGAAGGCACCGAACAAATCAAAGGAGTCATGGAAGATAGTTAATGACTTAAGAGGCAACAAGGTCATTTCCCAGACCTCTGATACACTGAAAGCAGATCAACTAAATTCCTTTTATTGTTCCTTGGCAGCCAGCCTACTGTTTTCTGGTAATTCAAAGGCTGATGATCCATTGAGTAACTTGTCTCACATACATGTGCCTGACACATTTTTTCTTGCTCCGACATGCGTTGAAGAAATAAAGGATGTTTTTTCGACAATCAAAAATAAATCCTCTTCTGGGTGGGATGAGATTTCACTAAGGATTCTTCTAGCACTTCCAACTAGAGTGCTGGACATTCTAGTGTATGCTATAAATTGCTCATTTTCGTCAGGTATTTTTCCGCCTTGCCTTAAGAGGGCGGTAATTGTTCCTCTGCACAAGGGTGGGAATACCGATGATCCTTCCAACTATCGCCCTATAGCTCTGCTTCCCACATTGGCTAAGGTTGTAGAGAAGCTGGTAAAGATCCGAATGATGTCATTTTTGAATAAACATAACATCTTGAATCAACATCAATTCGGTTTTCGTCCCGACAGTTGCACTGGGGATGCCATCTTTAACTTTCTGGATCGCCTTTACAGAGGACTGAATCAGGGGGATATTGCTGCCGCGGTGTTCTGTGATTTATCAAAGGCATTTGACTGCGTGAATCACGGAATACTGCTGCGGAAGCTCGAGAGGTATGGTTTTAGGGACGTATCATTGCGATGGTTTGAGTCTTATTTGCGTGGTCGAGTTCAGACAGTGGCATTTGACGGTAATTATTCTCAACAGGAAAGGGTTGGTACTGGTGTTCCACAGGGCTCGGTTCTTGGTCCTTTACTTTTTTTACTATACGTAAACGATCTGCCGGATATGTTAATAAAAGGAGTCTTCACCTTGTTCGCCGACGACACAACTATTTTGTGGCGTGATGTGAATCTAGATAGGTTAACCAACAACATTTCTAATGACCTAATGAGGGTAAAAAAATGGTGTGATTCCAATTGTCTTTGTTTCAACACATCAAAAACAAGCATTCTCTCCTTCAAGTGTGTAACTCGGGGTATTTGTATGGACACTTTACCACTTCCTATTCCTAAATTCATTCGTTTTCTAGGCCTGACGATTGATACCTCATTGAAATTCGAGGAACACGTATCTGGGGTGTGTAATAAAGTCTCTTCTGGGTGTTATGCTGTTAAAATAATTAGAAGTGGTCTGGGTTTCGCTATGGCCAGAAATGCATACTATGCTGTTATTGAAAGTCATCTTCGCTACGGCATTGCCTTTTGGGGAGTTTGTCCTCAGTATTCGTTTACATCGGTATTTTTACTTCAGAAAAGGGCTATTCGTTATCTATGTGGAGCCAAAGTTCGAGAATCCTGTCGTCAATTATTTAATCAGTGTCGTATATTAACACTTTGTTCCTTATTCATACTGGAGACAGTGATCTTAATCTTCAAGAAACACAGAAATGAACTTAATCAGATTGGATCATATCCAACTCGCAATCCGTTTTCATTCAGACTTCCGATACCACACTCCGAACTCGTGAAAAAGTCTTTTATTTTTGAAGGCAGAAAACTTTTTAATCATCTGCCAACACGGGTTAGAAAAATGAATTCCCTGAATATGTTTAAGAAAGCTGTGAAAAGGTTATTGGCAGCTGGGACATACTATACCCTAGAAGAATATTATGAGACTGTATTTGACTGATATTATCTGTTAGTGTTTCGCACAATGTTTTAGATTAAAACTTATTTGTCTTTCTATGTACATACAATTGCGGATCTTATTTTATTATAGTGTTTAGTGTTGATTGATGTCTGTCAAAATTTCTAACCTTTGTCCAGTTTTTTTATTTTATTTTTACAATTTATACTGGATTTGTTTTGTTTATATTTATTCAGCAAAGGCTTTGTTAATAACCTAGAGTTAAAACAATAAAGCTATTTTTGACTTTGACTTTGACTTTGAAATATGAGGAATTTTATTGTACAAACCACTTGTTGTTGACTGAAGTCTAGCGGACAATTGGACATAGATTTCTCTTTGTATTCTGATTTCTGCATAGCTCAGAATTCTCCAGAAACCTTCATTGGCTTATTCACAACTTTGCAGTTGATGATGCACACTTTTTCAACAACACAGTAAAATCGAAAAACTCCTAAAAAACAGTCAAACAAATTTATATCAAGTGGAGGCGATTTGGTTACAGTCATTTCAAAGCCTTGTAGGGAAAGGATAAAAAACAAAACGCTTTATTTTCGGCAAAAACAGACAATCTTTTAACCCCAATAGCTGACATTTCGACTTATGTAGTGGAACCGGAGTTTATCTCTTGAGACTACAGACTACAGTGGTGAGACAATGTTATGAATATATTGAGTAAAACAAAAATTGTGAATGTCTGCACAAAAGTAACTAGTGCTATTCATATGGATATAACCTAATCGATACAAGTGCAGATATAGCTCGAGAGCAGAATGGAAATAATTTTGAGTTTATTGAGAAAAACTACCGGCAACACATTCTCATAAAAGGGGCTTAACACAGAACGTAGCACATTTATTCTGAAACTCGCCCTGTTAGTGTAAGATAACGATAACAGGGACGGATCTAGATAATGTTTTCTGCTTCTTCTGAATTTTTGAATTAGGTACTCATGAATAGAACTACTAAACTTCAACGTGAAATCAATTTTCCTTTTTTAACAAGGAAATGGGTTCAGTTGAACAAAGGAACATGTAAAATACACTCACATAATATGAAAGGGGAAAAACAGATGACGAACAAAAAAAAAATAAAATTGACTCATCTCTATGCAGAATCAGTTCCTCTGGTCTCATAAAACTTTTGATAATCCAACTCCACCCCTGATATTTGGAAAAAACTCAATACATCCGAGAGGATCTGCAAAGTAATATCTGTGTCTTTCCCTATGAGGTCCGCAGAGGATATATATTAAGTTTTATCGCGATATCTGTGGTTACAAAAAAAAAACATTTTTCAAATTTATCGCCATATTAGTTGTGTTTGAGTTGCCTCGCGAAAGCGCAATGGTCCGTATGAGAAGTTATGAGGAGATTTTCCAAATAATTGGACAGATAAATTTATTTATTATCGTGGTTTTTTTGAGATACTTTTCATGAACTTCTGTTTTTATATTTTTGTGTTTTGTTCCATTGATTTGACTCCTCACGCAGTTATTTTAATGTTCAAAGATCCAAAATCCAAACGGAAAAAATCCTATCAGAAACTCGATTTGCCCTAAACCTGCGATTCAGGTCGGTATTAGATGTCATTTTCTTTCTGGAGAAAATCCTCTTTAGAGGCTTAGTGATATTGTATGGGTTTCTTGTCCGGATGGGATGATATATGCGGTATGATACGGATTCCTTTTTTTTTTTTTGATATCTATTTTGATATCTGCATTGAGCACTGCAAGCTAGCCAATATAACTCAAAATGATTATCATTCATGACCCGAACTAATCCAGTTTCAGGCTATTGCTCCAAATCATACATTACGACTCTTGTTATTCGCACAAGGCAAATTTGTCACCCATTTCCACTGACACAAATTAACTGCAATGTTCCAAGGCTTAGATGAGAGATTGAAGATGTATTCCTATTGTGAACATTAGCTCGTAACATAGTTAAACATGCTTGAACAGCGGAATTTTTGATGCAGATATAACAACAATAGCCAGACGGTACATATTCATAATCTGTGAAGATACGATTCACATTTATTAACAAAATCCTGAAGAAAAGCCAGATATCCGGCGGTGCATTCGATATAGCAATATGTTGAAAATTGGCAACTGAATCCTGACAGATATTGAGAGTTACGGCTTGCAGAAATCGGGGAAGCCGTAATGGCGTCGTCCATACAAATTGAGACTCTCGGCTTATCAGCCTTAATTTTGCGAATTCACGATCTGATCGGCAAAATCTGTTTTTATATCGGAATGACTTGAAAGTTTGTAATCTTTATTATAATGATCAAATAATTTTCTTTATGAAGCCATCAAATCACGTACCCATGAACTTTTTGTCATTGCTCATTCTGTCACATCAGAGACAATAATTTTCAACTATAACAAAGATTTGCCGACCCTCACAATAATAATATCTGACCATAGACAAACAACTTAGATAATAATAGCCCTTCGCTCTAGTTTATGAGAAACTTTGGTAAGGAAGTTTCTTGTTCCGCTTGTAGTGAGGGATTTGGTTCGGATCGAACTCGAAAGTTATTCATGTTGAGGAAGATGGATTGTCCATGTTATTACACTTGAAGATTTATTACTGGACTTTGAATGAAAAGTCAAGTGAAATTTTGAATTCTATCCAGTATTTTGGCATGGGAAAACATCATTTGCCAACTATTATTGTGTGTCATGAAGATAGAAGAATTTTCTTTTGCTCCATAATCTATGTGCATATGATTCACATTTATTCATTTATGATATGTGATGATATATAAAGCAACCTCGAACGTTTTTGGCATCTTCTTGGAAATTTTCTTTAGTTTGTCTCATTTTAAAGCAAAAAGTTTTTTTATGAAGAAAATACAGCTTTGATTAAGGCAGATTTCCAAAGCTGGGAATAAGATTTTTCTATAATCCAAAAAGATGCCATCAAAGATTTTTTATGTAGTACACTTTCGTCAAAAAAAAAAAGGGGGAGTGCAGCCCCAAGCAACTTTGTTTTTTCAAATTAAAAGACACCACTTGTGGCACCTCTTTTGAAAGCTCAATGAAAAAGGAATTTTTTTTGACATCTGTCAAATCGTGTGTCAAAAATTAAGTAAAAAATGATGTTGAACTATTTAATGAACAATAACAATAACATTATTACTGTAATGTTACATTTTTAGCGTAGCAGTTGTTGAAAATGTGCCCCATTTACCTGTTGACCCAGACCCAACCCATGATAGAACTCCCAAAACTTCTGGTATGAATAAACTTATCTCTGTCCGAATTCTCACCTTTAACTCTTCCATATTCATAGGTCCTGTGACATTGACCTTAGCTTTCAAATAGCCTCATGAATAAGAATCTCAGGGTGTTAGATCTGGGGATCTGGAAGGCCACTCTATAAATCCTCGTCGCCCTTTTCACCTATTTGGAAATGCGGCATTTAAGAATGTCCTAACATTTCTTGCAAAATGGGGAGGAGCTCCATCTTGTTGGAAAAATCTCCTCCGGTCTAGATTTTCACCATCAGGAAATATTCTTTGGAATTCTGGTATCAAAAATGTTTGAAGAAAATTTAAATACACAAGTCCATTTAAATTGTGGTGATTTTCAACCAAAAAGTTTATTAAAAAAAAATTGTCTTTGGTCTTTTTCCAAAACTGAATAATCCTATTATGGTTAAATGTTAACTCCATCGTTCCCTCTATGAAAATTTACGTGATATCTTCTTAGATATTCTCTACACGATGATAAGAAGAATTTTGTCAAAGTTTGAACCAAAAAGTTGATTTAAAAAAACATTGTTAGTGCTTTAATCAGAGGCCCATTTCAAAAATTCATTACTCTTTTTTTGTTTGTCAAAATTTTCAAAAGGATGAGACTATGCATATTAAGTTTCGAAACCCCCTCAAATTTTGACAACAAATTTTTTTTTCTCATCAACATTCCATGCAAGTCTTGTATCCCAAAATGGGATTTTTAAATGGAAGATTTCAGCTTTCATGAATTAAGGTCAGGAGAAAATTTTGCCGACACGTTCTTTGCCCATTTGTTTTTTAATTCATTAACTTTAAGGTCTCGAAAACAGTTTCCATCAGGAAAAGTTGATAATGAAGAGGAGAAAGAAACAGAAAAAATGTTGTCTTCAAGCAAAAGTTCATCTTATACATACATTTGATTTAAAAAAATTAGGGGTTGCAACTTGGCAATAACCATAATGCTGATGGTCGTGATTAGCTTGGACTCACGTCATTGGGTGCGATTCGGATTGTTCCTGTGACGACAGTCAGTCCAGGTTGGTTTCCATTTATAAAAAAAATCCCCATGAATCAGAATATCGGAGTATTATTGCACAAAAACTAGGCCGACTACGCATTAAATCATCCGACAAAAGTCATCCAATACACAAAGGCCAGATAACAAATAATCCAAGTGTTACACGACCCACTCCACAGGGCTTAACCTTTTTAAATAAATATCCCCCAGGAGATGCCATAAACTTCACAAGAGGGATTTTTGCAATCCACGTGCCGCATCCCACTATGACAAAGAGCGCTCGCGGCCAAATGTCTTTTTTGACTTTTTTTTTGGTATATTAACATCTCCAAGTCACGTTCCTTCAACAGTCTTACCGTCTATGTAACCCAATCAGTAGCTCGTTTTTTCACTTGAACATCCGTGTTTTCAATGTGAAGGGATCGGTAATAAACGATATTTCGTCTCTATTTCATGCTCGTTTGGTATAAGTATGAACAGAGAGTATCTTGAAGGCAAAATTAATAACAGAATAACCAGAGGGGAAAAGGCGCTACTATGACAACGTGAATATAATTTTTTTTTCATCATCAATTCTTTTTGATGAAGCCCACCAAGCCTTCAAACAGTTTACAGTTGGAAAAACAAACAAGCTATTATCCCTTATAACTAGATTTTTCAGTGCATAATCTTCGAGCCGACAAGCAAAGGAATTCAAATTTGGTTTTAATTAATATTTAAATGAAATGTATACCTTCCAGACTTGCGGCTGATGTGAATGTGGCGCTATCAGCGAACTTCTAATTGTGTTGCAAGCTCGTTGGAAATTTTGGGATTAGCTTGGTTATTAAAATTCGCGTCTGATGTGAAATTGGTTTTGGTGGATGTGCCAATTATGTAAAAAATTGAGTTTGCTTTGAATTATTATAGTCAAATGACCCGGCATTTTGATTGCTTCCAGAGATATTCCAATCCTCCTCCACTTCAAACACATCAAGATCTGCTCAAGCGTACACCATTTTCCTATTAGCATAAATCGCCAGCTTCTTTCCATATTGCCCAAAATCCCCGGTTCCACATTATGCAAATGGATAATCATATTTTCCGCGCTGTCGTAAATTGTGTCTCAATGACACAAACCAAAATCCCAAAGTTATAAAAATCAAACCGGCCATCTCTATTCGACGTTCATTCTTTATGAGCTATAAACGTCAAAAGAGGTTTACCAAAATACTATACGGCTTAGGGGAATTGGGTTTATTTGATAATCCATCTGATTTTTTGCTACTGAACAGTTTGGCGATATCTGTCCTGATGACTAAGGATTTTGCTATTAGTCCAGTTAATTGCGCTCAACAATTTATTTTTCTCAATTTGTACATGTTTATTTAATAACATTCACCTGTTTTACAAAATGACAATCATAACCACTCAAATTATGAAAAAACAAAAATGTTTCAATAATAACAGTTATACAAAAAATAACATCAATACATCTCTAATTTCTCCACACCCCATCTCATTGACCATAAAATCCAATTTCCGTTTGAGCTCGAGATATTCACGTCTATCCCAACAATTTTTATGACGACGTTCAGAATATATAAACGGGAAAAAACCGACACGACGGGGTCAGTTTGTGGACTGACCAGGTGGGAAGGGAAGAGTGTATAATGTGAGTCTGTCTGATTCACGGGCTTGCCCGAAACTATCTCAAGGATGATAAACACAAAAATTGTCTAAAATTATCCACCCGTCAAATGTTCGTTCTCCTGAAAATTAAAATATAACTTGACCCCAGAAACAAAAGAAATCTGAAAAGATTCCTTGAAACAAGTCCTCACCTCAGTTAGTCATGCTGATTGCCAAAACAAGCTGACCAAAAAGTCCTGGATTTTCGATTAATTCTATACAGAAAAAGAGTTTTCCCGTGGACAGACCTGATCTCCTCAGATATTCAGGCTGAAGAAAACAAGGCCTGTTCCAAGAAAACTCACCAGCAACTTATGAGTCATGATGATTGACTGTTTCGAATAGTGACTGAGCAGCGGATTATTAAATGTTACACGGCAAACATTATTTTTAAGAATACGAGGTCTTTCGCTTGATAAAAGTGAATTTTTCGATCAACAACGGGAAAATGAATGTGAAAACTCTGTTAGTTTGTTACAACCTGCTGAAAGTTACCTCTCTTATGACAAATTCAAATGAAGAATCGATAGTTATCATAACGAACGAAACCAGTTGAAACGATTTGTGGCAAAATTGTGGCTCATTGACTGTTCTAATTATAATCATTGGCTGACAAATAACTTGATTGCCAACATTTACCTGTAATTTGTGTGTAATTTGACAGCTATCGAATGATTCTAGTACTCATTATTTGTTATAATGAGGTGTAATGTGTGCATCAGAATCCTTCGGCCATCTCTATTCGACGTTCATTCTTTATGAGCTATAAACGTCAAAAGAGGTTTACCAAAATACTATACGGCTTAGGGGAATTGGGTTTATTTGATAATCCATCTGATTTTTTGCTACTGAACAGTTTGGCGATATCTGTCCTGATGATTAAGGGTTTTGCTATCAGTCCAGTTAATTGCGCTTATCAATTATCTGTACCAAACACATGTTGATTTAATAACATCCACCTGTTTTACAAAATGACAATCATAACCACTCAAATTATGAAGAAACAAAAATGTTTCAATAATAACCTCCACACCACATCTCACTGACCCTAAGATTCCAATTTCCGTTTGAGCTCGAGATAATCACGTCTATTCCATCACACCCATAGTAATTGAATACATTCCATTTCCATGAACTCTCCATTAACACAGCACGGGCGACTTCCAGTTATAAACGACCTCCACGCATCACCTTTGGATTTAATTGGAAATTTTCCTGTCTCCATTAAAACAAGGTCCATTTGGCTACTCATTCAATTTCACACTCGCATCTCTACATTTTGTCTGAGATGGGTTCAATGGGGAATATTTTTCCTAGTAGAAAGTTCCCTTGTGTTAAGAATAAACCGCCATGAACTCCCAAGCGTCGATGTGGTTGCCTTCCCAACTTTGAAAGTGACAAGAAAGGTAAATTTATACTTAACTAAAGTTCAGCAACTCTGATACAAGGTGAGCCAATAAATGTTTTCTAACTGCTTCTTTTTACGTCTTTTCATCATCCTGAGGTTCTCCAAAGTAAATAACAATACAGTATTGCTCAAATAAATTGGAGTGCTATTGTCGCTTTCTGATAAGAGGACTTTGTATTGTTGACACGTTAACTAAGACTAAGAGAATTCAACAACGCCCTGAATTAATAGGCTCATAATATATGGATGAACTTACGCCGCAGCCCTTATCTTTGCAAGGTGGGATGTCTTCAAGAGGCGGAGGTTATATATGGAGTACAGAGATTGCAGCTAGTACTAATATTTGCTAGCGTTAACAGGCGTCGTATGAGAATTTATTTGATTTGGAATTGCCGTTGCCGTTTCGCTGATAACGAGAACTATAGTTTCTGGTTATAGTCTGTTGTTTGGGTTCGAGATAGGTGGCTTCAATTAACAAGATGATATATGAGGGTATATCGCATATATTTTATTTTAAAATCGTGATATAATGAACTCTCTGAGCATAATTGACGATCAACTACCCTCATTCATCTCCACTGAACCTCTGGACCAATTTTCACAAGAACAATCTGTATGGCAACCCCATTTGTTGAGTACATTCCATATACACTTTTCGGACGACCATCAACAATATTCATAGCTATTGCCCTGTACACTCGTTAGTTTAATATTGTTTATATTTACTTGTAGTTTAAGTAATAAGTATCAGTTTGGGTTAGTTTGGGAAATTCAATTCAAAAAAAGTATACAATCAGAATTGAATGGAAGTGCTTAACCAAAAATGATGTTGCTCAAGACTTATAAAAACGATATGATAAACTCTATCTAATCAAAAGCTGATTATTATTGGAAAGAAAAACCAGCAATGCGATTCTCTTCGTAAGTAGCTCCGGCGCTTTTTAAAGAGTTGAGAAAAATGGGGATTTCCATATCTCGGGCGCCACCTTCTGTAATAACATGGTAGAAGGCCCACAGGGCCTCTCTGGTAAATTTTATACAGCGACAAAAGAAAAGCGTTCGTGATCTTCAAAATTCCGCTATGAAATGGACTTCTGAACTTTTTGAAGAAAGTCAATTGTCCCAAAATAATTATGTACAGTTGCCTGGATCCAAACTATCGATTGAAGAAAATCAGTCAAACTCTTCCGACGGAGATTTACAGTAAATAAATGACGCAATTTAACAGAACACCGGGATTAGACAGAAAAACAGCAGAAATGAGGAAAACAATTTGTCCGACGACGTTTAGAATATATAAACGGTAAAAAAACCGACGTGACGGGGTCAGTTTGTGGACTGATCAGGTAGGAAGAGAAGAGTAAAGAATGTAAATCTGTCTGATTCACGGGCTGATTGAATAAGAAGAAAAAAACGTTACAAGTACGAGCCCAAAGGTCTTCCTGTGATATTTTGCCCAAAACTATCTCAAGGATGATTGACACAAAAATTGTCTTAAATTTCACACCCGGCAAATGTTCGTTTTCCTGGAAATTGAAATAAAATTAAACCCCAGAAATAGAAAAAATCCAAAAAGATTCCGTGAAACAAGTCCTCACCTCAGTTTGTCATGCTGATTGTCAAAACAAGCTGACCAAAAAGTCCTAGATTTTCGATCAATTTTATACAGGAAAAGAGTTTTCCCGTGAATAGATCTGATGTTCTCAGATGACCAGACTAAAGAAAACAAGGACTGTTCCAAGAAAAGTCACCAGCAACTTATGAGTCATGATGATTGACTGTTTCGGATAGTAACTGAGCAGCAGATTATTAAATGTTACACGGCAAACATCATTTTTAAGAATACGAGGTCTTTCGCTTGATAAAAGTGAATTTTTCGATCAACAATGGGAAAATGAATCAGAAAACTCTGTTAGTTTGTTAAAACCTGCTGGAAGTTACCTCTCTTATGACAAATTCAAATGAAGACTCGATAGTTATCATAACGAACCAAACCAGTTGAAACGATTTGTGGCAAAATTGTGGCTCATTGACTGTTCTAATTATGATCCTTGGCTGACAAATAACTTGATTGCCAACATTTACCTGTAATTTGTGTGTAATTTGACAGCTATCGAATTATTCTAGTACTCATTATTTATTATAATGAGGTGTTATGTGTAAATCAGAATCCTTCGGCCATCTCTATTCGACGTTCATTCTTTATGAGCTATAAACGTCAAAAGAGGTTTACCAAAATACTATACAGCTTAGGGGAATTGGGTTGATTTGATAATCCATCTGATTTTTTGCTACTGAACAGTTTGGCGATATCTGTCCTGATGATTTAGGATTTTGCTATTAGTCCAGTTGATTGCGCTTAACAATTTATTTTTCTCAATTTGTACATGTTTATTTAATAACATTCACCTGTTTTACAAAATGACAATCAAAACCACTCAAATTATGAAAAAACAAAAATGTTTCAATAATAACAGTTATACAAAAAATAACATCAATACATCTCTAATTTCTCCACACCCCATCTCATTGACCATAAGATTCCAATTTCCGTTTGAGCTCGAGATAATCACGTCTATTCCAAAAATTTGTCCGACGACCTTTGGAATATATAAACGGGAAAAAACCGACACGACGGGGTCAGTTTGTGGACTGACGAGGTGGAAAGAGAAGAGTGGATAATGTGAGTCTGTCTGATTCACAGGCTTGCCCGGAACTATCTCAAGGATGGTGAACACAAAAATTGTCTGAAATTATCCACCCGTCAAATGTTCGTTCTCCTGAAAATTAAAATATAACCTGACCCCAGAAACAAAAGAAATCTGAGAAGATTCCTTGAAACAAGTCCTCACCCCAGTTGGTAATGCTGATTGCCAAAACAAGCTGACCAAAAAGTCCTGGATTTTCGATTAATTCTATACAGAAAAAGAGCTTTCCCGTGGACAAACCTGATCTCTTCAGATATTCAGGCTGAAGAAAACAAGGCCTGTTCCAAGAAAACCCACCAGCAACTTATGAATCGTGATGATTGACTGTTTCGCATAGAAACTGAGCAGCGGATTATTAAATGTTACACGGCAAACATTATTTTTAAGAATTCAAGGTCTTTCGCTTAATAAAAGTGAATTTTTCGTTTAACAACGGGAAAATGAATCAGAAACCTCTGTTAGTTTGTTACAACCTGCTGAAAGTTACCTCTCTTATGACAAATTCAAATAAAGAATCGATAGTTATCATAACGAACCAAACCAGTTGAAACGATTTGTGGCAAAATTGTGGCTCATTGACTGTTCTAATTATAATCATTGGCTGACAAATAACTTGATTGCCAACATTTACCTGTAATTTGTATGTAATTTGTACATTATCTGTTATAATGAGGTGTAATGTGTGCATCAGAATCTTTCGGGAGGTAGACTTTATTTGGTGTTTGATGATGAATAATTGAAAAATTTCAGCTAATAATAATTGATGGAGATACCATTAAGAGTTGTTCAATGTAACAATGAGACTGAATATCTGTTGTCAAGTAACCGTCATCTGGGTATTTACCATCATTAAAATGAGACTGTCTTCTAGTTCATTCTCAAAACATCTTCAAGGGACTTGAATCCACCAAACCAAAGCCATTTCTTTTATATTCAAATTAACCGTAGTAAAGCTTCAAAAATTCAACCTAAGAAAACCTACCGCCAGAAGGAATATCTTGCCATAAAGGGTTAACACTCTCATCCAACATCCAGGCAAATATCTGGTTCTCGAAGCGCGCTACTTTCGAGACATTTTTTGCTTGAGTGTCATTTGAAAGAGATTTTCAAGGATTTCAAACACATAAATTTCACTTGAGCAACGTTCAAGTGTGCTTTAAGTAGCTACATTTGTTACTTTGACGGAGTGGCTGTGTATATGGCAAATACAGCCATTTATTGTAGAGTAGGGATTGCAAACTGGATATTTGTGAAGGCGAAAATGAGTTATGATGAGAAGGTGTTTCAGAAAGTTTATGGTGTGCTTTAATATATCTGTTTTGTGGAAAAGAAGAAAACGTATATATCAGATCGACAATGCCATTAACACCACATTAATCTCTCCATCTCACGCAATCCGTTCTGAAAGCATCTTTATGAAAAATGCATTCGAAAACGTTTTTAATATCTGCCTGGAGGTAGAGAGAGTGATATAATATTAAGTACCATCCAGGTGGAAACGGAATCTACAATTTCAGTGATTCAATTTCTCATCACGAGAATGTAGGGCTTAATGTCGTATTCAACGAATGAATAGTCTTGCTACATGAGATATTTAGTCCGCAGCATGTTACGATTACATGGGAGGATAAGATTTTAATTTGTTGCTTTGAATTGATGCTGACGGAGGCGAATGTTATCAAATCTCATTTCCATGGAACAAAATCGGATACTTGTGGTAACCATGGAAAACTAAAAACGAATCCAGGATTTCTTGCATTGGAAAGTTATTTTCATAACTTGAGGGGTTACGATTGTCGTTTTATAAATTTCGACAAATTCAACTCCAAAAAAGACTTACAAAACAGCAGTGCAACAATTCTCAAAAACATCATCACCACATGTTATTTCCAATAACAAACCCCACATATACAAACATCAAACCCTTGATACCTCACGTAGACCTGCAACAACGGCAGCAAACTTCGGCTTTGCCCCATGTTCAAGAACCATTTACATTTCCGCCACAATGTGAGTACAGTCTTTAACATGATACTGTAACAACATTTACAATATTCGTAGTCGGGCGTCATAAATATTCATGGATTGCCACCCTTGTCCTTTTGGAACCTGCTTCTATCTCATATACTTTGGATTTAACTTTCTAATGGAAGACTTTGATATTATCATTGGAGATAATAATGAATAAGGATACGGGGTAGGTAAAGGGGCTTAAGCTAAAGGGAATATAGAATGTTGTTATATCAGATATGCAGAGAATTGAGTGAGCGGCCACAATGTCATACATATTTATCAAAACCATTCTCCACTCTAGCCTTATTTCAAAACCACAGTAACCAATAAATTCCAATTACGAACTCTAACCCTTGGCTCAGAATAATTTAACTTTATTCCGGACTACTTAAATCATTATTCTTCCAACTAGAAGGTGTTTGTCTGTAACAATATTTCTTCCGTTTAATTCGGGATTAGTCTTTGAAACAGCAATTTGTCTTTGGAGTTTGTATTGCGAAGATTAGAAAGTCCAGTGATATAATGGAATTTTCTGGAAATTATCACGGTTTTTGAGGGAAAGAGTTAATCAACATTACAACATCCAAATCAATGATTTTGATCTGATTTCCATAATCCATGATGCTATGATTCCCATCCAATTATCCTGATTATAACGTACTAATACAAACAAGGCAGACGTTACTGAGCATAAGCATGATGACAGAGCAAATCTCTTAATCATATAACATACATAGATGTATGTCCTTTGACTTTTCTTACAATGATTTATCTCACCCGGATGCAATGACCTTATCTCAACACTAATCTCTTTATAACAGCTCGTCCTTGGTATTAAATTATTAGCCACTCGTGCGCTTGGCTTTGCTAATTCCATCTAATTAATTTCACGCAAATTTACATTTGAATACCTCAGTAATCCTTATAGCTTTATCACTGACCGCTGACCTTAGGTTCTTTATGGAATGATGAGATGGTGTTTAATTGTATTTTGTTTTTCAGGAGCAGCTCTCATGAAAGTGGTCGAGGTCTATAAGGAGATTCAAGATCAGCAAATGAATATTGTAAGTATAGTCAGTGAGTAACATACGTTTCCCATTTCAACAACCCTTCACCCTGTATAATTGAAGAAAAAAATTTGAACTGTTATTTTCACAATCCGGTATAATTCAATGACACTGCCACCACTAAGGGGCTTTTTCAGGGGGAATCTATCCCTTCCATGCATTGATTTTCGATTTTTTTTTGTCATTATCAAACCATCATTGAATGTATGTAAGTGTTCGACAAGAAATACTAAATCTCCTGTCATGCACAATAGCTATTTACCTAACAAGTGCGGAAAATTAGTTTTTCCGCACAAGTCTGCCGTTCACCGACCGACGCGACGCATAGCGGAGTTCGGTGAAGTAGCCGAGGGCGGAAAAACATTTTCCGCAAGTGTTAGGTACAATAGTTTTTCTACAGACGTGCGGAAATAAGGATATAATTCGTAATTTAGAAGTTTCTGATGCAACTTATGACAAATAAATAATAATGAATGTCGAAATGTGTAACTAAGCGACCATAGTTACCTGGAAACCTGGTTGCTGTTTGCTTATGATATTGTTTATTTTGACACATCCGTGCGGAACATTTTTCCGCACGGAAATGTCGTGCGGAAAAATTTTTTCGCACTAGTGCGGGAAATCGGATTTTCCACACGGATATCGGTGCGGAAAATTGAATTTTCCGCACGGCTGTAGGAAAAATAGTTTCTGAAATCAATCAAGTTTGGAACTCAATTATCCAACCACTCAGGATTTTCAGCAATTATTAAGCAAATAAATTTCCATCTCGTTAAATTAAGATAATTGGATTACTGCAAAAAGTAGGCTACAAATAGTTTTGGGAAATTTTAAATTGAAATTAATCAAAGTTCGTACAATGGTGTTGACAAAACTATGGCCCTGTTTAAAGGAAATAATTGGGTTTCATGTAACTGTTATTCCGGTGAAAACGGTTGGAGAATAATGGAAAGTGGAAACTTATTGAAAAATCTATGTTCTTCTCAAAAAAGCAAGTCCTTATTTTTTTTTTTTTAGTAACGTTCAAATTATTGTATTTATAGGATATTTCAATATTTTACCTCACTTGGATTAATGGGTCATTATTGCAAAATGATTTACGTTGCTTAAAATCACAAACAAAAAGTAGGATTCATAAATCACGTCACAATAAATCTGCTATAATACGGATGAGCAGTATTTTTCCATTAATATACAATTGAGTTATTTATCTTTATTATAACTATAAATCAGAAGTTATTAGAGTCACATTTGAATCTGAATGAAAAATTCATTTTTAACAAGTTCATAAAAAAGTTGTTGATTCTGAAAAATAGTAAAATTGAGTATCAATATTTGGTGAATTCCACCGACTAGCCACCATTAAACCTGTTACGACTCAGCCATTTTTAATCGCTTGATTATCTGTCAAAACACCCCGTATTTTTTTTTAAATAATGTCTGCCGTGTAATAATTCATAATTTGCTGCTCAATTGCTAACCGGAACAGTCAATCTTGGTTCGTCATCAATCAATCAAACAATTATTATTAAATTGAACAGAACCAATTTCCTATTAAACTTTTCCTAGGCGCCAAAGTCTAGTTGGACGATCGGACCAAGAAAAGGTAGCAATGGCTCGCCGACCAGTGCACGCGTCATTTAATCTTCAACCTGACCCGTTTCACAAACTTCAAATGCGTTTTCTTGTTTAAAATAAGAGCAGGGACTTGTTTTCTTGTTTTTATTTGACCAAAATTATCACAAGTAAACCTCGTTACTGTGACTTAATTAGCTGGGTGGGATTGAATATCATTTTTTGAGTCATAAGAGTTTTTTTGAGAACATGCCTTGTTTTTCCCGGGCAGATTGCCTAGGAAAGCAGGGGTGAGAGTCACTGTAGATATTACTTTGAGACAATAAACTGATCAATCTATTTTTCATCAATATCCGTGTTTTTATTGGAAATTTCACTTGTTTGAAAAGCACAAACGCTTGCAGTGTGGTCCCTCTATCACGTGAATACAGAGGGTGGCGCCCGAGATTTGAAAATTGCCGAAAAATCTTTGGGGATCGTCACGAGGTGGACAACAACATAAATCCACTGATCAACATGATACGATCATATAGTAAAAATAACGTCAGTCTAGCAAATCAACAAAAGCCTCTTTAAATCACTGCATATAAGATCAAATCACATCTACTTACATTAAAGAGTCATTCAACTAACCTAAACTAAACAAAGCTTTTGAAAAGAGCTTGGAGAATCTTTATAGTTCATGCAGAGCTTTGAAACAAGAGCTAACTCAAACATTCCAGAAAAAATACTGCAAAATTTAAAAAAACATTGTCATTGTACACGACTAGCTCGACTCTATCTATTATGCGAAGCTATTCATGACTACAATAAAATCTTTTGAGATACATCTTTATTGAACCGGATAGAGTTTATGGGGCAAAAGAGCATTGTACGCTACATTGCAAGAGTAACGTCTTGAACATCAATGTTTTTGGAAGTGTTCTGGAAATCAGAACGTCCTCCAAAAATAAATGATTAGTGATAAAAGTATGATACACTGATACGGATTAGATTGATTTTTTATCGTATATTATTATCAGGAGGATATAAGGGGTGATTCTATATGAGACAATAAGGTTTTTTCTCAATGGACAATGGTCCGGAAAAGTATAGTCAATTTGGATTTTTTATAATAGTTATTCATGGTACTAGTGTGTTATGTTGAAAATTATTCACGTTAGAAAGATCCATACATTCTCAAGTGATTTGGAAAACATAACACACGAGTGGCATGCAATGTTTCATCCAACAAGTTGAAGAAATCGTTCTCACTAGAACAACTCAAAGATTGATTATTTCCCTCAGAAATCAACTCTCAATCAACAAATATTTTCAACTCCAGCCAACTAATCATTTTTGTTCCAGCTAAAGGCTTTCTACGTGGACCTGCTCGTGCCACTGGAAACGAATTTGGAAAAAGACACAAAAGTAGTTCAGGTAAAAAACCTCATTTTCAAGATTATAATATGATGAGTTCAACACTTTCTATACTATCCCTGATAGCTTCTGGAAAATATCGCATCATCATAATCCTCAAGTTTAACAACGCCAGAGCTGTTAGACCCATAAGCAAGTCAAGATAAGAGCAGAGCTGATGTAGGGTAATAGCCTGCGGGCCTTCGACAGTTATAATCGTCGACTGGTGAGGATACGATGCCAAATTGCTTCAGTGAGGTCAAATTAGGTCATTTGGCATGATCCTTTATGTTAGCAAAACAGTTCGATTTCCACTTTTAACCAATCAAAAAAGAGTACCTCCAGCTGTCAATACCTTTCTCGCGCCATTAATCTTTTTCCGGCCAATCAAGCAATTAAAACTTTCACTTGTCTTTTTCAGTCTGAACAAAAGCGATTCCTCCAACAACACAAACAGCGTTCGGAAACATACAGCAAAGCGGCGGCCATCATGAAAAAACAAAGAAAAAAGTCCAGAGGCTCGACAAAAGCTGGCTTGGCAATGGACAAGGAACTTAAGGCAAGTTTGATGGCCCTTCAGGTTATTTGTGGAAGAAAGTGAAAAGGGTTTTTTCCTTTTATTTGTGATTTGATATCAATACCAGAGTAATCTGCACGAGAATTGAAAAATAGCGTTTCCCGGAAACTATCTTAAGGACCATAAAGATTCTGTGTGCACCTTTAACTCTAGCCCAATTTTATTCACTTAAACTTATCTGTTCACACCTCTATTGAAACGGGGATTTAGAAGTTGTGAATCGATATTGTCTGTCCGGAAAAGTGGGTTAACAGGTGGTAATTCTTATTTTTCCAGAACATGCAGGTCTTGGAAGAGGAAAAAACAAAACTTGATGCCTTTTGCGAGCAAAGCCTGAAAAATGTGAGTGCTCACCTCTCTTTATCACTTCCTATATTAGGTGTTTCAGGCTATGACTCAAGAGCGCAGACGTTATGGATTTGTACTTGAAAGACACTGCTCACTCACCAAACACTATTTATCTTACCACACTCACGGAACCGAGGCTTATGGTCAAAACATCGAAAAATGGTCGGACGTTGCCAAAACCAGAGAATACCTTCCTGAGTCTGTCGAAAATATATTTAGCAGCAGAATCAGAGTAAGAGCAAAACATGTATTTTATAGATTCTCTCATTTGAACCACTACATAGCAGATCTCCGTGTGGCAAGACGAAGACCTCTACTCAAACCCTAGAAGTCCTAATTTTGAAGAGGACAGAATGAGCTTGAACTCGCAGCTTCGTAAAACAAAAAGCATGGATGCTTCTTGTCTGGATATTCGTTCTATTGGTGATGTTGGATCTCCGGTAACTACAATGTCCAGAGCAAAGTCCGAGTATAATTTGAATTCGTCCAACAATGGTGCTCAAGGTGAGTGGACAATCTTTGATGGCAAAGGCGTTCAACCCAGTTTCAGATAATGGTCATACTCCAACCAGACGTCCAAAGTCAATGGCTGTACCGCCACCCCCAACATGGGATGCTCAACTTGCTCGTGCTTTATATGCATACTTATCCAGTGGTGAAAACCAGCTCAGCTTCCATGAAGGTGATTTGATTGCTCTGATTGGTGAAAGAAACAAGGGATGGCAATTTGGTGAAAATCTCAGAACTCAGTGTAGTGGATGGTTTCCTCTGGCCTATACAGAAATACTGATTGATGATTCTATGAGGTATGTATAATAATACGTTGAAAATAAGTCACAAGAAAAAAATGTGGTGTTAAGTGACATAAATTCTCAGTGAGAAAACATAACACACGAGTAGCATACAATGTTTTATCTAACACACACGTAATCCATTAATCACTAGTGAGTTATGGATAATAACATAATATTGTGTTATTTGGTAGTTTATTTGTTTAAAATGACATTAATATTGACAGTCATGATTGGAAAAATAGTACATTTTGTATCAAGGGCGGAAAGTAGATGATTTTGACGAGGGTATGAGTAGCAGCACGAGCGAAGCGAGCGCAGATATTAGCCAAGTCAAAATCATCTTTCGTCCGTGGTGCAAACAATGCTTTTTGTACAACCAGTTTGTAATCATTTGAAAACGAATAATTATGAAAATCAAAAATAAATAATTGGTACACTGCAATACACTCTACACTGCTGACAAGTCAGACAACTGACAATTGACAACTGTCAAATCATGGTTACAATAGGTGTGTTCCCGTATTCTTTTGTGGTGCGGATTCATTGTCACCGAGATTGTCACGTGATAAGTTCCTTTTAGTATGCAAGACTGTCACGAGGTTATTAAATTCAGAGGTGTTGGGATCCAAGGAACCGTTGCTAAGCGACCTACTTTTAGGCCCGGCTGCCAAAATTAGCGACTTTCCGCCTGCTTTGCATGCATTGAAAAGTGGACTTTACGTGTAGGTTGTACAAAAAATTACTTATGATACCAGTGTGTTATGTTGAAAAGAAGTCACGCGGTATAAATTCCCTGTGACTTAGAAAACACAACACACGAGTGGCACAAAACGTTTTATCCAACAAGTGGAAGAAATATTTCGGACAAATTTTAAAAGCGTGATGAATCTTGAAACTTGTTCCTATAAATGTGTTTATCATGATCAAGGTATTTTATCATATACAGTGTGATTCAGGAAGGTTTTGACTGTATTTTGCTTTTTTATTTTCAAAAATCGGCCCATTCAAATCTTGTTCTGACAAAAATTATTATATGAGTTTCTTAATCACTCTTTATATGTTATGCTACCGATCAAGGTATTTTATCATATACAGGGTCATTCATTTTTTTATTGATCAAGATATCTCATTATGAACAGGGTGATTGGGAGATGTTTTGACTGTATTTTGCATTTTTATTTTCAAAAATCGGCTCATTCTTTTAAGCGTGATACATTTTGAAACTTGTTCAAGTGAAAAATAGTATTTGAGCTCTTAATCATCCTGTATAAGTTTTTTCAAAAATCAAAGAATTTCATCTTGTACAGGGCAATTTAGGATGGTTTTGACTAGATTTTGCTATTATATTTTAAAAAATTGGTCCATTCTTCGTAGGGTGGCAAAATTTGGTCATGTAGAAAATGGCATTCGAGCTCTTTAATCACCCTGTATGAGTTTTTTCAATGATCAACGTATCTCATCATGTACAGGGTAGAGAGCTTTTGACTGTATTTTGCTTTTTTATTTTCAAAGATCGGACAATCTTTAGAAGCGTGATGAATTCTAAAACTTGCTCTGGAGAAAAATAGTAAATGAGCTTTTAAATCACTCTGTATACGTTTTTTCAATGACTAAGGTATCTTATCGTATACGGGGTGATTTGAGAGGATTTTGACTGTATTTTGATTTCTTATTTTAAAAAATCGGCCCATTTTTATTAGCGTGGTGAATTTTGGAGCTTGCTCTGGTAATAAATTTTATATGAGTTTTTAAATCACTCTCTATACGTTTTTTCAATGATGAACATATCTTATCATATACAGAGTGATTCAGGAAGGTTTTGACCGTATCTAGTTCTTGATTTTTAGAAAATGGCCTATTCTTAGCAGCGTGGTAAAATAAAAAATTTGCCTTGGTAAAAAATATGAAATGAGTTTTCAAATCACTTTGTGAATGTTTTTTTAATGATCAACGATCTTTCACATACCCACAGGGTGATTCAGCAAGGTTTTGAGTGTATTTTGTGATATTATTTACAAAAATCGGACCATTTCTAGAAGCGTGTTAGGTTTTGAAACTTGCTCTGATAAAAAACATTATATAAGTTTTTGAATCACTCTGTATATGTTTTTTCAATGATCAAAGTATCTTCTCACATACAGGTTGATTCAGAAAGGTTCTGACTATATTTTTACCGCCCGTTCTCAGCAGAAAATAAAATACGGGTTTTTGAATCACTCTGTATATGTAATTATAATGATCAACGTATTTTATCATATAAAAGCTGATTCAGTATTTTGCTTTTTTACTTTCAAAAATTGGCCAATTCTTAGTAGCGTGGTAATAAATTTTATATGAGTCTTTGAATCACTCTATAATATATTATGTTTTTTCAATGATCAACGTATCTCATCATATACAGGGTGATGCAGAAAATTAAAAATTAGCTTTGTTGAAAAATATCATATGAGTTTTCTAATCACTCTGTGAATGTTTTTTCAATGATCAATGATCTTTCATATATCTACAGGGTGATTCAGCAAGGTTTTGAGAGTATTTTGTGTTATTATTTTCCAAAATCGCACTATTTTCAGGAGCGTGATAAGTTTTGAGACTTGCTCTGATAAAAAATATAATATGAGTTTTTGAATCACTCTGTAGATGTTTTTTCAATGATCAAAGTATCTTTTTATATACAGGGTGATTCAGGAAGAAGCTGATTTAGGAAAGTTTTTACTGTACTTTGCTTTTTTACTTTCAAAGTAGCGTGGCTGATTTTGAAGATTGCTCTGACAAAAAATATTATATGAGTTTATAAATCACTCTGTATATGTTTTTCCACTGATCAAGGTATCTTATCATATACAGGGTGATTCAGAAAAATGTTGACTGTATTCTAGTCTTTATTTTCGAAGATCGGACAATTTTTAAGAAGCGTGATGAATTTTGAAACTTGTTCTGGTAAAAATATCATAATATACAGTGTGACCCATTTGTTTTGGGAACACCCTGATAAAAAGTTTATTTCTTAACCGATTTGGTTCGTTTTTTTTTTGGATTGTAGAGCTCGAAAAATTGTATATTCTTGGCAAAAAGTGACCTTCGCCATTTTGACTTCAAGGCCTACTATGTTAGTTTTTAAGAGCAAAATTTCAGGAAACCATATTAGCGATTTTTTTAGAAAAAATCTGTGTGCGCCACTGGATTCAGCATCCTTTAAAACGGGTCTATACAAATTTTTAACCGAAAATATCAAGTTGAAAAAAATTAAAAATTCGCACTTTAACAATCTTTGATTCTATCAAAACAAATAAAAATGCATTGAAGTTGATGGTGGTTTGGTAGAAGTTACAAATTTTTAGTTTTATGTCATTTTTATTTGTTTTGATAGAATGAAAGATTGTTAAAGTGCGAATTTTTAATTTTTTTCAACTTGATATTTTCGGTTGAAAATTTGTATAGACCCGTTTTAAAGGATGCTGAATCCAGTGGCGCACACAGATTTTTTCTAAAAAAAAACGCTAATATGGTTTCCTGAAATTTTGCTCTTAAAAACTAACATAGTAGGCCTTGAAATCAAAATGGCGAAGGTCACTTTTTGCCAAGAATATACAATTTTTCGAGCTCTACAATCCAAAAAAAAAACGAACCAAATCGGTTAAGAAATAAACTTTTTATCAGGGTGTTCCCAAAACAAATGGGTCACACTGTATGATTTTGAATAACCCTGTATATGTTTTTTCCAGGATCAAAGTATTTTATCATAAACTGGGTAATCCAGGAAGGTTTTGACTGTTTTGCCATTTTAGTTTCAAAAATCGGTCCATTTTTGGTAGCGTGGTAAATTTTGAAACTTGCTCTGGTAAAAAATAGTATATGAGCTTTGAAATCACTCTGTATAAGTTTTTTCAATGAACAACATATCTTTCCATATACAGGGTGATCAAGAAAGGTTTTGACTGTATTTGGTTTTTTATTTCCAAAGATCGGACACTTTTTAAAAGCATGATGAATTTGGAAAATTGCTCCGGTAGAAAATATCATATGTGCTTTTAAATCACTCTGTATATGTGTTTTCAATGATGAAGGTATTTTATCATATACAGGGCGATTAAGGAACGTTTTGTCTGTATTTTGCTTTCTTATTTTTGAAAATTGGCCCATTCTTGATAGCGTGGTAAGTTTTGAAATAACTTCAGGTGAAAAAATATCATATGAGAATTCAAATCTCTCGATCATCAAGGTATTTTACAATATACAGGGTAATTCAGAAAGGTTTCAACTGTATTTTATTTTTTTACTTTCAAAAATCGGACAATTTTTGGAAGCGTCATGAGTTTTTGAGTTTTGAATTATCAAGGTATCTGCGATCATATACAGGGTGATTTTTTATGAGATAAACAAATAATTTTGATAGTGATAAATAAATATAACAGAACTATGAACGTGGGTAATAATTTATAACTCACAACAACTCTTGCAAATGTTTTTCAGATTAGTCAGTTTTATTCCAGAAAGCATCAATAATTGTAGTTCAGATTATCAAATTCTATTTTGAAAATTGTCAAATGTATTTTAAAAAACATCAATAATCCATTTTTTGTACAACCTACACGTAAAGTCCACTTTTCAATGCATGCAAAGCAGGCGGAAAGTCGCTAATTTTGGCAGCCGGGCCTAAAAGTAGGTCGCTTAGCAAGGGTTCCTTGGATCCCAACGCCTCTGAATTTAATAACCACGTGACAGTCTAGCATACTAAAAGGAACTTATCACGTGACAATCTCGGTGACAATGAATCCGCACCACAAAAGAATACAGGAACACACCTATTGTAACCATGATTTGACAGTTGTCAATTGTCAGTTGTCTGACTTGTCAGCAGTGTAGAGTGTAGTGCAGGGTATCGATTATTTATTATTGATTTTCATAATTATTCTTTTTCAAATGATCACAAACTGGTTGTACAAAAAGCATTGTTTGCACCACGGCCGAAAGATGATTTTGACTCGGCTAATATCTGCCCTCGCTTCGCTCGTGCTGCTACTTATACCCTCGTCAAAATCATCTACTTTCCGCCCTTGATACAAAATGTACTATATTTGAACAGACATATTTTCCAATACTAGAGCAGTCGGTTCAATACAATTCAATGATTTCTAAAATACAATTTCCGAATCTGAAATACATTTGATACTTTTCGAAATATAATTTGATATTCTGAAATACAATTGACACTTTTTGAAATTAAACTGACGGTTTCCGAAATACATATAAAAAAGGTATAGTTTACTACTTGTCTAAAATGACATTATTAATGACAGTCCTGACTGTCAATGTGTTGGATAAAAATATTATTATGCTCTATGCAATAACATCGTATCTATTTCATGTTGAGTTATTACTAGCATACTTCAAGAGTTCATTTCAATGAACGCCGGCAATATGGAGTTGCCGATGTTCAATTCGTAGCATATTGGGAGGTCTAGGATTTATTAGATAATACGAGCTCACTGAATTATTGCCTTTCGGAAACTCTAATACGAGCGGTGTAGCTTTGTCGTGAAACGCTATGGCTGAAGTTATTGTCGATGATTTCATATACGCGAAGCTCGATTTACTGACAAATTGCATTGGCTGAATTAATGTGTGTTATTTCTTGCAGTTCCCCGACGCACCGCAGTGATGCCAGCTCAGGACAGCAGAACTCAAATACAACTACACCTACGAATATGATGTCCTCAGGTGGATCAGGTCAAACGCACTCTAATGCGCTAGAGCAACCATCTAGAATGTTTGGTGATACTTTGCACTTGCACCGGTCTTCCAATAATGCTACCAAGCAGGTAGATGTGCTATGCTTCCTGCTAACTCCTTTGTCCTGCTTTGATCAGATAATAACTTTGTATTAACCTTGCAGATTCGGCGAGCGATCGGTTCTAACAACATCCCTCCACCAGCAGCACCAGCACCCGTCCCCACTCCATCAATCCCTTATCAAAAGTCCGGTATATCTCAGTCACAAAGCACCAACTTCAGTACTGCCAAGTCAGGTATTGACACTTCAACACCTGGGTATCAGTCTTCTCAGTACTCTGCTGGTTTGAAGACTTCAGCCTCAGCCTTCAACTTTTCCACCAACACTGCCTCGACTGGACCCTACTCCACCCATCCAGCACCTGCACGAGAAAGACCAACAGCAGGCTCAGGATTACCATTACATTTACAAAGCAAAGGGGGCAAAATTGGTGAGCATGTATTGTATTAATTGCTTTGGAATGTCCAAAAGGGCAAACTTAACGAACCCCTTTTATTTTGCTGGCTTTATACGCATACTTTTATCCCCTCGGATTCTTTGGCGATAATAAAACTCGTCCAGTGACCCTTGCATTGAAATTCTCGGGCAGCGGACGTGTTCTAGCTCTCGAAACAAGTCTGTTTGGACATTGGTTGAATAAGAATCTGAAAGTTTTGTTAAAAATGTATTGGAACTTTATATTACAGGAGGTCCAGTTGGAAATGTTTCTCTGCACTCCAGCAACGACTCTGGATTCTCTAATGATCCTCCGCCACAGCCTGAAATCGACTATTCTGACGATGATTCCATGGCCGGACAAACTAAACTGCAAAGTCGGTGAGTTTTTGGATTTTTTTTATTTTTGGATAAATCAAGTCCGAGGAAATAAACAAGGTTTGATCGACCGTTTTTCAACATAATTTATTTGTGGCCTTTTGGGAATAGTGCCAAATGTACTTGATCATTGTTACACCCCATGCAATTTATTTTAGCGTCAAGCTATTTTAAAGGGGATGGTTTGTGTTCGGTTGATTGAAAGTATTTGGGATCAATCCATTTTAGGTCAACACAGCACTGAAGCAATTATAGTCTGAAAAGCAAGCAAAATAGAGACGATTTGCAAGCGGAGAACGAGCTACTAGACGTTTTAAGTGAATAGCATCTCATTCTCTCTTATTTATTAGCCGTGCTTCCAAGTGCACTAGAATTATGTTTAATGGAAAACGTGAACCAGAGAGATCTTTGAAGAGACACCAAAAGTTGCTTTAATGCTAAAATCGTCCATTTTGTCTGATATCTCATTGTCTTTTAGAGTGACATTGTGTCAAAAATTAAAAATAACAAACATTGTAAGCCTATTGGATAGAGTTATTTTAATGATACCCTGTATAAAAAGTGTCCGGAATTTGCTATTTCCATCGGATGTCGTTGAGTAAAACTTTTTTTTAACAGTAGTATCATTCATTGCATTGGAGAAAAAAAAAATTTAATTATCAAATTATTCAAATTATCTCCTATACTGAAAGGAATCCTCAACTGAGTCGCCCACATTGATCATTTTTCATAACCTATTCCACACGATAATGAGAATATGGCGATGGGATATGAGTATGATGATTACCCACCGGTAATAGGTCGTTCGATCACATCCTACACTTGATATCTCCTTTTTTATTTCAGCATTGTACGTGATTAATAATATTCTCAGGGGGTTGTTCAATAGATTTTCTGCTGAATGGACTGGTCCAAGTTTCAAAACGATATCTCCAATCATTTAGGAGTTATGTTTTTTTAAGTTCAGCTTTGTCAGTAAGATTTTGAATTTTCTTTGACTTTTTCACTGTATCTTTGCATAGTTTTCCTGCGCTATTATTCATAATATTCTCAATGGATTTTGTAGTGAATTTCCTGCTGAGTCGACCAGTCTTAGTTTCAGAACGATATCTCAAATAATTAAGGAGTTATGGTTTTTCTACTTCAGCCCTGTCCGTAAGATTTTTTTTTTGTTGACTTTTCAATCGTATCTTTGCAAAGTTTTCCTGCACTTGAATTGGTAATATTCTGGATGGGTTTTGTGGTAAATTTTCTGCAGAATCGACTGCTTCAATAATTTGGGAGTTATGTTTTTTTAAGTTCAGCTTTGTCAGTAAGATTTGAAATTTTCTTTGACTTTTTCACTGTATCTCTGCAAAGTTTTCCTGCGCTATAATTCATAATATTTTCAATGGATATTGTGGTGAATTTCCTGCTGAATCGACTGGTCTAATTTTCAGAACGATATCAACAATAGTTTTGGGGTTATGTTTTTTTTACTTCAGCCTTGTCCGTAAGATTTTTTTTTGTTGTCTTTTTAATCATTTTTTTGCAAAGTTTTCCTGTTCTGTATTTGATAATATTCTTAGTGGATTCTGTGGTATATCTCCTGCTTAATCGACTGGTTTGAGTTTCAGAACGATATCCTCAATAGTTTAAGATTTATGATTTTTTTAATTGAGCCTCGTCTGTGAGATTAATATATCCTGCTTAATCGACTGATCCTTTCAAAACGATATCTCCAATAATCAAGGAGTTATTTCCTGCACTCAAATTCTAGAAGATTTTGTAGTAAATTTTCTGCCTAATCGACTGATCCAGATTTCAAAACGATATCTCCAATAATTTAGGAGTTATGGTTTTTTTACTTCAGCTCTATCCATGAGATTTGGATATTTTTTAGGAATTTTCTTTGGCTTTTTCCTCGTATCTTTCCAAAGTTTTCCTGCACTCTATTTGATAAGATTCTCAGTGAATTTTGTGGTGAATTTCCTGCTGAGTCGACTGGTTTAAGTTTCAAAACGATATCTCCAATAATTAATAAGTTATGATTTTTTTAGTTGAGCCTCGTCTGTGGGATTTGGATTTTTTTCACTTTTTAATCGTGTCTTTGCAAATTTTACATTTTGTGGGGATCAAAAATCAATTTAGTGAAAAATCATGCTCTTTAAAAAAAAATACCTGCCAAAAATCTTGTTTCAGGAATTTAAAAAATTTTCAAGACCACACAAATTATTTCTTCAAAACTTGATGGGACACGACATCCATTTTCTCACGGTTTTTCTTTTTGTCTGAGATTTCATGAACTTATAATAAAGAGATTGAGAAAATTGGAAATTTTACATCGTGTAGAGATAAAAAATCAAGTCAGTGAGAAATGGGGCTTCATCAAAAAAATTTACCATAAATCTTGTTTCAGAAATTTGAGAAATTCTGACTACCACACAAATTCTTGATAACTTGATAAGACACGTTCATTTTCTTATTGTATTCGTTTTTGTCTTGGAGCTTCGAGTACCTAAGAGCACAGCACGAAGAAAATTAGTTATTGAATTACCAGGAAACAAGTCCAACACTACACAAACAGAGAATAATGAGACAAAGAACAATTCACTTTTTGTAAATTGTGCTCCCTGACTATTTCAGGATAAAATCAGGAGAGCAACACTCACATGACATTTATAACTGATCAGTATCAACCTTTCCATTCAATACCATGTCATATTATAAAAAAACTACATAGAAAAAGAATTATCCAAAATCTTCTCCCTCGACCGTATTCTATCTTTACTAATTTCGAAACAGATTATTCTTTTTTCATTATTTTTTTTAGTTACTTATCATTTTTCAGCAAGTCCCGAAAAGACACAAACCAAGACCCCAACAATAACAAAGTACGTCCTCAAAAAACCCCTCAACCTAGACACAGACTATCCAACAGTCACGGAAATCTAGTGGACCACCATTACTTGACCTCTGACTCAGAGGTGTCCAAAGTGAAGGTCAAAAGAACCAAGTCGTTTTGGAAATTTGGCAAAAATAACTCAGATTTGGAAATATTGGAGGGCATGTCTCTATGGAGACATAGAGATCTTGTCGACCTCAATGATGAAAATAGCAAGAAGAACAGCCAACAAAGAGTTAGAAAGCCCAGTAGGGACCCATCGAATGATTCTGATAAAACCATAAATAATAAGGATAATAATGTTCAGGAACAACCACGCAAAGAAGCAAAACAGGAAGTGCGTGAAAGTTTCAGAGATAATAAAAAATTGAGTCTGCCAACTAGAAGAGATGAGGAAGAAGATGTCAGAACTGAAGATGACTTTGATGACATATATGGGGAAACTATGAAGGCCAACTATATGGACCAGTTCTTGGATGATGACGGTGATGGTCTCATGCTTAAGACTGTTAACAGGAAAAACATACTTCAACAATACAGTGATGACTTGACAGCTGACTCGGACTCAGCTTCAGAGATGACCAGTGATGACCCTTATGACTGTATTGTAGTTGATGATCAAAAAGTCCGTAAAAGTGACCGACCATTTCCTAATGTAGCTGAGATTGGGAAGAAACTGGAAAAGCTGTCCAAAACAAGCAAATATTCCCCTAATAAGACAAACTTGAATAACTCCAATGAAATCAGAGAGAAAAACGAAGTGATTATGAGACGGAGTAATTCCAGGGAAAAAGAGATGATAGAATATCAAGACCAGAGACAGTCTTTTAAAACTTTTGGCATTGACAGTGAAAATGGAGAAAAAGAGAGGTTTGATGACAGATACTATGTGCAAGAGCGTAACAGAATCAACAACCATATTGAGGAAATTGAAAAGAGTCGCTTCTACACTGGAACTGACAAAAATCGTGGTTCCAACAATGAGAGACGTAGCAAGCCTAGTTACGAAAGCATCCAATCTGAAATGAACAACAGAAACAGAACAATTGATACCAGAAACAAAGACAGTAAACCAGAGAAAAAGGTCAAGAAGAACAAGTACTATGACTCAACCAATGATGAACTGTCAGAAGTGGGGGACAACAAGCAATTCCTACCAAGAACCAAACTCACCAAAACCAACAGCAGCGGCTCCAAGTATGACGAAAACATCAGCTTGATGGAGTACGGGGAAACTTTACAGAGACGCCTTAAAAATTCGGATTTCAACTCGAAATATGACGAAGCGCAAATGCAAAATGGCAATATGTACGGGCCGTGGTACGATTTGTGGGGTTTAGATGCTTCTACTAGAAAATAATATTGCACTTACCAATACTAACATTAATATTATTTTCAGTACTATTGAGAAATTTTTACGACCACACAAATAAATTCTTCATAACTTGATGGGACACGCCATCCATTTTATGATGTTTTTGTTTTTGTCTGGGATTTCTTGGTTATTATGCAAGCATTAAAGATATAAAAAATTTTACATTTTGTAGGGATGAAAAATCAATTTAGTAAAAAATTGGGCTCTTTAAAAAAAATACTTGCCATGAATCTTGTTCCAGAGATTTGAGAAATTTTCCAGACCACACAAATGAATTCTTCATAGCTTGATGGAACACGACATCCACTTAATGATTTTTTTGTTTTTGTCTGGGATTTTTTGGTTATGATGAAAGCAATAAAAATATTGAAAATTTTACATTTTGTAGGGGTGAAAAATCAATCCGGCGAAAAATTAAGCTATTGAAAAAAATTTTTCAAAAAATCTTGTTTCAGGGATTTAACAAATTTTCAAGACCACACAAATAAATTCTTCATAACTTGATGGGACACGACATCCATTTTATGATTTTTTAGTTTTTGTCTGGAATTTCTTGGTTATGATGAACGCAATGAAAATATTGAAAATTTTACATTTTGTAGAGGTGAAAAATCAATTTGGTGAAAAATTGAGCTATTGAAAAAAATTGTTTAGAGAATCTTGTTTCAGGGATTTGACAAATTTTCAAGACCACACAAATAAATTCTTCATTACTTGATGGGACACGACATCCATTTTATGATTTTTTTGTTTTTGTCTGGGATTTCTTGGTTATGATGAAGGCAATAAAAATATTGAAAATTTTACATTCTGTAGGAGTGAGAAATCAAGCCATTTAAAAATTTTTTCGAAGAATCTTGTTTCAGGGATTGGACAAATTTTCAAGACTACACAAATAAATTCTTCATAACTTGATGGGACACGACATCGATTTTATTATGTTTTTGTTTTTGTCTGGGATTTCTTGGTTATGATGAAAGCAATAAAAATATTAAAAATTTTACGTTTTGTAGGAGAGAAAAATCAATTGTAAAAAATCAAGCCATCAAAAAGAAATTTTCGAAGAATCTTGTTTCAGGGATTCAACAAATTTTCAAGACCACACAAATAAATTTTTCATAACTTGACGGGACACGACATCCATTTCATGATGTTTTTGTTTTTGTCTGGAATTTCTTGGTATTGATGAAAGCAATAAAAATATTGAAAATTCTACATTTTGTCGGGATGAAAAATCAATTTAGTAAAAAATTGGGCTCTTTAAAAAAAATACTTCCCAAAAATCTTGTTTTAGGGATTTGACAAATTTTCAGGACCACACAAATAAATTCTTCATAACTTGATGGGACACGACATCCATTTTATGATTTTTTTGTTTTTGTCTGGAATTTCTTGGTCATGATGAAGGCAATGAAAATATTGAAAATTTTACATTTTGTAGGAGTGAAAAATCAATTTGGTGAAAAATCAAGCCAATAAAAAAAATTTTTCAAAGAATCTTGTTTCAGGGATTGGACAAATTTTCAAGACCACACAAAAAGATTATTCATAACTTGACGGGACATGACATCCATTTTATGATGTTTTTGTTTTTGTCCGGGATTTCTTGGTTATAATGAAAGCAATAAAAATATTGAAAATTCTACATTTTGTCGGGATGAAAAATCAATTTAGTAAATAATTGGGCTCTTTAAAAAAAAAAAAAGCCAAAAATCTTGTTCCAGAGATTTGAGAAATTTTCAAGACCACACAAATCAATTCTTCATAACTTGATGGGACACGACATCCATTTTTTCATTGTTTTCCTTTTTGTCTGGGATTTCATAAAGTTATAATAAATAACTCAAAAATATTGAAAAATTCATATTTTGTGGGGATGTAAAATCAGTTGAGTGAGAAATTGAGCTTTTTCAAAAAAAAAATACTTATTTCAGAAATTTTCACTATCACACAGAAAAAACTTCATAACTTGATGGGACACGACATCCATTTTTCCATTATTCTCCTCTTTGTCCTACTATCACTCAAAGATGAACTGTCCAACGTGGAAGACAAGCGAAAATTCGCAATATGTACGATTTGTGGGGTTTAGATGCTTCTACTAGAAAATAACATCGCACTAACCAATACTAACACTAATATTATTTCCAGGACTATCTGCAACTCGGGCTTTGCAACGATCAAAGCCCGAAAGCCCAGCGCAAGTGCTGATAGGAGTAGCTTGATCTTGGAATAGTCATTTTATTTTAAGTACTAACACTGCTTTTAACTGAATAATTTGTCAATTATGTATTCTCATGTAAATACTCTTTCTGGTGGTTGGGAATAGGTGCAATAATGTTTAGCCCATACTCTTGTAGTGTTATATACTATATTTTTTTATCATGCTTGTCTTATATCATTATATCAATGATGCTTCTTTCATGTTTATCCAGTGTCAAACGTAAAATTCCTTGATCTATCCGTCATACACAAGGACTTTTAGAAAGGACTGTGATACCAAATTAATTATAGAAAATATTTGTAAATTTAGATAGCTGCAATTGGAATTATATTTTCGTAACTGGATTTTGGTCATAAGCTGGATATTTTGTATAATTATGTATATTGTATTGACATAACTAATCATCTTCACCATATCTTATAATTAATCAAATAAAATCAAAAACTAGAATATAGACAGAATCTAGTTCAGTGTACAGAGTTGATGCAAAAATTAACATAGTATGTGTCTACACCGTCCGAACGGATTATGATTAATGTACTTTTATAACAAAGTTTTGTATATTATTTACACCTAGCATTTAGTCTCACACCATAGATGTAGTCATTGTTGATGTTACTGTGTATTAAACAGACAAATTGACGTATATAGACAGGCCTAATGTCAAATGTAAGGCACTGTATGTCGTATTGTTTGTAAAGTATTTAATAAGGTCATTGTTGCATCATTATTGTATATCATTTTATATATCCAATAAACAGTTTTATTGTTTAAATGCAGTTTTTTGTTACGAGTATATCAAAGCAAAGCGTAAATGGCACGTATTTTTTACCTAATATCACCGTATGGCGTCACATTATACCGAAACGGCTAAGGGATTTTACCTTTCTTTCCAGGAACTACGTGACGCCATTCCAGACATGTGATGTCTGGAATATTGTTGCTGGCATTATGGTTCTTGGTGTTGAAATTTTCATGTCGGGAATTAACTGCAGTATAGTTGGTTATGCATTCTAATTTTTTAGAAGAATGGATTTTATTATTCAAGATAACAATACTCGATTAAAAAAATCAAAAGTATTCTTTGGTTGTTACATTGAATAAAATCAGAAATATTCCAGACCAGTTCCACTTAATCATTGAATAGAGTCCGTTTTAGTAAAAAGCAGTGATATATGGCTACATAAAATAAATTAGATGCGATAATACAAAAAATGCTGATTGAAGATTTTAAAAAACTCGTGAATAAAAGTAATGGTCAAGTAACGATAGGTCAATGAAAGCGAAATGGAATGAGATCAGAAAAATAAATGATGAATAAATAATTTTTTTTTCTACTTAATTTTTTTCCAATTTTAAGTACACTTTAATTTTGGAACTTTATCATGTTATCTCATAGTTATATTGTTTTAAACGAGTTTATTGCATTTTTGATATCCAAAACTTTTTCTAATGTTTTTTTTTTCTTTTAATTTGATCTACATTTATTGTAGATGTTATTTTTTCACCACTTTCTACTTCACTTATTGGTTTCAGGCGATTTTTTTTTATCTGAGCATCAGTACATCTTTTTGGTATTTCTTCAGGTATTTTTTTGATTAAACTGTTTTAAGATGAATTTTATTGCTAATTTTTGCTGTTTTTATTGTTCATTCATTCTATTCTGGGTATATTTATTCTATTTTGTCAGTTCGTACATGTTTTTTAACCTTGTCAATAGATTAATTTTTTTCAGAGTATTTAAACAACAGTACTGTACTTGCACTTTTTTCATTGCTTCTTCAGCTTTTCGATTTTTTTTATTCTGCTCCTAGCATTTTTGCAATTTTTTTTCAACACTTCTTCATGGTCGACTTTTAGTCATTTTTCCATGTCAATTTAGACTGATTTATAAACTACTTAACAAAAATAACGGTATACACCCGAAATTTTCCCCTATGTTTGGACAATCATATTTTTTTAACGAATCGATGAAAAAATATGCGGTTAGCACCACAATGCAGAGCATTTCCTTGCGGTTTTTGCGGATGGTTCAAAAAATTTATTTTTGTTTGAATTTGAATTTCAATGCCCTTTATATTTTTTTGATAATGTTGATGCATTTTTTTTTTTTCATTTTCTTTATTTTTCCACCACCTGTTTCAGCAGATGGTGAAAACCGGAAAGAAGGAATTTTGAATTAATTTGGCTCAGAATGTAAAAAACCGAGTATTTTGATCAGATTTGGCTCAAAAATTCATAGCGACAAACTGTATACTTTTCTGTTTTTTTGACAGTGAATTCAGTGATTAATCGACTGGGAAAAACCTTTTTCGTTTTTGAATAATGATTTTTTTTTCGAAAAATTTGCATTTTCACTTTCACAAATTAGACTTGAATTTTCCTCGAATTTTATTGAGACACCCGGTTTATTTTTTTTAATTATTTTTATTCCGTGCTTAATCGACTAGCAAAAACTGCAATGGTCTCTCCCTTTATCTTCGTTTTCGAGTTATTTTTTTTTGTTTTTCAATACACTTTTGACCTGTTTTGGCTCTCATTATTCTTGATAAAAGATTTAGTACGTGGTCAAATAGTCAAAACCGAGATTGGTTTTTGAGTACTGTTTTTTATTTCTGGTAATTTTCTTTCCTAATCTGTGTTGATTTTTCTCCAAATTTTATTGACTGTATATTTTTTTGTTGATTTTGATAGGAAATTCAAAGCTGGATCAGATAGTGAAAATCGTAATCGGCTATCTCTTTCGGTTTTCGAATTATATATTTTTTTGAAGAAACTAACATTTTTGACTTCATGTAACTTTGACCTGATTTTTCTCCGGATTTTATATCAACACCAAATATATTTTACATAAAAATAGTACATTTTATATCAAGGGCGGAAAGTAGATGATTTGGACGAGGGTATAACTAGCAGCACGAGCGAAGCGAGGGCAGATATTAGCCGAGTCAAAATCATCTTTCGTCCGTGGTACAAACAGTGCTTTTTGTACAACCAGTTTGTAATAATTTGAAAAAGAGTGATTATGAAAATCAAAAATTAATGATCGATACACTGCACTACACTGCTGACAAGTCAGACAAGTTTAGTGACAACTGTCAATCATGGTCATGGTTACAATAGGTGTGTTCCCGTATTCTTTTGTGGAGCGGATTCATTGTCACCGAGATTGTCACGTGATTATTTCTTTTTAGTATTCTAGACTGTCACGTGGTTATCAGATTCAGAGGCGTTGGGATCCAAGGAACCGTTGCTAAGCGACCTACTTTTGCGCCCGCGGACGCGAAAGTACTTTTAGGCCCGGCTGCCAAAATTAGCGAGTCTCCGCCTGCTTTGCATGCATTGATAAGTGGACTTTACGTGTAGGTTGTACAAAAAAGTATTTCCGAATTCACTGGTAAAACGACAATCCTTTTTCTCTTCTTGTTTCTGGATACTGTTTTCTTGTCAAAAAACTCTTCACTTTCTCAAATTTGACCTTTATTCTTCTTTCCAAATGAGAATCAATTTTTCTTTGAATTTCATTATGATACTCTGTGTATCTTCATAAGAGGTTTGGTTCTGGATCGACTCATTTTTAATATCGATAATATTTTTTCAATGTTTTTGATAGATGTAATAGTACTATATTGATGATAATCTTCATTTAGCAAATATTGCTATAAGCGTAAAAAAATAAAAATGTAAAATATCAATGTGATAGCCCCCTATCTTCTGTCCCTTATCATATCCACCGAATTTGAACTAGGTAACTCTTGTGGTTGATTTATTAAAATAAATAAATTGAAAAAAAATAATAAAATGACATCAGAGGCTTGAAACTTGGCAGTTATAATCAGGTTTGAAAATGATGGATCTCTTTTTTTTTTTCATTTTCATGTATTTTTTTTATTTTGATGTTTTTTTACATTTCAACAATTTTAAATCCTTTTAAAACAGATTTTAATTTCCAGTTGTCTTGGCAATTTTTTAATTTTTCAGAAACACAATGAATTTGTCACACGATTTTAATTTTTCCTCTTTATCCTTTACTAATTGATACCAGGGCTTTCAGATTCATCAATTTTATCTTTTCTTTTCAGATTTTTACTTTCTTTTTTATTTGTTTCATTTTTATTTTATTTATTTCGCATTATTTGGAAATTCTTGACCCTGTCTTTCTCCTATAAATTTGTATTGCCATTTGGTTTTTGAATGTTTTTTTCAATTCCTCCTTTTTTTTAGTTTTTGGACTGATACTCCAGGAGATGAACAGGATTTTGGAGAGCCTCCAATTCAAGTTTTTAATGCGAGACAAGGTGTATAAAAATAAGTGATGGCTTGAACAGTGGCATAAATTGAATTTTATAATTTATTTAATTAACTTTCAATATTAGAATCCCTAAAATTAATTTGAACACACTGAAGTGAAAAAAGCTCTTTTACTCACCCCGTATAATTAAAGTGATTCAAAACATCCCTCGTAAATCAAATTTATAGGAATTTTTCCGCTCTTTCCATTGAAACTGGTTTTATCCAAATCGAACTGATGGTTCAGAAGAAAATAAAGGTTTTTCTGATGACTTATTGTATACTCAGCAATATTATGAGTATACAGGATGTGCCGCAGAATTTTGATAATAAGTAAAGCACTTTTTAGCTATTTTGTCAGGTTTTCTTGATAATAATTAACATGATAATCTCACTTTGAGACAAACAAAAAGCCACATCCATTTTTCAACAAACAACGTTAAAAAAAAACCTAATAACACACCATTGTATTGCCTCAGTATCTCTTGCCGCACTCTCAAACTCTTTCTGAAACAAAAAACTCCGCTCCCTTTTCCACCCTATTTGCCTTTCTCCCACGGCGCAGATTTATCTTTTTTCTCCACCCTTGTTTCACATTAAGGTTTGCTGCAGGGATGGAGTTTTTTTTGCCAATAACTGCCCTTGGTTGAGGTGTTATGGATGACATGCAAAGAAAAACAACAAATCTTCCTCATGTATGAACATGATGACATTCAAGTGACAAATGTCAACTGTCATTTTGCAACCAATGCAAGACAATTTGGAGTGCATCCAAACTGAAGATGAAATTCCCAGTATTGACAGCTCTTCTACTATCAACAGCTTAGAAGCGATTCAATATCTCGAAAACGAAGTAAGAGTTTTCTATGACGACGATCGAACAGATCAGTCTGATGACAATGACATGGTAAGACTCACAATCTAGATTACAATAATTTTTAACTGATTTCCAGACACAGCTCCTCCAAGGGTTCTATAACGAAATTTCTCTATTAAAATTACAACATAATTATGATGAAGATGCAGAAAAGCTTAAAAAAAAATCAGTGGAGAAACTTTCTCAAATATGCCAAACTGACTTGAGTGCTTTGGTCGCGGAGTCAGCTCTTCTGCAACCTTTGGGGAATTTGAACGATTTTATTGATTCACATTTCTTGAAACGCGTGGTGGAGTGGAGACAAAATAAACGCATAGCCGCAAGACAGAAGAGGAGTAGGTCCAATTGCAGTGTGGACCACTGTAGGTTGGACCAACCGAATGTACAGGAAAGAGATATGAGTACTGTGTTGAAGTTTTTGTATTTTTTTGTATTTTTAATCACGTATGCCGCTATTGTTTTTGATTATGAATGTATAGAATAAATTTTGTGATTATTTTAGTTTAATTTTGTCGATCATCGATCTCATTATTATTGGCGTGGCGTATGTCGTTGAGCAGGACAGGGCTGTTTTGAGAAAATCAATACCGCGTTATCCTTTAGTGGATTATTTTTTATCGACATGAGTCTTCAATGTAAGAACCATGAAAGCGAACAAAAAAAGGGAGATGGAGAAACATAATAAACGTGACAATGAGTTGGAGAATCACCAACAAAATGCTGTTAAGCAAAAGGTATACCTAGATAACGAAAAAGCAGTTGAATATGCAAAAGTGCACGAATAAAAAAAACATGAGTCAATCGAGCATCCTCGTGACCGCTACAATCCAGATTTTTTTTAAAGTAGTTGACATAAAAAAAAAGAGTTTTTAGATTTTTGATGAACAAATTTACATGATTGAGTCTAAGATGGAAAAGATGATAAAACACTTGATAAAATACAAAAAACGTATGAGAAGAGTGAGCTTTTCAAAATATTAACCTTTTAACCACTTTCTAACCTTACTTTTGTATTGTTTTTGACTTTCTGAGAAGTTTTGTGTTGTGTGTGGCGCAAAAGCCTGGTTTTAAATGTTTCTGTGGATTTCATATGGTTTTTCCAGAGATTTAGAGGTACGAGAATAAGTTTGGACGACTGCGCATCCACATTTTCTGGGACAGCCATTTTTTAAGCATGTGTTGCCAATGTGCTCATATGTCAAAGCATTGAAAATTATTGTGATTTTTGAAGCATTCGATATGGATAAAATTGCATAGACATGTGTGTTTCACAAACATGCATAATAATAACTTTTCATTTGTTTTTGTATATATGTGCTAATCAAAGTGAATCTTATGAAAATTGTCAAGTCCGGCAACATTGCCCCGAATTGATTGGTTTGAATGCCTGGCAATCAATAATTGCGGTTATGTTGATGTTTTGAATATGGATTTTAGGAACTTCAGGATCTTCTAAAAACTCATTTTGTCGTTTTGTGTGATGAATCGTGAATTAATATTATCAAAACATTATTGGTCGATTAGTGTTCAATTGGTGTTTGATAATGGCGTGTTGTTCGCTGAAACATTGTCCAAATACCCAACAGAAAGCTGAGAAAGCTTCCTTTTCAAGATAAAACTGTTTTCAGGTGGAAGTCAACTAATTTCCATTAAGTATACCCTTTTGCAGATCACCCATTATCAGGTTTACTTAAGTAAGGCAAGTAACTCGTGTGGTTCAGAAATAAAAATATTTTGAAGGAAAGGGTTTTGTGATCTCAAGAGGTGAAAAATTATATCCTTATGATATGATTTCAAGTATTTATTTTTTCCTAAATCGTTGGGCTTATAACAACAACAACTAGGTAGCTATCAAGAATAGGTAGGTACTTACTAATCTGGAAAATCCCATTTGGAAATATTCGGTGCTTTCTACCAATTTTGATCAACTTTTGTGTGATTTTTCCCAATTATCATTTTGGTAAGTACCTAAATGATACGTAATCTTTTATCCAAATCATGATTTCTTGCCAGTTTTGTTTCTATTTCTAAATCAAGAAACGCCTTTTGGCGAAATAAAAAGACTTTCTCGTTGTCTCTTTAATTTTCTTATATTTTCAGATGATAAAATAAAAAGAAAGTTGTTTTTCCGAATATTTCCAGAAGTAAGTGGCGTGTTCGACTTCTAAAGTGGACAAATTATCTCCAATTTAACCGACCACCTATCTCCAAAATCACATCTTTTGTACTTTCCACATACGTTTGTAGACAAAATAGAATGTATTGATCAGCCCTCGTATAAGTGACTAGAAAATGGCGGCTTTCAATTAATTGTCACTCATAATCTCCCTAGACCTCGAATTATTTTGCAAAATTCGCATCGAGAACAAATTTCCGGATTTTCAATCCGAGCTCTAGGGAGATTCGGCAAAAAAATTTCATGCCAAAACTGATCATTGGAAAAAACATAACCCAGGACTCACCTCGCATTTAGTGAAAGAAACCAACGGCCCCTTACTCTACTCGCCATTGAGGAAGAAAGAAGGGAATCAGGATTATATAAAACATTTGGAAGTTATAACCAATCTTGTCCATAATTGATAACATTGCAACTTTGTATTGGAAGTTGAAAATAAATCATTTATCAAAAATATTTGTCAGTGTTTTTAACGCTGTCAAGCACTCGCGGCTGGATGTAGCTCCCATGCACCATCCACAGTGTTGCCGTTTGCCTTATCTCTTTCTGTGAAAGTTGGGTTGGGTTGGGATTGTTAGGGAGAGTGGGGACGGCAACACTGTAGTCATATGGGAGCTACATCCAGATGCAAAGCCAGGGAGATTTCCACTTATTAATCTTTCAGTCACGTGATTATGAGCAGGATGATTTCCGATAAAATTAGGTCGTTGCCATAGCAACATAATAAAATGCAAGCCTATGATTGGTTAGAATTGACTGATAGGAAATTTTCAACGTTTCTCTCCTTCCTCTAGTTCTAGAACTAAATTACATTCACGGAAATAATGTCAACAAATAATGATAATAGATGGCATTCAGCGACTATTGTGACAGTTGTCATGAAAACGTTCACGATAGAAGAAGAGAATCACAGCTACCGTATCTTTTATCGAACACCCTCTATTTCCAGGCCCTCTACTCCATCATCCGCAAACTTATCGCTTATCCAATCAACAAATAACGCTTCCAACGTCAACGCAAACCTTGTCCCCTTGAATAGCGATAAAATATTCATTGCACCTTTCAAGAACCCCCAGGCCCTATTTATCACTTCTAATAAACACGTGTCCCTCTTATTACTCCCTTAGAAAAGATACAAATGGATCTCTATGCGGTCTGCCTTAACAGAATGTTTACAAGAGATAATTGATTTTTGCTGCCTCTATGTAGCGTAATAACATTTTTTATTTGTTCAGACAAAATCCAGGAAAAAGAACTTTTTGTCAGTAACGGAATAAGATTTTATTATTTGACAGTCAAGAAATAGAAATGTATTGCGTAGCTGGAGGAGAGAGGTGTTGGACAAGGTGACTTTATTGAGTAAATATAAAACTGGACTGGACTGCAGACTAAATAAATGATAAAGTAGCGTCCTGTATAGGACTATGACTTATGTCCTCAATTATTGATAGATTAAAAAATGCATGTCTCTGAGCTAATTAGCTTTGAAGCTATCGCGTGGTATATGTTCAAAAAAACATGAATAAGTTCAGCTTTTTGACATATGATTGTTATTTTCCAGGTTAAATAATATCTCAACCCTCAAAAGATAATTTTAGTTTTTCTCAAATATCCCATGGAATCGTAGCCCAAAAGTGAAAATTATAGATTTCTTAATTCTTTACAAAAAGTTATTTTTCTTGGTATGTTTCGAGTAGTTTCGGAGATATGCTTAAAAAAAATGAGATTTGGGGATTTAGTTTTTATTTTTTTCTGCCGTTATTTAGAGAGATATGGAAAAGCAAAAGACACTTTCTCATGGCCACTTTTCGAACTCTACAAAACAACGTTGAGAGATTTTCCGAACGACGTTTCGTTTTGGAGAAACCATCATCAACTTTATTTTTTTAAATACGGTCCTGGATTTTTATGACGAATTTTAAGAGCCTTTTTTGTTCCCAAACCAACAATGTATTGCAATTATTCTAATTATATTGATGGATTTTTCCATAAGTACTCATGTGTTAGAGAAAGGAAAAAAATAAATTGTTAATAGGATCAAAAACAAACACCTGTTTTTTAATAAGTGATATACAGGGTGTTTCATTATTATTGCGAAAAAATTCAGGGTGAGTTTCCCCACTTAAAAATAATAAGAAAACTTCATATAAAGGTGTGTCCGGAAATGCTCCGTCACAGAGCTACAGGGTGTTGAAGTTTTATTTTTATTTTTGTTTTTTCTAAATAATATTTGAATCAAAGGTCTATATTTCCATAAAAGTCGGTGTTTGAGGGTTTCTTTTTATGCAGAATTCGAATTTTCTCTCAGTTTGGCTCTAACTTGTAGAGGGCGCCACCTACACTCATTTGTCCTGAAATGTACAGCCATAACTTTTTTGGACCTAACCGTATGACATATTTGAGTGAAAAAACATATTTCTCCTTCATTTTAATGCAAAAAATGTATACCTGTTAGAAGTCGCTACCTGGAACCACTTTCGAGATATTTGGATTTGAAATAATTAATACATGGGATTTTGAAATTATGGCGAAGGTGACCTGCTAGAAGTTATAACATATTACGCATTAATGCTTCATATTTTCAGTGAAAAAGATAAAAGTCGACTTCTGTGTAATATTATCGACAACGCTTATTCAAATATTATTTAAACAAAAACAAATAAAAAAACTGAAAAAAAAAAAATTAAGTAATAACTTTAACACCCTGTAGCTCTGTAACGAAGCATTTCCGGACTTATCTTTATATGAAATTTTCTTTTTATTCTCAAGTGAGGAAATTTATCCTGTATTTTTGGCACTATCAATGAAACACAATGCTCGGCCATAATTTCATTATCATATGTTTTTATTATTTCAAATCTAAATATCTCGAAAACGGTGGCACGTAGCGACTTCTATCAGATATGCCTTTTTTGCATAAAAATAAAGGAGAAATATGTTTTTTCACTCAAATATGTCATACGGTCACGTCCAAAAAAGTTATGGCTGTACATGTCAGGACAAATGAGTGTAGGTGACGCCCTCTACAAGTTAGAGCCAAACTGAGATGAAATTCGAATTCTGTATAAAAAGAAACCCTCAAATACCGATTTTTATGGAAATAAAGACATTGGTTCAAATATTATTTAGAAAAAATAAAAATAAAAATAAAACTTCAACACCCTGTAGGTCTGTAACGAAGCATTTCCGGACACACCTTTATATGAAGTTTTCTTATCATTTTTTAGTGAAAAAACTCACCCTGATTTTTTTCGCAATATTAATGAAACACCCTATATAAACAATCCGTCCACAAAATAAAATCAATAGAAATCTATCAGCATCAGTTGACTTGACATTACTCGACAATCCCTCAAAATGTGTGACGAAGAAGGAAGACGTTCGACAACGGGAGCGTAGGTCGTGAATTAACCGCGTGCCTATGTGGGATTTGTCTTGGTCAATGCCTATCATGACATACTTTTCCTCATTCTACGTACGCGCATTATGGGATATATTAATGGTAGTTTTTTTTTTAAATATTAATAAAGTTAATTAATACGAAATCTTGTTGATTATTTGGGAGGTCAATGATCATTTGATATAAATGGGCTATGAAACTTCGAGAATTCATATCAAATGCCTAATTGTTGATTGAGTTGTTAACGAACAGCTCACATGTAGCTAGAAAACGTCGTTTTTATCAATGTCTGTGATTTATTGAGGTGTGTAAAATGTACTTTACCGCACTCAATTGAGTGTGGTAGGTAGCACATCATAGCATAGGGTGCGGTAAAGTTTGTAACAAAATCCCTGAATTTAATATGGCATCTATCCCTTAATTGCAGTAAAACAATATTTTCCCTGCATTAATCAATGTCTCAACAGCGTCCACTCGAAACAATTCCGCCATAACAAATTGAATTTAATGAACCTGCATCGGAATTGGGTGCAAAATTGTTTGGAAAGTTTTACTAAACGCATGTCCGATCGTTAACGAGCTCCATTTCAAAGTGTATGCTAGTTGATAATTACTAAATACTGTCCTGGTAACTTTCCCCATTGGAATTAACAGCTCCAAATGTTGGTGTGGTTGAGAGTTGAAATTGAGTTTTCAAATGGTGCAAAGGAAGTTGGTTGAGTTGTTCTGGAGTACGCAAATAATGAGTTAACATGCACAATATCGTATGTTGACCCAGTTTTCTCCTGATATGAAGTTTTATTATTATAAAGGGTTCAAAACTTTGGAAACTCACACCTACTTGTACTAATCAGAATTGCTGTGCTATGCAGAAACTTTAAAGAAGGTGCATAATAACGAGACACTTTAAAACTTCCGCTTTAAGTATTTAAATTAAAAATTTCCAAGACATGTACGCTAGGGTGCTTATCTGGATAGTTCTGTGATATATTGGTTAGGGCGTTATGAATAAATTGACTACGCTAAGAATTCCTATTAATAATTTTCATTTTGAGTGGTATGCGTGCACCTGTCAAAACAGTTTAGAGTTTCCAAACAAATTTAATAAACAAAACTTTGGAAAATGGATAGGGGATGTTCGACGAATGCATCTTCAGATATACACAGGCAAAAGTTGGTGCATTTGAATTGCTAACGAGGGCAAATTTGGTTAAGATATAGGAAAGGGCTGAGGTGAATGTGATTTGTAGGGATCGTTTTTGTTTCTGGATCTGGAAAAACAAGAGGAAATGTATAAATTATAGTTCTATATCCAAATTTCTATAAATAATGTCCAAAAGATATAATTTTATAAATCTGATTTGAACCCTATAGAGCTTATGAAATTCACAACAGTTTGAAAATATCCAAAAGTCCCCGGATCTTTTTTTTTTATTTGAATGATGTTTCTCTGTACAAGAAAAGGTGCAAACTCAGCAGGTTTTATTTTAGATATTTTCTGACCACATTGCGACATCTATTTGCTCGGAAGGAAACTGGCGAGGGAAGTTTTCTCCCTATATTGATCAGAATTATTTTATATAGACTATTGACTCGAAAAGCTACAGCAACGTCAGATCCCTATAGTTTTAACTTTTGTTTTCCTTCTCCTGAAATATATCCTTTTTTGATTTTTCCCCCTTGTTCCCTTTATTTGTTTTTGATGACTTTGTAGCCTCAAGTTGATCCCAGCGACATCTCATCTTCCCAACGAGAACATGCGCTAGAGCTTTCTTCATCTATTGATCAAACCTCGTAAAAATAGCATTTCATGATTCTTTACAGTTACCATCATCAGAAAAGAAAATTTAGTAAAATTTGCGTTTGAAGTGATTTTATAATAATTTTTATTTAAATAAATGATATAAACCATTTCTTTCATTGAAAATGTGTATGTGGAGCCTTTTTACAGTTTTTGTTTCAAGCGTGAAACAACGATTATGTCGGGGTGCGCGCAACCAGCTTTATTGATTTTTTTGACTTTATATCAAAAATAAATACTACTACGGTCTTTCTAGTGGAGCAGTGGAAAAGTCAATACTCACGTTAATTGGGGTCTCATTAGATGCCGCTATAGAAAAATCAATATCCATGTTGATTGCAGTTTCACTAGATGCCGCCATCTGTCGCAGCAGGGTTAATTTGCTGTAGCTAGCGTTGCACTAGAAATATGCCCTCATTAATGTTTCTTCATTCATAAAACGACTTTTGCATTCCAAATTTACCGTTTTATTGAATTTTATTGGATTTTATGAAAATCAATACTTTGTTTAGTTGAAATTACACTAGATGTCTCTTTTTTAAATACTAGGATAAGTTTGTTGATGAAATCGTACCAACTGTCACTAAATATTTCATAAGAATTCATGCTTAACGTTTCGTCTCAAATTTCACTTTGTATTGAATTTTATTGGCTTTTGGAAAAAACAAATCTTTGTTTAGTTGAAGTATTATTAGTTGTCGATTTTTAAATACTTTGCAGATATTAAAATTGTATCAAATGGCATCTAAAGTTCCGTTTTTTTATTGCTGCAATCAACACAATCAGGCATGGTTTTTGAAAAAGCCTTCAAGATAAAAAATAATAGGCATTCATACAGAACTAAAAATAGTCCAAACCTTATTACCACCCCCTAACCTCAAAATGCGGCACCAATCAAACAATGGTGGCGACCACTATCTTGTATATAGAGTCACTGTAGCGTCATCCAGTGAGAATCCAATTAACCAATGTATTGATTTTTTTAAAGCGCCTTATAAAATGTATAGTAAAGCTGAAACTAACTCATGTTTTGATTTTAGTTATAAAATTAAATAAAATCAAAATTTGAGATAAAAGAGTCTTTTGGAAAATGTAGAACATTAACGATGCCGTTAAATCACATATTCAGTGCGATTCTAGGTACTGCAAACTAACTCTAGTATTTAAAAAAGTGACATCTAGTGAGACTTCAACTGAACAAAGTATTGACTTTTCCAAAAGCCAATAGAATTGATTGAATAATGAGATTTGAGACGGAAAAGTCGCTTGACGCAAAAAGAAAACGTTAAAAGTATTTTTCTATGGAATATTTAGTGTCATTTGAGACTATTTAAATTACTGCCAACTAAACTTAGTACTTAGAGGAGTGACATCTAGTGACACTTCGAGTGAAAAAGCCAATAAGATTTAATATAGTTATTTACCTAACAAGTGCGGAAAGTGGTACTTTTCCGCACGCGACGGCAGTTGCAAGTCGTTAAGGCCGGAAAAGACATTTTCCGCAAGAGTAAGGTACAATGTTTTTCCTACGAGTGGTTTTGTCCATCTTATTTATAAAAAAAGATGTTTTTGATACGCAAAGATTTTCTAATAATACCTCAAAATGCCACATAAGGTGGAATATATCATAAATCACTTAATTAGTCCTGAACATGTTTATTTTTGTATGGACTCATTTTTAACAATACAAAAATCGTGCGGAAAAGTAACTTTCCAGCACTAGTGCGGAAAAGTAACTTTACCGCACTAGTGCGGGAAAGTACAACTTTGAAAACGTAGGAAAATATACTTATTTTGCATATTATACTTTTTGTTTAAAAGCAGTGTCAGACCCATAGCCGAGCCCATAGCTTTTCTGATCTGTATAAAATTAACTTTCTAAATTTGTAGATAATGTGATAATGAAATGGAATAATCAAGTACTTATGCATGGGTGGCTAGTTTTATCAACGTTTTTATTCGATAATCAAAAATTCATATTAAAAGTAGAGGAATATTTTAATTAAGTAGGTACTTACTTTTGAGCTTTGACACCACGAACTTCTTCCATAGAAGAACGATCAGTATTTCTTATGAAAGTTGCCACCATGAACATATCAACTCGATCTGATAATCAACTGATAATCTCACAATCAAACAAATTAACACAAAATTTGAGAAACGATACAAAACAATCAACAGACACAACTGACTATCCGGAATCCGGAATAAAATTATGGTTATTTGGTTATTATCTCTTCTCTTCTTTTTATATTGGAGTCCTGGCTGGCATTGAACTCCATACTACGTACCTGGAACGGACCCGCCCATTATTGAGAGTGAATCAAGTAGAGATAGCGATTGTTACGTATCCCCATCTTTTTCTAACTCATTGGCCTATACGCATGGAAAATAGAGAGAGATAGCGATAGTTACGGATACCTGTCTCTTTCTAACCCATTGGCCTATACATGGAGATAAATGACACACTTTACGAGTCGTTTAAGACAATGATCGGGTCCTTTCCAGGTACGTAGTATGGAGTTCAATGAGTTCTGGTCAATAGTCTACCTGTCTACCTGGCAACATAGCAGGGGCTGGTGCAATGTTTTGACGTCATGCCAATGAGAAGGCGTTTTCAGTCACGTGACAAAATCAGGCAATTTAAGTTTTCATGCAAGTTCCCCATTATTTTGAAAATAAATTGTATGTTTTATTCAATAATAAATATTTTCTTTTGAAAAGCATTTTCTTGGAAATTATTCAGATGAATGTATATATCTACACAAAACAGCTTTCATGAATAATCCACTGCTAACAAAATCATTTTCATATCCTTAACGATTATGTAAAAAAATTGATTTTGCATGAAAAAGCTTGCCTTTTTGTGTTTAATACATATCTGGTCGAACAAGTTATTAGCTCAAATCACAACAGATGGCGCTGTTCAATAGCTGAAACAGCAAAATCAATACTGACTAAAAAATGAAATAATTGGCGGATGCGTCAGATTTGGCAGCTTGAACTGTTTCGACAATATTTTAATGGGAATATTTTGTGGAAAATTTCCCACCAGTCAATTCTAACCAAGCATAGGCTTGCATTTTATCATGTTGCTATGGCAACGACCTAATTTTATCGGAAATACACCCTGCTCATAATCACGTGAATGAAAGATTAATGAGTGGAAATCACCCTGGCTTTGCATCTGGATGTAGCTCCCATATGATTACAGTGTTGCCGTCCCCACTCTCCCTAACAATCCCAACCCAACCCAATTTTCACAGACAGAGATAAAGCAAACGGCAACACTGTGGTTGGTGCATGGGAGCTACATCCAGCCGCGAGTGCTTGACAGCTGTTAAAAACACTGACAAATATTTTTGATAAATGATTTATTTTTAACTTCCAATACAAAGTTGCAATGTTATCAATTATGGACAAGATTGGTCATAACTTCCAAATGTTTTATAAAATCCTGATTCCCTTCTTTCTTCCTCAATGGCGAGTAGAGTAAGGAGCCGTTGGTTTCTTCCACTAAATGCGAGGTGAGTCCTGGGTTATGTTTTTTCCAATGATCAGTTTTGGCATGAAATTTTCTTGCCGAATCTCCCGCGAGCTTGAATTAACCATGAACTTATCTTGGACCACTGTATTTATCATCTGATTGACTTAAAACTAGGTGGTCTCGGAAATAGTATTCCGATTATCAGCTGTTGTGTTCCGTCTCTTATTGTTTCACGTTATTAGAAAGAGACAGAAGATGATCGGTGGTGATCGGGTTGATCAGAACACTGTCTGTGAAAGCGCCTACTATGTAGTCACAAGCTGTTGTTCTTGAGTCGTTATATCTCTGTCTGGCGTAATGACTGTAATGAGACAGAGAGAGAGGAGATGACTATTTTATAGTTTTATTCAGCGAAGAGTGCGCTTCAAGTTGGTTTAGTTTGGGGTAGTGGTGCAAAATATCTTTATGGATGGACAAAATACAGTTTCTTGAATGTTGTTGTTATTTCTCTTGCTGGAAAGTCATCATAAACGGATTTCCTCAGTGGTGTCAAGAAATAAAACTTGATTATCTTATATTCTTTGTGGGAATCGCTTTTTGTGTCACGCCAAATCCACTATTTTAGAGCTGCCTTTGATTCCATCAAAACTGGAGCCCGCATTCGTAATTTTTTTATTGAATTTTTCACTTGACTGTATTTCGAGAGAGGCCTCAAGGATACAGAGTCTAGTCTGGCAGCTTCTCTTTGATCCATTATGATCCAACATCTAAGTGACCATTATGGTATCGTCCCCTATACAGCGTGTTTCATTAATATTGCGAAAAAATTCAGGGTGAGTTTTCGCACTTAAAAATAATGAGAAAACTTTTCATATAGGTGTGTCCGGAAATGCTTCGTTACAGAGCTACAGGGTGTTAAAGTTTTATTTTTATTTTTGTTTTTTCTAAATAATATTTGAACCATGCAATGTCTATATTTACATAAAAATTGGTATTTGAGGGTTTCTTTTTATGCGGAATTCGAATTTTATCTCAGTTTGGCTCTAACTTGTAGAGGGCGCCACCTACACTCATTTGTCCTGACATGTACAGCTATAACTTTTTTGGACGTAACCGTATGACATATTTGATAGAAAAAACATATTTTTCCTTTATTTTATGCAAAAAAAGCATACTTGTTAGAAGTCGCTACGTGGAACCATTTTCGAGATATTTGGATTTGAAATAATTAATACATGGGATTTTGAAATTCTGGCGAAGGTAACCTGCTAGAAGTTATAACATATTACGCATTAAGGCTTCATATTTTCAGTGGAAAAGATAAAAGTCGACTTCCGTGTAATATTATCGACAACGCTTATTCAAATATCATTTAAACAAAAACAAATAAAAAAACTGAAAAAAAAATAAATTAAGTAATAACTTTAACACCCTGTAGCTCTGTAACGAAGCATTTCCGGACACATCTTTATATGAAATTTTCTTTTTATTCTCAAGTTAGGAAACTTATCCTGTATTTTTGGCACTATCAATGAAACACAATGCTCGGCCATAATAATTGATGTTTTTCTTGGACACCCCTTATATTTATATTTATAGAAACATTGACTCCGTCACATATCGTCACTGCTGGGTCTCGTTTTCACTCGAGTGCAATTTTTTGCTACCTATATAATCTATTTATTTTGATTTTATTTATTTATTAAACGGCAAATAAAACCATGGAATAGGTACAGTTATGGGCCCAATATCATCCTACCTGGAAATCTATAGATGGTACATATACATGTTGTAACGAAACTGTTGAATTCAAACTAATTTATTTACTAACAATTATTTATGTACAGTCACTTATTCATTATTTCTTGAACACTTCCCAGTCACGATCGTTAACTGAGCTCCCTTCCCCGAATGACGGCCAGAATGAAAAAATATTCTAGTAACACGCAGAACAGTGTAGAAGATTTGACGACGTCTGGCTACGCTAGAATGTACCAGAAGCATACTTGCGGTGGTGGTGGCGGTAGAATAGGTGATTCATCAGAAAAAACCTGCAAACTAAAGAGGAGCATACATGAAAATGCACGCAAACAGGACAATTTCCTCAGTCAAGTACAAAATCATATTTTTTTTTAAGGCTGACGGCAATTATTGTCATTCCATTGAATCAGAGATGGTAACAGAATAAGGAGGTTTAAAATGAACTGACGATTTCTACCTAAATAGACAGGTGCAAGCTGCAGGATACAGGGCCGGACCAGAAATTGGTTGAGTACGAGGTTGAGTATGAAAATTCACCCATCACATACTGACACCTGCAATTAAATCTTCATTGAATTATTTTCCATACAAAAAATTTGATTATTTTCACTTATAATCTCCCTAGAGCTCGAATTATTTCCGGAAATTTTGTCGAGTTGCGAATTTTCTTGAAAAATTCGCAACGAGAACAAATTTCCGGATATTTAATTCGAGCTCGCGGAAGATTCGGCAAGAAAATTTCCTACCAGTCAAATCTAACCAATCATAGGCTTGCATTTTATTATGTTGCTATGGCAACGACCTAATTTTATCGGAAATCACCCTGCTCATAATCACGTGACTGAAACAATAATAAGTGGAAATCTCCCTGGCTTTGCATCTGGATGTAGCTCCCATATGATTACAGTGTTGCCGTCCCCACTCTCCCTAACAATCCCAACCCAACTGGTGCATGGGAGCTACATCCAGCCGCTACTATTAAATCTTCTCAAATAGTTTTGGCATGAAATTTTCACTCATAATCTCCCTAGATCTCGAATTATTTCGGGAAATTTTGTCGAGTTGCGAATTTTCTTGAAAAATTCGCAACGAGAACAAATTTCCGGATTTTTAATTCGAGCTCTAGGGAGATTCGGCAAGAAAATTTCATGCCAAAACGGATCATTGGAAAAAACATAACCCAGGACTCACCTCGCATTTAGTGGAAGAAACCAACGGCTCCTTACTCTACTCGCCATTGAGGAAGAAAGAAGGGAATCAGGATTTTATAAAACATTTGTTTTTAACCAATCTTGTCCATGATTGATAACATTGCAACTTTGTATTGGAAGTTGAAAATAAATCATTTATCAAAAATATTTGTCATTGTTTTTAACAGCTGTCAAGTACTCGCGGCTGGATGTAGCTCCCATGCACCAACCACACAGTGTTGCCATTTGCCTTATCTCTGTCTGTGAAAGTTGGATCGGGTTGGGATTGTTAGGGAGAGTGGGGACGGCAACACTGTAATCATATGGGAGCTACATTCAGATGCAAAGCCAGGGAGATTTCCACTTATTAATCTTCTAGTCACGTGATTATGTGTAGGGTGATTTCCGATAAAATTAGGTCGTTGCCATAGCAACATGTTAAAATGCAAGCCTATAATTGGTTAGAATTGACTGGTAGGAAATTTTCATAAGAAGTGATTTATCATGTCACTGCCAATCCCATTTGGACCAATTACTGAGATACATTTAATATAATCATTCAATCATGCATTAGTGGGTTTCTTTGTTACAATCTGAAGAAACCTTAAAGGTGCCTTAAATGTCATCTCATTCGTCATCTGTCAGCAGTTGTTTTTCTTGAAGACCTTGTATTTTGATTAAGCGAAAAATCATTATACACTGCTTGAAATTAATAAATAAATTACCTAAAAGAATTATCATCAGTTGTCGATCAGCTAAAAAGTTCTCCAACAAGTTATAGGGGATGCAAATTGAAAATCGATTCAGCATTTTCGCATGCAAAACGCCGATCCCAGGATTGTAATGTAATTGCAATTAAAAGTTGATAGACTCCTATCGGGTTAATATCCTGGAAGTTCCAAAAGTGCTGAAGACTTATTAATAAAGCCTTGCGGTCTAAAAATTAATGAAAATATCACCACGTTTCCGTTCGAATAACTTTATCTTTGTAGCTGGCTAAAACTCTGGTTTGTAATTATTGGAAATTTATTATCAGTGGCGTGCTCGATTTAATTCAATTTTTGTGAATCAGCTATGATATTATGATTATTATGAACACAGTCTCTTTGGAGAGAGTAGAGTGCGTTCACCAAAAAGTCATGGAGAATCAAGAGGTTGATAACGATTGTGATAAAGTTGATGGAGAAACAATGTTAATCTGATAATTTGGAAATTCAAATCCCATTCTGACACAGACATTTCAATTATCAATGTTTCGAATCAATCCTTTCAGTTCTTATGATGATTTATCAGCTTCAGTCAACCATGCTGCCGATGCCGACACTAATCCCAAATTAACATTTCAAAATAAATTTGCAGTGATCTGGCCAATTAAATTGTTATTTTGATTGCATTTCAATCACGAATTATAAGCCCTCAATATGAGATAGAAATAAATAAATCACTACATTTGTTTATCTTCCAAATTGTCAAATTTATTCGAGCAGACACTCATAAAGTTTTATATAAGATTGAAGATGACTTATCGTTATTTTTAAGGGCTTTGTATCTTGTGACCTCACTTGTATGTTCAGAAATTCGTCTGGGTCGTAAATCGAAAAAAAATATTTAATAAATTGAATCAAGGGGGACCACACGCAACATATATTTTATTTGGCATGTTTATGGAGAGCGTAATAAGGCCACATTCAATACTTTCTCATTACAATTTCATCTCTTTTTTTATAATCGTCTTAGGCAACAATAATTAGTTAAAACCAACAAAGAAGTTTTGTAAGATTTGACACACGCATGTATTGCGTGGAATGACAATCTTTTGATCTGGGAACAATGTGTTCATCTAGTCATTTGAATAATTGTTTTCTTTGTGATCTAGATTGATGTGTAGAGCAGATTAAAAAAAAACTTGTCAAAGTTTTGAAATGTCACGATTTGATATGTTTAGGTAGGATGGTTTTGGAAGTTAAGAGGTTTTGGTTTATACAGGGTGTCCGGGAAAATGTGGGATTCAGATGGAACATTGAAAAAAGAGAAAAATAAGGACCCCGAAAGGACGCCACTGGGAATCAATTTTTCTTGAATAACTTTTCAACCACTTGATATAATTTGATGAAAATTTGATATGATGAACAGTGAATCTTGGACTACAAAAAAAGGCACTCTTGTTCATTATCAATAAAATGAACCGTTTTCGAGTAAAAAAACATACTTTTATTGAAATAAAAACATCAAAAATAGCCTTAATGTAGTGAGTGCTGTCTCTGACGAAATTTTTTAAACAAATCTAAACCTATATTTTCCACGAAATGTTTATGAAAATTAATTTGAAAAACAATGCAAAATTCAAAAAAACAGGCTCACATTTTTTAAAATAATTTCGTGAAGGGCTCAATTTCGTCATTGCATTTTCCGAGGTTTTTTCAATAAAAATGTGTTTTTTTCTTGAGAACGGTTCATTTGATCAATAATGAACAGGAGTACCTTTTTTGTAGCCTAAGGTTCAGGCTATCTGAATTTATTTTTTTCAAGTCTTCATCATACAGGGTGTTGAAAATTTAAGCAATAATCTGTACAACGTAGTCCGCCCCTGGTAAACTAGACAAACTAATTATGTTTTAAGGGCAGTACTTTAAAAAGTTGATATTTATTGTTTATCATAATAAATTTTCATCAAATTATATTGAGTGGTTAAGAAGTTATTCAAGAAAAATTGATTTCCAGCGTCGTCCTTTCGGGGCCCGTATCTCCGTAGAGGGGGCCTCTAGGAAAAAAGTTTACGGTACTTTGTCATCTTATTTTTCAATGTTTTATCTGAATCTGAGAGATCTTCCACTTTTTCCCGGACACCCTGTATAACTTTGTCAAATATGTAAAAAATGATTAGTCTTCTCTGAAATTAATTTTTGATAAAGTTGTTTGGGTACGTAATAATAATGTAGGCTGCATTTTCCATTATATTCCAGATAAAGAACTTTATATTTTTCCTTCAAAATGACGCCAATTTCATAAAAATCGGTCCTGTTGTCCAAAAGTTATGGAATTTTTGTGAAGTTGCAAGTTTTTCCATTTTTTTCCACCTCCTAAGACTCATAACTTTTTTTAGATTTCTGTTGATTTGTTTCTTAATAAATTCTATAGAATAGTGAAAAGATATTTTAATCTGAAAAGAAGTCAAAAAAAAAATTGGAATAAATACAAAATAAAAGAGATCCTTGAAACCTTTAGACATGTAAGAAAATAAATTATGGAATGTAGAACAAAATTGTTGAAAATAGTTAATCGAGAAATCAGGAAAAATGCTAGAGCTTTAAAACAAGTGAAGATCATTTAAAAAGTGCAATAAAAAAATCTTAGTAAAACAGATAAATACAACATTAGATACAAAAATTATTGGAATCTGAAAATAAGTGACAATCCCAAGAATAAGAGAAAAACAGCAAGTGATAAATAAAAAGCAAAAGAGATCAAAATTGAAAAAACATCCTTAAAAAATAAAAAAATGTGGAAATTCTTCATAAAGTGAATAGAATAAAGAATTCAAAGGATCCCTGAAACCTTGAGATCTTGAACAAGTGAAAGTGAAAAAGGCCTAAGATGAATCTCGAAACTCAAAACAATAAACTAGCCTAAAATGTGCTATGAATCAAGAATTATAGAATTATAGAATTATATAATAGTGAAAAAACTCCTCCATAGTAGAATAGAATACAAAATTGAAATAAAAAAAATACGCAATACACAAAAAACTGAAAAATTCAAGTCTAAAATAAAAGAAAACTCCAAAACCTTGAAATAACTGCCCAAAGAATAAATATACAAAAAACAAAAAGAAGTGAAAAAAATTAACGATTAAAAGATAAAATAGATCCTTAAAACCTTAAAACAAGTGAGAATTTTCTTCAAATAATATGTGAAAAACAAAAATTTCAGAAAAAAGGGATACTCGAAAAAAGGAGATAAATCGAAAATTGTGTGTAGGAGCCTTAAGAAAAGTGAGAATCCCTTGAAACGTGTAATACATAAAAAATGAAAAAAGAAACCTTTAACTTTAAAACAAGAAGTGCGAAGTGAAAAGTTTCTTAATTCAAAAGAATCCTTTTTTTTTAAATTGAACTACACGTTACATATTCACGAAATTCAAAAGAACATCACCCTTGAGATGAGGAGTCAGTTTGACCAAATATAAAATCCACTGACAGAACTCCCTACAACTAAATCACCATTATTACCATATCACTTCCCCAATAAGCTGATTAATGACTAAGAAAGTAGAAAGTCCTTGAAGAAATACAAGATTCATGATCTTTTACCAATTAAACTCACTTAACAAACTTAACCATAATTTTAAAAATCTTTTCTAATTCTCTAAAGTTAATAATGTGCTACATTGTGCTGATCTATATCAAGTAAAAAAACTGGAGCAGGAAACGACATTTTGTAAAACAAGAATGAGAGTATCCACTTATCAAAAGTTAATCTTCCAACGGGCGGAGTCGGTCGACTAAATATGCTGGCTATAAAAAGTTTGAAGGACATTTGGGCAATGGTCAGCTCAAATTATATTATCATTATCGCTGCTATTAAAAATTTTATTGGTAACAGTTGGCTTTAATATGATTGCGAAAAAATTACTTATTGGTTATTAACCTTCAATGATTTCATATGAATGAAACAAAAGTATATAAAATACATACAGGTTACAAAAATATTTATTTTTCTGTTGAAATAATCTAATAATTCTCCAATACGCTTCACCAATATCAAATTAATTTAATAAACAGAAACACACCCTTACAATTTGCAAACGCGCACTGTTTTCGAAATATTAAATTTATTAAATAAATATAAAATATAGAATTTTGAACTGCACTCAACCTGAAAGTAATGTATAAATAGCTTTCGATGAAACATTTTTATTTCGTGTCAGGATATATATTGGTTTGTGAAACAATATAATGAAAATTTTAAAGTACTGATTCAATTTTGACAGATGCTGTTACACTACTAGAGCTCGAACTCATTATACCTCCAGTCAAAATTGACCAATTTGATTTTCGAGATGACCATTGGAAGGGATTAAATGCCACGGAATGCGAAGGTATAAAAGTTATTTTTCAACATATTTTTGCGCACAGTACAGTGATTTTTGTGTCAAAATGAAAGTAAGTTCCCTGAGTGATAATTTTTTTTATTAACCCATATGAAATTTTAGCATTTACTCTTATCGGTCATCTTCTGCATCATCAGTGGCAGTAAAGCAGGATTAATCCCCTCAACAACTCTACTAAGACAGTCTTATCCTGCATGGACCTACAGCCAAGCACCAATTGCTTATAGTGCTCCTGCTGCCTACAATGCACCAACTTTTTATTCGCAACAATTCATACCCAATGTCTATTCTCAGCCTATTGTGCAGTACAGTTTTGCTCAACCTGGACCACTGTTAGCTCATCAAACTCATTTTGCCAAATATCCTGCATTGATTCAGGCTCCTTTTTTCAGCCAGAATCTTGTTCACCAAGGGCTTGTACAGCCGCAAGGACCTGCACAGAATCCTGGTCCAGGTGAGACTTTCAAGATCTTAGTTTTTTGTGAATGTTCCTTTCATTGGTATTTGTTAATTTTTGAATGATTGCTGAATTTTTATTTTCATTTATAATTTTTTTATGTCCATGGTTTTCCAGAAGGGCCAGTCATTGAACAAGCAGATCCTGCAAGTTTTCCACAACAACCTCAAACTCCTCCTCAACAGCCCGATAGTGATTCTCCAATCCAACAATCTCCAGTGTTGGGTGATGCACCTGGGGAGGCTTTCAATGATGCTGATACAGTTTCTGTAGATGCCTCGTAGATGATCTGATCGTTTTCTAATAGAAGACTTCGAGTGTTGATTTTGTAGAGTAGCTCAGCATGAGCAAAATAATAAATAATTGTGGGGAATGTGCCTGAAAAACCACTTTAACTGGACAAACAAATAAATAATTTAATAAATTCATTTCATATTTTCGATCATACGTTCCTGCTTATTGTACTAATACTACCCTTTAAAATTCTATTCAGATTTTAAATAAAATCAAATCGCTTTAATTAATTAAGTTGATTCATATTTTTTTTACAGATTCAATTAATTAATCCTTCTGAAACATTTTTCTGAATCTTATTTTTTAATCTATTTTTGCTGTTCCAATAAGTTTTCACACCAATACGATTTTTAATCGCTATTTTCATGGCTTTGGACATGGTTTGAAGAAAGTCTACTGGAAATTTCAATCCTCCAACTCCCCTAGATTAGTTTTCATTGCCCTTTAAGTTGGAGGATGTTTTTTTTTAATTTCTATTTTATGTCCAACAAACTTTATAATGAATCCAAAATTTAAAATGTCAATACAATAAACATATCAGAAATTATAAATGGAAGGTATAAGGAGTGTCTCCTGCAAATTCCAACCCTCCAACTCCCCTAGTTTAGTTTCCATAGCCCTTTAAGTTGGAGGATGATTTTTTAAATTTTCATTTTGTGTCCAACAAACTTTATAATAAATCAAAAATTAAAAATATTAATGCAATAAACCGGAAATATAAATGGAAGGTATAGGGAGTGTCTCGTGCAAATTTCAACCCTCCAACTCCCCAAGATTAGTTTTCATAGTCCTTTAAGTTGGAGGATGTTTTTTTTTTTTAAATTTTTATTTTATGTCCAACAAACTTTATAATGAATCAAAAATTTAAAATGTCAATACAATAAACATATCAGGAATTATAAATGGAAGGTATAAGGAGTGTCTCCTGCAAATTCCAACCCTCCAACTCCCCTAGTTTAGTTTCCATAGCCCTTTAAGTTGGAGGATGATTTTTTAAATTTTAATTTTGTGTCCAACAAACTTTATAATAAATCAAAAATTAAAACTATCAATGCAATAAACCCAAAATATAAATGGAAGGTATAGGGAGTGTCTCGTGCAAATTTCAACCCTCCAACTCCCCAAGATTAGTTTTCATAGTCCTTTAAGTTGGAGGATGTTTTTTTTTTTTAAATTTTTATTTTATGTCCAACAAACTTTATAATGAATCAAAAATTTAAAATGTCAATACAATAAACATATCAGGAATTATAAATGGAAGGTATAAGGAGTGTCTCCTGCAAATTCCAACCCTCCAACTCCCCTAGTTTAGTTTCCATAGCCCTTTAAGTTGGAGGATGATTTTTTAAATTTTAATTTTGTGTCCAACAAACTTTATAATAAATCAAAAATTAAAACTATCAATGCAATAAACCCAAAATATAAATGGAAGGTATAGGGAGTGTCTCCTGCAAATTTTAACCCTCCAACTCCCCTGGATTAGTTTTCATAGCCCTTCAAGTTGGAGGTTGTTTTGTTCAATTTTTATTTCATGTCCAAAACACTTTATAATGAATCAAAAATTGAAAATCTCATTACAATAAACATATCCGGAATCATAAATGGAAGGTGTGAAGAGTGCGAATTTCAACCCTCCAACTCCCTAGTTTTCGTAGCCCTTTATGTTGGAGAATGATTTTTTTGAAATTTTCATCTTGAGTCCAAAAAACTTCATAATAAATCAAAAATTAAAGATGTCAATACAATAAACATATCAGGAATCATAAATGAAAGGTATGAAGTGTGTTTCCTTCATATTTCATCCCTCCAACACCCTTAGTTAGTTACTTACAGTCCTTAAAAAAGTGGAGATCTTTTAAATTTGCCTTGAAAATCACCAATTCCTAATTTAAAAAAAAAACTCATTTCATTAAAAACTCCACCACAATGCAAATCTTATGTGTTTATCTAGAAAAATGTAAGAAGTGTAACCCTCCAAGTTTACTTTCTACAGTCTTCAAACAATCAAAGCTACACAGATTTTTTTCTGATTTTCCATAAAACAAAATTCTCAATTGAAAAAAAAATCACAAATCTCGAATAAAAAAAAAAAAAAGTATATAAACAGTGCCTCTCCAAAATTTCAGTTCTGTAACCCTCCCAGTTCACTTTCTAGAGCCCCCTAGATGTTTTTCCAAATTTTCATAGAAAATGCCCAATGAATAAAATCACAAATATTGATTCACAGCAGAAAAAGAATTACAAATTTCTTTGTGGATGTGTTAAAAAAATTGTGGTGGACGCTAAAGAACTTTTATAGATTTTGCAATATCAACTTGATAACCTACAGTTTCTTAGTGTGAAAAAATTGGAGTAAAAAAAAACAATGATGATATGAGGCAGACATACAAAAAAATCTAAAGAAAGAAGAAGAGAAGAAAATTAATAGAAAAATGAGAAAAATCATAAAAAATTTTGAAAAAAAGTAATTAAGCTACAACAAAAGCAGATTAACGTTGATAAAAGTGTCCTAAAACTACAATTATTATTAGAAAAAAAAACAGACATGATGAAAAATAATTTGAATAAGCACAGCGCATAGAAAATGTAGCCGAATACTACTTGTTATGGAAATCGAGCAACAGATTTGAAAAAAACACAAACATCCATGAAAAGCAAATTGTTTTCAAAATAAGATGTACATTCCACTATTATAGTCTAATAATCTCGTCAAATTCAAAATATCACACGACCAAATCGCTGTTTTCGTATGCATATAAGCCGGAATAATGCCCAGGTATCTCCTATAAGTATGCAAAGACGAGTAAATGGGAAACAATACTGCTATGAATAATTCATATTTCCAACATTTTTATGCATTATGTGGTAGGCGTCCCGAGTAACCGTTCGATATATATCATTCCATATTAACTTCCAGATATGATATCTGGATGTGCGGGCTGGAATTGATATGAGCTGGATACAAATTTCCAGAGAACTACTTGATTCCAATTTGAGTAATGAAGTTCTCTTGTTACTGAAACTGTATACATCATTCTCTTTGAAAACTTTATTCAACTTTGCCAACAATTTCTATATTAGTACTTGTTAAATGCTCATTGAGTTCAAAAACTCATTAATGTTGAAAGTGAAACTTTCTGGAAGGTAAAATTGTCTAAGCAATTACAACTTTGTTCTTTATTTATTTGTATTGTAGGTATACAATACAATAAATGATAAAAAAAACAGTTTTTACTTACTACAGTTGGAAAGCAAGAAAAATGATGAAATTGTGGAGAGATCGTTTCAAGCAGTTCCAGAATCGTTAAAGTTCTTCGGAATATAGGCCGCCATAAAGTAGATGGAAAAATATATTGGCTGGTTTGTTAGGGTTGTTAGACTGGGCAATGAAAGGGCTGTAAAGATGAAAACCTTTTGCTCAAGGAATATTCTGAGGATCGATTGTGAAATGAACAAACCAATAGTCCTCGTTTCTAACCAAAGTATTTTTTTTGAGTTATAAATAGGTTAGGGTGTTGGGATATTAAAATCGAAAAAGGAGGAGGAGGACTCATTTTGATAGTGACTCTTCAACACTTTCATTCTCTTTTGCTCAGTTCTCCAAGCCCAAATACTCATTTGTTATTGAGCTTTGCAAAATAGTAGTGGAAACATTGCCAAGTTTTCGGGCAATACTCAAAATAATTTTCCCTCTCGTAATATTTTTAACTTTCTCGTAACATCAAAAAGAAATCCTTCACCATAAACTGAAGAAATTTTCAAGCTTCTTGATCAAAATAAATCTTGTAAAAGTAGTCTGCTCCTCAATTAATCAAGCAGTGGTTGAGAATAATTGAAGCAATGAAAAAATGAACGCTATATTATAAAACTTACTTACAGCTTTCGTACTCGAAAGAGATATCAAAACCGCACTTGTTTTCTTGAAAAGAGCAGAAAATTTTCTATAGGATGTTATGGAAAAACAATGAGAACATTCCTTGATCAAGTCTAAACAGGTTACTGAATGAGATGACAACCATGACAGCCTCACCCACAAAAGAGTGGGTAACTCTATAAAACGACTTATAGCTTCTCAACTAGAAGAGATATCAAAGCCGCGCTTGTTTCCTTGGAAAGAGCAGAACATTTTCCATAGGATGTCATGGAAAAACTATGAGAACATTTCTTGATAAAGTCTAAACTGGTCACTGAATGAGATGGCAACCATGACAGCCTCACTCACAAAAGTGTAGGTAGCTCTATAAAATGACTGATAGCTTCTCAACTAGAAGAGATATCAAAACCGCACTTGTTTCCTTGGAAAGAGCAGAAAATTTTCCATAGGATGTCATGGAAAAATGATGAGAAAATTCCTTAATCAAGTCTAAACTGGTCACTGAATGAGATGGCAAGCATGACAGCCTCGCACACAAAAGTGTAGGTAGCTCTATAAAATGACTGATAGCTTCTCAGCTAGAAGAGATATCAAAACCGCACTTGTTTCATTGAAAAGAACATAAAAATTTTCTATTGGATGTCATGGAAAAACAATGAGAAAATTCCTTGATCAAGTCTAAACAGGTTACTGAATGAGATGACAAGCTTGACAGCCTCACCCACAAAAGTGTAGGTAGCTCTATAAAATGACTTATAGCTTCTCAACTAGAAGAGATATCAAAGCCGCACTTATTCCATTGAAAAGAACAGAAAATTTTCCATAGGATGTTATGGAGAAACAATAAGAAAATTCCTTAATCAAGTCTAAACTGGTCACTGAATGAGATGGCAAGCATGACAGCCTCACACACAAAAGTGTAGGTAGCTCTATGAAATGACCTATAGCTTCTCAACCAGAAGCGCTATCAAAACCGCACTTGTTTCTTTGGAAAGAGCAGAAAATTTTCCATAGGATGTTGTGGAGAAACAATAAGAAAATTCCTTAATCAAGTCTAAACTGGTCACTGAATGAGATGGCAACCATGACAGCCTCACTCACAAAAGTGTAGGTAGCTCTATAAAATGACTTATAGCTTCTCAACTAAAGAAGCTATCAAAACCGCACTTGTTTCCTTGGAAAGAGCAGAAAATTTTCCATAGGATGTCATGGAAAAACAATGAGAAAATTCCTTAATCAAGTCTAAACTGGTCACTGAATGAGATGGCAAGCATGACAGCCTCACACACAAAATTGTAGGTAGCTCTATAAAATGACTGATAGCTTCTCAACTAGAAGAGATATCAAAGCCTCACTTATTTCATTGAAAAGAACAGAAAATTTTCCATAGGATGTCATGGAAAAACTATGAGAAAATTTCTTGACAAAGTCTAAACTGGTAACTGAATGAGATGGCAAGCATGACAGCCTCACCTACAAAAGTGTAGGTAGCTCTATAAAATGACTTATAGCTTCTCAACTAGAAGAGATATCACAGCCGCACTAAATTCATTGAAAAGTGTAGAAAATTTTCCATTGGATTTCATAAAAAAACAATGGACACATTCCTTGATCAAGTCTAAACTGGTCACTGAATGAGATGACAAGCATGACAGCCTCACCCACAAAAGTGTAGGTAGCTCTATAAAATGACTGATAGCTTCTCACCTAGAAGAGATATCAAAGCCTCACTTGTTTCATTGAAAAGAACAGAAAATTTTCTATAGGATGTCATGGAAAAACAATGAGAAAATTCCTTGATCAAGTCTAAACAGGTTACTGAATGAGATGAAAAGCTTGACAGCCTCACCCACAAAAGTGTAGGTAGCTCTATAAAATGACTTATAGCTTCTCAACTAGAACAGATATCAAAGCCGCACTTATTCCATTGAAAAGAGCAGACAATTTTCCATAGGATGTTATGGAAAAACAATGAGAAAATTCCTTGATCAAGTCTAAACTGGTCACTGAATGAGATGGCAACCATGACAGCCTCACTCACAAAAGTGTAGGTAGCTCTATAAAAAGACTTATAGCTTCTCAACTAGAAGAGATATCAAAGCCGCACCAGTTTCATTGGAAAGAGCAGAACATTTTCCGTAGGATGTCATGGAAAAACAATGAGAAAATTCCTTGATCAAGTCTTAACTGGTCACTGAATGAGATGGCAACCGTGACAGCCTCACTCACAAAAGTGTAGGTAGCTCTATAAAACGACTTATAGCTTCTCAACTAGAAGAGATATCAAAGCCGCACTTGTTTCATTGAAAAGAGCAGAAAATTTTCCATAGGATGTTATGGAAAAACAATGAGAAAATTCCTTGATCAAGTCTTAACTGGTCACTGAATGAGATGGCAACCGTGACAGCCTCACTCACAAAAGTGTAGGTAGCTCTATAAAACGACTTATAGCTTCTCAACTAGAAGAGATATCAAAGCCGCACTTGTTTCATTGAAAAGAGCAGAAAATTTTCCATAGGATGTTGTGAAAAAAACAATGAGAAAATTCCTTGATCAAGTCTAAACAGGTTACTGAATGAGATGGCAACCATGACAGCCTCACCCACAAAAGAGTGGGTAGCTCTATAAAACGACTTATAGCTTCTCAACCAGAAGCGATATCAAAACCGCACTTGTTTCTTTGGAAAGAGCAGAAAATTTTCCATAGGATGTCATGGGAAAACAATGAGAAAATTCCTTGATCAATGACATGCCTCACCCACAAAAATGTAGGTAGCTCTATAAAATGACTTATAGCTTCTCAACTACAAGAGATATCAAAGGCCGCACTAGTTTCATTGAAAAGAGCAGAAAATTTTCCATGGGATGTTATGAAAAAATAATGAGAAAATTCCTTGATCAAGTCTAAACAGGTTACTGAATGAGATAGCAACCATGACAGCCTCACTCACAAAAGTGTAGGTAGCTCTATAAAACGACTTTTAGCTTCTCAACTAGAAGAGATATCAAAGCCGCACTTGTTTCATTGAAAAGAGCAGAAAATTTTCCATAGGATGTTGTGAAAAAACAATGAGAAAATTCCCTGATCAAGTCTAAACAGGTTACTGAATGAGATGGCAACCATGACAGCCTCACCCACAAAAGAGTGGGTAGCTCTATAAAACGACTTATAGCTTCTCAACCAGAAGCGATATCAAAACCGCACTTGTTTCCTTGAAAAGAGCAGAAAATTTTCCATAGGATGTCATGGGAAAACAATGAGAAAATTCCTTGATCAAGTCTAAACTGGTTACTGAATGAGATGGCAAGCATGACAGCCTCACCTACAAAAGTGTAGGTAGCTCTATAAAATGACTTATAGCTTCTCAACTAGAAGAGACATCAAAGCCTCACTGGTTTCATTGGAAAGAGCACAACATTTTCCATAGGATGTTATGAAAAAACGTTGATAAAATTCCTTCATCAAGCCTAAACTGGTCACTGAATGAGATGGCAAGGATGTGTTCAAGATTGCATCATCTGATGATGTTCTTACACCTTTGCCATCAATCATGCCATTAGATCACTTTAGAGCGGTGACTTGAATTATTTGCCAGAAAAAAGTCATAAGACACCACCATTTTCTTAGGTATAAACCTTGCAAGGGAGTAATGTAAGTCCAAGAGCTACTGCTGAAGCTGGTCACCTTTCTGCACCAGCTTAAGTGCCAGTTAGATAAACCCAAGGTACTTTCATAGTCTGAAGTTTTCTCATGCAGTTTTGTTGTTGTTTGAGTAAGTTTAGAACAAGTCTAATCAATTCATGTCAGTCACTACCAACGAATCAAAGAAAGCTGAAGAAAAAAAATCGTTAATTTATCTTTTTCTATGACTATTCAATAATAGATGTATTATACAGCCACTTTCTATTGGTTAATGTGACTCGTTACTTAGACCAGTGACTCAATTGTTTTTAACCAATGAAATGATCTAATGTCATTACTCCACTGTTTTTGAGCCAGTCAGAACATTTGACAAAATGTCAACCTTCAAATCCATCATTTTGAAACAGCGCATTTGACCGTCCATACTTGTTTTATCGTCATTGACATGTGTCAACAACCTAACCTCACTTCAAGTACACCAGTTGTCAAAAAGTGCCGTTCAAATGAAAATATAGCAAATGCCAAACAACTTTCGATCTACGTCATAATTGCCACCAAGCACGTTGTTATGAAGTTTGCTGGTGGCCAAATTTGGTCACCTGCAAATCTCATAATAACTCGCTTGCTTGGTGGCAATTATGACGTGAATCGAAAGTTGTTTGGCATTTGCTGTATGTATAAGTTTTCGCAAAACTTGAAAAATGTGTTGGTGAAGAAACTGGAAGAATCCTCCAGAACTATGGGAGAGAAAATTAAAGAATCTTCTGAAGCTTATGAGGAAACAATAAGGATCAGATATGCGTGGAAGACATTTGAAACCTCAAAGAAAAATTTCAATACATACATGATAAAATGATAACAGGAAGTCTTACGACTAACATGGTAAGAGGTCGCTTAATTCTTGAGCACCAGTGTAGTCCTGCTGGGCTCAATGGAAGTCGATGATTTCTACCGACGGTATCCTGAAGAGACTGAAGAAACTGGATGATAGTGAATCCTGTAATGTCTTTCTGTGGAGTCTGGAGAGCCTCTACTCACATCCATCACAAAATTAGTCTGTTTGTATCCTTTCAACTTATCAGATGGTTTCCACATATATATAACTCAAAAATATAGCTCAATCCAATGAGAAAATCGAGAAAATAGTCCATTTATTCGACATAACCTGTCCCCTTTCTAAAAACCCAATCAGCCAGTCTTAGTATCTCGATTTCTAAGACGGAAATACACTCTATTCTCCGAGGTAGTGTCCATCGACAAAGACAATAACCGTTTCAATTCGAGTTTAAAGAAAAGAAAGAGGGACGCGCAGACAGCGAAACAAAATAAATATAAAACCGAGAGGCGTCCGAAGCTTTCAACTTTTTAGAAACGTCAGGCTTATTGGGTTAGGAAAGTCGGAACTTTCATCTTTTATCATTGTAAGACAATATGTTGTTGCAGCGTCGCGTAAATGGTACGGAAAGAAATTGCCGGCGTAAAAATAACACGATTTTCTTGTAGTTTTACGGAGGATAAGCTGATGTCTTTCGTTTTTGTCTTTGCGGAGTTATGTGATTATTATAAGCCAAAGGGACAAAGTTTAGCTATTTTGAGGGTGAGGAAGCGTGAAATTGAATGGTTAGGGGGAGGTTTTTTATACGATCAACTCAAGACTTCTAGATCGATAATTTGTTATAAATTTTTTGGTTCGCGACTCCATAAAATCGAAATCAAATTTTTAGTTTTTAATAACAGACGCTAAATTTTGTGAAATTTTCAAGACAAGACTTCTATAGGAATTACGAGTCTCAATGTTATAAAGTCAATCAAATGGTTCATAACTACCTCAATTTTTGAGTTTTTTACTAGAAATTTACATTTCGAACCCTGGAATTTGAGATGATTCGTGCCACTATTCTTAATCAAGCCTAATTTTCCATATACACAGTTACTTGAAACAAAACATGTTGTCAGTTGTCAGCCTCGAATAAAAAAAATCTCAAAAAATTTTTGACATATTTACTTGAAATTTGATCAAAAAATTGCTTAAACCTTGTATTTTAATGTGATTTGTGCCACTTTTCCTAATTTTGTCTTATTTCCCATATACAGGGTGGCTTGGTTGAAACAAAATGTTTTATCAGCGCCAAATTGAAAAAATCATAACTTCCTCAATCTTCGAGATTTTAACTTGAAATTCATTTGAATTATCACTTAATTAAACCCTGTATTTTAAGTTGATTCATATCACTCATCCTAAATTTCTTTAATTTGCCGTAAACGGGGTGACCCAGTTAAAACAAAATATGTGTTCAGCCCCGAATTGAAAAAATCATAAGTGCAACAATTTTTGAGATTTTTATTCGAAATTTGATTGAAAAATTGCTAAAACCCTGTATTTTGATTAATTCATGTCACTTTCGCTACTTTTGCCTTATTTCCCATATACAAGGTGGCCTGGTTAAAACAAAATGTTTTATCAGTGCCAAATTGAAAAAATCTTAACTCTAGCAATTTTTGAGATTTTGACTTGAAATTTATTTGGATAATTACTCAAACCATGTTTTTTGAGGTCATTAAACTCACTCGTCCTAGATTTCTCCAATTTTTTATATACGGGGTGACCCAGTTAGAACAAAATATGTGTTCCGCACCGAATTGAAAAAATCATAAGTGCAACAATTTTTGAGATTTTTATTCGAAATTTGATTGAAAAATTGCTAAAACCCTGTATTTTGATTAATTCATGTCAGTTTTGCTAATTTTGCCTTATTCCCATATACAGGGTGTCCTGGTTAAAACAAAATGTTTTATCAGCGCCAAATTGAAAAAATCATAACTCCCTCAATCTTTGAGATTTTAACTTGAAATTCATTTGAATTTTAATTGAACCCTGTATTTTAAGTTGATTCATGTCACCCATCCTACATTTCTTTAATTTGCCGTAAACGGGGTGACCCAGTTAAAACAAAATATGTGTTCAGCCCCGAATTGAAAAAATCATAAGTGCAACAATTTTTGAGATTTTTATTCGAAATTTGATTGAAAAATTGCTAAAACCCTGTATTTTGATTAATTCATGTCAGTTTTGCTAATTTTGCCTTATTCCCATATACAGGGTGGCCTGGTTAAAACAAAATGTTTTATCAGTGCCAAATTGAAAAAATCTTAACTCCAGCAATTTTTGAGATTTTGACTTGAAATTTATTTGGATAATTACTCAAACCATGTTTTTTGAGGTCATTAAACTCACTCGTCCTAGATTTCTCCAATTTTTTATATACGGGGTGACCCAGTTAGAACAAAATATGTGTTCCGCACCGAATTGAAAAAATCATAAGTGCAACAATTTTTGAGATTTTTATTCGAAATTTGATTGAAAAATTGCTAAAACCCTGTATTTTGATTAATTCATGTCAGTTTTGCTAATTTTGCCTTATTCCCATATACAGGGTGTCCTGGTTAAAACAAAATGTTTTATCAGCGCCAAATTGAAAAAATCATAACTCCCTCAATCTTTGAGATTTTAACTTGAAATTCATTTGAATTTTAATTGAACCCTGTATTTTAAGTTGATTCATGTCACCCATCCTACATTTCTTTAATTTGCCGTAAACGGGGTGACCCAGTTAAAACAAAATATGTGTTCAGCCCCGAATTGAAAAAATCATAAGTGCAACAATTTTTGAGATTTTTATTCGAAATTTGATTGAAAAATTGCTAAAACCCTGTATTTTGATTAATTCATGTCAGTTTTGCTAATTTTGCCTTATTCCCATATACAGGGTGGCCTGGTTAAAACAAAATGTTTTATCAGTGCCAAATTGAAAAAATCTTAACTCCAGCAATTTTTGAGATTTTGACTTGAAATTTATTTGGATAATTACTTGAACCATGTTTTTTGAGGTCATTAAACTTACTCGTCCTAGATTTCTCCAATTTTTTATATACGGGGTGACTCAGTTAGAACAAAATATACTGTGTTCCGCACCGAATAAAAAAATCATAACTCCAACAATTTCTGAGATTATTCATTCGAAATTTCATTGAAAAATTGCTTGAACCCTGTATTTTGATTAATTCATGTCACTTTTGCTAATTTTGCCTTATTTCCCATATACAGGGTGGCCTGGTTAAAACAAAATGTTTTATCAGTGCCAAATTGAAAAAATCTTAACTCCAGCAATTTTTGAGATTTTGACTTGAAATTTATTGGGATAATTACTTAAACCATGTTTTTTGAGGTCATTAAACTCACTCGTCCTAGATTTCTCCAATTTTTTATATACGGGGTGACCCAGTTAGAACAAAATATGTGTTCCGCACCGAATAAAAAAATCATAACTCCAACAATTTTTGAGATTATTCATTCGAAATTTCATTGAAAAATTGCTTGAACCCTGTATTTTGATTTATTCATGTCACTTTTGCTAATTTTGCCTTATTTCCCATATACAGGGTGGCCTGGTTAAAACAAAATGTTTTATCAGTGCCAAATTGAAAAAATCTTAACTCCAGCAATTTTTGAGATTTTGACTTGAAATTTATTGGGATAATTACTTAAACCATGTTTTTTGAGGTCATTAAACTCACTCGTCCTAGATTTCTCCAATTTTTTATATACGGGGTGACCCAGTTAGAACAAAATATGTGTTCCGCACCGAATAAAAAAATCATAACTCCAACAATTTTTGAGATTATTCATTCGAAATTTCATTGAAAAATTGCTTGAACCCTGTATTTTGATTTATTCATGTCACTTTTGCTAATTTTGCCTTATTTCCCATATACAGGGTGGCCTGGTTAAAACAAAATGTTTTATCAGTGCCAAATTGAAAAAATCTTAACTCCAGCAATTTTTGAGATTTTGACTTGAAATTTATTGGGATAATTACTTAAACCATGTTTTTTGAGGTCATTAAACTCACTCGTCCTAGATTTCTCCAATTTTTTATATACGGGGTGACTCAGTTAGAACAAAATATACTGTGTTCCGCACCGAATAAAAAAATCATAACTCCAACAATTTCTGAGATTATTCATTCGAAATTTCATTGAAAAATTGCTTGAACCCTGTATTTTGATTAATTCATGTCACTTTTGCTAATTTTGCCTTATTTCCCATATACAGGGTGGCCTGGTTAAAACAAAATGTTTTATCAGTGCCAAATTGAAAAAATCTTAACTCCAGCAATTTTTGAGATTTTGACTTGAAATTTATTGGGATAATTACTTAAACCATGTTTTTTGAGGTCATTAAACTCACTCGTCCTAGATTTCTCCAATTTTTTATATACGGGGTGACCCAGTTAGAACAAAATATGTGTTCCGCACCGAATAAAAAAATCATAACTCCAACAATTTTTGAGATTATTCATTCGAAATTTCATTGAAAAATTGCTTGAACCCTGTATTTTGATTTATTCATGTCACTTTTGCTAATTTTGCCTTATTTCCCATATACAGGGTGGCCTGGTTAAAACAAAATGTTTTATCAGTGCCAAATTGAAAAAATCTTAACTCCAGCAATTTTTGAGATTTTGACTTGAAATTTATTGGGATAATTACTTGAACCATGTTTTTTGAGGTCATTAAACTCACTCGTCCTAGATTTCTCCAATTTTTTATATACGGGGTGACCCAGTTAGAACAAAATATGTGTTCCGCACCGAATAAAAAAATCATAACTCCAACAATTTTTGAGATTATTCATTCGAAATTTCATTGAAAAATTGCTTGAACCCTGTATTTTGATTTATTCATGTCACTTCTGCTAATTTTGTCTAATTTTCCATAAAATCAAACATGTTTTCTGCCCCGAATGAAGAACATTTTCAAATTTTTATTCAAAATTTCACTGAAAAATTTCTCAAACCTTGTAATTTAACGTGATTTATGCCACTTTTTCTTAATTTGACTAGTTTTCCATATACAGAGTGGCCTAGTTGAAACAAAATGTTTTATTAGCGCCAAATTGAAAAAAATCAATACAATTTTTGAGATTTTCACTTGAAATTTATTTAAAAAATCACCCCGTATTTCATGGCCATTTATTTCACTCGTCCTAGTTTTTCCAAATACAGGAAGGCCTTTAACTGGGCCACAAAACATGTGTTCAGCCTCGAGTCAAAAAAAAATTATTCCATCAATTTTTGAGTTTTTCATTTGAAATTTGGTTGGAGAATTGTTTAGATTCTGTATTTTGAGATGATTCATACGACTTTTGCTGATTATCCGTATACAGGGTGGCCCTGTTGAAAAAAAAACATGTTTCCAATACCGAATAAGAAAAATTTATATCTCCAACAATTTTTAAATTTTTATTCGAAATTTTATTGAAAATTTGCTCAAATTCTGTACATCAATGTGATTCATGCCACTTTTCCCAATTCTCCATAAACAGGGTGGCCCAGTTAAAACAAAATGTTTCATTAGAGCAAAATTTAAAAAATCATTACTTCAACAATTTTTGAGATTTCAAGTTGATATTTATTCAAAAAATCACTTGAACCCTGTATTCTATGGTGATATAGGTCACTCGTCCAAGTTTTATATAATATTCCATATACAGGGTGGCCTTTGACTAGCCCACCAAACATTTATTCAGGCACGAATGAAAAAAATATAATTCCAACAATTTTTAGATTTTTATTTGAAATTTGATTGAAAAACTGCTTAAACCCTATATTTCAAGCTAATTCATGCCACCTTTGCTGATTTTCCATATACAGGGTAGCTCAGTCAAAACAAAATATGTTTTCAGCAACGAAAAAAAATCATAGCTCCGACAGTTTTTGAGATTACGACTTGCAAGTCAATTGAAAAATAACTTGAACCCTGTATTTTGTGGTGATTCATGTTAATGGTCCCAATTTTATCTTATTTCCATATACAGAGTGACCCAGTTTAAACAAAACATGTGTTCAGTCCCGAATAAAAAAATCATAATTACAACAGTTTCCAAGATTTTTACGTGAAATTTGATTGAAAAATTGCTTCCACTTTGTAGTTTGTGGTTATTCATGTCATGTTTGCTGATTTTGTCCAATTTATACAGGGTTACCCACTGGAAACCATACATGTTTTCAGCCTCGAATAAAAAAATCATAACTTAACCAATTTTCGAGTTTTTTCTTTTGACTTTGATCGAAAAATTGCTCAAACCCTGTACCTATTTTGAGAGGATCCATGCCACTTTTGCTAGTTTTGTCTAACTTTAGATAATATACAGAGTGGCCCAGTTAAAGCAAAACATGTGTTCAGCTCCGAATAAAAAAAATCATTAATCCAACAATTTTTGAGATTTCGACTTGAAATTTATTTGACAAGTTTCTTAAACCCTGTGTTTTGGAGTGATCCATGTCACTCGTTCTATTTTTTTTTTTAATATACAGGTTGGCGCAGTTAAAAGAAAACATATTTTTGGCCTGGAATAAAAAAAAATCGTTCCAACAAGTTTGGAGATTTTTATTTAAAATTTGATTGAAAAATTGCCTAAACCCTGCATTTACTCTACTACTAGATACTGTTGCAATATGTTAACATCCAACAAATTCAATAAAATTTCCAATCGCAATAAAACGCAAAATAAAGTATCTCCAAAATCACTTAAACAGCGAGACATCTCCGCCTGGAATTCACAACAAATATGATAAAACTTTTCCCATTATACTCCCAATACCCACATACAACATGCGGAAAAATACTTCCACATATCAGCTATACTCCAGCTTTGTTTAACGATTTTCCCTATTGGCCCGATAATAGCCTCCCAACAAAAGTTTATGCTGATCCCGCAGTTCAACGTTCCAGTCGAGAATAATTTGTTTGGAATATTTTACGAGGCTGGACCGGAGCACAAAAGAAGGTAGTAACGTTTAAGGGAACAGAAAAGCACCAGGTTTATTATGGGTTGGGCGCTCGCCCAAAACAATTAGGAGAAGAAACGAGAAACAATGGGCCAATGCAGGTTTGTTTATACAATTTGCAGTTAAAGAGGAACGGGGCTTTTAGCTCAAAAGTGGTCTTAAATGGCCCAGGGGAGAGAGACTTCGGTGAATATGTTTGGAGAATGATATTTTGGGGTTGAATCTGGGACCATTTATAAGATAAGACAATTTTTCTTCAAATGTCAGTAAAACGGACATTGTGCCACGCTCCTTGTTTCTGTTAAGAATAAAAAAAAATTAAGTAACAAAGAAAAGAGAAAGTTACTCAATTCGTGGAATGAGAAGGTGATTTACTGCGAGAGCAAATCAGGCCCTAGCTCAATGTCGGAGAAGGGTAGGGTAAGCGCCACCTACTCAAGAGTGAATAAGTCGGAGTTCTCCCGATGTTCTGGGCACCTTCTCAATCACAGAAATTATGAAATCGAAAATTAATTACCAAGACAATGAGTTACATATAGCGAAATAACGCAAAAATTCACTGGATAAAAACATACATATTCATCCAAGTGACATTTCATTCGTTCGGCTGCTTAACATGAGCGCGTCACTTTTTCTCCATATAAAATAATATACTTTTTCCATCGATATGCTTTTGGGTTCTACTACAACTGTATAATAATGTACAGCAATTCTATCAAACTTCCGACCTTTTATCAACTCCATAACAAACCACCACGCCACTCGGAAAAGCAAAATGTGAAAAGTTGTCGCCACTTCCATCTCCACTGAGAATTCACTCCATAAAAGTATCAATTCGCCGAGAAACAATGTCCAAATATTATAACATAGAAAATCACTTACGATCGTAAATCGAATGATCGCTCTACCACTCGAGAGGGCCCTCAGCTCGGATGCCTCATAACCCCCTTTTGACCCTTAGTCGAAGTTTAGGTTTTTCTAATTTCCCCCGGGAACACTGACGTTTATGTTTTGAGAATATTCATACCGCAAGAAAGAAACTAAACAGGATAGCTGAATGGTTCGTTGGGTGCGTAATGAAATTTTTTGTTTGGTTTGCTTTCGAAATATCCAGGTTTCAGATCGCTTGATCTTTACACTGGAAAATTGACAATGACTGCCAATTATATCACAATTTTGCCACCCATATGATATCCAATTTACGGCACTGAATATGTGGCAAGTGAAATTACCGCTAAGGAAATCGAGTTTGATGGTCCATTACCGACCATTCCATGTTGCCCTTTGCCGCTGCTAATGACCTGTCAATGTGTGTACATCCAATCTGGAGCTTCTAACAAAATAATGCTAGAGTCGAGGTGAGAAAACATTCTGTATAGGGCTTGATACTGTAACGTTTTTCTATATAGAAATGAGGGTTCACAGTAATTTATTTACAGTCACTATCTATGTACACTCACTATAACACTAATTTATTTATGTTCCGTGAAATCTACCACTATTTACATTTATAATTATTATTCAAGACTAACTTCCAGCAGGGAGACGATTTAAAAGACATTTGACTTCATGGTTAAGTATAGATCTGGAACGGGGAGTTTCATCGGATATAGAAGAAAAAAGCATGGGATAATCGGAAAGCAGTTTTTCAAGTGCATAGTTTTCTCATGACGGTCAACAGTTGAAAACCTAGATGTGATTGGGGAAAACAGTGATTTGATCCCTTCGTGCACTTGCTTTCGAGAATTCAAAGACAGCTCCACGTTTCAGTTGATATCTTGGAAACTGATAAAGATAATGAGTTGGGATTAGAACCACTTGGTTTCTGACACAGTTTTACACGTCTTTTTTCATATGAGTGATTATGGTACCGGTTCCTCTTGTCAAAATTGATTTTGAACTTTTGCACTAGTTTTCGATACTTCATAGACATAGCTTCACGTTCAAGTCGACATCTTGAAAACTAGTGGAGATAATGAGTTGAGATTAGAACCACCAGGTTTCTGACGAAGTTTTTCACGTTTTTTCTGATATGAGTAATCATGGTACCGGGTAAGGAACCTTGTCAAAATTGATTTTGAACTTTTGCACTAGTTCTCGATAGTTTATAGACATAGCTTCACGTTCAAGTCGACATCTCGAAAACTAGTAAAGATAATGAGCTGGGATCAGAACCACCAGGTTTCTAACGAAGTCTTACATGTTTTTTTTATGAGTGATTATGGTACCGGGTGAGGAACCTTGTCAAAATTAATTTTGAACTTTTGCACTAGTTTTCGATACTTCATAGACAAAGCTTCACGTTCAAGTCGACATCTTGAAAACTAGTGGAGATAATGAGTTGGGACTAGAACCACCAGGTTTCTGACGAAGTTTTACACATTTTTTCTAACATGAGCGATTATGGTACCGGGTGAGGAACCTTGTCAAAATTGATTTTGAACTTTTGCACTAGTTCTCGAAAGTTCATAGACATAGCTTCACGTTCAAGTTGACATCTTGAAAACTAGAAAAGATAATGAGCTGGGATTAGAACTTTCAGGTTCCTGACAAAGTTTTACATGTTTTTTCTCATAAGAATTGTTATGGTACCGGGTGAGGAACCTTGTCAAAATTGATTTTGAACTTTTGCACTAGTTTTCGGAAGTTCATAGACATAGCTTCATGTTTAAGTCGACATCTTGAAAACTAGTGAAGATAATGAGCTGGGATCAGAACCCCCAGGTTCCTGACAAAGTTTTACATGTTTTTTCTCATAAGAGTTGTTATGAAACCGGATGAGGAACCTTGTCAAAATTGATTTTGAACTTTTGCACTAGTTTCCGAAAGTTCATAGACATAGCTTCACGTTCAAGTTGACCTCTTGAAAACTAGTAAAGATAATGAGCTGGGATCAGAACCACCAGGTTCCTGACGAAGTCTTACACGTTTTTTCTTTTATGAGTGATTATGGTACCGGGTGAGGAACCTTGTCAAAATTAATTTTGAACTTTTGCACTAGTTTTTGATAGTTCATAGACATGGCTTCACGTTCAAGTCGACATCTTGAAAACTAGTGGAGATAATTAGCTGGGATTAGAACCTCCAGGTTCCTGACAAAGTTTTACATGTTTTTTCTTATAAGAGTTGTTATGGTACCGGGTGAGGAACCTTGTCAAAATTAATTTTGAACTTCTGCACTAGTTTTCGAAAGTTCATAGACATAGCTTCACGTTCAGGTCGACATCTCGAAAACTAGTAAAGATAATGACCTGGGATCAGAACCACCAGGTTTCTAACGAAGTCTTACACGTTTTTTTTTATGAGTGATTATGGTACCGGGTGAGAAACCTTGACAAAATTAATTTTGAACTTTTGCACTAGTTTTCGATAGTTCATAGACAAAGCTTCACGTTCAAGTCGACATCTTGAAAACTAGTGGAGATAATGAGTTGGGACTAGAACCACCAGGTTTCTGACGAAGTTTTACACATTTTTTCTAACATGAGCGATTATGGTACCGGGTGAGGAACCTTGTCAAAATTGATTTTGAACTTTTGCACTAGTTCCCGAAAGTTCATAGACATAGCTTCACGTTCAAGTTGACATCTTGAAAACTAGTAAAGATAATGAGCTGGGATTAGAACTTTCAGGTTCCTGACAAAGTTTTACATGTTTTTTCTCATAAGAATTGTTATGGTACCGGGTGAGGAACCTTGTCAAAATTGATTTTGAACTTTTGCACTAGTTTTCGGAAGTTCATAGACATAGCTTCACGTTCAAGTCGACATCTTGAAAACTAGTGAAGATAATGAGCTGGGATCAGAACCCCCAGGTTTCTGACGAAGTCTTACACGTTTTTTCTTTTATGAGTGATTATGGTACCGGGTGAGGAACCTTGTCAAAATTGATTTTGAACTTTTGCACTAGTTTTCGATAGTTCATAGACATAGCTTCACGTTCAAGTCGACATCTTGATAACTAGTAAAGATAATGAGCTGGGATCAGAACCCCCTGGTTCCTGACAAAGTTTTACATGTTTTTTCTTATAAGAGTTGTTGTGGTACCGGGTGAGGAACCTTGTCAAAATTAATTTTGAAATTTTGCACTAGTTTTCGATAGTTCATAGACATAGCTTCACGTTTAAGTCGACATCTTGATAACTAGTAAAGATAATGAGCTGGGATCAGAACCTCCAGGTTTCTGACGAAGTTTTACACGTTTTTTCTAAAATGAGTGATTATGGTACCGGGTGAGGAACCTTGTCCAAATTGATTTTGAACTCTTGCACTAGCTTTCGATAGTTCATAGACATAGCTTCACGTTTAAGTCGACACCTTGAAAACTAGTAAAGATAATGAGCTGGGATCAGAACCCCCAGGTTTCTGACGAAGTCTTACACGTTTTTTCTTTTATGAGTGATTATGGTACCGGGTGAGGAACCTTGTCAAAATTAATTTTGAACTTTTGCACTAGTTTTCGATAGTTCATAGACATAGCTTCACGTTCAAGTCGACATCTTGAAAACTAGTGAAGATAATGAGCTGGGATCAGAACCCCCAGGTTCCTGACAAAGTTTTACATGTTTTTTCTCATAAGAGTTGTTATGAAACCGGATGAGGAGCCTTGTCAAAATTGATTTTGAACTTTTGCACTAGTTTCCGAAAGTTCATAGACATAGCTTCACGTTCAAGTTGACATCTTGAAAACTAGTAAAGATAATGAGCTGGGATCAGAACCCCCAGGTTTCTGACGGAGTCTTACACGTTTTTTCTTTTATGAGTGATTATGGTACCGGGTGAGGAACCTTGTCAAAATTGATTTTGAACTTTTGCACTAGTTTTCGATAGTTCATAGACATAGCTTCACGTTTAAGTCGACATCTTGAAAACTAGTAAAGATAATGAGCTGGGATCAGAACCCCCAGGTTCCTGACAAAGTTTTACATGTTTTTTCTCATAAGAGTTGTTATGGTACCGGGTGAGAACCTTGTCAAAATTAATTTTGAACTTTTGCACTAGTTTTCGATAGTTCATAGACATAGCTTCACGTTTAAGTCGACATCTTGAAAACTAGTGAAGATAATGAGCTGGGATCAGAACCCCCAGGTTCCTGACAAAGTTTTACATGTTTTTTCTCATAAGAGTTGTTATGAAACCGGATGAGGAGCCTTGTCAAAATTGATTTTGAACTTTTGCACTAGTTTCCGAAAGTTCATAGACATAGCTTCACGTTCAAGTTGACATCTTGAAAACTAGTAAAGATAATGAGCTGGGATCAGAACCCCCAGGTTTCTGACGGAGTCTTACACGTTTTTTCTTTTATGAGTGATTATGGTACCGGGTGAGGAACCTTGTCAAAATTGATTTTGAACTTTTGCACTAGTTTTCGATAGTTCATAGACATAGCTTCACGTTTAAGTCGACATCTTGAAAACTAGTAAAGATAATGAGCTGGGATCAGAACCCCCAGGTTCCTGACAAAGTTTTACATGTTTTTTCTCATAAGAGTTGTTATGGTACCGGGTGAGAACCTTGTCAAAATTAATTTTGAACTTTTGCACTAGTTTTCGATAGTTCATAGACATAGCTTCACGTTCAAGTCGACATCTCGGAAACTAGTGAAGATAATGAGCTGGGATCAGAACCATCAGGTTCCTGACAAAGTCTTACACGTTTTTTCTGATATGAGTGATTATGGTACCTTGTGAGGAACCTTGTCAAAATTGATTTTGAAATCTTGCACTCGTTCTCGATAGTTCACTGACACAGCCCCTTGACAATTATAAGAGATGATAAGTTGGCATATAAATCAAGCTGCAGATTTGACCCAACACGAGACGCTCTTCTCGTGGAAATCACTAATACAAATCTCACAGAAAGTTTTTTCTTATGCATGGGTCCTCATTTGAAAAAAAAAGTTGCGAGAATTCGAAACGTCGAATATCAATTTCGATCATGCTATCTGGAAGAGCAAAAAAGGGGCCATGAAAATGTGTCATTCGTTTTTAATTATCTCTTCAAATAAATTCAGGAGAAAATAAGGAGGGATTTCGAAAAAATCGTTTATTTCCGGATATCTCCGGAAGTCTTCGGAATTTTCCAATTTTCTAAGCGGATTTTTTTTTTGAGATTCAAATGGCGCAACTTTGCCTCAATTAAACCGACGTTGTATCTCTCATACTTTCATGTATAATGCTGATACCAGTGCTATATCGAATTTGTAACACCCTGTATAGGTTTGGGAAATTTCATACTGCACCATTCTGATTTTTAATATTTTTGACATCTTATTGTTTTTTTTTGTTTATACATATTTATTTTTTTTGTGTGATCAGGTATTTAGATGTTCATTTATTTATATTTTTAAATTGTTCTCTTCTCGAATGTTGCTTCTTGCTGATTATTTAAAATGTTTGCCTACATCTTTTTATTTCTCATTCAATCCTGTATTTTTTTCTGATTGATTCTTGATTCTTTTTTTTTTAATTTGTCTTCGTTTCTGGTTTTTTAATTCTTGTTTTATGTTTAAGAATTTTGGATCTTCCTGATTATTATTTTCAAGTATTACTATTATCATCAATTTGTTTATTTTGGTTGTTTTAATTCTGTGTGATCATATTTTCCCGATGAAATATGCAAACAAATACGGATATATTTTTATCATTTCAATGTCCATTTTTTTGTTTTATACCTCATTTGCTGAGTTATTATTGTTGTATTCTCTTATTCTTTTTTACATTTGGGTCCTATTTTTTGTTAATATGTATTTTGAAATATTTTTTTAATTGCGAGTGTCATCAGCGGTGTTTCTACTAATATGATGGTTTTTCAAAATAAGATTACAAGAATTATTTTCTTAACGTCCGAATAACATGTAATATAAAATATTTACAATGTTTCCAATATTTCCAATATTTCCAGTAGGCCTTTGGAAATTTCCAATGTTTCCATTTCCATGGAAATATTTCACTATGCATGGGTGGTTGCGGTGACTTTTATTTGGGAAAGAAAAAAGTGGTTTCTTCGAATTGGTTGGTATATTGAAAAAAAAAAAATTCAAAGAATCACTCCATAATACTCCAAATTCAGTTAACTCTCATCATAAAGGCAAAGAAGAAAATCTAGAATTGCATCCAACGGCCGATTAAACCATCAGCAAAAGAAGCAGCTTTTGTTGAAAGCCCCATCGAAATATTCGTCTGTTATGAGAATAACAAGTACCGAACGAGAAAAGCGATTTTTACTTTCAAATTGCCTCATTATGTTGAACAGATGCAGCAATCGCATTTTCAGTTTAGAAAGTTTGCATTTCAAAACGACTTGATTCTTTTGTTAGTTGAGGATTCGGCCGGCCGTTAAATGACAAGCTTTTGAGTGGTATTGATCGAGCACTAGTTTCCGCAATAAACGCCTTTATTCCATTGATAATAATTTTTTATTTTTTCATGGATTTTGAAACAAACAAAATAAAATACGAGGTAATTTTTCCACACTCCATACTACAGCTTATATTGTTAAAATTCTTCCCACACAAAATGTATTTATATTTCGCCAACCCCAGTTGCGCAGTCAAATTTCATTTTCACGCCAAGCTCAATTCCAGGTCATAGTTCATACAAACGAAATTTATTTCCTGACAAAAACTCTATAAAAAACCCAAACTAGCTCTGTATAATCTCAACAACTCCCATTTTGTATCTCACAATAAATCCTGTGTAATCCTGAAAAATGGCGAAATAAATTTTTCTTTTCGCACACATCCCAAAACATTCTGAAATTAAGTTAAAATATCATTTATTTTCCTTGAAAGAATATAAGGATATATTACCGTGCATCGTGCCCGAAAAACCGGGGCTTTTTCTCATTTTCTGAAAAATTAGGTGGATATATACTGGATTTTTACAGTATTTTATATGTGGAGAAATTTGAACATCGAGTTATTTCGAACTTTGCCCGAGGGCTGTTGCTCTATGTTTATCGTCAACATTTTTGAAATTTTATTTCAGCTCACATTTATTTTCACGGTAGCTTAAAAATATTTGAGTATATTGTTTGCAAATTGAAATGATAGTTTGAAATAATCGATATAGATACTTAAAATGATTGATATGGATATTTTGAATAATAATATACTCCCTTATCTTAGAAGATAAGTGATTTACAAAAAAAAGTTCATCATACTGTTTTTGAAGGAATTTCATTGTTTTATATCTTTGACATTTATACAGGGTACTCAGTTTTACCTCGGCTGGAAACAACTTCCAAAAATAATATGGAGTACCCTAAATAATACAGAGGTAATTTTTTATAGGATATCCTGTACCTACCTCCAATAGTTTGAGATATGAGGGCAATTTGATTTTTTTTTTCCAAAAAACGATTTATTTTAAGTAGTGGAAAAAATATATAGTTTCATAATATTTTTTAACCCTGCTTTTTTTTTCTACAGACAATACTATAATTTATTATTCCAGTTGGTTAAAATTGCTGCTTATTATACAAGGTGATGTCAGAAGTTGTTCCCAATCGCGACATCTAAAATCACCAATGAATCAAAAACGTTAAATAGAATACCCTGTATATAATTCAGGAATTTGATTGTGCACCAAAAATAAAGGTGAGTTTGTATGAAATGGTCTATACCTATCTCTAATCGATAATATTTGTTATTTAATCTTAATTATTAAAATAAAAAGTGCAAATTCAATGAGCAAAAATGAGTATGTATGTACAGGGTGTTTCCTAACCTCTGTGACAAAATGAAAGGGGTGATTCTTCGCTTAATTTTAAGACGAAAATGTGATATAACTTTTTTTTCCAATTTCGCTTTGTCTCCAAAATACAGGGTGTTTATTTTTTTTTTTTGATTGGTTTTTTATTTTTAATTAATTTATCTTTTACTCGATTCAGTTGAAGTTTGGTAACGGTATTTATAGTGATAACGGGCTCATTTTGCCATGAACAAATAAAAATTATCGAATACAGTGGCGTCCCGAGCGGCACTTCAACCAATATACAGTGTGTCTGCTTAAGTTGGCCACATATGGGAAACTTTTATATTATTAATTTTAGGAAAAAAAGTTATTCTGTATAAAAAGTTCAGCATGTTCCAAAACCTAAAATGCAACCATCAGATATTACATTTTTTCAGTCGTATACGAGGTTTGTCAAAAAATATGAATTTCACTCAAGAGTAAAATTTGACAATATCGAAAATTGTTATAAAGAAAAATAAACACTACCATTAAAATGATTGTTTTTTTCTTTTTTAAATTTATTAAATTTTATAAATAAATTAATATTAAACAGTAATCTCTTATTTTAATTATTGGACATTTAAATCAATGCATTAATTCAAATGAAAAAATATAATATCTGATGGTTGCATTTAAGGTTTTGGAACATGCAGAACTTTTTATAAAGAATAACTTTTTTTCCTAAAATTAATAATAAAAAAGTTTCCCATATGTGGCCAACTTAAGCAGACACACTGTATATGTACGCCACTGAATTTATGTAACATTTTTATTTTTTTCTCAGGTTACTCAACTAAAAACGCAACTTTTTGATCTCTTGAATTATTATCGTATCTTGCCTAATTTTTGAGATAAAAAATTAAATCTAGTTGAGTGAGTTTTGACGCAAAAAGTAATTTTATCGCTGATGTTGAATTCTCTAACAAATATAGCAATCAATTATAATCATTTCAATGGAGAATTCAAAAACACTAAATAAATAAAAAAAAACTAAAACTAAAAACTAATAAAAAAAAATATTAAACACCCTGTATTTTGGAAACGAAGCGAAAATTGAAAAAAAGGTATACCACATTTTCTTCTTGAAATTAAGCAAAGAATCACCCTTTTCATTTTGTCACAGAGGTTAGGAAACACCCTGTATAAACACAAACCAAAAAAATACATGATTTTTTTTTATGAAATTATACAATACACGTTTGAAAATATTGACAATATTTTTTTTCTTTGCATAAAAAGGATTTAATAGGGAATATTTTATAAACGGCTGGAAATGAGTTTAGACTATTCTATACAAACTTACTTTGATTTTGGTAAACAATCAAAATCCGTGATGATATACAGGGTGTTCTATTTAACATTTTCGACTTATTGGTGATTTTATATGTCCCGATTGGGTTCAACTTCTGACATCACCCTATATAATTGGCAGCTATTCTAACAAACTATTATTATGCATCATAGTATTGTTTATACGAAATACATGGAATCACAAAATAGTATGGACTTTTTTCCAGTAGGTACATACTTGAAAAAAATGCGTTTTTCATTAAAAAAAAAAAAAAAAATCGCTATACAATCCCAAACTTTTGACCATAGGTAAAGGACATCCTATAGAAAGTTACCTTTATTTTTAATGTTTAATCTATTTCTGAGATAATATACAGGATGTTTTATTTTATCTTGAAAAGTTGGGGGTCCTGCACAGGAAAAACCAAGACCAAGAACCGTGCCAAATATATACAGAGTGACCTATTTGAAAGCAACATTTTCATTTATGGGGCGATTTTGACGTTTTTTTTTGAAATGTGGACAGTGGAAAGGTTTTTATGAGGCCATTTTTTTTCCAAAATTTAGCAATTTTTTTAGGAACAATCTGTCTACGCCACTGGATTCGTCATACCCTGTAATGGATCAGTTAAAATTTCTGAGAAAATATCAAAAATCAACGATTAATTTTTTTATGCACCAAAAAGTATTTTACCTCGAAACTCTTGCGATAGCAAATCTATCAGAAAAAAAAACTAAATATAAACATTTAATAGATAGTCTCATGTCAAAATACAATAAAAACAAACGAACAAGATTGACAAAAAAAAATAGAAAAAAAATATTTTGGAATTGAATATTTTTTTCATGAAATTTGGTACAGAAAAATCCAGAAAAATCCAGTGGCGTAGGCAGATTTGTTCTGAAAAAATCGCTAATATGTTTTCTGAATTTTTCGGCCCTTGAATATGCTCTACATATTGGTTGGTTTTTCACACCTTTCCCCTCTCTACATTTCAAAAAAAAAGATCGTCAAAATCGATCAATAAATTAAAATGCTATGAGGGTGGCCAGCTTTCAAATGGGTCCCTCTGTATAACAATAAAGTTCCTTATATATATAATATTTACCTTTTTTTCGTAAATCTCATATCTGCCGAGATAAGGGAGTCGAGGATCTTATATGGGACCCTGTACTAAACTGTAAAAGTGTTTTTGTTCAACCTGTTGAGTATCTCATCAATATTTTGATCTTCAAAATTTCGAATTCATTGATCGAATGTATTAAACTTCAACTCCATTGTTCAGCTCTATAAAATGAATCCAGAGCTGAATTTAATTAATCTCGTATATTTATCGACCAGCTTATTTTGTCATATAGAGCGACTCTTGAAAAGGGTTTACAGGAACAGCTTTCACAGATTTATAATTAGACCTGCAAGCGATAGGGAGAAATGCAGTAAAACAGCACCAAAACCACATCCGTTTGACTCCGGATATTGTTTGGTGGTTTGTATTGAATTTCCAATTTCATGTGGTGGTTTCTTGATGAAGTAGTCAACTTTCCTGATGTTTTCGAAACTTGTTCTGCGTGTTATAAAAATTATTGACATATTTTTCACTGGTATTGTAAGAAATCAAGTTGAGTACTGTAACGCTACTGATTAGGGGGCTGTTGGACCCGACACCGCAGCCTCTAGTTGGGCTTATTGTATCTTCTCTGTGCCCTCTCAATGCCCGAATAAGGTTTATAACTCGTTCTACTGTTTCTCTGTAGGACCTTCGAGGAGCGGTTGTGAACTTCCCGTTATCTTTTCTCCAGTACGCCAGCGCTTGACATTCGAATACAATGTGGGAGGCTGTTTCCTCCTCCTCGTTGCACAGCCTACATATGGGTTCCTCGTTGAAAAGACCCATGATATGCATGTGTTTCCTTAGAGTGCAGTGTCCAGTTAATATACCTGTTGCTTTTCTAAGCTGATTCTTGCTGAGTTTCAGTAGGCTTCCAGAAAATGATGATTCGATTTCGTCTGCCATCCTCAATTTACTGGATTTCAGTCCTGGTGATTGGCACCATCTAGCTTTCTGTTGTTTTTTAGACCAACAGTTCAGCCAACCTCTTACAGAGGATTTTGTGATACCAATGGCAGGTTCTGGAGCCAGAAGAAGTTTGCAGCTTTGCGTGCTCGTTCCCAGCTATCCCTGTGTGCCCTGGTATACATCTATTTGTAACATCATTAGCTACTCCCAGTGTGACACGGTTTTGCTGACAGTCCATGACTTGTTTAGATTTGGTTTTCCGACAGGATAGGGATTTTCCTTCCTCTGTAGCCTCTCCTGAGATTCTCTTGCACGCATACATTTATTGCGTGTACTTCTGCCTGGAAAACTGTAGCGGGCATCCCAAGTGGTTCATATGTTTCCCGGCATGTTATGGAGCCGTCTGTGTACCATATTGCCCCATTTGCCATCCGGAGTTGTTTCACCGTCTCCCCTTCCCATGTAAGCTTGGTCTTGGGAGACGTACTAAAGTTAATATTTTCTAGCATGATATCACTTCTCATTGTTACCAAGGGGTTCGTGATTGTGCTGGTTATTTTAGTTTGTTCTTGGGAGTTTGAGTAGCTCCAGCTCCCGGTGCTGCTAAGTCTATATGCTCCCATTCTTGCTCTCATTTTGATGAAGATTAAGCATGGCTTCCATGGCAAGTGTTGGAGAAGTTCTTAAGTCTCTCGTTACACAGAGATGTGCTAGCCTCTGAACTTTTGGAAGTTCCGTGGCTGCCTGTCACTGCTCGATTTTCGCCACCAGACAACAGATTTGTAAGCAAGAGTTGGTCTTACCACGGTACAGTAGAGCCAATCTTCTATGCGCGGATTTATGTCTAGTTCTTTAATATTGAGAGCCTGCACTCCATTTCTCACGTATATGCCAGCTCTCACGGTACCTGTTGGTTGCTCATCGTGAAAGATTTTACCACGGTCTATTTTGCCCTTCGTAATCCAGGATTCTTGTTTAATAGCCAGGTCTATGGTATTCTTTGCCAGCTGTTGGCAAAGGGCAGCAGATGCTCCCTTACTGTGCCGAAGGTTTATTTGAATTACCCTCAGCATCGGAAGCCTCCTTCTTGAAAAGTCAGAAGGTTAGCTGTGTTAACCCAAAGTAGGCCTGGAGACTCTGGTTTTGCAGCTTCTTCAGAGATCTACTGTCAACACCGACAATGAGTGTCATGCCCTCATTGTCCGTCTTGTGGCTGACAAGTCTCCAGTCCTCGGTCTTCAGCCCAATGTTTTGAGTTTGGGAAGCTGGAGAGTTTGTGCCGGTTCCTTGACTCCCGCGGATTTTGTTGGTATCCAGACGGCAGACTTCTAGACTGGCACCACTTTGTGTGCCAGGCCAATCCGAAGACTGGTTCCTTCGTAGGGGCTGAAGCCTGGAACCACCCGCAACAGCCTAGTCTTGGCAGCTTCATTGGCGCAATTGATCACCCCACCTCTGGAGCTGCTGTTTTTGAACGGCAGCTCACGGAGTAGAGTCTGCCAGAGTAGAGTCGACTGTAGGCCTCTAGTAAGAGTTTTCTCCAGATACTTTTCCGGAATGATAGCCTTTCTTAGCTCGGCAAGGGTTTCGCTGTAAGTTTCCCCAGTTGATGTACTGGGTGTTACTTCAGCGTCCCCGTGCCTTGACTTTTTCTTGGCGCTTTTTTTTTTGGGTTGAAGTGTTGCCCTCAGGTTTGTCACACATCGTTCTAAGGCGCTAGTTTTGGTCCATCCCGGGTATTCAATTTCCCTGGTATCTTCCATATCTGGTAGGCATTCCTCTATTCGCCACCTGGGAAAGCGCCCGATGGAGGACTAGCAATTCTACACGTGTGCTGTAACGCTACTTTGGTTTTTTTACGGGGGTTGGGAAATGCGCCTTCTAGATCTCGAGCGCCACCCTCTGGACCTACAAATAAAATCGTGCAATTGAAAAATAGTCAATCTAAGAACAATCCAATAAAACTTTGCCAAATAAAGACGTAACAACTTTATCGACATTCACTGTTTCGAATATTTTCCATTTAAAAGTTGACAAAACCTTGAAACTCCGCGCGGACATTTGAAGTTTAATGGATATGATAAGCCACTTTCGAGTTGCCAACTTTGAAATTCTAAGATCACAGATAGAGACGTACGGAGAATTCTCTAAAGTTTTACAGTCTCTGTTTGCTTTTCAGATAAGAAAACAAAAGCCGTAAGTTTTTATCATCATCCGTTCCGTATCTTGTTGTGCTTCAATAAAGCTCCCTCTGCATACATCTAATTTTTGCATGATGTAATCGGATCTTTTGTGTGGGTTGCAGAAGTGAAATGAGAGTTCATTGTTTTGATTACAATGTGGAAGGGTTCTAGAAAATAGATTGTCAATATTGCAAAGATGTTGACTAGTATAGTACAATATCTGATTATTATGATAATATATTTGAATTTTTTTCATCCAACATCAATGCGGTAGTAAAAGTACCCTGCACGAGTTTCACTACCACATGGTGCGTGACCGACAACTGCTGAAATTAATTAATTTATAACCAAATCACTTGCAAATATATTTAATATTTTATCGTTTTTTTGGCAATGATGAATTTACAAGTTAATTAAAATGATGATTCATTGTTGCTTGTTAATTAATCACTTCCCGAGTCATTTTTCATGCGATATTTGCACGTCAGGTTGTCTAAGCTGAACTTCCTCAGAATAATATAAAATAGGACCAGTTTGTTTCTTTTTTTTTCCCTGAAATAATTTTTGAAAAAAAAATCGTGCGATGATGGAATCAATGAAATTTTTTACGTAGCGCATCAACTTTCTTTTTCCGGTTACTCTAATTTGAAGCTTTTATACCAACTAGACGTCGTTTTCATTTTTCCACGCGGAAAAATCGTGCAAAAAACGAAAACTCCTTCGTATTATTTTTTCATTTAACATTATCCGATTCTTGTTATTGTTAAATACATTTCTCATTTGTCGAAGGCCCGTTTTTAGATTTAAACAAAACATTCTTTGTAAATAAGTCCTTTGACATTCTAATGGAATTTTCACTTCGGTTTTTTCATTTTGACGTAATGAAATTTTAAAATGAATAATGGGCATTCCAGATTTTGGAAGACGCCTTGGAGATGTTTTTCTTGTTATAAGACTTTATAACGATCTGGAATTATGCATTAATGCCGGAATACTACTTGTTGAAGTTGAAGTTCATTTGGTAAATTTGAAATATTTTGGCTTAGATTCAAATTATAAGTAAGTGTGATTATTATAATAATATTTTTGTATAGAATGGAATGATTAGACAAACAGTGAACTTTTTATTCAAAAGCTACTCAATCATTTTAGACTTATATTAAATTTGTATTATTTACAATAGTAATGCCACTATTGACGAGGGAATAATCGTCATTATACTCACGTAATGTCACAATCATAAAATTTCTTTTTAACATGAGACAGGACTTGTCAAAAGAAGCAAACTTCTCAAATAAGATGCCTGCGAAAACTCTAATTGATACGAAAAAGAAGCTGACATTCCAAAAAAGTGTAGTGAATCTCAAATTTCAATGGTTAATCAAATGTAAGCCCAAAAAAAAATAAAGGAAACATTTTATTTGAGAAATTAGCTTCTTTTCACTTATGTCTCGTTACAGGAAAAACCCTAACTTAAAATACATCCTGTATATAAAAAACTTACAAGTGTCTTACGTCTAGCTTCATTGAAGATCTCTTAAAAAAATAGATTAGTCGTAAATCGTAGATGAAATCGAGTATGCTACTCGCAATAATGGCTATATTATTCCCTCAGAATGTAATTCCCTGGTTGCTAGGCAGCCCCAATCGTGTGGAATTATCGTTATTCACCCATAGAATAATCATTTATACATACTTCCTTATATGTGAATTTCGTTTATTCAAGTTTATTTTTTTTCACAATTTGAAGAACGATAAAAAAATTACCAAACTTAAAAATATTGAATAATGAATCTTGAAGAACCTATGACAAAGAAAAAACAAATCGAAAAGAAATCAAAACATACAGTGAAAAGTTATAAAAGGTCTACTGTTGGACAAATTTTAAACTGTTTATTTCAATCAAGGTATATTGCACTACTTTTTCGTTATAAAAAAATGGCGAATTCTTATTAGCGATTTTTTTATTAAATAAATCACTACGCTACTGGATTCAAAGTGCCTCCGAATGTCAAAATTTCAACCAAATGTAATCATTGATAACAAAGCTACGACAACTGGAAATTTATAAATTCTCTAAGCTAACGGCCACAAAAGAACACCTTGCATCAACAGTTGCCATGAAAATTGGATTTGTCTTATAACCAGTAACTAAAAACTACAAATTGAATACCAAGATGTTCAAAATAACATTTATTTAATGAAATCACCGGAATTACATTCTCATTACAATCAAGAACTAGTGGATTTTTTTAATATAAAATAATAAAATTTTGGTTTGATAGGTTCAATATTGTTTGCTTTAAAAAATGAAAAAAATCAAACAAACCATGATTTAATATTTGTGCCAATAAATAGGTAATTTCACATTTCCGGTAACATGATTGGAAATCACGCAAATGATAAAAATAAAAAATGTTATAACATTGAAATCACTAAGTAATATTATTACCAGAAAAAGTTCAAAATTTAAAAATTATTGAATAACTTGACAAAACCAACGTCCATAATACAAGATAGTGTATCAAAAATGAAAGTGATTTAAAAAATGAAACACAAATTGATGAGCCTTCAAAAAATCACAAACCTAAAATTAGAAGTAAATCAAATTAAAACATTAAAAAGCATTAAAAAACCAACCAACAACAGTGACAGAAGCAGCACAGTGTGGAAGGTTAATAAAAATAAATATTTGAATCAAAAAATAGATTAGAAAGTGAGTAGAGTCATTTGGGATACGCCAAATCGCAAATTATGAGGACAAATAGTAAAAAAATATGTTAAATATGAGAGTGGAAGAGGAAATAGAAAAGTATCAAAAAATAAAGAGAATACTGTCAAAAAGAAAAATCCTGAAATAAATCAAATAATCAAAAACGTAAATACCTTCACCAGACCTACCCAAAAATCAATTCGTAAAAAAACTTGAAAATAATGAAATGAAGCTAAAAATGAGAACAAAATTTATGAAAAGGCCCTAAATTCAAATATAGATAGTTTAAAAAGAAACAATATACACAAATAAATTTGGAGCACAAATCAGAGCGTTAAAAAGCATTAAAAAAGCAACTATGTAGATAACGACAAATTAATATTGTTATATGATTCAAAACAAATTATTGTGACTGCAATGTAGAAGTATGTTGTTTGTACGTTGAACAATCACAAATAAGTGATAAAATTTTCTTGAAAAAAATTAATATCACAACTTTGAGAGGTTGAAAATTGGAATAGGTCGCATAGAAAGTTGAAAAAAACATATAAAATGTGCTCTATTGGAGAACGTATTCGAAAGATTTGAAAAGGGATGTCTAAAAAACGTTTTTGTACGGTAATTTTTATGAATCATAGTAAAAGACTTCCTTTTTTGTGTTTTGATTTAATCCCCAAGCATGGCATTCTTGACATCATATATACAGGGTGAAATATAATCATAGGCGTATGTTACATAACACTCCTTCTTGATCATACTTTTTTCATACTCAATTTCACTTTTCTGGTGTACATGGCCATCTCAACAGATGTCATACTAAATACATTATTACTCGTCCATTAGCCAAACAATAAAACTCTCACAATCCGATAAATCTTCGACTAAATCGCAATACCAGATATAGACCGGTGATACGACAACCCTCACCTTTCTACGTGCGAATTTTTCTGCCCCGAGCCTATAATCACCAAACGAAAGTGGCATTACCCGAAGTAGGAGATCACGAGTCTATATAAAGTGTAACGTACATTTTCTATCTCGTAACGTTTCGTCGTTTTGCGCGAGTGGTTTTTTTTTCGGTGTTGGGTCGTGAATTTTGTTTGTACGAGTGAGTGAGGAATAGAAGGTTAGTTCTGGGGTTTACTTATAAAACACTATTTTATCAAATGTTATCAAAAATTATAGTAAACATGGTGTCCCCACTCAAAACTTATAGAGTATATTGAGGAACCATAGAGAGGTAGTTTCAGATGTGACATTGAGGGCTACAAGATGTGTTCTTCGACAAAAATAAATTTTATTCGGAACATTCATTCCCAAAACTGCTAACTTTCCCCTATAAATGATTTAAAAAGAGTTTGTGAATACTAGTTGATTTGTTAATAGTTTGACGTATGAATTTTAGCTTTGAAGACTGGTGAACCAACTTTCTGTTTCACATTTGTGAAAAATTGAAAAGTGACCAATCAAAACTAACCCAAAACGGCAAAAAAATTACCAAAACTTGCCCAAATGAATCATAAATGAACTTAGACTGCCAAAACTGACAACCCATTTCGGTTAAAATTCCATACATTTTTATGTTATACTTCAAAAAATGAAGAAAAAAAATCCTATCAAAGAGAGAACATTGTTTATCCACTTTCATAATAATTATTGAGCTCCGTGCAAATAAAAAACTTCAAACTTAAAAAAATTCAGTAGAATTTGCGTTCTCAAAACAAAAGAAAAAACTTTATATATTTTTTTTTACTTAAACACCCTGTATTTGAGCCATCGATGTCATAACTCAATAAACTACTTCAGAACGATTTCTCAGTGAACTCTCTGACTACCTGAGTCAAAGATTTACGATTTGTAAAAGTATTTGACTGTATATACCTACATACAGGGTGAATGAAATAAGTGTGCATTTTGATATGTCTCAGAAATCACAATCATTTTAATTTTTTGTCTTTGACTCGAAAATGAACAGGTTCTAAAATATTCAATAAAATGCATTTGGGCCATTTCAACAGATCACCCTGTATCTTGCAAACTGAAAATAATTTTGCGACACAATGGATGTATGAGCAATGAGTTGAAATTATTATTTATTTAATAACAATTTTTTTGATTTCACATTATCAACTTCTTTTGACGAGTTCTACAAGCTGTTAAATTAGATGATCCTGTATATGTTGAAGAATAAAGAAATAAAAAAATTGAGGATTTGGAAAGGATGAATCAGTGAAATAGGAAACAAATGAAGCCATAAAACAATTAAATAATGAAAACATGAAAAAATAGGTAAATGGAAAAGGAAGCTATAAAAAATGCAGCAGTGATTAAATATAGAAATGACGTATCAAAAAAATAATAAAACAATGAAAACATAACAAAGAGACCAATAAAAAGATACACCTGTGAAGAAACGAATCAATGAGAGAACGAAGCAAGAGATAAGTCGATGAAAAAATTAAGTAGAAAATCAATAAACCAATAAATCATTGAAAACGTGATAAAGTAAATAAATAAAACAATAAAACAATGGAGAAATGAAAAAAAAATGAAGCAGTGAAACCTCGAGTGAAACAATGAAAACATAAAAAAGGAACAATAAAGGAATCCAGCAGTGACTCAAGCAATGGAGTGATAAAACTATTGAAAAATAAAACAATGAAAACATTACAAAGGAAGCAATACGAAGATGTAATTATAGTAGAGGAATGAATCAATGGCACAATGAATTAATGAGGAAATAGGACAATGATCAAATGAAAAATAAATAATAAACAAATGGGAAATCAAACAATAAAGTGTTTAAAACATAAATAGTAATAAACCAATGGAAAAAAAGCAATGAGAAAAATCTAGCAGAGAAGAAAGTCGATTAAAAATAAATCAGTTAATCAATGAACAATGAAGTATTGAAACCAGGCTAAAATTAGGCTGTTAATCAATGAAGCAATGAAGTACTGTAAACAATAAGAAAATTAATCAATGAAACTTGATCTCAAGCAATCAAAACACGTATAAAAAAGCAATAGAAAAATGCAGCTTCAAAAGATAAAACAATACAACAGAAAAGTGGTGAGAACATGAAAAAATAAAATGATGAGAAAATCTGAAAAAATAAGCAATAAGAAATTGCATCAATGAAGAAATGAATCTATAAAACAATGAATCAGTGGACAAATGAAGTAATGAGCAAATGAAAAGACTAGATAATGATAATGAAAGATGAAGATATAAAACAATGTAAAAACGAAGCAGTGAAGATATTGAATCGCTTAAAAGAGAAGCAGTTGATCAATTATGTATAGAAATGATGAATTGATAAAGCGATTCAGCAATGGAACAATAAGGACAAGAAAAAATGAAGCAGTTGATCAATGAAGCAATGAAGAATTGAAAATATGAAAAATGAAGCAACAAGCAAAGAAGCAAACATGAGGAATTAAAGCAAATAAAACATATTATACATCGTGCAATAAAAAAATGCAGGATGAAACAAATAAAACATTTTAACAATAATACAGAGAGGTAGTAAGAATATAATGAAGCAACTTTTTTCCCAATAAACTGACCTTGTACCAATTACTTTTTTTTAATACTCATTAAGTCAACTTAGAATTATCGTGAATCAAATTTAAGAGTGTTTAGTGTAAGATTTCAAATTCAGTACCGACATTAAAAAAAAAACAGATAATATACAGTCAATTTAGTGAAAGCGTAAATAATATGTAACTATATGGTTTCTTACCGTGTTTCGGCCATAAGTCCGGTCCTGTGTGATCCTGAATAACGCTCGGATCACACAAGAATAGACCTTTTTGTTCCAATGGACCAAAGTCGTCCCCCAGCCCTATAGTGGATATTTCCAAACCTTTTTGTCTGTTCTTCTTGTTCAATTTATTCTCCATCTCAAGTGAAACTGTCAAATTTCCGTTTGGCAAACGGGAATTATATACTAGCATCTACATTGAATTTCTGTTCAAAGTCACGCTAACGCCAATTTCAATGTGGCTGGTAGATTATTACCGTTTTCCAAGCGGAAATTTGACAATTCCACTTCGAAATAAAATTGAATGTAACTCAGGACCATTTTTCAGATAACCATGAGGAACTGTACAACATTTCTACCATTGCTGATGAGTTTATTTTTCAACGTAAAATGTTCACCCATCTCACAGCCCGGATACGAATCTTCACAATTTGTCGGCGCACAAAGTGTTCCTGCTGGCTACAAACCTCAACAGATTCAATATAAACCACAAGGTAATTCACATTAGTTTCAAGAATAGTAACGTAATTAAATTATCTGATCATATCAGCACAGCCAGCTAGACCAGTATACGAGGCCAAAGCCGAAGGACTCCAGTATTACTCCAGTCAGCAACCCCAACAAAAAGCCCCTCCTTCTATCCAAACTCCCGGATATGCTCCAGTGCGACAAGTGTTCGTCCCAACACATCAGGTGAGAGAAAAATGACAAACATCAATTAAAAATCACAAGCTTCATCAAAAGGGCAATATGTGACGTTCACCGATTAGGTACGTAAAGTTAACAGGTCGTAAAAGCAATCGAGGAAGGGTCGATTGAAGGGTCAATTAAACAATAAATTTCCACTTTGGAGCGGGACTGCGTCAAACTTCATGAATTATCCCCGAGTCACTCATTGTTTATTAATAAAAGTTGTTTGGAGCGTTTCAAGGGGGCTTTTATGCGGCGTCGTCGATATCGGTTTTTTGCCGGAGCAATTAGCAGGTGCTCGAGGGCCAGTAGAATGTACATTCACTTTATTTTGAGTGGTTGCTAAAAAAGAAACAAAAACAGAGTGCAAGAGGTTAAAATTGTTACATACAAAATAGGTTCCCACCCTTTTTGGTAATAGGTTTGTTCTTTTTATCTGTCAACTTCCTCCCTTTCCCAAGAAGCACAGATTTATTGTGCCAATATTGGAACAATATTCGAGATATATTGGCCCAAAAACATTTACTGATATTGGGCCAGTAAAAAATGTGGACATTGTGCAATATTGTTACAATCACAAATAGTAATATTACTGCAATATAGATTAACCGATGTTGGCTTTATATTTGACTATCAATATTGTTCTAAGATAGTGATGCTGATATTCTTCCAATGTCATTTATAAATTATTGGCCCAATATTTTGTTTGCTTATGTTGGCACAATATTCTATTTACTGTGTTTGCATAAACGGTGGGGCACAAACAATTTCTCACCCAGGTTTAAACAACATTTGACTTGCCCGAGCAAATTTCACCTGTGAAAAAACCTGGATGGGAAGTTTTTCGTACCCACTGTGTATACATATGCAGTAGGTACACCTTTCGAAGATTTGGAGACAGCTTTTTTTCAAGCTTGGGATTTTGCATTATAATGTTTAAACATTTCTCTCTCTTTAGCTCACTCTTTAGGAACACACGCATGTATTGCACCTTCAAGTTATGTGTTTCCGAAGCTTAAGTTCCCCAACTCAAATATAAAAAGGGCCTAAAACGCAATTAAAATCGTGAAACTGAATGAATGAAAGTGTAAATTTAAAGAAAAATAAACATTTAATATATTCCAACAATAAAAAAAATTAACATGTAATATATTCCATCATTCCAACAATAAAAAATAATATCATATTCGAATGAACATAAGGAACAAAATAAAGCAGTCTTCTATAAACAAAATAAACCAATCTTCTATACGCATATTAAATGGATGATTCAGTTCATGACAGTCTAATGCACATCACGACGCAAGTTGGATTGCCCTGAAAAAAAGAATGACATGCTTATTCCTCGGCTTATTCAAAAATAAATGGCTATTATTATTTTGAAGTATGTATGTTTTCTTGAAAAATGCAAAATGAATAATAAAACAATCAAGTATTGCAACACATGAATAATAAAGGGAAAAAAAGGGTTTAAAATGAACCAGACACTTGATAATTGGATATCTTGACAATAAAATGGTTTATCACCTTCTTAAATTTCAATGTTTGTAATACTGAGAATGAAAAGAAATAGGTATTAGACTAACCTGGCAATCTGGAGGTCCTCCCACCATCTCTATCCCCAGCTGTCGCTAATGAGATGCCCAAAAATTGGGTGGCCTCTAGGTCTGTTGTCGCTTCAAAATTAATTTTCACAGCATCTAAAATAAGACAAAAAAAACATTCCAAAACATGTGATAAAACGTAGCTCATTATCTACATGAATTTTTAGAAATTAAAATTAGTATATTTTGCAAAAGATGCGGCCTGTGGAAATACATAAAGTATCGGCCAAAAGTAGAGAAACCGTCGAAAATTGTGTGAAATTAGACCCTATCCCCTGAGTGTCGTGTCCTTTCACAAACAATCGTTTGATTTTGGTTAAAATCTACTTAATTTTATGATATTTAGAGGCATTTATTTTCAAAGTACCTGGTACCTTCCCCACTTATCAATCTTCAAAAACCAACCTGTCTTGTGGGGCTCTTTGAAAGCTTTTGACAAACTGAGTACCTACCTATTGCCAATTATTAATCTACACAGACATATTATTGACTTAATTTATCAAAGTTTAAATACACTTTTTCGTTATAAATGGAAACTAAATCAAATTACCAAAACCAACCTCTTAACCAAATTTTTATTCCATTTTCCCACAAGACAAATTTGTGATTTGAAAAGGGTTATTAAGGCCGGTTATGGAAGGGGGGACACGTGGTTGAGGTCATGAAAAACTAGCTTTTCACCTAAATCAATATCTGTGAAAACTTTTTCGCCATTGGGCATATTACGAGGCATATTATATTGACTGATTAAACAATATCGATGCTGAGATCGATGGATCACTCAAGAGATGAAATACTTGATGAATAAAACTCGGAATAAAATTTAGCAATTGCTTTTACCTTGTCTTTTACTATAATCGAGACTATAATACTATATAGGTATTTGTCAAGTGTTTATGAAGTGTATTGAGTCTATTCCAAAAAAATTCAAGGAAAAGCATTTGCTTGCTTTTATTCATGAGGCTAAATCGAGGGCTAAATGTAATGATTGTAAACAGGAAGTTTAGTGAGGGTACTTACCAGTGCAAAAATTAGATGATGGAAATTGATAATACAGCTAGTGGTTAGTCTTTGGCACTTCACAGAATATTTGGAGCTCTATATGAGAATAAAACCACGTAAAACACGACGAAACTGAATACTGAATGCCCGGTAAAAACGCAGTAAATTGTATAACATAATACAAAAAGAGAGGTTATGTTATGTGTTGGCGGTTGGCGTCCTCGTCCTCATGCGTGCGTCTTCTCTTGAGAGCGATGTTGTCAGAGCTAGAAATATGATCGAGTGATTTGAAATCTTCTGTGATCAGATATTTCAAACCACTTTATTTGATCGAGTTGACCAATACTAAAATTGTGCATTATTGAAAAAATAAGGAATATGATTCACAAGCGATATGGTATCTTCTTATTAGTCTTATGAAAGTAGTCTCCCGGGAAACTTTTAAAGAGGATATGAGTATTTGGCAACAGTGCCAATTTTTGTATTAGGAATAAAAAACATGTAAAAACATTGACAACATAACAACATTCAATTAAATTAACCTTGGACAAAATAGGTAGCAAAATTTGGCAAAGCTTTCTAAACGGATTATGTGGAAATATAATACATACTGACAAGATGACAAGTACCTATCTTATTCTATAAAAAGTAAATCGTAGCCGTAGCCTACAATTTTCCAAGCGTGTAGGATTGTAGGTATAGGTACCTAGGTACTCGGTAAAACAGGTTCTCGTTTACTAGGTACATAGGTATTCAAATTCATACATACCAAATTTGGCATTATATAGACGCATTATTTTGCAAATATGAATAATATTGTCTGTTTGAAAACACAATTTCTTGAAAGAAGTCTGCTACAGAACCGGTACCTAAATGTAGTAGGTATAGTAGCCTAGGTAGGTAGGTATATTAAGAAATGATAAGAGCTGGTCCAAAAAAATATGAGCACTGTGAACAACTATACCTACGTAAGTAGAGGTACTTGAAAAACATTAAAATTATAAACATTCATAGGTATTATGTCCAGTCCCAAAGGCAAAACTAACACGTTGTTGACGAGATAGGTACCTACTACTCAGTTACCTCCCATACGACTGCTACTCATACCGCACATGATCTACCTACCTAGGTACAGCTTTCGTATCGTCTTGTGTAAATGGGATTTTGTTCATACCTACACCAATCAGAGAGTGATGAAAAAAAAATCCAAACGATATTGCTCCTCTATACAGGGTGTTTATTAATTGAATGCCGATACTTGAGGGTGATAATCCTTGCATGATTTTAAGACAAAAAGTTCATATGGACATGAGTCCGCAAAAGCCTAGATTTTAATATACAGGGTGTTGAAATTTAAAAAAATAAAAAAAATATCATTACTCATTCATCATACTATTCCAGATATATTTTTGAAATTTGGTACACGTCTTCTATGCATCAATATGCATGGGAATGTTAGAGAGGGCGCCACTGATTTAAAAATATTGGAAGACACAGCCACACAGCAGGGAGTCAATGCCTCGGTAAATGCAATTAAGTAGATTTTATTTTTCTAAGCGATAACCATGCGCCGAACGAAAAAAAATCAAGAGAACAAATTGGCTCAGAAATAAATAGAGATTTCAAAAATAGTTTTTATTTTGAAAGAGAGCAGTGCCGTACAAGTTTTTTCTCCAAAAAAATTGAGTGCAAAACCCGTACGGACGCCACTGGTAAAAATAATAAAATTGTTTGTACATCACAAAATGCATATTGTTGCATGAAAGACGTGTACCAAATTTCATAAAGATATCTGGAAAAGTCTCAATGTAGTTATAAAAAATTCATTTATTTTTTAAAATTTCAACACCCTGTATCTTGAAAATTAGGCTCTTGCGGACCTCTGTCCATATGAACTTTTTGCCTTAAAATCATTCAAGGATTATCACCCTTAAGTATCGGCATTCAATTAATAAACACCCTGTATACCTAATAGAAACTTCAACAATGGCCAAATAAAACGGAACAATATTGGTTTTGTATTGTATTATTCAGTAAATCAATTATTGGAAAATGTTGGATGTTACGATATTGGTCCAATATTATTTATTCGTGAATTTATAATATTGGTAGAACAATATAAAGATAATATTGTAGTGACATTGTTTTTTCATATTGGTGCAATCTCAACATTTAATGTTGTGGCAATATTGAGAAAAAAATGTAGTTTTCTAACCAATATTAGCCAATATAGCTAATCCTTGTTATTGTCTATATCTAGTGAGTCAATATTGGCTTGATATTTTCGGACAATATTGTATTTGCCAATATATACACAACATTGTATCAATATTGGGAATTGGTTGTGATAACGATGACAATGAATCAATATAGGACCAAGATAAAAACAGTGTTTGGCCAAGATTCTGTGCTACTTGGATTGTGGTCATGTGATATTCCTTGTTTTGTTTTGATTGATGTCGATACACTGTATGTGTTCAATAATATTTTTGCTGTAATAATCTTCACTTTACCCTTGATCAGATTGGCTAAAGGTTGCTGAAAGAGAGAGATAGATCAATAGGATTATTTTCCTTTTCAACTCTCTCTATCGGTTCAACCAATATAATAAGTGAATGTGAAAAGGTTACAATAACTCTAATTCCGTATAACAGAAATAATAATAGACTATCGTGATCACGAATACGAACAAATTTCATCTGATCTATCAGAATATTACGGTGCATTTGACAGAAAAATATCCTTCGATTAATCAATAAGGATAGGAATGAGCCATCCTGTATATGAGTTGGTCTTGACTTTTGTTGACTATTGGCAATTTTCATTGACTTAACGTACTAAATTACCAGACGATTTTCATTGATCACCGTTGATCTTCTTTCATTGCTTCATCTTGTATTTCATTTATATTTTCGTTGACCTTTTTTAATCTGCATTATTTTACCATCGATGTTCATTTCTTACCAACGATCTTCATTGATTTATTTACCGTCAATTTCCATCGAACATAATTCACTGACTCTTGTCAATATTCATTGATTACCGTCGATTTTCATTCATTGTTCAATCTCGTTTTTTAATTAGTCTACCGTCGATTTTCATTGATTACCAGACGATTTGCATGGACTTTTGTAAATAATTCATTAATTGCTTAACGTCGTTTTTTATCTACCTCTAAATTTATTGACTTTTTGAAATGTTCATTGAATTACCATAAATGTTCATTGATAACCTGTCGACTTTCATAGAGTTCCGTCGATATTATTGATTGATCAACGTCGATTTTCATGGACTTTTGTCAATATTCATTGATTACCGTTGATTTTCATTCACTGTTTATTCGTTTTTTCCATTTCTACATTGGTTTACCGTCGATGTTCATTGATTAACTTACTGTCCAGCTTTCATCGACTATAATCCATTTACTTTTGTCAATATTCATTGATTACCGTCGATTTTCATTCATTGTTCAATCTCGTTTTTCGTTAATTTTTATTTTGAATTTTTGTTTATTTTAATTAGTCTACCGTCGATTTTCATTGATTACCAGACGATTTGTATGGACTTTTGTAAATAATTCATCAATTGCTTAACGTCGTTTTTTATCTTCCTCTAAATTCATTGACTTTTGGAAATGTTCATTGAATTACCATAAATGTTCATTGATAACCTGTCGACTTTCATAGAGTTCCGTCGATATTATTGATTGATCAACGTCGATTTTCATGGACTTTTGTCAATATTCATTGATTACCGTTGATTTTCATTCACTGTTTATTCGTTTTTTCCATTTCTACATTGGTTTACCGTCGATGTTCATTGATTACTTTACTTACTGTCCAGCTTTCATCGACTATAATTCATTTACTTTTGTCAATATTCATTGATTACCGTCGATTTTCATTCATTGTTCAATCTCGTTTTTCGTTAATTTTTATTTTGAATTTTTGTTTATTTTAATTAGTCTACCGTCGATTTTCATTGATTACCAGACGATTTGTATGGACTTTTGTGAATAATTCATCAATTGCTTAACGTCGTTTTTTTATCTACCTCTAAATTCATTGACTTTTGGAAATGTTCATTGAATTACCATAAATGTTCATTGATAACCTGTCAACTTTCATAGAGTTCCGTCGATATTATTGATTGATCAACGTCGATTTTCATGGACTTTTGTCAATATTCATTGATTACCGTTGATTTTCATTCACTGTTTATTCGTTTTGCCATTTCTACATTGGTTTACCGTCGATGTTCATTGATTAACATACTGTCCAGCTTTCTGCGACTATAATTCATTTACTTTTGTCAATATTCATTGATTACCGTCGATTTTCATTCATTGTTCAATCTCGTTTTTCGTTAATTTTTATTTTGAATTTTTGTTTATTTTAATCAGTCTACCGTCGATTTTCATTGATTACCAGACGATTTCCATAGACTTTTGTAAATAATTCATTAATTGCTTAACGTCGTTTTTTATCTACCTCTAAATTCATTGACTTTTGGAAATGTTCATTGAATTACCATAAATGTTCATTGATAACCTGTCGACTTTCATAGAGTTCCGTCGATATTATTGATTGATCAACGTCGATTTTCATGGACTTTTGTCAATATTCATTGATTACCGTCGATTTTCATTCACTGTTTATTCGTTTTGCCATTTCTACATTGGTTTACCGTCGATGTTCATTGATTAACTTACTGTCCAGCTTTCATCGACTATAATCCATTTACTTTTGTCAATATTCATTGATTACCGTCGATTTTCATTCACTGTTTATTCGTTTTTTCCATTTCTACATTGGTTTACCGTCGATGTTCATTGATTAACTTACTGTCCAGCTTTCATCGACTATAATCCATTTACTTTTGTCAATATTCATTGATTACCGTCGATTTTCATTCATTGTTCAATCTCGTTTTTCGTTAATTTTTATTTTGAATTTTTGTTTATTTTAATTAGTCTACCGTCAATTTTCATTGATTACCAGACGATTTGCATGGACTTTTGTAAATAATTCATTAATTGCTTAACGTCGTTTTTTATCTACCTCTAAATTCATTGACTTTTGGAAATGTTCATTGAATTACCATAAATGTTCATTGATAACCTGTCGACTTTCATAGAGTTCCGTCGATATTATTGATTGATCAACGTCGATTTTCATGGACTTTTGTCAATATACATTGATTACCGTTGATTTTCATTCACTGTTTATTCGTTTTTTCCATTTCTACATTGGTTTACCGTCGATGTTCATTGATTAACTTACTGTCCAGCTTTCATCGACAATAATCCATTTACTTTTGTCAATATTCATTGATTACCGTCGATTTTCATTCATTGTTCAATCTCGTTTTTCGTTAATTTCTATTTTGAATTTTTGTTTATTTTAATTAGTCTACCGTCGATTTTCATTGATTACCAGACGATTTGTATGGACTTTTGTGAATAATTCATCAATTGCTTAACGTCGTCTTTTATCTACCTCTAAATTCATTGACTTTTGGAAATGTTCATTGAATTACCATAAATGTTCATTGATAACCTGTCGACTTTCATAGAGTTCCGTCGATATTATTGATTGATCAACGTCGATTTTCATGGACTTTTGTCAATATACATTGATTACCGTTGATTTTCATTCACTGTTTATTCGTTTTTTCCATTTCTACATTGGTTTACCGTCGATGTTCATTGATTACTTTACTTACTGTCCAGCTTTCATCGACTATAATTCATTTACTTTTGTCAATATTCATTGATTACCGTCGATTTTCATTCATTGTTCAATCTCGTTTTTCGTTAATTTTTATTTTGAATTTTTGTTTATTTTAATTAGTCTACCGTCGATTTTCATTGATTACCAGACGATTTCCATAGACTTTTGTAAATAATTCATTAATTGCTTAACGTCGTTTTTTATCTACCTCTGAATTCATTGACTTTTGGAAATGTTCATTGAATTACCATAAATGTTCATTGATAACCTGTCAACTTTCATAGAGTTCCGGCGATATTATTGATTGATGAACGTCGATTTTCATGGACTTTTGTCAATATTCATTGATTACCGTTGATTTTCATTCACTGTTTATTCGTTTCTTCCATTTCTACATTGGTTTACCGTCGATGTTCATTGATTACTTTACTTACTGTCCAGCTTTCATCGACTATAATTCATTTACTTTTGTCAATAATCATTGATTACCGTTGATTTTCATTCACTGTTTATTCGTTTTTTCCATTTCTACATTGGTTTACCGTCGATGTTCATTGATTAACTTACTGTCCAGCTTTCATCGACTATAATTCATTTACTTTTGTCAATATTCATTGATTACCGTCGATTTTCATTCATTGTTCAATCTCGTTTTTCGTTAATTTTTATTTTGAATTTTTGTTTATTTTGATTAGTCTACCGTCGATTTCCATTGATTACCAGACGATTTGCATAGACTTTTGTGAATAATTCATTAATTGCTTAACGTTGTTTTTTTATCTACCTCTAAATTCATCGACTTTTGGAAATGTTCATTGAATTACCATAAATGTTCATTGATAACCTGTCGACTTTCATAGAGTTCCGTCGATATTATTGATTGATCAACGTCGATTTTCATTTACTTTTGTCAATATTCATTGATTACCGTCGATTTTCATTCATTGTTCAATCTCGTTTTTCGTTAATTTTTATTTTGAATTTTTGTTTATTTTAATTAGTCTACCGTCGATTTTCATTGAGTACCAGACGATTTGCATGGAATTTTGTAAATAATTCATTAATTGCTTAACGTCGTTTTTTATCTACCTCTAAATTCTTTGACTTTTTGAAATGTTCATTGAATTACCCTAAATGTTCATTGATAACCTGTCGAATTTCATAGAGTTCCGTCGATATTATTGATTGATCAACGTCGATTTTCATGGACTTTTGTCAATACCTATTCATTGATTACCGTTGATTTTCATTCACTGTTTATTCGTTTTTTCCATTTCTACATTGGTTTACCGTCGATGTTCATTGATTAACTTACTGTCCAGCTTTCATCGACTATAATTCATTTACTTTTGTCAATATTCATTGATCACTGTCGATTTTCATTAATTGTTCAACCTCGTTTTTTGTTACCTTCTATTTTCACTTTTTGTAGATGTCGTCTGCAAATTTAATTGATTGATTACCGTCGATTTTCATTGACTTTTGTCAATATTCATTGATTATTATCGTTGATTTTCATCCATTGTCTAACTCTAATTTTCATTATCTTCTATTTTCATTGACTTTTGTCAATCTTCATTGATTTACCGTCGATGTTCATTGATTACCAAATTTAATTGACTCACTTACAGACAATGCTGAAATGGATAAAAAACTCAGGCAAACCCTGGGGGACAAACCCTCAACTGTGATTCTTTGGGCAGAGTGAAACTCACTTCGACTCTGATTACAACTGCCGAGTTTCAAGCCTCTTTGGTCATTCCGTGTAATTATGACTGCTTGTCATTTTCTTTGTAATTTTTTTTTTGATTAATAAATAATTACCTGGAAGAGTTGACTTCTCCAAACTTAGAGGATAGGATGAGGGCCAGAAGATCTTAAAAATGGACCATTACTCAATCGTTTCAACCAGGATTTATTCTACACGAACATTTTTTTTTTGGTAAAGTGGACCTTGATTTTTTTCTCAGTGTAGTTTTTTGCGAAGGAAATAATTGAGCAGCCATTTTTAAGCAGAAAATGTAGGTTCTCTTGTTAAAATCCGCAAAAGTGAACCGTTTTCGAGATATTTTGTTTATTTTCAAGGTTTTGGTATTCGATGCTGCACCCAAATTATATTCGAATAACTTTGAATAAAAAAAAAATGTTTTTTTCATGATGAAAATTTGGCCAGTAAATTGGTAGTTATCTAATTTTGTGGGTTGACATATAAAGCTGTTACTAAACCGGAAGAGAAATAAATAAGTTATAAAAGAGTTATATGAAAACAGTTTAGAATGTCCACCATTTACAAATATTTATACGTAGAAGAAAATCGAAATATACTCTTTGCATAACTTCTTGATCACCTAACAATTTAGAAAACTATTTTTCTACCAAACTCTACACTGAGAAAAAAGTGATCCATTTTAGAGCATCAGAAGTCCATTGTGGAGCGCCCTTTAACGATCACAATGAAAATTTTCATATTTCGCATCCCAAAAAAATCCCGGGTAACAATTTTAGAAGTAAAAATTTAAAAAATGTACAGGGTGTTCACGTATATTTTGGCCAATAGATATCTTCGTTAATATTAACCCTAGAGACTGGTTCAAATGGGCAAAGTTCAGTACTTTTCCAGAATTTTCAGAATTTGTTATCAGAAAAAACAATTGAGCATCGGAAGTCAAAAAAATTGAGGCTTCCTATCTTTTTTTTAATGGGACACCCTATATTATTCCTTAGTTCGATAGAGAATTCTTTCCTGATTGCAAATATATTAGGGTTGAGGGTGTTATATCTGACGGTTATGAAGATATTAATATTTATCTATACAAGGAATAATGATAAACTGGACAGAGGGTGATGATTAGTAGAGACCAGCCAACTACTCCAACCAATTTTTTTGTCTTCTGATGCTCAATTGTTTTTTCTCATAACAAATTCTGAAAATTTAGAAAAAATACTTCAACTTTGCCCATTTGAACCATTGTCTAGGCTAAATATTAACGGAGATAGCTATTGGCTAGAATAAACGTGAACACCCTGTACATACTTTTTGACAAATTCGATTTTTATTTTTCAACCAACCTCTGTAACTAGGAAAAGGTGCAGTTCAGGAATGAGCTATGTTGCTTTTAATTGGCTTATTCTGATCTCAGTATAACAAAATCCTTTGGAAAAATATACAATAATGCAAACGTAACCTCACTAAATCATTTTTTTTTTTCAAATAATCCAATGGCATTCCAAATAGATTCTACACACTCAATTTGAACAAAATACTGCAAGAGATTATGATTCTATGCAAACCTAACCTCACTTATTCCGAACGAAATTTGAGAAACATAACCTCACTAAATCAAAAATCCATTTTTGAATATAGCCCGTGGAAAAATAACGAAATTATGCACTTGTTTTTGACGCAAATGAATAATAGATGATATTTCAAGATGTATTACCTATCATATTATAGTTGATTTTGTATAGCTTTTTTTTGCTAATAAACTATATTATTATTATATTGCTATACATTACGTTAAACCACATGTATTCAAGAAATAGTCTTGTGTCGCCCTCTATCACAAAAAGGTACACATAATTTTACTGCCCAGACATAGTCCCTCATTTTTCTCATTCATCTTTTTCCCATGCATTTTCTTGAATTATCAATAATGAAGTGAATTTATGCTTTGATCCTTAAAAAAGTTGTGATATTGCTGAAGTTTTTCAGGGCGATTGTTTATGTTTCACTTAATTAAAGTTGATTTTAGTTCTACAAATTTGCCAAATTTCATTGAAGACCAAAAGATTTTACACAACATGATTCTTTTCGAATTGAGAACCCTGTATATTTTTGGCAAGATCAATAGATACTTTTCTTCTGATTCAAAATATAGCATGTTCCATTAAAAAAATACCATCTTGTTTTTTTTTTTTTTTTCTATGCATTTTGGTAATTCTTAGTTTATTTTTATTTTTTGTAAAACCAAAAATAACTGATATGCTGAGTAAAATATAAACAATTACCCTGTACAATCCTTGTTCATAGGTCATAATGCAGTCACGTACTTCAAAACCCATTCAACTGTCTGCTCTATACAGGGTGTTTCAGCATAACATGCTAATAATAAAGGGGGTGATTCTTGGGCTCATTTTAAGAAAAAAAATTCATATGAAAGTATGTCCTAAACGCCTTAACTTTTGAGATACAGGGTGTCAAAGTTTTAAAAAATAGATACTTTTTTTACAATAACTTTGTCATTACTGTAGATATCTTTATGAAATTTGAGTCATGTATTTTAGGCATTAATACTCATTCTTTGACGCATCAACAATTTAATTATTCTGACCAGTGCCGTCCATGCGGGTTTTGGTTTGCATATTTTTTGGGAAAAAAGTTAAGGCGTTTAGGACATACGTTCATATGAATTTTTTTTCTTAAAATGAGCCCAAGAATCACCCTCTTTATTATTAGCATGTTATTCTGCAAACCCTGTATAGACGTCACATATACATCAACTCCTAATCCGTAATCCCTATCAGCTCCAAATGATCATCCTCATCATCGAATTGTCTAATTCCAAATGGAGGTCTTTTCATTACGCACAGACTCATGCCAATAATTCCTAATGAAAATCACGAGTGGGGTAATAAATTTGTGTTCATTATTTCCAGGTCACGAGAGGTGGATTGAGGGCCAATATGGCCCTCTTTATTCGATGAGTGTATTATGGAGAGTATTCATTAACTTTTTTGGGTTGTGAGGTGTTTTGTGCTGTTGATTGACAGTAATTGAGTTTTCCAGAGTGCCCGTTGAATTGTGATGTTTGACGCTTTGATGGATGTTACTAGAGTTGTCATTAATCTTCTATGATCGTATACACAGGGTGTCTCAAAATTAGACGTCAATATTTTAACCACGTATTCTATACGCCCCAAAATAGAAATAAAACTTCATATAAGCTAGTATTCACAAACTCTTCGTTTTCAAGATACAGGGTGTTGAAGGTGAAGACCTGATGACGGTTTTTTTAGATATTTTCGAAACCTGTTATAGGAAAATTGAGTAAAATTTGGTACAGTGACTAGACTTTTCAAACTCTATCAAATGAACAAAAAGTCATCATTGTATACCCTTTATGAGTGGGATATACAGGGACGAGTTTGAGAAAAATGGGCCCCAAATTTGTTGGTTCTTGATGTTTAGTAGTTTTGCCTACAAATTTGGAAAATCTAGAGTTTTTCACATACATGACGTATTCTTGTTGTAACTCGCTGAGATGCGCCATTTTCAGGAAAAACGCATTTGAAAATCTTTTTACACACTGATTTTAGTGAACAAATGTCGCGTGCATCTGACTAGGCTATCACAGGTAAACCCGTACTTTCGCTGAGAGTTTTGATATACAGGGTGTCCCAGCAAGGGTGGCCACCGGCCATATCTCGGAAACTACCGGACCTAAAAGTTCAGGAAAAAAAATATGATCACTAAAGTGGCCACGAGAAAATGCTGGAAAATATTTTTAACTTCGAAATTTTGCCGCTAGGGGGCGCAATCAAAGCTTAAATATTAAAATTCGAAATTTCTCCGGAAATTCTCAGATTGAGGTATATCTTTATCAACATGGTTAGAAAACCTAGACACTTTCACGTCTTTTTGGTACAGGGCTCATTGGCGTACCGATCTTCGTGTGAGTAGGGGAAGGTAGTGAAAGTGTAATTGTTCAAGTGGCTGTAATTTATAAACGACTTGTCTGATTTTGTTGCGTATAGGCTTGTTTGGAAGATAAATGTGAGTACTTTCGTACATCGTATCCAGTGATGCGTGATTGTCTCCAGAAAAGTTGCTAGAAGGGGTAACTTGAATTAAAAACAGTGTTTTTCATTTTACCGCAAAAATTTAAATGGTATGGTATAATTCTGATAATAATAACTAGTCCAAATTATGTAAAATTTAATGTTTTGAGGTTTTTAAGGTTTTTTTTTTTTTTTTTTTTAAGGTTTTTTCTTGTAAATTTAATCTTCGTTTCGATTCTGTTATCAGAATTATACCGTACCATTCAAATTTTTGCGGTGAAACGAAAATAACAGTTTTTAATTCAAATTACGCCTTCTAGCAACTTTTCTGGAGACAATCACGCATCACTGGATACGATATACGAAAGTACTCACATTTATCTTCCAAACTAGCCTATACGCAACAAAATCGGACAAGTCGTTTATAAGTTACAGCCACTTGAACAATTACACTTTCACTACCTTCCCCTACTCACACGAAGATCGGTACGCCAATGAGCCCTGTACCAAAAAGACGTGAAATTGTCTAGGTTTTCTAACCATGTTGATAAAGATATACCTCAATCTGAGAATTTCCGGAGAAATTTCGAATTTTAATATTTAAGCTTTGATTGAATTTCGAAGTTATAAATATTTCCCAGCATTTTCTCGTGGCCACTTTAGTGATAATTTTTTTTTCCTGAACTTTTAGGTCCTGTAGTTTCTGAGATATGGCCGGTGGCCACCCTTGCTGGGACACCCTGTATGCAATTTTGTTTGTAATATGATTTTCAAATGCATTTTTGTCGAAAATGGTGCGTCCCAGCGAGGTAAGAGAAAAGTACCTTAGTTTACAGAATTTCAACCAATTATCTTCACAGGTTTCGAGAATATTCACGAAAAACCGTCATCAGGTCTTCACATTCAACACTCTGTATCTTGAAAATGAAGAGTCTGTGGATACTAGTTAATATGAAGTTTTATTTTGAGGTGTAGAATACGTAGGTTGAAATATTGACGTCTAATTTCAGGACACCCTGTATATAGGTTCACGACAATATGTTATTGAGAAAATTTTATTGGGTCCTTTTAAAAAAAAAATGTAAATTATGGGACTGGAAAACCTTTCGATGTTTATAAACTTTGTTGCCATTCCAACAAAATTGTGAATAATGCACAAATGTTATGGTAATTGTTCACTTTCCAGTCAAAATAAAAGAAATAATTCGGTTTTGCGTTAAAAAAACAATATTCGCGTATTCGTGATTTTGCAACCGATGAGATAGGGGAGAAAGTTGCGCAGAAACAACGACTCAATGCAGACTGGCTCCGACAGGCTAACTGACAAATTAATAAATGTGTCAACTATGCTCCTTTCCGTTTTTAATTTGTGAATGCTCTTCAAAAAAATATTGTTCTTTGAACATCCGTAAAGTGTTTTTTTCGCCCTTGAAGCATATCCGTACTCCGCCTTGCGCTTTTTTTGTAGTCAATCAATATTTCCTTAACTGAAACCAATAATTATTCGCGGAAGACTCAGGTACCAATGAAAATTCATGCCAAATCTCCCACTTAGTGGAGGGGGAAATGAGCCGCTTCTACCTGGGATAAAATCATTTTCAGATCGTGAGCACTTGATCGTCAGCGACGATCCGTATAAGTTCAGACGAAACTCCTTTTTTATCTTTTTCGCCGTCTCCGACTATTTTCTACATACGACCACGAGATCGGACTTTTCGTCGTTTTGGGATCCAAAATTCTCTCCCCATAAAAGCTCACTTAATCAACAGGGCAGGGTGAAAAACAGACTACTTCTGAGATTGGTCCTAGTTACAATAGTTTAACGACGGTCTGAAAAAAAGGACGATTTTTCTGGAAATCCTCTTTTTTTCATTTAAGAGATTTTGTACTATATTTCATTAACTCAAATTCAAGGGTAGTGGGGTCGAATATTCATCAGTCCATTCTAGATCGCTTTTTTTCACCATCGCTGAACGCCTGTTTTATTTTTTCCACTGTCTAAAAGCTATCCAAAAGGAGCTTGTGCTCCATATTACATAAATCCATGAGGTGGCGCCCGAAAATGGTTTAAAAAATCTTCAGAGAAACCCGGAGTGCAGTGAATAAAAGTAAATCGTATGACAAGTAAATCAACAGAATCGATTTTACTTTCAACAATACTTTTCAGTTCTCCAAACACATGATTTATGACAGATAACAAAAATAATAAAAAAAATACCCTGGAATGTTTGGGCATTATTGTGGACCGGTAATAAAACAAATTGGGACAGCAACCTTTGTACCTAACCTCGCAGAATCAGTTATAATATTAGCAAGTAGTGACATTTAAGGATGACCAGTAAGTCATTTGGGTATTCAGGGTTGTTTTGTCGCCGATAGCGTAAGGCGCATGCGTTCTTACCAGGGCAACTGACAAGCAGTGCTGCGTTCACGAGTGTACTTCTATCCTTGTCTAGCTGAAAGTAGAACAAGGATAGAGCATAACGTTTTTTGTGCTATGTGAATGCGGAAGAGATGTCAAGCTTTAGTTGTGTACCACTGTATCAACAAATATGTTACTCAATTGAATCTCTCTATTTCGGAGGTAATAAAAAATATTGTCACATGTCATAACTCAGAATCAAAACTGGCAAGAGTTTGACATTTTCATCCACCAGTTGTCCTGACATATGCGCATGTGCGAAAAGCAACCCTATTACAAAACGTGGTGGCAAAATCCACCATGAATCATGAAAAAAACCACATGTCTTTCTCGTGAAAAAATCTGTTAGTCAGAGCATTGTGTATACAGCATAAAATTTTTTTTTGCATATCCTCCAACTACCCGGAAATTTAAAACTTTCTAAACAGCATATTGTTATGTCTTGAAAATGCACAACTTTTCTCTAATTTAGCCATCTTTGTATCTCTTATGGTTTCCAAGATCCCCATTCTTATCTTGGACATGATGTATCCTCTTCTGAGTTAGGTCAGATTCTTTGTGCTTATATGCGCGAAATTTATCATCCTCAATAACATCAATCAATAGAGAGTTAACCCAGCCACAAGTCTCATTTTCCCTAACACAAAACCCATTTTCCCAACAAAGTCTCCATAAAACATCAAGCGTAACAGAATTCGTCCAAGCATATCAACCAAGAAACAAAAAGTACTTCTCCGGCACTTTGCATATATTATCTCCGATTTCCCGAGCACTCTTTTAGGATCTTCAAATGAATAACTACTTCACGGCAAGAAAGTGATCGTGACAGACAGTAAACTATTGACTTTCGTTCGTTTGCGATTTTCCTTTTTCGTCTTGTTGCATGAATGTCTATTATCAGCTGGTGGATGGTGATTGCTTTAATTACCCTACTTGGTGAGATGTTTTTATGGCTGTGAATGCGATGGAATGCATTTATGATGAAATTTTTAGACCAGGTGATTGACACCGAATCATTTCTACTGAAGAGCTTGTCCTGGCTGAATCATCATAGATGGAGCCATGAAATTTTGAAGAGATGTTCTGCTAAATATTTCTAGGAGGGTGAAAAGGGTGCGGGTAGGAGAAATCATCAACTTGAAACTTCATATAAATAATCTTGAATGAAATTCATTAAACACATATTTCGTTATTTTTTCAAATTCAACCCCTAAGCGGGTCAAAGTCAAAGAGATGAGGTGAGGGTGAGAGAAATCATTGATTGATATAACAATATGTATTTTCGGTAACATCATCTTGAAACTACGTATAAATAATCTTTAATGAAATAGATTAGATACATGTTACGTTATTTTGCAAAATTCAGCCCCTAAGAGGGTCAAATTCCGATTCAAAGGAGTGGGTGGAAAAAATCGATAATTGATGAAAGATTATGTATTATTGTTAATATCATGTTGAAGCTTCATATTAACAATCTGGAATGAAATTGATTAAACACATGTATCGTTGTTTTTTGAAATTCAACCCCTAGGGGGGACAAAGTCGAGCTCAAAAAAATTCATATCAGCTCAAAAGTGGTGCACACTTTAATTGCCCAATTGGCTCCAGTAAAATCCTCAATAATCTTCTTTATTTTCTTATTTATGAGTGAATAAACTAAACATTGTATTTGTAGGAAAAATATAGAACTCAAGAAAATGGAAAACCCAAAATGCCACATATCAACTTTGGTGAGGAAACTGGAATGTTTCAACCCTTTGGAGATCACTTGAAAATGGTTCATTACTCACAAAATAAGGTCCCATTTCACAAATTCATCTCTCAGTTGGCTTAAGCCCCTTGAAGACAAAAGTTTAGTGATCTTGGACAAAAGAACACATCTTTCTTTAAAGGCCTTACTCATTCAATTTCTTGTTTTTTTCATGATCTTATATATTGCACTCATTCTCCAATGGACACGACATAAATGCTCAACTGAAGTTCTGGATTCCATAAGGGGAAGCGATTGAGATAAACCAACACATGTGATCAGTTCAATCGTTTCGCCATGTCTAATCACGTGTAGTTTGTTCACTTTTGGTTGTAAATAGAGTGTATAAGTGACAAACTAGACTTCTTAACCTAATTTAACCTGACAAATTCATAAATTGTTCAATCCATCTTTAAAAGTTTCTGTGGAATAGTTAGGGTGGCTGGTGTATGAGTGCTGCGGAGCTGCAGAACACACCTGATTTCAAAAATTTGATTTTTTTTGTATAATTGATAAATGTTACAAATAATCAATTCCAGAGATCCTTCAAGTCTTTGTATTGACTTGTTTTACTGCATATTTCTGATGCAGAACACATCGCTAATCATGTCACGCGCCGTCATTGAATGACCTCATAGAAAAAAATCGAGCGGTTATCTAAAGTGGCCATTCTGAAGATCCTCTCCTACTTATCCACAGTTCTGTCTCACTTGCACATAGTCCTGCTGGAAGATGAGTGGATCCTCATTGAAAGCAAAGTTTCCATTGACCATCGACTTTCCACCTCGTTAATCAAACGATTATTATTCTTTCACCTAGCATTTCCAAATAAATTATACAATCACTTGATGTTTTGAGTAGAGCAATGAACACCATTTTGGGTGTCTTGACAAGCTGTTGTATTAACAGGAATGACAGGACGGCAGTTGTGGTCAGGGTCTTCACCCTGCTCAAAGGATTGTGGATGAAGTTTTTATGTACGGTTCAGACGCTGTGTACGCTATCATTATTTTATTTGCCACAATTTATTTGTCACCCACTCACGAGTTCATAACTAATGTGAAGAATATTCAAATCCCCTTTCTCTGCAACAAAAAACCCTTCCGCAAATATACATTCCAACCGGAAATTTGGTCACGCTTGGCACATGACATGTTAATCACTTTTCCTTGAATCAATTAAATGGTAAAAGCTACATGTTTGCATGCCGATTACATAATCCCTATTTAGTTGAAGGAAAATAAGTGAACTAGAGCATACGTAATTCCCAATTTGATGCGGCTAATTTTGTACTAATTGCTCCACAATATTAAATATTGAGTACAATATAACTATTTACATTTTCAACAACTTCATCAAATCCCACATAATCTCCATTCTAATATATTTGATATCATTAACCGCCTTATAACCATTAATACAATACCTGAAAGACACATTGACAAAAAATGCAAAGCGTTCTTAAACTGCTATTAAAAATAATTGCGTTCGAGCACAGGTAGCCGTATACGGATTTTAATGAACATACGGATATTAGAGAAAGTACATGGAATGCTAATTGTTATTGGTTCGTTGATGATAGAATTGATAACCTCTTTCAGGGTCCACGACAAATAGACACCAATTACTACGACCAAGTTGTCAAGGCTCAACAGCAAACACCTAGGTGAGTTTGACTACTGGCAATCTTCGATCACCAAAGTGTTGCTTTCAGATCGCAAACTCCTCAGCAAATTGTGTATCAGCCACAACACATCAAGTATGCACCTCAACCACAAGCTCAACCTCAGTACAGGTACCAGCAACAACCACAAGCACAACCACAAAAACCAGAAGAGGAAGAGGAAGAACCAGAGGGTGACTATGATGTGAGTACATTGAATAACTTTATCCTTGCCAAGAAATCGAGCTAAAGACCATAAGCTGCTCTTTTTAATTTATTTTCAAAATAAACTGTCTCGTTGCATTACGTGTTTGCTGCTGAATAGCCAAAGTTCTATTATCTTCCGAGCACTTCCACACTTCTTAGTGAAACAAAGTCGACCTGTAAAACCTTTACGGCATCGTAAATCGTAATAGTCTCATCGTAAAAACCGGGAAGATTATTGTTGTAGGCATTTTATGTTGACAAACGGATCGCGGGATAAGGGCAAGTTTTAGAGCAGCTGGCGTTTGGAAGAGTGGGTCACATGTTGGAGTGGGATTTCTATTTGAATACGATTTTATTTCGTAACAGTTCTGTATTATGATTGCTTGTTTGGAGGAAGATGGTAAGAAAAAACCCTCTGAGATTGGTTCACCATGCCTCTCCGACCTAGGGAAGAAATGAGTGCCACAAAGAACTGCTTCTCTTGCTGCTTCCGCAGATCAAAGGTAAAAGAGATACTCCACTGCAGATACTGCGCAGCCAAGCACATTTGCGTTGGCTGTAATGGGAGGCAAAGCCTAAAACAAGAACCAGACATCATGTTGGACAACTCGGTCAAATTGGAACACAGCGGATGCTATATGGACGGAAGTTCCACGAACATGTAGTCATCAGCGATGGTTGGCCCCTGTTCAGATACTTTCTCACATTGCTCCCTTCTCAGAGCTTTTTGTCCCGCAATGTCTTCATATAGTATAATCCGCCTTCTACTACATTCACGTCGTAAGCCACTTTGAAAGTTCAAGCGGACTCGCTGACGGAGTCTTCCCTAACAACATTGACCAATGATACCTGATCCTCGCAGGAGTTTTGCCTGTCAAGTCGTGAAATCCAGATTGTGAAGCCAGCATTTGATGGTGACAAATAACTTTGGTCAAGTGTTGATTGATGGTCCAGTTTATCCGCTTTACCATGCCATACGACTGTGGGTGCAGACTACAGAATATCGTACATATTCTGGAAAAGGGTCAAATCAAAGTTTTGACCCTGGTCATTATAGACCTCTTTAATAACTACTTCCTGTCTGTTTCGGGGACAATTTTGACATCACTGCAAAAAATTTTGAAGATGTTACCAATTTTTGTTTAAATAGGACCTAGGTAGCTAGAAAGAGATGGTAAAAGTTCTTCTCTGAAGATCGATAGGTCCAGAGAATTGATGGACTTTTCTGTCTCGCCTTCCATTGTAAATTCAATGCAGTCGTGTACACTTCATTCAAAAGATTCAAAAATGTATCCAGCTCACTCTTGACCGACCAAATCACAACCGTATCGTCTCCAGTTTGCCAAAAAGTTTGCTTTCAAAGAAAAAGTGCGGCTAGATATGAAGACAGACCAAAAACTTCCAGCTTATTTGACAAATCCTTCATCAATGTTACAGCTTCTCCTCTCTCATGATAGCATGTAGCTGAAACGCTTAGAGCAAAATAATTCAATGTGTTTCACAAAACTCAACCCAACGTTATACAACTTTGATCAAAAGTTGGTTCTCTAGAAGATGATGTTACAGCCCAAGAAGTATACTCAATTGTGCTTTGGTAAATGGAAACTCCAAAAAGGATGATGTGGAGGCCGGCATCCTTTAAGCCACTGAACACTTTACAAGCCTCAGTATCCCTCTAGGGGAGATACTGCAGCTGCGTTGACAGCCTTCCCAACCTGGAAGAGTTGGTACTGAGGAAAACCAGAGTGAACATCAAAGCTGATGAGCTAGCAAGAGCCGGCTGACATCGTCATGAAAAAATTGAACCCTTTATCTTGTCTACAAGACAGTCAAATATCTCAGGAACTGACATGCAACACCGGAAGTAGGGAAACAATTGGCAACCCATCCAAAAACTAACTGACGAAGACTTGTGGTGGCACTGCCATCTGAGAGTACATGATATGCTAAGTCTACGATGGTCCCACAAGATGCAGGCTATGGTGAAGAGGACAAAACTGCTTCATGCATCATCTATGTAACTCTGGCTCGTAGATGTTCAAGGGACAGAACTGAACCCATAATCTTTGCTTCAACCGATGCACACCAAGTCATTCTCCATTATGACAAATACACTAAACAACGAAAGCAATGAAGCTATTAATAGAGATTCAATGGACAATCCTTGAACATGCATTACCCAACCGTGAAACTCGAAATAATTCATAAAAGTCCTGTAATAATTTCAAAGTCGTTAACCCACGAAGCCATGTATGAAGGCGTACAATGCCCGAGGAATGTGAACGTGTTGTTTAATGGCTTATGGGTGAAGGGGTTGAGAAAAACATTCACATTTTGGAGATACCATCTGGGTAGTGCTGCAGCGGCTGCAGCACTATGTACTTATCAAATATCTCATGGCCCTTGGTGATGAAACAGCCTTTCACGTTATTCTCAAGAGAATATCTGCACTGTTCACCAATTTCAATAACAAAAATTTCATGCGGCATGAGTTTTTATCTAACACAATCCAATCTGCAGTTAATATGCCTCTGGATGCTGTATTATTGTATATAACGGCACAAGAGTCATAATGCCGTAGCGTAAATCAAATTGCTCGCCATCGCTATGGAACAATAATAAGTTTTACGACTAACCAGCGCTGTTTCAACTGGCGGAATATTAAATATTAGTGTAACTATGTTACGTATCGACGGAGCTGGCAGTTATAATTAAACAAGTTGTTTTCATTGATGGAATGGCTGGGGTTGTGCGCCTATGTATGATAACGTAACTGTAATAAAGTGTAGGTGAAGTAAAGTTTTATCAAAGAAAAAAACTTGTATCCAACGTAATACCAACAATCTGCTCCTGTTGCTGAACATATCCTCGTAATAGTTTCATCGATTTGATATATTGTTATAAATATTATATTAATGTACTCTCACGCATTGCGCAATGCTTATAAGCCAAGTGTAGTTTTTTTTACCATTCGTAAATCTCACCACTGATGAAATGTTGGGAAATTTGGCTAGAGCTCAAGAGGATTTTAAAAACTCTGATGATCCTGGTGGTTGAATACTATTCGCGGCAGTTACTGAAAGGAAAGTTACTTAAGGAGAAACTAGTTTTCAATTCCAGACAGTTACCTAGGCAAAAATGTGTTCTCAATCCCCGGCAGTTACTTAAGGGGATTCATCCGCACGAAAAAGCACTACTAGCAGAATAAATGGAAAATAAATCCACAATCACAATGACAAATCGAAACTTTCTGACACTGACATCCAACCCAATAAATTGCAAATGAGGCCTTGAAGTAGCCCAAGACCGCTCTTGGATTTAAAGGGTCCTTGAGGCTTCCTTAGCCGACTAAAGAACCAAATTTCATGATAAGGGTGCCTTAAGGTTTGGGGAGGTTTCAAGGAACGACTTTTAATTTGGCAATCAAGAAGAAACTGGTTTTCAATTCCATGCAGTTACCTAAGAAAACTTTTGTTTTCAATTTCCGCCAGTTGATTGAGAGGAAACTATTTTTATATTCCTGATGGTCACTTAGGAGGAAATGTTTTCAATTTTCGACCCTTACTGTAGGGGAAGTAACTTGAGGAGGAACTAGTTTTCATTTGCATGCAGCTACTTGAGGGAAAATCGGTTTTCAATTCCAAACAATTACTGAAGAAGAATTTTGTTTTCAATTCCCGGAGTAGTCCCTTGGAAGATTTTTTTTTAAATCCCCAGCAGTTACTTGAGAAGAAGTCTGTTTCAAATCCTGGCAAAGAGGAAACTGGTTTGCAACTCTCGTCAATCACTCAAATTAGATCTTTTTTTTACTTCCCGACAGTTTCTTAAGAGGAAATTTGTTTTCAATTCCTAGTGGTCACTTAAGAGGATTTTTTTTTTCAATTTCCATTTTTCACTTAAGGAATTTTTTTTTAACAATTTCAGAGAGTTGGTAAAGGGGAAATTTGTCTCGATTACCGGCACTTACACAAAAGGAATTTTTGTTCAATTCCCGACAGTTATACAGGGTGTCCGGGAAAATGTGGGAGATCTCTCGGATTCTGATAGAATATTAAAAAATAAGATGACAAGTTCCTATACATTTTTTTCCTACCGTTAGGTTCACAATTTCGTCAAGAGCACCACTTCGTCATGGCTTTTTTCGAGGTTTTGTTTAATAAAAATTGTTTTTTCTCGAAAATGGTTCATTTTATCGACAATGAACAAGAGTACCTTTTCTTTATCTTAATGTTCAAGGTATCCAAATTTATTTTTTTTAACTCCTTATCATACAGGGTGTTAAAAATTTGAGCGTTAAAATGTACAATCTAGTCCGTCCCTGGTAAACTAAACAAGCTAATTATGTTTTAAGGAAATTATTTTGAGAGGTCCTTACTACTGTTTATCATTTTAAATTTTCATTGAATTATATTGAGTCGTTTAAAAGTTATTCAAGAAAAACCGATTTCCAGTGGGGTCCTTTAGGGGGCCGTATCTCCGTAGGGAGGGCCGCTAGGAAAAAAATTTATGGGAACTTATCATCTTATTTTTCAATGTTCTATCTGAATCCAAGAGATCTCCTACATTTTCCCGGACACCCTGTATATGGAAAAATTTTCTTTAATTCTCCTGACACAACTTGACACAACTTGACACAAACCTACCCAACTGTCATTATTTTCACTATAAATCTATACTGTCGGCCAAGAACGCCAGGATCGATGACGCCAATATGTATCCAAGTTAAGCCGCTGCTGATGACCCAATAAGCGGTTCAATTTTCCAATAATTTGTTTGGAGTTTGACTACGATCGGTAGCTGCGTATTTTTCGGGTATTTTTGCCAAGTTCTATCATCATAAGGACGTATTCTGAATTCTAACTGTGCCTGAGGGTTCAATTGTGACTATCAGAAGAAGTGGTCAAAATATCAGGTGTATTTTGAAATTACATTGATTATTTACGGGTAAAATAATTCAACTATTTTTTGAAATATGTTTGGGAGGTCATTGCCCAGATGTATAAATATCAAATTCAAGTTTTCTGGTTGCGTTACAACTTTGATAGCGAAGCAAGCGCCATCTATCTCTTTGCGTACCAGACAGATTTTACATTTTTACCTGGTTATTCGCTCACTTCCCTTCAATTTTTCACGAGCTTCCGCAACAATCTACAATGCTGTGACAAGAAAATCTTCTTCCAGCGACTCTATGTGCACTAAACTTGTGCTTTGATGGAGAACCGACTATTTACCTTTATGTACACAGGACTTTATGGCTTGTTTTCGTAGTCAGTCTGTGATATATTATAGTGTTGCGAAATGATCTCATTGCGATACATGTCGGCCTTTTCCTTTTGATTACACCCGCAATTTTCAATGGTTACGTTATAATCACTGATAAACTATCTGCCTAATTATAGGCGACTCATATTGAATCGATTATGTATTATATTACCTAAGGCGGTGAACAATGGAGTTATTATAAGTTATTGACAATATAAGTGACGACCTTAAGACAAGAAGTTTCTCACAGATATACAATTTTGTTACATAACTATTATGAAAGTGGCTTATTTGTTATTGCCATTCTCATGCATAAATGTATCACGCTTCTCACCCAGTATAGACATAAATATGATATGCACTTCCTCATTGGCTACCTCACGATTTCCTCAGAAAATCACTCTTAACAGCATAAAAATGCAAAAGACATCGTAAACATGTTATGCACTAGAATAAGCATTCAGATGAAAAGCAAACAGGATTTAAACTCGATATTCTATCACAACCGCAGACCGTTCGTACAACTTTGGTTAAACGAACCTGGTTATAAAACCTTTACAACGTCATAAATCTTGATAGCTTGCGCGTAGAGACGAAAAGGCCATTATTGTTGTAGGCATTCTATGTTGACAAAAGGATTTGAGAATAAAACTTTAACCCTCTTTTCAGGACAAGGAGCATTCGGGTCCTTTAAAAGTATTGTTATGGTTTTTGAACTTTATCGCCTATGGTGAAGCACGAATTTAGACTTGGTGGTGTGGTAATTTATTGCATATTATTTAATCGTTTTTTTTTTTTTTATGATCGATTTTTCATGTGGCCTTTCAAACCCTTTAAATGATTAGGAATCGTCAATTTACGAACTCCGCATAACATTCTTCATATTTGTATTGTTTTTGACACCCTTGATATTCCACTCATATTGTAGATGTAGATGTTTGAGAGGGTGGCTCACGCCAAAACCTGCATAGTCCTTGATGATCCAATTTTGGTAAGTCCGTCAGCTTCAATGTTCCCCTTTATACCGCTATGGCCCGGGGCCCAAATTAGCCTTGCTCTGTTGTTATTTTGGATTATCTTATGCAGAACCTCTTTGCATTCTAGGACTGCTTTGGAGTCTACTGCCTTCCTCACACAGCCTTTAATGCTGATGTGCTATCTGAACAAATGTTGAAAGTACTGTGATTTGTGCCGCTCTCAAGAATATATGCACATTATGTTATGGTAAAGATTTCCTGTAGGATCAAAGCGTGAATCCCGAGCAAGAAGGTCATTTTATTGTCCCTTCCGCTCTAACAGAAACCTGCTCCTGTGCCCCTCTGATGCTTGGAGCCATCAGTAAACCACCACGACCCTTCTCGTATTTGAGATGGTCTGTTCTGATCCGTCCAATCCTCTGGTCTAGGAATAATCAGCTCAGGCGAGCTACCAACAAAGAAAATTGGAGTCATGCATTAGCAGCACTCCATCCTCTAGCTGGGGTTCACTCATGATGGCCTAGTGTCCCTTACTCCTCAGCTTCAGATGTTACAGACAGTATAGATGGTATGCTGTTCTGACTGCAGCACTCTCTCAAACAGGTGTAGTGAGGGTTAGTGCAGGATTACCTCCAACGCTCTCGTTGGTGTGGTACGTACTGCGCCTATTATACTGATGCATTCCATCCTTTAGACCTCATCCAGTTGCCGCTGGATGTATGCTTTCTTAGTTGCGGGTCACCATACTATGGCTACGTAGATGATCAGAGGTCTGATAACTATAGAATAGATCCAGTAAACTATTCTGGGTTTCATTTCCCATGTTATCCCTATAGCCCTTTTAAATGCCCATAAGGATATGGCTTTTCTTGAGCGCTCTTCGATGTGTTCTTTCCAGGACGGTTTCTGCTCAAGGGTAACTCCTAGGTATCTGACCGTTTTTCTGTATACTAGGACTCTTCTCGAAAGGGATATCTTCGGTTTGAGTCCTGATTTGTATTTCCTGGTAAATAACAGGATTTCCATCTTTTCGAGGTTGATCCCAAGTCCTTCATGGACTATAACTCTCAGGCTCGCCCTGTGAAGGCTCTGAGCTGCTGAATGTGGTGGCCTGTGGTAAGGATCACCAGATCATCAGCATAGGCATACAATCCTGAATCGTTAAGCTTCTTCAGAATGTTGTCCACTTCAAGACTCCAAAGGAGAGGGGATAAGACTCTACCCTGAGGACAGCCTCTGGCGGCCATACTTCTGACATTTTGGCCGTTTGGTTCGGCAAACATCATCCTTTGTGATAGCATATTTGCTATCCACTTGGTCAGTGTTCTTTCTGAGCATTTTACAGATTGATTCAAAAGAGATGTTGTCAAATGCACCTTCGATGTCTACGAAAGCACCCAATGATCTATTTCCGTGGAGCGCTCCTTCCACCTTGGTAATAAGGTGATGAGGCGCCATGTCAGTCGATGGACCATGTCGATAGGCATATTGATTACTATGCAGTGGCATGGATAACAGATGCGTTTCCTTGATGTATTTATCAACAAGTTTTACTAGTGTCTTGAGTAGAAACCTTGATAGACTAATCGGCCGGAAGGACCTGAGGTTGGTGTAGTCTGATTTTCCTGGTTTTGGTATGAATATCACCTCCACTTTTCTTCATGGCTGGGCATGAACAAAAGAGCTTCAACAGGAATGCAATTATACGATTTCCAGCCATTTGTAGCAAGGCCGGAAAGACCACATCCATCCCTGGAGCTTTGTACGGGAAGAAGGACTTGAGAGCCCATTCTACCTTTTCAAAGTTGACTATCCTTCAAATTCGGGAGCTGTGCGGGCTCTTACCTGGTGGGCCCCGATCCAGAAAAGTGCACTTCCAGTAGCCTGTCAAGCGTCTCCTCCTTGGACATGGTAAATTTTCCATCTGCTTCAACTAGGCATCCTATTTTGGCTCCAAAGTCCTTTGCTGAGATCTTGCATAGGCGGAGCGTGAACGGGAGGTCGTTCAGCTCTTCGCTGATCCTATTACCTTCTTGTAGTTTCTCTACGTTGTCTTGTAGACCAGCTTTCCAGAGTACGCAGTTCTCAAACTCTCCTGGGAAGCCTGCGAACTTTGAGACGGTGAGTCTCCGTTTGTTTATTTCACCAGACCGTCTTGGAACTGTTTGGCTTTCTCCTTGAGGGGCATTGAATCAGTGAGTGAGCTCAATGTCCGCTTCTATTTTTATTTTGGTAAGAATGTTATCGACACAACCTTCTATTTCCACTCTGAAAAGATCCCAGTTGGTGAGCCTCCTGCCACACCCAGTCCCCCAATCTATTATTTGTCAACTTGACACGTAATTTCCATTCCAAAACCCCATCAAACAACTAAAATAAAAATTACACGTTGAAAATAATTAGCAGCAATTAACTGCAAGTTGATGTAATCTCTTCTTCAGAGCCAACATTCAAATAAATATCAGAACCGGATTAAAGTTATTACTCTTTGAATTTATGCAATGAAAATTTCAAGCAAAGTTTATATGTACATGAATCCGTGTTAAGTTCCAGCATCAAAACTTCAACATTTAGTTTGGCGTATTTACGGGAATGCATGCATGAAATACGTTTTGTATTTGGAAATATGCAGACCGGCTCATTAGCTTTATAAGCGAGTAGAAGTGAACAAAGCCTATTATGTGTTGAGCATGGATGCGTTGGAAGGGATTATTGTTAAGCCTGATTATGTTTGTGTATGTATATGTTGAATTTGAAACTTTTTTTACAGCCCAATCCATCTTACCAATTTGGTTTTGACGTCAAAGACGACCAGTTCACCAACTATCAAACCAGACAAGAGGAGAGAGATGGAAAGAAGATCACTGGAAGCTATTCTGTAGTGGATGCTGATGGCTATATCAGAACTGTCAAATACACTGCTGATCCCAAAGAAGGATTCAAGGCTGAGGTAAAAAAATTCCATCCTACATCAGAGCTGTAAGGTCTCGCGAAATAGAAACCTAGCTAGAGTTGCGATATGAAATTTGTCAGCACATGAAACAAATTTTTTAAAGATACGTTTTGAATATCGGAACTCGAATTTCCTTCCATATTTCCAGAGTTTTCATTAAATCAAACGCATCATATGCTTGCCACGGCATATCAATCATCTAAACGAAGGCATATTGAAATCAATGTCGCATCAAATGAAATTGTCTCTCTCCATCGCTCTATAGTATTTCGTTTCCGTTTCTATGAAAGCTTCCAATGTCAAATTACAGCGGATGGAACCTATTGTATGAGCTTGACAACATTCTGTCTTCCATATATGCATCATATGAAAGTAGAATCGAATGAAGTACGGAGTAGAAACATGTTTCAATAACAAAAAGTGGGACTAGAAATTGAAAAGGCATTTGTACCCGGGATGTAGACTTTTATGTGGATGAAAGATGGGAAATCATATTTGAGTGGGAGATTTTTATTTCTTGACTGTACTGTAAATGATATCAGTTTGATGGAAACTGGTTTATACCGAGATGTACAAAGAGGATTGAGCTCTCATGACTAGCAATCAGCCTTTCAGTCTGAAATTTTAGTAGTTACCTCAGGCTCAGAAGAGGCATCAGCATCATCATCAATAGCCAGAGCATCAGGCGCTTGGATGTAACTGAAAGTGGTTTTCAGGATTTTTTTTTGCTACTTCTATAGCCACTGGCTTCGTTGGTCTCTGTGATGGTCTTTGATGATTTCTATGAAATGTCCATGTCACAGAATTCATCAATTGACCTGAGTTTCCAAGACCAGGAAAAAGAACCTGCTGCAATTCTTCTTCTGGAATTAATTGTTTTATTTGTTCCATGCTGCATTTTTCTATTGCTTTATTTTGGCATGTTTGTATTACTTCATTGCTATGTTGTTTTATTGATCCGTTTTTTCATTCCATCAGTACTACATTGCTTCAATGATTCACTACTTCCATTTTTTCATTGTTTTATGGTTTTATGATTTTGTCACTGATGCATATTCTCATTGCTTCCTTCTTCCATGTTCCATTGTCTTTCTTTTATCACTGCATCGTTTCATTGTTTCGTTGATTGATTTTTTCATGTTTTTAATACTTCATTGCTTCATTTTTTTTATGTCCTTATTGTTATATTGCTGGATTGCTTCATCAATTCATCATTGCTACACTCAATTGATCAACTGCTTCTCTTTTATAATCGATTCAAGTTCTTCAATGCTTCGTTGTTACATTGTTTTATGTCTTCATTCATTGTCTAGTCTTTTCATTTGCTCATTACTTCATTTGTTGACAGCTTCATTGTTATATAGACTCTTGATGCAATTTCTTATTGTTTATTTTTTCATATTTTCTTATTATTTTATTTCTTCATGCTCTCACTACTTCTCTGTTGTATTGTTTTATCTATTTAATGCTGGATCTTTCTATTGCTTTTTTTATACATGTTTTGATTGATTGAGATCAAGTTTCATTGATTGTTTTTTTAATTTTTACAGTACTTCACTGCTTCATTGATTCACGGCTTAATTTTTTCCTGGTTTCAATACTTCATTGTTTTATTACTATGTATATTTGCATCACTTTATTGTTTGATTTTCCATTTGTTTGTTATTTCATTTACTCACAGCCTCATTACTTCATTGCTTTATTATTTATTCATTTGATAGTTTTATTTTCTGAAAGTTTTATCACTTCATTGATTGAATCAGTGCTGCATTTTTTTATTGTGTCTTCATTGACTTTTTACAATGTTTCACTGCTTAATTTTTTCTGATTTGCTCTCTCTGCTTTATCGATCTACTACTTCACTTTTTCATTGACTTTTTTCTTATTGCTTCGTTATTTCATTAATTCGTTTCTTCACTGCTGTATGACAACTATACATTTTCATTTTTGCTCTTTCGTCCCATATTTTATTGCCTCATTTATTCGTCATTTTGATACTTCATTGATTCACTGCTTTTTTTTAAATCAATTCATTTTCTTACTGCCTCATTTTTACATTGTTCTTTACCTTAATTTGTTCACTGCTGCATTGTTTCATCGATTCATTTCTTCACTGACACATCTCTTCATTGCTTTCTTTTTTCATGTTTCTATCAGTTTACTACTTCGGTGCTTTATTGTCAAATTATTCTATTTGTTCAATTCTGCCTTTTTTATTGCTTATTTTTTATGTTTTGATTACTTTATTGCGTCAAGTTTCTATTACTTCATTGCTTCAATGATTCTTCAGTTCATTTCGTCTCTGATGCATCTTCTTATTGCTTTCTTTCCCATGTTCTCTTTTCATCACTCCATTACTTTAATGTTTCATCGACCAACTTTTCTTGTTTCATTATGTTCTCGCTACTCCTCTGCTTCATTGCTTAGATGTTTTATTTATTTGTTTCATACTGCATTTTTCCATTGCACATGTATTTGTTGTTTTATTTGCTTCATTTCGTCATGTTTGTATAACCTACTTCTTTGCTTGTTGTTTCATTGATTCATTTTTTCATATTTTCAATACTTCATCGCTTCATTGATCTTTTTTTTTATCACTCCGTTGATTGATTTATTTGTGTTTTCAATTATTTCATTGTTTCATTTTTTCATGTCCTTATTGTTCTATTGCTGAATTGCTTCATCAATTTATCATTTCTACACATGATTGATCAACTTCTTCTCTTTTCATCGACTGAAGCTCTTCACTGCTTCGTTTTTACATTGTTTTGTTTCTTCATTCTTTATTGCTTCATTGTTAAGTCTTTTCATTTGCTCATTAATTCATTTGTTTACTCTCCATTGTTTCATAGACTCATTTTTTCACTGATGCAATTTCTTATCGCTTATTTTATCAGATTTTCTCATTATTTTATTTTTTCATGTTCTCACTACTTCTCTGATGTATTGTTTTATCTTTCAAATGCTGCATTTTTCGATTGTTTGTTTTTAATTATGTCTTGGTTGCTTGAGATTGAGTTTCATTGATCAATTTTTCAATATGACAGTACTTCTTTGCTTCATTGATTCACTGGTTCATTTTTCATCGACTTGTTTCTTCTCTGCTACATTTTCTTATTGCTTCTTTTTTCCATTAGTTTATCACTATGTATGTTTTCATCACTTTATTGTTTGATTTTCCATTTGTTTGTTATTTCATTTTCTCACAGTTTCATTACTTCATTGCGATATTATTTATTGTTTATTTGATCATTGTCTCATCTCCTCATCACTTCATCGTGTTATTTATCTTCACTAATACATCTTCTTATTGCTTTCTTTGTAATGTTTACATTATTTTATTTTTCAAAAGCTTTTTCACTCCATTGCTTGAGTCACTGATGCATTTCTTCATTGTTCCTTTTTTTCATTGTTTCACTGCTTTATTTTGTTCTTATTTCTCCATTGCTAAATTGTTTTATTCATTAATTGTATCTTGTTTTAAATGATTCATTGCTTTATTGATTTATTACTAATTTTTTCCACTGACTAATTTCTTATTGCTTTGTTATTTTTTCCTATTTCACTAAATTATCGTTTCCAAATTCTCAATTTTTTCACTCCTTCATTACTTTATTCCTTATCTTTCACTTTTTAAATTTCACATCAGACTTTTATTCGAAACACTTTTTTCAAAAACTCTAAACAAAAGAGATGAGGGGGGTGACAATATATAAAGAAAAACCCTGTACTGTCTGTACGGAAACGGAAAAAAATATTTTTTTGGGAAAAACTCATTTTTGATAAATGAGTAAATCTAATTTTAAACTCCTTAATGCATTTTCACAACCTTTTGGGAAAACACAGAATCTTTTTTTCAAAATAAATATTTTTGATAACACTAATCACTGAAATCATTAGTGATTATTACTGTATGTATTTCAACCTCTGATGCTGTCCGAAAATAAATTGAATTGGAACGTTTCTCGAAAATGAGAACAAAGCTAGTTTACTCTTGAAAAAAAAAAGTTCTTGCGACTTCTGTACAAAAAATCAAAATTTTCACTAGGTACGTGTTTTTTTTACCACAAATGAGTTTTTTTCCAAAAAATGAATCTTCCATCCAACCCAATCCGTGGACAGTCTTATATTGTTCTAAGCCATCCACATCTCACAATCGTTTAGTACTTTTACCAGCCCATAACAATAATCAATTTCGAATAAATTCCAAACACAATGTTCCATCCTCATCTCCTACACTATATCGCACAATAAACACTAACGATAATCATTTATGACCGGCTGATATCACCTAGCCATAACTTACAGCAAGTTTTGACATTTGAATCATTTAGTCTGTCAGACTTCTGCCATAAATTACGTCCTGATTAATCAGTCTTGACTAAAAGCTATTGTTGGTCTGAGTGTTACTCTTGCTATATGCATAAGGGTGGTTAAAATCAATTTTACCCTTCCCTTAAATGAATCGCATCAGCTTAAAAGAAATTTGAAATCTATTTCATAATAACAAACCAAGAAACTTTCCCAGTCCATTGCTATTATTCATTATTTCCTCCGCTACTTGACTTGCAATTTATATTCAAAGATTACTGATAAATCTTCAACCTCACGCTCCAAAGCTCAGACAAACTTTATTATCAGCCCGCCATGCCAATCCGTAAATTATTCCAATTAATTAATGGGATCAATACTATGCTTTGTTCCACAATCAAGACGTAATATTGAGGACTTTGCCGGTGAAATGGATAGACTGAATTATGTGCCCAAGTAATCATCGTCAATGATTAATTACAGGTCAGCAGAGAACCTACTGATATCAAGATTAGGATTCCAAAGCCAGATCCTCAGTACCAGTATCAGCAACCTCCAAGGCATCGTCCTCAGCAGCAGCAGCAGCAGCAACAGCAACAGGAGCAGCGGCAACCTGTGAGGCCTCAACAGCCTCAATATATACAGGTCCACCCATGATTTTATATTGTAAAAACTGAATATATCATGATATTTTTGCAGGTGGTGTCAGGCCATAGAAATCCACCACCAAGGGCCCAAGAAGAAGAAGATCAGAACGTACTTTACCAATACCAATAAGTGTTGAATGTTACTGTTAGTCTAGTGGTTTTGCTAATTATTTAATTCAATTATGCATACTATATTGATAAGTTTAGTTGAAAATAAAGCCGTTTCTGGAAAAACTGCATTGCGCCATGACATTAATTTATCAATTTTCATCTCATCAATCTTTGTTAACTTTGACTCAGGGCAAATTAATTTCACAGAGCTAATTACAAAAATTGATGAATGTGAAAGTTTTTGGTTCATTCAGCACTAAAAATATGCCCATCTGAAACATTCAAAACCAACCACTCTGTACATAAAAGTGAATGCAGATTAACTAAACGGCTGCAGAAGCAACTTAATGCTCGGAAAACGACGGCTTTTCTCCAGATTTGATTTGAAAGTCGAGAATTTGCATCAGAAGGTTTTAACTCGGATTCAGGCGGTGGAGAATTAGGAAATTTAAATTTAGAATTGAGTCGGCTGAGTGCGTTATATGGGAAAGGCTGTAGGGTCTAGAAGATGAACTTGCTCGAGAAGTTCCTGTTGTAGTTTTGATGAATATGCGCCGAAAATGTATTTGGCTTAGCTGTTATCAGTTTCGTAATCGTATTTATTCACACTGCGCCACGTTTGAGGTTAAATAACCTGAAATATTCATTGTTTAAACTTTATTTAATGTGTCAAGAACCTCTCAAGTATCGTCTTCACAAATCAGTGCGAAGATACTTTTCATTCTCAACGGGGGATGTGAAATCATGATTTTCAAAAACTCGGACGCCACCTTCTGGATCTATGTGGTAGAAGGTCCGCGCTTCTGGCAGGCAGGGCAGGGATGAAAATATTTCAGGAGAACAGTGCAGGCAAGAAAAATTGTTAAATTTTTCACGTGATCTTTGTTGAGGATGTCTTGATTTTGATTACCTTTTTGCCAAATGAAGTGTTGAGGTTAGAATTCCGAAAAAATTCAATTTTCTACAGAAATTGAGAAAATGGGAAAATTATGATATGATATCATGGTTTTTGAAAAATTTAGTGGAGGAGGCTGAAAATTTCACGAAAAAAGCCTCAAATATCCATGATATCTCGTTAAAAAATTTAAATTCAGAACAGAAGAAGCGGCCTCAAATACTCATCAGATCACGTTTTGAATTTTAAACTTGTATAACCCATATTTTTTGTCAGAAGTATAGGAACGAGTACACGGGCGAAAAAGACGACACGAGAAACGGCAAAAGTACTGAACGCTACCGCAAATGGAAAAATCCATAATCTTTCAGATTCCATCAATGGGAAACATACTTTGAATAATAAACAAAAACTTCTGACCACAATTAAATAAATAACATGATTATAAAACCGTAATTTGCACAACTCCACCACCAAAACTCAACTCGTAAAGCATACTTCTAATGGGATCATTACAAATTCAATTACAGTATTGTTAATTTCACAGCAACGACATTAAACTATAACCACAACCAGTAGTTTCCATTTCTCTCTTTTGGCAATCCTCTGCGAAATAATGTGTTTTCATGGTAGCACTAATTAAAATAGGAACAAAATAAAGGCCACAAAGTAGGCATGATGGATAAATAACGATGCCATTGACAGAAGGATGTGCGGTCGAAAAAGACAAGGCTGCAAAAATATGGCAGCTTATCAAAAATTATGTACCCATCATCACTCGGGGACCATGATTTGGATGGATATTATCAGTTTCATCATTGCTTAAACTATGGAAATGTTCAAGCAGATGTTATACCTTCTTCGCGTAGTACGCAGTAATAGATTGTCCTATCTTTCAGGTTCGGAACCAGGCGCTCATCAGCCCATCGTGAGGTGGGTCTGGTCCTCCCTTCGTGACCGCCAAGTAAAAGCGTCCTTGGGAGGCTGCCAGGTAGGGGCAGAAGTCCAAGGAGACTGCAGCCAAAACAGCTACCTCTCCTCCACTATAGTGTCTGATAATGGACAGCATCTTCACAAGGTTGGATGCGCAAGAGGCAAACACCTAGGGATCGTCTGTGAGCGGATGAAGCTGGCCTGTAAAATGGTAGAGACATGGTGTGGAGAGATGAGGCTGTCAGTATATCCCTCCAACACAAGCTCATTTTCTCCACCAACAGAAGGAATAATGTCACTCAGGCAGGAGGTCAAGTTCCTCGGGTTGGTGTTTGATAGCGGACTTACGTGGAAACCACTCGTTGAAAGTACAATAAAAAAAGCAACACTGTGGCTACTGCGTCGAGTGGTCGGAGGACAGGGGGGCCTAAGACCCCAGGTCATTGGCTATACCAGACTGTCATCAGGCCGAGAATCTCATACGGATCCATGGTTTGGTGGCCGGCAACCGATAAGACCACTTATGTACTCAAGCTAGACCAACTGCAAAGGATGACCTGTTTAGGCTCAACAGGAGCAATGAGGACAACTCCTGGATCAGCACTGAACATCCTCCTCGGACTGCCAGAGCTAGGACTCTGGGTGAAGAGGAAAGCGATGGCCTCCTATAGTAGGATGGTTGCCCAGAGGACATGAAGAAACATGGGAATGAAAATTGGCCACACCAGAATATCATCACTGGTGCGGTGCAAGTTACCGCTTCTATTGGTTGGGTTGACACCCACGGATTGTCATCTCAGACTCCCAAGGAGCTTTGAGGTGCACGTACCAATGAGGGAAGAGTGGCTGACCAAACCCATGGAGGCGGCGGTCAACACTCAAGTCTGGTTCACAGATGGCTCCAAGGCTTAACGGACGGGTTCGACTGGAGCCGGAGTGTTCAGGACTGGCAGGAACACTGGCGAAGCTTTTTTTCTTGGAAGACTTGCAACAGTTTTCCAGGCGGAAATATCCGTCATCCTAGAAGTTGCCTCCAGAGATGAGGTAGAAAAAGGAATGGAGAATAACATCGTCATCTACCCAGACGGGCAAGTACTAAAAGCAATCACCAAACCAAGGATAAGCTGTCCGCTGGTCCAAGATTGTAAGGACGCGCTGCTGGTGCTCAAAACAAGAGGGTCAAACCAGTATCAAGGACACGCGGGGATCACCGGCAATAAGCAAGCTGACAAGCTGGCCAAACGGGGATCTGCCAGGTGACTGTTAAGACCAGAACCATTTCGAGGACTTGCTAAACAACTAACCTCACGTACTCTCAACGGATGGGCATGGAGGAGGACATTTGAGAACTGGAACAGTAATCAATCATACAGGAAGGTCAATGAAACGATATCAGTACCTCACAGGCCAAGGACAGCCCATTTACTGAACAAGAGCAAGTAGGCACGGCATTCTGACAAGTCATTGCAGACTCAACAGACACCCGCATTTGTTGCAGGAATAAGTGAATCACTCCTATATGCCCTCACTACAGAAGGACATAGGAAACCTCCTACCACTTGCTGGGAGTTTACGACAGGTGGAGTCGCTTAAGAAGGAAGGTCCCAGGAGCAGCCACCATTCCCAAGGAAGAGTTGTGGTACCCGAGCTGGGATGATCTGCTCCTATTTACGACAAGAACTGGTTTGAGTAGTTGGGTTGGCCAAGCGGGGATGGCGAAAAGGGCCACTAGGCCTATTCGCCGGGCTTTGCCCCCCCGATTGAGATTTCTTCATAGCTTTACAAAATTTTGAGGTATTGGCCCTTTTAACCTTTGATGTTTGCTTCGTCTGTCATGTCCTCATTGGCTGACTAGTCGTGGATCCTTCCAGATACATGTTGCAAAAATCCTTCTACATCCTTGGATCTCTAATTTGCCATGTCTGATTGTGATTCGGGAAAAGTTGGGATTCATAGTTTGCCTTGCCAACGACTAATAAACATCTAGGAGACTGCAACTGTGGTTCGAAAGCCACTGGGAAGATATGCAAGAACATTAGTAGGTGGAGTAGAACGAACGCTTGAACATCAACAACAGATATGATGGAACATCAGTGGCATGTCATTCTGAGCCTGTGTGTCAAGATCAGACTTTCCGAGATAATTTCTTCACAACATCAAAATGTACTTTTCTTGTTAGATGAAGTACGAAGGAACGCTTTCAAGAACTGTTCTCCTTCCTTAGTTCACAAAACATCTATCACATGATTAAGAAAAATGGAAAGTTATGGACAAATATCATTAGCAATTAAATGTCAAACTTGCTTGGAACCATCAAAATAGAGTTCGAAAAGACAATCTGAGCTGTATGTGTTGCAGCTCCATGAAGAAAATCATCATTTTCGTCTCCTGAAGCAAACCTGCGCCGTCTCAATAATATACTATTGCACAAACATCAAAGAAAATTTCTATTTTTCACAATCTGTGATGATATGACGCGCACTTTTTCATTAAATTTTTCAACACCTGTGATTACCTATTGACCTGGTTTTCACAATCTGCGAGATCATGATGCTCATTTTCCCATTAATCTTCTGATGCAGATAAATTGCCGCATCCTTTCACGATGTGACTTTTCCATCAATTTTTGAGATTTTTGATTCTACGAACATGAATTCTCGATACATCGTTCGAAATTTCTTGGAACATTTCGGGAAGGTTTTACTAGTTCTTACCAGCAATTTTGGGAAGGTTTTTTATTCCACATCATGTTCAGAATTAACTCCAAGGCATGCGCCAGAGATGCTGGAGGATTCTCCAAGCCATGGGCGATAAGTCTGTTTCAATATACAATGGAGATTCATAATTAAGAAACAGAATTCTCTTTTCACTGAATAACCTAGAGGTTATAACATTTGGAGTTTCATTTACGAATTCTCACACTGACTAAGACTGTGGTGAATATGAATTATTATTTTGCGTATAATCAAATGTTGCCACCAGTCAAAACAGCACCATATTTTTCTGAAACAACAATTTTCAATACACTGCAGAAGATATTTGTGTTGCATTCAGCTTATGTACTCTCGAACAATAGTAAAATTATTCGAAGATGGAACGAGAAAGGAAAGGTAAACACAAGAGCTATTTGGTAGAGTCTGTCTGGAACAATCAGCGAAAATAAGACAAACAGCCACAGGGATTTTAATCATTGATCTATTGTTATACGTATGTTTGTAAAGGCCCGTGACATAATCATGAATCCAGTTAATAATTATTCTTCTAAGAGTATTGCTCTTACATATTTTTCAACAAAAGAGTTTCAAAAATTCCCAATCGACTAGACTATTGATTAATAATCCCAACCCGCTTATAAATCAAAACTGCATCTCGTTTCGGAACATACTAATAATCAATTTCGTCATTCCCATTCGGCGATTTATGATAATGCCGGTCTTTATTAGAAATATCCCGCGTTGTGAGTCCGGAACATAAATTCCGGCAACGCATTGGAATGGATGTAGACTCCGACTGCTGCATATGAGCCGCATTTAATTGGAAATGAGAGGGCATGTTGGATTTTTTTTTCAAATAGAGCATGTGAATTTAGGCAATGATGACATTATCGACTGGAATGACGATAAGCTATTATTGCAAAAGTTGTAGAGTAGTAAACTCTATAAGGTTTTCAATTTAGAAATTCAATGGCCACGAGTTTGTTGTTGTGAGTAACAACATGTCGATAAAATGAGAAATTCTAAATCAACAAATTTTTGGATGTATCAAAATATTTATGCCGAGGTTGCAACTGGCAATAATTAGGAATCGAATGGATGATGTTTGATATTACCAATTCCATATCGAGTGTAGATTGAAGTATAGTTTGCTTTGGGTTCATGGCAGGTTGATTGTTGACGAACATCATTATCACACTGTTTGTTGTGATTATTTGGCTTGTGCTACGTTATTGTGATTTTCCGAATAATCAAGACTATTGTGTCTGTACTTGGCAAAAACATGCAGTTTAGAAGAGTGAAAAAAATCACTTCATCAACAGATTAACGTACTTCCTGTATTAATAGATCAAAGTATCCTGTGACAAAATATCGTTATCCGTACGCCGCTCAGTGTCATATATCGTAATTCTAGCTAGACAAAATTCAGAAAAAATATCAAAATCGAGCTCCTGCAGGAAGATACCCTTTAGTACAATTTGATCAAGTATTGTAATTTTCCACGACATCTACTTTTTGGAAGCGGCTAAGGATCATAGTAGGGTTAGGAAGTGTCGTAAAAGTTATTCTTCAGTGAAACTTTGAACGTGGAGGGGGTTTAAACAATCGAGTAAAACGTGATACTTTTTTTCTGCAATGAAGGAAGGTACTATCAACAGTAAAATCTATAACAAATCACGTTAATTTTTTGGATTTACTATAGATTATTTTATAAAAATACCTGAAAAAAAAAAACGAATTCCTTTAAATTTTTCTTTAGATCATTGTATCTATGTAATGACGTTAAATGACGTCATCAGTTTGTATTTTCCGAATAATAGGAATATTATACTTTATTAAAAATGACAATCCAGCTGCGTCCCCGATCATGGGGTTTATTTTTTACCGATTCTATTTAACTAATAGCGTATGTAGCCATTGAACAAATATAGTACTTAATCGTTTTTTTTTCTCTTTCCCATTAGCTAAAGACTTGAGATTTGTTTAGTACATAGAGTTCTGGTGACAATGGGAAATGATATTTTTCAAGAGTCTTCATATTTTTTTGAAAATTTGCACGTAGGGTTAAAATTCGTAGAATTGAATTCTGAACTTTGGATGGCCCTGTATATAAGTCAAAAGTATTTGAATAAATTCTCATATTCCCTGAACGTGCTGTTGATTATCAAATAAAAAAAAAATCCTCCGTGCATTATTCTGTCCAATATAATATTGTCCAGCTAGAATCTCGATATCTGACACTGTGCGCCGCGTTGAAAACAAATTATCGTTGCAGCCGCGAATTTTATAGAATCATTTAAATTGCTTGGATCAACCACATCCTGCAAAGCTGATTTTTTTTTTTTTTTTTTTTTTTTTTTGGTGGTCTTGCGTCAAGGAGAGAAATCTGAAACCAGAGACGCATATGGTCCATAAGCATAAGGAAGTGTGGGGTTGAACCCACTTCTCCGCATTGGGTCTTGGTCTTCTCACTTAATTTGACCTCTTTGGCACCGGGGGAAACCTTCCGAAAGGCATCTAGAAAAACAGGAATCTAGAAACGCTACGAAATCTTATTAACTAGCGCTTGGTGCGTTTTTGTCTCTGAATTTTGATCAGCTTTGTACATCTTCCAGGTTCTTTGTAAAGCGAAGCCTCCAACTTGATGGTTCCTTGGTCTCTTACGGGACTGTACACAGAGTTGTTGAATCGTAGTCCACCAGCGCTTTGAGCGCAGCATTATCGCAGACCAAAGATTATCCCGGCCTTGACTCTTATGAAGAAAGCTGATTCAGAGTGGAAACTCTCAAATCAAAATCAAGAACTCAATTTTGGATGCCCCAATCGAAACTTACCTAAAAGACATATTTTATGTCACACTAATTGATTTCAGACCCCCTAAAATGCCAAATGACTTCAAAAGAGTACATTTTGTATCAAGGGCGGAAAGTGGATGATTTTGACGAGGGTATAAGTAGCAGCACGAGCGAAGCGAGGGCAGATATTAGCCGAGTCAAAATCATCTTTCGTCCGTGGTACAAACAGTGCTTTTTGTACAACCAGTTTGTAATAATTTGAAAAAGAAATAATTATGAAAATCAAAAATAAATAATCGATACACTGCACTACACTGCTGACAAGTCAGACAACTGACAAGTGACAACTGTTAATCATGGTTACAATAGGTGTGTTCCCGTATTCTTTTGTGGTGCAGATTCATTGCCACCGAGATTGTCACGTGATAAGTTCCTTTTAGTATGCTAGGCTGTCACGTGGTTATCAGATTCAGAGGCGTTGGGATCCAAGGAACCGTTGCTAAGCGACCTACTTTTGCGCCCGCGGGCGCGAAAGTACTTTTATGCCCGGCTGCCAAAATTAGCGTCTTTTCGCCTGCTTTGCATGCATTGAAAAGTGGACTTTACGTGTAGGTTGTACAAAAATATATTTACGGCAATCACATCAATGGAACTATATTAAAGCATCTGCGCAATTCTCACATTTATTCCACTCATAGCCATGAACGGCGTTTGTGTGAAATGGTGCACTTAAATAAAATACCATCCATTTTGTGTATTTACAGAACGCTATTCTGGATATATCATGGAACATATCCGAGTAATCTACCCGAGATAAAATAGACCCAGTCTAGATTGATTGAAAATAAAACGAGCACATTTGTCAGGATTTTTTCAGGACTGCTGAACCTACATTTTTGATTATTCTGATTAATGGTTTAGTACGGTGCCATAAGTATGAAATGCATGTAACCTTACACATTTAAGCTTGTCAATTCTCTTGGTATACCCAACCCCATTTTCATCGACCAAATTTTATTGTCAACTCAAAACACGTTCTCCATGCCCGGTTCTCCATTGGGACAGCTTCCACTAAATTATGTCTACATGGTAATGGATATCCAAATAAAACGACGTGTTTCCCGATGTGTTCTGTCATCGAAGTGAACAAACGACTTTGCACGAGTTTTGTACGGAGTATCAGCACCAGTTTTCGACTGACAGCCTGTTAACCATCAAGGTCTGTGCTAATGTATCCAATGGATGTAAATAATGGTTGTTTACATCTATTGTCGATGCTTTTAATGTGTCAGTGTGATTTGGAGCCATGCAGCTTGATAGAAGTCATCAGAGACAATTGGATTGATGGTTTAATTTAGGTTGTCAGTCGGAATACTAAGAATTGAATTTGCCAAGCTGTCCGCTCAATATGATCATGGTCTTTTCGGATAATGACATTGTTTTAATGTCTGGTATCAGTTACGTGTGAGTTTGACAGTGGATTTCCTTTTTCAAAGCGCGAAAATCAATCAGACATATGTTAAATGTATTTTTGTATTCTGGGTATCCACGCGAGGTCGTATAACTCAACGATAGGAGTCCTTCTTGGCAAGTTGAGAGCAGTGCGTAAATACTGATTTAGCGTACAGTACAGTTGCGTCCAACTTTATTTCATATTGTTTACATTATAAAGTCGATAAAAACTCTTCTATCATGGTCTAGTTTTTTTTGTGAGTTTGAAAATATGTTACAAAAATATGTAGGCTGATTCAAATACAATATTTTTGATTGATTTGTACAGTGATTTTGTTCAAAGAAGAAATTTGTTTCATTGTTTCCTTGAAGAATTCAAAAATCTTAAAGACCCAGACCAAATACAAAACAGTCGGCATATGTCCAGAAAAAAAATGGCTTTTTTGTGGGGATTTGGAATGGCTTTGACGGCAACAATACTGGTAATGTGGGGAATTCGAACGGATCTTTGAGGTTTTTTGACTATTGCTTTGGCGTTTGACATTGAAAATTCACCAAGATGCAAATATACAGGGTGTCGCAGCAAGGGTGGCCACCGGCCATATCTCGGAAACTACTGGACCTAAAAGTTCAGGAAAAAAAATATGATCACTAAAATGTCCACGAGAAAATGCTGGGAAATATTTATAACTTCGAAATTTTGCCGCTAGGGGGCGCAATCAAAGCTTAAATATTAAAATTCGAAATTTCTCCGGAAATTCTCAGTTTGAGGTATATCTTTATCAACATGGTTAGAAAACCTAGACAATTTCACGTCTTTTTGGTACAGGGCTCATTGGCGTACCAATCTTCGTGTGAGTAGGGGAAGGTAGTGAAAGTGTAATTGTTCAAGTGGCTGTAACTTATAAACGACTTGTCCGATTTTGTTGTGTTTAGGCTTGTTTGGAAGATAAATGTGAGAACTTTCGTATATCGTATCCAGTGATGCGTGATTGTCTCCAGAAAAGTTGCTAGAAGGCGTAATTTGAATTAAAAACTGTTATTTTCGTTTCACCGCAAAAATTTAAATGGTATGGTATAATTCTGATGATAATAACTAGTCCAAATTATGTAAAATTTAGGTTTTTTCTTGTAAATTCAATCTTCATTTCGATTCTGTTATCAGAATTATACCGTACCATTTAAATTTTTGCGGTGAAACGAAAATAACAGTTTTTAATTCAAATTACGCCTTCTAGCAACTTTTCTGGAGAAAAATCACGGATCACTGGATCCGATATACGAAAGTACTCACATTTATCTTCCAAACAAGCCTATACGCAACAAAATCGGACAAGTCGTTTATAAGTTACAGCCACTTGAACAATTACACTTTCACTACCTTCCCCTACTCACACGAAGATCGGTACGCCAATGAGCCCTGTACCAAAAAGACGTGAAATTGTCTAGGTTTTCTAACCATGTTGATAAAGATATACCTCAATCTGAGAATTTCCGGAGAAATTTCGAATTTTAATATTTAAGCTTTGATTGCGCCCCCTAGCGGAAAAATTTCGAAGTCATAAATATCTCCCAGCATTTTCTCGTGGCCACTTTAGTGATCATATTTTTTTTCCTGAAGTTTTAGGTCCAGTAGTTTCCGAGATATGACCGGTGGCCACCCTTGCTGGGACACCCTGTATAATTATCAGATCTGTGTGTAGATGTGCAGATCAAAATCACCAATTAGATAAGTCATAATTCCAAAAAATGGGGGAGAAATCAATGTTCAGGTGAAAATTGAGGATTTGATTCAATTTCAAAATTCACCCTGTATGAGGAAACTTAACTTAAAAATTTTTGTGTTAAGGATATGATGAACTAGACTTTAACGCACAACTGCAAATTTCGAGTCAAAATTCCAAAAACTGTGGGAGAAATTAGTTTTTAAGTAGAAGTTGAGGATTTGATATGGTTTAATAAATCACCCTGTATGAGGAAACATGCTTCTATTTTCATAATTTTGACTAAAGGGTAAAATATAAAAAACTATAACGCACAATTCCTGCAAATTTCAAGTCAAAATTCCGAAAAATGTGGAGGAAATTGATTTTCAAGTTAAAGTTGAGGATTTGATATACCTAGTTCCATGTATAAAGCAAAATTTGAGAAATAGAATCATGCTACTTCCAAAATTTTGACTTTGGGGTGGAATATAACAGACTATGATGCGACCCTTCTGCAAATTTCAAGTCAAAATTCTTAAAAATGTGAAAGAAATTGATTTTTTGAGGAGTTAATAGAGTTACATTAATCACCCTGTATAAAGCAACATAATTTAATTTTCAAAATTTAAACTAGAGAGTGAGATGAAACAAACTAAAACGCGACCCTCCTGCTAATTTCAAGTCAAAATTCCGAAAAATGTGAAAGAAATTAATTTTTAAGGTTAGAGTTGAGGATTTGTTATAGTTCCATTAATCACCCTGTATGAGAAAACATAATTCTTTTTTCGCTATTTTGACTAGAGGGTAAGATAAAACAGACAATAACGCGGAACTCCTGCAATTTCCAACTCAAAATTCCGAAAACTGTAGGAGAATTGAATTTTCAAGTAAAAATTGAGGATTGGATACAGTTAATTAAATCACCCTGTATGTGGCAGCATGATTTTATTACCGCAATTTTGACCAAAGAGTGAAATAAAACAGACTACCTATAACGCGAAACTCCTGCGAATTTCAAGTCAAAATTCCGAAAAATGTGGAGGAAATTGATTTTCAAGTTAAAGTTGAGGATTTAATATAGTTCCATGTATAAGGCAAAATTTTGGAACGAGAATCATGCTTTTTTCAAAATTTTGACTATGGGGTGAAATATAACAGACTATGGTGCGACCCTCCCGCAAATTTCAAGTCAAAATTCTTAAAAACGTGAAAGAAATTGATTTCTTGAGGATTTGACAGAGTTACATAAATCACCCTGTATGAAGCAACATAAGATAATTTTCAAAATTTCAACTAGAGGGTGAGATGAAACAAACTATAACGCGACCCTCCTGGTAGTTTCAAGTCAAAATTCCGAAAAATGTGAAAGAAATTAATTTTTAAGGTTAGAGTCGAGGATTTGTTATAGTTCCGTAAATCACCCTGTATGAAAGAACATGATTCTTTTTTCGCAATTTTGACTAGAGTGTAAGATGAAACAGACTTTAATGCGAAACTCCTGCGAATTTCAAGTCAAAATTACGAAAAATGTGGAGGAAATTAATGTTTAGGTTAAAGTTGAGGATTTGATATAGTTCCATAAATCACCCTGTATGAGACAGCATGATTTTATTTTGAAAATTTTGACTATATGGTAAAATAGAACAGAGTATGATGCAAAACTCCTGCAAATTTCAAGTCAAAATTCTGAAGAATGTGGAAGAAATTGTTTTTTAAGTAAAAGCTGAGGATTTGATACAATTCCATAAATCACCCTGTATGAGTGAGTATGGACGGTCAAATAGGCTGTTTCAAAATGACAGATTTGAAGGTTGACAAATTTTCACAACTCATCGAGTTTTCTGATTGCCTCTTAAACAGTGGCTTAATGACATTAGGTCTTTTTCATTGATTGAAAACAATGGAGTAATGAAAAAAAATACAGGTATGAGTAACCAGTTACATTAACCAATAAAAAGTGAACGTATGATATATTTATTATTGAATACTCATGGTGGATATCACTCACGAGAATGAAGTTTGCAAATCATCTGAGTGAGTAATAGGCATTTCCCGCGAGTAAAGTGCTATACTTTATCTATGATTATTCAATAATTGAAGCGAACTTTGCAATATTTAAATTCATTTGGACGGCACTTTTTAACAACGACTGTACTTGAAGTGGGGTTAGGTTGTTAACACAATGTGACAATGACTATAAAACAACAAGTATGGACGGTCAGTTGGGCTGTTTCAAAATGATGGCTTTGAAGGTTGACATTTTGTCGAATGTTCTGATTAGCTCTAAGACAGTGAAGTAATGAGATTTAATAATTTTATTGCTTGAAAACAATCAAGTAATGAAAAAAAAGCCACTGGTATGAGTAACTAGTTACAATAATTACTAAAAAGTGGATGTATAATACATCTATCATTGAATAGTCATAGAAAAAATATTTTATTGATCAAAGAATATACTTCTTTTTATGAAAAAAAAAATAAAATAAGATAAAAAAACCACAATGGGTGATCGGTTGGTTTGGCTGCTGGTTTAATACATTATACTTTAATTTTCTTGGACTGTTTTGAGCTATATGTTGAGGAATGAATTATCTGTGGAGGAGAACGAAAAGAAAGAAGGTATTGATAAAATTGGAATCAATATAAATAGTAATAAAGCGCCAAGAAAGTGGTCCTCATCTCAAATATCAATTATCATCAATTTCACCTTCCAAAGCAAATACTCCATGTTCTGCGAATCTGCACAAATTAGAGAAACCCAATATCAAATGCTAACTGGGACGATCTAAAAATCTCCAAGCCAGCTAAAATCCAATATGTATGTAAGCCGCTTCGCAGTTTTATAGGCCGGGTTAACTAACTATCCAACAAATAACTCTGCCACGACAGCGCTATTAAAATTCCAGCTTTGGAGTGCAATTTTATCCAGTTAACAATTGGAATACCTAAACAGCGCCTGCCGCTTTTGCCTCTCCCTTTTGAAGATTTCGTGGATCGCTAATTATTTTCTTTGTTGATCATACCAGGAAATTGGTTGAATGTAACAATAATTAATCATACACTGTAATCAACAAGATTCTACCCAATTAAGTACCCAAACATTATGATGTCGCAACTAGATGACAGTTGGATGGGCATACATAACTATTTCCATTCGTCGTCCCAAGATTTAATAATCCATAAATCCACATTTTGCCAGACAGCAAAATCGAACTTTGGCAGATGTTTGGCCGGGTTACGCATCGCAACTATGTACGAGCTCTATATTAGGGTGTCTATGACATAAATACGCGTTATTAATCACCATAAAAGGTATTTAACCCTAGTCTGTCATGGGCTGTGTTGGAAAAAAATAGTGCTGATATCAATCTTGTGCTTTCTGTTCCAAATGGGCTACGCGATCCGCATTCCTGAATGTGTATCGGATTATGATGGATACACGTTAAAAATGTGCCTGTCGTGGTAATTGATAGGATCGTTTTGGTTGTGTCAGTTGAATAGATAGAGTTTTTGTTAGTTTCGTCAATGTTTGAGGATTGACGCCGATATTTATGATAAGTATTTACATGGAAGCCAAATTGTATATATGAACAGATACATAAATCAAAACATAAATAAGTGTGACATAAAAGTGAGTGTACATAAATAGTGACTGTAAATATATTAGTTCAAAACAAAAGATGATTATATTAAAGCGAAAAAACGTCTCGATATCTTGATCTTGTTAATTAGGAAACAGTCCTATCGTAATGTGGTGATGTTTTTAACCGGATGTTAAAATTGCCAATTTCCAAAATCTAAGCTTTTAAGAATTTTATTGAGAAAAAGAGGGTAAAAAAGGCTCAAGAACTTATCCAAATAAAATCCAAATATGCAAGGTTCCTCAACGTCTAATCTATAATAATCATCCACCCTAGATAATGGACAAAAACCTTTTTCAAAAAGAAATAAGTGATGACAGGAACTGTAGAAAAAAACTGGAAACTACGTTGAAAAGCATAAATAAAAGAAAAATTAGTTGAAACATTCACTAAAATCCATCAAAAGATACAGAGAAAAAAACACTGAAAATTGATTTTAAAAATATTGAAGATATGAAGCGATTCAATCAAAGAAAAGTGAAAACGTGGGTAGAAATTCCTGGATCAAAATAAGATTAATGAAGACAGTCACTAAAACAATAATACAAAAATGACAAAACAGAGAAATGGTACAAAAATTCTCTAAAAAATAAATAAAAACGTTAAAACGATAAAAACAAATAAAAACAAGTACAATAATTGATATGTACGATCAAAACAATCATCGAACTCAAAAAAAATGCAGAAAACAAGAAAGCCTTCATAAAAAGTGCTGAAAAAAACTCTATAAAAGAAACTAAAACGTTCTATTGAAAAAAATTGTTGAAAATTAATTGAAAACGTTAAAAAAAGTTTGAAATCGTCTACAACTTTTTGATGGAATAAATGTGCATATTCCACATTACTTATCTCAAGCTTAAATATTTCTATTTGAGGGCCTCTTATTCAAAAAATAAAAGTGTTTTTGGAGAAAAGTATGGACATTTTTTTAAAAAATTATGAAAACATGCCTGAAACAGAGTTTTTTTTACAATTTTTTTTTTATTTATCCAGCATTTCATCATAAGGTGAATAATCCTATCCCCAAGACAACCGTTCTTGAGATACTGATAAAATTTTCAAAACGCTTCAACTCGTTTATTTATTGATGGATTTTGATGAGAAAAAAAGAGTTCTGAAGAAAATTTCAACCTTTATCTCAATCAAGAGGGCAAATCGATTGATATGCTAAAACCAAAATCCAAAATCTAGCTTTTTTTTGTCAAAATCGGACCATAAACAACGGAGATACCAAACTCAAAAATTGCAACAACTTTTCTTGAGATACTGACAAAATTCTCACAACGAAGTAACTCACCTATTGATTGACGGATTTTGATGAGAAAAAAAGCGTTTTGAAGGTATTCTCAACCTCTATCCAAATCAAAACAACAAGCTGTGTTTATATCAATTGATATGCTGAAAAAAAAAATCCAAAATTCCGACAGTAAGCATATTGCTAGACTCCGCCCTTTAATATTACGGTACTTGAACTTGATTCTAATAAAGACTTTCATCATTATTATAATTATCATTAATAGGGAGGTTTCATGAATTCGAAATTTAACAAAAATATATGAACATGTTTTTTAGAATTGCTCAAACAGTACTCTGTGAGAGTTTCAAGTCATTTGGTGAATTTGTCAATTTACTAGAGCTGTTTGAAATTTTGATAGAAATTTGAAACCAATAATTTCAATGGCGCGCTCTGACGTACTATTCCTAGCATTTCCATCTTTCTCGATTAAACAGAGACAACCTTTTCCGATTTAGCGTGCATTCTGCGCATTTGCCACAGTTCCCGTTTCACTCCGGAAATTAGATGAGTGGGGTTATATAGAAACACATCAATTGAATATTCCGAGTTATCAAATTGATCAACCATTTATTTATTCAAGTTTTAGCCAAATTTTTAAATTTATTCAAGACTAAATCATATAATATTTGGTTAACAAGCATGATCTCATATGATTTCTGGTGTCAATGTGGCAACACAGCGCTGAGCGCCGTCTCCTTCTACTCCTAACCTCAAATTTTGTTTAGTTTTGCTGTTTGCTTCTCAAAAACTGCAAACTTTCCATTTTTTTATACGTTAAGACCCAATCAAAATCCTTCGAAAGACCTCATATATGTATATTCGGTGAAGCTCTCATTCAGTGAAAAAAAGGAAAAGCTTGTGTTTGTTAATTTGTGACAAAAATGAAGAAAAATTGCTTTGTGCCATCATTGTTATTAGTGGCTTCCGGGTTTTAAGCTCTCATATACCAGTGAAACAGTTTATATATTGCGTGACAATAAAAGATAAACACTCATTATAGTCTTTTATTGTCCAAAATTCATAAACATACTCCAATACAAAGCTTCGTAACTTCTCAGAAAAAACACTTATTGAGTCACCTCAAACAACAAAATGTTCAAAAAGGATGAGGCTACAATATTTTAACATAAGAAAAAGTCCATCTGCACCTGTATTCTGTATACTGCACAGACTGCTTTCCAGAATATTTCACGGAGTCGAGGCTTTTTAACTGGCTTTTTCGTCTCCAAAATTTTGAAGCACTCTATGGAGAACTTAGACAGGTGGAAATGGACATTCCATGATTTGTGTGTGTATTGGTATATGTATAGAAACAATACTAACAGTAACAAGTTACAGTACCCAAATCACGGACGTAAACATTAAAAACAAGGTTAGGTTACCCACATGATATTGATGCGGCGTTGTCAGCTCGTTCGCAATTTACCTTATAGACTTTGGTGTACGAGTAATTTCATTGGTGAACGCGCTATAGAGCTAAAAAAAATGCTACGCTAATTTCACAAACTGGCAACAAACATTGAATGGGGCGTCACCAGTCTTTCGAGTTGTTTCATTTGTTGATGGCATTAGTATGCATCAGAGAATTCACAGAAAAAAAAATATCTCCCCATTGACGGATTTTGATCTTCAATAATTAATCTAGCCAAGTCCGTCGTAGTGGATCAGAACTAATACATTTCCAAAAAATGAATGGTTGTCATCTTCACAGCATAACTTGTGTTGGATACCTCAATGTCTTTTTCTGCCAGGACATAACCCAATCTCCGCAAAAATATATCAAGAAATATCATTCTATGTATCCGGCACGTAATAATATCTTCATGAAGCTAATAAACATTACCGTTAGGGCAACATAAAACAACCATAAAGCAGATTTTATGCCGTTTTCATATCATTTTTATGTGATTTTATGACGTTTTAAGTATGACATTCGAGTGTCTCCACCTTTGTTCAAGGCTTTATCAAAATTTATACTGTTTTTCAGTTCATTATTTCTAGCAAGAAAAAAATAACTTCTACAGGACAGTTGTTCAAAATGAAATTGGATTTCTGTTTATTTGCACCGATTTAATCAGAAACTAGAACAATAATCACAAAATCATTCTGAAAAGCAACATCAATTTCATTGTATTTAGTCCTGAAACATTGACTTCATTACTGAAATGGATGCCGCAATACAGCTCACAAATACCGAGCATATTGAAAGCCAGATAAATATAACCAATGCAAACAATAGCATACAAATGGCAGATTTATTGTCATAAAACTAGATGTTTTGTTGTGGAAATTCATCCGACATGAAGCTTCGTGCGTATTAAACAGAATTACCGATATATTGACTTGATATAAAAATTTACTTTGCTCAAAAGACCTACATCAAAAGCTCTCAGATTCCATCAGTAAAACGGAAAGCACTCCGTTTCGTCTGGATAGAAAGAGACTATCTCGTGAAAGCGACAGCTTTTCATGCGGTTTTTGTTGGCTCAAGTCGGTTTTAACGTTTCGCTACGGACCATCAATGATTAGAAATAAAGCGCCAGAATAACGGTCGTTAGGCAAATGGACGATGGTCTTTTTCTTTGGATTGTGTGAGCCTTTGAAATCCTTCGAAATAGCTCGACCATCAGCTGAAATTTTCTTATTTTCTTGAGTGTAAAATTTTGCTATGCCTGTGGATGTGCATTTTTGTGATCGGGATTCCTATTCGAAGGGGCTCAACTCAATATACAGTTCTGGTATTTTATGTTGTTTTGGAAGGTGGATTACTATTTTAACAAATTCACAGAATTTTCAGATTCATTTTTTATTTGAACAAGCTGTTCATCGCAGAAGTTCTCGTATTTTCTCTAAAATATCGTTTTCCGTGCAGCAAGTCATAATCCGCTGTTCAATTATGATCGGAAACAGCCTATAGCTCATTTCTATCAAACAGTCGAGCTATTTTCTTTCTAGCCACCCTGTTTTCACTTTTCGAATCAAAACCACGGGGTAGGACATTTATGTTGCACCAATTCTTTCAAGTTAACCGTGTTTGAAGCATTTACACTCCACCAGACATTAAAAAGTTCACAGACAGGAGAATCAAAAAAGCTCAAGTAGCTTAAAAACGCAATAAAATGGGAATCCGAGTATAAAATCCATCAAAAGATACAAAAAAAAGTTTACTAAAAAGTATTAAAAAAAATCTCCTCAAAGAATAACAGAAAATAATAGAAAAACAAAAATGTAGATAAAAATTCTTGAAGCGGATCAAAATCAATTAGAAAAGTCACTAAAACATTACAAAAAAAATGACAAAGGCTACGGAAAAATGTTGCATTCATTCTCCAAAAAAAATAAAAATGATTCAACGAAAAAATCAAAAATGATATGTTGAAATGAGTACAATAATCAACATGCCCAAATGATGATAATCGATCAAAGCTGTCATTGAACCTCTTATAAAATGCAGAAAATGAGCGCCGAGAAAACCCTATAGGGGCAATTGAAACGTTGGATTAAAAAAAATTAAATTATTCAAAAACGTAAAAAAAAGAATTGGAATATTTTAGAACCAGAAATAAGTTCAATGTACATGTTCCACATTCATCTCAAGCTCGAACATTGCGTTTACCGTGCCGCACGTCATAATCCGCTGTTCAGTTACTGTCGGTAACAGCCTATTGTTTATTGCTATCAAACAATCAAGTAGTTATCTTCTTTTAAGCTGTCTCGTACAAGATATGCATTCCCGTTTTTTTTTCACTTTCTGAATGAAAATGAGCAGGCCACCATTTTGAACTCCTTATCTATAAACGACAAGACCCCCAGAAATGTTTTGGAAAAGTGCCTTGGAAAAAGAGCTTTATCTACTATGTTTCTGCTAGAATAAAGTGGGTCTGTCTCGAATGACACATTCTTGGTATGATGAAAAGATCAAAACATAAATCAGTGTGAAATAAATTGGTGTAATAATGAGTGTAAATAAATGGTGACTGTTAGGAGTCGGTTGAACGATGATTTCTATAGTGAAATGACGTAAAAATATGCATAGCTTTTCAATTATTGTTTGAAGCATTTACACTTTACCAGACGTTACAAAATGAGGAAGAACTAAAAAAAGCTCAAGTAGCTTGCAAACGTAACAAAATAGAAATACAAGTATAAGTTCCATGGAAAGATACAAAAAAAGTCCTCTGAAAAGTGTTGGAAAAAATGTCAGAGAATGTCGTTAGAAGCAAAATATGAAGGGATTTAATTATTGAAACACAAAAATGTGGGTAAATCAGATAAAAATCGATGACAATAGTCACTAAAACATTTTAAAAAATGATAAAGACTACGAAAAATGTTGTCAACATTTTCTAAAGAAAAAAAAAAACGTTTCAACAAAAAAATCAAGAATAATAAGTTGAAACAAGTACAATAATCAACATGCCCAAATGATAATGATCGATTAAAACTGTCAAAAATGCAGAAAATAAGAAAAACAGAAAAGCGCTGATGAAAAAGGGGAATAGAAACGTTGGAATCAAAAATTGAAATTGATTAAAAACGTAATAAAAGTCTGGAAAATGGTGAAATCAGAAATGAAATCAGTGTAAAAACATATTTCACATTTATATCATCCTCAAATGATTTTCATTCTAGAAACGCTCGATCATGTATCAAAAGATTCCGTATTTTTTCTGACATATGGTTTTCCGTGTAGCACGTGATAATCCGCTGTTCAATTGCTGTGGGAAACAGCCTACAGTTCATCAAACAATCGAGTAGACACCTCACGTCCCAAACGATATATCCAATCCCGTTTTTTTCCACTTGTCGGTTCAAAACCACGAGGTAGGACATTCATGTTGCACCGTGTTGCACCAATTCTTCCAAGTTAACCGTGTTTGAAGCATTTACACTCCACCAGACGTTAAAAAGTTCACAGACAGGAGAATCAAAAAAGCTCAAGTAGCTTAAAAACGCAATCAAATGGGAATCCGAGTATAAAATCCATCAAAAGATACAAAAAAAAGTTGACAAAAAAGTATTGAAAAAAATCTCCACAAAGAATAACAGAAAATAATAGAAAAACAAAAATGTAGATAAAAATTCTTGAAGCAGATCAAAATCAATTAGAAAAGTCACTAAAACATTACAAAAAAAATGACAAAGGCTACGGAAAAATGTTGCATTCATTCTCCAAAAAAAAATAAAAATGATTCAACGAAAAAATCAAAAATGATATGTTGAAATGAGTACAATAATCAACATGCCCAAATGATGATAATCGATCAAACCTGTCATTGAACCTCTTATAAAATGCAGAAAATGAGCGCCGAGAAAACCCTATAGGGGCAATTGAAACGTTGGATTAAAAAACAAAAAAATTATTCAAAAACGTAAAAAAAAGAATTGGAGTATTCTAGAACCAGAAATAAGTTCAATGTACATGTTCCACATTCATCTCAAGCTCGAACATTGCCCATTCGAGGATATTCCGTATTTTCTTTGAAATATCGTTTACCGTGCCACACGTCATAATTCGCTGTTCAATTACTGTCGGAAACAGCCTATTGTTTATTTCTATCAAACAATCAAGTAGTTATCTTCTTTTCAGCTGTCTCGTAAAAGATATTCATTCCCGTTTTTTTCCACTTTCTAAATGAAAATGAGCAGACCACCATTTTGAACTCCTTATCCATACATGACAAGACCCCCAGAAAAATTTTGGAAAAGTGCCTTGAAGGAAGAGCTTCATCCACTATGTTTCTGCTAGAATAAAGTGGGTCTGTCTCCACACACTCTTGGTATGATGAAAAGATCAAAACATAAATCAGTGTGAAATAAATTAGTGTAATAATGAGTGTAAATAAATGGTGACTGTAAGAAATCGGTTTGGACTAAACGATGATTTCTATAGTGAAATGACGTAAAAATATGCATAGCTTTTCAATTATTGTTTGAAGCATTTACACTTTACCAGACGTTACAAAATGAGGAAGAACTAAAAAAAGCTCAAGTAGCTTGTAAACGTAACAAAATAGAAATACAAGTATAAGTTCCATGGAAAGATACAAAAAAAGCCCTCTGAAAAGTGTTGGAGAAAATGTCAGAGAATAACGGGGAAACACATGAAAATCAACTAAAAGCTAGGAAAAAAATAGTAGAAAAATCTCGTTAGAAGCAAAATATGAAGGGATTTAATTATTGAAACACAAAAATGTGGGTAAATCAGATAAAAATCGATGACAATAGTCACTAAAACATTTTAAAAAATGATAAAGGCTACGAAAAATGTTGTCAACATTTTCTAAAGAAAAAAAAAAACGTTTCAACAAAAAAATCAAGAATAATAAGTTGAAACAAGTACAATAATCAACATGCCCAAATGATAATGATCGATTAAAACTGTCAAAAATGCAGAAAATAAGAAAAACAGAAAAGCGCTGATGAAAAAGGGGAATAGAAACGTTGGAATCAAAAATTGAAATTGATTAAAAACGTAATAAAAATCTGGAAAATGGTGAAATCAGAAATGAAATCAGTGTAAAAACATATTTCACATTTATATCATCCTCAAATGATTTTCATTCTAGAAACGCTCGATCATGTATCAAAAGATTCCGTATTTTTTCTGACATATGGTTTTCCGTGTAGCACGTGATAATCCGCTGTTCAATTGCTGTGGGAAACAGCCTACAGTTCATCAAACAATCGAGTAGACACCTCACGTCCCAAACGATATATCCAATCCCGTTTTTTTCCACTTGTCGGTTCAAAACCACGAGGTAGGACATTCATGTTGCACCGTGTTGCACCAATTCTCCCAAGTTAACCGTGTTTGAAGCATTAACACTCCACCAGACGTTAAAAAGTTCACAGACAGGAGAATCAAAAAAGCTCAAGTAGCTTTAAAACGCAATCAAATGGGAATCCGAGTATAAAATCCATCAAAAGATACAAAAAAAAGTTTACTAAAAAGTATTGAAAAAAATTTCCACGAAGAATAACAGAAAATAATAGAAAAACAAAAATGTAGATAAAAATTCTTGAAGCAGATCAAAATCAATTAGAAAAGTCACTGAAACATTACAAAAAAAATGACAAAGGCTACGGAAAAATGTTGCATTCATTCTCCAAAGAAAAAATAAAAATGATTCAACGAAAAAATCAAAAATGATATGTTGAAATGGGTACAATAATCAACATGCCCAAATGATGATAATCGATCAAACCTGTCATTGAACCTCTTATAAAATGCAGAAAATGAGCGCCGAGAAAACCCTATAGGGGCAATTGAAACGTTGGATTAAAAAACAAAAAAATTATTCAAAAACGTAAAAAAAAGAATTGGAGTATTCTAGAACCAGAAATAAGTTCAATGTACATGTTCCACATTCATCTCAAGCTCGAACATTGCTCATTCGAGGATATTCCGTATTTTCTTTGAAATATCGTTTACCGTGCCACACGTCATAATCCGCTGTTCAATTACTGTCGGAAACAGCCTATTGTTTATTTCTATCAAACAATCAAGTAGTTATCTTCTTTTCAGCTGTCTCGTAAAAGATATTCATTCCCGTTTTTTTCCACTTTCTAAATGAAAATGAGCAGACCACCATTTTGAACTCCTTATCCATACATGACAAGATCCCAAAAAAAGTTTTGGAAAAGTTCCTTGAAGGAAAAGCTTCATCCACTATGTTTCTGCTAGAATAAAGTGGGTCTGTCTCCACACACTCTTGGTATGATGAAAAGATCAAAACATAAATCAGTGTGAAATAAATTAGTGTAATAATGAGTGTAAATAAATGGTGACTGTTAGGAATCGGTTTGAACTAAACGATGATTTCTATAGTGAAATGACGTAAAAATATGCATAGCTTTTCAATTATTGTTTGAAGCATTTACACTTTACCAGACGTTACAAAATGAGGAAGAACTAAAAAAAGCTCAAGTAGCTTGTAAACGTAACAAAATAGAAATACAAGTATAAGTTCCATGGAAAGATACAAAGAAAGTCCTCTGAAAAGTGTTGGAAAAATGTCAGAGAATAACGGGGAAACACATGAAAATCAACTAAAAGCTAGGAAAAAAATAGTAGAAAAATCTCGTTAGAAGCAAAATATGAAGGGATTCAATTATTGAAACACAAAAATGTGGGTAAATAAGATAAAAATCGATGACAATAGTCACTAAAACATTTTATAAAATGATAAAGGCTACGAAAAATGTTGTCAACATTCTCTAAAGAAAAAAAAAACGTTTCAACAAAAAAATCAAGAATAATAAGTTAAAACAAGTACAATTATCAACATGCCCAAGTGATAATGATCGATTGAAACTTTCAAAAATGCAGAAAATAAGAAAAACAGAAAAGCGCTGATGAAAAAGGGAAATAGAAACGTTGCAATCAAAGATTGAAATTGATTAAAAACGTGATTAAAGTCTGGAAAATGGGGAAATTAGAAATGAAATCAGTGTAAAAACATATTCCACATTTATCTCAACCTCAAATGATTTTCATTCTAGAAACGCTTGATCATCAAAAGATTCCGTATTTTTTCTGACATATGGTTTTCCGTGTAGCACGTCATAATCCGCTGTTCAATTACTGTGGAAAACAGCCTACAGCTCATCAAACAATCGACTAGTCATCTCACGTCTCAAAACCACGAGGTAGGGGTGTTTTTTTCTTGAGTCGTCCTTGATTTGCGCAACCATCAAGTAATCAGCAGCCCGTCATTTTAAACTCCTCATCCATACACCGCACGCCCCCAAAAAAGTGCGGTTCTCGTAAAAAAACAATCCTGGAAAAGTGCCTTGGAGATGGAACTTTATTCTCTATCTATTTCGAAGAATAAATTGGGTCTGTTTGCAATGACACACTTTTGGCATGATCAAAGGAATCTGGCCATATCAATATGCTCAAAGAGCAAATTTCCACAGGGCGCACCTTTTGAAGAATTCATTACGTTGAACATAAAGCTGAAAAAGGCGCTGAAAGTATTCAAAGCTTGCCAAAAGACCATCGACGATTTGCATGCTGACCGCAGCGCTTCGAGGCATTTTCAATTATTCGTCCGAAAAGGGTCTGAAGTTGCTGATGTTATTTGGTTCACTTTTAATTTTCCCTTTACCTTTGCAATGTGAGAAATAGTTGCAAAACTTCATTCAATCGATAAACGTCACATATCTCCATATGCTAATTCCCAATGTACGCTCTGGAGAGAATCCTAATTAGCGTATGTCATTTAATTCAAGCTAAATGTCTGTCTCTCCAATTAAACTGCAGTCATGATGCATCGCAATTTTGTCAGACGAAGCGGTTTCATACTTGTTATTCTATTCTGCTCCAATTCGATATCCTTATCAATTGTCATGAGCCTTATTGCGAAATATTGCTGGCGTTTTAATGATTCACTGGATTTGAGTGTGCTTCACGAGTGAGTGGTTGCGACTAGGTAATAATATGTGATTTATTTCAGAAAACGCCTCGTTTTTGACAAGAATTGTGATAAAATATTCAGCAGATGTATGTGTTCTTTGCAGAACTATAATGAGGCTTGGGCGTGGTTTCCTTCGTAACCAACCATCATGGTATCTACTCGAGATGATTTAGAGAAAGTATTGTTGAGATAACTTTTCACGACTACATAAAGATCTTATCATTTTGACCTTCAAAAACAACAAAGGTACACCTTGAGAATTCAACTTGGAGGCTTCAAAGCTTTCCCATATCTACTTCATCTTTGTTTTCCTGTTTATTTAAAAAAGCTATTCGCATTTTTTCAAATTCTTCCCTATTTTCCAGTCTGCTCAAGCTTAGTCTTCAAAGCATATGGAGTCGTTGTACTGGACGTACTAGCATCCATTTGCAGTTTCTAGCTTCGCAATACTTGGCTTTCCATCTCTTCCTGGTGTTTGTTCTTGGATCAATCTCTTGGATTGTCGCAGACAATAGTCGATAGCTCTTCCACGTTCATACTTGACTCTCCAATTGCTTATCTCAATAGCTGTCTTATCAGTGACCAGTTGTTCTCACTACCCACCTCACCAAGCAGCAGTACTCTTAAGCTAATCCGTATTCTCTCATTTGGTCCCAATCTGACTCTTTTGAACAGTTGGTCCTCCTCTTAGGAAATCCAATCTTCTAAGAGCTTAAATGAAAGTGTCGGTGGATGATGTTACTAATTCCAGTATACTGCACATGTGAACAACAGAGTCCACACCTTTTCAGTGTCCCTCGTATACAAGGGTCCAGTCAATTCTATTTCATTAATCTCAAACAAGGCTGTTTTGCGTACTTGATCCTCTGGTAATGGTATTGATTGAACTTCTATTCTTTTGGATGCATATCTTCCAGACATCCGACTTTCCTGACCTGACACCACTTATGTACTTAGCTAGACCGACTGCAACGGATGACTTGTTTGGGTACAACAGGTGCAATGAGGACAGCTCCTGGAGCAGCACTGAATATCCTCCTCGGACTGTCAGAGCTATGACTCTGGGTGAAGAGGGAAGCGATGTTTTGGTTGCCCAGAAGACATGAAGGGACATGGGTATGGAAGTAAGCCACACCAGAATATCATCACTGGTGCGGTACGAGTAACCGCTTCTATCGGCCGGGTTGACACCCACGGATGGTCGTCTCAGACTCCGAAGGAGCTTCCAGGTGCACGTACCGACGAGGAAAGAGTGGCTGACCAAACCGATGAAAACGCCTGTCAACACTCAAGTCTGGTTCACAGATGGCTCCAAGGCTGAACGCACGTTTTCTGCGCTGACAGGAACACTGGCGATGCTTTTCCCCTTGGAAGACTTGCAACAGTCTTCCAGGTGGAAATATCCACTGTCCTAGAGGTTGTCTCCAGAGATGTGGTAAAAAGAGGAATGGAGAATAACATTGTTGTCTACGCCGACAGTTAAGCGGCACTTAAAGCGATCATCAAACCAAGGATGAGCTGCCCGCTGGTCCAAGAGATGCGCTGCAGGTGCTTATTGAGGGTCAAACTTGTATGAGTTCCAATGAGCAAGCGGACAAGCTGGCCAAACCAGGATCTGCCACGCGACTGTCCGGACCGGAACCATTTCTAGGCCTTTGTAAACAACTGATCTCTCGCACTCTCAACAAATGGACGTGGGAGAGGACAGTTGAGAACTGGAACAGTAACACATTATACAGGCAGGCCAAAAAATCGATATCAGAACCTCACTGGCCAAGAGCAAGAAGGCACTGAGCACCATCGTTGGCATTCTGATAGGTCATTGCAGGCTCAACAGACACCCCTATGCCCCCACTGCAGAAGGGCAGAGGAAACCTCCTACCACCTGCTGGAAGTTTGAGAAAGGTGGGGTCGCTTGAGAAGGAAGGTCCTAGGAACAGCCACCATCCCCAGGGAAGGGTTGGGGTACCTGAGCTGGGATAGTCTGCTTCTATTCACGACAAGAACGGGCCGGTTTCAGTAGTTGAGTTGGCCAAGCAAAGATGACGAAAAGGGCCACTAGGTGGGCAAAGCCCGGCGAGTAGGGCTTTGCTCATCCACCTTCACCATTACCATTATTCCTGACTGTTTGTCTGCATTTCAAAATCCAAGCTTACATATGAAAAATTTTATTCCGGTATGATGATTCCGGGTGTGCTTTTCACTTATCAGTCGCAATACGACTTCAGGCAGCACATAAAAGGATTTGAAAGTTGAACGGTTTGTCTGGTCTGATAAGATCATCTTCATCCACGAACGAAAATAACTTAGCAGGTCTGTCATCCTTAATGGAACGGAAAGTTTCTTTTTGAACTAACTTGAGTTTATACTTTTCACCAGGAACAATCTCTTCCAATGATAGATCACCTCTCAATATGGGCTTGTTCAGTTTCCTTGGCAGTTTTCACCACAGGCGAATCAGAAGAAGTTTGATCTGCGATTAGACCTGAGCTAAGTTCATGTCTTTTTTTTGTTAGAAGCCTACCTGCGACATCAGAACATATATTTGTCCATCTTTAGTATCAGACAAAAAATGATTCCTGTTTTGTAACTCTTCCATCCAAGGTCCCTCTTTTACTGATGCCACATCTTCAGCAAAAATATCTTCTCCAAGGAATATATTATCATGATGTGCAATTTCTGGTTGTGATAGAAGTGTTTTATATCAACCCTTTTCAAAGCTCTCTTGAAACTATTATACCAGAACTGTATATCCAGAATACAAGTCCACTTTGATTAAAGTCAAATATTTTACTGCAAACTGCCCAAAATTTATAGCAAACACTAAATTTCGATCTAATTTCGTTAATGGCTAGCTTTACGTCTCTATTTACGCCGCTGCGGCTGCAAGATGGCTGAATTTGAAGACCTCTTCTTCGCATAAGTGCCTAGAACTGAGATCTCGTAAACTTTCTATATAGTTAACAGAAACTGCCAATGTTCAGTCGTTTAGAGAATGCCGCACGTATTTACAGACTTGTTGTCGAATAAAGTGGAAAGTCTATTTGGTTAGCTTTTGGAACAAGTTCATTTGAAAGTTGGCTTTTGAGTCAGTGCCGTTGCAATCAACCGGTACTTTGAGCAGCAGTTGAGTATTAAATGAGGTGCTCAATATGAACATTGAAATCCACAACGAACTTCTTCAAATAACGCTTTGACGTCCATCTTATCTAATCTCAATTCTACATTCAAAATGGCTCTCAAACTTAAAAGCTTTTTCATGAAGCATATTTGCCAAGTTCTTTGCTCCCAACGTAACTACGTGAGAACTGGATTTTCTCATTTAATCCGACACTCCGGCCAAAGAAAATACATCATAATATTTTCGCAGATTTCCCGCAACGTAAGCGATAACTGCAAAAAGAGGCAGAAATATATAGCTATAAAGTATAATTTTCGTCAGTTTTCCTTTGGGTGTTGCCAGCTACGTGTCACTCTCTAGCAGGAAAATGTACTTTTCGAAACCCTATTTAGTCTAACTCTCCAGTGGAAGATTTTGTTTGATATAGAAATGCATCGTCTCGCCTGTCTGATTTGGTTTCTGAAATAACAAGTTTGGTCTGGTTTATATCGACCCGGTCGAATTGATACAATGTTCGTTCAATTTGTGCAATGTCTTTTATGAAATGTGTCGAGTCTGCTCGATCTTATTTTGTTTGTCGAGTGTAAACTGTGCTGGCGAAAGATTTGGTCGGGACAAGAACACTTTTGATCGAATTTTTGGTCGATGTTGATTCTATTCAGACAATGTCCTCTAAGGTCATTTTCCTTAAATTGAAAACAAAGACTTGTCTGGATTAGTACAGTCTGTTCATGGCTTTCCTGCGGTCACGTCACAGTATTTGACGTTTGGCAGTATGTCGTAGATTGATCGCTCCACATGTGACATTTGTCAAATTGATCCGAAAGACCCTCGTCTAGACGTACGTGATTTTTTTTTCAATGTGTAAGAGAGAGACGGAAAATTATGACGTTACCGCAGAAAAGCCATGAACAGACAGTATATTGATAGACTTGTGATAGCAAGACACAACACCCATACCTTCAACATTGAATGTTCTGACGCAAACAAATGAACGAAGAAGCCAAGGTCAAGTTTTGATTACTTTTCGCTGGAATGACAGATTTCCAAGTGATAAAGAGCATGTCCCTGCTCGGGCGCCAAATTTTTAATGGGGCTACGGCGTAGCTCAATCTAAATGGCTGGAAGAAGATTCACTATCTACCAAGAATGAAATATTTTGAAAAAATACAGGGTGTCCCACTTGAGATGTCTCTTGAACGATATCGTTTATTTTTGACATGGTCGTATGGGCATGAGGTTCAGATACTTTTTAAAGGGAATTGAATATATAATTTTTGTGAGTAAACTACCGTTGGGAACCAATTGGCGTCAATTCGTCATCTCTACTAGATACTAATATTCCAATTTTGATAGTGATTGATACAGGGTGTGTCATAAAAATCTTAACTTTGTTAAATATTTGGAAACAAGAAGAATTAGATCTTCACCACGACACTGGTTTCAACAAAATGATCTCATAATAATCAGTGTATACTTCTTGATGAAAAAGTACAAAAAATAATTCAATTCAGCTGCTATGGAAACAGAGTGTATCAAACCTCTCTAAAAAGTACGCCTTTGAGTTATCATATTTCATACGATGAAAAAATGTGAGCCTCATGGCCATACATCCCCATATACCAAAAATGGACAAAATAGTTAGAGAAACAACTGAGATACCGACTTGTATACATCTTAAGTGAGACCCCTTGTATATACGAACATTGGAGCCTGGCCGTTTCTAGGGGGGTTATATTTGCTGTACCCCAGTTTTAAGGTAACAGAAAATAGAATCCAATCCACCCCAATTCGCTAGCTCTAATCCCAACTATTCTGAAAGATTGGTTTCTGGACTCAACATGTCCAAAATGTGTTATACCAAACTCAATACAGGAATGATGCCGCTGCGGAGTCCAAGGATCCTGAGTTCTTGTCCCTGCTCGGGCGCCAACTTTGTAACAGGATTTTGGAAAAGCGCAATTTCTTTGTCAAGACTAGATTGAATCCTACATTATATATCTTCGAGGGGCTACGGTGGCCGAGCGTGTAACACGTCGGCTTGAGAGACCGTTAGTTCTGATTGACGTGGGTTCGATCCCCGCGGTGAGCTGAAATTATTTTCTGTTCTGTATTTAGTGGCACTCTCAATGGCTAATGGAACTGAGTAGGCTGTAGTATTATTGATTACTGTCTGTAAAAAAGTTAATAAATTAGCCTGAATAATTTGGATCCTGCTTTTTCAATACTAAAACTAGGTGATGTTCTTAATCAGCACCTTAGTTAGAACTGCGGCATACGGGAGGTCAGAGGGACCGCCCTTGGGCTACGTTGTCACCTAAGCTAAATGCTGTGGCTTGACACCTATGTTGTCGCCTATGATGAATGGCTAAAGGCTTGACGACAATGATCCAAGAGAGCAACTTCTCTTCTCCTGGAGGCTCCTTTTGAAGGTGCGCTATGGGCCCGCTGTGTGGCCTAGAATGTGCTGTGTTACTTACCACCCTCACCTGAAATCTACATCTATATATCTTCCAAAGAAAAACTATTTATCAAAAAATAAAGAAACGTTGGAGTCTGGCCGGTTCTAGAGGGGTCATGTTATTATGTTTGGTTCTGTCGTTACAGGAAACAGATTCCAATCAGAATAAGAATCAAAATCAGAATAAGATTTATTGTCAAGAAGCCAAAGGTTTATCAGACACAGCACACTATAACAGTTTCAAATATATTAAAAGATAGAAAATACAACAAACTACAACTACAGTATAGGTACCACTTCGAACTAGAGATTGAGATAATACTAGTCACAAAGTAACTCTGCATCAAGTTCATCAAACGTATAAAAATCTTCATTTATCAAAATATCTCGAACGGACCTCTTAAACTTCAAGAGACTAGGTGAAGATTGCGAACTTTTTACTAAGTGGTAACAAAATGCTCTGTTACCAGGTCGTCAGCTCTCACCTCATCTGATCTAGCAGGGTGGTTTCCGTAATCAACACGTCTGGAGGGAAGGTCTCCGGACTCAACACGTCCAAAATGGGTTTTACCAAAACTCAGGAATGTTGGAGCTGCGGAGTCTTAGAGTCCAGGGTTAAAGTCCCTGCTCGGTCGCCAACTTTGTAACAGGATTTTGGCGTAGCTCAATTTCAACGGCTAGATTAAATTCTAAACTATCTTACCAAAATAAATCATTCCTCAAAAAATCAACAAAGGTTCTATGTTTGACGTACCATAGTTTTGAGCTTACAGAAAACATAATCCTATTCTTCCTGGCTTGTTAGCTCCAATCGCAACTAGTCTGGCAGGGGGGTTTCTGGACTCAACACTTTTGAAATGAGTGATACTACTCAGCACGTCTGCAGGGGAGGTTTCACGTCCAAAATGGGTAAACAAAATTCAACACAGAAATGTTGCCGCTGCGAAGTCTAAGGATCCATGGTTCATGTCCCTGCTCGGGCGCCAATTTTTCAACGGGGTCTTGAGACTGCTCAGTTTTGATGTCTGGTTCAAGCCACTATCTACCTAAATTAAAAATTATATACAATTCGCATTGGTTCATGTTTTGAACGAATTTATAACTGTGATTTTGCTTTGGAGCAACACACCACACCCTTGAACAAATAGGCCAAGGACGGATTTTGTTTACTTATCGCTAATTTTTCTTTTTAATATCACACTACACACATGTTTGTCATTATTTTAGATATGAAACACTTTAATCAAGGTTAAAGTTCATGTCCCTGCTCGGGCGCCAACTTTTGGAGTTGGAAAAAGACGTTTCTGATGGATTATTGAATCTGATTTTCACGTATTCAATTGTTGATTCAGGAGATCACAGATGAATTTAATCAGTTCTGCTTCTCTTGATATTTTTAATAGAAGGATTATATTTAAATACATTTTGTCATCCCCACTTTTTGCTGCTATTAATATTCAAAAGACGAATTTTCAAAAACAAATTTTCATCAAATTAGTAGTCAAAAGAAATCTGATGCCTCATGAAAGAATTTAATGAGTCTGGGAAGAGCTCAAAGAATGTCTTCGACTGCACTTTTCTAATCGGCAATCGGACGGAGTCCTCCGAAAGTTTGCAACGTCAAAGGTTATGTTATTAATAAGGTAGAAACTCTAAAAAGACTTTAAAAAAATTAATTTGATTTGAGATTAGCTGGGGAGCTTCATGCACTTCTAACAGGATTCATAAGATGTTGTGAATTTCAAAATAATTGACAAAAAGTAGATGAAGAATGGTTATTTGCAAATAGATTTCCATTTATTTATTGCACATTATAGGACAAGTATGGTTTATCCCTTGCAATGACCAAAGGTTTTTTTCAACTATATACAATCGCATTTTTCTTTTGGATAATTCGTCCTTCTTACGTACTTCTTGACAAAATCTGTTACAACAGAAAACGAATAAACTCTGCCACACAGTTGCAACTAAATCCTGCTCCATTTAAACTCAAATTATATACATGAAGATATGACGGCACCAGGGCGTGAAGCTCACAGCTGAACTGCGAAAATCTAAGATTGTCAAGTAGATTATCTGCCACCAAGTGCAGCACATGCAGTCAGCATCCCTTTATCCTCTTTATATATAACTTCCATTTATAATACATTTCCGCAGAGCGGAGTTTGATAGTTTCCCAGCTCTAATTGCTTCACTAAAATATACGCCAAGAACAACTTTTCAACTTCCACGCTTTCTTGTTAACGAAATTTACTGTTACTGTGTCTCGGTTCCGTATCTTGTTCGGATGACATCATGCGATGTATTGACTCACAAAGTTACAAGCTCTATTCAATTTTAACTAAATTGGCTTTGCCGGCATGACATTTAGGTTTAATTTGATTATGTGTCGAATGAGGTAGAATTTGATATTCAAAGTTGATGGTAAATTGGAACATTATCGGGTATTTCATATCTATTTTGCTTATGAATGAACTATACAGGGTGTCTTGCGAGGGAAGGGATAAAATTGCCATATGTTCTTTAGGTAAATTCGAGTCGAATACGTCCTATGAACATGGGTCCGCAACTACTTCCTTGACACTCTGACTTTTTTTTTTCTTGGCTTACTTGTATTCGTTTGTACACTGAACAATGATCATTATCGGTGACTGGGCCTATGCAGAAACACTCTTGATAAAACCTGACGTAAAATTAAAATTTGACAGACGTATCAATATTCTGTACGCAGGAAGGATTCATTTCAATATTTTTGACTTGGAATATATCAAGCCTTGACAAGAACCTTGGGAATATCAACATTTGGTATGCAGAAACTACAAAATTGACAAAAATGATTGAAAACATCTCAAGTAAATATTTAAAATTCATATTATCACCAAAAGTTGGTGCTTGGTCGATAAACTTGAGATGCAGTTAGAATGGTTGCGAGGTGGATCAAACAATATAAAAATTGTACAAGAGTAAAAGAACACTTATTTCAAAAAATTTAGCAAAATTCTATAAAGAAAAGTTGTTGTTCAGAATCTTAAGTTTTGCTTTGATTCCACTTTGAATAAGAGTTTATTGATACGTATGCATATTATAATAACTGATAAATTACAATGTTGAAAAAAAAATGTTTGCCGAATTTCAAAGTTGTGTTTAATATCGTTGCAGCAATGATGAAGTATAAATATTATGTGATTTCCTGAAAAAATAAAAATTCAGGTGTTTCACAAAAATGCTTTAATTTGGACAAAGCTATGCGGAGCTGATTTGGTTTTAATCGATTTAGGAATGAGTTCAAGGTAAATATTGAAAAAAAATGTTTTGGGGCAATGTTAATGATTTTAAAAAAAAAAAAAAAAAAAAAAAAAAACAGCCGCCATAATCTAGGCATAACTTTTAATTCTGGACAACTTCTCAACCACTACCTTGCAACCATTCTAATAGCACCTTATAAGTTTATCGAACATGCACCAACTTTTTGTGATATTCACATCTTTTCTTTGATTTATTATTTTTCAATATTTTCCGGTTTATCGACGCAGACTTTGAACATCACATCATAAATAAAAATTTGGTGGAGGTAAATCTGGATCGAGTGATAGAGGTCTCTCCAGCTCTCCGTAAACTTCAGCAACCAAAAAAACAACTTTTTTCCTTTTTGGATTTTTTTTTGTATTTGGCCTCGTTTTACTTATTTTGAAATACTTTACCCGTTTAAAAAAATATAAAAATATTTTGTGAAGCTATCAATTAAGTCCGTGTCGTACATTTATTTATTCATCAGAAATAATCGGCAGGGGGACGCCACTGATAATTATAATGTTCACCTAGCTAGTGCTAAAGGGGACTCTCATTACTAGCAATAAATTTGGCGAATTTCAAAAAAATCGCTCCGATGATATTTGCAACATTTGTAGAAAAACGAGCACCCTGTATCGTAAAAAGAATGCACTTCCGGGCACATTTTTAAATGAAATTAGCTCAGGAATACGCCCTTGAATTTAATATACTTAATCAGAAAACACCCTGTATACCAGATAAGTATACATTGTTGGTTTAGGAACTTAAGAGGCCCTCAAAATCCGTCATAAAAAATCCAGGACCGTATTTGAAAAAACAAAGTTGATGATAGCTGCTCATAGACGAAACGTCGGTTCTTCAATTCAATAACGCTATCTTTTAAAGGGCAAAAAGTGGCAATAAAGAAGCTCCATTCATTTCAAAATATCTCTTCAAATGTGGTCAGAAAATAATTAAAACAATTTTGAAAAATTTTGGTTTTTTTCGGATAATTTCGGACTTAGTCGGAATTTCTTGGCTTTTAAAACGGCATTTTGTTAAGCATCAGAATACTCAACTTTGCCTCCATTTAATCGACCTTGTATCTCTCACGGTTTCCAAGATCCCCGTGATAGACATCCTTATCTTGGACACACTGTATATCTCGAAACTGAGTGGAATAAATGAGTTCGACTGAATCACAAAAAAGTCTATAAATAACTCGTTCTTTTGCATGCGCGTAATTTCAAAGTCCCTGCAATCGATTGATATTTTCGATGCGTCGCGACGCTTTACTCTTGGTAGGCGTTGAATTTTTTTAACTGTGAAAAATAACTACTTGACCTTATACATTGACTACTTTTTACAAAAATCAAATATTCCCATTCGTTTCCGAAATATTGACGTGCGGAGTTTTAAGTGAAAAGCCCTGTATACAGGGTGTTTCCTAACCTCTGTGACAAAATGAAAGGGGTGACTCTTCGCTTGATTTTAAGATGAAAATGTGGTATAACTTTTTTTCGAATTTCGCTTTGTTTCCGAAATATAGGGTGTTCAATTTTTTTTATTATTATCATTTATTTTAATATTTTTTTTTAATTTATTTGATGTTTTTGAATTCTGAATAATATTGGTTGAAGTGCCGCTCGGGACGCCACTGTATTCGATAATTTTTATTTGTTAATGGCAAAATGAGCCCGTTATCACTATAAATACCGTTACCAAACTTCAACAAAATCGAGTGAAAGATAAATTAATTAAAAATAAAAAACTTACCAAAAAAAAAATTAAATACCCTGTATTTTGGAAACAAAGCGAAATTCGAAAAAAAGTTATACCACATTTTCGTCTTAAAATTAAGCAAAGAATCACCCCTTTTATTTTGTCACAGAGGTTAGAAAACACCCTGTATACAGGGTGTTTCATTAATATTGCGAAAAATTCAGGGTGAGTTTCCCCACTTGAAAATAATAGAAAAACTTCATATAAAGGTGTGTCCGGAAATTCTTCGTTACAGAGCTACAGGGTGTTGAAGTTTTATTTTTATTTTTGTTTTTTCTAAATAATATTTGAAACAATGTCTATATTTCCATAAAAATTGGTATTTGTGAGTTTCTTTTTATGCGGAATTCGAATTTCATCTCAGTTTGGCTCCAACTTGAAGAGGGCGCCACCTACACTCATTTGTCCTGACATGTACAGCCATTACTTTTTTGGACGTAACCGTATGACATATTTGAGTGAAAAAACATATTTCCCCTTTATTTTTATGCAAAAAAGACATCAGTGCCACCATTTTCGAGATATTTAGATTTGAAATAATGAATACATATGATAATGAAATTATGGCCGAGCATTGTGTTTCATTGATAGTGCCAAAAATACAGGATAAGTTTCCTCACTTAAAAATAAAAAGAAAACTCCATATAAAGATGTGTCCGGAAATGCTTCGTTACAGAGCTACAGCTGTTAAAGTTATTATTTAATCTATTTTTTTTTTCAGTTTTTTTTATTTGTTTTTGTTTAAATAATATTTGAATAAGCGTTGCCGATAATATTACACAGAAGTCGACTTTTATCTTTTTCACTAAAAATATGAAGCATTAATGCGTAATATGTTATAACTTCTAGCAGGTTACCTTCGCCATAATTTCAAAATCCCATGTATTAATTATTTCAAATCCAAATATCTCGAAAATGGTTCCACGTAACCACTATTTACAGGTATGCCTTTTTTTGCATAAAAATAAAGGAGAAATATGTTTTTTCACTCAAATATGTCATACGGTTACGTCCAAAAAAGTTATTGCTGTACATGTCAGGACAAATGAGTGTAGGTGGCGCCCTCTACAAGTTAGAGCCAAACCAAGATAAAATTCGAATTCCGCATAAAAAAAAACCCTCAAATACCAATTTTTATGAAAATATAGACATTGGTTCAAATATTATTTAGAAAAAACAAAAATGAAAATAAAACTTCAACACCCTGTAGCTCTTTAACGAAGCTTTTCCGGACACACCTTTATATGAAGTTTTCTTATTATTTTGAAGTGGGGAAACTCACCCTGCATTTTTTCGCAATAATAATGAAACACCCTGTATACAGGGTGTTTCAGAATAACATGCTAATAATAAAGGGGGTGATTCTTGGGCTCATTTTGAGAAAAAAAATTCATATGAACGTATGTCCTAAAAAATTTTTCTATTTCCCAAAAAATATGCAAACCAAAACCCGCATGGACGGCACTGGTCAGAATAATTAAATTGTTGGTGCATCAAAGAATGAGTATTAATGCCTAAAATACATGACCCAAATTTCATAAAGATATCTACAGTAATGACAAAGTTATTGTAAAAAAAGTATCTATTTTTTAAAATTTTGACACCCTGTATCTCAAAAGTTAAGGCGTTTAGGACATACGTTCATATGAATTTTTTTTCTTAAAATGAGCCCAAGAATCACCCCCTTTATTATTAGCATGTTATTCTGAAACACCCTGTATATCAACAGCAGGGTAGCACGACTGGCTAGTTATAAGGTGTGTTTGTCATGCTCCACTAGTGCACTACTCTACACTACAACACTCAGCCACACTGAGATAGAAATAGAGGTAAGTGGGGATGCAGTTTTGTAGATTATTCTTCTTTACGAAGTGGCCATATGGCCATATGAAAAGTGATTGACGTAAAATGTTAGAATGAGAAAACATATGTCATGATAGGCATTGACAAAGACAACTCTCACATCAGCACGAGGTTGATTTGTGACCTACGCTCCTATTTTCGAACGTCTTCTTTCTTCGTCACACATTTTGAGGGGTTGTCGAGTAATGTCAAGTCAGCTGATGCTGATAGATTTCTATTGATTTTATTTCGCGGGCGGGTTGTCTACAAAACATCGAAAATCGAATTCTGTTTTTGAAATGTTGTATCCGTCAGATGGTTGTGTTGTGTAGATATGGAAGTGAGGGTGGTGAGTACCACAACACTAAGGATTTTAGACTACATTTTATGAATAGGTGGGCTTTAAAAAATTGCCGGGTATCTATACTGGTGCTTTTTACTTTTTTAAGCCCAGTACGATTTATTTTAATTATGTATTGGCTTTCCTTTTTATCATATTTTTAAACATGAGATATCGCGTTGAATGTTAGAGGTTGAGGCTCGTCTCCGAATGTTTGCGTTGTTCCACCGCACAAATCATATCATTATAACCTCCATATTGCATTAACGTTGAGCCGCCACTGGTTCTATATAAGTTGAATGTAAATGAAAGACCCAGCCGTGATGTAAAACCACTCCAGCGTTTGAATTTATGAGGGGGGGTATTGTAGTGTCGTGCGCGTGTAAACATACCTTTAATATTAATGAAGTCAGGCACAGTTCAATTGTCAAGATTGTCAAATAATAAGTCCGCTCTTCATTCATTAAAGTAAAACTATTGCTATTCAAGCAGACTAGTACGGATCTGCTCCGATCATTACCCATTGTCATTCATGTGACGTATTTTATTTAGGCCACACATTGTAAAACGAAACGCCTTTTTGATTTTTATATTCACCCATTGTCGCGACACCTCGGGTGATGTCTTTTGTCATAATGAAACAATGCCCGTATTTTTCTCGTGACATTATTCATTTTGCTTTTAATATGATTCAAAACGTGGGACAGTTGATAACATAAATAATTATATTAAAAAGTCGTCATCAATTCGGATCAAACCCAATTTAAATCGAAAAAAAGTTGCGTGATTGTTGGAGACGTTGAGGGAAAGCACACATTATTAAGGATGACACAGAAACAAACTCCCCATTTATCCAGGTAGCGGAATAAATAAGCTTGTTATTCCAGATTGGAGAACTTTGCACAAAGTTCGTAATATGCTAAGAATAGAATCAAGAGATTGCAGACTTTCCTGAACATGTATGGAAGTCTATTATAATTGTGACCATTTATTCTCAGGACGTAAAGCAAAAAGTAATATTTCGCAGCGCAACATAATTTTTCACCCGGAAATGGAGCACTGAGGAAAAAAGACCGATTCGAGCTGAACCTGACCGTTAAGAACATGTGCTAGTGTCCGGGGCTCTATACGATTTCGGCCTTAGAGCTTTCGGAGACGATGACTCTGCAATTCTATCACTCTACGATTTCTTTTTTGGCAAATCTGTGTAATTCTTGAAATGGATTGGATCTAAAAGTTCTGATTGCAGTTGAAATTATGTTTTTCTAGGAGCGTGCGCAAAGTAGCCACTTCGCACACTCATTTGCGTGTGCAAAGTAACCTTTCCCCTCACTAGTGCGGGAAAAATTTTTCGCGCACTCAAATGTCAACTACCTACCAATTTGTTGTTTTAAACTTCGTTTCCATACCAACCAAACTGTAGATAATGCACTTTGTAATGCAAAAAATAATGTTCTTGTTACTTTTCCCTTTTCAGTCAAAATCAAAATGAAACACACAATTCTTTTTTTGCGTTAAAAACGCATTCGCCAGTAACGTAAACAAACATTGATAATGACGACTTTCAATCGGCATTTGTGAGTTGTTCTTGCTTGATTTTGGTGCAAACTACTGTGTTTATCGGAAATCTTCGGAAGATTTGAGCTGAATACTGGCATCAAAAAAACCTGATCATGTATACAAACAAACGGACAAACAAATTTATAAAAGTATAAACGATTAAACGGAGACTGAAGACTGACTGATCTTAATGACACAGCTGTCTAGAGTGTGTTGTCAAATCAAAACAGTGTTGCCAATAGCAGGGAGTAAGGCGACAAAAGAGGAAATTTTATGAACAGTGATCGGACATGCCTTTGCATTTCGAATATAAAATAAATCAATTATGATTTTGATTATACCCATATTATCCAATTTCCAGCTGCCGCCACAAACTGTTCTTTCAATATAAATATATTGTTAAGCATAAATAATCATTATTTTCAAGTTCTATGTTTTTAAGTGCGTCCAAATAATATATTATCTAAAGTTTTTCGTGTCTAATCTGTGGACGCTCGTTGAAAAAATATTGTTCCTAACAAGTTCGCAAAGTGTCTTTCCCGCCCTTAAAGCATATCCGAACTCCGCTTCGCGTCGTTCGTCTAACTGCTTTTGCGTGCGGGAAAGCATCACTTTGCGAACTTGTAAGGAAAATAACTATTTTCTACGAGCGTGCGCAAAGTAGCCACTTCGCACACTCATCTGCGTGTGCAAAGTAACCTTTTCCCGCACTCAAATGTCAACACAAATAACTACCTACCAATTTGTTGTTTTAAACTTCGTTTCCATACCAACCAAACTGTAGATAATGCACTTTGTAATGCACAAAATAATGTTCTTGTTACTTTTCCCTTTTCAGTCAAAATCAAAATGAAACACACAATTCTTTTTTTGCGTTAAAAACGCATTCGCCAGTAACGTAAACAAACATTGATAATGACGACTTTCAATCGGCATTTGTGAGTTGTTCTTGCTTGATTTCGGTGCAAACTACTGTGTTTATCGGAAATCTTCGAAATATTTGAGCTCGATACTGGCATCAAAAAAACCTGATCATGTAAACAAACAAACGGACAATCAAATTTATAAAAGTATAAACGATTAAACGAAGACTGACTGCAGCTGTCTAGATTGTCATGTCAAATCAAAACAGTGTTGCCAATAGCAGGGAATAAGGCGACAAAAGAGGAAATTTTATGAACAGTGATCGGACATGCCCTTGCATTTCGAATATAAAATAAATCAATTATGATTCTGATTATACCCATATTATCCAATTTCCAGCTGCCGCCACAAACTGTTCTTTCAATATAAATATATTGTTAAGCATAAATAATCATTATTCTCAAGTTCTATGTTTTTAAGTGCGTCCAAATAATATATTATCTAAAGTTTTTCGTGTCTAATCTGTGGACGCTCGTTGAAAAAATATTGTTCCTAACAAGTTCGCAAAGTGTCTTTTCCGCCCTTAAAGCATATCCGAACTCCGCTTCGCGTCGTTCGTCTAACTGCTTTTGCGTGCGGGAAAGCATCACTTTGCGAACTTGTTAGGAAAATAACTATTTTCTACGAGCGTGCGCAAAGTAGCCACTTCGCACACTCATCTGCGTGTGCAAAGTAACCTTTTCCCGCACTCAAATGTCAACACAAATAACTACCTACCAATTTGTTGTTTTAAACTTCGTTTCCATACCAACCAAACTGTAGATAATGCACTTTGTAATGCACAAAATAATGTTCTTGTTACTTTTCCCTTTTCAGTCAAAATCAAAATGAAACACACAATTCATTTTTTGCGTTAAAAACGCATTCGCCAGTAACGTAAACAAACATTGATAATGACGACTTTCAATCGGCATTTGTGAGTTGTTCTTGCTTGATTTCGGTGCAAACTACTGTGTTTATCGGAAATCTTCGAAATATTTGAGCTCGATACTGGCATCAAAAAAACCTGATCATGTAAACAAACAAACGGACAATCAAATTTATAAAAGTATAAACTATTAAACGAAGACTGACTGACGCAACTGTCTAGAGTGTCATGTCAAATCAAAACAGTGTTGCCAATAGCAGGAAATAAGGCGACAAAAGAGGAAATTTTATGAACAGTGATCGGACATGCCCTTGCATTTCAAATATAAAATAAATCAATTATGATTTTGATTGCCGCCACAAACTGTTCTTTCAATATAAATATATTGTTAAGCATAAATAATCATTATTCTCAAGTTCTATGTTTTTAAGTGCGTTCAAATAATATATTATCTAAAGTTTTTCGTGTCTAATCTGTGAACGCTCGTAGAAAAAATATTGTTCCTAAAACGTTCGCAAAGTGTCTTTCCCACCCTTAAAGCATATCCCAACTCCGCTTCGCGTCGTTCGTCTAACTGCTTTTGCGTGCGGGAAAGCATCACTTTGCGAACTTGTTAGGAAAATAACTATTTCATCGAGCGTGCGCAAAGTAACGTTTTTCCGCACACGAATGTCAAGTCAAATACCCACACCAACCAAATTGTGAATAATGCACAAATGTACATCATTGTTATCGCAAATAGTCCACCAATTTTATTTGAAACGAACGCTGTTTTTTTTATTCTCTCAGCTCCATGTTTTCAATTGCCAAATCAATGCTGACCGACGTTCCTTTCACCGTCAGATCATGCGAGGTGAAATGAAAAACTGATTCCTAATTGCACGTTCGACAAAAAACAAACAAATTAGTTCATTTTGTTCGTTCAGGCCAAGCCAAGGATTTATTGATTTCCAGCATTGTTAAACATGGTTGATTTTGGAACCTGTGGCTTTGTCCTTTCAAAATGACGCTTCAAATTAAAAAAAAATTGATCATTTTGAACGTAATTACTTGTATATTGAAGTTTTGTTGTATTTTCTATCATTTTTGTTTTCAGCAATTTTTTCTCCATTCTTATCTTTTAGCACATTTTTCAGTTATTTGTTGTTCTTACTTCGTAATTCATGCTAATTCTCGATTGTTTCAATAATTTCTTATTCTCAATGTTTTCTATGGCTTGACTCAAGATTGTGGTGCGCTTGAAGTAATCCATGCAATGTAGTTTCAAATGACAAATTTTTAAAAATAACTTTGACAGTTGTTTATACAGGGTGTCCCTGAATTGACTGTACAACGCTCAACCACAGATTCCTTGATCAAAAATTAGGCCATCCAGGCAAACTTACCTTTATCCAAAATTGTTTCGTATAGTCTACAGAGAGCGTCAAAGATTCAAAAAAAAATTTGGTTTTTCCCACATCTTTAACTCGATTTTGATTTTTCAACTTGATTAACTCAATGTGTTGTGGACTTTTTCTCTTTTTTGAGAAATTTCGCTGGGATGAGTGGTTGTGCCAGAAAAAAATTATTTTCAAATAGGTACACAGATATTTTATTAATGATCTATTTTTTTCTAGCATAACTACTTATCCCAGCAAATTTTATCAAGAGAGGAGAAAACTTTCTGCACACTGGGTTATTAGATGAAAAAATCTAAATTATCATAAAGTCAATTCCATAAAAAATCAAAAGATACAGCTGCATATGACGTCACTGATTTTTTATGGAATTGACTTTCTGATGATTCAGTAGTTTTCATTTAATAACCCAGTGTGAAAAAAATTTTCTTCACTCTTGAAAAAATATACATTTCAAAATTGATTTGAATTGACTTGAACGTTTTTGAAAAATGTAGAAAAAACTTTTTTTTTGAATCTCTGACGCCCTCTGTAGACTCAACGAAGCAATTTTGGATTTAGATAATTTTGCCTAGATCGCCTTATTTTTGGTCAAGGAATTTGTGGTTTAACGTTGTACAGTCATTTCAGGGACACCCTGTATATATACATACAGGGTGTCCCAGCAAGGGTGGCCACCGGCCATATCTCAGAAACTACTGGACCTAAAAGTTCAGGAAAAAAAAATATCTCTAAAGTGGCCACGAGAAAATGCTGGGAAATATTTATAACTTCGAAATTTTTCCGCTAGGGGGCGCAATCAATGCTTAAATATTAAAATTCGAAATTTCTCCGGAAATTCTCAGATTGAGGTATATCTTTATCAACATGGTTAGAAAAACCTAGACAATTTCACGTCTTTTTGGTACAGGGCTCATTGGCGTACCGATCTTCGTGTGAGTAGGGGAAGGTAGTGAAAGTGTAATTGTTCAAGTGGCTGTAACTTATAAACGACTTGTCCGATTTTGTTGCGTATAGGCTTGTTTGGAAGAGAATTAACCTTAAAAAAAAAAAAAAAAAAAAAAAAACCTCAAAAACCTTAAAAACCTTAAAACATTAAATTTTACATGATTTGGACTAGTTATTATCATCAGAATTATACCATACCATTTGAATTTTTGCGGTAAAATGAAAAACACTGTTTTTAATTCAAGTTACCCCTTCTAGCAATTTTGCTGGAGACAATCACGCATCACTGGATACGATATACGAAAGTAGTCACATTTATCTTCCAAACAAGCCTGTACGCAACAAAATCGGACAAGTCGTTTATAAGTTACAGCCACTTGAACAATTACACTTTCACTACCTTCCCCTACTCACACGAAGATCGGTACGCCAATGAGCCCTGTACCAAAAAGACGTGAAATTGTCTAGGTTTTCTAACCATGTTGATAAAGATATACCTCAATCTGAGAATTTCCGGAGAAATTTCGAATTTTAATATTTAAGCTTTGATTGCGCCCCCTAGCGGCAAAATTTCGAAGTTAAAAATATTTTCCAGCATTTTATCGTGGCCACTTTAGTGATCGTATTTTTTTTCCTGAACTTTTAGGTCCAGTAGTTTCCGAGATATGGCCGGTGGCCACCCTTGCTGGGACACCCTGTATATTCAAGATCTTGTTTGATTTTTTTAATAAAAAATATTGAATACTGAGATACTTTTCAAAACTACTATGAAAACGGCGTTTTTTTATTTTCAATTTAAAAAATGTACGAGTGCATACAAAAAAGTTATGACTAGTTAAATGAGTGACAGAGATGTGTGAGTGGCAAGATAAAAACAATTTGTAGTATCAGGGAATAAAGAAATCAATTAACTTGAGAATCACAAAATCGAATAATCAAGGGGCTAAGAAAATATTCGATCAAAGAGTTCAGGGAACAAGTTATGGAAAAATTAAAGAATTGAGTAATCAATGAACTTAGTTACTTGATGATCAAGGAATTGATAAATCAATTGAGGAACGAAGTAATTGAGGATTTCCTGAACTGAATGTGTAAGTTTTTAAAATAAGGAGTTTGAGGTAAAAGGGAATTGGGGGATTAAAAGAGTGAATATTTGAGAAATTGACAATGTAAGGGCCGGGGAATATCAAAACATTGATGAATTATTCAACAAAAGAATACAGGATTGAAAAGTGGATACATAAATTAATTCAAGAACAAGAAAATTCTTCGATCAAAAGAATTTTAGGTCTGAAGGAAGGGTTACGGAATTGAGGAATCAAGAAACCATTCAATTAAAAAAAAAGTTAAAAGTTAGGAATAAAAAAATAAAGGAAACCAATAATGAAAAAATTAATATAAAATAAGAAGTCGAAACAAGGAATTTAAAAATTAAAGAATTGAATTTAATTCTTTCATTTCTTTCAACATCTTATTATTGATCCGGGAATTTTGTAGCTTTTTAATTCCCTAATTTATTCATCATTCGGAGACCCTATTCCCCAAACTATTTCCTCAATTATGCAATTTTCAAAAATTTATTGTGGTAAAAAATTATGGAATTAAAGAATAAAGGGGATACGGTAATGGAAACATTAGGAAACCAAGGAATTAGGAAAATATTCATTCAAGGAATTCAGGATTCAAGCTCTAGTTTTTTTTTGGAATTGATTAAATTGATAAATCGAAGAATGAGAGAACTCTAGAACAAAGAATGTGAGGTATTCCTCATTAACACAATTTTACCAAAATTTTCCAATTAATAATTTTTTTTTCCCAAATACTAAAGCCTTGTTTTTCTGAATTATACAGTTTTATCCTGAAACTCTCTCATTCATAGATTTAGGAATTAGGAATCCTTTGTTCAAAAAAAATTGCAGCTTTATGGATGCCTTGATTACTGAATTGCAAAATTTCCAGATTTTTCAATTTCTCAGTGGCTATAATCTCATATTTCTAAATCATTATACATCTGAATTTCAAAATTTCTGAATTCCTAAGAGACAAAATCATCCATCACGTAAATTTACAAAATCTTCGACGCCAACCTCCATACATTTTCTAGTTATTGAAATTTCCAAACCACTTGTTTCAAATATCTAAAATTTTTAAATCCTTGAATTCCCAAATTCAGAACTTCATACATTCCTTTGATCTTTCAACTCTTTAATTTCCTTGATTCTTCGTTTTTTAATTTCCAAATTTTTGAATCCTCCAATTCTCAAATTTTCGATAAAGGAATCGCTTCCCCATCGAATTCTTCAAGCCTTGTAATTCTAAATTCCCAAATTAACTCCTTTATTATGAAACTCTTCAATTTCTAGATTTCCGCAAATCAACAAAAATTCTCAGCTCCATAAATGCCTCAGTTAGTGGATCGCGAAATTTCTTGATTCTTCAATTGCTCCAAAATTTCTAAATCATTGAAAACCTAAATTTGAAAATTTCCTGATTTCTCAAGTTCCTTGAATTTCTTAATTATTGAATTTTCAAAAACACTTGGTACGATTATCTTATACTCCTTGATTGTAAACCCCTAGATAAGCATATTTCGAAACTCCTTGATTGTTTAATTCCCAAATTTCCAACTTTTGAAATCCTTCGATTTCCAATTTCCTTAATTCATACATTTTCAAACAGTTAATTTTCGCAAATCCATATTTCTTGCTTCACAAATCACTGAAATGCAAAGTTTTTGAATGCTCAAGTTCCTTAGAGCCCATATTTCCAAATTCCTAGATCAATAGGTACTCAATTTATTCAAATGCATAAATTTTTGAGTTTTTAAACACTCCATCACGCAAATTTTCACAATCTTGGACTCCAAACTTCTTACCTTTTTTGGTATATCATTTTTGAAACAAGTCATTCCGAAATTCTTATAGACCCTCAGGTTAACAAAACTCTAGACTCTCTAAACACGTTGCAAGTAAGAGCTATATCAAGTCCAGATTCCAATCAAGTATATCAAACTACCCCCATATACCAAATTTTACCAAAATACCTTTACTATTATTTTTTTTTTCACAAATTAAGTAGTCGTTGTTTTCATAACCCAAAAACACAGTGTCAAGGCAATCATTGAATTCCAACGAGGATGGGACGTTGAGGTTGATTCACTATTTGTGAAAAAATGTTCACAAAAAAAATCAATATGAAACTTTATGTTACAAGCTTTAGAAAATTTTATTTTCCCGATGTCATCTTGTTAATAAACCTGAAACGTATTTTCCTAAAAACTTCAGCATCAAATTGAAAAATCTTGAAGGCGTCGAAATGAAAATGACCTTTAAGTCACGAAATTACTCGACCCCTGATCCCATTAAAGATTCAAGGGTCTTGGGATAACAAGGTTGATAAGAAGTGATTTATTTGACCCTTGATTATGTATTGACTAAACTACACAATTTGTGACGTTGAAGCTTATTATATCTCATCACAAAATCTCATCGGATTACTAAAGCATATACCTGATATAACACAAGAAATCTTTAATAAAGCCTCGTTATATTTCTTCTGCTTGCAATTTATCACGTTCCTGATAACGCCCTTCAAACCCAAATCACGGGACGATGCCTGAAAAATAACAGGTACTCCTATTAAGGTTGTTAGACACGTAGATATAATATTTCAAGTGTCTTTGATGAACGTGATACAATATACGTGTTTTTTGCCGAGTTTGCGATTCCGTCGACGATCTTGTTCAAGGGAAAATATGGAAATCATCGAAGGTGTGTGGGAGTTGATAGAGATCAGAGATTACGTCTTTGTATCAGGTAACAGGGATGTTTTATCTTGTATTTTTAGTTTTCCAATGTTGAGTTTGCTTAAACTTTTCATAATCTGTGAGTATATGATTGACATTTATTTATTTTGACAATGATGACATCCTTAGAAGTGATTGTTACTAGTAACTTGGACGACAATACAAAAACATGTTTATATCGAAGGAAAGTTTCACACAATAGAATTTTCTCGGCACAATTTGATTCCTTTTACAACTTAAATCCAACTTCAACTCAACCAAAAATCGCCCTTAGCACGACTTTAATCGCTTATACTCGCATCGTAAAGTTCGCCAACTATTTGGCAATACGACCCGCTCCAAGATTTATCTGCCCATATCGAATTCGCTGAAGCCAAAGTATATAAAAGAAGGATTATGTAGTTCTTGTGCGGGTTGAACATCGCAAAAAATCGTCTGAATTACTGCCAAGCTTCGATTTCAACTGGCACGGTGGTAATTCTTTGCGATAAGTCCATGTGCGATGGAAAATATTATTCTACTAGAACTTGGGACCGAAGCCATATATCAATGTGAATGGAGCAAAGTGAGCTGAATTCTTGGGATACTTGAAGGATTATTTGTTGAATTTAGCTCTGAAGGTTTTGATATTATCAATAATGACGTTTCTGCATTATCATCAAGTGAAGTTTTACCTATTCCATGCTTTCTTTGAAAGCAGACAATCTAGACGTCCGAGTCAGGAACTTCATTTGCATAGACACTACTTTTTCAAGAAAGAACTTCCTATTAAATACAAACATACATGGAAATTTTCCTTGCAGGCGACCAACATAAACAGAGAAAATCGAGAAATAAAAGCTAGATGTAACAGAATTGCATGAAAGATTAAAATTGTGATTAACTTGACGTTGATTCAAAATTGTGGCTGAGGTTTGATGAAATGATGAAATAATAGTCGTTTTGTCGATTGAAATGACGGTTCTATGAGCCGTATTCCGAGAACTTATTCAATGAACCCTTACAGGAGAAACTACATAATAAGCCGCAGTCTGTTTGTTTGAAGATGTAGAAAGATTTGTCAGGCAGCCTACAAAGAGTAGAACATAATGAGATTTTGAGATATATATTACTGTCAACACAATCAAGATGTTAGAGAAGATGTAGTTTGCTGTCTAGATGGAGAAAATATTACAAATGACCAATACTTATATTGATAGCAAACAGAATTGCCATATCCATGACATCAGTGAAAGTAGTAATCGGAAGTGATATTGAGAAACATTGATTGAAGGATCAGAATAAACATTTTTGGAGGTAGCGATTGAATACGATCTCAATTGATGATGATTTGGTCTGGTTGTTGAACCAAATCAGGCAGTAGAGAAAATTGATTAGGAATTTAGTTTACATTTCTTGAAAGGTTGGGAACCATACTCGTGAAACATTTAATAGAATCCAATGACTCTTTTTTGAAGCACTTTATATTTTGAAATAAAATGTTGAAATCAGGTTGTTTTCTTGACAAAATTTGATTTTCACAACTTGAGAGGATACGATCAGCCGTCATTAATCTTATTGCATTTTCACTGTAAGACTTTAAATCCTACTTAAAAATGAATTCCTAGTTTTCTTAACAATATGCGATCATTTGAGAAGTACTGAAATATTGAATGAGGGCAAAAAACAACAAATTTGTTTTTTCACAACTTGAGAGGATATGATCAGCCGTTTTTCATTTCAATTTCTTTTTAATTGTGTACTCAAAATCACACTTGATGATGAATCGGGGTTGTTTTCTTGATAAAATCTGATTTTCACAACTTGAGAGAATACAATCAGCCGCTATTATTTTTATTGCAAGACTTGAACTCCGCCTTATAAATAAATTCCGTTTTTTTTTTCAACAATGTGCGATCATTCAACAAATACTGAAATATTGAATAAGGGCAAAAAACAACATATTTTATTTTTCACAACTCGAGAAGATATGATCAGCAGTTTAATATGTCAATTTGTTTTCAATTGTTAACCCAAAATCACACTCGATGATGAATGGAGTTTGTTTTCTTGACAACATTGAATTTTCACAACTTGAGAGAATACGATCAGCCGTTATTAATCTGATTGCATTTTTAGTTGAGGACTTAAAATCTCACTTGAAAAAATATCCGATTTTTTTTCAACAATGTGCGATCATCAGAGGAGTACTGCAATATTGCCTCGGGACAAAAAATAACAAATTTGATTTTTCACAATTTGAGAGGATATGATCAGCCGTTTTTCATTTCAATTTCTTTTCAATTGTGCACTCAAAATCAGACTTGATGATGAATCGGGGTTGTTTTCTTGATAAAATCTGATTTTCACAACTTGAGAGAATACAATCAGCCGCTATTATTTTTATTGCAAGACCTGAACTCCGCCTTATAAATAAATTCCGTTTTTTTTTTCAACAATGTGCGATCATTCGACGAGTACTGAAATATTGCCTCGGGACAAAAAACAACAAATTTGATTTTTTACAACTTGAGAGGATATGATCGGCCGTTTTTCATTTCAATTTTTTTTTAATTGTGGACTCGAAATCACACTCGATGATGAATTGAGAGGATACGATCAATGTGCGATCATTGGAGGAGTACTGCAATATTGAATAAGTGCAGAAAACAACAAATTTGATTTTTCACAACTTGAGAGAATATGATCAGCCGTTTTTCATTTCAATTTCTTTTCAATTGTGTACTCAAAATCACACTTGATGGTGCATTGAGGTTGTTTTCTTGAGAACATTGAGTTTCCACAACAAGAGAGAATTCGATCAGCCGTTATCAATTTTATTGCATTTTCAGTTCAAGACTTGGAATCCCACTCAAAAATAAATACTTGATGATTTCTTGACAACATTGAATTTTCCCAACTTGAGAGTATACGATCAGCCGTTATTATTCTGAAAATGCATTCAGTGTAAGACTTTGAATTTCACTTTTAAAAAAATCCGATTTTTGTTTTGACAATGTGCGATCATTTGAGGAGTACTGGAATAGTGAATAAGGGCAAAAAACAACTTATTTGATTTTTCACAACTTGAGAGGATATGATCAGCCGTTTTTCATTTCAATTTCTTTTTAATTGTGTACTCAAAATCACACTTGATGATGAATCGGGGTTGTTTTCTTGATAAAATCTGATTTTCACAACTTGAGAGAATACAATCAGCCGCTATTATTTTTATTGCAAGACTTGAACTCCGCCTTATAAATAAATTCCGTTTTTTTTTTCAACAATGTGCGATCATTCAACAAATACTGAAATATTGAATAAGGGCAAAAAATAACATATTTTATTTTTCACAACTCGAGAAGATATGATCAGCAGTTTAATATGTCAATTTGTTTTCAATTGTTAACCCAAAATCACACTCGATGATGAATGGAGTTTGTTTTCTTGACAACATTGAATTTTCACAACTTGAGAGAATACGATCAGCCGTTATTAATCTGATTGCATTTTTAGTTGAGGACTTAAAATCTCACTTGAAAAAATATCCGATTTTTTTTCAACAATGTGCGATCATCAGAGGAGTACTGCAATATTGCCTCGGGACAAAAAATAACAAATTTGATTTTTCACAATTTGAGAGGATATGATCAGCCGTTTTTCATTTCAATTTCTTTTCAATTGTGCACTCAAAATCAGACTTGATGATGAATCGGGGTTGTTTTCTTGATAAAATCTGATTTTCACAACTTGAGAGAATACAATCAGCCGCTATTATTTTTATTGCAAGACTTGAACTCCGCCTTATAAATAAATTCCGTTTTTTTTTTCAACAATGTGCGATCATTCAACAAATACTGAAATATTGAATAAGGGCAAAAAACAACATATTTTATTTTTCACAACTCGAGAAGATATGATCAGCAGTTTAATATGTCAATTTGTTTTCAATTGTTAACCCAAAATCACACTCGATGATGAATGGAGTTTGTTTTCTTGACAACATTGAATTTTCACAACTTGAGAGAATACGATCAGCCGTTATTAATCTGATTGCATTTTTAGTTGAGGACTTAAAATCTCACTTGAAAAAATATCCGATTTTTTTTCAACAATGTGCGATCATCAGAGGAGTACTGCAATATTGCCTCGGGACAAAAAATAACAAATTTGATTTTTCACAATTTGAGAGGATATGATCAGCCGTTTTTCATTTCAATTTCTTTTCAATTGTGCACTCAAAATCAGACTTGATGATGAATCGGGGTTGTTTTCTTGATAAAATCTGATTTTCACAACTTGAGAGAATACAATCAGCCGCTATTATTTTTATTGCAAGACCTGAACTCCGCCTTATAAATAAATTCCGTTTTTTTTTTCAACAATGTGCGATCATTCGACGAGTACTGAAATATTGCCTCGGGACAAAAAACAACAAATTTGATTTTTTACAACTTGAGAGGATATGATCGGCCGTTTTTCATTTCAATTTTTTTTTAATTGTGGACTCGAAATCACACTCGATGATGAATTGAGAGGATACGATCAATGTGCGATCATTGGAGGAGTACTGCAATATTGAATAAGTGCAGAAAACAACAAATTTGATTTTTCACAACTTGAGAGAATATGATCAGCCGTTTTTCATTTCAATTTCTTTTCAATTGTGTACTCAAAATCACACTCAATGGTGCATTGAGGTTGTTTTCTTGAGAACATTGAGTTTCCACAACAAGAGAGAATTCGATCAGCCGTTATCAATTTTATTGCATTTTCAGTTCAAGACTTGGAATCCCACTCAAAAATAAATACTTGATGATTTCTTGACAACATTGAATTTTCCCAACTTGAGAGTATACGATCAGCCGTTATTATTCTGAAAATGCATTCAGTGTAAGACTTTGAACTTCACTTTAAAAAAAATCCGATTTTTGTTTTGACAATGTGCGATCATTTGAGGAGTACTGGAATAGTGAATAAGGGCAAAAAACAACTTATTTGATTTTTCACAACTTGAGAGGATATGATAAGCCGTTTTTCATTGCATTTTTTTAAATGTGGACCCAAAATCACACTTGTTGCTGTTGTGATTTGAAACAAAATACTATTTTGCTTTTCAGCCGATTCTGTCCTGCGAATATTTAGTTAATTAGTTTATTTTTGGATTGTGTTTCGTTCACATGTGCATGTTGTTGTTTTGCGTTGTTGCATCTAAGCAGTGTTCACCGGTTGTATGTGTGATGACATTGATTGTCATTTGCGGAATGCACTTTCGATTGTGAGAGGAGAGGGCTGTAAAAAACAATTGAATTGTAACTAATAGAAGAAAAATGTTGTTGTTGTCAAAAAAAGAATAAAAAAAGCTCATGAAAAACCTTCTGTTAAAAAACCAATTTTCAGCAAAATATAATACATTGAAACACTTTTGGTGTATTAATCATACACACCAGGTGCCTATGGACATACAGATCAATTACTTAAATCAATCAAATTAGTTTATTGGTTTAATTTGGGTTTCCTCTACCTGAGGATGGTTCTTCGAAGGAACAAGGAATAAGGAAATAAATGTACTAATTGGTACAGTTGCTAAATGGAGGTGGTTTTCTTGAAAACATTGAATTTTCCAAACTTGAGAGTATACGATCAGCCGTTATTATTCTTATTGCATTTTCAGTGTGACTTTGAATCTCACTTGAACCGTTTTTTTATTTTACAATGTGCCATCATTCGAGGAGTACTAAAATATTGAAAAAGGGCCGTTTTTCATCTCGATTTTTTTAAATTCTGGACTCAAAATCGCACTTGATGATGAATTGAGGATGTTTCTTTGACAACATTGAATTTGAGAGGATACGAACAGCCATTATTAATCTAATTGCATTTTTAGTTCAAGACCTCATTGAAAAAAATTCGATTTTTTTCAACAATGTGCGATCATCAGTGGAGTACTGCAATATAAAAAAAACAAATTTGATTTTCCACAATTTGAGAGGATATGATCAGCCGTTTCTCATTTTTTTTCAATTGTGGACTCAAAATCACACTCGATTATTCATGGAGAGTATTTTCTCAACAATTTTTGATTGATGGAGAAGTACTGCAAAGTTGAAAAGATTCAGAAATCAACAAAATTCAATTTCCACAACTCAAGAGCATACGACCAGCCGTTTCTAAATGCATCGAATTTTCAATTTTCGTCCCAATACTTGATAATTAAAGATTTTTTCCTGATCAATTTGTTATTAATAATAGAGTTCTGCTGTGTGCAAACTTTGCTTTTATTAAATTGGTCATGATTGACGATGTTGAGAAATTATTTTTTTTTTTTACTCGGGCGCCACTGTCTGGAGTTTGGTAATAGAGAACCCACAGTGAGTTGTTCTGATAAAAACTGGTCCAATCACCACTTAATGAAACTGTGCGGTCTCTCTTTATATAAGACAATGAAAACAAAACTTTGGGGACATGAAAAAGAGGAATCAGAGCAACTGTTTATATCAGGAGCTTTGAAATTACTGTTAATAATTCTCGACACCATCTTTCAAATTTTAATGAAAAATTTTTGTCACGATTCGTAAGGTGCTCTGGAAATTAACGAGATGCTCATTTATTTAGTCGCGAATCAATCATTATTGTTACGTCTAAGTGCCACTCAAAAATATGAAAGTAACTAATTTCCAAAAATTATTAATCTTCATTTATAGTCTCTGGGTCGACAGAAAAACCTGATCACACTGCTTGAAAAATGGAGACATTCGGCACGATGAAAAATGATGTTATTTATGACATGCCAATGAAATTGTTAAAAATGATGTGGTGCCGTATGAACGAAAAATGATGATTTCGATTTTTTCCTATGAGATTGTATTTGGGAAATTGCGATTGGAAATGGAGATTTGTGATTTATCGTAAGGATTCATTGCTCAGAATGCAAATGTTATGAAAAAAAAGTTTAAAAATTGATCGTTTGTTTGACCTCGGATTGCTGACTATATTTCATTTCAACTTCATCGATCAACACCTAATCTCATTTCCACTTCCATTTACTGTATTTCACCTGCTTTCCCTCAAAGACGTTACCATAATGACAACAATATTATCCCCTTGAGCGGCAAAAAACCCTTCTTACATATTTCCCGCCCCAATTACGTCACCATAAATTACATAGTCATTCATAAAGCGCAAAAAGCCAGCTTCCGAGCTCGACGAACAAATTTAAAAAATGAAATCGCGAACGATTTATGGGAATAGAATTTTTGGTTCGACTAGAATGGCGTTTGATTAAAAAGTTTTGAGTTCGAGCCACTAACATACGATCTAACGCAAGCTGAAAGAATAAATTGAATTTTGACTTCTTGTTCACAAAAATGGAATGTTAAATTAAATGCTCATTTCCACTGGAAGAAACACCAAATTATGTATTCAGGCTACATGAGAATTTAACCACATCATTTAAAGGGCTCGTGAAAAATGGGAACATTATGTTTTTGTGCAGGTTTGCTCAAAAGGGACTTTTTGTGGAAAAATCAGGTATGAGCAAAGGGGGAATTGAGCTTATGAATACTGAACGAGCACGGAAATGAAGGAACTTGGAATTTTGGAATGTACGTGTTTTGTGGAAATGATCACTTTTATGGAAATCATAATACCTTTTTGAGGCAAAGCAGTTCCAGAATGGACGATGAATAAATAGATCATCAAATCAGAGATGCATCCATGAATTTTCGAAATTCCGTTTATTTTCACCATCGAAGTATTGTCTGATGGAACAGAGCAAGCTTCGCAAAAAAAATTAATTTGGTTGTTGTTCTCTAGGGAATTTCTGGATAGCGTGATGAGAGTTTAATGCGCCAAAGCATTACGGTTAGTGATTTTCATTTTGTTACTTGTTCCTCCTTGTGGCTTCCACTAAAAAAAGGTACTCTTGTTCATTATGGATGAAATGAATAATAATTGGAAGTGATATAAAAATTGAAAAAAGCAAAAGTTGCACACAGTTCCATTAATCACAAGTTGATCAGAAAAAAAATATTTCAAATTCATAATATTGAAAAATGGCTGATCGTATACTCCTGAGTTGTGAAAATTGGATTTTGTGGATCTTTGACACCTTTCAACTTCACAGTACTTCTCAATTAATCACAAGTTGTTGAGAAAATACTTTTCATTATTCATCGAGTGTGATCTTGAGTCCAAAATTAAAAGGCATTAAAATCAGAAATGGCTGGTCGTATCCTCCCAAGTCGTGAAAATTCAATTTTGTCAAGAGAACACCTTCTAGCCCAGGCAACGAAGGATAAATAGAGCAAAAAATGGCGAATTCGCGGATTTTGGTATAGGTGAAGGGTAAGGTGTCCTGAACAACTAAAAGTCCTGATCGTTGAGGGGTGAGATAAGGTGGTGGAGGGTGTCTGAAGATTTTTTTTGTGGTTTTTCATCAATATCGGGTAAACCAGGACCTTGAGCGAATAAAAATAGAAGAACTCGATTATTTCACATGAAAATCTCATCAAAAAAGCTCCAGTACATATTGTCGCTAAGATTGACAGTTGAGGAAATATGGATCAATGCAAAACTATATGATTATACAGGGTGTTTCCTGGATATTGATAAAAAAAATGCGTAGGGTGATTTATACACACGCCATAATTGGACTTCTCAAAATAGTTCCGTTGAAACACATTCACCTTATTCAGTTTACCAGGTGCGGACTAGGTGATTTCATGCATTTCTAACATACTGCAAAATTAACTTTCATAGCTTGTAGCTTAAACTAAAAAAAAATACTTTTGTTCATTATCGATAAAATGTATCTATCAAGCACAAATTGGTCAGAAAAAATTATTTTAAGTGAAAAAATTGAGAATTCATCATAATGAATAATGACTGATCGTATGCTCCTGAGTTGTGCAAATTTAATTTTGTTGATTTTTGACACCGAAGTTGAATCGCAGTACTTCTCTATTAATCAAAAATTGTTGAGAAAATACTTTTGATTCATCATTGAGTGTGATTTCAAGTCCAAAATAAAAATTGAATAGGAATTTGGATCAAAAACGGCTGATCGTATCCTTTCGAGTTGTGAAAAATTGAATTTTCAGATTTTTGCTATCCTTCAATACTTCAGTAACCCCCTATTGGATAACGGCCAATCGTATCCTCTCAAGTTGTGCAAAATTAAATTTTCTGATTTTAACTTCTATTGAATATTGCAGTATCCATCTATTGATCGCAAATTGTTGAAATAAACTCACTTTATATCATCAAGGGTGATATTGAGTCAAAAACTAAATTGCAATGAAATGAATTACGGCTGATCGTATCCTCTCAAGTTGTGAAAAATCAAATTTTCTGATTTTTACTTTTCTTGAATATTGCAGTACCCCTTAATTGTTCGCAAATTGTTAAAATAAACTCCCTCTTTATCATCAAGGGTAATATTGAGTCAAAAACTAGAAATGCAATGAAATAAATAACGGCTGATCGTATCCTCTCAAGTTGTGAACAATTGAATTTTCTGATTTTTTCTTTTCCTGAATATTGCAGTACCCCTCTATTGATCGCAAATTGTTGAAATAGACTCACTTTTTATTATCACGGGTGATATTGAGTCTAAAACTCAAAATTCAATAAAATGGATAACGGCTGATCGTATCCTCTCAAGTTGTGAAAAATTGAATTTTCTTATATTTACTCTTCTTGAATATTGCAGTACCCCTTTATTGTTCGCAAATTGTTAAAATGAACTCCCTTTTTATTATCAAGGGTGATATTGAGTTTAAAACTAAAAATAAAATAAAATGGATAACGGCTAATCGTATCCTCCTAAGTTGTGGAAATTTAATATTTCAAGAAAACTTGCTGTGTTTATCATCCAGTATGATTTTGACTCTGAAATTTCTTGTTTTTGCTTTTTATCATCTCAATTTCCAATACACATACCAGGATGATCAAAGAAGCCTCATATGTGGCTTTCGTGATGAGATTTTCATTTATCAGAGTAGTACCAATATCAAAAAATGTAATTCAGTGATTATCAACGAACTATTGTCGTGCGAATCATGTGTACAGTCAAGTGTTGAAACAGTTTGGTTGCCCATAAGACCATACATTTGAATGCGACATTTGCGATCAATTTTTTAAATATAAAGACAGTTCAGTCACTCAAACTAACGCAACATCCAGAAAATAATTTGACATTCGATCTTTGCGACAAATCTCTTAATCATGAATCCAATCTGTTCATTAACATTTAGACACAACACTTCGAAAGTAACGAATCATTCAAGCGCGAATTTTGCCAAAAAACTTTCACCTTCAAAGACCATATTATGGTCAGTTGATGTGCAAAATTTAGAAAATAACGAAAAATTTAGATGCAAACTTTGTCATAAGATATTAAAATGGTTGTTCATATCAAGGATAAACATCAGTTCGGAAAGTCGATTAAATAAATCGAATTCAATATTGGAGATTTTTTTTAGTGCTCTTTAGCTACTTAGCTACCTCTAAAGCTAAATAAAGCCAATTTAGCAGAACGGACTTCCGATTTGTGATCAGCACAATAAAATACTTAGAATTGGCTCAAATATCCCTGACAATAAAATTGGTGTGTTGACTAGTGTTGAAATCGCCAGTCAAACCATCCAAAGCTTGAGTCCAGTAAATTACACTGTACAGTACAGTAAGAAATAAACCATTTTTGCCGGATGACGGCAGATTTTCACTTCATCAACACAACTTGCAAATTTAATTTTTTGTTCTTCATTATATTTCAATACTTCACTGTTACTCTATTTCTCATTAATTATTGACATGAAAAAAAATATATCTCACATATGAACGACCCATTCCTCCCAACTAAATTCAGAGATTTCTATTTTCTTTGCTTGTCGCCATAAAGATAAAGAAAGCATAAAATAGTTGACACTCCATCCAAATATTTATGAGTTGAGGTTGTGTCTAGTTTATGTTTCGAGATGTCAAGTTTTTATTGAATCTTTGTTAGTACTGTAATAAATAGAAAAAACATATAAACCAAATAATGTGCTTGAAACCTGAGATAGGAGCTGATAGAAATAGATAAATAAAAAAATTCTTGAGTCAATTTATTTTACCCCTGCAATTATTGATATATCTGACTAGATTTTGAGCTATCACGGTCCGAGTATGGTAACAAACATGTCCAAAATAACTTAAATCAATTCAAAAGTCTCTTGACAAGTTTATTCCGTTCCCAACTGCGGTTTCCAAGTCTCGATGGAATATTTCATGAGACAAATTGATTTATGCCATTTTTAATAAAGTCATAGATTGAGTTGGTCAACATTATAAAATTTGGAGTTGGAAGTTTCGGATAGGTCTCATGTGAGCACAAAAACTTTTAGACATCTGGATATCAACATCCAGACATGATTATAATTTTATGCTAAAGATATGATAAGGGAAAATGATCTTTACTTTGCCTACAAAGAAAACGTACACTGCCAACAAGTGGCCACTCCTGAATCGACCATTTACCGGACAAGACACACAAAGATGCCCTTAAGGCTTGGAAAGGGAAAACTAATACAGGAATCTTGAGGTATTCCAATTGAAAATTCTCCGTTTAGTTCAATAAATGAAATCCTGATTTTGAAGTCCCAGTAATAGTGAAGCATAATGTGGTTCTTTTGACCAAAAATATATTGATCAAATGAATCATGATTGTTGGCCACTTCAACTGCCGATTTCCAAATTGCATCCAGTTCTCCAGAAACAGCATCAGGAGCTCCTGAGCTGTGCACTCTCTTGAAGCGCATGCTAAACATCAAGCGCGGCACAGCTTTCGTCTCTTGGCCGCTTGGAGAACGTCAGTTGCTTTGCGATCGCCGGATGCTGATCGCTGACGCTGAAGCTGACTCACTGTCGGATACGATCGCGAAAAAGTTGCGAGTTTTAGGTGGTGTTGTGAACTTTTGGATTTTGTTTTTGTTCACTTGAGATCCCAAGGTATAACTGGAATTTTTATGCTACTATTGGTATTTGACTGATTGTTCTTATCTTTAATCATTTTGGTTATTTTTATTCTCATCTCAAAACAAATGATACCCTGAAATGCGCCTTCTTCACTCAAAACACACACTTTTTTCGATTCTGGAATGGTGTGGATTCTTGAATGATATAAATTGAAATATTATCATAATTTGTTGGAACATGATACACACCTGTTCACTTGTATGTACAAACTATTCTTGATTTTTCGGCAGTCTTTTTGTAAAATTGATGACAATCACCACAAACATCAATAAAACTATGTGGAGACTGACAAAATCTAAGTCAGTCATTGACCCTTTCTTCACTGCACACAAAAACTACTGTATTGCCACCAATCCCAAAATGTTGCATTGCCATAAACCCTACTAATGCTGATAAATGGAAAACCAGAAATCAAATGAAAACAATGGTATGAGATAATTTGTGACAAATAATAATAGGCCAAAAATGTGTAATCAATTTGTTAAAAATACACCAAATTGCTGCTGAATACCGCCAAGTGATCACTAGGAGTTAAAAGAAATAAGTGCAAGTTAGTTATGTGACGGTTATATGTTGAGTGTGACTGAATCAGAATCAAAATACACTTATAACTATAGCTTACGACGTTGAATAGACATGTACAATATCACATCAACGAGGGTACTGGACAATAGCTATAATTGTTGATGGTCGTGGTGAAGCTCCCAAACGATGGCAATAGTTGGCAGGAGCAGGCATACATCTCTACCGGGTCTGTCTCCAGATGAGCTCAATCCTACCATGCAGAAGCAGCTGAGGTGTTGATCCTTCAAAAGTTTTTCCTGAGAGGGATAATCAGAAATCTTTCTTCTTCTGTCTGACTGACATTCAAGAACTGAGAAGTTTGTGATGTGTGTTCATTGATCTTCGGGATGAGATACCTCTGACAGTTTTGCCTGACGACATCCTCATTGTGATGGTCCAAGTCAACGAACCCTACTGACTCGGAAGATCGATGGTAAAGGGCTCTAGAATGAAGCTTCCAATTTAAGCGTTTCTCTACTTCTTTGCTTATTTCGTTCATCGATTGTGGGTTTTTTTTTTCTTGAGATGTGCTTGTTTGCTTTTTTCATTTTTTCATTCGTTAAAAAATTGATTATGTGGTAGCTTTTTTCCTTGTTCTTTTGGAACTGAACTCTGTTTATTTTTCTTTGGTTTGTTCTCAGTACCTTTTTTTTTTCTCAGATTAATTGGTTCTTTGATATTTACATTTTTTGTTTTTTTTCACTTTTCCACCTATTTCCTTTCTCCCATTCCACATTCTCAAGCTCATGGTACCTATTTAAACTTGTTATGTTCTTGATTGTCTGATTATGATATTTTTTTCTTGTTGAATTTTTACCCCTTTGGGTGCTTTCTTTTTTGTTTCTTCAGTATAGTCTTTTTTGGTTCTTCCAAAGAATGTTTTTTCTCTGTTCTTTTTACTGGTTTTTTTTTCATTCCTGGTAGTATACTTTTTTCCATAATAATGTATGGCAGAGAGGATTTAGATAAGTCAGTAAACGCACTCTTAATAAAATCAATAACTCGAAAGCTACAAAACCATTGAATTTTTGGACCTTTTTCTATAAGATTCATTAAAAAAAATATACAGGGTGTTTGGAAAAATCAGTGAACGGTCATTGAAATTGAAGCTAGATTGTCCCAGACACGCGACATACATCCATAACAGAATCAAAAAGTCAAAATGTACAAAATATGGTGATCTGAATTTTTTCCATAGGATTCGATCAAATGATATACAGCGTGATTTGCAAAAAAAAACAGTGAACGATCATTAAATCCAATGTTAGATTCTCTGAGACACGTGACCGGAACTCATAAAAAAATTATTAGCTCAAAATCAAAATTTTTCGACAGTGAATTTTTGTGAACTTCTCTATATAGGTTATACTGGGTGATTTGGAAAAAATATAGTAAACGGCACACGACATACAGTACCTTTATTCAAAAAAACATCAATAACAAAAAATTTTTGAGCTGGTTAAAATTGATTCTGGTGATTTAGAATAGTTAAAAAAATATCTGAGTCGAGTTTGAAGTCTTCCACTCAAGCAGTTTGAACATGATAGCCTTGTAAAATCAACTTAAAAATTCCTCAAAATAAAAATTGTTGCAAATTTGATAATAATTGATGGAATTTTTTGTACTGATCGTGATTATGTGATTAAATAATAATAAGAGATGATTTGACATATCTGAGCTTCATTTCAAGTCTCTAAGTCAAGCAGCTTGAAAATGACAGCCATGTAGAGCAGACATAAGAAAATTCCTCAAAATAAAAAAAAAATAAAATTTCAAATCCATTGATGGAACTTTTTGTGCCGTTTCCTCACATTGAAAAATTGTGAAAATTTTAAATTGAAGGGATTTTTTGATTATGCAAGTGATAAGCAATAATTTGAAATATTTAAATCAAATTTGAAGTTTTTACGTCAAGCCTTGTGAAGTAAACTAAAAAAAATCCTCAAAATAAAAATTGTTGAAAATTCGGAACTCGTTGATGCAATTTTTTGTGCCACTTGTAATCAATTCTATCAATTAAGGATGATTTGAAATATATTTGAGCCACATTTCAAGCCTCTGAGTCCAGCAGTTTGAGAATGACAGCTTTGTATAGTTGACTTGAAAAAATCCTCAAAATAAAAAAATTGTGAAAATTGATCATTGATGGAATTTTTTGTTGATTCTGGTGATTGAAAATTGTTTTAAAAATATCTGAGTCAGATTTGATGTCTTTAAGTCAAGCAGCTTGAAAATGATAGCTTTGTGAAGTGAACTTGAAAAATTCCTCAAAATAAAAATTGTTGAAAATTCGGAACTCGTTGATGGAATTTTTCGTACCACTTGTGATCAATTCTATCAATTAGAAAGGATTTGAAAAATATCTGAGCCACATTTTAATTCTCAAAGTCAAGCAGCTTGAAAATGACAGCCTTGTGAAGTAGACTTGAAAAATTCCTCAAAATAAATAAAAAATGAAAATTTTAAACCCATTGATGGAACTTTTTGTGACGGTTGTAGTTGATTCAGGTTATCAAGAATGGTATGAGATATATTCTAGCAAAATTTCAAGTCTCTAAGTCAAACGGCTTGAGAATTATAGGCTTGTAAAGTAGACTTGAAAAAATCTGTAAAAAAAATGTGAAAATTTTACATTGATGGCATTTTCTGCTGATTCTGGTGATTGGAGATGGTTTGAATTAAAGTTTAGTGGAATTTGGAGTCTTTAAGTCAAGCGACTTGAAAAAGATAGCCTTGTAAAGTGGACTTGAAAAAATCCTCAAAATAAAAATTGTTGAAAATTTATAAACCAATGATGGAATTTTTTGTGCCAAAATTTTCTCCTACAATTAATATTCGCGGAACTGGAGGCGTTAAAAAAAAAACGCCAAAAATCAGTTTTTTCATATCTTTTGACAGCTATCCAATTTTTCAAACCTTAAAATGATTTTGAGTAGAGTCTACAAAACTGCAAATCTTTGCTCATACCTGCTATAGTTTGCGTACTAAAAATTAACAAAAAACCTTTAATAGAAGAAGGAGACTATTGTTTCTGAAGAAAATTTTTTTGATCATGAAATAATAAGCATAAGTCTTGGGATATTCAGGGATATCGACCTGTTTCGCTGAATATTGAATAACTAGATAAAATAATAAGCAAATGCTTCATATCATATTTTGCCACGTAAAATAAACTGCCAACAACAACAAATATGAAACTTGTTATGATAGTCACAGTAAAAATAATGAAAAACTAACAACGTTGATAAATTCTCTGTAATCCGATTGGGATAAAACCAAAAAAACAAAGGACATTCGTTATGACAATGGCTCTATTTTATTTAGTAACAAATTATATCTGTTGTTCGCTCAGAGCAATTACCTTGTCATATTGTATAGAAATTTATTAAAATGGATGTGTTTTGTTTTCAATAATGTAGTTTTTGTATATTTCTACTGAATGTCGTTGACAGTTTGAATTATTTTGATGAGTTTTTATGTCAATTTCGATATACACAATAACACAAAGCAAATCAATATAGCAAATAGTTTAAAGCGTGGGAACCACATGCTATTAATTGCATTTTATTCGGTTTTGCTAGCAGGCGAAAACTTGAAAACTGAACTCCCTCTTTATCATCAAGGGTGGGTCAAAAACTAAAAATGCAATGAAATGAATAACGGCTGATCGTATCCTCTCAAGTTGTGAAAAATTAAATTTTCTGATTTTAACTTTTCTTGAATATTGCAGTACCCCTCTATTTATCGCAAATTGTTGAAATAAATCCACTATATATCATCAAGGGTGATATTGAGTCTAAAACTAAAAATTCAATGAAATGGATAACGGCTGATCATATCCTCTCAAGTTGTGAAAAATTGAATTTTCATATTTTTACTTTTCTTGAATATTGCAGTACCCCTTTAGTGTTCGCAAATTGTTGAAATAGACTCACTTTTCATCATCACGGGTGATATTGAGTCTAAAACTAAAAATTCAATTAAATGGATAACGGCTGATCGTATCCTCTCAGGTTGTGAAAAATTAAATTTGCTGATTTTTTTCTATACTTTTCTTTTCTTTTCTTTTCTTTTCTTTTACTTTTCTTGAATATTGCAGTACCCCTCTATTGATCGCAAATTGTTGAAATGGACTCACTTTTTTCCATCACGGGTGATATTGAGTCTGAAACTAAAATTTCAATGAAATGGATAACGGCTGATCGTATCCTCTCAAGTTGTGAAAAATTAAATTTTCTTATATTTACTCTTCTTGAATATTGCAGTACCCCTTTATTGTTCGCAAATTGTTAAAATAAACTTTCTTTTTATAATCAAGGGTGATATTGAGTTTAAAACTAAAAATGCCATGAAATGGATAACGGCTTATCGTATCCTCCTAAGTTGTGGAAATTAAATATTTCAAGAAAACTCGCTGTGTTCATCAACCAGTATGATTTTGAGTCTGAAATTTCTTGTTTTTGCTTTTAATCATCTCAATTTCCTCTACACATACCAGGATGATCAAAGAAGATCTCATATGTGGCTTTTGTGATGAGATTTTCATTTATTAGAGTAGTACTTATATCAAAAAATGTAATACAGTGATTATCAACGAACTATTCTCGTGCGAATCATGTGGACAGTCTTTCAAGTAATAAAACGCTTCAGTTGCTCATAAGACGATAAATTCGAATGCGACATTTGCAATCAATTTTTTAAATATAAAGACAGTTCAGTTACTCAAACTAACGCAACATCCAGAAAATAATTCACCATTCGAATTATGCGACAAATCTTTTAATCATAAATCCAATCTGTTCATTAACATTTAGACACAACACTTCGAATGTAACGAATCATTCAAGCGCGAATTTTGCCAAAAACACTTTCAGCTTTTAAGACTATAATATGGTCAGTAGATGTGCAAAATTCAGAAAATGACGAAAAATTCAAATGCGAACTTTGTCATAAGATATTCAAATGGTTGTTCATATCAAGGATAAACATCAGTTCAGAAATAATAAGTATAAGTCTTGGGATATTCAGGGATATTGACTTGTTCCACTTAATATTGAATAACTAGATAAAATAAGCAAATGTTTCATATCATATTTTGCCACGTAAAATAAACGGCCAACAACAACAAATATGAAACTCGTTATGATAGTCACAGTAAAAATAATGAAGAACTAACAACGTTGATAAATTCTCTGTAATCCGATTGGGATAAAACCAAAAAAACAAAGGACATTCGTTATGACAATGGCTCTATTTTATTTAGTAACAAATTATATCTGTTGTTCGCTCAGAGCAATTACCTTGTCATATTGTATAGAAATTTATTAAAATGGATGTGTTTTGTTTTCAATAATGTAGTTTTTGTATATTTCTACTGAATGTCGTTGACAGTTTGAATAATTTTGATGAGTTACAAGGATTTAGATAGTTTAAAGCGTGAAGACCTCATGCTATTAATTGCATTTTATTCGGTTTTGCTAGCAGGCGAAAACTTGAAAATTGATCTGAACTCTCCAACTTTCTAGACAATCCGGTCATAAAAATCCAAAACAAAATATGATCTTTCCACCCCAGGAGCTCTTCATCACGTCAAACTTCTTTGTAAATACGCTACGCGCGTCTTGCCCCCAAACTTTATTGGCTTTAAAACAGTAAAGTTCGCACAAAAGCTCGATCTTAATGAACATTTAGCCAAGACTTAATATCAGCATCCAAACTATGAGTTGCTGAAATGCCGAGCATAAAGCAGACGGACTACTTGACTGGATTAGGGCTTACCAACTTATTAAATTCTCAGTGAATGCTCGAATGAATTTCGGTTTCTTTTGCCTCAAATCTGGCAGATTCCTTTTTCTTCATCTGGAAGCTGCCGAGGAGTTTGATTACTTTTTCGGTTTATGGTCTGGTTTTGATAGCGGTTTCCGAACGAGTATTGGTTTAAGTGGAGCTTGTAGAGAGGGAAATAGGTTTGTGCTATTAAAGTTAACTGCGAAGCATACGAGATTCGATTGTGGAAGCAATATCTGTTATACAAGGTGTTTCATTAAAGCATGGCATAACTTTTAATTCGATTTCCCGATATTAAAAAATCCCACGTCATTTTGAAGAAAAATCAATCTTTTTTCTCTGTAGATACCTAATTGTGATTTTTTATTTCTGCAAATTTTGACAAAATCCAAAAAATGAATGCGTTTTAAATTTCATATATTTTTTTAATCGTCAAAATTTGTACAAGTTTTTTTGATCTTGATTAATATTGCATTATTTTGAATAGAGTTTGATAAACCTTCTCAGTGAATATTGGCGAATTTTTATCATTGTAGATTTGGACAGACTTCCAGAAAATCAATTTTTCTAAATTATTCCAATTGACATAGCTTTTTACTCGATTTACATATATTAAAAGGTAATTGATCTTTTTTTTTTTGATTCTTGTGATTTTGTATCTCTGCAAATTTCGACAAAATCAAAAAAATAAGTCAATTTTCAACTTTTTTGAATTTGCAATTTTTCAAATCATCATAACTTTTATTTGGTTTGTCCGATTTTGAATAATAATCAAGTTTGATCATTATTAAATTTTATTTTATTTCTCGAGAATTCAAGCGACTTTTTATTTTGCAAACATTGACAGAATCCAAAAAAAAATCCAATTTTTCAACATCTATTTAAAATTTTTCCAAATCCTCCAACTAGGTCGATAAACATATATTGATAAATTCAACGTTATTTTGAAGAAAATATGATCTTCTTTTTCCCCACAATTCTTGTTATTTCGAATCTCTGCAAATTTCGAAAAAAAACAAAAAATAAAGAAATTCACAGATTTCTCAATTTTATAATTTTTTAAAATCAGCACAACTTTTTACTGATTTGTCCAATTTTTCTATTATACCATCATTTTAAAGGGAATTTCTTTCACTTCCTAAGGGAATTTTGACGATTTTTTATCATTGCCAATTTGGACTGAATACAAGGATTTCAATTTTTCTAAATTATTCCAATTGACATAACTTTTAACTCAATTCACCAATATCAATGAATTTTACGTCATCTTGAAGGGTGATTGATCTTCTTTAATCTTTGATTCTTGTGCCTTTGTATCTGCAAATTTCGACAAAATCAAAAAAATTAGTAAACTTTCAACCTTTTTAAATTTGCAATTTTTTCAATCATCATAACTTTTAATTGGTTTGTCCGATTTTGATAAATGATCAATTATTGGATTTTATTTTATTTTTAGAAAATCAAAGTGACTTTCTATTTTGCAAACTTTGACAGAATCGAAAAAAAAATACAATTTTTCAAAATCTATTGAAAATTTTTCCAAAATTTTCTAATTAGCATAACTAACTTCTAGGTCAATTAACCCACATTGATGATTATTTTGAAGAGAACCTGATTTTCTTGGTCCCTCAATTCTTGTTATTTTGTATCTGCAAATTTCGGAAAAATCCAAAAAATAAATTAATTTTCAGATTTCTCAATTTTATAATTTTTCTACTACGACTTTTTATTTTTGCCAATTGGGACAGAATCCAAGGCTTTCAATTGTTCTAAATTATTCCAATTGACATAACTTTTAACTCAATTCACCAATATCAATGAATTTTACGTCATCTTGAAGGGTGATTGATCTTCTTTAATCTTTGATTCTTGTGCCTTTGTATCTGCAAATTTCGACAAAATCAAAAAAATTAGTAAACTTTCAACCTTTTTAAATTTGCAATTTTTTCAATCATCATAACTTTTAATTGGTTTGTCCGATTTTGATAAATGATCAATTATTGAATTTTATTTTATTTTTAGAAAATCAAAGTGACTTTCTATTTTGCAAACTTTGACAGAATCGAAAAAAAAATACAATTTTTCAAAATCTATTGAAAATTTTTCCAAAATTTTCTAATTAGCATAACTAACTTCTAGGTCAATCAACCCACATTGATGGTTATTTTGAAGAGAACCTGATTTTCTTGGTCCCTCAATTCTTGTTATTTTGTATCTCTGCAAATTTCGGAAAAATCCAAAAAATAAATTAATTTTCAGATTTCTCATTTTCATAATTTTTTTAAATCAACACAACTTATTACTGGTTTGTCCGATTTTTTAATAATTATACGATCATTTTGAAGGGAATTTAGGCGATTTTTATTTTTGCCAATTCGGACAGAATCCAAGGATTTCAATTTTTCTAAATTATTCCAATTGACATAACTTTTAACTCAATTCATCGATATCAAATGAATTTTACGTCATCTTGAAGGGTGATCGATCTTCTTTAATCTTTGATTCTTGTGCCTTTGTATCTGCAAATTTCGACAAAATCAAAAAAATAAGTAAACTTTCAACCTTTTTAAATTTGCAATTTTTTCAATCATCATAACTTTTAATTGGTTTGTCCGATTTTGATAAATGATCAATTATTGGATTTTATTTTATTTTTAGAAAATCAAAGTGACTTTCTATTTTGCAAACTTTGACAGAATCGAAAAAAAAATACAATTTTTCAAAATCTATTGAACATTTTTCCAAATTCTTCCAATTAGCATAACCAACTTCTAGGTCGATTAACCCACATTGATGGTTATTTTGAAGAGAACCTGATTTTCTTGGTCCCTCAATTCTTATTATTTTGTATCTCTGCAAATTTCAAAAAAAAAACAAAAAAATAAATAAATTTTCAGGTTTCTCAATTTAACAATTTTTTTAAATCTGCACAACTTTGTACTGGTTTGTCCAATTTTTTTATTATACCATCATTTTGAAGAGGTTTTGATTCACTTTTCAAGGGAATTTTGGCGATTTTTTATCATTGCAAATTTGGACAGAATTCAAGAAACTCAATTTTTCTAAATTCTTTCAATTGACATAACTTCAAACTTGATTTATCGATTTTGATGAAACTTACGTCATTTTGAAAGATGATTGATATCCTTTCTTCTTTGATTCTTGTAATTTTGTATCTCGACAAAATCAAAAAAATAAATAAATTTTCAACCTTTTCAAATTTGCCAATTTTTTAAATCATCATTACTTTTTATTGGTTTGTCCGATTTTGATAAATGATTAATTTCGACTATAATCAAATTTTATTTTATTTTTAGTGAATTCAAGCGATTTTCCATTTTGCAAACATTGACAGAATCCAAGAAAAAATCCAATTTTTCAACATTTTTCCAAATTCTTCCAATTAGTATAACTAACTTCTAGATCGAATGACATATTGATAAATTTAACGTTATTTTAGGGAGAACATGATCATCTTTGTCCCTCAATTCTTGTTATTTTGTATCTTCAAATTTCGAAAAAATCCAAAAAATAAATAGAATTTTAGGTCTCTCAATTTTACAATTTTTTTTAATCAGCACAACTTTGCACTGGTTCTTCCGATTTTTCTATATACCATAATCTTGAAAGAAATTTGATTCACTTTCTTATAGAATTTTGGCGATTTTTTTTTGCATATGTCGACAGATCTAAGAAATCCAATTTTTTCAAAATTTTCCATTTAAAAGAACTTTCGGCTCGAGTCTATATTGATGACTGTGACGTCATTTTGATGAAAAAATGATTTTTCTCCCCTCAATTCTCGTGATTTTTGTCTGCAAATTTCAACAAAATCCAAAAAATTAATGAAGTTTCAATATTTCCAATTTTGCTTTTTTTTTATTTGGCATAATTGTTGACTGGTTAGTCCGATGTTGACTAATATTGCATCACTTTTTAGGAAATTTGATTCACCTTACTAAATTTTCCAACTCCATTCACTGATATTGATAAATCAAAAAAAAAACAAAAAATAGATCTTAAATCGGCATCAAATCGTCATAAGTTTGTACTGGTTTGTCCGAAGGTGGTGATTTTTTATTTTCGCAAATTTCGACAAAATCCAGGAAATTCAATTTTTCCTATTTCTAGTATAGTTCTCTCAAATTGTAGAGACGATGCTGAAGTAGGAAAAAAGTGCAAATGCTCAAATCTGGTGATCTTGTCGGCAACCTGAAGGTCCACCGAGCGATGATTGATTCAATTTAATCAACATAAACCATTTTTGAACAATCCTGCCAAATCCAAAACAATGCGCATATGAAAGCAACACACAAAAACCATTTAATTACTGTTTAATTAGTCTCTTGTTTTGGGCTAAACCTCACTAAGCAATAAAAGTGGAAAAAGCAATTCACAAAATGAGTTTTAAAGCTTGATTTGGATCGTTTAGGAAATATTTCGCAGGCTGGAGCGTTTCTAATCTCTCTTTAACCTCTGACTATTAAATTTTAAGCATGACTGTGAGGAAGGTGCAATAAAGCTGTTTTAACTTTCCAAATGGAAAAGTCATTCATTTTGTAATTGGAAAGAGAGATTGCAAGGATAATGATATGTGGACGATCATTTGATAGGTCTTCACTGGAATTCGGTTGAAGTTGTAAAATACGGCTTGAATAGCGTAGACGCAAAACCGGCTCCATATGCAGAAAATGACGGAAACGGCGCGGTGTACCGAGGGAATCTGGTTCAAATGCAGAAAACTCTTCTTTAATGCTGCCCCTGGACCACTTCAAGTACGTTGATTGAAAATAATCCAACAACTAACACAGATCATTCCTCCGTACAAAGTTTCATTATGTTTAAACAAACCCCCGGAATATGAGAGCAAAGATTGGGGAGAATTGTATCAAGCAACTCCATTCTTACAGACGCCAGCAGTGGAGAAAACAAATCTTAGAAAAAGTCACCAAAATAAGGTAAAGCAGGAAAAAAATTCTTTGAAACAGTCCTGTCCAGCTCAATGACATACGCCACCAGAAAAACAAATCTGTTATTGGAATACACACTGTGATACAAAAATCAGTATGGACTTCACTGTTCTTTTCAAAAAGGTTCAGATATCAAATTTGAGGAAATTCAAGAAACAAAACCGAGAAGAGTGTTGGACGGAACGGAATTTTGGTGCCTTCATACCTAAAATCTAAAGTGAACACATACAAAAGCACAGAAAAATGAGCTCTCCAAACCCCTTATACCTTAAAATAAATTGAATAATCTCTCCTAAACTATATCAGATGAGAAACTCCAGCTGCACACTATGGCAATCTCATCCCCTTTCCAATCTAAAAGCACTTTTTCGACTCAAATAAAATTATCTAGCAAAAATGAACTTATTTTTCGTTCTGCTTCTCCATTGTTCTCCTGAATGCCTTCACCCGAACCAGCATTTTGATCTCTCTTCATTAAGAAGTCCTGAAAAGTTCTCCGCAAGTTTTTCTGGTCCGCGACGCGAAAACTTCCAATTTTTATGCCACTATTTGAACTGGCATCAACTTAAACTTCATTAGTGCACCGCTTTGCTTAAAATGCTTTTAAAACTAACAAACTTCCGAATAATGGTGCATAGTGTTATGAAGTTACCCACTGTTAACCGCTGTTTGAAAGCTCACATAAGCGTATTTTTGGCGAACACAGTGGAGAGTTGGTAATTAAGTCTTGAGTTCCTTGTTAAAGTTGTGGCACTTTTTGTAGGAGTTTAGGTCTCATTGTTTTAGCTTGAAGTGTTGTCTTAAGTTATTGGACACTTTACTAGGCCATAACGGCAAAGAAGTGGCTCTTACCCTATTCTTTGGCGTCGGAGGAGCATTTGATAAGGCCAAAAATGGCGCTATTTGCGAGGCGCTTACCAGCAGGGGAGTTCGTGACCACCAGGTAAAAGCGTCCTCAGGAGGCTACCAGGTTGAGGCAAAAGTCCAAGACAGCCAGACTATGGTAATGGACAGCCTCCTCACAAGGTTGGATGCAGAAGGATTTTACAATCAGGTATACGCGGACGATGAACTGGTGCTAGTGAGGAGCAAACATCTAGGGATCTGTAAGTGGATGAAGCTAGCCTATAAATAGTAGACACATGGTGTGAAGAGATGGGGCTGTCGTTGAATCCCTCCAAAACAGAGCTCATTCTCTCCACCAATAGAAGGAATATCCGGGAATTCAAGCTATTCACGATGTACGGGACCACACTGACACTCAGGCAGGAGGTCAAGTATCTCGGGATGTTGTTGAACAGGAGGCTAACGTGGAAACCCCCAGGTTGAAAGGACCATAAAAAAAGAAATGGTAACACTGTGACTACCGCGTTGAATGGTCCGAAGATAGTGGGGTCCAAAACACGAGGTCATGCATTGGATTAACCTGGCTGTCATCAGGCCAAGGATCTCAAACGAATCCGTGGTCTGGTGGCCGGCAACTGATAAGACCACTTATGTACTCAAGCTAGACCAACTGCAAAGGATGGCTTGTTTGGGTACAACAGGCGCAATGAGGACAACTCCTGGAGCAGCACTGAACATCCTTCTGGGACTGCTAGGAGCTAGGACTCTGGGATGAAGAGGAAAGCGATGGCTTCCTATAGTAGGATGGTTGCCCAGAAGACATGGAGGAACATGGGAATATGAGTTGGCCACACCAGAATATCATCACTGGTGCGGTGCGAGTTACCGCTTCAATCAGCCGAGTTGACACCCACGGATGGTCGTCTTAGACACCGAAGGAGTTTTGAGGTGATCGTTCCGACGAGGGAAGAGTGGCTGACCAGACCGATGGAGGCGTCTGTCAACATTCATGTCTGGTTCACAGATGGCTCCAAGGCTGAACACACGGGTTCGACTGCAGCCGGAGTATTCAGGGCTGACAGGAACACCGCCGAAGCTTTTCCCCTTGAAAGACTTGCAACAGTTTTCCAGGCGGAGATATTCGCTATCCTAGAGGTTGCCTCCAGAGATGAAGTGAAAAGAGGAATGGAGAATAACATCGTTATCTACTCCGACAGTCTAGCGGCACTTGAAGCCATCACCAAACCAAGGATAAGCTGCTCGCTGGTCCAAGAGTGTAGGGATGCAGTCCAGCTGCTGGGTGAGAACAAGAGGGTCAAAATAGCATGGGTTCCGGGGCACGTGGGGATCAGCGGCAATGAGCAAGTGGACAAGCTGGCCAAACGAGGATCTGCCACGCCCTAAGGTGAAGTTGAGAATATTGAAAACAAGTTTTTTCTGAAACCCCAAAGCGCCATTTGCATAATGCTTTCATCATCTCTAATTTGCAATAATTGTTCGTCCAAAACTGTGGTTTTATGACTCCAGGGCAGTAAAACTCAAATCTCATACTTTTACGATGGACTTTATAGCTCTTACATAATATTTATGCCTTTAAAGAAATTTAGCTCCCAAGGTTATTTTCACCTCGCAAATTAAATAACTTTTTTTATTGCTTGACTTTGCACTGGAGGTCAAGATTATGTCGACAACATAAAAAAAATGATCAGGAAAATTTGTGAGTAAAGTTCGAAAATCTATAAAAATGAACAATTTTTGAAAAAATCATAACTCAGATAAAGGAAAAAGACTTTTGTGGCTCCCACCAGTCAATTAAGCATAAATTAATTGTTTTCGTCAAAATCACAACAAAAATATACAAGGTGTACCCGAAAGTTTGGGAGTAAAATCGATTTGATGCTAAAACTCAATATTATAATATTATATATTATATAATATATTATAAATTCATATTTTGTAATTTTTTTTTATAAAAAAAAAACTAAAAAAAAAACTCACAAGATAAAAGATGTAGACTTGTGCGGTTTTCACCAGTCGATTCAGCGTCAATTTTTTTGTAAAAATCACAAAAAAAATATTTTTTGAGAAATTGTACATTTTAGCAAAAATGATTTGTTACTTTTGGGCAAATCCACTTGGAGTCAAGATTATTTCAAAAACTTTGTTTTTTACCCAATAGAAAAACCATGCAGCTGAGTAAAAACATCAAACTTTTTTTTGGAAAATTTGACACCTCATCAAGAATAATTTGTAACTTTTTGGAAAATTGAGCTGGAGAGGCAATTTTCGCTATAGATTATTTCAAAAACTTTGTTTCTCACTCTATGAAAAGTCCATGCATCTGAGTCAGCTACATTTTTCGAAAAACCATTGTCAAACTTTTTTTTGGAAAATTTGACACATCATCAAAAATGATCTGTAACTTTTTGGCAAATTCACTTGGAGGGGTGATTTTCACGACATATTCTTCAAGGACTTTTCTGATCCTAACAGCAAATCTTCCATAAACTCAAAATAAACCTTATCATATATCACTGCTGTACGGGAATCTGATCTTTTTTCGCTTTGTTTCTTGTTGAAATATGATAGTCAGATTCTAAAATAAGGACTGGAAGGCATTGAATGTCAGTTAATCCTTTTTTCTCAAAGAGCATTTCTAAATTGAATGAGATTGAGTTGAAAACGGTTTAAATTTGGTAAATAGCGAAAGAGCTGGGGTTAATTTGATTATGAAGAAAGGGAAGGGTGTTGATGACTTTTACGTTAAAAAGAGCTCAGCCTGTTCTTTTTTTTGGCTTGTAACTTGGACGAAAACCATGTTTGGGTTAGTTTTGTATATTTTAATAATTAACTAACACAAGAATTTTAAAAAAAATAAAACAAAAAAAATATTTGGAATTTCGTGAAAATTTGCTGGAATGATGAATCACACAAATTAATGAAAAAAAAAGATCAGATTTTCTACAAAACGGCACAAGATTCATCAAAATCAGTCGATCCGTTGAAAAATGTAAAAAAATCAAATATTTGGAATTTCGTGAAAGTATGCAGTGATAAAGAATCACAAAAACTAGTGGTAAGAGAATATCAAATTCTTCACAAAATGACGTAGAATTCTCAAAAATTGTTCAATTCATTCAGCTCAGTCTCAGCGTTTCAAAGATTTTGAAGAAAAATGAAAAAGAATCAAATATTTGGAATTTCTTGAAAATATGCAGAATCACCACCTACATGCTGCAGGCAGGGCGGAAACAAGATGACTTCAGATTGAAAAATCAAATTTCGAGTTCACCGATTTCGCTCACCTCACCTGATGTTTATTTTTTGATTGGGAAGCGAAAAAACGTGATCAATCGTTGGTTCCTTGTTTGATATTTAACACAGCAGTATTATTGTTCTACCCATAATTGTTGAGTTTGCTGTGCTATTGTTTAACTGACTTGTCATCAAAACATAACCGAAGTGTGCCAATGTTTATTGTTGTCCACGAGCAATTTCCGATTAATTTCTCTGTGGCAGTAAAGCATATTTCATTTGATTTGATTTGAAAAAATAGTAAAGAAAAAAGAACAAATTCTCCACAAAATGACGTAGAATTCTTAAAAATTGCTCAATTTATTCAGCTCAGTCTCAGCGTTTTAAAGATTTTGAAGAAAAATGAAAAAGAATCAAATATTTGGAATTTCTTGAAAATATGCAGAATCACCACCTACATGCTGCAGGCAGGGCGGAAACAAGATAACTTCAGATTTATAAATCAAATTTCGGGTTCACCGATTTCGCTCACCTCACCTGATGTTTATTTTTTGAATAAAAACATCAAATATTTGGAATTTTTATCACTGCATATTTTCACGAAATTCCAAATATTTGTTTTTTTTCCATTTTTCTCCAAAATCTTTGAAACACTGAGACTTTTGAACGGATTGCTGTTTTGTGGAGTATTTGATTTTCTTTCTTCATTGATTTCTGTGATTTTGTATCAATCAAATTCCCACGAGATTTCAAATATTTGATTTTTTTATTTTTTTTTTCAAATTCTCTAAAACGCTGAATGAATTGTACGATTTTTAAGAATTCTACGTCATTTTGTGGAGAATTCGATCTTGTTTCTTCACTAGTTTTTGTGATTCTTTATCACTGCATACTTTCACGAAATTCCAAATATCTAATTTTTTTACATTTTTCAACGGACCGACTGATTTTGTTGAATCTTGTGCCATTTTGTGGAAAATTTTATCTTCTTTCTACATTAATTTTTGTGATTCATCATCCCTGCAAATTTCCACGAAATTCCAAATATTTATTTTTTTTTACTTTTTTTTCAAATTCTTTGAAACGCTATAACTTTTGATCTTCTTGTTTAAATAATTTGTATCTCCGCAAATACCGACGATATTCGATTTTTGAAATTTTAGACTTTACCAAGTCTATTTTGATTTTCTTTACATTTTTTAAAATGTTTCATTTCATTTCATTTTTTTTTTTTCTCATTTTGAACTAATTTGGAAATTTTTAGTTGGTTGAAGGGTAGGTATGAAAAAAAAGAATAATATCTCTCAATTTAAGTGAAGTGTTTCTATTTTTTTAATTTTGGGTAATTACATTTTTTGAAGTTTTTGGACTTGAAGAGAGTGTGATACATAAGCAAAATTGGAGATAAATCCTCATTTGGTGTTGATATAAAATCTTGAAAGTTTTATATAAAATTTTAAAAAGTTTTGCCCAAGAAAATGTTAACCAAGATTTTGAATTTTTCAAAAATACTGTCTTCAAAATGATGAAGCTTCATTAAAGAGCTGCCGTTTTCTCGAACGAACATAATATTGTTATTTTCGCTTTAAACTAAATTTCCCTCCATTGTTGAAAAAATATTGCATATTTTTTCCACATCATAAAAAAATACCTTTAGTGTTCATTGTTTTCCACAATAAACACAAACAAAAGGTTAAAATAATTTTATTCCAAACGCGACTTTCAATAAAATGAAATAGCACTCTATGCTGATTTGATTATGATTGAAATTGAATTCTTTCTATTAAATCTGCGATGTAGTCCATCAAAACATCAACCCGAATATAAAGTCCCGGTAAAATTTCCAGATAAAACAATTGATGGACAAAACATCAAATTCACGAATTTTGATGAGTCTGTACATTTTGCGGAAATAGTTTAAATAATAGCAGGAGTCATCGGCAATTCGATCCATGTTATATGGATGAGGTTTTCAATTATTTTTCATCGGACAAAATGCAATATATTATTAGCGTCATTATTTTCAGATTAATTTAAATAATAACTGGGCATGTTGAAATGGAATTTAACAATAGGGAATTATCAATTTTGTTAAGCTAATCACATTTCCATATCAGGATCAATTATTAGATGGTTTTAGGTTCAAATGGAAATATTGGAAATCCCATATCAAGATAAACATAATGAGTGACACAGTACCTACGTTAATATGTCATCTCCCTCATTTCGAACCCAGAGAGAACGTTTTGTTACAGCTCATAAAGTTTGTGAGTGAATAATAAATGCCCCTGTTCTGGTGGAAGCGATTAAAACTTTAGAAATTTCTTGATGACTTTTGCGCTTTCTGTGCTTGTTTGTCGCAAGTAAAATGATTGATGAGCTTTGCTTAAGATAGAAAGTAACCAAGTTTGGATTTGAAAATGTTCATAGACAGAGAATATATCAATCTTATTTATTTAATGGCAGTTTCACCCTGAAATATGTTGATGAATCAACGTGATTAATGAAATGGTCGAGTAAATAGGAGATTTTTCCATATTGAATCATGCACAAAATTATCCTAATGAGCTGAAAAACATTATTACATAGTGGGAACGGGGATTTTTTCCTGAAAGCATCAAATGAAATTGTGGAAATACAACGATGTCATGTTGATAACATAAAAAATAACAGGGGTTGACTCGAATCCTGATTCCCTTCTTTCTTCCTCAATGGCGAGTAGAGTAAGGAGCCGTTGGTTTCTTCCACTAAATGCGAGGTGAGTCCTGGGTTATGTTTTTTCCAATGATCAGTTTTGGCATGAAATTTTCTTGCCGAATCTCCCGCGAGCTCGAATTAAAAATCTGGAAACTTGTTCTCGTTGCGAATTTTTCAAGAAAATTCGCAACTCGACAAAATTTCCGGAAATAATTCGAGCTCCAGGGAGATTATAAGTGAAAATAGCGTGTGGAATATGACGCGATGATAACGTAGGTAGAAAACATTTTTTTTGTAACAAATTTGACCTTTTATACTGAGGTTACCATACTCGGTGCTTTCCTTTTACCTTGATAATCATTTTGACAGTGACCTAACTAGTATTTATTTCTTTTGATGGTATTTTATTTGCAAAAGATGGACACATATTCTGCCATTTACACTGAACAAAAAATTAACATTGATACAATGAAAAACTTTATAAACGAATTTGTTTATAGATTTTCAGATGATGAAGAGATTTATTGTTATAATGAAAAGTGTCTCTTTTTTTGTAAAAAAATAATTATAATATTAAAAAAAAATCATTGAACTTATATTAAACTTCCATTAGATAAATGAAAATATTTCATTGTTTTAATACTCCCTGTTCATTTATATTAAGGACTAGCCTTTTACCCGCTGCGTTGCAGGATAAATAAAATGAAATAGGAATATGTGGAAATTAAATTGTCTAAAAATATCAGCACCTACCTTCCAGATAAAATTTTGAATTAAGTCTCAACACGTGTTTTATGACCTTATATATTAAAGCTCAAAGGGTATTTTTGTCTGTTGCCGGACCGTTTTTAATGATTTTTTTTAAATGAAAGATCTTTGTCCATGCAGAGATAAATCATGAAGTACCTATTTATATTTTGGATCATGATTATTCACATAAGTAAAATAATTAAATAGAGAATATATAAGATGAGGACATCTACCCCAAGGTTATAGAAGTAATGATAGAATTCTGTATCTAAAATCTGTCTCATGGCGTTTTTTAATTGCGTCAAAGGATATTCGGTCGAATGAGTTGTCTCACCTCAAAATTTAACACAGCCCACAGTTGTCAAAATATCAGTTGATTTGGATTGCTTTATTTGAAAAAGACATTGGCTTACTTCACGCGACTGACAAAGATTATATGGAAAACCAAGGATTTCAGAAATCAATAAGAAACCAAGGAACCAATTATTCAAATATCCAGAGAAACAAAGAACCAAGAAACCCAGAAGCAAAGGAACCAAAAAATTAAAGAACCAGAAAATCAAAAAACCCAGGTAGGAAGAAATCAAGGAACCAAAAAATCATAGAACTCCAGGGAACCAAGGAATTGAGAAACCGAGCAACCAGAAAACCAAAGAGCCAACGAACCAAAAAATCATAGAACCAAAGAACCAAGAATCCAAAGATCCAAAGAACCAGAGAATCAACGAATCAAAGAGTCAAAGAACCAGAGAACCAGAGATCCAACGAGTCAAAGAAACAAAGGACAAAGAACAAAGGATCCAAAAAACCAAAGAATCAGAGAACCGAAGAACCAAAAAACCAAAAAACCAAAAAATCAAAAAACCAAAAAACCAAAAAACCAAAAAACCAAAAAACCAAAAAACCAAAAAACCAAAAAACCAAAAAACCAAAAAACCAAAAAACCAAAAAACCAAAAAACCAAAAAACCAAAAAACCAAAAAAACCAAAAAACAAAAAACCAAAAAAACAAAAAACCAAAAGACCAAAAAACCAAAAAACCAAAAAAACCAAAAAAAACAAAAAACCAAAAAAACCAAAAACCAAAAGACCAAAAAACCAAAAAACCAAAAGACCAAAAAACCAAAAAACCAAAAAATCAAAAAACCAAGAAAACAAAAGAACAAGGAACCAAGAAATCAAAGAACCAGAGAGTCGAAGAAACAAAAAACCAAGGAACGAAAGAATCAAAGAACCAAGACACCAAGGAGCCAAACAACAAAGGGATCTGGAAACCAGAGAACCAAGAAGTCAAAAGGAATCGAAGAACCAAGGAACCTAGAAACCAAGGAACCAGATCCAAGTCCAAAAAAAAACAAATACCTACATTTGTAGCAGTATATTCATATTTTCTTGACCAATTCTGTTCATTAATAATACATAGTTTAATTATTTATTTGAAATTCCTTCAAAGTACCACATAATCAAGGAACCTAGAAACTAAAGAACCAAAGAACCAAAAAACAAGAAACCAATACATACATCCTTTTCTAGTGCTCGCCTATTATAAAAAACCTTTGTGCCAAATTTCAAGCCTCTAGACTCAGGGGTTCAGGCTGTGAGTTGATAGATCAGTCAGTCAGGCAGTCACCTTATTCTTTCATTTATATAGATTATTTTATCAACTTTGAAAAATATATTCTTTGTATCATTTTTTCATCGTATTGATGAAATTAGTTTTTTCATCTGAAAAAGAAATAAGTCGTTGGGACAATGGAAGTATTTTGTCAATGTTTTCGTTTTCATTTGATCGATGGATTTTTTTCATTGCTCTAATGAAATCTCATTCATTGATTTGATGAAACTATTTCATTCTATTAATGAAATTCAATTGATACTGAGAATTTACGTGCCTTTAGGTAACTGCAGACGTAAAGTTATAAAATTAACTGAGTATAATAGTTTAAATTTGAATGTATGAGGACTACTTGTTTTCCACTTTTTTTAAAATTTGTCCAGGGGCTGGTGATTTGTTTGTACAGGGATGTTTTCTTTGAACATAGTCATTGTATACATGATTTTTATCCAGGGAAAGTTCATTGCAAAATGACACAGTGTCATTGATGTAATGCTCGGAAGTACAATACTTCGTAATATCAATGAACATTTTTCATCAATGAAATAAAAGGTGACGAGGGAAAGTCATTCGTAGTAAGAATTTTTCCGAGCCAATGTAAAAGTATCATTGATTTTTTGGAAATATTTCATTGTGTCAATAACTATTTTAATACTACCAATGAATAATAATAATTCAATGACACAGTGATAATTTCATTAAGCTAATGAATAATATTTCATTGCTTAATGAACGTGTTCATCACACTATAAACCACAGATCATTGATAGAATGAGAATAATTATCAAGACAATGAAACGCTTTCATTGATACTATGAAAAATATTTGGTTCAGTTTCATGTAAAGACTGGGTATCCACCATGAAAAAAAAAAAAAAAAAAAAAAAAAAAAAACTATAACGCTAAGTACCAGAAAATGTCTGGATGAGAGTTTCAGAAATTCCACTATTTCGGCTACTCAAACTCACCCAGCTATCCAAAACTGACCAGTACCAACACCATATCAAATCAAAACTGACCCGAACTAACCAAAACTATCTCAAACTAAACAGCCGAACTAGTCAAAGCTATTTGTGACACATATTGTATGAGTTTTGATGACAATCTTAAGCTACAGAACAAACATTTTCCCAACCATCAATAAACCAAATTGAAATAACAGCAACACTAGTCCGGAGATCGCAAATAATCAGCGCTGAGCTATCCAGCAAAACAAAACAGCATCGTGCATATCCAGAATTTGAAACCGTTCAATTGTACTCCCAACAATGCCTCTTTAGACTTATCTGTATTCATACGGGCATATCCGTATACGAACACGTTAGCAGATGGTCTTGACGTAGGTAGAACCTTTGTTGTTCTCCATATTCATATCAGATATGTCCCTTGTCAGTGATAAACCTACATTTCAATTAAAAGGTCTACAAACTGCTTTGTGGCATGATTATTCACTTTCATTTCAATGATGTTGGGATGACTTATGAATATACCTGGTGACATAATAAGGAGAACACACAATTATCTTCCATAAGAAACTCTGATACAAAGTTTCATTATCATGTTTAATTAAAAACTAGAATGCCTAGAAACTACGACCAGAAAATCTAGTTGATTGTTATTTTCTCCATAACTTGATGGGATATGATTGTCATATGTTTATTATTGTTATTCCATCAATACAGAATCAAAGGGGTGAGGTTTCTTGACTCATCCATGACACGGAACCAACAGTTCTTTCGGAAGACGGTGCACCATTTAAAACCAAATTTTGAAGTCAGCGTTGGCCGGCCCAGGATTCGATCCTAGAACCAGATGCGTGAGTAGTCGATGCACTGACCACTGCGCCAAATTTGGAAATTTGATGATTGTTATTCAAAAATAGCACGTTTTAAGAAATTGTTTGAATTATTTTAGTCAACTAGTTGATCAATATTGTTTTCATAATTTGATGGGATATGATTGTCATGTTGTAAAATCAATATTTATCACGTTCTGACTTCATGAATCATGATGAAATGAGATTTTTCATTGTAAAATTTTCTTTAATGATGTTCAGTCGTACATAAAGTGTAAGGAAAATTAATGTTATAAAAATGAATAGCTTCACTTAGAATTGGATGAATGATGTAACCAGATTTATGAATACAACCAAGTGTGATCATTTCTTGTAAATAAATAGCAAAAAACTCATAACGCAGGTCATGTTCTCGATGCTATGCATTTTGTACAAGAGCCCTTCACACCAGACCCCTGTGTAAGCCTTTTTGACATCAAGGGTTTGTTTGCTGACTATTACATACTGAAATGCTGTAATGAGGGCAATCATCAGTCAAAATATTGGTTCGAATCCCATCACATGTACCTTTTCCAATTCGAAGCTGTCTGACACTCGGAGCTTTAAATTGACAGGCTAAAGACCCTGACGGAGTAGCAATGTTAAGGCTGCTACAGTGATTATTAGCACTGTAGCAGCCTTAACATTGCTACTCCGTCAGGGTCTTTAGCCTGTCAATTTAAAGCTCCGAGTGTCAGACAGCTTCGAATTGGAAAAGGTACATGTGATCGGATTCGAACCAATATTTTGACTGGTGATTGCCCTCATTACAGCATTTCAGTATGTAATAGTCAGCAAACATGGATAAAATCGTTTTGTTAGTGAATCCGAGCAAAATTGTATTTTGAAGGGTTGATCCAGAAAATGCGTCTGAAGACTCGTATGTTCTGACGTATTTTCTTTCTTTTTTCTCCAGTGATGAAAATAGTTCTGGTGGTGAGAGTTAAAAAAATTTCACTGCCTCCTGGACTGTAATGGATGCATGGTTACCTGAACAAAACCCACTGATTTATGATACGGCTATACAAATGGATTGTCGGTTTCAAAATTGAAAATAGTTGTTTATATTTAATCAAACTACTTCAGATCTCAATTAATGAAATGAGTGTTTTATGTAAATTCCTGTATTGAAACCAATTACTGCTTGGTATTTACCAAAACATAATATCAAATATTTTATGAATATTACAATGGAAATTATTTTGGAATCCTGAATAATCTGGCGCTAATCAAAAAGTTGTTTCACATGAATATTTACAAAATTCTAGATAAAAGCTTTTGAAAGTTGCCAAATTTGTAGCTTTACATTTCCAAATTATACAAGGTGGCTTATCGATGAAGAGACGGCATTGATTCTGGGCATTCAATGTCATATAAAAATAAAACACTGAGATTGTTGTCAACTTTGAAAAGAGGAAGCTTGACAAAATTCCTGATAACTTTTTTGAAAATCACGATAGAGAGTTGATTTGAACGTCAAATTGTGGTGAAATTGATCACCTACAATAATGTTTTGATAATTTTATCATGGAGTGTCCTGAAAAACAAAATAACAAACAGCAAATAGAGAAAAAAGAAGAAGATTGAGAAAAAATTCCATAACTCGTTTAAAAATGATGATGGTTGTCGATTCTGACGTTAAATGGTAGTGAAATCAATCGCCTACAAAACGCATATGAACAATTTTTTGATAATTCATGAATACAGAGGGTGGCGTCCGGGTTCAAATTTCTTATGATTACAATACAACATAACCTCCAGAAATTCGAACCAATAAAATCAAAATATGCAACAGAACTAAAAATGAAAAAATCTCACGCATCTAGAGGGTGGCGCCCGAGTTTTCCAATAATATAATTTCCAAATCCTTGTTGTTAATCAACCAATCAAATCAAAATATGCAACAAAATTAAAAATGAAAACAAAAAAGCATTAGCAAATCAATATTGAAAAGTTTCAAAGTGGCGATTTTTAAGCAAAATGCACAGTCCAGAAAAGTGAGAAATGGAAAGAAAATAATAAACTAGAAAAATAAAAACTGAAAAACCCAGTTAGTCACATTTTAATGGAGTTTAAGGAATCGAGCAGATATACCCTCTACTACATTGATTCGCAGGGTGGCGCCCGAGTTTCAATTCATCATTCAAACGTGAAGGTGTGGTCAAATTGATCGCCTACAACGAGGTTTTGATAATTTTATTGAAAAAAAAACAAAATGACAATCAGCAAATAAAAAAAAAACAATAAAAAAACTTGAGAAAATTTCCAATAACTTTTTCAAAAATATTGATAGAGAGTCGATTTTAACGTCAAATGGTAGTGAAATTGATCCCGTACAAAAAACCAATGAACAACTTTTTGATTATTCTATTGTGAAGCCCGATAGACTCTCTATATCATGAATAAAGAGGGTGGCGCCCGAGTTCAAATTCCTCATGATTACAGTACAATTCAACCTCCAGAAATTCAAACTAATAAATTCAAAATATGCAACAAAACCAATAAAAAACATAAGCAAATCAATAATGAAAAATTTCGAAAGGACGATTTTTTAACAAAATGCACAATCTAGAAGAGTGGGAAATGGAAAGAAAATAATAAACAAGACTAATAAAAACTGAAAAACCCAGTAAGTCACATTTAAATGGAGTTAAAGTCATCTGGAATGGAGCAGATAGACCCTCTACCACATTAATCCGGAAGGTGGCGCCCGAGTATCATTTCATTATTCAAACGTGAAATTGTAGTCAAATTAATCACCCACAATAATGTGTTGATAATTTTATTAAAAAAAAAAACAAAATGAAAATCAGCAAATGAAGAAAAAAAAATGAAAAAATAAGCTGAGAAAATTTCCCATGATTTTTTCAGAAACGTTGATAGAGAATCGTTTCTAACGTCAACGTGGTGAAATTGATCCCCTACAAAAAACCTATGAACAATTTTTTGATAACTCTTTTGTGAAGACCGATAGACTCTCTATATCATGAATACAGAGGGTGGCGTCCAAGTTCAAATTCTTTATGATTACAATACAACATAGCCTCCATAAAATTCGAACCAATAAAATCAAAATATGCAACAGAAATAAAAATGAAAAAATCTCACGCATCCAGAGGGTGGCGCCCGAGTTTTACAATAATATAGTTTCCAAATCCTTGTTGTTAATCAACCAATAAAATCAAAATATGTAACAAATCCAAAAATGAAAACAAAAAAGGTGGCGATTTTTCAACAAAATGCACAGTCTAGAAGAGTAAAAAATGGAAAGAAAATAATAAACAAGAATTATAAAAACTGAAAAACCCAGTTATTCACATTTTGATGGAGTTAAAGTCACCTGGGATCGAGCCGATAGACCCTCTACCTCATGAATCCAGAGGATGGCGCCTGGGTTTTCCGATAATATAATTTGCAAACCCTCGCTGTAAATCAACCAATAAAATCAAAATATGCAACAAAACTAAAAATGAAAACAAAAAAGCATTAGCAATCAATAATGAAAAGTTTCAAAGTGGCGATTTTGAAGCAAAATGCACAGTCCAGAAAAGTGAGAAATGGAAAGAAAATACTAATAAAAATAACAAAAAGTGAAAAACCGAGTAAGTCACATTTTAATGGAGTTGAATTCACCTGGAATCGAGCAGATAGACCCTCTACCACATTGATCCGGATGGTGGCGTCCGAGTATCATTTCATCATTCAAACGTGAAATTGTAGTCAAATCAATCGCCCACAACAATGTTTTGATAATTTTATTGAAAAAAAAACAAAATGACAATCAGCAAATAAAGAAAAAAAAAAACGAGAAAAAATACTTGAGAAAATTTCCCATAACTTCTTCAAAAATGTTGATAGGAAGTCGATTTTAACGTCAAACGGTAGTGAAATTGATCCCCTACAAAAAACCAATGAACAATTTTCTGATAATTCTATTGTGAAGTCCGATAGACTCTCCATATCATGAATACAGATGGTGGCGCCCGAGTTCAAATTCCTCATGATAACAATACAATTTGACCTACAGAGATTCGAACAAATAAATTAAAAATATGCAATAAAACCAAAAATAAGAACAGAAAAAAACATTAGCAAATCAATAATGAAAAGTTTCGAAGTGGTGATTTTTTAACAAAATGCACAGTTAAGAAGAGTGAGAAATGGAAAAAAAATAAACAAGAATTATAAAAACTGAAAAACCCAGTTATTCACATTTTAATGGAGTTAAGGTCACCTGGGATCGATCAGATAGAGCCACTACCTCATGAATCCAGAGGGTGGCCCCCGAGTTTCAGTTCCTTATTATCACAATACGATTTATTCGAACCAATAAAGTAGAAATATGCAAGAAAACTGATTATCATTTGTGAATGAACAAAAAAAAAACGTTTTAAATTAGCGATCTCTAAACAGAATGCACAGTGTAGAACAGTGAAAAATAGGAAAAAACTAATTAAAAGGAAAGAACAAACGTGAAAAAAACTGTAAGTCACATTTTGATAGAGTTTAGGTCACATGGAATCCAGCCGATACCCTCTACTACATCAATCCAAAGAGTGGCGCCCGAGTTTTCCTCGTTGAATATCATAATTATTATTATTTTTGTTGAAGGACTGCTTCCTCTCTCAATAATAGAATCAGGATTTACCCACAAAGTAGTTGGAACAAATTTGATCACTATCCAAAATTATTTAACCTCAATTTCAGAGCGCTCGTGAGCTTTTATAATGGATCTTACGCTAAAGACTTACCAGAACGCCTTTAAAAAAAATCCGTTCTCCAAAGAATTAACGATTAATTCAACTACAAATGGAACTGAATAGTTATTTTCTCGCTCTCAAATTAGTTATTGAGTCCTAATCACATGAAATACCTTCACAGATCATTATGGAGTAAGAAATTCAATTAAAACTCCCGTTTGTCATGTATTTATTTTAAAATTCTCTTTCATACTAATCTAAACAGTAACAAAACATTCAACATTAATGCAAGACAACCAGAGAACTTTAAGCATGGAAAATAAATGATACCAAGGGTTATTAAGCAAGCTGCTGGATGTCCGACGTTGTCCTGTTCCTGTTTGTTACGCTAAATGATCCCCCGAAAGATTAATTATCATCTCTTGATGACGATGCTTATTTAAGCAAGGGTCAGCGAAAAAACACATTGTACAGCATTTTGCTACAAGATAATCAAGTTTTGAAAAATGGAGTTGTTTGTTCGATACTGGGTAAAAAGAGTTTCATGAAAGTCTTATTTTTTATTATTCGTGGAACAGCATGGATATGTAAAGTTTTACATCCAACTGCTGTCTTGTTATTTTTATTTATGTGGAAGAATTTTGTTGAGTTGACGTATAGGAGGCAATGTTTTTCAGTTTGAGGGTCTCCTCTGGTGAGCCAACAATGGAGGAGTGCACGTACGATTGTACATCCTACCCAATTTGGTCTTGTATTAGTTGCAGGAAGTAAGGAGGAGCAGATGGACTGGCATTCAGGACAATTGTCTCCGAAATTTTCCGTTTTGCGTTGATGGGAGGTTTAGGATAAGATACTGGTGGGAAGTGCTCGGCTAGCTGGGACAGAATGTCAGTTTGTTCGGTTCCCAAGGGGGATTTGAGGGGGGTCCTGCGGTCAAATGCTTCAAATGAATTGAGGTGAGGTGAAAAATTAGGGAAAAATGATTGTGTGTAATTGAGGTTTGAAAGTGAACATTTGGGAAATTTTACAGAGAATTTCTTCTTTTTTCTTGGTTAAGTGTCGTATGTTTGCCTTGGATTAGAATGTAGGTGGAAATTGATTGAAAAGGGTTTATTGATGTTATTCTTATGCGTAAAAAAATGGGACATCTTCCGCAATTTATGACAAAGATGAGTCTAGAACAGGGATAAAAATCAAAATTTCCATTCAACTTTTGACAAAAACACCTTTCTCGATCACCCTGTATAATTGAAATTTTACATAAAAAAACGTTGGCAATGATATACAGGGTGATTTATGATGTGTTGTCAAATTCCCAAGAAATTAATAGTTTTCTGAAAAATCGTCACGCTTTTATAAGTAGACAGATTTTTGATTAAAAAAAAAAAAATTAGAAAAAACCTTCCTCAATCACTCTGTCCAGTGGAGATTTGACAAAATCGCTTTGGAAATGATATACAGGGTGATTTCTGATTGGATGTCAAATGCAAGAAAAATGAATTGACAATTTTTTTTAAAATCGTCACGCTTCAGTCCGTTTAATTGAACTTTCACAAAAAAACGTTGTCAACGATATACAGGGTAATTCATGATGTGATGGCTGGTGCCAAACAAATCAATTGATAATTTTCTGAAAAATCGTCACGCTTTTGTTAGAAGACCGATTTTTAATTTTCAAAAAAAAAATGTGAAAAAAACCTTCCTCAATTGCTCTGTCTGATTGATCTTTGACAAAATTGCTTTGGCGATGATATACAGGGTGATTTTTGATTGGATGTCAAATGCAGGAAAAATAAATTGATAATTTTTTTGAAAATCGTCACGCCCTCATTCGTAGACCGATTTTCATTTTCAAAAAAAAATCGTGTACCTGAAATTTCTTTATAGGTCCGTTTAATTAAACTTTCACAAAAACACGTTGTCAATTATATACAGGGTGATTTATGATGTGATGTCAAGTGCCTTACAAATTAATTGATAATTTTCTAAAAAATCGTCACCCTTCTATTAGTAGACCGATTTTTGATTTTCAAAACAAAAATTTAAAAAGAACCTCCTTCAATCATCCTGTCTAATTGAGCTTTGACAAAATCGCTCTGGCAATGATATACAGAGTGATCTTTGATTGGATGTCAAATGCCGAAAAAATAAATAATTTTTTTTTTGAAAAAACGTCACGCTTTTATTCGTAGACCGATTTTCAATTTAAAAAAAAAAAAAAACGTAGACCTAACATTTATTTATCACCAATTTTGATTGATCTTTTGGCAATGATATACAGGGTGATTATTAATGTGAAAAATCTTCACGCTTTTTTTAGTAGACCGATTTCTTATTTTCCAAAATCAAATCGTAGAAAAAACCTTCTTCAATCACCCTGTATAATTGAACCGTTACAAAAACCCGCTGGAAATGATATACAGTGTGATTTATGATCATGTCAAGTGCCAAACAAATTAGATGATAATTTTTGAAAAATCTTCACGCTTTTTTTAGTAGACGGATTTTCAATTTTCATAAAATAAATTGTAGACAAAACCTTTCTGAATCACCCTTTATGAATAAGCTTTCTCAAAATCGCCTTGGTAATGATATACAGGGTGATTTTTGATGCGATGTCAAGTCCTGAACAAATAAATTGTTTTTTTTTCAAATCGCCACACTTTTATTCTTGGACCGATTTTCAATTTTCAAAAAACAAGTCGTAGACCTAACCTTTCTCTATCACCGTGTGTATCTGAACTTTGACAAAAATCCGTCAGCAATGATATACAGGGTGATATATGATGTGATGTCAAGTCCCGAACAAATAAATTGATAATTTTTTGAAAAATTGTCAAGTTCCTTGTGTTAAAAAAAATAAGATTGATTGTGGAAAAAACTGTACCACATGGACGGTGGAGTCAAGTTTAACCAACCTCGACTGTTTATTTCCTGAATAGAAATTGAATATCAACACGTTTTGGTTGAAATAATATAAACAACCCCAAGTTCCTTGTTTGATATTTAAGTCAGAAATAATTACATGCTGCAGGCAGTTCGGAAACAAGATGACTACAGATTTATAAATTGAATTTCGAGTTCACCGATTTCGCTCACCCCACCTGATAATTATTTTTTGAATGGGAAGCGAAAAAAAACGTGAGAAATCGTTGGTTCCTTGTTCGATTCTTAACACCGCATTATTATTGTTCTACAATAATTGTTGATTTTCCTATGTTATTGTTTTACTGACTTGTCATCATAACATAACTGGAAGTGTGCCAATGTTTATTGTTGTCCATGAGCAATTTCCAAATAAATTTAAATTTGACAAAATATTGGGTAGATATATTTGTACTAGTTTGTTCTATTGTTCACGTAATTGTTCTTGTAATTTATACTATTATCATGTTTTGTATTGTTTTTATACTTTAGCATTTTGCATTTGTATTTGCTTTGTCCATAAAATTTATTTAAATTTTTCTGTGGCAATAAAGCATATTTGATTTGATTTGACATAAGAGATAGACTGATTGGACCGTATGTTTTGTATCAGCGTTAAAACGGGACGGAATATTCACATTTTTTAACCATACTTTGCCATAAAAAATATCAATCAGAAACGAAGCTTTGGATGTGGGAGAATGGGAATAGAAAAAATTGGATCTGGACTTGATGACCCTGAATTGGATTCACCAATTTCCAATCTTCTTCATCAATATTTTGACTGCATAAACAATCTCATCTATCAAGCAAATTTTTCAAAGGCTATTTACTTCCATAAAGCCTTTCACTATTTTATACTTCATATATCCAGAAAATCCCGCATTTCCTTATAAATGCTGAATAAGCTACTACATAATTCCTTCTCTGCCGGTGCCGTGCATTCAAAATCTCCAGCAATAAAGCTCTGAATGTCCACATAAGCTTAGTGAAACGACGCGTGATGTGGATTTCACATATATTATATTTTTGTACATGCCTGAAAGTGCATGTGTAATGTATCTGCGCAGAGCGTTGAGAGGATCTACGAAAGCCCGTCATCTTTTATCCAAAACAAAAATATTAATATAATAAATTTTATATCTCCATCTTCAAAAAAAGGCTCAACAATACAATCTTGACAATAAGACAAACACTTTTCCATGATCAGATTAAGTTTAAATCTGCAGCTTTCAAATCAAAAACATCGTCCTAGCATGGAATAATAATTGATTAGTATTGAAAACAATGTCTTGTGAATATGTATTTGGCAGTTGGGGAGAAGCCAGTGGCGGCTCGTTAATTATCTTGGCAGGTGAAAACACTCACTTGAGGGGAAGTTGATTAAAGGGAGATTTGTTTTCAATTACCGGCAATTAGTTAACAGGGTGTTTCCAAATTGCGTACAATAAATAATTCAAGGGCGTATTCGTGAGCTTATTTCATCCTCAAACCGATTTTTTTTAAATTTGGCTTATTTTTAGTAATAGAAGGTAAAAAGTATAACATGTTCTCTTTGACACAGTCCTTGAGGATGATGAAATAAATTATTGTTTAAACCGTGGATAATTGCACCTTTTCCAACTCCTTCAAATTGTCACTCAAACCTGAAAAAAAAATCGATAAACCAAAAATTTTAAAGACCAGTGCTGTTTCGAGGGGCATTCGACCGTTTATTTTTGATAAATAAATATACGCCGCTGCCTTTATTGTGATTTTCGTTTTTTTTTTTTAGGATGAAACAACAGAAAATACAATTTTGTTGCGTTTTGGATTTTTTCCGTATCTAGCTTTGTTTTCGAAAAACAATATTTTCTAGCTACTCTGCAAAATATTTATAATTTTTTTTATCTAGAAGGCAAAAAAGTTGTATTTTTGGATGCTTCATCGAAGAGAAAATTCAAAATTACAATAGAGTGGCGTACTTTGAAGTCGACACCTTGTATATTAGAGACGATACACTTCAGGAGCTTGCGTGCAAAACCCTTGCGAATGCGATTTTTATACAGGGTGTTCTATAATTGGATGCCGATACTCAAGGATGATAATCCTTCGATAATTTTAAGACAAAAAGTTCATATGAACATAAGTCCGCAAGAGCATAGATTTTAAGATACAGGGTGTTGAAATTCAAAAAAAAAAATTTATCATCACTTTGATACTATTCCAGATATATTTTTGAAATTTGGTACACGCCTTCTATGCATCAAAATGCATGGGAATGTTAGAGAGGGCGCCACTGATTTGAAAAATTTTGGATGACACAGCAGGGTGTCAATGCAATTAAGTAGATTTAATTTTTTTAAGCGAAAACCATGCGCCGGACGGAAAAAAATCAGGAGAACCAATTGGCTCAGAAATAAATAGAGATTTCAAAATGATTTTTATTTTGGAAGAAAGCAGTGGCGTACAAGTTTTTTCTCCAAAAATATTGAGTGCAAAGCCCGTACGAACGCCACTGGTGAAAATAATGAAATTTTTTGTACATCACAAAATGCATATCATAGCCTAGAAGACGTGTACCAAATTTCATAAAGATATCTGGAATAGTATAAAAGTAATTTTAAAAACATCATTTATTTTTTAATATTTTAACATCCCGTATCTTGAAAATTAAGCTCTTACGGACCTATGTTCATGAGAATTTTTTGTCCTAAAATCATCCAAGGATTATCATCCTTAAGTATTGGCATCTAATCAATAAACACCCTGTATATATTTTTTTGAGTGTGACTGATCAAAATATGTTTGAGTTTTTTTTTTGTATTCATGACCATAATGTACTTGTTTTTTTTCTCAATAACACGTATTTTTTTGAGCAATGAAGCCATTCCCTACTCGTTGCCTAGCAACCCGTGGGAGACGGTTCATTTCCTACGGTGTGCTACGTTTACACCCTAATTTATCGATCGCACGATAGTAATATCAATTGACAATCGTAGAAAATATATAGTGTAGAACTTACATGAAATGACAATTTTCTACTCGTATGAATTCCTACAAACATTCATACTCGTAGAAAATGGGTATCATTCCATGCTTGTACAATATACTATTACAAAATACCCAAAAATATACTCAATAAATAAAAAACAAAATGCAAATTTCACAAAAATTACTCTCCCGAGAGAGAGAGTCATCTCAATTAATACGCCAGATGGAGATAGATTATGTATTCTGTGACGTAGTGGATGTTGATTGGCGCCCTCTAATCGGTGATTATTACATTATTTAAGCTTGTAGGTTGATTTCTCAAACATCAATAGCATCAGTACTCACTTATTCTTATTTTTTTCATATTTCCAAAAATAGTGCAAATTGTCCATTCTCCTCACCCAACTTGACACAAACTCACCCTACTTTCATCATCCTGATCATCGACTATCGATGTCGACCCAAGAACCCCAGTAACACCGATCGATCAACGACTAGGATCGATGAGGCCAATATGTATCCACTTTTAGACGGGGCTGATGACCTTATACACGATTTTCCAATAATTCGTTTAGGCTAGGTGTATTTTTCGGGTATTTTCGCCAAGCTTTATCGCCATAAAGACAACTTTGGCTAGCAGCTCAAGCGTTGCTGAATTCTGACTACGCCTGAACATTCAAATACGCCCATTACGAGGGGTGGTCTACATAAACAGGGTGAGTTCTTGAAACAACAACAACAAAAGGTTTGTTGTTATTTTACTAAGAGATGATGAGCAGGTTTTAACTTAGTCCATTGACGAAATGTATAAATCCACACAAAATCATATTTGGATATACTAGATGAGACAGGTGGATGACATAAATATATTTTTATGGAAAGCTGGAGAAGACAAAGGCCTCAGACAAATAAGTAGGCGTAGACGTTATTTTCTAGTTGTTTGCTCAACATTTTCTCCACCCAAGAGAATAGAATTGCGAGTGTGCCACTTCTCTCTTGACTGTTTTGCTTTGATCTTCTATTCAAATACACACGACGCGTCATCAATGTTGCCAGAAACAATAATATTTTTCTATACTGTTAAAAGAGTCAAAGGTAAATAGGTTTTTGATTGTCTTATGCCATAGATGCAAGATAACATTTTTCATTGTTCAAAATCAACGATGCGATTTATATATGAGAGATCAGTATACAAGGTTGCTTTAACGATCATGACGTCATCTGTGTCAGGTGTTGCCAGATGAACACTATCAAAAACAGTAGAACAAAAACCCATGCGCGAAATCAGTGGATCTTCTGTCACAACAGTACTTCTGGCAACCTTGTGAATGACACATGACACGATACGATGCAGACCGATGCAATCGAATGACAGGATTCAGTCTACTGCAGACGCTGGACACCGATAAAATCCGCGCATGGTACACTGGCTCTACTGTACCGTGGTAAGACCCACACTTGCTTATAGCTCTGTTGTCTGGTGGCCGAAAATCGAGCAGCGACGAGCAGCCACTGAACTTGCAAAAGTTCAGAGGCTAGCATGTCTCTGTGTAACGGGAGCCATGAAAACTACTCCAACACTTGCATTGGAGGCCATGCTTAACCTACCTCCTTTAGATATCTATATCAAAATGGAAGCAAGAATTGGAGCATATAGACCGGGAACTGGAGCCACTCAAACTCCCAAGGCACACTAAGATAACCAGCACAATCACGAACCACTAAGTAACAATGAGGAGTGATATCATGTTAAAAAAAATCAACTTTTGCACGTCTCCCAAGACCAAGCTAATATGGGAAGAGAAAACGGTAAAACAACTCCGGATGGCTAATGGGGCAATATGGTACACAGACGGCTCCAAAACAAGCCGGGGAACTGGTGCCGGAATCGTAGGTGAAAATCCAAAGTGAGAAACATGTGAACCACTCGGGATGTACGCTACAGTTTTCCAGGCAGATGTGCATGCAATAAACGTATGCGTGCAAGAGAATCTCAGGAGAGGCTACAGAGGAAGGAAGTGACAGCCAAGCTGCAATCAAAACCATCTTCTGTCGAGAAACCTGATCCAAACAAGTCATGGACTGTCAGCAAAACCTTGTCACACAGGGAGTATCTAACGATGTCACTCTTGGATGGATACCAGGACACACAGGGAGCAGGGAACAAGTGGGCGGATCTACTAGCACGCAAAGCTGCAAACACACCACTTTTGGGTCCAGAACCTGCTATTGGTATTACAAAATCCACTGTGAGAGGTTGGTCCAAAAAACAACAGAAAGCTAGATGGTGCGAATCACCAGAACTGAAACACAGTAAATTATTGATGGCAGACAAGATCGAATCATCATTTTCTGGAAGCCTACTGAAAATCAGCAGGAATCGGCTTAGGAAAGTAACAGGTATATTAACTGGACACTGCACTCTAAGGAAACACATGCATATCATGGGTCTTTTCAACGAGGAACCCATATGTAGGCTGTGCAACAAGGAGGAGGAAACAGCCTCCCACATTGTATTCGAATGTGAAGCGCTGGCGTACTGGAGAAGAGATAATGGAGAATTCACAACGACTCCTCAAAGGACGGACAGGGAAACAGTAGAACGAGTTATAAACCTTATTCGGGCAATGAAGCTCTTGGACTGAGAGACAGGCACAGAGAAGATACAATAATAAGCCCAACTAGAGGCTGCGGTGTCGGGGCCAACAGCCCGAAACTCGTAGCGCCTGTACTTCAGTGATCAGTGATCAGTGGACACCGATGACGTCATATTTTTTCTCCCTCCGTCTCTCACCTCAGGCGAAATGAGGCAACCTCTTGTATACTGATTTTGGAAACTCCTTAAGATGCATTTTTGTAGTGTACAGGAGTGAATCCAAAACAATCCACTCCTCCAAACATAATTCCATTTCACGTCTGATCCCATCAGAAGCTGTCAACAATAGAAATCCCAATGTCCACATAAGTAACGCAAAATGGAGAAAACTTTCCGAATATGATATTATTCACAGCAAGAATCTGCATACGAAACCGTTTATATAAAGAAGCTCGTATGGTGGAGAATTTTCAAAAATACAGCCAAACCGAATAACCAATAAATAAACCTGAACATTTGGACTGTCAGATGTTGGAATAACTGAGGATCTATGAGGTCTGGATTTGCAATAAACGAAAATCTCTTACGAAATACTGGGCTATAATGGTTGTTTAACATAGTTTTTGACAGTGATAAAATTTATGCGATCCTTTTTTTATTTTTTTTTTCAAGCTTACACATCACAACAACCTTATTGATGTTATCATTGTCGTTCTAACACAAAACTGTCCGAAATCATGAAATTCACAACAGAGAGGAATTTAATCTAAACACGCGTGATTACCAGTGCCCGGCTCTGAATGTAGCAATTTTTGGTATTTTTAAAACGTCCGCCTGCGTTTTTGTCGCAGAAACGACGGCAATAAAAATTCTGCCGCTGAAAAAAATATGCTTTGCCAACGTAATGGATGGGCTTCACGTTGGAAACGGGTCATTCTCAACATACCATCAACAAAGGGGAATGTGACTGTGACTGTTGGAAAGAGTAGAATATTTTGAAAAGGCAACTAATAGTCCGTCATATTTTGGAAAGTATCCAACTCACGGATTCTGTCTACTCTTGTAGTTCTCATTCTAATAACGTAACAGACAGTACCACTATTATAAATGTATAACTCACTATAGAAACATGAAACAACCAATATTAGGGTTGTCTCTATATCGCTCATATCAGTGGAGACTGTTTTGTCCATACACAACTGTTGTTTGTGTTTGTCTCGCCAAGCTGCCTATAGAAAGATAGCAAATCGGCTATCACGATAGCAGAGGCCAAGGACGAAACAACATTGTTATTTTGTATGTGAATAAAGACGTCTTTTATTGGGTCATTATTATAATATGAGAGAAATTCTATTTTCTGTGCACCATAGAAAGGCGGCAAAAAAAGAAAATTGCTGGCCTTGAAGTTATATCTGGCAATATTGTAGCTGGAAAATCTGGACATAGAATTTCAACATTATGTGTATCATAGCCCATTATATTATGACATTGATTTACTCATGGAAAATCTGTTAATTGATAAAATGTGAGTGTGAGTAGTCACATCATGAGATAGCACAAAAACAAATCCACCTTGAAGCAAATTACATAAACCAGAACAAAATATGTTCCAATTTCTCACGCCACATCTCCTTCAAGACTTCCAATCTCTCAACCATGAACATATCAGACACATTTCACAGTTCCAGAAAAATATAAATAGAAACCAGCTACGTTCCCGAAGCTACATAGAGTCCAATGTTCTATGTGATATGAATATATAGTCGACATCTATATTTCTTTACTTGTTTGTGTTGTCTAGGAATATATTCCTTGTGAAATTTGCCAGGAATAACCAGGGTGACTTCAAATAAGCTCCGATTTGAATCTCGAGTGTGGACAAACATTTGAATCTCAATATATTGGAATAAATTTGAATACGATAGCTTTTCTTCTTTGAAGCAGCTTTGGTGATAGTTTCATATGGTGATGCACGGATTTGTATGGAAAGCTGAGATTATTTGAGTTTAGTTTGAGAAAGAATCATAAATCGGAAATATACATGTGAAAAGTGTATTTTATTTTGAGCATCATATATATAGTATAGTTTATACTACTGTTACCTTTCTCTAAAATAATCTTCCATGCAAAAAATCCTTCCCATGTGGTGCTTACACCAAGGAAAAAAACCTTGATGTCTAAAGACGATCTTGGATTATATGTTGTAAGGAATATACACACACAATTTATACCACAACAACAACTTATTTATGTTTTCAACGATTTAAGTAAAGCACGACTCATAGAACTTGAATTAACTGGCCGCATAACGCGCCCATTATATGCTGCCTGCTTCATTTTCTCGAATTTTCGAAATTGTACCGCTTGCATCTCGATTCACCGTCGACCTTCGTGGGTCCCGCCTAATAATCCGGTGGTCACAATTCTCCAAGAAGAATGGACAGAACAAGTTTTGTCACATTGCTCCCTTCTTAGAGCATTTTGTCCCAAAATGTCCCTATGTCAGTATCGGCAACGGTCCTCAAACCTGCAGCGTGATATGTATCCTCTAGTTTGTCCTTCGAGAAGGATAGCCTCATACCATCTCCAGCACACTTCTCACCACTCGTCAGTCCACCAGGTAATTGGTCATCTTTAGGATTGCCAAATGCGTCAGGTCTCGAAGATGTCTGAGAGCTCTCTAAACATCACTGTAGGTGATGAGATGTTGTGGAAGCTTCATCATCACGAGGTAGAATAAGTATCATGTCTCAATGATTTTGAGTGCCTTCCTTGAACAACGACATTTCTTTTTGACTATTGGTGTGAAGGAACATCTCCTCCCTGGGTGACCCGAACAGCCTTACTTCAGCCTCCTGCTCGTCATGGTTTCCAACATACTGAGCCAAACTGTTGAAATGCAGCCTAGGTTTTCCTCGTGGTGGCCTCATGACTGGTTGCTCTTCGTAGTCGACACTCAGTTGGTTTGATCATTGTCGGTGTTGTGACAATGTCAGGCCTGATTATCCACCTGAATCCAGTAGCAAGGTGCGATGTTCTCCATTGATCAAGCGAATCTGTTTAGCAGTTTTCTTTGGGGCATACTGGTTACAGGTCGACAATTGCCCCTTCGCAGCGACCTTCGACGCCAAAGCAGGTGCCCGCGTCTCTTTCCCACATCGGCTACAAACGTGACCAAGCTCTTCACAAATCCAACATCGCAGCTACCTTCGTTCGGACGTCTCTATCTTCTTGACGACCCTCCTCACCGTTGCGTCGACGGTGTCCTCCTCCCGATGATCCTGTTCCTCAATCCTTCGCACGCGTGCAGGAACCTTGACAGACTGCTTTGCCGCTTCAAATTCCAAGTCTTTGGTCAATGCTTCAACCAGTCTATTGAGACGATGAATTATCAGATTTCCTGGTATCGAAGTCCATCCAGAAAGGCCTGGACTGCAAGCCTCTCCATAACGTTTTCTGGCGTGAATGGGTAAGCCAATCGTGCAAGGCGAGCTACATCAGCTTGAAACTCCTGCAGGCTCTTGTTGGTCTTCTTAGATCGGTTCCTAAGCTGAAAATGGTTAACGTACTCCAAGTGAGTCTGTCCATATCGAAGCTCCAGGTGCAAGACCAGTAGTTGCCTTCCCACGAAGTACCAGAGTCAAGGTCAGAGCTTTTTCGGTTCCAGTCCATCCATTTGCCCTTGCTGCTGTCTCAAACTGGCGATGATAATTGTTCCATGACAGCCTCCATTTCAGCACTTGCTCCCGATTGTTACCCCCTGTGGGCGACTTGCCTTCTCACTTCGTCGATTTCGTCTTCCAGCGCCTTTGCAGTTACTCCAAGTTGCTTCTCCAGATTTCCGCTTTCCTCTGCTACATGAGCCTTCAAACATTTGTAGGCGTCCGCCAGTTGTTCCTTGATTTCCTCTTCCAATTTTTTGGAGTTCTCTTTCATGGCTCTAGAAGATTCTTGAAGCTTCTCTTCCATTGCTCTGGAACTGGTCAGTGAATATAGCATCACGAGAAGATAAAGATTTATTAGATTGACTAGCTGGATACTGAACCTTGTCCTATAGCTTCCATGCCCTTATCACGCTGGTGTTCTCATAAATCTCAATACTTCCAGTTCCGTCAATGCAAACTCTCTTGAGAACTGTTGTTGCGGCTGTACTTTTTTCAACTCCAGGGAATTTACAATTCATTCAACACTTCACATCCGTCACCAGAGGTCATCAATCTGGAAAGAATTAGTCCAGTATCATCCAGTCCATTACTTGTATGGTCCAGAAATATTCCGCGATCACACGATAGATTCAAGTAGAACCGGACTGTAATTTATAACGTGGTTTGTATTCGTGGGGAACTATTAATGGCTTTTTTGGATCAATGTATGTTCGACACGATTTCCCACTAGACAAGATCTTTTCTCGATTAGTTTGCTTTGAGATTTATTGGACTTCTCGGAGTACTTGGGTCCCTTTTGTTATCAACTGAGTTTTTGTTTAGGTGCATTGGTTTGGAAAGGAACTGAGTAAAATTGGATAGAAATTGCTGGATTGCAGTTTGTTTCATAATAATTGATGTTTGTGTCAAGGTCTCCTTTCTTCACCTGTGGAGCTTTCCGATGTTTACTATGTGATAAAGAAGCTCACTTAGTGATTTCACATGTAGCAACAAACCTTTTACCATTTCCTTTTTGATCGATACACTTACATTATCATTTCTCTCAGTTTCCTTTCAACTTGTCTCCTGCCATGAACGCCTCTAAGAAAAATGTTCGTATATTTGTGCCGAAAGTCTGGTATTATATTTTATAAAATTCAATGTTTCCTAGACATGTATACCTCCTTGGGGTGAGTTTTATTTGGAAAATTCTGCACCGAGCTGCTTTCTAAGGAAACATTTTATTGAAGCGAAATATCAGCTTCCACTGCTGGAGCCTGTGTTATTAATATTCTTTTTCCCATATATGGGCTCGTAGGTGGAATAAGGATGAGAAGGTTGTCGATGTTCAGGAAAATGAAGAGATTATCATATCCGTGATCTGAAATAATATTTTTCAACTAGTTCCAATTCCAATTATGGTGGCTTGTTGGGGTATAATAAATCAAAAGTCTCACGATCCAAACTTTATTTCACCTGACACCTAGTTTTCCTCAGTTTCACCCAAGCGCATTGCCAGGCCTAAGGCGGCTAATTGAAACCGCATACTGGAGGTACAAGGTAGAATGTGGAGTTTAATTGCAGAACTCCAACTCTTGCACCAAAACTTGTGAAGGTATCGAAGTTTTCCTAGTAACTTAAATTATGGTCGAAACTTTATTTTATTTCACCTTGTCGGGTGTAAACAAAATTATTTAATAAATGTTGCGCTGTCAAAAGTTTGCGAAGTAATTTTGTATTAATTTAATTTTTGGAAACAGCAGTCGCCAGTTAGTAGTTCTGTGAAATATTGGCGGCCAGTTTTGGAGTTGGGCAACTTTGCGCGATTAGGGCTGAAGTTCTTGGTGTTGAGCGACAAATGTGAGTTTTTGTTGGTGTTGGAAACTTTGATCGGAAAGCGACATAATTGGGCATTTTTGACGTTATTTTCTGTGTTTGTTGTGATTGAGATTTTTGAAACTTTTAGCAAAGTGGAATCAGAAGATTATCCAGCAGTTAGCGTACTGGACTGGCCGACAAACTACCGATGTGTAGGATTTGCCAAAACTTCAAGTGAAACTCGTCATTTCCACAACATGACAATCATATCCCAACAAGTTATGAAAAAAAATTTGATGAATCAGTTGACCAAATATCGGCAAGATTATCGTTATCAATTTCTCAATAAGAGTGATTTTGTGATCAAGAACAATGATGATCCATTGAATGTGAACTCAGTGGAAAAAACGCAACACACATCTATTTTTCATAAGAGTCAATGATAACTTGCTCCTGTATATACAAGCTATCATGTCAACTTGAAAGTTAAAATTTCCAGAATAAATGAAGCTTCAATGATTTCTTATAGAAGAAATCAAATTTTCATTTGTGGACTACACATTCTCGAGGTAAACTGGTAATTCGATATGCAATGGGTGAAAACCTCAGAGTACAAACATGAAAAATTGATTTTCATGGAGAATGAAAAGATGTTGCGTTTTCTATGTCACTGAGTTTAATTTTTTAAAACATGACAATCGTATCCCATCAAGTAATGAAAAAAAATCAGATGGCTGAAGATCAACAAACTTATAAAATCAAATAAAACCAAGAAAAGCAAATAAGTGAGGTTTTTGATCAAAAATAATCATATGAAGAGATTTTTCCAACAAGTTATGAAAAAAAAATATATTGACCAGTTGATTAACAGTAATTATCAAGTTTATCTTAATTGATTGCTCAATTTGTGAATTTTTAGTGAGAACAATAAAATAACATTGAATATGATTTTTATAACATGACAATCATATCCCATTAAGTTATGGAAAAAATATCAATCAACCAGCTATGATCATCAACTCTCCACAGAATTGTTTTTTCAAACCGTTGAAAATCGCAAAAAATTCAATATGTTATTTTCTGTTCCGTTCAACATTGACTTTTTTATGAGTTTCAACCTCTGTATTAATCAATATTATACTGGGTGGAGATTTTGACTGGGATTGGTTCGTTAGCAGGGAGCTAATTCCGAATGTTTTCGAGGCACGTCATCATTTCAATGTACTTATACACTTTTTCCAAGAAAAATAGAAAATATATATTTTCTAGAGCACCCTCAACTTTTTTTTAACCCTAATTTTGTGAAAGCATCCCAAAACTAAGGATACATTCAAAAAACTAACAAGATGGAAGCCGCGCAGAAAAGGAAAAGAGAGTGAATCAGGACAATACCAGAGGAAATGATGCAGAATGTAAGGAAAGAGACCCACCACAGACTGGGATGCTGCCAACAGGTGAATGGTACATATTTTGAGTAATTGTTACATCAAAAAGTGATTGACCTTCAAAATTAAACTTTGATTTTATTTATACTCTGAAAAGTAAAATCTAATAAGTACGCTGGATTCCTTTTTTCACCAGCTTTTTGATGATAGGTCCCAAGCCCTAGCGTTCTCTGAAAAAAAAAGTTGAGGTTGGTTTAAGCTCCCCTTGAAAGGCTTTATTTTTCATATTGCTTGGTAAATCTAGGTAACCATATTGAAATATTGATATGTCTCGGGAAATTTTTTGCAATTTTTCAGCTCCCCTTATTTATTCTAGTTGATATTTCCACCTTCTATATCATTTTAAAAAAATGTGAGAATCATATCTTATCAAATTGTGAAAAAAATATCAATCAACCTCAATCAATATTGATCATCATTCTCCATTCATATCTCATCAATCAATTGAAAAAAAAAGTACCAGCTATAACCAGTTGATCAAAAATCATCAAGCTCATCAGCGTTAGTTCCTTGAAAAACGATTTTCTCGAAATAATCATCAATTATCAGTCATATCTTATCAAGATATGGAAAAAAAAAAATTGAACAGTCCATCAACAATGATTATCAAGGTAATCGTTGACAATTCCTGGATAAGTGAAATTTTTGAGTGAGAACAACAAAATAAGATTGAATATAATTTAAAACATGTCAATCATATCCCATCAAGTTATGAAAAAATATCAATGAACCAATTAACGAAAAATCATCAAGCTTATATTATCAGTTCTCCACAAAATGTATTCGAAAAATAAAAATATCAACCAGCTGATCTACAATGAGCGGGTAAAATTTTTTCAATAGCTTATCAGAAAATTGGACAAGTTGGCAAAATACGTCAATCTTCTAATACATCATTTTAAAACAGCTCATTTGATCGTCCATACTTGTTCTATAGTCATTGTGTTAACAACCCAACCTCACTTTAGGTACTGTTGTCAAGAAGTACAATCATAGAAAAAGTATCGTGTTCTACGTGCTGATAATGGCTATCACTCTCCAAGATATTGACGCAACTTCATCCGCGTGCGTCATTGCCACCATTACTCACTCGTTGCATATCATTTTCACAACAGGACAATCATGACCCATCATGTTATGGAAATATATTGGATTCACCAACCAGATGAACCAACTAACATCAAGTTTATCAAGGACTCATCTTAGAACTTCAAGCAATAGCCTATCAACATCATTTGTGTGAAAAAGCCATTTTGTGAACCAGCCCACATCACACATGACACCAAATCCAAACAAAATACAAAATAGGCTCTCACATTAAATAATTCAACAATTCCAAAAGTGACACAAGTGCACGTAAACCGTCACAAAAATAAATCTTTGCGACATAGTATATACACTTTGGCGCTTGCAAACTACTCCGCAATATTAGTCGCAGACACGACACAGTCCTTCCAACAGCCCTACGTCAGATTAATGTGGGCATTACTCATGTATTCTTTTTGCCCTTGTAACAAAGGAAATGACACAATGTTTATCCTAGCGAAATTATTTATGAAGTGTAATGGGGTGCATAATTCTGTTGACACTAATCTGTTGTGTACGTATCAAAACATAGGGTAGGTATAAGGAAAAGGATGATAAGCTTGATTGACTGATCTTTTATTAATACGTTTATAGTGATAATGGTGACGTGGAGGGATTCTTGGATAATCCCTGGAAGTTCTAATTTGAAACACTGCGTGCTTACAGGGGCACCCCATATATTATTATAATGCTCTCTTCCCACTATTACACCATACACAATAGCCAGAGGCGTGGTTTATCATGGATCAGCTGATGCTTTATTATGTCGGTTGCCATGGCGACGCGTCGTGACAGGCCAATGTCTTGAATGCGCTGCAGTGAGTCAATTCAGAAAACTGCAGTCGACGTACGTTTTGTAGGTTTTGGTGAACGGTGTTATATATTCATCTATGTTTGCAATTTGCTAGGATAAAATAGATCTTTTAGATTGAATGCGCTGTTTCATGTTTCACCTTGTTTCTAACCAGCGAGCCGCCACTGCTTCAAAATGATTATACAAATAGTTAAGTACCATGCCAAGAGCTAATCAGAAACATGATTACCAATCAAGAACCACTACAAACGATTTCAATATGACGCTGAAGTAATAAATTTCCGTAAACGCTGTCAAAAGCTTTGATATAATTTCCATCATAAGCTCCATTGCAATTTCTATCAAATACGAGTATGTTTACAAGCAGTTACATTCGATATCTAACATAAGCATACAAAGAGAGCCTTATAAATTCAATTACCCATGAACATGCTCTCAAATTTAATATTCCTTTCTTGCTCACAAATCTGCATTTCAAATCGATTATATTCGAGAATTCCGAACGTTCGAGAATTGGAGATTCATATAATATGTTGTCCAGTATATGTGAAATAAATATTCGGGTTTTTGATGGTCAGATGGCAGATAATGGGAATCCAATGTATTCACACGTCAGGACATTTGATCGCCTGCAGATTAATATTAGGGAGCAGGACTCCAGCTCTAAATTCAATGCTGATAATTCTAGATCCTTTGCAGAATTCTGTATTTTGAATATTCTTTCAAAGAGTCTTCTTGCAATTTGCAAACGTTTCAAGTTCCACGATTCAATCGATTCAGCATGCAGATTTGGCCGCTGAGTGGAATATTGAGTTGCAGTGTGATATGGTTTCACGGTGATCGAACGTGCTAGGCACTTGGAACAGAAAATTAGAGATGAAGTAATATTGATGGGTTCTGGGTGTGGCAGGAAATTGGACTATGAACAATAAGTCTAAATTGATTTGGATGGGTTGAGGTTGACAAAGTCTTGGATATTGTTCATGTCCTTGATTGGAATTTATTGTTGAACAAACCATCAGTTGTTTGCGGAGTTCTTGGAGTCGAAATCGTTGGTGCTTGTAGAATGTCTCATAATTATGTCAAGAATAATAATAAATGAAGATTGATTTATTTCATTGCTACCTGCAAGATTTGCGAAGGCACCGTTGGCGTTTGAGGTATTCTTTTATGATGAAAAAGTTATGCAGCATAAGAAGCCGAAAATTTAACGGACTCTTCGACAACAGGATCAAATAGAGGCCGACTTTGGTCAGAATTGTGAGAACTTTTCCTTTTTGATTAATTAATAATGCCTTTATAAAAGATGCTTATAGGAACAGTGTTGTTACGAACAAAATTTGAATTGTGAAAAGTTGTAGTACATAACGCCATCTATCGGCAGAATTTGTCAATCTTAGGATGGAAATTTCCATCAATCTAATGAAAGACATCTACCATTTGGTCGCCAAACTGTCTACAACGAGTTAATGGGTAAACCTCCCGGGAAAGCAAAAAAAAAAATCTTGAAACTGTTCTCTCAGTCTGACCATGACCAATCCAAATACGTTTCGTCCTACTAGGACTCATCAGTATAGCTATGGGTCTAAGTCAGACTGAAGAGAACAGTTTCAAATGAGTTCACGTCTAGCTGACAAGCAAATGAAATGTGAAAAGTTGTAGTACATAACGCTATCTATCGGCAGAATTTGTCAATCTTAGGATGGAAATTCCCATCAATCTAATGAAAGACATCTACCATTTGGTTACCAAAGTGTCTACAACGGGTTAATGGGTGAACCTCCCGGGAAAGCAAAAAAGGAAAATCTTGAAACTGTTTCCTCAGTCTGACCATGACCAATCCATATACGTTTCGTCCTACTAGGACTCATCAGTATGGCTATGGGTCTAAGTCACTTTGGCGACCAAATGGTAGATGTCTTTCATCAGATTGATGGGAATTTCCATCCTAAGATTGACAAATTCTGCCGATAGATGGCGTTATGTACTGCAACTTTTCACATTTCATTTGCTTGGCAGCTAGACGTGAACTCACTTGAAACTGTTCTCTTTAGTCTGAATTAGACCCATAGCCATACTGATGAGTCCTAGTAGGACGAAACGTATATGGATTGGTCATGGTCAGACTGAGGAAACAGTTTCAAGATTTTCCTTTTTTTTTAATTTGTAATCCCATAGAAAAAACCTGGTCATCACAACTGGTTATGGGGATATTAATTTTTGAATTTTGTTCATGGTCGAGACATTTGATAAGCCTATGACGTCATTTATCATCAATTATCTCCTGAACCAAATTTTTGAAAAACTGAGAATTCTCAGGTTCTAAAAAGACATTTCTTGACATTATTCTGTAAAAAAATCATCCATCCATCTCAACTGATTATGGAGATACGAATTTTTGAATTTTGTTATTGACCTGGCTACTATATTTCAGTCTCCAGTCGTCATTCATTATTAATTATCTCCAAAACCAAATTTTTAAGTAAGGTGGAAATATTTAGATCCAAATAAGACACTTTTTGACATAATCCCGTGAAAAAATCACTTTTTGAAATTTGTGCATAGTCCAGACACTATATTAGCCTTAAGTACATGACGTTATCATTGTCAATTATCTCCAAAATTAATTTTTTGAAAAAAGTGGAAATTCGTAGATTGAAAATAGACATTTTTTGACATAATCCCGTAAAAAAATCACCCGCCTATCTTGACTGGTTATGGAGGTATGAATTTTTGAATTTTGTTCATTGTCGAGACTATACAAAAGACTCCAGTACACGACGTCAAAACGGAATTGTTAAAAAAAGTTAAAATTTGAGCAAACAAAGTTTTTAAAAATTAGTTGAAGAAAAACCATCACAGTGAAAAAATACAATTCTGTTTTTATTTATTTATTTTTAATTATTAGGGGTGAAATTATCAGAAAAGATCAAAAAGTTAAAAAAAATTATGAAAAATAATCGGAAACTAAAAGTCGGACTTGACTAGAGTATAAACATAAATAATAAAGTTTTAAAAAAAGGACTAAAACAATATTTGATATTTAAATAATTGAACTGGTTTATGATATTGTGAAAATTAAAAGGACAACAAAACAATAAAAGAAAGAGGTCGTAATATACCAAGAATATTATAATAGTATAAAATATATTCCAACAAAGAAAAAAGTTTTTTTCAAATCAATTAAAAATTAAATAAAGAAAACACTGAAAAACAATGGAGTTGGAAATAAAAGAAAAACAAAAAAAAACAATAGAAAATTGTTAAATTCAACAAATTAGTGAACTGAGAAACTGTGACTGATGGGGGGATATTCAAAAGCAAAATTAAGAGCAGGCTCGCGTGGAATCGACGCGACGGGGTCAGTTTGAAATTAGACAAGAGAGGCAAGAAAAATTTGTGGACTCCCAGTCTACATTGAACCTTGGTGATAGCAAATCTGTATTCAACCTGAATTTGTAATATCTAACCCTGACACACAAAGTTCTTGAGCTAAAAAAATTAATCCATGCTTTGAAATCCAAAACAATGGAGGAAAGAAACGCAAACTCTTGATCTCGGTAGATTTTGACGATGACAGTATGAAACCCTTATTCACAAGCCGTTAATTTATTGCATTCCAGGATATTTCCAGAAAAACCATGAAAAATTCCAGGTGGAAAGGTGAACTCAAAAAGGTGTCTATCATACCCTCGAAGATTGTGAAATCTTATCTTTCGCAAGGAAGTATTCCCTTGATGCATTCTACATCTTTTTCATGATATATACATAATAAGAAAAATTCTAGTTCCTGTTTCTATTTCACAGGCTTATAATGACTTAGACTAATAAAAAAAGTTTATTCAGCACTCCCTTTATAAATTGCTAAATATTTTAATATGATCTATAGGCAAGCAAGCTGCCTCAATACAGCAGGATACCCTTGGAAATACTGAATCATATCGATAATAATTATTGTTCAACAGAAAAATATATCTCCAACTGATAACTTCTAAATTGCAACCATCATGTACCGAACAAATTTGTCCCTGCTGACTCTACAAATGATTTTTCCAGATTTTTAAGTCCGCTAACGATTTATATTTCTTTGCAGGCTCCAGAAAGTAGACCAGCCGTCCCAGCCAATCTCACATCAGGAAAATGTGGAAAATAAACTAGTGTGACGCGTGATATACTCTCGCTACGTGACGATCAAAATATATTTCTTTATATATCTCAGGACACAAAAGCCAATTTTTATGTCCCCAAAGTATGAAATAATAACCTAAAAAAATATGTTGCGCTGAAAGAATGTCCTGGGCGACATAATTTATCTGTATTGTTCGGAACATTCGCGCTTGTTTTGTATTTATTCGAGATAAAAATAGATATATGGGCAAGCTTAGATAAGCATCAAAATGGATAGGACCCGCTCATATAGCTCTATTCTGTGAGTTTATTAATTTGACCTAAAATAAAAGTTATGTGCTGTAAACAGAAAAGCGGATTATCGAGACTGGGATTTTTTCTGGGTCTTCTTGCCCTGGGTGCGTTATTGATTGCTTTTATTAGTGGCACTTGGTTGTATACAAAGGAGCCATTGCAGCTGGAGAAACTACCTATTAAGACTACTGTGACGTTCAGGATTGGATTGTGGAGAGTGTGTCCCACCATTAGGAGAGTCAACAATACAATACGTGAGTAGAATCTTTGAAGCACATTTTTTTTAAGTGAGTTGTCATGTACGTATATCTATAAAGGATTTCCGGAAAATTTCATGGGTACAGATTTTTTTTTCAAATCAGTTGTGCCAGCAGAGCGGCAATATTTAAAAAAAATATTCATTGTCGATTATATTTTGAGAATATTTGACTGTTGCGCACTGACAATGAAGGATACTTCAGAACAATTCTTTTAATCATATTCAATCTTTTTCTACAGATGGCAATATTCATAAAAATATTCATTGTCGATTTTTTATTGTTGATATTCAGCTGTTGCACACTTTATATGATCAAGGATTCTTCAGAACAGTTCCTTGTGAAATTTCATATGAAAATTTTTAACGGTCTGAAAATGGCAACACTGCAACGGTAATTCTTCTCAATAAATAATGGCAATATTCTTAAAAATATTCATTGTCGATTTTCTATTGAGAATATTTTGCTTTATAGGATTCAAAACAGTTTTGTGTAGAATTTCAGATGAAAATTTCAAACGGACTGAAAATTGCAACCTATTAAAGTTGATATTTTTCAATAAATGGCAAAATTCCTAAAAATATTCTATGTAGTTTTTTTACTGAGGATATTTGGCTGTGGTACACTTTATACCATAGAGGATGCTTCTAAACAATTCTTCTATCAACATTTAAAAATCTCAATCGGTCTAAAAATAGCAACCTAGCAGATTCAATATTTTTTGATACATTGCATAGTTCTTAAAAATACTCATTGTCAATTTTTCACCATGGATTATTTAGCAGTTTTACACTTTACACGATAAAAAACTTCAAATTATTTCCGTATAAAATTTGATATTAAAATTTCAAGTGGTTAGAAAATGGCAACCTGGTTAAGTTATTGTTCTTCAATTAATGACAATATTTTAAAAAATATTCATTGTCTATTTTTTATTGGATATATTTCAAAATAATTTTGTGTAAAATTTCGTCCAAAAATTTGAAGCCGTTTGAATATGACAATCTGGCAAAAATAAGTTTTTAAATTAATGTGAAAATGTTTAACAATATTCATTGTAAATTTTTCATTGGTGATATTTGACTGTTGTAAACCTCATAAAATAAAATAATGAACTGGCAAATTTAATCTTTCCCAATAAATGGCAATATACCTATGCATATTCATTGTCTATTTTTCATTGGATATATTTCAAAATAATTTTGTGTAAAATTTTAAAAAAATCCCTAGCGTTCTGAAAATGACAAACTGGCAAAGCTAATCTTTTTCAATACATTTTTGGAAATATTCACTGACGATTTTTATCAGGGATATTTGGTTATTGTATATTTAATAAAATGAAGGATTCTTCAAGATAATTTTGTGTTAAATAACATTTGAAAATTATAAGCGGTTAAAAAATGGCAACGTAGCAAAGTTCATACTTTTCAATAAATGACAGTATTCCTGAAAATATTCATTGTCGATTTTTCATTGGTGATATTTGACTGTTGTCAACTTCATAAAATAAAATAATGAACTGGCAAATTTGATCTTTTCCAATAAATGACAATATTCCTATGAATATTCATTGTCTATTTTTTATTAGATATATTTAAAAATAATTGTGTGTAAAATTTCGTCCAAAAATTTGAAGCCGTTTGAATATGACAATCTGGCAAAAATAAGTTTTTCAAATTAATGTGAACATTTTTAACAATATTCATTGTAAATTTTTCATTGGTGATATTTGACTGTTGTAAACCTCATAAAATAAAATAATGAACTGGCAAATTTAATCTTTCCCAATAAATGGCAATATACCTATGAATATTCATTGTCTATTTTTCATTGGATATATTTCAAAATAATTTTGTGTAAAATTAAAAAAAAATCCCTAGCGTTCTGAAAATGACAAACTGGCAAAGTTAATCTTTTTCAATACATTTTTGGAAATATTCACCGACGATTTTTATCAGGGATATTTGGTTATTGTGTATTTAATAAAATGAAGAATTCTTCAAGATAATTTTGTGTTAAATAACATTTGAAAATTATAAGCGGTTAAAAAATAGCAAAGTTCATACTTTTCAATAAATGACAGTATTCCTGAAAATATTCATTGTCGATTTTTCATGAGGATATTTGACTGTTGTACACTTTATATGAAAATACTTCAGAATAGTTCTGTGTAGAATTCCATACTGAAATTTCAAGCGGTTTGAAAATGACACACTGGCAAATTTAGTATTTTTCAAAAAATGGAAATATTCTTAAGTATATGCATTGCCGATTTGTCTTAGAGATATTTGTGTGTTGTACACTAAACACGATGAAGGATACTTCAAAACAGTTTTGTGTGAAATTCCGAAAGAATGGCAACCTAGCAACGTTATCATTTTCTAATAAATGGCAATATTCTTAAAAATATTCATTGTCTTTTTTTTATCGTTGATATTTGGCTGTTGTAGACTTATGATAGAGGATAATTCGGAACAGTTCTATGTTATTGTAAAGGATATGAGAATTTCAGGCAGCCTGAAAATGGCAACCTAGCAAAGGTAATATTTTTCATTAAATGGCAATATTCTTAAAAATATTCATTGTCGAATTTTTGATTGGGGATATTTGACTGTAGAATTCTGTGTAGAATGTCATTAACATTTTCTTGAAAATGACCAACTGGCAAAAGTATTTTTTTTAATAAATTGCAATAATCTTGAATATTTATTGTAGATTCAAAATTGGGGTTTTTTAAATGTTGTACATACACACTTCAAAATAATTTTGTGTGAAATTTCAGATAAAAATTTCAAGCGGTCTGGAAACAGCATCCTAACAAAGTTGATATTTTTCAATAAATGGTGATATTCTTAAAAATATTCATTGTCGATTTTTGTTTGGGTATAGTACGATAGAGAATATTACAGAACAGTTCTTTGTGAAATTTCAAGCGGTTTGTTAAAATGACAAACCGGCAAAGTTAGTCTTTTTCAATAAATGGAAATATTCTTTAACATATTCATTGTAGGGTTTTCAATATATTTAGTTGTGGAACACTTCATATGATAGGGGATACTCCAATTTACTTTTGTGTGAAATTTCGTAACATGAAAACTTCTAGCGGATGGAAAATGACAAGCTGGCAAAGTGAATGTTCCTCAATGCATGGCAATATTCTTGAAAATATTCATTATTGACTTTTTATTTGGGACATTAGGCAGTAGCACAGTCTATACTTCAAATTACTTATTTGTGGAGCTTTATCCAAAAATGTCAAGCAGTTTGAAAATGGCTAACTAGCAAATCTATTATTTTTGAGTACACTTAAATATTTTTGGAAATATCCATTGATGATTCTTTGATTCGAATCTGGTTGTTCAACGGTGATATTTCTTTTGATTTGTCTACTTTTCTTTCGAAAATCTTTTTAATCCGTTATCAATTTTTTTATACTTCAAAGGTTCGCATCTTTTTTCAGTTTTTACAATTTTTAATATAAGATGTCAATTTATAACGTTTTTTTTGTACATTTTATTGATATTTTTTCTACTTTTTCAGGCTTTCATTTTTATTGACTTTGTTTCAGTTTTTTCCAATTCCTAAATGTGTTTAGTTCCCAAGTTTCAAAACTTTCACATTTTTGGTTATTTTTATAATCCTCACTTTTTTCACTTGAACTTTTAATTTTTTTTTCTTTGACTTGACTTAATTGTTGTTCTGTTTTTCAAAATTTTTAAAGAATTAAGAAAATCTTGATTTTCTCAGTTCCTCGAAAGGAAATGTTCGCTTTTTGTAATTTTTTCAAAGCTACAGGGTGTCCGGGAAAATGTGGGAGATCCCTTGGATTCAGATAGAACATTAAAAAATGACGGAGATACCGGCCCCGAAAGGATGCCACTGGAAATTATTTTTTTTTTGAATAACTTTTTAACCACTTGATATAATTAATGGAGATCAAAATTAAATAGTGCTATCAAAACATAATTTATTAGCTGGTTCAATTTACAAGGGGCGGACCAGGTTGTACATTTTAATGCTTGAATTTTCAACACTTTGTATGCTAAAGACTTGAAAAAAATAAATTTAGATTGGACCTTTAGCTACAAAAATGGTAGTCTTGTTCATTATCGATAAAATGAACCATATTCGAGAAAAAAAAAATATTTTTATTGAAAAAAACCTCGAAAAAAGCCATGACAAAATTATTTTAAAAAATGTAAACCCATGTTTTTTCGACTTTTGCATTGTTTTTTCAAAATGATTTTCATAAACATTTCGAGGAAAATATAGGTTTAAATTTTTTTAAAAAAATTTTGTCAAAGACAACACTGCATTTTAGCTATTTTCGATGGTTTTTTCAATAAAAATATGTTTTTCTTGAAAACGGTCTCGATAGTGAACAAGAGTACCTTCTTTGTAGCAGCCTGAGGTGCAGGCTATCTTAATTTTTTTTTTAAGCCTTTATCATACAGAGTGTTGAAAATTCAAGCATCAAAATGTACAGCCTAGTCTGCCCCTGGTAAACTTAACAAGCTTATTATGTTTTGAGGGCAGTATTCGAAGAGGTGATGTTTATTATTTATCATATTGAATTTTCATCAAATTATATCTACATATACTTCAAGGTCCAGTTATTAGTCGTCAGCATGTTTACCTCAAAACTTTGATAAGTTATGAATCCAGTTACTCTCTACATCATTTGAATAAACCTCATACTTTTAACCCTGATTCCAAACCACATAAATTTGTTCCCAACAGCAATCAGATTTTAACCTTACTAACCCCCGCATTCAAGGATTATGTTAACCGTTCATAATTCCCAGTCACAGTTGCAGCCGAAATTTATAAACAGGAAAGAGCGTAAATCATTGAACAAAAGCTTCCGGCTGAGTCCGTGTACCCGGAATTTCCTCCTTTCTTGTTGCTAAAATAGTTATATCCAGTGTTTAATCTTAATGTAAGTTGGTAAATAGTTTGCCTTCATATTACCCGCACAGGACTACGCTTTATAAATTGATACGAACTGCTGAACTGGAATGATTCCGCTTTGGAACTGTGCGACCCTCCGTGTCATAATATTCAGACGACTTGGAGGCTGTTGGCTTAATGGATATTTTATAGAGTGTGTCATTTTGATTTATGGAACTGTTGGAAGTTGTCCGATGAATATTTGACAAGATATTAGTGGAGTTTGAATCTGGAACATGAAATGAATTCTGATGGGTCTAAAAATAATCTGGTCTATCAAATCAACGGATGTCAAATCTTTTCTGGGCAGCGCATGCGCATATGTGAGGGCAACTGGTGGATGGAAATGTCAAATTCTTGACAGTTTTGAATTTGAGCTATACGGAGGAAGTAGAGGCGGGTCTGAACTTTCTATACGGTAGCCTGCCGGAAGCTTTCGAGCACTCCTGTCCTCTCACTGCCCATAGGGACTAAACCAACGACAAAGAGATGAAAAAACAAAAAAGATACTGAAAAGGCTTTCTTCCTGGCAAAAACAACCCGCAAATGGCAAGAATATAAGGATCAGCTGAATATCTTCAAGAAGAAACTTGGAGAAAAAAAAGAATGGCATAGAGGAACTTCTGCAGCGAGGTCTCCGATACATCGTCAACCTCAAGGCTCAAAAAGGTCCTCTCGAGAGTCCCATCCATGCAGCCAACCTGTCTTGATAAGAGTGATGGAACATATAGCAACACCTCTGAAGATACGGCAGAGCTATTACTGGAAACTCACTTTTCAGAATGTGAAATCGTCAACACTACTGACGCATCAGCTGTACCCCACCGGAGTAGACGTGAAGATTATCGACACAATGGTGACAAAAGAAGAATAGCCTAGGCAATAAAGACCTTCAAACCATTCAAGTCCGATGGCGTGTTCCCGGCGATGCTTCAATGAAGTCTGGAGGTCATTATTGAACATCCAGAACTTTTGTTCAAGGCATGTCCAGCCCCAAACTATATACCGTTAAGATGGAGAGAGGTAAGGGTCGCGTTCATCCCCAAACCTGGTAAGGACGACTACGAAAGCCTACAGACCGATCAGTTTACCTTCATTTCTGATGAAAACTCTGTGACAGACGAATTAGAGACGTCTATCTGCCTCTGTGGAAAATTCACCCCAATCAACATGCCTATCAACCTGGAAAATCAACAGAAACTGCTCTACACTCTGTAGATCAAAGAATAGACCCTCTCACAAGCAGCCAGCACTAGGGGCCTTCCTAGATATAGAAGGCGCCTTCGACAAAACGACTTTTGAAAGTGTAGAACTTGCTCTAGCTAGGCATAACGTGGACCTAGCTGAATCTGTCGCAAGCGGGAGACACTACGGTGAAATCACTGGTAAGCATGGGCTGCCCTCAAGGAGGCGTACTGTCACTCCTTCTATGGAACATGGCAGTCAACGGCCTCATAGAGAATCTCAACAAACAGGGACTTCACACTACTGGTGATGCAGATGACATCACTATCTGCTGACTGGAAAATTTGAAGGCATCCTGATGGGAACGATGTGATTGGCAAGGTCTGGGGGTTGTCGCCCAGAATTGTCCAGCATGGGTTGCCCTTAAGGAGGCGTACTTTCACTCCTTCTATGGAACATGGCAGTCAACAGCCTCATAGAGAATCTCAACAAACAGGGACTCCACACTACTGGTAATGCAGATGACATCACTGTCTGCTGACTGGAAAATTTGAAGGCATCCTGATGGGAACGATGCGATTGGCAAGGTCTGGGGGTTGCCACCCAGAATTGTCCAGCATGGGTTGCCCTTAAGGAGGCGTACTGTCACTCCTTCTATGAAACATGGCAGTCATCGGCCTCATAGAGCATCTCAACAAACAGGGACTCCACACTACTGGAAATGCAGATGACATCACTGTCTGCTGACTGGAAAATTTGAAGGCATCCTGATGGGAACGATGCGATTGGCAAGGTCTGGGGGTTGTCGCCCAGAATTGTCCGGCATGGGCTGCCCTTAAGGAGGCGTACTGTCACTCCTTCTATGGAACATGGCAGTCATCGGCCTCATAGAGCATCCCAACAAACAGGGACTCCACACTACTGGTAATGCAGATGACATCACTGTCTGCTGACTGGAAAATTTGAAGGCATCCTGATGGGAACGATGCGATTGGCAAGGTCTGGGGGTTGTCGCCCAGAATTGTCCGGCATAGGCTGCCCTTGAGGAGGCGTACTGTCACTCCTTCTATGGAACATGGCAGTCAACGGCCTCATAGAGAATCTTAACGGACAGGGACTCCTCACTACTGGTAATGCAGATGACATGACTGTCTGTTGACTGGAAAATTTGAAGGCATCCTGATGGAAACGATGCGATTGGCAAGGTCTGGGGGTTGCCACCCAGAATTGTCCAGCATGGGCTGCCCTCAAGGAGGCGTACTGTCACTCCTTTTATGGAACATGGCAGTCAACGGCCTCTTAGAGAATCTCAACAAACAGGGACTCCACACTACTGGTAATGCAGATGACATCACTGTCTGCTGACTGGAAAATTTGGAGGCATCCTGATGGAAACGATGCGATTGGAAAGGTCTGGGGGTTGCCACCCAGAATTGTCCAGCATGGGCTGCCCTTAAGGAGGCGTACTGTCACTCCTTTTATGGAACATGGCAGTCAACGGCCTCATAGAGAATCTTAACGGACGGCGACTCCTCACTACTGGTAATCCAGATGTCATCACTGTCTGCTGACTGGAAAATTTGAAGGCATCCTGATGGGAACGATGCGATTGGCAAGGTCTGGGGGTTGCCACCCAGAATTGTCCAGCATGGGCTGCCCTTAAGGAGGCGTACTGTCACTCCTTTTATGCAACATGGCAGTCAACGGCCTCATAGAGAATCTTAACGGACAGGGACTCCTCACTACTGGTAATGCAGATGACATCACTGTCTGCTGACTGGAAAATTTGAAGGCATCCTGATGGGAACGATGCGATTGGCAAGGTCTGGGGGTTGTCGCCCAGAATTGTCCGGCATGGGCTGCCCTTAAGGAGGCGTACTGTCACTCCTTCTATGGAACATGGCAGTCGTCGGCCTCATAGAGCATCTCAACAAACAGGGACTCCACACTACTGGTAATGCAGATGACATCACTGTCTGCTGACTGGAAAATTTGAAGGCATCCTGATGGGAACGATGCGATTGGAAAGGTCTGGGGGTTGCCACCCAGAATTGTCCAGCATGGGCTGCCCTTAAGGAGGCGTACTGTCACTCCTTTTATGAAACATGGCAGTCAACGGCCTCATAGAGAATCTTAACGGACGGCGACTCCTCACTACTGGTAATCCAGATGACATCACTGTCTGCTGACTGGAAAATTTGAAGGCATCCTGATGGGAACGATGCGATTGGCAAGGTCTGGAGGTTGCCACTCTTTTTATGGAACATGGCAGTCAACTGCCTCATAGAGAATCTTAACGGACAGGGACTCCTCACTACTGGTAATGCAGATGACATCACTGTCTGCTGACTGGAAAATTTGAAGGCATCCTGATGGGAACGATGCGATTGGCAAGGTCTGGAGGTTGTCGCCCAGAATTGTTCAGCATGGGCTGCCCTTAAGGATGCGTACTGTCACTCCTTTTATGGAACATGGCAGTCAACGGCCTCATAGAGAATCTCAACAAACAGGGAATCCACACTACCGGTAATGCAGATGACATCACTGTCTGCTGACTGCAAAATTTGAAGGCATCCTGATGGAAACGATGCGATTGGCAAGGTCTGGAGGTTGTCGCCCAGAATTGTCCAGCATGGGCTGCCCTTGAGGAGGCGTACTGTCACTCCTCCTATGGAACAAGGCAGTCAACGGCCTCATAGAGAATCTCAACAAACAGGGACTCCACACTACTGGTAATGCAGATGACATCACTGTCTGCTGACTGGAAAATTTGAAGGCATCCTGATGGGAACGATGCGATTGGCAAGGTCTGGGGGTTGCCACCCAGAATTGTCCAGCATGGGTTGCCCTTAAGGAGGCGTACTGTCACTCCTTCTATGGAACATGGTAGTCAACGGCCTCATAGAGAATCTCAACAAACAGGGACTCCACACTACTGGTAATGCAGATGACATCACTGTCTGCTGACTGGAAAATTTGAAGGCATCCTGATGGGAACGATGCGATTGGCAAGGTCTGGGGGTTGTCGCCCAGAATTGTCCAGCATGGGCTGCCCTTAAGGAGGCGTACTGTCACTCCTTCTATGGAACATGGTAGTCAACGGCCTCATAGAGAATCTCAACAAACAGGGACTCCACACTACTGGTAATGCAGATGACATCACTGTCTGCTGACTGGAAAATTTGAAGGCATCCTGATGGGAACGATGCGATTGGCAAGGTCTGGAGGTTGTCGCCCAGAATTGTCCAGCATGGGCTGCCCTTAAGGATGCGTACTGTCACTCCTTTTATGGAACATGGCAGTCAACGGCCTCATAGAGAATCTCAACAAACAGGGACTCCACACTACTGGTAATGCAGATGACATCACTGTCTGCTGACTGGAAAATTTGAAGGCATCCTGATGGAAACGATGCGATTGGCAAGGTCTGGAGGTTGTCGCCCAGAATTTTCCAGCATGGGCTGCCCTTGAGGAGGCGTACTGTCACTCCTTCTATGGAACAAGGCAGTCAACGGCCTCATAGAGAATCTCAACAAACAGGGACTCCACACTACTGGTAATGCAGTTGAGATCACTGTCTGCTGACTGGAAAATTCGAAGGCATCCTGATGGGAACGATGCGATTGGCAAGGTCTGGGGGTTGTCGCCCAGAATTGTCCACTGGATCTTCATGGACGTGTTCAGACCAATGTTAAGGTGGTGGACTAGAACCAAACAAGTGAAAGCTCAGAAAAGATTGCAGCAACTACAAAGATTAACATGCCTGACTATCACAGGTGCAATGAGATGTGTGATGCTTTCTTGAGAGGTGGGGGAGAAAGAACAGCGATAAGGCTGCATGCCATCCATCTCTGGTGCGGAAGAAAGTGGGGCCCAGGACATGCTCGTATATTTCTGGACGCTGTCACAAGACAGCCTTTGGTGAAGTATCGAACTGGTGCCTTGATTTCGCGCTACATTTTTAACAGAGCCTACAAAATCAACACAGACGGCTCAACAGAAGAAAATGGAGCAGCGGATATACACATCTATACCGAAGCTCAACCTAATAATCAGTAGGGCCCAGGTTCGGGGGCCACTGTTTTCCAAACAGAACTGCTTAGTATGATCCAAGGGGCAGTTTGGCGCGAAGGGAAGCAATCATTTCAGTATAGAGTTATTTTTCTCGGGCCACGCATGCGCTCAGATCAGGGCAACCTGTTACTGGGTGATGTCACATGTGACAATATTTATAACCTCCAAATTGCTGTCAGTGTCAGTGCCAAGTTCGAATGAGTTTTAATTTAGTTTCATGGAGAGTAGTATACCGATTTGTTGATATATGAATGAAACGTGAGTAAGTGCATTTTATCCATCGGTCAGGAAGTGCCACTTCTGTTCAAGCAAGCTGTCATATTTTTGTTTTGACATCACTTTCGCGTTCACATTGCAGAACAGACTCTATGCTCTATCCTTGTTCTACTTTCAGCAAGACAAGGATAGAAGCACGGTCGTGAACGTGATACTGCTTGTCACTTGCCCTGGTAAGAACGCATGCGCCTTACGCTATGGGCAAGAAAAACCATTCTAACCTGAAAACACTTTGACACTGTTACAAACACATTTATAATGTACACTCTCTGATAATAAGAACTAAAAATCTCCAGAAAAACAATATTTTCCAAGATAATATTGCGAAGGAGCTAAAAAGGTTTTACGCGAAAACTGCATTTGACGATTCTCGATAAATCGCTGTTTTGTGCTTTATAAAAGCCATATTGTGCTTCACGTCAGGCAGAAAAAAGTACATTCTAAACACGCCTGGTAGGATCCTTTTGTGAAGGGGTTTTTGTGTATTGTTGATATCAAATTTATCCTCACAAGTTGGAAAATGGCTTTATCGAGACAAATTGTGTTGAATTCATTTCAATGGATTGAGTTGGAATTTTTATACCAATCAAGTGCACACATCATCACTATGGATAAGCAGCTACATTTCCATTATTCGGTAATCTATTTGACTGTTAATTTTCGTCTAATGCGAACTAATAATGGCCATTTGGAGTGGTTGGATATCCTATTTACCCTTAATATATATTCATCTTGACGTAGATGGAAATCGATTATTATATCCAGTTTCCACAATCTAAGTGACTATGACATACAAATTTCCCAGATGCACACAATCTCTTGAACTATAGCCAAACCCTTGGCTCGTTTATTTAAGGTTTATCAGACTCATTATGGCAAATCCATAACTTATTAATCATATTTCTGGCTATCGCAAACAAGAGTCCTCGTTATTCGCACCACCAGGACTACGGATTTCAGAACGCCTATTATGGTGAAGATAATTGGAAACTTGGAGGTGAAGTTCAGTCGAAGTATAAATAGTGCGATATTGAAAATGCTCGTTTGCGATGCGGATTGAGTGATGAAGGTGGAGTTGAGAAGAGGGTTTGGAATATCCAAGATTATACTTCTTTGTTGAAATGAGGACACCATAAGAGATACAAGGATGGTTAAATTGGAAAAAAAATGTGCATTTTCAAGGCTTACAATATGCCGTTTAGAAAGTCAAAATTCCGAGTTGTTTTGGAGATATGCGTAGAAAAACTGATTTGCCGTTTTTATTTTTTTCTGACATTATTTTGAGAGATATGGAAAAACAAAAAACACTTTCTCATGGTCACTTTTTAAGCTCTACAAAAGATTGATAATATGCGACCATAGGTTTACAAAATGATACTGTGGAGAGAAACAGATGAGAAATATAACAAAAATTAAAAAATAATATAAGATAAACAAACATACGTAAAAACCACACATAAACGTCCAGTTGTTGGTTGGTATGTTGGTTTCTCTACATAATCTTCTTGTCTTTACCAGTTTCCATCTTTTCTATAAGTTGTCAAGAATCTCTTTTCTCCAAAGCATTTTCCGAAGTATCAATTTAGGCTCTTTAATTTTTTTCTATGGAAAATTGTCTGGAAAAATCATTGGAGACAAATTCGCGGCTCTATCTTTTGTAGTTTTCGAGTTATTGATTTTTTCAAAAGATTTTGTATTTCCTACAAATATGATTTTTGGTGGAACTTTACTTCCTTAAATAGTCTAAACATTCTATACAGGGTGTTTCCTAACCTCTGTGACAAAATGAAAAAGGTCGCTTAATTTTAAGACGAAAATGTGGTATAATTTTCGAATTTCGTATAATTTTCGAATTTCGCTTTGTTTCCAAAATACAGGGTGTTTAATTTTTTTTATTATTATTATTTATTTTTATATATTTTTTTTTTTATTTATTTAGTGTTTTTGAATTCTCCATTAAAATGATTATAATTGATTGCTTTATTTGTTAGAAAATTCAACATCAGCGATAAAATTACTTTTTGCGTCAAAACTCACTCAACTTGATTTAATTTTTCATCTCAAAAATCAGGCAAGATACGATAAAAATTCAGAAGATCAAAATGTTGCGTTTTTAGTTGAATAACCTGAAAAAAAAATGAAAATGACACAAAAAGTCAGTGGCGTACATTTTTTTCCCGATAATATTGGTTGAAGTGCCGCTCGGGACGCCACTGTATTCGATAATTTTTATTTGTTCATGGCAAAATGAGCCCGTTATCACTATAAATACCGTTACCAAACTTCAACAAAATCAAGTAGAAGATAAATTAATTAAAAATAAAAAACTAATCAAAAAAAAAATTAAACACCCTGTATTTTGAAAACAAAGCGAAATTCGAAAAAAAAGTTATACGACATTTTCGTCTTAAAATTAAGCGAAGAATCACCCCTTTGATTTTGTCACAGAGGTTAGGAAAAGACACGTCATATACAGGGTGCTAAAAAAGTACTATGTTAAATTTTGAGGGATGTTTATTTTAAACAGAAAAGTTTGAGCCTCGACATTTTTTTGGGTATTTTTATGAAATTTGTCGTGAATTTCCCAATCAACAAAGGACAGTTATTGACACAAATGTTATTTTAAAGTTGTGTGAACTAGATTAAAAAAAATAGTACCATTTACGATTTTTTCTTTTCTTCCCGGGCTTCTTCCACTTTTTTTTATGACTTTTGAAATCCTCTTCTAATATGGAGCAGATTAGGTCCATAGACTCTCGTGAAAATATAAAATAAACAAACAAATTCTTTGGTACATTTGAATTTATTTAATTCATTTGTAGTGATATTTTTTTCATTTCTAGTTTGGAAATTTGTATTAGCATAAAAAATTTAATAATGGATTTTTTCTAAGACTTGTTTTTTGGTTTCCTCGATTTTTTCAAAAGAAAATCGATTCACCAAACAATTATCCCAAAAAATCTTCAGAAAATATTGATAAAAATACGTTTGAATTTCAGTAATTTCACAGAAGTACTAAAAACAATATTTTAAAAAAAAAATCAATATCTCGATAAATTGAAAGAGCACATATTGGTCTCCACCACTCCATCCACCTGTCAAACCTCACAACGCAAGAATGCTCATAACTTTGAAACAACTCAACCGATTGACGCGATCTTGGTCTCATATGAAAGAGCATGATCTGCAATTCAAAAAACTTTTTTGGTTTTGAATTTTTGACCTTTGCCGTCGCCGCTAGATGGCGTTAACTGAAATGGTAGCATGTTTTTGAGTTTTTTTCAAAAAAATCAAATGTAATGGTATATTTATTTTTATATATTTTGAAAGGGGATACATTTTCCTATTAAAAAAAAAAAAAAAAAAAAAAAATTAAAAAAAAAAAACAAAAAAAAATTATTATTTTTTTTGTTTCTTTTTATAGGAAAATGTATCCCCTTTAAAAATATCTAAAAATTAATATACCATTACATTTGATTTTTTTGGAAAAAACTCAAAAACATGCTACCATTTCAGTTAACGCCATCTAGCGGCGACGGCGAAGGTCAAAAATTCAAAACCAAAAAAGTTTTTTGAAGTGCAGATCATGCTCTTTCATATGAGACCAAGGTCGCGTCAATCGGTTTAGTTGTTTCAAAGTTATGAGCATTCTTGCGTTGTAAGGTTTGACAGCTGATACCTGTCCTATTTGACATGTAAGGGAAAAAATCAAAAAAACAAATTTTAAGGAAATTTCTCAAGGAATCCATAGCGGTACTCATTTGTATTTGTTTGTATTCAAAAATCACGAAAAAACAGCGATTTTGTGTTTTGATAGCACCGTTACGCCATCTTGTGGCGATCTTGGGAACTTCTGATATATTTCCAGCATTTTCTCTATTCCATATTCCATAGTACCCAGTAATTTTTTCCCGCAAGTCTCTGGGATGCCTAGTTTCTGAGATCTGGCACCTTGCCATTCTTAAATAGACACCCTGTACAAACACATCTTTTGGTACATCTTAATTTTTTTAATTTATTTGTAGTGGGATTTTTCTCATTTCTAGTTTGGAAAGTTGTATAAGCATAAAATTTTTCATAATGGATTTTTTGTGAAACTTTTTTTTTTGGTTTACTTGATTCTTTTTAAAGGTAATCGATTTTACCGTACAATTATCCAAACAAAACCTTCAAAAAATATTGTAAAAAATACGCTCCAATTCCAGTGATTTCACAAAAGTGAAAAAAATAATATTTTCAAAAAAAATCATATCTTGATAAATTGAAAAAACATGGACAAATACACGTCGCATGAGTATCATTCTCTTTCAAAAGTATGGGAAAAATATTCAGGTTGTTTTGGAAAAATCAAGTTTACAAAGATGTAAAAAGCAACAATTTAGAAAAAAATTCATATTGCAAAAATTGATAAAGTTTTTTTCTATAACCATTGGAAAAATATCGAAAAAAATGCAGCTTAAGTGTGGGTCCCTTTCCATCGTTTGATTTACCATGAAATTTTCGTTAAGAAGGTATAAAAAAATTCACCAAAAAATTAAAAGATAGAAGAAGTAAATAAAAATCCATAAATCTAACAAATAATTGAAATTCGTCGAAAACCAAATTAAAAAAATTGAAAAAAGTATTCGTGGAACAGGAACACTGTAAAAAGTACAAATAACCACATGAAAGCAAAATAACTAATAAAAATCTAAGAACAATGATCGCAAAATGAAAAGAGTGAGAAAAAGAGGGTCTAGTCTTTGGTCCAATCATTGAATTTGCCATAAAAATGAACCGCATCCAAAAATTGATTGTCCAAGCGTTTTCCATAAAATCTTGAATTGAGAATAAATTCATTGAATACTAGCTGAATAACCCGCTCTCCTCAAAACCATCTCAAAATTGAAATTCAACTTGTAAGAAAAAAAGAGCTGATGTGCATCTAGTGCACAAAATGTTGATATCCTCATAAAAAAGGAAAAATACTAAATCCTTGACCAAAGTGAAAAATCCTAATCCTAATCAAAACGAAACCAATCTACCTACTTACTATTATTGATGCTGGGGTTCCAAAATAACACAAAACAATCGAAAAGTCATCCGCCGTCGATCTGCTCCTTTTGGAAATCGCTCATTAAGATTGAATAATGTCAATTACGGGGTCAATTATTATTGCAATGTTTTTGTTCAACTTCTAAAGGTGATTTAATATTATCATTATCATTAATATAAATCCAGCAGCCAATGATATGAGATCCGAAGTGGAACGCTAAAAAACATATAATCTGTTGTTGCATCAAATCATCTTTTATAGAATTATTTCATTTTAGTGGGTGAGTACTCACTACTCGTGGCTGTAGAGAAATTTATTCAGCCGGTTGATATTGTTGTTGCCACAAAGAGACGAAAACTATCATGATAATGATATAATGATGATATGATCATAGACAAATAAACAAAACCCAACTTTGAATGTCAAGCGTCACAACAGCATTACGTTTAGGTGGGCTTCTTATCAAATAGCTTGAGCTGTTACATTTTTCGTTACTCGGGCGCCACCCTCTGGATTGTTGTAGACACTTTGCAAACATTATTTTCTCAAACCTACAGGAAACGAGTTATGAGTTGAGAAGTGATTTTGGTCGCAAAATTAAGCGCGCCTTGAGGACACCCTAGACTTTCAAAACGTCGCAACCGGTGAAGCAGAACAAATATCGGGATCGGGTTCGAGAACAATATTATCAAGTCGGTAAAACAACAGACAAATAAAAAAAAACTCTTTTCTTACTTTTCATTGCATAAATTTCGGGAAGTGTACTTCCGAGAAAAGAAAGTTTAAACAGTAAATATCTTAAATAAAGTTTTAATAGGCGAGTTGGGAATAGCCTGTCAGTTTGATTACGCAAAGTTTGCAAGACAAATACGGCCTTATTCCCTAGTTGTCACTTGGAATAATAGGCGATTATGTTGAAGTTTTATTTTGAATAGCTATGCAAATGAGCAAATGGCTATTATCAAGTAAAACTGGGTATTTGAAAAGGATTCATGACTTAAAAATTTATTATAGTGAAGGGGAGATGGGTGTTGTTATTAGAATTTGCCATGAATTCTCGTAACTGTATCAATAGCAAGCTATATTGTTATTGTAGAGCATCCGGTATTCTTTATTGAAATTTCCTCGAGTTCAGTCTCATATAGCAAATTTCTGAATAAAATAAAATTCTATTATAACTGGCTGCAATCTGATTTATTTTCCTGAATAAATGATAAAACAACGTAAGCTTGCAGGAAAGATATAATATCAGGAGCTTCTTTGTGCGACTAAGAATCAAATTAAAAGCAATTCAAAGCACTCTACCAACAGACCCATCTTCTCTCAAAATGACTCAATTTTCTAAATGTCTCATTTAATTAAAGAGATGTGAGAACCTCCAAGAGATGTTACTCTTAAACATAATTCCAAACCTAAAAGTAAGTACGCAAGGAACAAAAGCTTAAAAACTAAGGTAAAGAGAAGCAGGTATTTTGTTCGGGACCATTTTCGGAATTAATGAGTAAGAGGCACTGGATGTTGAATTAATGAATAAAAGCGTATTTTGCCGCATATAGAAGTGCTTTCCATTAATGTCTGAAGTAGGTTCTCAGGAACAAACAAGTTCATAGAATAGCTTAATTAGTACGGGAGAGCTACGATATGAGTTTGTTTTTTTTGTTAATAAGGTAATTAATTATGAGCTGTTTGAGTTTTCAATGAAGCGAGAGGTGCTTGATGTCTGACTGATAAATTTGGTTTTCAATTTAATATATTCAGTACTTTGGAGGGAACTATTGTCAATTTCATAAGCCAACTCATTCACCCAGTTATGTTTAAACTATATTGACAGGGTTTATATTGTCCGTAACTCGGGCGCCACCCTCTGGATTATTGTGCAAGACCCACAGTGAACTGTACAGATCAAAAATTGTCTCTTTTCGTCACTGATGTATTTTCTTATTGCTTTCTTTTCACATGTTTTTAATTCATTTTTCATCACTCCATTGCTTTGTTGTTTCATTGATCTTTTTTTTTCCATTACTGCATTGCTTCATTGATATACTGGTTCATTAATTCATCATGACGACACTCAATTGATCAAATGCTTTTCTTTTGATCGATTCAAGTTCTTCACTGCTTCATTTTTCATTGTTTTGATTCTTCATGTTTTCAATGTTTCATTGTCTAGGTTTTTCATTTGAACATTGCTTCATTTGTTCACTGTTTCTTCGTTTTATCGACTCACGTGCAATTTCTTAGTACTTTCTATTTTCATATCTCCATTATTTTATCTTATGGTGTTCTCATTACTTCTCCACTCTGTTGTTTTACCTGTTCGATGTCCATTTTTTCCATTGCTTCTTTTATACATTTTTTGATTGCTTCATATGTATAACTTCATTGCTTTATTGGTTCATTGATTTATTTTTCATTGTTTTCAGTATCAATCAATTGATTCATCCACTTCATTTTTCATCGACTCACTTCTTCACTGCTTCATTGTTTCATTATTTTAATTCGTCACCGATGCATCTTCTTATTGCCTAGTTTTCTCATGATTAATTGCTTTTTTTCATCGCTCCATTGCTTCATTATCTTATTGATTCATTTTTAATGTGAATACTTCATTGCTTCATTAATCTACTGCTTATTATCAATATGTTTTAATCACTTTACTGTCTGATTTTCTATTTGTTTATTGTCTCATTTTCTCACAGTTTCATTGTTTCATTGGTTTGTTTCTATTTTCTTCCATTCCTTCATTGTTTTTTGTTTCATTAGATAATTTTTCCATCGACTCGTTTCCGATTGTTTCGTTTTCTCATTGATTCATTTTTTCACTGCTGCATCTTCTTATTGCTTTCATCTCGTTTCATCGATTTATTTCTTCAAATTTTCATCTTTTCATTGTCTTATGGCTTCATTTGTTTTCCATTCTACTGATTCATTTTTTTCAATTTTCTTTCTTCATTGCTCTATACAGACTGTTTGCTGAGTCATTCATCTTCACATCTTGTAGAACTCGTCAAAAAAATTTGATTTACCAAAAATCTCTTATATAAAAGTTGTGAATAACATCAAATTGAATGGAACTCCTTCACGGACTCACCACAATATGAACAGTCTTGTTTTCAAACGATATCAACAGGGTTTATATTTTCCATAACTCGGGCGCCACTCTCTGGATTATTGTGACCCACAGTGATCTCAGCAGATCAAAAATTGGCCTTTTCGACACTGATTCATCTTTTTATTGCTGCCTTTTCCCATGTTTTTGATTTATTCTTCAACACTCCATTGCTTTATTGTTTCATTGATCATTTTTTCTTGTTTTCACTACTTCATTACTCCATTGATCTCCTGCTTCATTTTTACATGTCTTCATTGTTTTTTTTTCGATAAATTGAACTGCTTCATTAATTCATCATCACGACACTTGATTGATCAATTGCTTCTCTTTTGATACATTCAAGCTTTTCATTTTCACATTATTTTGATTCTTCATGCTTCATTTTCTAGTTTTTTCATTAGCTTATTGCTTCATTAGTTCACTGTTTCATTGTTTTATCGACTCATAAGTTATTTTCTTGATGCTTTCTATTTTCATCATTTTATTTCTTCATGTTCTCATTACTTCTCGGCTTCATTGTTTTATCTGTTTGATGTCGCTGTTTTGATGTTTTAATTGCTTTATTGTTTCATTGATTTATTATTTAATGTTTTTGGTACCTCGTTGATAAATTGATACACTTACCTCATTTTGTCATAGACTCATTTTTTCATTGCTTCATTGTTTAATCGATCGAATTCGTCACTGATTCATCTTCTTATTGCCTCCTTTTCTCATGTTTTCATTGTTTTTTTCATCCCTCCATTGCTTTATCATCTTATTGATTCATTTTCTCATGTGAATACTTTTTTGCTTCATTGATCTACTGCTTCATTTTTCATCGTCTCATTTCTTCACCGCTGCATTTACGTACTGCTCCTTTTTTCCATTGGTTTATTACTCACTTTATATTTTGTCTCATTTTCTCACAATTTCATTGTTTTATTTCTGTTTTCTCCCATCACTTCATTGCTCTATTATTATTTTTATCAATTTGATCATTGTCTCATTTTCTCATCGCTTCTTGTTTTATTGTTTCATTTATTTATTTTGGTATGTTTTCAATAATTCATTGCTTTATTGATTTACTTCATAGTTTTTCCATCGGCTCATTTCTTATTGTTTTGTTTTCTCATTGATTCATTTCTTTACAGCTTCATTGATTTATTTCATCAAATTTTCATCTTTTGATGGGCTTCATCTGTTTTTCCACTGATTCTTTTTTTTTCGAATTCTTCATTTCTTTTTTCTTTTATTGCTCCATACGGGGTGTTTTTAAAGCTGAGTCATCTATCTTGACTGTAGAACTTGTCAAAAGATGATGTTATAACAAAAAATTGCTTTATAAAGGTAATGGAATATTTTTTTTAATATAAAATAAATAATAATCATATCCAGACCCATAAGATTTCATTTTCCACACAGCCAAAAGAGTCATCTCTAAAAGCTCTAACGTGAAAATCCTGGACACTAGCACATGTTCTTAACGATCAGGTTTGGCAGGATTTGGATGTTTTGTGCTCCATTTCCGAATGAAAAATTACAGTTTTCCTCCATTCAAATTGAATTCAGAAGATGAAATAAGATCGGCGCTTCTTGATAGTAATAAAAATATAATCATTCTTGATACAAACTCAAGCTAACATTTAGGAAATCCAAAGTCAACACGTATTTCTTTCAATTTGAAGCATATTAAAAGCAAAATGGAACGCCATGAGAAAAATAAGACCACTATTTTATCACTACAATGGACATCATCCGGGGTGACGCGACAACGGATGAATATAAAAATCAAAAAGACCCTTCTGTTTGGAATGTGTGGCCTGGATAAAGTACGTGATGCCATGATCGGAGCAGATCCGTAGCAGTTTGCTTGAACAAAGATAACACTTTGTATCGTAGTTCAAGGGCTACTCTTCTAGTCCTGCCCTGTTTGCTCAAGGCATTTTTTATTTTATCATTCTATCAGATGGTCACAAGACTATTAGACAAGTTTTTCGCAGGATTTTCTTGTATTTTTGGGTTATTTCTGGAAGGTATCATTTTCGCTGATTTGGGGATTTTTTTTCTGCTGATATGTGCTGAGAAAAAATATATATATAGAGCAGCATCAAGTTGACAATAATTATTTCTAGAGAGTGAGACTAAGAAATCTTTATTTCGAGATCTGAAATAATATCGTATCAATAAAAATTTCAAGTCATCTTGTATCTGCAGATCATATAACCCCACATAAAATCCTAAAAATATCACAAACAAAATCATTTCCATAAAATATGCATGTTTAACGCTCTATTTTTCCCAGTTTGCATCTACAGCCATATCGATAACCGTGATTATTTTGCCTTGTTCTGAAGTTTCCTGATAATTTACCACCTCCGGATTTATTGTATGGAAATTTCGCATCTGATCCCGGGGGTATCCTCAAAATAAAGTGATTTATTCATGCGGAAGCTGCAGTTACTTCATTCTTTTCAGCTACGATATCAGGTGATTTACAGGATAAAAGCCGTGTTTATTTCACTTAAAGTTGATGGTTTTGAGCACAGGTGAAATTGACTTCATATTTATCGTGTGATATTACAAAGAGTAATGGTGATCGAGAGGATTGTTAGTTTGATTAAAAGTTGAATTTTCGTTCTTGGACAATGGACAATTTGCACATTTTCTGGTCAAAAGTGTGTTGTTTCTTCAAATCTACTGTAGTATATTGTGTCAAACGTCATTTTGGACACTGGATGAATTAACAAACAGTGGACTATCATCAACGCTCAAATTATGAATCACCTCACTACCCAACAAATAATTTAAAGACTCTAGACCTGAAGAAAAGAGAAAGATAAACATGCATTGTCTCTCTGGTATAGGTCACCTATACCATATAGGTCTAGAATTACTTCAAAACAACCGAAAAGTTACCTTCATGGTAGAGACGCTATTTCTTCTAAGCTTCATGTAGGCGACTTTGCCATAGTTCTTAATCCTTGTCCATCCCACATCAATATGCAAATGTATGCTCCTGTCATTTTTTTTCACCAAAAAGTGAGAGTTACGTTGAGAACCAACATAGGTCAAATTTCCCACATTTTGACGTAAAAAAGGTTGACAGTTCCTCCATCCACATTCAACCTAGTGAGGACCTAGTAAGGACCAATCAAATTACTTTAGTCTTTTTCCTTGCATAGGGAAATATGTAGAAAAATGTTGGTGATGTAGCCCTTTTCAATGGTAATGGTTATGGTAAGGTTGGGAGCACAAAAGCGGCGAGTGAGCCTAATGGCCCTTTTTGTCAAGCCCGTGCTTCAAACCTTCTTCACTCCAGTCGTCCTGCCTTCATTGTGAAGCGGAGCAGGTCATCCCAGCTCAGGTACCCCAACTTCACTCGAGGAATGGTTGACGCTCCCAAGACCCTCCTCCTCAGGCGACCTCATTTATCACAGACTACCAGTAGATGGTAGGAGGTTTCCTCCGCCCTTCTACAGTAGATGACATAGGGCAGTCACCCTGGGTCCTGGGCAATGGAGATGTCTTGATAACTCGTTCGCGCGTCCGTTTACAAAAATGCTCATGTGTCCCGGTACCCAAACAGTTCTACCTTCTTGCTTTTGCCCAGTAAGTGCAGAGCATCGCTGCATTCTTGAACCAGTGAGCAGCTGATTCTTGGCTTGCATAGTGCCCTCAGTGCCACTTGATTGTCAGAATCTATAACTATGTTATCCTCGGTCCCTCCTTGAACCTCTTTCCTAGTTGCTACCTCCAGGATAGCAGAAACCTCCACTATCTGTATACACTGGCTCCTGTTACCTGAGAGTTGGCCTTTGAGCCGTCGGTGGACCAGATCTGTGTGTTACCTGGTGGTTCTGCCGGTGTAGTCTGCTACTCGTCCATGGATGGAAAAATGTACCTCAAAACTTCTGTGAAGTGTGAGTCTTCCATCAGTGGCTGTCAGTCATCTCACGCCTCAAAATAGAAGAATCTGGTGTGGTCAACCTCTGTGCCTCTGTCCTTCCATACTTCCTGAGCGGACATCCTCACGTATGCTGCCATCGCTTTCCTTCTTATCCAGATTGCCACCTCTGGCAACGCAAGGAGAATTCTCAGTGCAGCTCCTGGTCTAGTCCTCGTTGCTCCGGTTATGCTCAGACAGGCCATCCTTTGAAGTCTGGTTAGTCTGATTTCGTTAGTGGCTTTCTCGGTGGCTGGCCACCACACCACGGCTCCGTATAAGGTCCTTGGTTTGAACACGGCTCGATAAAGCTAGTAAACGACGAGTGGTCTTGGGCCCCACCGCCTACCCAACACTCGGCGCTGCAGCCACATTGTGGCTATGCCCTTTTTGACTGTCCTTGCAATATGAGGTTTTCACGTTAACTTACTGTCCAAGATCACGTCGAGGTACTTGACCTCCTGTTTCCAGCGGCATCTTATGCAGAATGGGTGGATTCTTGTTCTTGAGATTCCACCTGTTTGTGAAAAGGGTTAGCTTCGTTTTTGTAGGATTCACTGAGAGCCCCATCGCTTTACACCATACCTCCACTCGCTGACCTCATACGCTCACAGACGTTTTCCAGATGTTTACCTCTCACAAGGGTCAGGCCATCATCGGCGTTGGCCTGCGCATAAAATGCCCTTCAACTCCAGTCTTGTCAGGAGACTGTACGTTATCAGACACCAAAGCCTGGGTGAGAAGCAGCTGCCCTGGGGGCAACCTTCTTGCACGTCCGCCTCTACATGGCAGTCTCCTAGTGAAACTTCAACCTGGTGGTCCCGGAGTTCAGACCGCACCCAACTCACCAGGGAGGCCGGAGTTTCCCTGGCCGTAAGGGACTCGCAGATGACGTCCGTCTTAGCCTTTTTGAATGCTCCTTCTACGTCAAAGAACAGGGTCAAGGCGAACTTTTTGTCGTTTGAAGTCCTCTCAATGTATTCGTCGGTGACGATCTTAATCGCCGCCAGCCATGAAGCTAGTGAGGAGTTGGTACTTTCGTCCGGAAATTGAGTTTGGAGAAGTGGGTAAAGTGTTTCCTCCCTATTGCTAGTCCATGTGCCATGTTCCCTTTTCATCAGCCCTATCTCTGTTGTTCCATCTGAGCCGAGTAGCTTCTTCGCAGAATTCATGCCATGCAGCCCTCTTGGTGCATCTTTCTCTGATTTGAATTTTCTCCGGGCTTCAACGAAGGTGTCCCATTCGAACTGTCCTCCTCCCTTGAGAGCTTGGCGGTGCGACCTTCTGGCGTCGTTTTTAAGCCGCTCTTGAGTATCAATCCACCATGGAACTTTTTTGGTTTTTGCCTTCCTGAGAGGACAGGATGCTTCTAATGCTGTTAAGATTGCACTGTTAAGGTTCTCTACCTCCGTATCCAGTTCCTCCTTGGAGATTATGTGCCGAGCTTTGTTACCCACGGTCCCACTTGGACAGTTATTGAACTTATCCCAGTCGGTTGACCTTGGGTTCCGTTTGAGTCGCAAAGTTAGTTTGGGAAGCGGATTAGCCTATGGTCTGACATTGTCGGCTCCGCTTTTTTATTGGCGACGTCAGTCGGGGAGTAGTAAATTTGACCTTCTATGTTTGTTGGATACGCTTTAGCAGAAAACTGATAGTCACTTGTTTATCATCTTCAGGGAATCTGAGCTCTTATTCCAAGATGCGACAAAATAAAATATAATTTAATAAACATTTGTATAAGTTATTCCTTTTGAAATAAATAATCAACTCTCTCCCCCTAATAATACTCGAATGCCAATAAGACCATATCATTCTCTTCCAATAACCCCAAACTCAAGCTGTTACATTTGCGGAAAGTGCCAAATTGAATTATCCGCATCCTGCTCAGACTTGCCTCCCTCATCTATAATTCACTGCTATTATTGTTTCATCGAAAGTTCGACACAGTGGATGCCCAAATCGGTCCGTATCATTCGCAAACCACGGTCTTTTGGTTTGACCGCACATTTTCGCTATGCAAATCCTCCGGTGTGAATTCCTGAGGGTTGGGTCCCAATTCAAGCTTTGCCATTATTCGGCGCATAACGCGTGCCTTGGGAATACGCGATCCCGACCTCTTGTGGAAATCATGGATATGCCCGTTTACCGTACTACTCATTATATTTGGCTTATATTGTACAGGTTTGATGCTAAACCATGGGTTTTCGTGGATTCATTTAGACATTGTCGTTGGGAATTTGGCTTATACTATCAATTGTTCCATGAAGGAGTGACCTCATCTATTTTCTTCCATGCTGACCCTTGACTTTCTCTATTGTGGTTAATTGGAAGTATATAGAGATCACATTGTGTGGAGTAGCAATAAGGATTAATATTTTGAGTTCTTGACAAAGCTGAGATACAGTTCTCCCTATACGCAAGCTCAGCCACAATTCTGGCAACCTTCCTCTATAGACCAAAAATTACTTCGAGGAACATGTCTCTAAAGAGGAAAGCTAACCAAAAAAGGCCACTTTTAGAGATTCTCCAACACACGAATGACATTTGTCGATCAATCCCGTCGATATGCTTGAAAGAGTGGAGGGATCAGTGAATCACTAATGAGGGCCGTGATTTGCTCGATGTCACTGGGTGCCATTTTTAATTAAAAATCAAATAGAAAGGGGGGTCGAGTGATAACTTATTTTGAAGGCCCTTAGACCCTGATTATAACCGCCGAGTTTCAAGGCTCTGCTATTATTCTTGTTGATATGACAGCGTGTCAACTCGACTCAAGATCAGTAGACAGGAGGTAGCCCTGATCCGCCTGAGGTAAGAGACGGAGGGGGAGAAAATATGACGTCGTCGGTGTCGAGCGTCTGCAGTAGACTCAATTCTGTCGTATCATGTGTCATTCGCAAGGTTGCCAGAGCTCTCGTCTCAACAGAAGACCAACTGATTTCGCCCTTGGGTTTCTGTTCTACTGATTTTGATAGGGTTCATCTGGCAACACTGGACATAAATGACGTCATCACCGTAAAAGTGGGGCAACCTGTTATATCCTGATCTTGAACTCGACCCGCCTTCCATATGGCACCTAGCTGTCATTTTGGCATTCTTAGCCTCTATTTCTTTGTAAAAAAATGCAGAACGTCCTCACACATGATGTTTTCAAATTCCATTTTCATATATGAAACGGTTTTAAAGTTGGAGGGAGATCTTTTTGAGCCACACTGTATATTCAATTTTTTATTCTTCCTTATCGTTAAAGACCTGATGACAAAATAAAGCCGAAAATTTAGTTTATTTTTTAATTAGAGCTCTTCTAGGTGCAGTCTGAACCCCTTAATCGTTGCTTCATACATTTTTTGAGTTTTAAAAATAGTTTCGGACTTCCCAGGAAAATGATAGAATCGGTAAGTCACAGTCTCACAAGTTGTGACAGAACTGGTAAATCAAAATAGACAACTATATTCCTATTGTATTTGTTTGATACAGGGTCGATTGAATTAATTCCCAATACTACCCCTTATACATAAATGTAGATTAGAGACAACAATTTACGCGAAAAATATTTTAAAAAATAGTAAAGCCATAGAATCGAAATAAAATAATGTGACATTTCCATATTATTATGATTATAAACACGAATCTATTTGACAATAAACAAATTGAACCTATTGCCGAATGTAATTAATTAATGGGATCCAAATGCCTATTTTGAAATCCATCGAGAGTTCTATTCAATATTAATATTGATATAAAATTCAGGATAATGCAACTACATTAAATATTTACTCCCATAGCAAAATAATGTTAATAAATGTGCTGATGATTGTGTTTTTATCCACTCGACTGTCTTTCTTTGAACAAAAAAGCCCATAAATTTTCCCAACACCTTTTTGAGGTCGATGCTAAACTTAGCGCGTCTTTCTCACGCATCGTATATTTTCCACCTTCACCATTGATTTATGGAGTAACGTAAAAAGCGGTTTTTCTGCTCAAGACGCAGCGAGTGTATTTTTCCATTAGTAAATATATTGATTCGCCCCTCCTAAATTATGGCTAATTAACAATATCCAGCAATCTCCTAACTGCACAAAATTTTAATTATAGCTCCAACTAAGTGCTCCAAGCGATGCCTCTCTGGCTAATAATTCTATTCAATGTTCCATTATTATTGGCGGAAATTTGCGATAATCTGCCGCGTTGTTGCTTTCGACATTTCAGACCATTTTTGGTCATAACTAACAGCGCTCATTTCGATGTAGAGCCAAAATGACGAACAATAGTAGGTGAACAGTTGATTGGTGATAACGATGACATGTCAGTTGTTAGTCACTGATGACATGTCATAATAGAGTTTGTGAAATTGAAAACGTCCAATGAAACTTGAACAAGGTTTAAACATTGATTTGGAAAGTTTATTATCGAATGTGTCCTGAAACATTATAGCTAGATTATTGGAGACTGGTTTCCAGTTCTATTTTGGTATATCAGACTATAGAAATAATGATGTGATGGATTATTTTATTTCATACTGTACCGTAAAGTGTCATTTACCGGACCCAAAACCAGTCCGGTAAATGACACTTCACATCATCAGAGACTGTGAAAAAAACTACTTGACAACTCCAAAAACGACATTTTGCATTATCAAAGACTGTGAAATTGCATTAGTAGCATGGTTTGGCTGGCGCCATCTCATGATTTTGATTAATAACTTGACATAGAATGTTGGTACCATATAATAAATCCATCTATCACCCAAGTGGTGACATGATTTGGCTGGCGCCATCTCATGGTAAGAATGTGAGGCGGACTGCCACTCCAAGTGTATGTTTTGACAAGAAAGCACTTTGAACCGTGAAAACAAAATTTTCACAGTATAAAACAAAACAATGTACGATACACAGCCGTTAAATGTCATTAAACCACTCGTCTATAAATTCCAGACTCGGCTCCTCCGTCGCCTCGTCCATAAAAATCTCGACTCGTGATTTGAAAGGTCATTCACTGTCTTGGTAACGTGAATAACTAAAAAAAAAAATTAACGGCTAAAATATGATGTTGAATAGGAGAGTTGGTAAAGGGTGGTAATGAATGTTCAGAGGTGCATTTGTGTGAGTGGCGCCCTCCTTTATCTTGAATAAAAATCATCAGTTAGATCGCATGGCTTCACTATGGGCTATGTTATTTTTCAAAAAAACAAAAATTTCAATTTTCACAACTTGAGAGGATATGATTTGCCGTTTCTGATTTTACCCAGATTTTCAATTCCAGAATCAAATCCCACTTGATAATGACCCGGAATGATGTTGTGTTTAATTTTTGATCAGTTAAATGGTGTTCTAGTGATTACAAATTATCAAAACTAAATATTCACAACTCAACAAGTTACGATCAACCGTTTTTAATTTGGATAAAATTTCAAAACGAAATCAATTTGTGTCCTATTCTATTGGTAACTGTTGATTCAGCTCAATGATAAGGACTAGACTGTTGAACAAGAGATCGAACTGGACAAGCACTTTTTGATTTTTGAAACCGTTAAATGTAGTTTTTTGTTTTGTTTCCCGTTTGTGCCACTTTGACCTCTTTTTTTCATTTTCTTGAAGAGAATGTGGCTTCAAACTGGTGTTATTTGCTTCTCATTAAAATGATACCTACTTCTTAAAACTTTCCACTCCCTGAACTCAAAAATAAGTTTACAGATATCCGGATTATTACTATGATTCTGGGCTGTTTGGATTGAGGTTATATTTTGTACTTTTTAGTCGGCTTTTTCTCAGATTATACTGAAGAAAACGGCTTCGGTGCATATTTTTAACCTGTCTAGTATTGATGCTTATCATTTGACAAAGAAACTGTCAAAATAAAAGAAATCATATTTTGGGTCAACAGCTACCCCTAAAATCCGGTACATATCGCCGCCAACAATCCTTTCCACAAAACGGATACGCGAAGTATTCGCTGAATGCGGAGCGCATCACCTATATTATTCACGATATATTTTTTGTGATGTTAGCTTGAAATAGATTGCTTATAGTGGAATTACTATTTTTGTTGTAGATGATGAAATGCTCGTAGTGCAGAAAAATAAACAACTGAAAAGAGCCTACGGACTTTGCAAAAATAACTGAATTCAAGATAAGTGAGAGGCCAGTTAAATCGAACTTCCCATACAGAAATGATGGTGAAATTATTATTAAGGAGAGGAAATAAAAAGAAAATCCTGTGGCGCCAAACTCTTTTTCTGTTGCCAAGAGATGTTGCCAGGATGGCGTCTCTTACACAAATGTAACTCTCGGCATTCATCACAGCTCCGTTACAACCTCACCGTTTAACAAAAGAACCAATAAAAGAATCAAAATAATCAAGAAAAGAGAAGAGGAAAAAAATGTATAGTCATTCATCGTGGTGAAGGTATTTGGAACCAAAAAAAAAGATTTGTTCTGCGGTACGGGTCGGGATTTAAAAGCAAGTACGCGTACTCTCACCCGAGCAAGTGCTAATTCTTCTTTTTTTGGAGCCGATTCTGGGACCAACAGAACGATCATTTCGAGAGAAGTGAATGGAGATGTATATGGAGAGAAATCAAGCAGCGGATTATTGATTGTTACACGGCAAACATCATTTTAGAGGGTCTCTCGATGGATGAATACGCGAGTTACGAAAGAAAGAAAACTACGCGAACAATAACAAGAAAATGAATCAGAAAATCTCGAAATAATGGTAAAATGAATCCAAAAGAATGAAATCAGTACTAATCATAAAATAACTTTTCCCTTATGACAAAAAAACTACTTCTTAGCCAGAACAACAACACTCATGTGATAAATAAATAAATAAATAAATAACCCAGCGAATCTAGGTGAACATTCCATGTTCTTTTTGCACAGTGCCCTATCTGAAACATATCGATTCCATGTTTACATTCCCTCAACAGCAGCTCTCGGGAAGGCGCGATAATTTCCTTCACCCCAGAATTTATTGTACGTAAATTTTCTGCCAGATCCCTGGAGAATGCTCACAACGAAGTGATTTATTTATTGGGGTTTGAAGATTTTCGTCTTGAATCAAGAAAGTCTGTTAATGAGTTCACACTTGTGGAAACCAACAACAACATCCATTTTTTTTCCAGATCCCATAAACATCCGTTCGGCACAGTGAAATATGTAACAATATCCTAACCCCACATAAATCTCGTGGACCGCTCGATGTCCTCCACCGCAAACAGATACCTTTTGGTAACAATGTCTAGACCCAATCCATTTTACTTTGGCGAAATTGCACACAACAGGAAGCAGATTTTCCATCGGGCGCAGCAAAAACGGACCTGCAAGAAAAATCTCACAGGGCGTGTCTAAGCTTCCCATGACCGGCTGATATATGGGATAGTAAATCTCAATTTCAACACTGCTGCAGTCCGGAGCTGCAGGTGAGCGGAGGACACAAAATCTCTATAGAGCTGCTGAAAAATGCGAGCCGCTTTGTGAGGGATTTGCAAGTGACACTATTATATACACCTCTGGTCTGGAAATTTAGTTTGGTTTACTCAAATATGATAGCATTGTAAGTTCATGAACCGTAACAGGCATCTTTATCCAACTTTCAACAGATAAAAACTCTCATATCACTTCCTATACGACTTCTCAAGTGGACAAACTTCCTCGATAGACATAAAACAAATCGATGTTCTCCACTTTGGGAACTAATTCGGCTTAACAAATAGTTTGTGATACGTCTTGCCAAACATTCGCAAAAAATGACCTACTCAAAAGATAAATCTTGTGATGAATGGAGCAGCGTCTTATTAATTTGAGTTTTCACCAAGGCTGCAAATAAAAATGAAATATAAGAAACCATTAACGTGAATTTATCACAGTCAAAAATGAAATTGCTCTACATCACTGTTGAGGTTTTGATAAACAAACAAGATGGGGAGTTAACCCTTTTTTGCCTTTCCTGTTTGCGTTTCTTGAACCAAGCTACATTTATGTTTTTCAGGTTAAATCAATAAATATTTTTTTTTTGATAATCCATTATGAGGTTAGCGCTGAGCGTCTACCAACAACGCTCTCAGTCACTGGACTTAGTTTGACACCAAATAGAGCAATCAGACAAGGTAGAGTTGATTTATATACTTCTCGGAGTGTATCCACCACACCATTTATCTTACCAAGCTTGTGTCAGACCTCTTCCACTTTGAACCGAGAACACTCTAACCAATCCACGCGGATTCGTCTTATTTGTGAAAAAAAGTACCTTTCAGACTGATAAAAAAAATCCAGCTAGGAGTACAAGTTATCATTTGAAAATATTTTTTTGTGAATAAGAACTTTAGATGTTTTGTATTGTCCCTAGTATGCCCGGACTTATTTTGAATAGATCAAACTTTAGTTATTTGAAGTCAAAGTTTATTCAACCGTTGGTACAAATTTTATCAACACATCGATTTTCTATTTATTCGAATAAATTTTTTGTTATGGATCAGTTGCTTTTTTTGTTCGGTCTTTCTATTCTCCCTATCCATACTTACTTTGTTTAGTCGGCATGATCTGCACGTTTAGACCCCTCCATGATATTTTTATCCTTGATTTATTTGTGAAGATCTTTGTCGGTGGGTCAGCAAATATTTGGAAATATATTATTTCTTGCATTTTGAAAAAAAAAACATAACTCTTTGATAAAAAAACGGAATAGGTGTAAAACACCAGCGCATTTTCCAGGTATGAATTCCTAAACCTTTAGCTATAATTTTTTTTATCTGGTCTTATTTTTTGTTGGTCCATTTCTGCTACCTTCAGGGTTTCACCCATAGACTTAAAATAACAAGACAAGTAACAAAACAAATATTGCTAACCCCATTAAGCTATTTACTTTATTTCAGCGCCGTTGTCATGTGCTCTTAATGTTCTAGAGCTTTATGAAAAATACCGGCAAAAATAATTTAATTCAACTACCAAATCATCAATCTTAAACACCTATAATTCCGTATTCTCAGTTTTCCGTCACAAATGACTTTTCTGTCGTTTAAAAACATTGTTGAAGGTGAACATTTGTATGAAGCTCTACATTTCATGATGAAATATGGCAACATCCGGTCGCAACTTTGAGGACGGACCGGCTGACGCATTGTTTACAAACGTCCGCTTAAGTGAGGTTAATGCGTTTATAGTTTGCTTATTTCTCAATTATTCAGAAAAAGTCTTGCTCTGTCTGTTCTAAATCGCGGGATTCAGTGTTTAATTGATAAACAATGACTAAAAAGTGTGTAGTGTGTGGCCAGGCAAAAATCGGGCGTTTTACCGGTAAGTAAACAAAAACAAAACTGGCCTATCATCATTGTGTTGGGACCAAAACATTCAATGCTAAAGGTATAGGCGTTACGTGTCTTGCTATTTTAAGTCTATGGTTTCACCCTAGCTGGTAATTTTGCCAAGTCCCGCTCTGTAGAGGGTAGGGTTCTTTTAAAACCAAATTTTAACGTCAGCGTTGGCTTGCTCAGGATTCAATCCTAGGACCAGATTGCGTGAGTAGTCGATGCACTAACCACTGCGCCACACCGTCGAGATCAGCTTCAGTTGGTTAGTTGGTTTCGCTTTCATGTTTTAAAAATGAAAATTAAGAAACGGTATTTTTGGATTTAGGATCCCATTGTTTATAATATTTTTAAAAGCTTTTATTTATCTTCTACACATATCAAGGTGACGAATCATCGGTTTGTCAGATTCTCAGATGTAATCTCAGAAACATTATTTGATAATCATTTGAATTTGTACTTTTCAAGTAAGTAGGTTCCTACACCTGTCCTCTTATTCTATCAATGGAATGCATTTTTTTTTTGGATTGAGAGAGTTATTTTTTTCATTATGCTATTATTAGCAAATTTGCCTCGTCCATTTTCAGGAAAAAACTGACTCAATCTAACTTCAACTTGGAACTTTCTGGAAAAAAATCGTTTTTTTTGCCACAATTTCCATATTTTATTTAATAATGGTAAAAAAAATTGTCGAAGAATTCATATTTCTTATAAGCAACAATACGTATCAATGTAAAAAATAATACATATTATTATTATTATTATTATTATTATTATTTTTAAAAATCTTTATTGCCGTAGGTAACTATATTATTAAAATAAAAATGAACAGTCAATTTAGGAAATTGTGCACAATAAAAAAAAAACTCCCGATATAAAAGTTGTAGGACTTTATGAAAAATATCAAACTAGAACTCGTTTAATCACAGGGTGTCTCAAAAACTCGTGTTTATTAATTTAAATGTAATGACCATTTTTGAATAATATTTCTCAATTTTTCATAACATTCCAAACAACAATTATTGAACATGTCATAATCGCTAAACCAATTAGTTTGAGAAATAATTTGAATTTTGTAAAAGTCGTGCTGAAACTTAGACAATTTCAATCAAATCTGCTGGAAAAATATTGAAATGTTCGTCGCCAAAAATTGTTGTGTTTTTGAAGAGTAAAATGATATTATTTAATGCTAATTGTATTTTGAAATCTATATTCTGACATATATTTTGAATGACATTCCACTAAAGGTATCTAATTAATAATAATACAGGGTTACGATAACCTTATTCCAAAAATATTTTCAAAAAAATGAATTAAACTCAAAAAACAAACAACAAAATTAGTGCGGGATTTTGAGCATTGATTCCGACCGTTGGCAAGGCACTTCTATCTTTTTGACATATTCAAATTTACAAGGGCTGTTTCAAAAGTATTTTTCGATGGATTCCTGATGCAGCCTCCGTAACTCTTCTGTTTCAAAAGAAATACAGAAATTACCCACATAAAAGTGGTATGAAATTATCCAATTAACACGAAAGAGGCTTCTATTTAGTGGGTTTGCATTTGAATATTTAGAAAAAACCTCAAATTCATGTTTGACTTTCACAATTCATGTTTTGTGGTTGGCTAAAGTGGATAAAATCGACACCGAGTGAATGCAACAGAAAAAGCAGATTTTCCTTTTTGAAATGAGCTTAAGAACAGTCAAATCGGTTAAGAAATTTCGGAGTTATAAGCAATTAACATCAAGTTTTACAGCATGTAGTCGTCTTATTTGACAACTCAGAGAGAAGTTTCGAGAGGCAATTTTGCAAAAAATTTCCTACCAGTCAATTCTAACCAATCATAGGCTTGCATTTTATTATGTTGCTATGGCAACGACCTAATTTTATCGGAAATCACCCTACTCATAATCACGTGACTGAAAGATTAATAAGTGGAAATCTCCCTGGCTTTGCATCTGGATGTAGCTCCCATATGATTACAGTGTTGCCGTCCTTACTCTTCCTAACAATCCCAACCCAACTGGTGCATGAGAGCTACATCCAGCCGCTACTATTTAATCTTCTCAAATAGTTTTGGCATGAAATTTTCTTGCCGAATCGCCCGCGAGCTCGAATTAAAAATCCGGAAATTTGTTCTCGTTGCGAATTTTTCAAGAAAATTAGCAACTCGACAAAATTTCCGGAAATAATTCGAGCTCTAGGGAGATTACAAGTGAAAATTTCCTACCAGTCAATTCGAACCAATCATAGGCTTGCATTTTATTATGTTGCTATGGCAACGACCTAATTTTATCGGAAATCACCCTACTCATAATCACGTGACTGAAAGATTAATAAGTGGAAATCTCCCTGGCTTTGCATCTGGATGTAGCACCCATATGATTTCAGTGTTGCCGTCCCCATTCTCGTTAACAATCCCAACCCAACTGGTGCATAGGAGCTACATCCAGCCGCTACTATTAAATCTTCTCAAATAGTTTTGGCATGAAATTCTTTTGCCGAATCTCCCGCGAGTTCGAATTAAAAATCCGGAAATTTGTTCTCGTTGCGAATTTTTCAAGAAAATGAATCACCCTGTACAGGGTGGGGCATAATGGACTTCAACATAACAAACAGTCACTGAATCTCATCTTCACTCGTCAAGAAACCAAAAAAGATTCTCCCCTGCGTCAATGCCATGACGCTTTGATTTATGGCAATGCGAATTTCAATTTTAAATTTTCGGTTCCGACGCTGGAGCAAGCGATTTTCAACTAAGTGCCTAATACAGTTATTCCTCGCGTTTTTCTTCGTTGACATGTGAGTGGCTTTCAATTTTGCTAGAGCACGATCGTCGCTCGTAGATTATTATCTGTAATGTATTTTGAACTCTATCGGGGAAAATGTTTCTAATAAAATTGATGGGAGAATGAGCACAATAAGATCCGATTAGATCAGAGTGTTAGTGGAAGACGACAGCTTACGTATATGGGATGATTGATGAGATTTAGTTGGTATTGTCTTTTTTTAAGATCGGCATTTTGGGTCCGCAAACTTGAACTATTGAGAAGTTTGATGATGTTGAAGTTGTTGACAGTTTATCTACTATAGAATTCCCTATGTAACGAGTCTGTCGTTTTCAACTTTTCAATTAGAACTATTCTTAATATATAAAAATGAGTACCGATTTCTTCTGGAAGATCCATAACTTGAGAACGGCTGGGGCAATTTGAGTCATTTTTTTTTTAACTGTTCCTTGAAGTCTTGATATTGTTTTTATGGCGAGAAAACCTGAAAAATCTTCCGAAAAAACCTGAAAACCGTTTTTCTTGGTCACTCCATCACTTGAAAACGGCTGAAGAAATTTAGGTGATTTTTTTTAATGTTCTTCGAAATATGAGGAGTGATGTTATGAAAAGAAAAATTGGAAAATTTCCCTTAAGAACCCAAAAACACAACTTTCCTTTCTTTGACATAGTGAGGTTATGTTTGCAGTTTTATTATTTGCCAATGGATTTTCTGCAAATAATAATGTAGGTTCTAATTTGGTGTTTGATCAAAAATTGACTACGTGCAGTTAGGTTTGCTTAATTTTGTTATTTTCCAAAAGATTTTGTTCAAATTAGATAATAATATCGTAGGTTCTATTTGGGATTTGATCAAAACATTTAAAAAAATGGCATGGTGAGGTTTTGCAAATAGTTTTGTTATTTTCCGAACGATTTTTTTCAAATCAGATTTGTAGGTTCTATTTGGGATTTGATCAATTTTTTTTTTGAAACATTATACAGGGTTTTTCACTTAAAACTCCCCACGTCAATATCTCGGAAACGAATAGGAATATTTGATTTCTGTAAAAAGCAGTCAATGTATGGGGTCGAGTAGTTATTTTTCACAGTTAAAAAAATTCGACGCCTACCAAGAGTAAAGCGTCGCGACGCATCGAAAATATTAATCGATTGCAGGAACTTTGAAATTACGCGCATGCAAAAGTACAAGTTATTCATAAACTTTTTTGTTATTCAGTCGAACTCATTTATTCTACTCAGTTTTGAGATATACAGTGTGTCCAAGATAAGAATGTCTATCATGGGGATCTTGAAAATCGTGAGAGATACAAGGTCGGTTAAATGGAGGCAAAGTTGCGTATTTTGATGCTTAACAAAATGCCGTTTTGAATGCCAAGAAATTCCGACTAAGTCCGAAATTATCCGAAAACAACCGAAATTTTTCAAAATTGTTTTCATTTTTTTCTGACCAAATTTGAAGAGATATTTTGAAATGAATGGAACTTCTTTATTGCCACTTTTTGCCCTTTACAAGATAGCGTTATTAAATTGAAGAACCGACGTTTCGTCTATGAGCAGCCATCATCAACTTTGTTTTTTTAAATACGGTCCTGGATTTTTTATTACGGATTTGAAGAGCCTCTCATGTTCCTCAACCGACGATGTATCGCACTCATTAAAAAAGAGGTGTGCGTTTTTGATCCTATTAAAAATGTATTTTTTGTCTCTCTCTAACACATGAGTTCTCATGGAAAAATCCATCAACATAATTTTTTTGAATAATTGCGATACATTGTTGGCTTAGGAACATAAGAGGCCCTCAAAATCCGTCATAAAAAATCCAGGACCGTATTTAAAAAAACAAAGTTGATGATGGCTGCTCATAGACGAAACGTCGGTTCTTCAATTTAATAACGCTATCTTGTAAAGGGCAAAAAGTGGCAATTAAGAAGTTCCATTCATTTCAAAATATCTCTTCAAATGTGGTCAGAAAAAAATGAAAACAATTTTGAAAAATGTCGGTTTTTTTCGGATAATTTCGGACTTAGTCGGAATTTCTTGGCATTCAAAACGGCATTTTGTTAAGCATCAAAATACGCAACTTTGCCTCCATTTAACCGACCTTGTATCTCTCACGGTTTTCAAGATCCCCATGATAGACATCGTTATCTTGGACACACTGTATATCTCAAAACTGAGTAGAATAAATGAGTTCGACTGAATAACAAAAAAGTTTATAAATAACTTGTACTTTTGCATGCGCGTAATTTCAAAGTTCCTGCAATCGATTAATATTTTCGATGCGTCGCGACGCTTTACTCTTGGTAGGCGTCGAATTTTTTTAACTGTGAAAAATAACTACTCGACCCCATACATTGACTACTTTTTACAGAAATCAAATATTCCTATTCGTTTCCGAGATATTGACGTGGGGAGTTTTAAGTGAAAAACCCTGTATACATAGTGAGGTTATGTTTGCATAGTTTTGTTATTTGCCAAAAGATTTTGTTCAAATAATCATGTAGGCTCTAATTTGGGGTTTGATGAAAAAGATTTACAAAAATTGACCAAGTGAGGTTATGTTTGCCAAATTTTGTTATTTTCCAAAAAATTTTGTTCAAATTAGATAATATATCGTAGGTTCTATTTGAGATTTGGTAAAAACATTTTTTTAAAATGACATAGTTAGGTTATGTTCGAGAAGTTTTGTTATTTTCCTGAGGATTTTGTTCAAATAAGATATGAAGGTTTTAATTAGAGGTTTGATTTTAGAAATTTACCATAAATCGTCCAAGTGAGGTTATGTTTGCATAATTTTGTGATTTTCCAAATGATTTGGTTCAAATTATATTATGGAGGTTCTTTTTAAAATTTGATCAATTTTTTTTTATCAAAAATGTGAGGTTATGTTTGCTTAATTTTGTTTTTTTTCAAAGTATTTTGTCCAAATTAGATATGTAGGTTCTATTTGGGATTTGATCAAATTTTTTTTTGAGACATTACATACATAGTGAGGGTTTGGTGAAGAAATTTTACAAAAATTGACCAAGTGAGGTTATGTTTGCCAAATTTTGTTATTTTCCAAAGGATTTTGTTCAAATCAGATAATATATCGTAGGTTCTATTTAAGATTTGATAAAAACATTTTTTAAAAATGACATAGTTAGGTTATGTTTGAGAAGTTTTGTTATTTTCCTGAGGATTTTGTTCAAACAAGATATGACGGTTTTAATTAGAGGTTTGATTTTAGAAATTTACCATTTATCGTCCAAGTGAGGTTATGTTTGCATAATTTTGTGATTTTCCAAATGATTTGGTTCAAATTATATTATGGAGGTTCTATTTGAAATTTGATCAATTTTTTTTTATCAAAAATGTGAGGTTATGTTTGCTTAATTTTGTTTTTTTTCAAAGTATTTTGTCCAAATTAGATATGTAGGTTCTATTTGGGATTTGATCAAATTTTTTTTTGAAACATTACATACATAGTGAGGGTTTGGTGAAGAAATTTTACAAAAATTGACCAAGTGAGGTTATGTTTGCCAAATTTTGTTATTTTCCAAAGGATTTTGTTCAAATCAGATAATATATCGTAGGTTCTATTTGAGATTTGATAAAAACATTTTTTAAAAATGACATAGTTAGGTTATGTTCGAGAAGTTTTGTTATTTTCCTGAGGATTTTGTTCAAACAAGATATGACGGTTTTAATTAGAGGTTTGATTTTAGAAATTTACCATAAATCGTCCAAGTGAGGTTATGTTTGCATAATTTTGTGATTTTCCAAATGATTTGGTTCAAATTATATTATGGAGGTTCTATTTGAAATTTGATCAATTTTTTTTTATCAAAAATGTGAGGTTATATTTACTTGATTTTGTTATTTTTCAAAGGATTTTGTCCAAATTAGATATGTAGATTCTATTTGGGATTTGAAGTGTTGTAACAATAGATACATTGTCAGTTTGAACATTTCAAAGAAAGGACGCTTGAAATGTTGTCAGATTTTACATATCAACTGGAAAATCGCTGGGAGGATTCTTATTATTTTTTATATGTTTGTTATGTCTGTGCTCCGAATCACAGAATAATTATCGAAACATCAGAAAAACGTAAAAAAAAAAGAAAATTGTGAAACAAATTCATTTAGCACAACATCAATTATTGATTATAAGGCAGTATGAAATTTGCCGGGTCAGCTAGTGCTCACTAAATTTGTTCAATAGTTCGATACCCTACAAAACAAATTTTGACCCTCCAAATGAAATCCTTTAACCAATTTTGTTCAATCGTCGTTTATCGGAATATATCGGATAGTGATAAATATTAACGTAAACAATTCATTTCTGTCCGAGCAAGCTTCCATGATATTGAACAGGTCATGTAATAAATTATTGGCAACGATACGACAATTGATTAATTATTTCCATCAAAGATAAATAATTGTTGGTCATTTGTTTAAACGATATAGCTGTCTGGTATTTATGATGAATAATTATTTCCCTTTTTATTTTGTGTTTGTATAAAAATATCCCGATACGAGTATTCTTCAAACAGCAATTTTACTGTAGGTGGAACAATAAAAGTAACTTTTATGTTCGCATAGGATAACTAGAACAAAAAGACGTATTCCCGTTTTCAAAGGGGCCAAACAACAAGACATCCGCCGAACGACAATAAAGTTATACAGATAAATAAAATTCGAATAACTACGAGAACAAAGCATAGCCCCAGGAATATTATCTTATTGGGTAGCATATCCCCTTTTCACAACTTTTGTTCAGGTATGCCCCTCGGCGTCTCTCTATTCCTCGCAATAATTTGTCAAAGACAATTTGTTTGCTGCGTCAAGAGAAGAGATTTGTTGAAAACTTTATATTTCAGGAAAATGGAAATAGATTTTAGGAAAAATCTTGTGTTGATGCTGGGAAATCAGAGTTTTCTTCAATTTTCCATTATTGTTGAAACCTCATCAGTACATTTATGTATTGAATAATTTGAGTCATGTTTATTTTAATCAAATGAAAACTTGCTTTCTACTTTGAATGCATTGAGGTAATGATATTTCAATTGCAACTTAAATTTGTGTATTGGAAATGTGGAACCCTTAATTAATTTCTCTGATGCTGCTTATTTGAGCAATTGCAATGTTTTGCTAATGATGTTTGGATAATAATTAGATTCAGTCTGCTCAATTATTAATTATATGTATACAATTCCTACATGGAATATTTTTCTTTTGGAGCTTTTCCAGATTACATTTTTAACTTTCCACTGCCCACATTAATATCAATATGACTGTTTTAATATGCATCCCACATAGAGACAAGAGAAAAAGGCTCCAGAGCTGAGATAGGCTAATTGAAGCTAGTGCGGTTGGGCGTTGGGCCAAGATGCTCTCAATTCGTGCCAGAGTGGCGTTCTAGCAAAAACTTATTGAAACTTCATGCTTGTTAAGTGAAGTCGTAACCATATCGTTAGGCCCAAGTCGAGTTGTCGTGTAATGACAAAAATGGTCTTTGTTGAGAGAAAGATGTGTGAAGGAGAAACGAAATAAAGGACTTGTTCTGAATAATTAGAATGAAGGATGGATGTATTGAAAATAAAAGAGGGTCTGGTTTGATTTACTTCAAGTTCGTGATCTATTTGTGTTCTTTTGACAGCACCAAAACAACTACAACATTATTGTGCAGTAGTTACTTTTTGTATCAAATTACATCTTTCTGGCCGAGCTATTTACTTCTTGATGTAGTAATCTACCTTGTTTTTTGCCGTCTTACCAAATTTTTGAGAAAAATCAAACTCTGCACGATGAAAGATCCAAATGTCACAAATGATTCAATCCTAAACAAAATCATCTTCAAGGATTTCCATCATTTTATGTATTCAAAGAAATGATGATCATATCCACTCAGATTATGAAAACTAATTTAAATGTGATTATGTTGAGACAATAAGCAAACAGTGGATTATGACTTGTTACACGGAAAACGTCATTCCAAAGAAAATAGGGGGTCTTTTGACAGATGGTTGAGCAAGTTATCTTCTAGGATTTTTATCATTTTATATTTACAAAGAAATGCGACCATATCCACTTATATTGTGAAAACTTATTCAAATGAAATAATAATTGTTGATGCAAGAACTGAACATCGGATTATGACTTGCGACACGGCAGACGTTAATTTGAAGAAAATAAGGGATTCTTTTGATCTTTATCATTTTATACCCAATACTCAATACTCAATACTCAATTTATTTCATGTAATTATACACTGGGTACATACATTCGTCAGAAAATGATATATATTTACAAAGAAATGACGATCATATCCACATAGATTGTGAAAACTTATCCAAATGAGATTATATTGAGACAAGAACCAGACAGCACTTCCAAGAGAATGAAGGATTTTTTTGTCAGATGATCTAGCGAGTTATTTTCCAGGATCTTCATCATTTTATGATCAATACTCAATACTCAATACTCAATACTCAATTCATTTCATTTTATTACACACTGGGTATTTTCATTCGTCAGAAAATAATAAATATCCACAAGGAAATGACGATCATATCCACATAGATTGTGAAAACTTGTCCAAATGAGAATATGTGAAGACACGAACCAAACAGCGGGTTATGACTTGCGACACGGAAAACGTTACTTTGAAGAATAAAAGGGATTTTTTGACAGATGATTGAGCGACATTTTCTAGGAATTTTATTATTTTATATCCACAAAGAACTGATGATTATATCCACTTATATTGTGAAAACTCAAATGAGATTTTGTTGAGACAAGAACCAAGCAGCGGATTATGACTTGCGACACGGAAAACGTTACTTTGAAAAAAATAATGGATTTTTTTAAAGATGATTAAGCGACCTATCTTCCGGGATTTTCTGAATTATATATCATGTTGAGACAAGAACTAAACAGCGGATCATGACTTGTGACACGGAAACGTTACTTTGAAGAACATAAGGGATTTTTTGACAGATGATTGAGCGACTTTTCTTCCAGGATTTTGATCATTTTATATCTACAAAGAAATGACGATCATATCCACTTATATTGTGAAAACTTATTCAAATGAGATTATGTTGACTTTAAGAACTTAACAACGGATTATGACTCGCGACACGGAAAACGTTACCTAATAAAAAATGAATGATTTTTTTGACAGATGATTGAGCGACTTATCTTCCAGGATTTCCATCATTTTATATCCACAAAAAAAATGACGATCATATCCACCTGAATTGTGATCACTTATCCAAATGAGATTATGTTGAGTCAAAACCAAACAGCGGATTATGACTTGTTACACGGAAAACGTTATTTTGAAGAGAATAAGAGATTTTTTAACGGATTTTAATCATTTTATATAGAGAGAAATGACAATCATATCCACTCAGATTGCGAAAACTTATCAAAACGTGATCATGTTAAGACAATGGATTATGCCTTGTTGCACGGAAAACGTTATTTAAAAAATAAGGGATCTTTTGACAAACGATTGAGTAATTTATCTTCCAGGATTCTCTGCATTTTTTATATACAAACAAATGACGATCATATCCACTTATATTGTGAAAACTTATTCGAATGAGATTATGTTGACTTAAGAACTTAACAACGGATTATGACTCGCGACACGGAAAACGTTACCTAATAGAAAATGAATGATTTTTTTGACAGATGATTGAGCGACTTATCTTCCAGGATTTCCATCATTTTATATCCACAAAAAAAAATGACGATCATATCCACCTGAATTGTGATCACTTATCCAAATGAGATTATGTTGAGTCAAAACCAAACAGCGGATTATGACTGTTCAGATTGTGAAAACTAATCAAAACGTGATCATGTTAAGACAATGGATTATGCCTTGTTGCACGGAAAACGTTATTTAAAAAATAATAGATCTTTTGACAAACGATTGAGTAAGTTATCTTCCAGGATTCTCTGCATTTTTTATATACAAACAAATGACGATCATATCCACTTATATTGTGAAAACTTATTCATATGAGATAATGTTGAGACAAGAACCAAACAGCGGATTATGACTTGCGACACGGAAAACGTTACTTTGAAAAAAATAATGGATTTTTTCAAAGATGATTGAGCGACTTATCTTGCAGGATTTTTATCATTTAATATCTACAAAGAAATGATGATCAAATCTACTTATATGGTGAGAACTTATTCAAATGAGATTATGTTGATACAATAACTAATCAGCGGATTATGACTTGCAATACGGAAAACGTTACTTTCAAGAAAATATGGGATCTTTTGACTGATGATTGAACAAGTCATCTTCAGGATTTCCATAATCTCATATGAACAAAGAAATGACTATCATATTCACTCAGATTGTGAAAACCAGACAGATGATTATGACTTATTACACGGAAAAAGTTATCAGGTCACGGAAAAAAGCGAATTATACCAATGAAACCGGGAAATTTCTATAACCTCGTTACAAAAAAAATTGATTAGCATACTACGAACTCTTGAACAAGACCAAGTGGTATTTGCATATCTCATACTCTTCACTGCTTCCGTTGAGCTTGAAATAAATTTATTTTAACCAATTGTAGGCGAAGTAACCTTACACTATAAATCGCACTTATATCATCATTTAGTGTTGTAGAATAGATGAATTCAATTCCTCCTCACCAATATATTTTTTCACAACAACGATTCTTTGAATCGGATAATAACTACATACACAAATTTCCATATCACTGCCTCAGAGACTACAAGACTCCACTTTATCAACTGTTGTATTATTGTCCGCAAACATACATATTACTGCTCCCATCCCAGTGAGCTTCCTACTTCTCCACTTAAACGAATTAAAACTTTCTCCATAACAATAATCAGGAATGTTTACACTTCCGCACTCCCAAAGGAAAATCATAACTTCTTGGAAGTTGTATACCAGATCCATTCTAGTTTTTAATTGCTACAAAGTTGCAACCTTGTCAAAAATAAAAATTGTATGTTTTCTTTTATATTTACCAAGCACAAAAAAAAGGACAAGTTATGTTTGTCGTAACGTATAATAGGAGATCAAACCCGATGCTAATTGCAATTTAACAGATTACCTCACTTAATTATTTATCTGGAACGGGTATGAATTATCAAGCGGTGTATAATTTCAAATAATTCATCGCATGTTACATTGAATTTGAGATAATGTGTAATACACGATGTTATAGTTTGAGTAAATCATAATCACGACTGTTATTTATCAGTATTAAATTTTCAAGAAAAATGAATCTTGGCCACCTCATTCGTTTCATCGTCATCTTTTTGCAAAGTTTTCGAATTTATTTTTCTAGTTTTATTCGAGTTATCCGCTTTTCACTCTGACTGGCTAAAACATCGTATTTTTTTTGAAATAACGTTTTCCGTGTAACAAGTCATAATCCGCTGTTCAATAACTGTCCGAAACAATACGATACTTTGCCAAGTTAGAAACAGTTTCAAAAACCACGTTCTTTTAACGAAATAGTTTTTCTATCTATCATCCTGGAGATAGTTCCTTGAAGAAATAATATTTCTCTGTTCGGGAAGATTATTTTATTTCGCCGGAAAATAAATTATCTTGGCAAGAAAAAATGTGAAAAGGATGAATAATTGCTCATTATTTGATTTGAATGAACAATAATGATGACAGGTTGAATAATTCTAGCGGTTATTACGAGCTATGCAACATCTTGGATGTTAAAAAACATTCAAACTATAGTTTTTAATTGGCCCACAGTTGCTGAACCATAAATTACGCCTGAACTTTAATTCAATTTCATCGGGCTGAAGTTTTATTGTCCGATTCTTTTTGATTTGGAAAACCGTCGTAACTAATTAGGAAAGTTGGAAAGGGCGAAGATAACAACATGAACCGGTAGAACCGACCACAGACTTTAAATGGAACAAATGTCTTTATTTCCTTGTCTTGGGAAGTTTCTGGACTAACACATAATTTTATTACGTAAGGGCGAATTGTTTTTATCGTACACTGAGTTGTTATAGTGCTTTATTTCGCTTTTGTGGGAAAATCTGTTGATGTCAAGCGTTTGTTTTCTTTTTCCATCATATCAAAACAAAAAATGATATATCTTGTCAATTGAAGGAAATTTTATACTTTTGTACTGAGGTAACATTGGTCGTGTATAATTAGTGGTAGAATTTTGTACAGGCCTTCCAAATCTTTAATAAAAAAAATCATAATTAGGTTCGTTTATTATATCCTATAAATTTTTATACTACAAAGCACGGAAGCTGATTTTTAATAAAAGATAATGAGAACTGGAACCACTCTAGAAACCAATTATCCCAACACAAACCATATTGATAGAACCAAAGTTGATCAATAAAAAAGTGATTACGCATTGGCTTCAAACCAAACACAGAAATTAATTTCCGTAACCAAACAAGTGAGGCAGCATTGAAAAATGAAACTCGATCCAACATGGTCGATAAACGGTCCAAAAGTGATTTTAAACGGTAGAACTGGACAATTTCACTTGTTTCATTTAATTAATTTTATTTCGGTTCAGGCCGGATGTGCCGGGCCATTAACTTCAGGCGGAGTTGGAATGGGATTTATAAATGTTCTATACTTTCAGCCTGGATGGAGTATATTCTGGATTTGGATTAAAATATCCTATTTCTCAGAATATATCCGCTTTTGCTGTAGTTTGTCTTCTTAATGGATGCTGGAGCATTGCCGCGGGTATTGCAGTGGAATTTGTTAGTTGTGTGCTGTTGGGTTTAGTGAGTTATCTTTTGTTGAAACACTGGTGAAAGTTTCAACACAAAGATGAATTTTATTCAAAGTATTTGAATATTTCTGTCCGGTATCGAACACTTTGAACCAACATTTCTCAAAAACTTCTTTTTCTAACGGATTTAAGTTTATTTTGAAAGATTGTATGACTTGAACTTCACTGGACGACACTTTTGAGTTATTTTTCAGTTTTTGAATCATGATTGATAAGTCTGTGGGTGTGTATTTATGATACCCAAACCAACGATGAGCAATCATAATCAAAATAACGTTTGCCGTGTAACAAGTCATAATCCGCTGTTTAGTAATCACTGTCTTTATTGCTTTTCCAACAAATCAATCAAAGAATTATCTCAACTTACTGGCCGCGTTTCATTTTGATTTTTACTTTTTCAACTTTCACCCTGTATATAGGAAACGATGCAATTTAGAAAAAAAGAAGGGAAAAAAAAATTAAATCGGCTGACCTTGTCATCAAGGATATGTGGTACGATTTTGTATTGACCTTTTGCGGACATCCTGTATAAAATATTATTTGAAAAGATGGTTCAAAAAAGATTGTTATGAATAATTATCAGAAGGAATCAACACTTCTCGTTTCCCGTGCGCTGCGTACAATTATATCAAATTCATCGCACATTTCACAGTATGAGGCACATCACAATGCATTTTCACCCTCAGCCGGAAACAACAGAAGTATTGAAATATGGAGGAATGGAAGTGGAGAACAGATAAAAATCACTGGAAGATACGGTTCCGGAAAACTTACTTTGGTGTAAAAAGTAAGTTTTCCGGAATCGTATCTTCCAGTGATTTTTATCTGTTCTCCACTTCCATTCCTCCATATTTCAATACTTCTGTTGTTTCCGGCTGAGAGTAAAAAATGCATTGTGATGTGCCTGATACTGTAAAAAGTGCGATGGGTTTGATATAATTGTACGCGGCGCACGGGAAACGACACTCTAGACTAAAAAAGTGATTGATTTGTGAAAACTGAGTAACGTGAATTATCCGAATCAAACTACATCAATTCTTTTCTAAAAAACCAGATTCCTCAAAAATAATATACCCAAACATTCGCAATCACTGTCCGAAAAGGATCATCCAAAAAAATCTCATCAAAAGGTCTTTTGTGAAACAAAACAATAACTTAATAAGATAAATCAATCACTACGTGACTATAAAAACCCCTGATCTCTACCCCTAAATAATAAATCCATCAAGTGAGGATCAATGAGTATATGTATCGAACGTTAATGGTTCAGAACAAATCAAATAAAGTCAATGTACTGTTTTTGACTGTCAGACCACACATAATATTCGAAAAAAAAATCCCTGATCACTGTTGGTTTCGAACCAGCGCACCGTAAAACCCGTCTTGGCTTAATGCTCATAGTGTGGTGGAAGGCGGCGGCGCGGTGCAGGCGCCTATAAGACAAGGCGAGTCAACGAAAGGAGACGCAAAAGGTCAGGGAAAGCATAAGGTGCTTGTTCATTATCCAACGCTGACGCTGATAGTGTCAATGATATAAATTGAGTTTCCGTATATTTACCCATGTCATATATTATAGAATGGGAAAATTACCTAACTCTACATGAAATCCTGATCGTTACTCATTTTATGACAAGTCACTGTCCCCTATTCTTTCTGGATGTAACTATTCACAGCAACAAAACTGCTTGCTCAGCGTGACACCAAATCAGGGTTGTGCGTCGAATCCAATAGTGGCAAATGATTAGGTGGATTCACACTAGGAGTATTTGGGGTGGATGATCTGAATCACAAATTTCATTCGAAAAAGCGCACTTATCTTTAATACATAAATTTTCTGAATCCGTTCCAGCTTTACGGCTTTATTATTCCAAAATAATAACAAAATCCCTATAAAAGGCACTCATAAAGCAACACCAATTTATTGATAAGGATACACCTACTCTTATCTCAAATCGTAATAGAACATTTTGGTTCAAAATATGAATTTGAGCTCATAATAAATGCATTCGCTGCCAGCGATCGAACGAATCTATACCGTTTATCCACAGCTATGGATAATAAGATAAATTATTGTGGACAAATGAATTGTCCTCTATTAAATTTGCATTTACCGCTATCTAACCATTGATTGTATTGCGAAATAATTGAGTTGTAGAAGGCTAAAAAGAATAAGAGGTTATCGCATTTATTGATAAAAATGATTGATCAAAATCATAAACGTAATGAAGGTTCGACAAACTGAAATTCCCTATGAAATCAAAGGGCAGTTTTGTTAAAAGAGCACATGGTTGTTACGCCAATTCCGCTCAAAAAAATCCAACAATGGTTAGTTTTGTCCATTTGCGCGTATAATAGAGAAATGTTTGTCACAGAACTGTAATCGTGACAAACTAGGTGTTCTAAAAGGCAATATGATACGAGTTTCACATTCCGCTGCATTGTTCGAATTTCTAGTCAATTGACATCACAAAAATTCGATTTGACGTTTTATGTCCGTTTACGAGATTCCATAATTGAATGCTGAGTCGGTACTCTGACAATAAAAATACGAACTTATGACATCTAAAATTAAAATTCCTCGCTGAAAAACATCAACTCCGAATGCCACCGCAAATATAATTAACTTATCTTGGCAATTTCCTGCTCCGCGTATACAGGACCATATAAATTGCAAATTTGTCTCATCCCTCAAACATAAAAAAGGAAACATTTACCAGTAAATAGTCGCGTGGCCACAGACCTTGTTATCCAGGTTAATCCATATTCATGGAAAACGTTAAAGCGTAGAGGTAATTAGAGAAGTCGGCTCTGGTCGAGGCTCTTTAATTTTCCAAATGAGATGGCTCTTTCAGAATACTGTCGAGTAATATATTTTGAATGGTTTGTCTTTTGTGTACGATAATACGGAGTCTCATTACATTATTTTTGGAATTATATTGACATTTGTGGTTTTTGTAAATCGCATTAATATAAGGAATGTGTGAGGAATATACAGGGTGTCCGGGAAAATGTGGGAGATCTCCCGGATTCAGATAGAACATTGAAAAATAAAATGACAAGTTCCCATACATTTTTTTCCTAGCGGCCCTCCCTACGGAGATACGGCCCCCTAAAGGACCCCACTGGAAATCGGTTTTTCTTGAATAACTTTCAAACGACTCAATATAATTCAATGGAAATTTAATATGATAAACAGTAGTAAGGACCTCTCAAAATACTTTCCTTAAAACATAATTAGCTTGTTTAGTTTACCAGGGACGGACTAGATTGTACATTTTAACGCTCAAATTTTCAACACCCTGTATGATAAGGAGTTAAAAAAATAAATTTGGATACCTTGAGCATTAAGCTAAAGAAAAGGTACTCTTGTTCATTGTCGATTAAATGAACCATTTTCAAGAAAAAACAATTTTTATTAAACAAAACCTCGAAAAAAGCCATGACGAAGTGGTAATCTTGACGAAATTGTGAACCTAACGCTAGGAAAAAAATTTATGGGGACTTGTCATCTTATTTTTCAATATTCTATCAGAATCCGAGAGATCTCCCACATTTTCCCGGACACCCTGTATTTTACAAAATTCCTCTTCCAAAATAGTAATTCACGTCAGTAAGGCGATAAATGACTTTTTAAATTACGAGTCAAGATGTTCATGGACGAGGCGACGAAGGAGCCGAGTCTGGAATTTCTAGACAAGTGGTTCAATGATATTTAACGGCTGTGTATCGTACATTGTTTTGTTTTATACTGTGATAGTTTTTTTTAATGAGTTCAAAGTGCTTTTTGTCAGACCATACACTCACATTCTTACCAAAAGATGGCGCCAGCCAAACGATGTCACCACTTGAGTAATAGATAGGTTAATTATATGTTACCAACATTCTATGTCAAGTTATTAATTGAAATCATGAGACGGCGCCAGCTAAACCATGCTACCGATTGATTTTTGAAGTAGTCAAGTGATTTTGTTACAGTCTCTGATGATGTGAAGTGTCATTCACTGGACTGGTTTTGAGTCCGGTGAATGATACTTTACGGTACAGTATGAAATAAAAATATTTATGAGTCTGTCAAATTCAATGAGGAATTTTGTCTGCTCTATTATGTTTACAAAACTATATACACTGGAATATCTGTGAGTAAATTTCTTTTTTTCAATTGCATTGAAAAAGGGATCTACAGGGTGTGACAGAGTAAGTGTTACAACGTGAGACTGTAGATTCTTTATCAAAAAAGAAAAATATTTTTCCTCAGAAAAAAATTTCCGCGGACTTTCGATTTTGATATACAGGGTGTATTATAACTTCGCCTCTGGTTAATTTTTTTAATCGATTTTTTACTAAAATAATCCTCACTAGTGAGTTTTGACACTGTACCAAATCTGATAAAAATATTCCAAGTGGTTTAGAAGTAATTCAAGAAAAATCTTTTTTTTTTTCATAGCTTTGACACCCTGTATATCGAAAACGAAAGCCCGCAGAAAATCTTCGTTGAGGAAATGATAACGAATCTACAGTTTCACGTTGTAACACTTACTCTGTTACACCCTGTATAAGGCATACATTTTACAAAGTTCCTCTTTTGAGAAAATATATTATATGAGTCTTGTGAAGTTTGATGAGTATTTTTGTATGCTCTGTTATGTTTACAAACTTATTTACACTGGTGATTATGTAAGGAGGTTTGTGGTTTTTGTAAATTGCATTGATAAAGGAATACGTAAAGATTACATTTTACAAAATTCCTCTTCCGAGAAATTATTCATATGTCTATGAAGTTTCATGAGGACTTTTGTCTACTCTGTAAAGTTTACAGAATTATTCACACAGGAAGTTCTGGGAGAAAATTTGCGGTTTTTGTAAAATGCATTGATAAAAATATCTGTGAGGAATTTAATTTACAAAATTTTCCGTTTGAGAAAATATAATATATGAGTCTGTTAAGTTTGATGAGTATTTTTGTATGCTCTGTTATGTTTACAAACTTATTTACACTGGTGATTATGTAAGAAAGTTTGTGGTTTTTGTAAATTGCATTGATAAAGGAATAAGTAAAGATTACATTTTACAAAATTCCTCTTCCGAGAAATTATTCATATGTCTATGAAGTTTCATGAGGACTTTTGTCTACTCTGTAAAGTTTACAGAATTATTCACACAGGAAGTTCTGTGAGGAAATTTGCGGTTCTTGTAAAATGCATTGATAAAAATATCTGTGAGGAATTTAATTTACAAAATTTTCCGTTTGAGAAAATATAATATATGAGTCTGTTAAGTTTGATGAGTATTTTTGTATGCTCTGTTATGTTTACAAACTTATTTACACTGGTGATTATGTAAGAAAGTTTGTGGTTTTTGTAAATTGCATTGATAAAGGAATAAGTAAAGATTACATTTTACAAAATTCCTCTTCCGAGAAATTATTCATATGTCTATGAAGTTTCATGAGGACTTTTGTCTACTCTGTAAAGTTTACAGAAATATTCACACAGGAAGTTCTGTAAGGAAATTTGCGGTTTTTGTAAAATGCATTGATAAAAATATCTGTGAGGAATTTAATTTACAAAATTTTCCGTTTGAGAAAATATAATATATGAGTCTGTTAAGTTTGATGAGTATTTTTGTATGCTCTGTTATGTTTACAAACTTATTTACACTGGTGATTATGTAAGGAAGTTTGTGGTTTTTGTAAATTGCATTGATAAAGGAATAAGTAAAGATTACATTTTACAAAATTCCTCTTCCGAGAAATTATTCATATGTCTATGAAGTTTCATGAGGACTTTTGTCTACTCTGTAAAGTTTACAGAAATATTCACACAGAAAGTTCTGTAAGGAAATTTGCGGTTTTTGTAAATTGCATTGATAAGGGAATTAGTAAAGATTACATTTTACAAAATTCCTCTTCCGAGAAATTATTCATATGTCTATGAAGTTTGATGAGGACTTTTGTCTACTCTGTAAAGTTTACAGAATTATTCACACAGGAAGTTCTGTGAGGAAATTTGCGGTTCTTGTAAAATGCATTGATAAAAATATCTGTGAGGAATTTAATTTACAAAATTTTCCGTTTGAGAAAATATAATATATGAGTCTGTTAAGTTTGATGAGTATTTTTGTCTACTCTGTAAAGTTTACAGAAATATTCACACAGGAAGTACTGTAAGGAAGTTTGTGGTTTTTGTAAATTGCATTGATAAAGGAATACGTAAAGATTACATTTTACAAAATTCCTCTTCCGAGAAATTATTCATATGTCTATGAAGTTTGATGAGGACTTTTGTCTACTCTGTAAAGTTTACAGAATTATTCACACAGGAAGTTCTGTGAGGAAATTTGCGGTTCTTGTAAAATGCATTGATAAAAATATCTGTGAGGAATTTAATTTACAAAATTTTCCGTTTGAGAAAATATAATATATGAGTCTGTTAAGTTTGATGAGTATTTTTGTCTACTCTGTAAAGTTTACAGAAATATTCACACAGGAAGTTCTGTAAGGAAGTTTGTGGTTTTTGTAAATTGCATTGATAAAGGAATACGTAAAGATTACATTTTACAAAATTCCTCTTCCGAGAAATTATTCATATGTCTATGAAGTTTGATGAGGACTTTTGTCTACTCTGTAAAGTTTACAGAATTATTCACACAGGAAGTTCTGTGAGGAAATTTGCGGTTCTTGTAAAATGCATTGATAAAAATATCTGTGAGGAATTTAATTTACAAAATTTCCCGTTGAGAAAATATAATATATGAGTCTGTGAAGTTTCATGAGGATTTTTGTCTGCTCTGTTATGATCACAAAATCATTTACACTGTAAATTATGTGGGGAAGTTCGCGTTTATTTTTTCAATTGCATTGATAAAGGAATGTGTAAGGAATATATTTTACAAAATTTCTCTTTTGAAAAATATATATGAGTGTAGAGTTTAATGAGGACTTTTGTCTGCTCTGTTATGATTACAAAATTATTTATACTGTAAATTCTGTGGTGAAGTTTGTGCTTTTTGTAAATTGCATTGATAAAAAGATGTTTAAGGAATTTAATTTACAAAATTCCTCTCTCGAGAAAATATAATATATGAGTCTGTAAAGTTTAATAAGGATTTTTGTTTGCTCTGCTGTTTACAATGAAAATTCTACATGGAAATTCGTAATTTTTGTTGATAATTGTATAAATGAAGAAATGTTTCAGAAAAATCAATCTTCACTCTTCAACTTATTCTAGAAAAATATTGACAGGTCCGCAAAGACTTTTGGGAAACTTTTCAAAATTATTCACAGTGAAAATTCTGTAGAAGATAAAGTAAGTGCTTATAGTTTCATTATAAAGTTGGTTTATTTATTGAGGAAAGTGTGGGGTAGCTCCTGTAAACTTCACTCTTTCACCTCTTTAATAGCGATTTTCGCTAGTCTACCTCAGTGTGATGGGGATTTAGGCAGATTTGTGTGATATTTTACAAGAATATATACAGTGACGATGTTGTAAAAGATGATGTTATTACTGTAAGTTTTATCAGTTAAGGAATGTGTAAAGCGTAAGTACTGTGAATTTCACTTTTACAAAATCAAACACTTCCCAGTGACAATTCTGTAAAGAACAATGTAATTTTTTAAATTTCATCAATACAGATCAGCAAATCTCTTTTACAATATCATTAACACTGCCGATTTTGCAAGGGAGTATAAAACTCGTTTGACTAAATAATCAATTCTACAGCTACTTATGTGAAAAGAAACGCAACTTGTGACGTATTAACAATAATTTTTGACCTACTTCTTCAGTCAGTTACATTAATATTTTATACTTTAAACGCAGGGCAAAAGATGCACTGATATATCAACTTCATAGATAAATCATGCTTTTTATAGCTTTCTGCTGCTGTACTGCAAACCATTTATCTACGATTATAACGTCGTCAAAAGTTGAAACTAGACTTTTTTCGATAGAATATTATTTCCACAAATATCTATTGACTTAATTTCCTACCAATCTTGCTAGCAATATCCGTCACTTCCCTTTCTTGCTTCTTACAAGCCGCTTTTTATGTTGAATAATTATCGGCATCGTGCTAGTCATTGTTTTGATACAATCGTGATTTTCGGATAAGATTGATAGACTGTGTGATATTTGGAAAATGCGTTGATATGATTCAGTTCTGTTTTGATACCTTGTAACAAAGTTCCAGAATTGTCGTTTTATCATCTCATCTACTTACTTTGTTGATGTCCATTGTTTTTTTTATAAAACACATCGCTCACTGAGTTCAAAAGTGGCACAAATGCAAAAGTACACTTTCGAGATAATCGACTTGGAAAATTCCAGAATATGATAAATGCTGCATTTTGTGATGATAATAAAAATTTTATTGGACAGAACTGTTGCAATACTTCACAATGAGTGAACGTATGTAACAATTTTCCAATTTTGACTTAGTTTGAGGTTTTTGATATACTTAGGCCAGTATTGAGTTTATGAATCAATTTTTTTTTAAGTTGCGGATTGTACCACACTGGCACAAATTAGTATGCTGATGTCAATAAAAGAATCTGATCCAATTATTCTCATTAAAATTATTTCAACTAGGACTACAAACAACTTTATATCCTTCAAAACAGTTTTATTTGAAAAAAACATTATCAAAAAATACAAAAATAACTTCATAAATTAACTCAAATTCTCAACTATCTTAAAGTCTTAAGTATCACAAACGTAATGTAATAAACATTCTTTGAACAAAGTATTTTCTGATCCTTGAGCCTATAATTTGTTATAGCAAAATAAAAAAATTAACTATCATTCCATATTCCCTGATGATAATGGCAGAACATTCAGTCAAAAAAATAAGATTTTAATTTCCAGTGAAATGTAAATGAGTGTAAAAATCACTGTGGCTCTTGATTATTGCATTCGACCTAACCAGATACATGAGATCTTCATACTTCTTTTTGGAAATAGGTATCGGATCCTTGTAAGCGTTTTCAATTCCAATACCTTCAAAACACGTTATGCTATTCAGATTATTTTTTCTTGTCCGTTTTACTTTGAACAAATTGACGGATTTGAAATCAGCCTCTTTGAACGAAGTTTTATAAAAGAAACTGCTGAGGCTAGCCTTCTCGACCTTAAGTATTGATACTTCACTAAGCTTGAAAACTTCTCCCTCAGAATTGGTATTTAGGTTTGAGATAGCTCGCTCGGTTAGATTTTTTAAATCCAGAAAGTCTTCATGAGTATATTCAATAACTTTGAAAGGCGTTCCACTTTTCTTGGCAGTTTGTACCAACGTAACATACTGTGCTGGAGTATAAATGGGTCCAGACTTTAGTGCCCTCTTGATATTTTTTTCAATAAGTGAGTGAACATTGTCTCCTTCGTTTTGCGTGTGTCCAGTTACCAAGAACTTATGCGTTATTGACTTGATCTTATAATTTGTGACAGCATACAAGAAAGCAGCAAGAACGAATTTATTTTTCTGCTGCCCAGCACAGTTATCAGAATAAAGAACCATTTCGAGATTCTCTGAGTTGGCTTTTTCAGCACTTTTCTTCAAAAAATCTAGCAGACAAGTTCCTATCTCCGTTGCTCCTCGTTTTCCTTCTCCTTCATGCCACATGTAGCAAAAGACGTCACCTTGTCCTTTTTTGTCAAGATGGCACACTGTAAAATTATAAGTCGCTAGTTTCGACCTATAATAAAAGGAGGAGACTTGGCCATTCGGTGTTGGTAAGGATGCTTGAAGGTCAAAGCACGCAACTTGGTAATCTGGTGAAATCATGCTTTTATCTCTGAGTTTCTCTTCTCTACTAAACGTCTTTTCCTCTTGATGTCTGGCATATTGCTCTTCTATTTGTGTTTTTTCTCCTTCACTTGAGTTTTGGTAAGATACGCAGAGCTGGCATTGATCCTTCTTTGGTATGAAAAACGCAATATTAAATTCATGATTGAAAATGTCTCGATACATTGAAAATTTCGAAACTGGCTGCTTCTCTCTCTGGCAATCACCTTTATAGTCTCTATATAATTGAGCTATTGTTTTTCCTCCTTCAATGTATCTCTTTTCACTATGTGCACGAATATAATGGCTTTCTATAGTGGGAATTGAGGAAATGTGTTTTCTTATTCTGCTCTTAATATCTTCATGTACTTGCTTATGGTTTTTATGGCTTCCTCTGAGATCATCCCCCATTAGACCTTCCTGCCTCTTAGAAATAATGGTGCGAATACAACGGTTCGTGATTCCCAAAGTCGAAATAAAGAAGACTTTGCAAACTCTTATTTTCGTGCCAGATTTTGGAAAATAGAAACCATTATTATTGAATCTTCCGCCTTCCTTTCCTGCATTAACCTTTTCCATCAATGACCCAATGTAGTTACGTTGTTTTGCAATATCAGCTAGAGACCAGAATGACTCAAATATCGTCAGTCTCTCTTCTTCTGTGAATTTGCTAGTACATTTCTGCCTGCATTTTTGAATGTCACAAGGTACTTTGATTGATCTAGCTGGGACCTCCAACTTGCTTTTATATGACCTATACGATTTTCCACTATTGCGAAGGCGTTTGGTCTGATTTTTCATCCATGTAGAAGGTTGAGCTTTTCTTTTTCTTGTTTTCTTCTTAGATCCTGCTTGCTCCAATATTTCGTGCAACTGTAAATTTGTTTCACCCTGATTCACTTCCACTGTTTCAACATCTCTTGCTCTTGAATTCACTCGAACCTGATCTTCCGATTCTGATGACGATGATGACGTCCTATAGTTTGGATCTTCAACAGAATCGTCTGAAGAAAAGTCGGAATTTGAACTGCAATCTGAAGAATCTGACGTGGTTCTACATGAGTCAGACGATGGATCAGATCTGGACTGATTGTCAAAATCAACTGAAGCCACTGAAAGAAATTGAGAATTTTTTATGTGAAACCAATTATTGATAATCGAATGAGTAGAATCAACTCACCGTTGATCCTATTTGGAATCGCGGAAGTTTCCAAGTTGTTTCCTTTTTCGTTCGAGTCCTCATCGAGAAGTGTAGGAGAATCTGGAATTATGAATGTGTCAGTCATGAGATTAGAAAAAAGTACATAGAATACTCACTTTCCTTGTCAGCAATCTCTGGATTGAAGTAAGTTACCGAATAATTCAGATCATTTTCCGTACTTTCAACAGGTTCATCTGAAATTGATAGTACCAGTGAATGATCTCAACAAACTAATATCTATTGAAATTGATCCTATTGGATTAAGCTTCTTTAGAGATCATTCTAACAATTTACTATCCTCTTTTATAAAAAGTCTAGAATCGTGAAATAATAGTTACTTCAATTCAACACTTTCCATATAGTTGTTCATTCAAAGCCAACAAACCAATAATCGAAAAACGGTTATAAAAAAATCTCACTTCGGTAGAGCATAATCAGATTTTATTACATGAGGTCTCTTATAGGTAAGAATACTTGAGTTTTATGTTTTATGGCTCTGCAACTGCTATTTCAGTCTAAATATAAGGGATTTAATTTTCTTCTCAGTTGTGATGATTTCATTTGATTTAATATAAGTAATATTACCTTGAGTAGAATTTTCCCGATCTGTCGCCACTCTCCATTCTGATTTGGAGCCATTTCTCTCCAATCTAGAAGTAAAACTAGCTAAAGTCAATTTTTGTTCCATTAAACTCTACATAAATATCAATTGGAACATCAGAAAAGTTATTATTATAGGGACTATTACCGAATTCCAAGCTCCAAGAGCATTTTATCTGCTCGGGATAAAGCCATTTTTACGGTTAATCTGGAAAAAAACGGCATATAGTGACAAAAGTCGTGTGAAAATAATTCTATCCTGGCACAATTTAATATTTCTAGGGCATAAATAAACAATTTGTATATGAGAAAAATTCTAAACTGGCACAACTTCAAATGAGTCGGAATAATGTGACAAAACAATCAATAAGTTTAAATTTATCGAGTTCTAAACTGGCATAACTCAAGTTGTGTCATTATGTATTATAATATATCGAATAAATTTCTGAAATCCAGGACCATACTGGCATAACTAGAAAATGTGCCATTGTTGCTCTCATGAATTTCACTTACCTAGATGAAGGATGCTGTCACAACTCAAATGTGCCACTATTTCACTAACCACCCTACATCACTCTTTGGAAGTCATGCCAAGACTAAAATATGTGCCGGTATAGTTGTGTCGTGTGATCTAAATTGCGGGAAATTCACTCGTGGCACAACGTCATCTCTGACACTCCAAGCGTACTATCTTTGTGCCAGTTTAGATCAAGTTATAAAATAAAGTCTGCCGATTCTGAATATGGGCTTAACTCAAAACACCTGTTTTGGGACTTGTGCCACTTTAGAACTTGGTGAGCGACATGTTCGCGTGGCAACGAAAACGATCAGCAATTGGCCGGATTTCATTTGTTGATGCTACTAGAGTGATCCTACCACATAGCGCTCTTCTATTTTACCATATCTCAGTGAGTTTTTCAAAAAAAGTTCAGTTTTCCAGAAGAGTCTTCCACTTGAGAATACCGCGCCGTTTCAATCCTTGTAATTTTTGTACCGTCGTTCACTCATACTGAGCCGACCGCTTTGCGCACTGTGTCCTACATCAGATACTGCTACTCGATAAGCGCTGTGGGCCCTCCGATAAAAAAATCCAGAGGGTGGCGCCCGAGTTCGGAATTTTCCAACAGCATAGCAACCTCGTGAAAAGTTTCACAATCTTTTTCGTAACGATCAGCCGTTTCTGATAAGATTTGTGGCAAAATACTAACCAAAGAAATAACCATTCCTTTTATAAAAAGATTCAAATTTATAGCTCTAAAAAGCTACTAATAAAAAAAATGATAATCATCTAGCACCCCATAAATCCAGCCTAGACTGAAAAACCGATTCGAATCGACCAAGTGAAAATCCTGCAGCGCCGTCGTAGTCCTCTGATGAGTTTCACCGGCAGAATTTATAATGTACGTCTGTTCCGGACCCGATGACATTCGTTTTGTTTTAGATCATTAACCTCCTTTTTGAAGACGATATTTTAAAATGAATTGCGGCGATGCTTTGCTTTTTCCCTCTTTTTTCGTTTGGAATAAATTGTGGTTCAGTGGCTCCAAACAAACAACGAGACTTGGCAGAGATTGAATACGTAATGAGTTGGTGAGAAGTCGGTTGAGATTAAAAGAGTAGTATGGTTGGCTTTTAGGACGATAAAAAGACTGATTGATTTCTATTTTTATATCTTGACACAAAATGTACTCTGTAATTACAGAAACTCATTATTTCAATCTCGCTTCCATTCATCTTGCCAAGTCATAGAAAATGAACAGAATTCAGTTTCATCAATAAATCCTCGTCTTCAATTTAAATGTCATAGAGAATTTCCATAAAGATTTCATTATGTCAGTGAATCGCCATTAATTTTAAAGGTGTTAAAGTCGAATCTTTTTATTTCTTATTTTTGCAAGAGAATATGCTATCAAATTCGGATTGAAGAAAATTGATGGAACTATCCAGGATAAAATGGAACTGTGAGAGAGAGTCAGTTGAGCATAAGGCAGAGGGTTTGCGGGACAGTGAGAAAATTGTGAATGTCAAAAATGAAAAAATATGTATTTATGGAATTTATTCATGAGGTATTTCGTTTTTGATTGCTAGAATAATTTCAGTTGATGTTGAAGGATTCTTGAATGGCTTTCTTTCTATTTCTATGTTAAGAGTATATAGTGCGGCGTTTCTTCTAATATATTAGAATGGGGATTCTAGAAAAGTACAAAATCATCTTTTCAAAGGTTTGGAAATGTGACATCAATAAAATCGTGGATATAAGAAAGTGTGAATCATCTCTTCTGAGGTTATGAATGCTGATTTTGGTAAAATTTCGAATATAAAATCAGACACTGATTTAGAGGTGATGACGATCAGAAGCGTTATAATACAAAATGATTGAAGAGGTGATAAGGAGTTTTCGTAAAAAAGTTTTATTTTTAGCTTTCGAAGTTATTCAATTCCAATTCACAATCCGACAAGGATTCATCCGCAAATATATTACGGTTCATGATATTTATCAATAAGCCAACAGACTCCACCACCTCTTGTAAATTCTTCACACACGTACGCGCCTTGGATCCCAATAATCATGCACTGCACCCATGTAGCCTAATAAATAACAGGAGGAGAGATATTATTCCGTAAGCGTGACCCGCTTACAATTCTGGCGCTTCAGGCGTCTTGCTTAACGCCTGAAAGGGTTGAGCCAGGAAATGTTAACGTTATATCGCTCAAAGGATAGCACGTTTGCCCGTGTATCATCAACAACGAGTTTTCAGACCGTAACAGGAAAATGTTTGATGAACTCCACCCCATTTTGGCTGGTTCTCATTGAATAAACAACTCGAATGCAGTTATTTTGTTAGGCTGAATCACGTACGGAGTTTATTTGAGAATTATCCTGATGAGTGTTGTGTACAGCTCTTTGGATGTCGAGGTAGTTTCCGGCATTGTCGGGGGTAAATTGGACTAGCGCTAGCGATTGTATGAAGCTACTTTCTGGATTGAATGATGAGTGGAATTGATTGTTTTATTCTGTCCTGATTAAGGATTCGTGCTTTATTTTGGAGAAAGATATAGAATTCGATTTAGAAATGAAATAAAACAACCTGAGTAGAAGGTATTGACGAAATTCCTTTGTTTTTGTCTGGTTTATTTTTGATGATCTATTTCTGTAGAGAGTAGGGTTCTTCAACATCTATGACACGGCATCAACGTCTTTTCCAAAAGATGATTCACCTTGTCAAACCAAATTCCTAATTTTAGCGTCGGCGTTGGCCGGTCCGGGATGCGATCCTATGACCAGATGCGGGAGTAGTCGATGCACTAACCACTGCGCCACCCGCCGATATAAACAAAATTCTATTTTTGTGTTGAAGAATTATGGGATTTAATCTCAGTAACAGATCTATGTCTTATACTATCCATATACTCAAGTTACCAAAGTTCTTCAAAACTATTGCCGATCCTATGAAATCTCGTTCCCATCCTCATCTCTGCATCCTTACATGCACGATGATATGTTCATTGAGTGAAATATGAAAAAACACTTTGACTTGCATGTTGGGTCAGTTTTCAGCTTGAGTGCACTTGTGAGCTGGAAAGAAGTTGATGAGAACAAAAGTCTAGTGAAATTGAGTTTTATAAGAAGTATGAGTCTTCCCTTTCATATATGTTAACACATCAAATATCACGTTCACATCTAGAATTTCATTCAATAAAACCCCTTGTTGGGATTTCAAGCAGAACTAGATCACCTCAAGAATAATACAGAAAGCAACTCATGCCGCACGAAGGGTAAGGTCTTGTTGATATTCAATAAAGCCGACTTGGAAAATTTGACGCCAGTCGAAAATACACAAACACCATCGTATTTATTTAAGCGAGACCGTGTGGAAATTCTGTGTGCCGAAGTCGAGCCGCTGTCTTTATTATTATTATAACTGCGAGGTTATTCAGCGTAGATTATACCATACCACGAGCACTGTAATTCCAAAGATTAGAGAAATTTCTAGCGGATTTAATTTGCAAGAGAACACCGGTTTGCTTTATGAATGAAATTGATTTGATTATGATGATTTCTATAAACATGGATGACTTCGGACTCTCATTTGGTATGAAGTAGGCCAGTCGTGAATCAATCCAATCATTTGCCACTATTAGAATTGACGCACAACCCAGATGTGGGGTCACGCAGAGCAAGCAGTTGTGTTGCCATGAAGTCACGTTCAGCAAGAATATGAATATACAGGGTGTTAATTGATTGAATGCCGTTACTTAGGAGTGATAATCCTTGAATGATTTGAAGACAAAAAGTTCATATGGACATAGGTCCGCAAGAGCATAGATTTTAAGATACAGGGTGTTGAAATTTGAAAAAAATCTTTTTTTATCATCACTTTGAGACTATTCCAGATATCTTTTTGAAATTTGGTACACGTCTTCTATGCATCAAAATGCATGGGAATGTTGTAGAGGGCGCCAATGATTTAAAAATATTGGATGACACACAGGTGTGTCAATGCAGTTGAGTAGATTTTATTTTTTTAAGCGAAAACCATGCGCCGGACGGAAGAAAAATAAGGAGAACAAATAAACAAATTGAAATAAATGGAGATTCTAAAAATGATTTTTATTTTGAAAGAAAGCAGTGGCGTACAAGTTTTTTTTTCCAAAAATATTGAGTGCAAAGCCCGTACGGGCGCCACTGGTAAAATTAATAAAATTGTTTGTGCATCACAAAATGCATATTGAAGCCTAGAAGACGTGTACCAAATTTCATAAAGATATCCGAAATAGTATCGAAGTAATTACTGAAAAATCATTTATTTTTTAATATTTCAACACCCTGTATCTTGGAAATTAAGCTTTTGTGGACCTATGTTCATATGAATTTTTGGTCTTAAAATCATCCAAGGATTATCACCATTAAGTATCGGCATTCAATTGATAAACACCCTGTATAATGGTATATTAGGATGTAATACGTCAGAACGTTAGAGATGTCAGCAGCTATTCGCAGCCTTGTTTCTTCCGACGTTGTCACGTTTCGTTATTGATCCGATTACTTGACGACTCTTTCTTTTTTTAATACACCGTGGTAGTAAAATTCTGTGGTTCTGCTCTATTTCATTGGGAGGATTCTCTCGACTTATTTGCAACTGTGCAATTTGACTAATTGAGATGACTCTCTTCCTGTCTCATGCGCTCCAGATTTGGGGTCACGCTGAGCAAGCAGTTGTGTTGCTATGAAAAGTCACGTTAAGCAAGAATATGAATATATGATGGTATATTACGATGTAATACGTCAGAACGTTAGAGATGTCAGCAGCTTTTCGAAGCCTTGTTCCTTCCGACGTTGTCACGTTTCGTTATTGTTCCGATTACTTGACGACTCTTTATAATTTTTTTAAACATCGTGGTAGTACAATTCTGTGATTTTGCTCTGTTTCACTGGGAGGGTTCTCTCAACTTATCTACAACTGTACAATTTGACGAATTGAGATGACTCTCTTCCTGTCTCATGCGCTCCAGATTTGGGGTCACGCTAAGCAAGCAGTTGTGTTGCTATGAAAAGTCACGTTGAGCAAAAATATGGATATAAAATGGTATATCAGGATGCAATACGTCAGGTCAGCAGCTACTCAAAGCCTTGTTCCTTCCGACGTTGTCACGTTTTGTTATTGCTCCGATTACTTGACGACTCTTAATTTTTTTCTAATACACCGTGGTAGTACAATTCTGTGGTTTTGCTCCGTTTCACTGGGAGGGTCCTCTTGACTTATTTGTAACTGTACAATTTGACTAATTGAGATGACTCTCTTCCTGTCTCATGCGTTCCAGATTTGGGGTCACGCTGAGCAAGCAGTTGTGCTGCTATAAAAAGTCACGTCTAGCAAGAATATGAATTTAATAATGGTTTATTAGGATGCAATACGTGAGAACGTTGGAGATGTCAGCAGCTATTGGAAGCCTTGTTCCTTCCAACGTTGTCACGTTTTGTTATTGCTCCGATTACTTGACGACTTTTTATTTTATTTTTATACACCGTGGTAGTACAATTCTGTGGTTTTAATCTGTTTCATTGAAAGGGTTCTTTCAACTTATCTGCAACTGTACAATTTGACTATTTGAGAGTCACGCTGAGCAAGCAGTTGTGTTGCTATGAAAAGTCACGTTCAGCAAAAATATGAATATGAAATGGTATATCAGGATGCAATACGTCAGAACGTTAGAGATGTCGGCAGTTATCCAAAGCCTTGTTCCTTCCGACGTTGTCACGTTTTGTTATTGCTCCGATTACTTGACGACTTTGCATTTTATTTTAATACACCGTGGTAGTACAATTCTGTGGTTTTGATCTGTTTCCCTGGGAGGGTCCTCTCGACTTATTTGCAACTGTACAATTTGACTAATTGAGATGACTCTCTTCCTGTCTCATGCGCTCCAGATTTGGGGTCACGCTTAGCAAGCAGTTGCGTTGCTATGAAAGGTCACGTTCAGCAAGAATATGAATATAAAATGGTATATCAGGATGCAATATGTCAGAACGTTGGAGATGTCAGCAGCTATTGGAAGCCTTGTTTCTTCCGATGTTGTCACGTTTTGTGATTGCTCCGATTACTTGACGACTGTTTATTTTTTTCTAATACACCGTGGTAGTACAATTCTGTGGTTTCAATCTGTTTCATTGGAAGGGTTCTCTCAACTTATCTACAACTGTACAATTTGACGAGTTGAGATGACTCTCTTCTTGTCTCATGCGCTCCAGATTTGGGGTCACGCTGAGCAAGCAGTTGTGTTGCTATGAAAAGTAACGTTGAGCAAAAATATGGATATAAAATGGTATATCAGGATGCAATACGTCAGGTCAGCAGCTACTCAAAGCCTTGTTCCTTCCGACGTTGTCACGTTTCGTTATTGCTCCGATTACTTGACGACTTTTTATTTTATTTAAATACACCGTGGTAGTACAATTCTGTGGTTTTGCTCTATTTCATTGGGAGAGTTCTCTCAACTCATTTGCAACTGTACAATTTGACCAATTGAGATGACTCCCTGCCTGTCTCATGCGCCCCAGATTTGGGGTCACGCTGAGCAAGCAGTTGTGTTGCTATGAAAAGTCACGTTCAGCAAGAATATGAATATATAATGGTTTATTAGGATGCAATACGTCAGAACGTTGGAGATGTCAGCAGCTATTGGAAGCCTTGTTCCTTCCGACGTTGTCACGGTTTGTTATTGCTCCGATTACTTGACGACTTTGCATTTTATTTTAATACACCGTGGTATTACAATTCTGTGGTTTTGCTCTGTTTCACTGGAAGGGTCCTCTCGACTTATTCGCAACTGTACAATTTGACTTATTGAGATGACTTTCTTTCTGTCACATGCGCCCTAGATTTGGGGTCACGCTGAGCAAGCAGTTGTGTTGCTATGGAAAGTCACGTTCAGCAAGAATATGAATATAAAATGGTATATCAGGATGCAATATGTCAGAACGTTAGAGATGTCAGCAGCTTTTCGAAGCCTTGTTTCTACCGACGTTGTCACGTTTCGTTATTGATCCGATTACTTGACGACTCTTTATTTTTTTCTTATACACCATGGTAGTACAATTCTGTGGTTTTAATCTGTTTCATTGGAAGAGTTCTCTCAACTTATTTGCAACTGTACAATTTGACTAATTGAGATGACTCTCTTCCTGTCTCATGCGCCCTAGATTTGGGGTCACGCTGAGCAAGCAGTTGTGTTGCTATGAAAAGTCACGTTCAGCAAAAATATGAATATAAAATGGTATATCAGGATGCAATACGTCAGAAGGTTAGAGATGTCAGCAGCTTTTGAAAGCCTTGTTCCTTACGACGTTGTCACGTTTCGTTATTGCTCCGACTACTTGACGACTTTGCATTTTATTTTAATACACCGTGGTAGTACAATGCTGTGGTTTTGCTCTGTTTCACTGGGAGGGTCCTCTTGACTTATTTGCAACTGTACAATTTGACTAATTGAGATGACTCTTTTCCTCTCTTATGCGCTCCAGATTTGTGGTCACGCTGAGCAAGCAGTTGTGTTGCTATGAAAAGTCACGTTGAGCAAGAATATATGATGGTATATTACAACTGTACAATTTGACTAATTAGGATGACTCTCTTCCTGTCTCATGCACTCCAGATTTGGGGTCACGCTGGGCAAGCAGTTGTGTTGCTATGAAAAGTCACGTTCAGCAAGAATATGAATATTTTATGGTTTATTGGGATGCAATACGTCAGAACGTTAAAGATATTATTACAATTCTGTGATTTTGCTCTGTTTCATTGGAAGGGTTCTCTCAACTTATTTGCAACTGTACAATTTGACTGATTGAGATGACTCTCTTCTTGTCTCATGCACTCCAGATTTGGGGTCACGCTGAGCAAGCAGTTGTGTTGCTATGAAAAGTCACGTTCAGCAAGAATATGAATATATAATGGTTTATTGGGATGCAATACGTCAGAACGTTGTAGATGTCAGCAGCTATTGAAAGCCTTGTTCCTTCCGACGTTGTCACGTTTTGTAATTGCTCCGATTACTTGACGACTCTTTATTTTTTCTAATACACGGGGGTAGTACAATTCTGTAGTTTTAATCTGTTTCATTGGGAGAGTTTTCTCAACTTATTTGCAACTGTACAATTTGATCAATTGAGATGACTCTCTTTCTGTCTCGTGCGCCTCAGATCTGGGGTCACGCTGAGCAAGCAGTTGTGTTGCTATGAAAAGTCACGTCTAGCAAGAATATGAATATAATAATGGTATTGCATCCTATACGTCAGAACGTTGGAGATGTCAGCAGCTATTAGAAGCGTTGTCACGTTTTGTTATTGCTCCGATTACTTGACGACTTTGCATTTTATTTTAATACACCGTGGCAGTACAATTCTGTGGTTTTGCTCTATTTAATTGGAAGGATTCTCTCGACTTATTTGCAACTGTATAATTTGACCAATTGACTCTCTTCCTATCTTATGCAAATCATGGAAGACTTCCGGCCAGCTCCAACGACGATACGGAATACTTGAAAGAAGATACATTGGCTAAATCCTGAGAACCGCAGGGAATATACTCGCCTCAAGTATAATAAATGTATCCAGTTTTTTTCAAAGTCCTTACCTCATAACAAGCAAAAAAATCACCGTCAACCACACACGTTCCAAAGCGTCATTGCTCAAAAATATATATCTAAATGAAACACGCATGAAAAAAAAATCTTAAAAACGTCGCCATAATACATTCGCTCCTTTTTCGCCGCCGGATATTCGCAGTGAAATATAACGACTTTTTGCCGCGGGCCATCAAAGGGAATGGGAATATACGTGCATTCCGTTTTAACACCAAGCAAAAAACATTAGTGTTTCATATAAGTATATAAATAAACATCAAGAGCTCCCGTTTTTTTAATGGTCGCGTGAATAATGGCTTGTTGTTCTCTGTAATGATAGTCATGAACATTATTCGTTTCTGGCCAAAACGGTTATGGCATTTGGTTTCGTTGTGCTCGTGGTAAAAAAAGTTCATTTTCAGAGCCAAATCAACACTTTTCAGGTGCTTTCATTCGGGAATGATAGAACTTTATCCAATTTACCATTGCGAGTTCCAGCCAGTCATATTCATGTGATGAAATAAACGGCTGGAAAAATTTCAATGAACAAATGAAATTGTACGCATTGTTGGTTTTGATCCACTATTATACCAAAAAACCTTTTTAGTTGGAGCGTCAGAACATATGATTTCAAGTACACTAGACGGTTTTGTTATGTCAAAGTTTCCTCAATAGTCCATACTTTCATTGAAAAATGTTCTTAGCAACTATTTTGACAAACTCTCTGCTAGGTATGGTTCAACTTTTCCAACTTCTTGGAGTACTTGGCCATTATGTAAAGGCTTATTATGAAGTTTGAGGTGGAAATGCAGTTGAAAAGTTGCCCAACTCTCCTACGTAGAAACTATCGAGTATTTATTCTTTGACATGGTGATAGCTATTTCATGCTCATTCAATACTGTCATAGAGCTGATCCATCACAGCAGGAGTTACCGCGAATCCTGAAGTCGACTTCCGTTACTATTCGTAATCCAAATGAAATAACTTTCAGAGTTTGCCTGAGCTCTGGAAATAAAACAGCAAAGCCATTAGTCTATCTGTATGTCTGTGAAATAGTAAACAGGTCAACGACAATATGATGGAAAAACTTTTTTAATTTGAGCTAGCGCCAGTCAGAGACATTGGACAGGTTTGGTATGCTGGAATTGTGTTGGTTGTAAACTTAGATTTTTGCCTGAACAATATCTAAGATAATGGAAATGGAAGTTCAAAATGCTGCCCTCGACTGAATAAATAACACAAAAATGCCTCCAATCTACCAATTCTCCGCAGAGAGCACAAACCTGGCTTATCCTATTTCCGATCCTGTACAAATTGTCCTTCGTAAACACAATTTACCAGTTTCTTCTGTTTGTTTTCATGTTTGACATATCTAAACCTCGATCCGGAAACTATCATATCTGTTCAATCTCTCGGGACATTCTCCATTGTACCAACAGAACAATCGATCTTTGCGATAAACCGAAAGTTTCCCACTAATTTAATTTCATTAATCCCAAAAAGTTTTAGTTTCTCGTTCCTTTTTTAATTCGGAGAATCCCCATTCGCCTAATTGTATTTATTCTGGCTTAGTCTGGACCGAAATGCGGCTTTCTTTTGAACGTTTTTATCTGAAAACTCTTGCCGATTGTGATCTTTGGTTTTTGACTGGGGTATTTGGAAATAAAGAGAAAATGATGGGGAAATGACATGACATGAATTTGAACTATTTCGTATTGAGTTCATTCAATTGGCAGAAAAGTTAATGGAAATTGGAAATTTAGGAAATATTTCACACAGATCGTGTGGAGATCAATAATCACTTTTCCTTTGACATTATAACATGCCTCCAAAGTTTAAACGCATTCAAAGGACGCAAAATCGGTATTTACATGGTGCTGTCAACTTGCCAAGAAGGACTCCAATCACCGAGTTACATGACCTCTCACTTACCCAGGATTCACGAATATGTTAAGCAAATGTCTGATTGATTTTTTGCATTTTAACAAGGTTCCTTTTTTTCATCTGTAAAACATTGAAACATACCATCTCAAGAAAGTGTGGATCGTCACATCAAAGATTATGGAAGTTTTTATAAAGTGCGAATCATATCCTCAAAGGTTATGAAAATAGAATGACCGAGCTCAATTCGATGACAATAACCAGACTGATATGATCCGACTTCTTGAAGCAATTGCCTGAAGAAATTGATTAAATTGGAATCGAAATGAGAGGCACACATGCGGTAATGTGCGCTTATTACACCCACTAATTTGTCGAAAAATTATTTCCGATTTTTTCCGGAATGACTCTTTTATACTTAGTCACAATTCGCGAACAATCCAAAACTAGATCGTCGTCCATTCAATTACGTTTTAGCGGATAAACTCATTGTAGCGCTCGTAGCCACAATGGCTCACAAAAATCTCGTCAATTTTTAATAAAACCCATTATATGTTAATAGAGAACTTTCACGGCAATTTTCTTCGGTACACCAGACGTAATGTTGATAAAATTTTCAAACGCTCCACCAGAGTAAAGCAAAATAATAGCTCCCAAATTTACTTTATGCAAAGCCGCCCGTAGAATAAAAATGCCGCAACAGCCAATTTAAATTTTTGTCGCTACTTGTTTTATAAAACTGCTTTAATTTACCGTCCTTATTAAAACTGTGTACAAAGAACTAGCTTGGAATAAAAAGTAAATGGTATAGTTGTTGAAGCTAGTTCATTTGATTTATAGCGAGCCTCAACAGACTGCAAATTGAAAATTAGAATGCAGATGCCTCTGCTTCTTCTGTTTATGGAGATTAAAATTCCTCGTTTTCCATTATCATCGCCTGTAATGCTAAAACAAAATAAATTCTGATCTATTTCTCTGAAATATGAATAGATGCTCTATCTTATGAAAAAATAATGGATGTTTAATTATTCATTCGTGTCCTAGAACAGATATCACTTTGTATTCTCTTTCCAAAATTCATAATCCCAACATATCACAAATCACATTGAACTTTAAACTCCACACCTATCTATACTCAAAGATAATTGTCCAGTGAATTCATCGTCACAAACTTGGCTGTGTCAAAGAAAAATCCCCTCTTTGATAAATAAGCCAATTTGTCCAACAAAATAAATCACAAAAACCTATCCAATTCATACTTTACCACAGACCTTAAGACCCCCGTCTAAATTGAGTCAGTTTTTCAAGCACCTCAAAGGACATCCAATTAAATCAATATTGGGTCGCTAGTCATAAACAAAACTTGGTATCCCTCTATTAAAAAACTTTATTATGCGGCTGAATATAAAGTCGCTTAATTACGGGAGCTAATTATGGAGTAAAAAAGAATAAAGCACAACGGACAAAGAACGAAGGAGACACAATGGTGACGAATTTTTGTAATATTCCCTCCTTTTTGTCTGTGTCACAAGCAGCTTCCGTTTCTTAATGGAAAAAATTATTTTCAAATTAGGGTACATCTGATAAGGCTTGCGGGATATCTGATTATTAAATGCGGGAAATTATATCATACCACTGCATCGGGCTTGCTGATTGCTTCCGTTCAAAAAGTAATGGGAATATTATCGCTCGTTTTATTTCTGGATCGTGACACGTCCAGGGCAATTGATCACAGGTCCAGATTCTGGCTCTGAGGTTTCTGTTGAAAATATTGTCGTGGACTAAGTTTATCATCGAACACAGTTTTGTCATCTAGAAAGTAGAGCAAATCTATGAGGCAGTTGCTGTCTTGGCGATGCTCTATGCAGCAGAGATAAGAGGGGAGGCTGGTCGGTTGACAGCAGAATCAGTAGTTTAGAGAGCAGAAGAGAAGTCAAGAGATATGAAAAGAGTTATGTACCACAACTTTCCACATTTCATTTGCTTGTCAGCTAGACGTGAACTCACTTGAAACTGTTCTCTTCAGTCTGACTTAGACCCATAGCCATACTGATGAGTCCTAGTAGGACGAAACGTATATGGATTGGTCATGGTCAGACTGAGAAAACAATTTCAAGATTTTCCTTTTTTCGCTTTCCCGGGAGGTTTACTCATTAACCCGTTGTAGACACTTTGGCGACCAAATGGTAGATGTCTTTCATTAGATTGAGGGGAATTTCCATCCTAAGATTGACAAAATCTGCCGATAGATGGCGTTTTGTACTACAACTTTGCACATAGTTCACTTCCTTCATCGGCAGAGCATATAAAACATCACATGCTGCTGAGAGTTTCATGGACTGGCCACGGGTGATCATAGTATACAATGCTGTAATCAGGGTCGTCCAGGCCAGCAGTGAGGGAAGTCTCAAGTTAGTAACGGACTGGCACGCAGGGCAAGAGGGCATGCACTTTAGCCAAGCTGACTGCTATTCATCATTTCTGGTATTGGTCTGAAGTGCCTACCTGCCATCCAGCTCTTCTCAAGGAAATGCCCTTTCCAACTCTACCTCTCTTTCCTCCTGATGAGTTTTTAGTCCCCAACCAGGCTTCTACAGGGCGGCATCCGACTTAGCGGAAAAGACCTCTGTCCCCTGATTCCCAAAAACATCATCCACAAATTCCTCTACCTACTTGCTCTTTTGCTCAGTTGCGTTCCCTACTCTCCCAAGCTTGAAACGGTGCAGGTAGTTGTTGAGGCTGCAATACCCCGTCATCAGCTGCACTCCATGGAAGTTCAAACTGAGGTGATCTTTCCACACTCTCACATAAACCATGTTCTCTGACTTTATTCGTTTCATCTAATCTCCTTTGCTATTTCTGGATTCTCCTTTTGCTCCTGATTTTTTTTCGCGCCTTACAGCTTCTACGCCTCTTGCTATTGCTTCTTCATCGGTTGGCAAGAAGATCAGCCTGCCCCATTTCCTCACTTCCCACTTGACCCTGCAACTCGTTGATTGCCCTGTGACGTGTGGTCGTTTGCTTCAAACCAACCAAGCTTCGATGCTTCCACTTATGCCGATCACCCAAAGACAGCCCTGAACCGCTGGGTCCTCATCGGCAGAGAACCAGTCGATCCCTAGTCTTCACTACTTCTAGTAAGCGTCGACTAAGACCCTGCTTCACTGCTGAGACCAAATTGCTGTGTTAAAACTGCTCTCTCTCCCTTTCTGTCTTCCCTCAACTAACTCTCCTTCTGAATTCTCTTACAGTAAATGTATCTGTCCCATGTGGTGACCATCTTGTTCGCCCTTTCCATAGATTCCAGGAAAATTCTCTTCGTTGCCCTTAACTGATTTTCCACCCTGTTCACCCCAAATTTCCACCATGTCAGTATTTCAACGTGAAAGATATTTTGGTAACGGGCAGTTGCAGCTGTTAAACTTAAACAATATAATCAAGCCTTCACTTTCCCTTATCCCTGGATGGTTTATTATTTCTTAGAACAACCCTAACATATGGGAAAAGAATGAGGTTTAACAGAAACTCCAATGACGTAAGCTTCCTTTTTGTTACACCGTCCTGTACAAAGAGGCACCATATCCCTTGTATAGCTTTCTTTCAGTCCTCCTTTCCTCTTTCTTGGCATCAGGCCATCATAGCTAGCTGGATTGAGTTCGATGCAGAGTTCATCCAAGGTAGTCAAGTTTCTCACCACACGGAACCCTAAGAGAACGAATCTTGAGTACTTCCAGCAGGAACAAACAGTTCCTCTATCTGCCTCATATTGTTAGACGTCCAAGCACCTCGCTTGTACTTGACCGACTTACCTTCGATAACCTGGTCGTCCACGAATGCCCTCACACGATCAAGAAGACACGCGAGAGAAAGAAAAGAAAAGAGATTGATTCGCGACAGTTGCAGGACAAAAAAATCCACGATATGGTTGTGGAGGTGAACATTTTCCATCGTTGGCTGTCTTTCCCAGCAGTCCACAAAAAAGGAGCCAAGGCAAAAGACCATGTGATGTTTCTAGGGTACCTGAAGAAAAGGATGTTTGACAGGTTCTCAATCCTTAGACTGCGAAAACAACCTTAGAGATGGTTAAAGATAAGCACAGGGATCGGATGGGATGACTCAGGAGAGTGAATTCAGAATTGTTATGATGTTTTTGAATAAGTCATAGGCAGTCCTGCCGACTTTATTTCTCCTTGACGTGTGTGTAGGGATGAGAGGTTGTATGGGAGTTCCATAGCAAGTGATCTCTTGGATGGCGAGAGAGGACCAGAAGCAGAGTTCGAAGAGTGGATGACAAGAAGATCCAAAATACACAACATTGTATTAAAAATAAGTACACATTTCTGGCACAATTATTAAGCCGGTGATTACACTCGTTAATTTGTTGGCACTAATCCTATGATGAATCGCGAAAGCGTGAACAAATATTTAATTAACAAAGGCTTTCCTATATTTCTTGTTGAAATAGCATTTTCATTCAGCAATCCCATTGCTGCCTTCAATGAATTTTAATCGTGAGATCCATCGAAGATTTTAAGACATTGCAGTGAATTCAGCAAATGCTCCCCATATTTTGCTCCTCTCGACCTCAATCATAATGTTCATAATGGAGTATCACTTAATCAAGCAAACAATATAACCCACTCTGGTAAGCGGTGTCAATAGGGAGGTTCGTTCGAAGTTCCTGTTCAGTTTTGTCATCTAAATATAATTTCACAGTCATAAGTCATAAATACATTACTGAACGAATATCTCCGAGACCGCTGACAATAGGACATGGCAATATGCTTTGAAGACTATTCAAACCGTGGAATGAATGATTTGGCTATTCAATGCTGTTGTGTGTCGTCGTGATGAATGTACGGGTTTGTATTGGGATGCTGATAGATGACTGATTGGAATTTTCTTTTGTTAGATTTGTGGTGTATATGCTGTACTGCAGCAAATCCTGCTGTAATTTTATGGAATGATTTATTTTATTTCCAGATGTTCCGTCACCAATGTGTTCACTTGTCAAGTATGCAGAGTGGCAAGATATCACAAGTTCTGATCTTGGCATACCATGGACGCCATTGGAACTGGCACCGGTACTCATAACAAAGATGAGGTAGGTCAAAATTACCTAAATAATATATCTCACATAAAACAATAAGTGTCCAATTCTACCCTCATTTGACATTTATATCACGTTCTATGATATAAATTGTCCAAAGAGATTCTAACCTATTCATAAGGTTGATTAAGGAGCAGGGCAAGCTGTTAAACAGAATATATATGAACCCTGGCCGGTTTCGATCTCGATCTTGGCAGAGGCGGGCTTAGATAGAATCAAGTTAACATTATGGCGGTTCTATGTAAATGGAATTGTGTTATGTTGCAATTTATTTATGTATGGGCGCTAACAAATTAGATATTCAGGACAAAGTTTATGTGCTCGTTTGGGTTGTATGGGATCATTGCGGACTGAATGGGTTTGTTGTTTTGCGAGTTATTGAATTCGTGGTCACGAATTTTGATTCATTGGGTCGATGGCAATATAGAATGGAATTATCACATATTTTGAATCGTAAACTGGAAAGTTATGAATAAAAATAATATTGTTCTGATTTCGGGCGCCACCTTTTGGATCAACGTGATCAATCTCTAAAATGTATTCGTGAACTTCGACTCAAACACGGGTTGTAGAAAATAACAGATCCACTCATTTTCCGTCAATTTATAACAGCACCCAGAGTCAGCAGTTGATATCAGAAAACAGTCAGAAAAAGTTTCACAGGGGAAAATAAATTCGTTCGACAGTGTAGGAGTGAGTGTGGTACGGGCCACAGGTACAAAACAGGGTAAAATATAGAACGGGCCACAGCAAGTTGTACAATTTTCCAATATATCTAAAAAACCATGAATAATGGAAAAAACTTCATTTGAAGAGATTTATAAAAAAAATTATTGTGAACAACTTTTACTCAAAACATTTTTTGCTTAAATTTTGGTTGGTTTTTGGAACACCCTGTATACAGGGCTTTCCACTTAAAACTCCGCACTTCAATATCTCGGAAACGAATAGGAATATTTGATTTCTGTAAAAAGTAGTCGATGTATGGGGTCGAGGAGTTATTTTTCACAGTTAAAAAAATTCGACGCCTACCAAGAGTAAAGCGTCGCGACGCATCGAAAATATTAATCGATTGCAGGGACTTTGAAATTACGCGCATGCTAAAGTTCATGTTATTTATGAACTTTTTTGTTATTCAGTCGAACTCATTTATTCTACTTAGTTTTGAGATATACAGTGTGTCCAAGATAAGTATGTCTATCATGGGGATCTTGAAAACTGTGAAAGATACAAGGTCGGTTAAATGGAGGCAAAGTTGCGTATTTCGATGCTGAACAAAATGCCGTTCTAAAAGCCAAGAAATTCCGACTAAGTCCGAAATTATCCGAAAAAAACCGAAATTTTTCAAAATTGTTTTCATTTTTTTCTGACCACATTTGAAGAGATATTTTGAAATGAATGAGACTTCTCCATTGCCACTTTTTGCCCTTTACAAGAAAGCGTTATTTAATTGAAGAACCGACGTTTCGTCTATGAGCAGCCATCATCAACTTTGTTTTTATAAATACGGTCCTGGATTTTTATGACGGATTTTGAGGGCCTCTTATGTTCCTATACCAACAATGTATCGCAATTATTCAAAAAAATTATGTTGATGGATTTTTCCATAAGAACTCATGTGTTAGAGAGAGACAAAAAATACATTTTTAAAAGGATTAAAAACAACCATTTCTTTTTCAATTAGTGCGATACCTCCTTGGTTTAGGAACATAAAAGGCTCTTAAAATCCGTAATAAAAAATTCAGGACCGTATTTAAAAAAACAAAGTTGATGATGGCTGCTCATAGATGAAACGTCGGTTCTTCAATTTGATAACGCTATCTTGTAAAGGGCAAAAAGTGACTATGAAAAAGTTCCATTCATTTCAAAATAGCTCTTCAAATGTGGTCAGAAAAAAATGAAAACAATTTTGAAAAATTTCGGTTTTTTTCGGATAATTTTGGACCAAGTCGGAATTTCTTGGCTTCTAAAACGGCATTTTGTCAACCATCACAATACGCAACTTTGCCTTCATTCAACCGACCTTATATGTCTCACGGTTTTCAAGATCTTGGACACCCTCAATATCTCAAAACTGAGTAGAGAAAATGAGTTCGACTGAATTACAAAAAAGATTATAAATAACTCGTACTTTAGCATGCGCGTAATTTCAAAGTCCCTTCAATCGATTAATATTTTCGATGCGTCGCGACGCTTTACTCTTGGTAGGCGTCGAATTTTTTTAACTGTGAAAAATAACTACTCGACCCCATACATTGACTACTTTTTACAGAAGTCAAATATTCCTATTCGTTTCCGAGATATTGACGTGCGGAGTTTTAAGTGAAAAACCCTGTATAGGTACCGTACGATATTACAAAAAACTTTGAAGAAACCATACCCACAACAATCAAAACCCAATATTTGTCAAGCTAAGAATTCATCCAGAAGCCACATATTTTCATTCAAATAAGTTCTCCATGTTAACCGCAACCAAATCCCCAAGCGCCCTCATCAAACTCATATAACCTCCAAAGAACACCCAGTTCTGAAACTCTACACAAACTTGCATGCAAATGAGAACCACGCTCTAATCATTCTTTAATTAGATCAGACAGTTCATTAGTTCTCCATTTGACATTGGCTCGTTTGCTGTACGGAACGAGTTTATACAAACTTAATGCAAGAACACTAACTTGAATTAAAGTTTGGTCAGAGCTCCGTTAGTGGTCATAATCTCTGGTGTTGCTTCAAGGGTTGCTAGTCCTGCGTGGTACAACTATAATAGTGTTCAGCAAGTTTGTTAAACTTATTACAGCTTGTATTATGAACGTTCCATCATACTTCAATGGGTCCTTGGAAGTTTGGCAGGAAGCTTATGAATGATGGTGTTTTGAGGAATATAGTCTGTGAGGTTTATCGTTGGAATCCCAATCTTTATATGGAATAGACAAATGAAGTGTGTCCCTATTTTCACATAATTCTGGCCCAATTTCGCTAATCTTGTATTTCAACTGTGGTCAATATGTCTATCCTATTAGTAATCTTTTAAAATAGAAAAACGGCTGATCGTAACCCCCCGAGTTGTGAAAATCAAATGTTGCTTTATTTCAATATTGTAGTAGGTACTTCTCCATGGAACAAGTATCATGAAAAAATACTTTTCATCAATCACCGAGTGTTATCTTACGTCCAAAATGAAAAGGCTTTGAAATAAAAAACGGCTGATCGTATCCTCTCAAGTTGTGAAAATTGCTTTTTTCGATGTTTGCTTTTCTTCAATATCGCAGTGTTTCTCTATTGATCACAAGTTGAGTGTGATTTTGAGTCTAAAATTAAAAATGCATCAGAATGAAAAATGGCTTATCGTATTCTCCCGAATTGTGAAAATTCAATGTCGATGATTTTTGACTGCCTTCAATATCGCAGTACTCTTCTGTTGATCACAAATTGTTGAGTACGTATGTATTAATCATCAAGTGAGAATTGAATGTCTTTTCATCTGTAATAATTCAATTTTGTTGATTTCAATATTGAAGTACTTCTCTATGGATGACGTATTGTCCAAAAATACTCCTTTTCATCATCGAGTATGGATTTCTATTTAAAACTGGAAAGACATTTAAAAGAAAAACGACTGATTATATCTTGAGTTGTAAAAATTCGATCCTCAATATCGCAGTGATCCTCTATTGATTACAAGCTGATAAAACATTTCTCTTCATCCATCATTGAGTGTGATTTTGAGTCTAGAATTGAAAATGATCAGAATAAGAAACGGCTGAATTGTGAAAATTCAATATTGCTTTGGATCACGTTTTGTCAAAAAAATACTCTCTATTCTTCACCAAGTGTGACCTTTCCATCCAAAATTAAAAAAGGATCGAAAAGAGAGACGACTGATCATATCCTCTCAAGTTGTTGAAAATCGAATCTCCTGATTTTTGCAGTTGTGAAAATTCAATTTTGCTGATTTCAATATTGCAGCACTTCTCTATGGATTACGTATTGGCAAAAAAAACTCTCCATTCATAATCAAGTGTGATCCTACGCCCAAAATCGAAAACAGCTGATCGTATCCTTCGAAGTTGTGGGGATTAAATTTTTTCGACTCTTGCTCTTCTTTGATATTGCAGTAGTTCTTTTTTTATCACAAGTTGTTGAAGAATAATCATTCATTTATCATTTGGTGAGATTTTGGGTCTAGAATTGAAAATTAATAAAATTAGAAACGGCTGATCATATTCTTTCAATATTGCAGTATTTCTCTATGAATTACGTTTTGTCATCACCAAGTGTGATCTCACATCAAAAATCAAAAAAACAATGAAATGACAAACGACTGATCGTATCAAAAACGGCTGATCGTATCCTCCAAAGTTGTGGGGATTTTTTTTTTGATTTTTTTTTTATATTGCAGTAATTACTATAGATCACAAGTTTTTGGAATATGATGCGCATTCATTATTGTACTTCTCTATGAATAACGTTTTGTCAAAGAAATACTCCCCATCCATCACCAAGTGTGATCCAACGTCCAAAATCAAATGAAATTAGAAACGGCTGATCGTATCTTCCAAAGTTGTGAAGTTTTTTTTTCATTTTTGCTTTTTAATTATATTGCAGTTATTCTTTATAGATCACAAGTTGTTGAAAAATAATTCATTATTTATCATTGGGTGTGATTTCGAGTCTAAAATTGAAAATGAATAAAATAAGAAACGACTGATCGTATTCAATTTAATTGATTTTAATATCGCCGTACGTCTCTATTATGTTTTGTCGAAGAAATACTCTTGTGATCTCAATACTCAAGTGTGATCTTACGTCCAAATTCAAAAAGGCATTGAGATAAACGACTGATCGTATCTTTTCAAGTTGTTGTTATTCGATTCTGTTTTTGCTTCTTTTAAATATTGCGTGAAATAACTCTTCATTCATCATTTTCAGTTGTGAATTTTGCTGATGTTACCCCCAAAATTAAAAAGGCAATAAAATGATAAACGACAGATCGTATCCTCTTGAGTTGTGATTTTTTTGGATTTTTGATTTTCTTGAAGATTGCAGTGATTCTTCACTGATCACAGGTTGTTAAAGAATATTTCTTCATTTATCATTGAGTGTGATTTCAGGTCTTGAATTGAAAATGACCAAAATAAAAATCGACTGATAGTATTCTTTCAAATTGTGAAAATTTACTTTTATTGATACGCAGTACTTCTCCATGAAATATGTTTTGTCAAAGAAATTCTCTCAATGCATCACCAAGTGTGATCTCACGTCCAAAATCAAAAAGGCTTTGAAATCAAAAACGGCTGATCGTATCCTCTTAAGTTTTGAAGATTCAATTTTTTTGATTTTTTCTCTTTTCTTATATTGCAGTAATTCCTTATGGATCATAATTTCTTGAAAAATAATTTTTTCATTCATCATTGAGTGTGATTTTGAGTCTAATATTGAAAATAGATAAAATAAAAAACGGCTGATCGTATTCTTTCAAATTGTGAAAATTCAATTTGATTGATTTCAATATCGCACTACTCCTCTATGAATCATGTGTTGTCAAAGAAATACTCTCAGTGCATCTCTCAAGATCTTACGTCCAAATTCAAAAAGGCATTGAGATGAAAAACGACTGATCTGAAGTTGTGATTTTTTTTTTCCAATTTTTGCCCTTCTTCAATATTGCAATTGTTCTTTATTGATCACAAATTGTTGAAAAATAATTGTTCATTCATTATTGGGTGGGATTTTGAATCTCACTGAAAATTTATGAATAGAATAAGAAATGGCTGATCATATTCTTTTAAATTGTGAAAATTAAATTTTGTTGATTTCAATAGTGCAGTACTTCTCCATGGATAACGTTTTGTCAAAGAGATACTCCTCACCCATCACCAAGTGTGATCTTACGTCCAAAATCAAAAAAGGATTGAAATGAAAAACGGATCGTATTCTCTCAAGTCGTTGTTAACACTCGATTTTCTTGATGCCTGCTTTTTTTATATCGCGTAAAATAACTTCTCATTTATCATTTTTGGTGTTGAATTTTGCTGATTTCAATATTGAGTACTTTTCTATGGATCACGTGTTGCCAAAAAAAACTCTCCATTCATAACCAAGTGTAATCTTACGCCCAAAATTGAAAATATTCATGCATCATTGACTTGTATTTCGAATCTAAAATGTCTTTTCAATCGTGAAAATTCAATTTTGTTGCTTTCAATATCGCTGTAGGTACTTCTCTATGGATCACGTTTTGTCAAAAAACACTTTGCATTTTTGTCACCTACTGTGATCTTTGGTTCAAATGTATGTATGTGTTACAGTAAATGTTAGAAATTCAGTGAAAGCTAGCTTTTACTAGTTGATGCTAGCAATTACTTGATCCGTTGGGAAATGTTGAATTTTGAAAAATATTGTACACTTTTACTAGTGAATGTTGGAGAAACTTTATCAAATCAACTTTTACTGAAAGCAGTTAGGAAAAGTACTTTTTAAGACTTATTTTCGCCTTTTAACTAACCCAAGGTGCACGAGGCACTAAATTATGCCAAACCCAACTCGGACCAAAAAGGATATCTATAATTACGATAATAATTTTCAGTGTAGCAGCTTCCACTAGAGAAGTTACGTGAATGCTAACAATAATTACTAGTAAAAGTATGATGAAGTCGATCGAATTCAACTTTCAATAGCTAAATGTTTCCAAATAACAGTTAGCTTTTACTGATTACCAGGTTTTACTGTGACATATGCATTGAAATGAAAAACGGCTGATCGTATCCTCTCAAGTTGTGAAAATAAGTTATTTTTTCAATCTTTGTTTTTTTTTTATATCACAGTGATCCTCTATTGATAACATTTTTTTAGTGCGTTGTTTTTTTTAATATTTTGAATATCATTTATTGTATTTTTATTTGGTTGGTCGATATATTTGTCATAACACTACAGCTTGACTTTTTTTCCTTGGTAGCTGAAGTGGAACTAAATTGGACTCTGATTATTTTTTATTTACTTGATTGACGAGCAAAGAACGGACTAAAGCGGTGCTCTGTTCTGGATTGAAAAAAACACAGTGAATGAAAAACGTTTGACAATAAAAACGTGAAACGATGTTACTGAAAATGATCCTTTTCTGCAATGTGTTCTGTTCCTTGATTCCTACGGTGATTAAATGAACATCTTAAATAAGGAAAAGGAATCTAAATCCAATTCAACAAGTTTTCCCACACATGACAATACGCTAGCTTTAGAAAAACGCCTTGCTCTTCTCGATAACATTTGCGAATAATTTAAAAATGTCGTTTCTATTGGGACACCCTTTACAAAAATTATGAAGTTTCAACACGTGTTGTCGGGGATTATAATTTAAAATTAGTCAGCTTGCCTTGGATATAGTACGAGAAGATCAGTTTGCCTTCATCCATGCCTCTAGTATATCACATGTCAAACTAAAACTACTTGCCTCTAAACTTATAACAAAGTTTTGTATTTCACTGTAGCCTTGGGATATCATCAGTCACGTCATCCGTTAATGCCTACTTCACAAACACGTGTCAAATAACTTACCATTATGGGATAAGAAGCGGTCCCTTATTAGACTTAGCGCGCCAGTCGAGTATGATTAATATACGAGCTGATTTTCAGAAGCGGAATGTTTTGATGTTGGACACATATGTCAGGACTCTGATGGCCCACTGATTATCCCATTAAAATTTAATCAGCAACTACAATTTGCGTATAATCTACTGTTTCCAATTTACGCCCATTGTGTCGGTTGGCCCGATATGAATCGCCTGCAATTTCATCATATTCTCCTGAATTATGGAAAACAAAACAAAAGTTGTGTGGGGTAATTAGCGGCATTGAAATGAAACGGTTTTGGGATTTTGCATGTATTGTTTGGTGGAATATGGTCGACATTACATGACTTTAATGAACAGTTGTTCATGATTTATGTTAAATCACCACTGATATTTATGAACATTTATTCTAACATCTAGGATGGATACTGCATTGGTACATGTACATCTTTCCATCACTCCTTTGAGGCTGCGCAGTTTGTAAAAACCCGTTAACTAAAAGTTTCGTACGAGACTACGTAGGCCTGAATTCTGGAAAACAGCTTGAGTTTTTCCACAAGCATATTCTAGAACAAACCCTTCTGCCACGACTCTTGTACGCCCCAAAACCACGCGGTTACCTAAAATTTTTCATTTTTTTTCATCATCCAAAGTGCCATTGGCTATGAAAAATCTCGAATGCATGGTGCTGTGAGGAGTGACCTTGGGAGTGTAGATGCTTGATAAATGCTCTTCGACAAGATCTCAGTGCGCTTTTTCAAAACCTCCGCTCTTATTTTCTGTACTTTCTTCATTACCAAGAGCGCAGGCAGTTTTTGAGAATTTTTTGACTAATAGTCCTGTACGAGACTCCCCAGATCCAGATTTTTAAAAATGTCTTGAGTTCCTCCTAAACATATCGCCTCCACATTATTCAAGAATGCCTCACTAGAACCTCCCCATTTAACACCTAACATTTTTTCTAATGTTTTTCAAGATTCTAGTGCGTGGATAATCGCAAACTTTTACAATATTTTTTTCATTTGTTTTCTGACCTAGTATCTCTCATCAGTAACCAGAGCTGTTGATGAAAGATAGAATAAAAAAACGGCTGATCGCACCCCCCTAAGTTGTGAAAATAAAATTTTAGTTATTTCAATATTGCAGTACTCATTAATGAATCACGTTTTGTTAAAAAAATACTCTCCATTCACCAAGTGTGATAGTACGTCCAAAATTGAAAAAAATCATGGAATGAAAAACGGCTGATCGTATCCTCTCAAGTTGTGAAAAATCGATTTTTGTTGCGTTTTTTCAATGTTGCAGTAATTCTTCAAGGATCACAAGTTTATGTAAAATGACTCTTCATTCATCATTGAGTGTGATTTTTAGTCTTAAATTGAAAATGCATCAGAATGATGAACGGCCGATCATATTCTCTTAAATTGTGAAAATTAAAATAAGTTGATTTTTGCCTTTGATATTGCTGTACTCGTCTCTTGATCTTAAATTGTCAAGAAAACACCATTGGCCCATCATCGACCAAGATTTCAAATCTAAAATGTCGTTTCAGTTGTGAAAATTCTATTTTGTTGATTCCACGATGCTGTGAGGAGTAACCTTGGAAGTCTAGATGCCAGATAATCGCACTCTCTTTGACAAGATCCAAGTGCGCTCCATCATAACCTCTGTTAATTTTTTCATTGTCAAGAGTGGAGGTGGTTTTTGTGAATTTCTTGACTGATAGTTGTGTTTAAAATTCAATAGATTTTTCGAAAATTTCCTGAGTTTTCCCCAAACATATCGCTTTATCATGATTCCAGTATGCCTCAATAAAACCACAACTTCAATTTTTTTGATTGTTCAGTGACGTCAATTCTTGAAAACTTTAGTGAGGAGTGACTTTCCGGAGAGATGCTTGATTCTGCAGAAGCCCCCAAAATAATCATCTCTGACAAGGTTCTGGTGCGTGGATAATCGCAAACTTTTACATTATTCCCAACACTTGTTTTTTGACCTAGTTTCTCATATCAGTAACTAGAGCTGCTGATGAAAGATAAAATAAAATAACGGCTGATCGTACCCCCCTAGGTTGTGAAAATAAAATTTTGTTGATTTCAATATTGCAGTACTTATCTATGAATCACGTATTGTCAAATAATACTCTTCATTCATCACCAAGTTTGATATTACGTCCAAAATTGAAAAAATCATGAAATGGAAAACGGCTGATCATATCCTCTCAAGTTGTGAGGAATCGATTTTTTGATGTATGCTTTTTTCCAATATTGCAGTATTCATTGATCACAAGCTGTTAAAAAATAATTCTTCATCTACCATTGAGTCTGATTTTTGAGTCTTAAATTAAAAATGCATCGGAATGACAAACGGCTGATCATATCCTCCTAAATTGTGAAAATTGAATTAAGTTGATATTGCTTTACTCTTCTATTGATCGTTTAGAAAACACTATACATTTCCATTGACTAAGATTTTGAATCTAAAATGTATTTTCAGTAGTAAAATTCCAATTTTGTTGATTTCACGGTGCTGCGAGGAGTGACCTTGGAAGTCTATATGCTAGATAATCGCACTCTCTTTGACAAGATCCAAGTGCGCTCCATCATAACCTCTGTTAATTTTTTCATTGTCAAGAGTGGAGGCAGTTATTGTGAATTTCTTGATTGATAGTTGTATTTAAAATTCAATAGATTTTTGAAAATTTCCTGAGTTTTCCCCAAACATATCGCCTCATCATGATTCCAGTATGCCTCACTAAAACCACAACTTCAATTTTTGTCCAGAGTAACGTCAATTCTTGAAAACTTTAGTGAGGAGTGACTCTCCGGAGAGATGCTTGATTCTGCAGAAGCCCCCAAAATAATCATCTCTGACAAGGTTCTGGTGCGTGGATAATCGCAAACTTCTACATTATTCTCAACACTTGTTTTTTGACCTGGTATCTCATATCTGTAACTAGAGCTGCTGATGAAAGATAAAATAAAAAAACGGCTGATCGTACCCCCCTAAGTTGTGAAAATCAAATCGTGTTGATTTCAATATTGCAGTACTTATCTTTGAATCACATTTTGTCAAAAAATACTTTCCATTGATCACCAAGTGTGATCTTGGTTCCAAAATTTGAAAAAATCATGAAATGAAAAACGGCTGATCATATCCTCTCAAGTTGTGAGGAATCAGATTTCTTGATTTTTGCTTTTCTTCAATATTGCAGTTATTCTTCATAGATCACAAGTTTGTGTGAAATAACTCTTCATTCATCATTGAGTGTGATTTTTAGTCTAAAATTAAAATGATGAGCGGCTGATCATTCTCTCTTGAATTGTGAAAATTAAACCCAGTTGATTGTTGCCTTTATCATGGCAGTTCTCTTCTAATAATAACAAATTGTTGAGAAACACCATCCATTCATCATTGACTAAGATGTTTAATCTGAAATGTCCTTTTAAGAGAAAAAATCTAATTTTGTTGATTTCACGGTGCTGTGAGGAGTGACCTTGGAGGTCTAGATGCTTGATAATTGCACCTTTTTCGACAAGATCTTTGTGCACTCCATCAAAACTAATGTAACCTGTTTTATTGTCAAGAGTGTAGGCGGTTTTTTAGAATTCCTTGACTAATGATTGTGTACGACACTTCCTAAATTCTTGAAAATTTCTTGAGTTCCTCTCAAACATATCGCCCTGACATTAGTATGCCTCACTTAAACCTCCCCGACTTACCGTTGTTTCCAATCTTGTCAGTTTTTGAAAACTTTCGTAAAGAGTGCCTCCGGATGTCTAGATGCTTGACAGTTGCTGCAAAAATGGAAAAATTAAATAAATAATCATCTGTGACAAGATTTCAGTGCGTCTTTCGAAAACCTATTATCTCTTTCAATTTTTTTTTCGTCAAGGGTGAAAGTATTGAATTACTTCTCTATAGATGACGTATTGTCCAAAAATACTCCTTTTCATCATCAAGTATGATCTTCTATTCAAAACTGGAGAGAAAATCAAAAGAAAAATGGCTGATCATATCTTTAGTTGTAAAAATTCGATCTCCAATATCGCAGTGATCCTCTATTGATCACAAGCTGATAAAACATTTCTCCTCATCCATCATTGAGTGTGATTTTGAGTCTAGAATTGAAAATGATCAGAATAGGAAACGGCTGAATTGTGAAAATTCAATATTGCTTTGGATCACGTTATGTCAAAAAAATACTCTCCATTCTTCACCAAGTGTGACCTTTCCATCCAAAATTAAAAAGGGATCGAAAAGAAAGACGACTGATCATATCCTCTCAAGTTGTTGAAATTCGAATCTCCTGATTTTTGCAGTTGTGAAAATTCAATTTTGCTGATTTCAATATTGCAGCACTTCTCTATGGATTATGTATTGCCAAAAAAATTTCTCCATTCATAATCAAGTGTGATTCAATAACCAAAATCAAAAACGGCCGATCGTATCCTTCGAAGTTGTAAAGATTAATTTTTTTCGACTCTTGCTCTTCTTTGATATTGCAGTTGTTCTTTTCTTATCACAAGTTGTTGAAAAATAATCATTCATTTATCATTTGGTGAGATTCTGGGTCTAGAATTGAAAATTAATAAAATTAGAAACGGCTGATCATATTCTTTTGAATTGTGAAAATTCAATTTTATTGATTTCAATATTGCAGTATTTCTCTACGAATTACGTTTTGTCATCACCAAGTGTGATCTCACGTCCAAAATCAAAAAAACAATGAAATGACAAACGACTGATCGTATCAAAAACGGCTGATCGTATCCTCCAAAGTTGTGGAGATTTATTTTTTGATTTTTGTTTTTTTTTATATTGCAGTAATTTCTATAGATTACAAGTTTTTGGAAAATGATGCGAATTCATCATTGTACTTCTCTATGGATGACGTTTTGTCAAAGAAATACTCCCCATCCATCACCAAGTGTGATCTTACGTCCAAAATCAAATGAAATGAGAAACGGCTGATCATATCCTCCAAAGTTGCGAAGATTTTTTAAAAGTTTTGCTCTTCAATTATATTGCAGTTATTCTTTATAGATCACAAGTTGTTGAAAAATAATTCTTTATTCCTCATTGGGTGTGATCTCGAGTCTATTTGAAAATGAATAAAATACGACTGATTGTATTCAATTTAATTGATTTTAATATCGCAGTACGTCTCTATGAATTATGTTTTGTCGAAAAATACTCTTGTGATCTCAATACTCAAGTGTGATCTTACTTCCAAATTCAAAAAGGCATTGAGATAAACGACTGATCGTATCTTTTCAAGTTTTTGTTATTCGATCGTATCCTCTTGAGTTGTGAAGATTTGATTTTTTTTGATTTTTGATTTCAATCAAGATAAATAAAAAGTGTAAAAGGACCTGAACAATTCGAACTATTGACAGAAAAATCAGCAAAAAAGGTAAGAAAAATATTCTTCACCGATTACTGAATACATCAAAATTAGCAAAAAAATCTTGATAAAGAGAAATTTTAGAAAATAAATCACTACACATTTTTTAAAAGATCCTCATCCCCATAGCATATAATGAAACCGCTAGACTAAGCAACTGTTCACTTCCACTGTCTCCCCACTGTTTCCGCCATGAAAATTCTCCACAATATTAAATGCGCAACCCTTGTACTTACACCAGCAACGCGGAACCGTGTCACATTTACGTCTTTGCAAGCAATCAAAACTGAAATTTATTATTTAATTATACGCACAGTTCGTACGTTATTGTTGTGCTTCAACTCTCAATTATTTATCGAAGGAAGCGGACACCATGGCTTGAATCTAAATTGAGTTGTTTAGCTTTCATCAACATTATGCAGCTGAGAGTATGAGTTATACCAGTCCACTTCAAAGTCATTCATCAGACTAAATATTCACTAATTAGTTGAAACTTGAAATTCCCTTGTCCTTGTTGAATGGCGACTGTAGCCTAAACAAACCATGCAATGCTTGTAATTCAATTTCAAACTTCATGGCTATGAAATTTAATTTTAGTCAGCTAAATAGAACTCATACATTTTCAGATCTTGCTCATGCATAGTTTGACCCTTGCTAAGGGATTAGATATCTCACCCTATATCCTAACATCCTTTTGGCGTAAGGAGCTTAACGCACTCTTCTTTCGACTATCACGTCTCTAGAAATTTTTTTTTATGTTTATTACCATGGAGCAATAACTGTTTGACCTACATTATGCTGCTTGGAGTCCATTGAAAATTTTAAACTCCGGAATTGTATCCTCCCATTCAATCAATTTTTTTGAATCAGTGGGTCAGCTTAAACGATACAAGAGACACTCCAATGTAAATACAGCAGGTGGTGGCTGAGTGATCTAAGGCGTCATTCGACAAGTCACTGGACAGGAGAATACGCGATGATCGGGCTCAAATCCCGAGGTGGGCAGAAATTATTTCGGTTCGAGATTTAGTGGTACTCTCATTGGCTAACGTTACCGAGTAGACTGCAGTATTATTAATTACTGAAAGTCAAAAAGTTTAAATAATTAGCATTATTTTATTGGTCCTGCTAGTTCAAATATATAACTAGGTGATGCTCTCCATCATCAACTTAGAACTATAGTTGTCCTGAGGTTGGCGAGAAGGGTGGTTCACCCCCCCACCCATACCAATACCAATACAAAATTGACGCCAATAAAATCTGTCAATCTCAAACCAAGTAGATTCTAACATTCGATAATAAATCTGCGATCAAAAGCAGCCGCAACAAGTTTACCAAAACACAGTTCGCTAGTCGTTGATGATTTGTTTCTCCAATCTATCTTGGAAACTTACCGAATAAACTCATTTCCTAAATTGCTCAGTATTTCTGCACCAACATATTTCTAAATATAAAAGCCAGTCAGCACTAGAAAGTTTCTCAAACTTTCTAAATTATTTTGTGTTAGTTTGTGTGCGGAATGAAAAATGCGGACGCTTCATATTTTGCTTCAATTTATGTTGGATGCAATCTGGTTTATTGAATGAGAGTTTGCAAAGATAATCATGATGAAGTGATTCAGGTGTAAAATTGAAGCATCTTTCATCTTTTTTGTAATCAAGATCTTATTGCGAATTCATTATTAGTTCCGGAATCTATTGAAATCAGTTTGTATCTAAAGCCTTTTGCCTTTTAAAGTTAAACGGATTCTTTCATCAAATTAAAGATATCATTAACAAAAGCCTTTGTTGTTTTTGAACAAGTCACTTCAAAACATGAATCAAACAGACCTTGATGAATATTGAGATTTGCATTAAATTTGATATCTGACTAGAAAAAAAATTCGATCGTCAACCTTGATATGTCCCCCAAAACTTATGCCCGTACTTATAGTCCAGACTTAAGTCGATCTCAGGCTTAAGAAAGTCTTGCCATCACGAAATGCCTACTATAGACAAATCTTGTCCCAATATGTTGATAATTGCGTATGTTATATCTGAAGCGTACTTGAGTCCTACCTTGAAGAATACTTGAAACAAAAATGTGAGGTTATGTTATGATATTATGTCAAAACTATGTGCTTTGCCTCAACCGAATCGTTGGAATATCGAACACAGAAATTTAAGCCTTGTCTGAGCCCTCACTTACACTACACATTCTCGAAGGCAGTAGGATTTTCCAGCCCTTCGGCTAATCAGGTCAGACAGACCGCTCCAGGTCACACAGACCACTACTATCGCCCAATAACATGTGGGCCCCCCTCACAATCACACATCTACTCATTACCCATTATCAACTTTCTCAAAGACCCCAAAAGCACACTTGTCACACTGACATCAATTTATGGCAACACCACAATGTTGCCAAGTGTATGTGTTGAGCTCACTATTAAATAAAACCTCATATTTGTTCTCATGTTTTGGGACCTGTCTAATGCTATACCGAGTGCTTTGATAATGGTAAAAAAGATGGAATATATTTTGGTACAACCTACACGTAAAGTCCACTTTTTAATGCATGCAAAGCAGGTGGAAAGTCGCTAATTTTGGCAGCCGGGCCTAAAAGTACTTTCGCGCACGCGGGCGCAAAAGTAGGTCGCTAAGCAACGGTTCCTTGGATCCCAACGCCTCTGAATCTAATATCCACGTGACAGTCTAGCATACTAAAAGGAACTGATCACGAGACAATGAATCCGCACCACAAAAGAATACGGGAACACACCTATTGTAACCATGATTGACAGTTGTCACCAAACTTGTCAGTTGTCTGACTTGTCAGCAGTGTAGTGCAGTGTATCGATTATTTATTTTTGATTTTCATAATTATTCTTTTTCAAACGATTACAAACTGGTTGTACAAAAAACACTGTTTGCACCACGGACGAAAGATGATTTTGACTCGGCTAATATCTGCCCTTGCTTCGCTCGTGCTGCTACTTTATACCCTCGTCAAAATCATCTACTTTCCGCCCTTGATACAAAATGTACTATTACAATACAATGGTTTAATGTGAACATTTTTCGCGTTATTTTTTGTTTTGTTATGTTTCATTTGTTGTTGTTCTTTACAGTTCAAAAATTGTTTTACTGTTTTAGTGTTGTTGTTTTGTGATGTATGTCAAATCACGTAATACGAACCAAGTCACCGAAAATGAACAAGAAACAAAAACAACACAAAACATCATCAAAAACAACAAGAAATACAACAGAACAACACAAAACGTCAACAACGAACAAAAAACACGAAAACAACACAAAACAACAACAAAAACACTAGATTATCAGATTATGTACAGGGTGTCCCAAATTCGAGCCTCATCATTAGGATGTCAGAAACTAGAAGAGATACGGGGTCGTCTAAATGAAGGCAAAGTTGAACAATTTGGTGCTCATGACGTTTCGTCTTTAAACTGTCATCATCAACTTTGTTTTTCAAAGATGGCCCTGGATTTTTTATCATAGATTTTGAAAGGCTCTTTATGTTCCCTAACCAACAATATATTGCACTTATTCAAAAACTTTATTTTAACGGATTTTCTCCATAAAAATTCATGTGTTAGAGACAGTCAAGACATACAGTGAGGACGTAAATAGTCCCCCCCCCTCTAACTTTTGAACGCATTAATATTTTTGGCTCAAATTTGGAGGTGTTGTTCAGGGTAGGCTTTACTAAGTTTTGACCTCCAAAAAAAAATTTCAAATGTCAAACTGACAGCTGGGCACCATTTTGAAACAAATTATTAAATGGAAAAGGGGGTCATGTGATACCTTATTTGAAAGGTCCTTCCATAATCTTTTCACCTCCAAAGTTTAAAGTCCTTAGCATTTTTCTTAAGGAAATGGCGCCATATCGAAAATAAATTATTTGGGTCAAAATACTATCTCTAATTCTTAAAAGAACTTTATTAACAATGAAAAAACTAACCTATAACATAAGTGATTGTTTCTACAACAGTATTTAATAAAAAATTTCAAAAAAACCTAATACTAAAGATAATATTAAGAACGAAATCATGCAAAATTATTTAATTATTAATTCCTTATGAAAAATAATAAGGACTTCAAACTTTGGGGTGAAAAGAGAATGGAAGGACCTTTCAAATAAAGTATCACATGACCCTCTTTTCCATTAAATTTTTTGTTTCAAAATGGTGCCCAGCTGTCAGTTTGACAGATGAAATTTTTTTTGGAGGTCAAAACTTAGTAAAGCCTACCCTGAAACACACTTCCAAATTTGAGCCAAAAATATTAATGCGTTCAAAAGTTAGAGGGGGGGGACTATTTACGTCCTCACTGTATATTTTTAATAGGAATGAAAACAGACACCTTTTTTTCACAATAACGCATACAACGTTTTTTAGAAACATAAGAGGGCTCTTGGAATCCGTAATAAAAAATTCAGGGCCGTACTTAAAAAAAAAAGTAGATAATGACAGGTTAGAATCCAAATATCCAAATATCATTTTTTGAACTCCCTGAAAATATATCAGGAATCGTCATTGTCCTGAGTACACCCAAAAAAACACATACTTCCATCCCCTCAAGACCCTCTACCAATTGATCAAAACAATAATTTCAAATTCCTTGTATTTTCTCTCGATAGGTTTTTAAAAGCGAGAAACAATTTTTATTATTCACAACAGAATCTGTAATGAACGCCTCATCAAAGCCCTTCGGCCAGGTGAAAATATAGGGTCAATTACATCCGTTAATCAAAGAGACTTTTTGTATCGCACTTTATACATTGTCAAACATTCCCAAAGGACTTTTTGACCCTTACTCAAAAAAGTGGCACATTGTAGATTCATTAATTAGGCTTTTAATGTTTGATTAATTTCTCCGGTATTTCTGTTAAAAGGGTGAAGCGGAATGCGTTTATTTCGTTAGTCAAAAGTTAAATTGTAGATTTTGTATTTTCATTTGCTGACGAAAAAGCTATAATTGACATTATGCGAATGAATCTATCATTTCAGAACGCGAAACTCTTCTCTCAAAAATTTTCTCACATGAAAAACCCATTCCAAGCAGCACATATACGTCACTTGCGAATTTGAACACGCGACAGCTTCAGAGCTCTATATATTATGAGAGTGCTACAATGGTAGGAGAATAATTCAGGATCAGTCACGTCCTTTTCCACAAAATATAGGATTTTAACAGTGTTTCCGCGTGGATTTAGTGCTAGCGGGTTTATTATATTATCCGACTAAAGCGATTTTTGAATTCGAAAAAATTATTATGTTTCATTTTATAAAACTTAACCTCAATAAAGATCGAGATTGTATATGTCTGGGCCCAAAGAGACGAACCTGAGAAATTCCCTGGAGTGTCGGAAAGATTTTTAAAACATTTTTGAAGATATAAGCTCTTGTTGAAAGACTGGCTGTCATACATTCGCAAGTTATGAAACTTTCTGGCGTCGAATACTTTTATATTTCCCTTTTTGCTTTATACAACACACGCCATACAATTCCACTCGCACATACACCCAAATTAGTGGATAATGTACATAGTTCGCATTTGGGATCTAGTTGAAAGGTTGATTTTAATGAGCAACACTGCAATAAATATTTGGATTCATGTACCTGTGATAATTGACGAGGTGAACTTATTTACTCGTGCTTTCTAAGCCCGCAATCTGAAGCAAGCTTTTTCAGTTTTGTGCTAATTAGATAGAATGTTACATGAATTATTTGACTAATTTGAGTTGTTACATAGGGAAATGAGAGGTTTTCTGTTTTGGATGTAGGGTTTTGTGTGAACCTCAAAGGAACTCTTGCCCCCTTGCAAAGCTTCGCAACCAGTTTGCAAAGTTGTGTAATTTCAATCTAAAAAAAATGCCACTTGAAAACTTGGGAAATTTCGAAAATTTTTGGAGATATCCGGCAATTACCAATTTTCTCGAAATACTTTTTTATTTTGTCCTGAATTTATTTAAATTGAAATCCGAGGTGTCAAGCTCTCGCAAACATGATCAACTTTTTCAATTCATTTTTGAAAATAATGATTGCCATTGACTTGAATAGAGAAGCTTCGAGCTCCAAGTTTCAAAAATATAAAGAAAAATAAAACAAAGAAATTAAGAATGACACATCATTATTTTCAAGGATCTAAAAATGAATTGAAAGGATTGGGTTTGTATTCGAAAAAAAAATTGATCATCATCATCATCGATTTCGACCATGCCAACTTGAAGATACAGACAACTTTATTCAAGAAATGTATACATTTTTATGATGAAATTATCAATTTTGTCAAGGAAATTATAGGATGTTTCCAGGAATTACGACTTTTTCAAATAGTTTCATCCACAAATCATCATCGAAAACAAGAAGAAATACAACAAAACAACACACAATGTCATAAAACAACAACAAATACAAAAATCGACAACAATAATTAACAACAAACAAAAAACACGAAAACATCACAAAAATCAACATCAAGAGCAACAACAACAACAACAACAACAACAACAATAACAACAAAGATCAAAAAACACGAAAACAACACAAAACCACAACAAAAACACTAGAACAACAGACTATGTACAGGGTGTCCCAAATTCGAGCCTCATCATTGGGATCTCAGAAACTAGAAAAGATAGGAGGTCGTTTAAATGAAGGCAGAGTTACGCAAGATTATTTACCAACAAATTAAGGAAATCACTATTTTTTTGCAAGAATATTCATGATTGTTTTTCGAATTAAATTTTTTTTCCAGGAATTTTGAAGTTGTTGCGGAATGATAACTTCTGTAAAGAAATTTTGGGGATTTTTCAAATATCGACATTATTGTCAAAACTTCATCACTCCTTCTCACGGATTCCAAAATATTTTCGAAGATTACGAATTTTCTGGAGAAATTGAATTTTTTCGAAAATACTAATGATTATTTATCAAATTCACTAGAAAGAATTGCTATTTTTCGAATTTCCTTTTTTTTTTCAAGAATGTTGTCGTTTTTTCATGAATCACGACCTTATTAAAACAATGTTGTCATTGTTATAATAAAATTATCATCAATTTTGTTAAGAGATTACTGGTATTTTCATGGGAATAATGAATTTTTCAATTTATTCAACAATATAGTTACGAAATTATCACTTCTTTTTAGAAATTCCCAGATATTTCCAAATACTACGACTTTTTTGAGGGATATTTTTATGCAACAATGTCCATGATTATTGATCAAAACCTACCATCTTCCAGAAATGTCGGCTTTTTGGAGGGAATAAGAATTATTTTTGCAAGTTTTCCAACTAAGAGGATGCAAGTCGAATTTTTTCATTTTGATTATCAAGATAGGAGATTAAGCCTATTTTAGTTATTTTTGAGGTTAGGTGTATCAAGTGAGGTGTCAATTTATGTTGAAATTTTCCAACTAAGAGGATGCAAGTCGAATTTTTTCATTTGGATAATCGATATGGGAGATTAAGCCAATTTTTGTTATTTTTGAGGTTAGGTGTATCAAGTGAGGTGTCAATTTATGTTGAAATTTTCCAACCAAGACGATGCAAGAGCATTTTTTTTTTGATTATTGAGTGAGGAGATTAAGCACATTTTTGATAGTTTTGGGATTAGGTGTATCAAATGGGGTGTCAATTTATGTTAAAATTTTCCAAGAGGATGCAAGTCAAATTTTTTCATTTCGATAATCGAGATGGAAGATTAAGGCTATGTTTGTTATTTTTGAGGTTAGGTGTATCAAGTGAGGTGTCAATTTATGTTGAAATTTTCCAACTAAGAGGATGGAAGTCGAATTTTTTCATTTCGATTATCGAGATAGGAGATTAAGCCTATATTAGCTATTTTTGAGGTTAGGTGTATCAAGTGAGGTGTCAATTTATGTTGAAATTTTCCAACTAAGAGGATGCAAGTCGAATTTTTTCATTTGGATCATCAAGATAGGAGATTAAGCCTATTCTTGTTATTTTTTAGATTAGGTGTATCAAGTGAGGTGTCAATTTATGTTGAAATTTTCCAACTAAGAGGATGTGAGTCGAATTTTTTCATTTGGATTATCGAGATGGAAGATTAAGCCTATTTTTGTTATTTTTGAGGTTAAGTGTATCAAGTGAGGTGTCAATTTATGTTGAAATTTTCCAATCAAGACAATGCAAGAGGAATTTTTCATTTTGATTATCGAGATGGGAGATTAAGCCTATTTTTGTTATTTTTGAGGTTAGGTGTCTCAAGTGAGGTGTCAATTTATGTTGGAATTTTCCAACTAAGAGGATGCAAGTCGAATTTTTTCATTTCGATTATCGAGATGGGAGATTAAGCCTATTTTAGTTATTTTTGAGGTTAGGTGTATCAAGTGAGATGTCAATTCATGTTGAAATTTTCCAACTAAGAAGATGCAAGTCGAATTTTTTCATTTCGATTATCGAGATGGGAGATAAAGCCTATTTTTGTTATTTTTGAGGTTAGGTGTATCAAGTGAGGTGTCAATTTGTGTTGAAATTTTCCAACTAAGAGGATGCAAGTCGAATTTTTTCATTTGGATTATCGAAATGAGAGATTAAGCCTATTTTTGTTATTTTTGAGGTTAGGTGTATCAAGTGAGGTGTCAATATATGTTGAAATTTTCCAACTAAGATCATGATTGCTTTCCAAAATCGCTTCTTTTTCTCGGGAATTTTGAAGTTTTTTCCAAAATTTCGTCATTTGGTAAAAAATTTCTGAATGTTTTTGGAAAATTACGATTTTTCAAATAATTTTGACAATATAGTTACGGAAATCATCTACCAAAATTACTATTTTTTCGGAAAGTTCGACTTTTTGAAAAAAATCACTAATTTTTTGCAAGAAAATCCATGATTGCTGAAGATACTCATTTTTTCCAGGAATTTTTTTTTTTTCTGGAATTACGACTAAAATTCAAGAAATTTCGTCAGTTGTTGCGGAATAATTGATTCTCTCTCTTCTCTTGTATAGGAAGGATTACCAGCATGAATAGGGAGGGTTAATCTCTCCTATTTGTAAATCACAATGCAGTGAGGATGGAAGTCCTGCCTCGGTGATCTTTCTTGACGTAATCTTTGGTCCAGTCCGTCAGAACTCACCAGAAAATAATCCAGAGTTTTCTTTTTACTGAACATGGAATGATAAAAACTACATAATATAGGTGAAGAGAATCACCGTATCACGGCTGACATTGGTCTTGATCCTAATTTGTTTCCATGTTGACATAGGGAACGTGATCTTAGCCTCACCCAACTAAGTGGTACTGAGATAAATTCATCTCCGGATCGAGAGCACTTAACCGTCAAAACTCCACTCTGTTTCGTATCGAACTCTGGGATTTGTTTCATCACCGCGTTTTTAATGTCAAAGTGTTTTTTTTATCCCTCATCTTCGAGGGAGTTTTCTTTTCCCACAGAAACCCGCGCCGTTTCCGTCCATTTCTCATTCTATTTTCATTTATTATTCAGTTTTGCGTTTCGGACTGACCGCATTCACCCATCTACGCTATATCCGCTGATTGTGCCAAATTTTATAACTTTAAACGCTTTGAGTTTCCACTAAATATCCGTCGTTAAATGCTTCTCTGTTTGATCATTTCATAAGAGACAATTAACAATAAATGTCTGAATAATGTGCCTCTCTCTTTTCAAATTCCTACGTTAATATGAAATAACAGACCTCAAACATGAAAATATTTCAAATTTTACCTCAACAGACACCTAAGGGAATTTATTATAAACGTTGTACTCATATTGCGGCATTCCGCACCCCACATAGCGCAAACTATGCAAAACCAAACTTCTTTGCGGCGCCCATCGTAATTTATATTTTGTTTCGCCAAGAAACTTGGAATTTGGAAGCGCATAGAAAGTATGTGTTTAAAATTGCTTGAGGACGAAATGAGACGTAGCTGGAATTTGAGTTTGTCATATGCCATTTTCTAGCATGAAATTATTTCTGAATTATTCAAAAAAGGTGAAGTTTTATGGGCTGGCAAGGACCTGCTAAGTCCCGCTTCGTTAAGTTTTCATCAAGCAACTCACATGAGATAACAAAGTAACTTTTCAGTTTGCAACAGGAAAATTATTTAGCAGATTATTTGTGCTGAGTGCATTGATTTGGAAACTCAGTTAACAAGCAGCGTTCAAAAGAATATTGCAGCAATCCAAATTCGTTACAAATGCTTGCATCATTTGAACCCCTTTGCCAATGTAGGTTTTTAATTAAAGAAAAGTGGAGTTTCAATTTGATTTGAATATTGCAGTACTTGTATTGTTACAACTCACTCCGTATCTTCAATTCCAATTTCATGAAATAACTAGTTATATTATCACACCATCTAGTGGGACATGTAGAATGGAGTTCTAAGAAAATACTCTAACTAGATGAAGAAAGCCTGGTCCTCAATGATTAAAGCCTTTTGCGTAATGAAAATTGCCCGGGAATGGTGGACCAATTTGAGAGAGTCGCCTTTTAATTAATTCACTTTGATCAGTGTGACGTTACTCGAGTAACTAATGAGAGTGTGAATGAGTTGTGTGCCGGTGAAATTGTTAACGGGACAGTTCCTGTTGGCTCCAATTGTATGAATAAAAACCTAATTAATCGCTTCAAAGGAAGATTGTTGAAATTTCTAATTATCACCCTATAAATCACCTAAAATAAATAATCGAATCCCTTTCCACTAATCCCATCATGATAGCTTGTTAACAATGGCCATAAAACAGCCTTATAATCTTCCTCGGTGTTTCCCATGTCTGAGGCAGGAGGCAGTACAGAAAGGCGATAACCGCTCAGCGATAAGGGCCATGCCGCCGCAATAATTCAATTAAAAGCAAAGGCGATATCCCGGGAGGTCGATAATATTCCGCTCTCCGGAATCTCAATATCCAGAAATTATATGTACATGTTACGGGTTATTTATATTGTCCCGGGTATATGTCTATGGGGACCCGGTTGAAATTTATATTAATTTCCACTTGAGTTATTGTTCCGGACTAGGATCATGATATATATTGGGAACGGCTGTTGCTGGATTGGTTTGGATGGCGGAGACGGGATGTTTGCAGTTTGACGATGATCTATTTGTCAATATACTTTGTTTGCCAACAAATAACTGGAGGTCCTTGGAATCTCATCATGAAGGTTTTAACTATCTGATGTAAATGGTAATGGTAAAGGTGGGGGGGGCGCAAAGCCCGGCGAGTAGGCCTAGTGGCTATCCCAGCTCAGGAACCCCAACTCTACCATGGATGATGGTAGGAGGTTTCCTCCGCACTCCCTTAGTGGAAGCATAGAGATGATTCGCTCATTCCCAACAAACTCAGGTGTTTGTTGAGCCTGCAATGACCTGTCAGAATGCCAACGATGGTGCTCAGTGCCTTCCTGCTCTTGTTCAGCAATTGGGCCCTCCTTGACCTGTGAGGTTCTAATATCGTTTCTTTGTCCTGCCTGTATAATGAGTCACTGTTCCAGTTCTCAACTGTTCTCTCCCACGCTCATTCGTTGAGAGTGTGTGAGATAAGTTGTTTACTTAAGCCTAGTAATGGTTCCGGTCCGGACAGTCGCGTGGCAGATCCTCGTTTGGCCAGCGTGTCTGCTGTTCACACCCAGCACCTGCAGCGCATCCCTACACTCTTGGACCAGCGGGCAGCTTATCCTTCGTATGGTGATTGCTTTAAGTGCCGCTTGACTGTCAGAGTAGATAACAATGTTATTCTCCAATCCTCTTTTCACTTCGTCTCTAGAGGCAACCTCTAGGATAGCGAATATTTTCACCTGGAAGACTATTGCAAGTCTTCCAAGGGAAAAAGCTTCGGCAGTCTTCCTTTCAGCCCTGAAAGCTCCGACTCCAGTCGAACCCGTGCGTTCAGCCTTGAAGCCATCTGTGAACCAGGCTTTAGTGTTGACAGGCACCTCCATCGGTTTGGTCAGTCACTCTTCCCTCGTTGATACGTGCACTTTATTGCTCCTTTAGAGTCTGGGACGACCATCCGTGGGTGTTAACCTTGCCAATAGAAGCTATAATTCGCATCTCGCATCTCGCATTCTGGTGGGACCAACTTCCATTCCCATGTTCCTCCATGTCTTCTTGACAACCATCCTACTATAGGAGGCCATCGCTTTCCTCTTTACCCAGAGTCCTAGCTCTGGCAGTCCAAGAAGGATGTTCAGTGCTGGCTCTAGGAGTTGTCCTCATGGCGCCTGATGTACCCAAACAAGCCATCCCTTGCAGTCTTATCAGTTGCCGGCCACCAGACCACGGATCCGTATGAGATTCTTGGCCTGATGTCAGCCCTGGTAGAGCCAATGCATCACCTGCGGTCTTAGGCTCCACTGTCTTCCGACCACTCGACGCGGTTGCCACAGTGTGGCTGTCCCTTTTTTTATTGTCCTTTTAACGTGGGATTTCCACTCTAGCCTCCCGTCCAACTCAACCCCGAGATACTTGACCTCCTGCCTGAGTGACAGTGTGGTCCCGTACATCGTGGGTGGCTTGAATTCGCGGATATTTCTTCTGTTGGTGAAGAGAATGAGCTCTGTTTTGGAGGGAGTCACTGACAGCCCCATCTCTCCACACCATGTTTCTTATTTTTTACAAGCAAGCTTCATCCGCTCACAGACGATCCCTGAGTGTTTGCCCCTCACTAGCACCAGTCCATCGTCCGCATACGTCGGAGGGTAAAATCCTTCTGCATCCAACCTTTCCACTACCTAGGAAACCCTACATTTGGTTGTTCACTGATAAAGCGAGTCGCCGTTGGTCGTGAAAGCGGCAGTTTGGGGACGACCTTAATACCAGCACGCTCGTATTAAAAGCCGCACAAATTGTTTTGTTTGTGTGTGACTGTACTTCAATACCTGGGTAGATTATTTATTCGATATTCTTCCCATAAACTAGCGTTCTTTCCTGTGGGAATGTCGATTCGAGGTAGAATCCCACAGCTAAATATGAGATTAAGTTCGAGAGGAAAAAGTGAGAATAATGATGGCACGAGACCATTTTATGTTAGTGGATGATGAAATGTTCATTATCTCTTTGATATTCGTTTATTTTCCTTGTTGTCTGTCGTGTATAAGGTGGTTTAGATTTCCTTTGTCCAACACTTTGGGAGACTACAAAGCCGCCATCTTGGATTATTCATAAGTCACTTTAATGTCAAAACATAGTAAAAATGCTTGTATTTCAGCTCCTTGAATTTGAAGTCTCTTAGTTGAGCCGTTCAAAAAATAAAAGGGGGGGGACATCAAAGAAAAGCACTGTATAAATAATAGTTATATAAATCAATTGTCCAGTTCTAACTAATTTATTCAAAGTCACTATTTATGTACACTCACTATCACACTATTATTTATGTGACGGTCCATTCACCATTTCTAATACAAGATCAAAATTGAACTGTTGTCGATATGGCGGTGGTATTATAAAGTTTCTTTTATTTTGATCAGCGACATTTCATTGGAAATTAAGCGATTTTGAAGGTATGTCTAGTTTATAGTATTCGAAAAGCTCTATCTTTTAATAACAAAAATATAGATTATCTTTGCCTTCTATGATTAAAAGAAGAGACGCAAACATGGTTGCAGTTATCAGGCATTTTTTAAATTCAAAAAAGAAGAGCGGTTTTGAATTTGATATTTTCAAAAACCCCTTTAATGATAATTTTGTGATGAAATGTTATACAAAAAGTCAATTCAATTTTTTTAACAATCCTGAATTAATAATTCTAGCAGACATTTTGCAAAGACCTTCTCTTGTCTTTCGGGGAATGACACACTAGACTCTAGTTAAAAATTATAAAAAAATAAATTTTAAATAGTATTATCCATATGATGAGAGTGATTTCATTTAATGAATTTTCAAAAGGAAAAATCACCAATACTGATTCGTAGAGTTTTCGTTACTCCAGCTAATACGGGGGATTTTCAAAAAGGGATCAAACATATTCGTTTGGCGAATTGTTCGCCTCATTGATCACGTTAACCTCTACCCCAGGTGAGTATCCTTCGCCAAAACCCCCAGTATAATACAATCGACTTGCGAGAATGCAGCTGGACACTACTAGAATATTTCACGGTGGTAACAAATCCCGCGTTGTAGGACAAATACCGCCAATTTTAGATCCAAGGCCATATTTTCATCATTTACAATTATTTTTGAAAGATTTTTAATAATTTTGAGTTGATCAAAACTCCTTTCCTCAGCAGCTTTTTCATAAAATCTCCTCTTGGCTGAATGGTTTCATCTAAGTTGTCTCCCCTCAACTTTCTACTGATTTGGTTTCTTTGAGAATATTGAGTATTAAAAAATCACTCCATAATATAAAATTGATTCAAGTTTTTTTATAAAATCAATACTTTTAACGTGACAAGGTTTGAAGCTTGGAAAAAATATTGCGTTCACATTTCTCTTTCCCGGGACATTACGTTTGTTTTTCCCAAATATCTTCGACATTATTGAGTTTAACAAAAAACACTTTATTACTGAAAAAAAAGGAATTCAAATCAATCAGACTACACCCTACTCAGTTCCATTAGTCACTTTAAAACAAGGCTAAACATGAGATATGTATTCCCCAACCCAATCCATTACTTCCGCCTACTCCCTGGGTTCAAACTCACCACAGCGTCACCTAAAATGATACCATTTCCCCATTTCCCTTTCCTTTCTATTATCGTATCTCCATTTCTCCCACTGATATTTGATACAAAATATCATGCATGATGTGTACCTCAGCAATATCCATTTTCCATTTTCCTAAGCGTGGGGAAAAGGATAATCAAATATCGTATCTTTTTGTACTCTATTCGAGCGCGGCTTTCAACAAATAAAATTCTTGTTACAGATGGCACACAACATGTCAATATGAAATTTTCTTTGATGCAAATGAATTGTATCGTCTATCGCACAAACTTCAACGTCTCGAATATTACCTACATTGCATTGGAAATATATATAAACTATATATAAACAAATAGATCTCATGATTTGTGCAATTGACTTCACATAACAACATTCCAGATTTTAAATACCGCTAAGTGATCACTACATCGGCGATGAGTGCCGTTGAATTATGTGCTGGTTATGAGTTTACTGTGTCAATGAAAATAAAAGTGAATTATAACCAAATTATACTGTTATTACAAACTTAAATTCACATCAGAGGGTGATTAATGAATGATGGTCTTGATGTCGCCGTGACGTCAGCAGGCTAGTCCAGGTTGATGCGATACGATACGTTCAAATTGTCCTGATAACGTGATGGTTTGTCGGAAGTGGGGATCCAAAAACAAAGCAAGATTATGAAAACTCCAACAATATCACCATCACCAGAGATTTTTAATAAATTAAGGGGCAATCCAGAACTAGAACCAGCCAAACTATTAAGTCTTCAATGTTTAAGCATCGCCCTTCCAATTCATCAATCCCGGGCAAGCGGAGCACTTGTGGAACAAATTGAAAATTCTGGTAAAAGCTCCTAAAAGCTTTTTAATATATTGACTCTACAGGAAACACTTCAGATGTGTTAGCCTCGGTCTCAGTACAGACTTTTTTAGCATAAATGTGTAGCGGTCGTATTCAATGCTTTGAGGAACTTTGTTAACGATCATGCTTTTTATTCGACTCAAAGGAATATAGTTACTGCTGTGAGGAGCACTAAAATTTTGTTTGAAATGCATCAACTGCTCCCGCATGACCCCTTTTATCGTGCTCTTTCTGCTTCACGTGCAATTGTAAATGGATTATAGTCCGTATTGATCTCGTCATTTGAAAAACGGCTTATGTTGCGCGTATGGCTTTTTGATATATTGACTGTTGCCAAATGTACTTTATTCATGTAAATATAAGATAAACAACCTTGTTCAAATACAAATTTCCAAGTAAAAGCCTCATGTGAACGGAAGGGACAAACCCTACCGCTAAAATTGTGTGTCATTCCAGTTTATAAAACAAATATCAAGTCTCTGGAGTATGTCAGACTCAGTTGTGGATTAAAACACACATCAAAATTTGCGAAGGGTAGTTGAATAATTACTCTCATAGGATGAATATTATTTCATTTGGCATTTGCTATGATTTATTGACAAAAGAGTCTCTTTTCGAGACCTTCGTTAGAACAAATGTGAGTTAGTGAATTCGAGTAAATAATAGTTTCGTTGGGTCCAGTGCTGACTATAATTTTATTCTATAGAGAAATATAAAACAATAATAAGAGGCTGCAATCTTTTGTTAATAAATTGCCAATGCCAATGGACATTTTTCACAATAGCAGAGGAGATGACCAGCAGATTCTTCACTATATTGCAAAACATCAGTATCATCAGTAGCTTCTCGTGGTGAAAGAAATGACGATTTGGGGACCCAATATAATTCAAAATAACCCAACCTGAAAAAAAAAATTCAAGTTTCAAAGAAGTACACTTCGGCATGGCTTTTTTCAGGTATAAAAAATGTGAGCAATAAAACGTGCAACCTTGTCTGCCTCTGATGAGCTAAATAAGGTAATGTGTTCCTAGACCTCTATACTAACAGGACCTCAGTAGTTTAGTTTTCATTAAATTATATTGAGTTAAAGTTAATTGAGAAAACCGATTTTTAGCAGCATCCTTCGGGAGGCAAGATCAACGATTGACTTGCAATAATGATTAATACACTACAAGAGAATAAAAAAAAAGCTATGAATAAGAAAAGTTATGTAAAAATTGAATAAAAGCAAAGGTTGCGCACGGTAGAATTCTTTAATTGATTGATCAGAAAAAAATCTATGATCATAAAGTCGAAAATTAAAAATTCATCAAAATAAAAACGGCTGATCGTATGCTCTTGAATTGTGAAAATTAGATTTTGTTGATTTTTCACCCGTTTCAACATTCTAGTACTCTATCAATCACAAATTGTCGAGAAAATACTCTTTATTGAACATCGAGTGTGATTTTTGAGTACAAAATTTGAAAAGCATATAAATGAAAAACGGCTGATCGTATCCCCTCAAGTTGTGAAAAATTAAATTTATTTTGACTTTTGCTCTTTTTTGAGTCATTTGCGAAAGAAAATGTCGAACCTATCATCTCTTCTGTTGTTCTACCTGTATCCAGGAGATTTCCCACATTTTCTGGGACACTTTCACCAGAGAATTTGAAGGTTTTCCACTTTTCTTTTGACAATGATCTCCAAATTCCGCCCGCCATTCACACGTCCCTGTTTGCCGCACCTGTCAATTACTTCCGAATCGTTGCCGCAGTTTCCTGATCTTGTTACCGATCAACGTATCGTTCCTGGCAGCTTTATATTTCATAACGTGGATTTGAATCCAAATGATTGATGGCTTGAGCTAAACAATAAAAAAATCATCTTTGCCATTTCATAAAATATGAATCCAAAGATCAATTCTTACAAACTGCATCTAATCAAATTACATCTCAACTTAAATAAGAAGCTCGTGATAAGTCAAGGACAAAACTCTCTACGTCAAACAGAGCCAATCTTCAAGTTAAACACGAATCAACCAAAACTTCTTCGCAGTAAAATCTTAATATTTATCTTCGTTGTTTGAGTTTGGGTGCCCGCAGAATAGTTGGGATTCAGTTCCGACCGGGACAGAGATCTATAACGGTATAAATTCAATGGGGATGGAAAGCTCGTCTCATAGAAAAATATGAACTGATGTGTGTGATTACTTTTCTTTTTCTGTGTACTTTGTATGATGTTTTATTTGATCGGTTAGACAGATGGAAGAGATTGTCTGTAGTATTCAAACAGGTGCTCTGACTTCATATCTAACGTAGTGTATCGCAATCACTGGCAAGATCGCATGATGTCTGCGATATTGATGATTATTTCTGCATAAAGTTTCGAAGATATGACATTTTAATAATAAAACCTTTTATACATTAATATCGATTCATATTTCACGTTCGATATCGCCAAGTTGATCATCGACGTGGTTTATGAAATGAGTTTTGACTTGCGATATGCTACGTTAGTTATGAATAAGCGACGCTAACTACTGAATTCAGTAGCATTCCAGAGATTTCGCAAAATACTTCAAATCTCTTTATTTGATATTATTAAATGTTTTAATGAGAATCTCCGAAAAGCCGTTGAGGACAAATATTTCACAAATGCGAACAATTTGGATATTAAGTTGAGCGAATCTCAGTCAGTTAAGCTGACGAAAAACCTCTGGCAATAAATTAATTTATGATTACTCTTTGCAATAACCCTTGAATGCCTCATCCATGACGTTCCATGAATGATTATGATGATTTATTCCTGAGATTGTGAACTGTAGAATATGATGTCTGATATGACGACGCCCCTATATATCATTGAGTCAATCTCTTACCATCATAGGATAGGAGTATGTTCTCCACCGCTTTGATCGTAGGAGGGGTCACACTACTCCCTTTCACTCTTCTTCAACCAATAGTGAGGGGGACCAGGAGGTGAGGGGGCTTACACTACTCACGGAGATAGGACGAGTAATGTCAATGCCAACCACTGTATCTTATTCTTGCTGGACGTGACTATTCATGGCAACAAGACTGCTTGCTCAGCGTGACCCTGAATCTGGGTCATGCGTCGGATTTTATCAGTGAAAAATTGACTGGTTTTTCGTCACAATGTTTCCTTATTCCGAAATATAAAACTACACTTGAACTGCAAGAATCTATTTTAGTCTATAACATTGAGCACAGCACAATAAATCAGCATTTACCACTAAATTTCCCATCCTTTCAGCCATATCTTTATTGCGTTGCATACGCAAAAAGATAAAGATGCTATCCAGGCTCTTTCAAGGAAATAAACACCGATCCAGACCCTGGCTCGTCATTCATCACTGTGGCGAACAATTAGTGTCTTGGGAGACTCTCTTATTTTTCAGGTTTGATAGCGAAGATTAATTATTGTCCTTCATTCCATTAATCTCCAAAAATTCATTATTGTGGTTGTGATCTGTTTATTGGGTCTAAAAGCACTTCTAATGGCGGTTGATTGACCTTTCAGAGTTACATTGCAATGATGTAATAACACAAAATAGTTGATTTAATATTCTGAATAATTCAGCTCTTTATTACACATTCATAACTTGAAGCAGTCTGTGAATTTATTATTACCTCATAACGTCGTCGGCTTAGGCGAAAAATTCCTGAGTTGATTAAATTTTTATTGGCATCAAAATTCTCTGGTCGTACAACATCGCTCCATATTATTTATTAATAAACTCATATGATTCAAATTTATTAATCAAGCTAAGCTTCATTTTCTTAATCATTAGAAAATAAATAATAATGATTGGAAAGAGCACGAAGTGGAAACCGGAAAAGTTAAATAGAAATTAAGACATTTTCTTGGCAGCTTGATATTCATATTTAACTTTTCTATTCAAGTTTTACGTGCATAGGACAACTTTGATGAAGTTTTTGGTGAAATTATTCTGTGCAATTTCAGAGAGTGACAGAATAATCCGGGCGGATGGTGTATTTTGCTTAATCCGATTACAAAGAAATTTTTCTTTAGCTTAATTATTTTTATATACTGCTGACGCTTAGATATTTAGTCTTGAAAGTCTTTCAAAAAAGTCTGTCGATTAGAAACTTTTTTTTATTAATAGATTTTTGTCACCAGAGAATACTGTTAATTTTTTTAAGGATTTGGGGATATATTTGATGTTTTTTTCATTTTTGATTTTTTTTTTTTTCATATTTCATTGTCTCTACATTCTGTGTCACATTTCTATTATTGTCTATTTTATAATTGTTTTCAATTTTACTCTGATTATTCATTTGTTTTTCGACTATGAACTTATTTTTTTATATTATTATACATAATATAGTAGATTTTGTAGCATTATTCATAATAAAGATATTGATATATTATTATTTTTTCTTCTTTTGGGATTTATAACCCTTTTATTGACTTTATACTCTCTTGTTCTTTCTTTTTTTTATCATACATACTTTTTTTTATTAATATTTCAATGGCTTTTTTAGTTGTTTAACTCACTTTATGAAACATTTTTATTATATTTTTTAAGTTTTAAGTTTTTGCCACTCTTTCTCAAATCTCCATTGTTTTGATGGTTTTGAGACTACTTTTTTTTAAATGTTCTTCTACCTACCACCAACATCGGTATCAGAAAACTGGTTCTATAGCAACTGCCAAACAACTTTCGATCTACGTCATAATTGCCACCAAACAGGTTGTTATGAAGTTTGCTGGTGGCCAAATTTGGTCACCAGCAAATCACATAATAACTCGCTTGGTGGCAATTATGACGTGAATCGAAAGTTATTTGGCATTTGCTTATCTTTTGTTTCTTTGCTTTCAAGCTACTCTGCTTCTCTTTATTTGGTTCTCTCTTCTCTATTTGTTTGTTCCATTGTACCTTTGTTTCTCCGTCTGTTTGCATCTTCGTTGATTATCTTCTTTCAAAGGTCTTTCTTCTATGTTCCTCCAAATTTTTGTTGGTTGGCTTTTTTCAAGGCTTCTTCTTTTGTTTGATGTTTTCTTCTTTCGTCTTTTTTAGTTTGCGTCTTTTTGTCGTTTCTGATTCTTTCATCTATATTTGTCTCATTTCCCCTTTCTTTCTCATTTAATTTGGTTCTGTTCTACTTTTAGTTGTCAGCTTCATCAATTGCCTGTTTGGTGTTTTGCTGCTTGTTTGTTTTTCTTTTCTTCATTTTTCACTCTGCTTTTTTGTTGCTTCACCACGAGACTCCTTCTTCTCCAGTTCGTTTTTTAGTCTTTTTCCACCTTTTTGGCCCTTTACTGCTTGTTATTTTGTTAATTTTTTTTAAAAGCCCAACAAAAAATATCAATATTTCAACATTAATCAAAAATTAATAAAAAATTCATTTGAGATTTTAAAAAAACTGAGAGACATGGAAATTGGAAAAACCAGAATAGTAAAAATATCAGCAACGAACAAGATGGAGTAGGGATAAAATCTTTTTTGGTAATGAACTAGAACCTGAAAAAAAGATCAATGAACAAAGGAGAAAAAAGAACTTGTTAAAAGTAAGAAATGCAAAAATATGAAATATAGGGGTATAGAGTCTTTAACAAGAAAAATTAATCGTTAGACAGAAAATACAAAAAGATACAGGAGTCTTTAGAAGAAACAAGGGAAAAAAATCGCAGAACGGAAAAATTAGGGAAACTTTATTATAAAACGTCCTCAAAGTTGTCAAAAAAATATTTAAAATACACAAAAAACATCGACATTACCCAATAATTAATTCTTAATTCAATGAAGGTTGAAAAAATAAACTGAACTGAGAGAGGAAATTGTAAAAACCAGAATAATAATATCAACTACTACTTATAAGAATAAGATGAAGTCGGAGTGGAATCTTACCAAAAAAAATGTTAAATGCACACATTAAACAAAAATCCTAAAAAAAAAATGCATTCAAAATTTATCAAAAGTTGAGAAAAAAAATAGATAAACTGAGAGACATCTTGGTAAAACCAGAATAAAAATTCCAATGAAATGTATAAATAATGACAAATCAGAGGAAAATACAAATGTCTACAAAAAAAATTCATCGGAACAGAAATTTTCAAATATAAAAAAAAAAAGATAGAAAATTGAGTTTTTGCAATTCCTAATGCCCTGACTCCATATCTCACCCCAAATAATTCTTCATGGTTTTGTATAATGTAATGAAAAAAATTAACTATGTAACTATGTTAATCTATATAGAAAAGAAAAGAGTTTTTGAAAACAAGAGCGGAAATATTAATTTTAAAAAAATTAATAAATAGCAAAAGAAATTTGAAAAAAACCCTCAAAAAGGGTCATAAAAATAAACTATAAATTTGCAAAGACAATTTATAAGTAAAACAAGCGAATAAAGATACTTGACAGGAATTTTTTAAAGAATTGAAAAAAAACAAGAATATTCGTTTATTTAGAATATTCTGATAAAACTATGGCTTGGATAAAATTGGGTAGATAAAAAAATAGTGATGTCAATAAACAGATATCAACAACGAATAATTGCCAATTTGCGAATTTTTTTTGCCTCTTAGCTACTTTGCTATTTCTTGTTTGTTTATTCTCTTCTTCTTTGTCCTTTTGCTTCTTTTTGCCTTCAGCTCGGTCTCATGAACATTTTCAAAAAAAAATCTTTATACCTCAAATCCCGTTATTAAACAACTAAGACTTTATTTATTTTCAGTCAAGTGAACTGGATTGACGGTGATGGTGCGTTTTTTGCGCTTGTCGTTCTTGTTTTATGTGAACGTCGAAGTATTGGAAAATAGGACCGGAGTGGCAATTTGTCAAAAATCATTCATGCTGATGAACTTCATTGACCAGAAATTTTTGGTGTAAATTACAGAACAATTGTTGAAAAGATACCATCAGGTACAGATACCACATGTTTTTGTTTTCAGTCCGTATAACAAGCACTTCCTTCTACTCACATTGAGTTTATACTCATCAAAAAGATTCGAGATTGACCACTTCAAAGATGCTTCCAATTAAACAACAATATAACAATTTCCTACCAGTCAATTCTAACCAATCATAGGTTTGCATTTTATTATGTTGCTATGGCAACGACCTAATTTTATCGGAAATCACCTTGCTCATAATCACGTGACTGAAAGATTAATAAGTGGAAATTTCCCTGGCTTTGGCTTTACGCATCTGGATGTACTGGATGTAGCTCCCATATGATTACAGTGTTGTCGTCCCCACTCTCCCTAACAATCCCAACCCAAGTGGTGCATGTGAGCTTTATCCAGCCGCTACTATTTAATCTTCACAAATAGTTTTGGCATGAAATTTTCTTGCCGAATCTCCCTAGAGCTCGAATTAATTATCCGGAAATTTGTTCTCGTTGCGAATTTTTCAAGAAAATTCGGAACTCGACAAAATTTCCGGAAATAATTTGAGCTCCGGGGAGATTATAAGTGAAAATTTCACGCCTGATAATTCACAATCCCCTGATAATTTCCTATCAACAACCAAAGTGACGAATCCTCTTTCGGAGTTTCAATTTGAACAAAAGTCTCCCACGATACGACTATAAAGAGAAGAGCCCCTTTTAATCTTTCTCAAACATTTCTTCTCAAATAGATCGGAGTTTTCCTGCCTTTCCATTTCCAATCCGTATCATTTGATACTTGATGCTTAATGAGGCCGAAATAAAATGGAAACCGCGATACTCAACCGATCGTGAACGTCTTCCAATATCGCGCCAGAGGCGGAGTCGATCATCCTTCAGGAATATTGAATGGGAAATATGGTTGGGGAAAGTTTTGTTGAATGTTGAGTGGAGATGATTTTTCAAAGAATTGTTTCGATTCCAGATTAGCTTTTACAGGTTGAAAGATTTTCTCTTGGGATAACAATGGAAATTTATTTTCGAGATGATCGAAAAGGAAGTTTTCTGCAACAATGCTCACATCAAGCATAATCTGAAACTTGCTGGGTTGGCAAACTTCACATAAAAATACATCATTTAGCTGTTTTGTTACGGTGCTGACAGTTATTAGATGAAATTTTGTTCCATAACTAGAGGAAGCAATATTGTCGGCGTAATATAAATTTAATAGCCCATTTAGCGCTCTATAAAATGAATTTTAGGGGGAAGTAATAATGCTTCCACTTTTTCAACGGACATGTGGATCAGCCAGCTGATTATGAAGACACCAACTGGATTCTATCTTGGAAATTGTTGTTGCTTTTTATGGAGTCGTAAAGGTTTTCATGAAGTTGAAATGAGCTGCCGAGATAGAATGTGGAAAGAAAGAATTGAAATAGATTACTTTGAGAGAGTTTGTGTGAAGCTGTTTATGTTTTTGTCCTTTCTAAGCACCGGTATACACTAAATATATCGTCAAGTTTTCTTTGATGGAATTCGATTTCATATAATCATATCCTCCCATTTACTTTTCATACTCTCAAGAAAATCTCAAATACAACCAGTAATATAACAAGCCCGGCGGGTACAGCGTATGGACTCGAAATCAAAATAGTCTCCAATTTATCCGGATGTCTCTCGGGGGAAATGAAGATATCTGGAAGCTGGAGTCAAAGTTCACAACTCTTTCTGGAATCGCGAGAAGCTCATCATGTAATATTCATTGTATGACATTATCCTAATTCACTTCTTGGACGGAGTTACAAAGCTGTTGTTTTTGTAATTGGGTAAAAGCCATTCAACAGCTGATGCTCTTTACATTTATTACGACTACGTATCAACCTATCGTTCATTATCCGTTATGCATAAAATAATTACTCTTTATTCCATGAGCATCATGACTCAATTTCTCTTTTTATTCATGGTATTACTTTTTTTAACTATTATTATATTGAACACTATTCATGAATGATTTATATTCGCACTTATTTATTTTTTCAACTATTTCGGAACTGACTGCTTAACGCGTCCATTATACAAACAGCTGAATCAAATCCCCAATATTCTTCTACTTTCCAACATAGAATCTTCGGCGAGATCGGCTCCGATTATTCGGTTGTGTTGACGATTTCGCGGTGGACGGACAAGCCTTTGAGTTTCGTGTGAGTGGCGATGGTCTGTATGTCATTCTTGTTGACACCTCAAGATGCCGATTCTGAGACCGATAGAACGATCAGATCGTGAGAAGTGACCGATATCGCTTCTACTGAAATCGGAAATGTCATATTCTGGGTGTGATGTGATCATTACATCGTATGACAATTATTGAAAATCGTTATAACAGCTAGGACTGTCTTTTTGTGAACATTTCAATATTTTTTTATGACTGTCAATAATTGCAGATTTTTCAATATAGTCAAAATTGAGTACGAAGATTATAAGTAATTGACAGTAAAAAAACATTTTTATCTAAAAACTTTGACAACCTGTATTTCCAAAATGGAGCAGTCAAGGACATATTATGTTTATATGAGCATTCTATTTTATCTTGTCTGGTGAATTTGTTCTTGAAATGTTCGCACTGAATTTTGAAACACCCTGTATAAAAACCTATCAAATATAATTGAGACTCAATATATAAAAGATTCTACTGTTAGAAAACTCATGGGAAAACATGTTCTTTCTAGCTGAAAATACCTTTTTTTAAGATGTTTATTGATAAGGGTAGCCGCAGTTGGTCGTGAAATAAGCAGTTTGGTGACGACCTTACTCCTCAGCACGCTCGTGTTAAAAACCGCACAGGTTATCAATTCGGAATTCAAATTGTTTCATTTGTTGTATTCAAGATCCATTGTTGAGTTTATTGGTTAAGTTAAATCATTGTGCAATAATTGAGTACATTTAATTTCTAACACTAATCTATACTTGACTAGCTCCTTTGTTTTTTGGGAAATATAGTGAAAAAGAAATATGTAGAAATTAAATTGTCCAAAAATATCAGCACTCATTTAAACCCCTTTCAGATAGATTTTTGAGTCGCAACACGTGTTCTGACCTTATACAGGGTGTCTCACGGTGACCGTCCATTGGAATATCTCGGAAAATCAAACGATTGGAATTCTGAAAATTTGTATGGTGAGGTTTAAAAGAATGCTCTCTTCAAATGAAATAATAGCTACGTTGTGCTACTTCCGGTTATACCGGAAGTAGATGCCAGCTCGCTTGTTTTGAAAGGAACACCCTATATATTATTACATTTTTGGATTCTACGTGAAATTCTGGGCAGATTTCATGTATCATGTCCTATACCTAAGTATGAGCGTTTTTGAAACATTTTAGTTTTTATGTCAAAAATGACGTTTGAAGGCTCCTATTTAAATGTGAATTTCACCTATAAGAAAGCCTTCCTTATTCAATTTGTATTGGATTTCTTGTTGAAAAGGACCTACTTTGATAGATTTTTCACAGCAATATGAAAACTATTATTACAGGGTGGGCCAAAAATAAGATCAAAAATTAAATTCAGAAAACGGTCAAAAATCAATTTTTTCAAATGGAAACCCCTTATTTTTAAAATTTTATCTTATTGTGCATTAAAAATAAGGTTGAGTTTACATAATATTGTTCATTCCAAAAATTCAAAAAAAAAATAAAAATAAGAATTTTTGGAAAGAACAATCTTTTTCAAACACCCCTTCATTTTTAATGCACAATAAGATAAAATTATAAAAATTAGGGGTTTCCGTTCGAAAAAATTGATTTTTGGCCGTTTTCTGAATTTAATTTTTGATCTTATTTTTGGCCTACCCTGTAATAATAGTTTTCATATTGCTGTGAAAAATCTATTAAAGTAGGTCCTTTTCAACAAGAAATCCAATACAAATTAAATAACGAAGGCTTTCTTATAGGTGAAATTCACATTTAAACGTCATTTTTGACATAAAAACTAAAATATTTTAAAAACGCTTATACTTAGGTAAAGGACATGATACATGAAATCTGCCTAGAATTTTACGTAGAATCCAAAAATGTAATAATATATAGGGTGTTCCATTTAAAATAAGCAAGTTGACACCTACTTCCGGTATAACCGGAAGTCGTGCAACGTAGCTATTATTTCATTTGAGAAGCACATCTATGAATATCCCACCATTCAAATTTTCAGAATCCCAGTTGCTTTATTTCCCGAGATATTCTGATGGACGGTCACCGTGAGACACCCTGTATATCAAAGCTCAAAGGGTATTTCTGTCCCCATCCTCATGTTGCTACTGCCGGAGCGTTTTTAATGATTTTTTTTTTAATGAAAGGTCTTTGTCCACCGATGGACCATAAAGTACCTATTTATATTTTGGATCATAATTTTACATAAGTAAAATGATTGAATAAAGAATATATGAGATGAGGACATCTACACCAAGGGTATAAAAGTAATAATAGAATTCTGTATCTGAAATATAACTTATGACGTTTGTTGGTCGCGTGAAAGGATATTCTGTCAAATAGGTTGTCCCACTTCAAAATTTATGATTGCTCACAGCCCACAGTTGTTAAAATATCAGCTGATTGCTCTATTTGAAGAAGACATTGACTAACTTCACGCGACTGACAAACATCATAAGGAAAACCAAAAAACCCAGAAATCAAGAAACCAAGAAACCAATGAATCAAAAAAACAAAGAACCAGAAAATCACAGAACTCAAAAACCAAGTAGCTGGGAAGCCAAAGAGTCAAAGAAACAAAGAATCAAAGAAAAAAAAAACAAAGAATCAAAGAACCAGAGAACCAAAAAACCAAAGAACCAATGAATCAAAGAACCAAAGAATCAAAGAATCAAAGAAACAAAGAGCCAAACAACCAAAAATCCAACGAACCAAAGAACCAAAAAACAAAAGAATCAAGGATCCAAAGAACCAAAAAACCCAAAAAACAAAAAAATCAAAGAACCAATGAATCAAGGAACCCAAAAAACAACCTAAAAAACCAAAGAACCAAGGGATCTGGGAACCAGAGAACCAAGAAACCTAGGAATCAAATAACCAAGGAACTAAATCCAAGTATAAAAAGAAAAAACAAATACTTAGATTTGTAGCAGTATATTCTTATTTCCTGGACCAATTCTGTTCATAAATAATACATACTTTAATTGTTAATTTTAAACTCCTTCAAAGTACCAAATAACCAAGGAACCAAAATACCAAAAAACCAAAGAACCTAGAAACTAAAGAACCAAAAAACCAAAAAACAAGAAACCAAGAAATCAAAGAATCAGAAAATAAAGGAACCAAAGAATCAAAAAACCAGAGAACCTCAATAGTTCAAGTCTTCAAACTTCTAAAACAGTATAAAACATTTTGAACAAAATCACAAAATAAGCACCTTATAAATAATTCTATATACACTGTTTGTTTCGAAGTACCCCGTATAACTTCAAGTGAAGAAGATATTATTTTCAATGATCATTATCAGTAACAGACCATCAAAAAATGTCAATGAAGACTTTATTTCATCTTGTAAATAAATAGAACTGGATTTTATGGCGAACGGGGCTACAGAACCCATTACTCCGAGATTACCGAACCAAACGTTGATTTTACGGTAATACCCACTAAACCAGTAGAAATTGGCATTTATTTTCAAATCACTCACAAATATTAAATCAATGCTGCAACGCTTTCAAATTCGACCAATCATATGACTACATCGTAAAATCTGTTTACGGTGGGGCTTGTACAAAAATAAACAAGACTTTAAAGTGCAAACATACTTTTACAGCATGGCATGCATTCGATCAAGACCGAGCATAAAATATTTAATGCACCCGGCTCAGTGTTGGAAATAAATATAAATGAAAAGTCAGCAATTCTGATAGTGTTCAGTTTATGGAAACACTTATATTTTTACTGTCGATATCCGCTTCTACATTTCAACTACAATGGTAAAAGTTGTAAAGCATCAGGTTATTGTCGAAGGAAAATGCCATCAAGTTGGAGTAACAACGTAAGCTTTTTCCAAGTGGTTTTAAAGTCAGTCGTTTCTACGTTTTGTTGAATTGAATGGCAAATATGTTGACTTGTGGTTTTGTAAAAATATTTAGACATGGATCGCTGATACCAAGGAAGACAGTTTCTGGAGACACGAGATAACATACAAAAAACCTGACAATTTTGTTTTTTTTTTCTGACAATGGATATTTTCCAGAGAACCCCGAGACTGCTATGATTTAGGTTAGAGTTACTAGTGGAAGTTTTTTTCATTCAATCAAAGTATAATTACCCTGTATAAGATTGTCAAGAGTGACTTTGCCAAATATACAGGGTGTTTCCTAACCTCTGTGACAAAATAAAAGGGGTAATTCTTCGCTTAATTTTAAGACGAAAATGTGGTATAACTTTTTTTCGAATTTCGCTTTGTTTCCAAAATACAGGGTGTTTATTTTTTTTTTTGATTAGTTTTTTATTTTTAATTAATTTATCTTTTACTCGATTTTGTTGAAGTTTGGTAACGGTATTTATAGTGATAACGGGCTCATTTTGCCATGAACAAATAAAAATTATCGAATATAGTGGCGACCCGAGCGGCACTTCAACCAATATTATTGGGAAAAAAATGTACGCCACTGACTTTTTGTGTCATTTTCATTTTTTTCTTAGTTATTCAACTAAAAACGCAACTTTTTGATCTCTTGAATTTTTATCGTATCTTGCCTAATTTTTGAGATAAAAAATTAAATCTAGTTGAGTGAGTTTTGACGCAAAAAGTAATTTTATCGCTGATGTTGAATTTCTAACAAATACAGCAATCAATTATAATCATTTTATGGAGAATTCAGAAACACTAAATAAATAAAAAAAAAAATAAAAATAAATAAAAATAAATAATAATAATAAAAAAAATTAAACACCCTGTATTTTGGAAACAAAGCGAAATTCTTAAAAAAGTTATACCACATTTTCGTTTTAAAATCAAGCGAAGAATCACCCCTTTCATTTTGTCACAGAGGTTAGGAAACACCCTGTAGATATACAGGGTGTTTATTAATTGAATGCTGATACTTGAGGGTGATAGTCCTTGAATGATTTTAAGACAAAAAGTTCATACGGATATAGGTCCGCAAGAGCCTAGTTTTCAAGATACAGGGTGTTGAAATTTTAAAAAATAAATGATTTTGTAGAGAATACATTGATTCATCAATATGTATTTTCTGATGTACAAACAATTTTACTATTTTTACCACTGGCGTCCGTACGGATTTTGCACTCAATATTTTTGAAGAAAAAACTTGTACGCCACTGCTTTCTTTTAAAATAAAAATTATTTATGAAATATCTTCTTATTTCTGAGCCAATTGGATCTCCTCGTTTTTCGTCCGGCGCATGGTTCTCGCTTAAAAAAACTAAAATTCACTTAAATGCATTGACATCCTGCTGTGTTTTCCAATATTTTTAAATCAGTGGCGTCCTCTCTAACACTCCCATGCATATTAATGCATACAAGACGTGTACCAAATTTTCAAAAAATATCTGGAATAGTATCAAAGTGATGATGAAAAAAAAAATACATTTCAACACCCTGTATCTAGAAAATCAGGCTTTTGCGGACCAATGTCCGTATGAACTTTTTGTCCTCAAATTATCCAAGGGTAATCACCCTGTATACAGGGTGATGGCAGAAGGTTGTAGCTTGAATGGTTTTTGAAAATCAGTTAATATTTTTGAGGTAGTGTTAATTTTCCAAAAATGTCACAGTTTTTATTGAGGAAATTTGACATAATATGTTAATGAATCACACGGTTCAAAATCATCGAAAGTGATTTCACCAAATTCATATACAGTGTGTCTAGAATAAAATGATGTACATGGGAATATTGGAAACGATAAGAGATACGGCGTCGCTTGAATGGAAGAAAAGTTGCGTATTTGTATGCCCAAAAATAATCTACTTTTGTTTTATTTTGAATCGATACCGTGATGTAGATACAGGGTGAAAAAGAAAATGTATGGGTAAGAGGAAATGACGATTCTAAAAACGGCATCAAAAAATGTTGTAGGCCCACGATGTTGCGTCCGGCCGAGGCCAACTTTGGTTTTTCTTATGGAGGCCATATTGAACTTCTCCATTTTCATGGTCCGTATTGAAAATAATTTCCAAAAATATGACTTCCATAAAAAAAACAGACTTGACTTTGTCTGGACGCAACATAGTAGGTCTAGAATTTTTTTGACGCCGTTTTAGAATCGTCGTATTCTCTTACCTATATCCTGGAAATTTGAAAGTGTTGGGTTTTATAACAAGCAAAATATTGTGTTTTTTTCAAAATGAACCTTTTCTTTTTTCACCCTGTATGAACATAACGAAATCGATTCAAAATGAAACAAAGGTAGAATATTTTTGAGCATACAAATACGCAACTTTTCTTCCATTTAAGCAACGTCGTATCTTTTACCGTTTCCAATATCCTCGTATAGTCCCATGTACATCATTTTATTCTGGACACACTGTATACAGGATGATAGCAGAAGTTTCAATATATTTTTTTCAATTTTCAAAGTCGGTTCATTTTTGAGACCGTGGTAGTTTTTCAAAACTGCTCCAAATTTTATTGATAGATCTGACATTATATAATAATAGGAAATCACCCTGTATATTTTGCCAAATATAAATTTGCAGGGTGATGGCAGAAGATTGTAGCTCCAATTTTTTTTTTATTTTGAAAAGCGGTTAATTTTTGAGGCCGTGCTAAATTTATTTCATATATTTTGTCTATAAATCACCCTGTATAATAAGTTTGTAGCTTCGATAAATTTTTTCAATTTTGAAAGCTGGTACATTTTTGAGGTCGAAGTAGATTTCCGAAAATGTCGCATCTTTTGATAATATGTTTATGATAATATGTTTATGGAATATTAGAAATAAGTTGTACATATTTAATTAAGGGTTTCGTAATTTTGAGGGTTAAAATTAGTAATTTTATAAGAAAAAGAAATAAATCAATAATCTGGGTCACTCAGGCATTCAACTCCAGTCCAGCGATCACTTCAAAGTGTCCCAGTTTGGTCAAAAATTAGATGGGTTTGTCAGTCTGGCAACGTCACTCAGACTTCTGGGTTTTCGATTTCTTCATAAAAAACTTGGGAGAATTCAGTTTTAAAAGTGAAGTTACTGGCGTAACTATACCTCGTGGCTATTTTGCCGATTTCCTGTGAAATTTTCCGGATTCATCCAACTTTGACGACAGCTCTGCCTCCTTTGACTGTGTCAAGCGCCCTTGTGCGGATTTGAAGATTTTCCGAGAAAATTCTCTCATTTGCAACCCAAACAAGTGCCAAGGCCCCCTTACACCCAAGGTAATACTGCACAAACTCCATAACACCATATTCTGTCGAATGCGGCCAAATTCTCGATCCAGATCCCGGAATCAGGTTCATTCTCCTGAAGCGACCTCCGACCCTGGGATTAATCCTGGACTGGAATCCTCCCGTATTTGAGGGACAGGCCCCCCTCATATCCACTCTCTCTGAACCTAACCTCGCTACAAACATTTGGACCACGATCATACACAAAGGACCTTGGACTAACCTGCAACCTGCAACATCCCTTATCTGGTGAGTCAGTTCCAATTACACCCCCTTGGCAATACGAAACTACATTGTCATCGCCACCAATTGTCACCTTTGCCAAGTACTCCCGATGTGTGATACTGTCTGTACTACCTTGAAGGTTTGGCCATGCATAATATGAAGATTTGACTTCCACCTTCTCACGTTTCATTTAATTTCTGCCACACTTAGTTTATAAATTGTCACACAATAAATCAAATTTCACTATTTACAGATACTGTACACGCTACGTGATCACGACGCGGAAATTAACCATCAATTACTGTAATTTGTTTTGAATATACAGGGTGTTTCAGAATAACATGCTAATAATAAAGGGGGTGATTCTTGGGCTCATTTTAAGAATAAAAATTCATATGAACGTATGTCCTAAACGCCTTAACTTTTGAGATACAGGGTGTCAAAGTTTTAAAAAATAGATACTTTTTTTACAATAACTTTGTCATTACTGTAGATATCTTTATGAAATTTGAGTCATGTATTTCAGGCATCAATACTCATTCTTTGATGCACCAACAATTTAATAATTATTCTGACCAGTGCCGTCCATGCGGGTTTTGGTTTGCATATTTTTTGGGAAAAAAGTTAAGGCGTTTAGGACATACGTTCATATGAATTTTTTTTCTTAAAATGAGCCCAAGAATCACCCCCTTTATCATTAGCATGTTATTCTGAAACACCCTGTATAAACCCCTTTATTTGAACCAATTTGGAAAACTGAGCCATTATGATAAATTCTTAAACAAAAAATCGCGTCTCTCGTTATCGTAACAATTCCAGTCATATTTGGCGGTAAATTAGACAGAACCTTGAAGTGTGAGGTGCAATAAGTTAATATTGTCCAGGTATCGATACGGTACCGAAGGTGTAGGGGTCGTAATCGATAAGTGATTCGAACAGTGTATATTTTGTATATAGTTTATTCCATTGTAAGTTGTAAATAAATAGTGTATGTTCCCGGATAATGCTGTTCTTTTGAGTACGTAGTACGTTTCCCGTTTTCGTCAGATTGGTGAACCTGGGTGCTGAAAGCGGGTGGCGCAAAATAAGAGTTGAACCATCTGTAATTGAGAGTGATTTTACCCACGACCCCTCTTCGTCTGAGACTAGCAAAGTTTACCAATCTCTACCATCTCCCTTCTCGCACTCAAAAGGGTTAGAGAAACCCCCTATTTATCTTTTTTTTTTTTCATCTTTTCTTCTTCTATTTTTGTTAGTAGTAACAAAAATTGTTACAATATACAGGGTGGAGTAAAAGGTTACAGCTTCAATAATCTATTTCAATTTTGAAAATCGCTCAATTTTTGTGGTATGGTACATTTTTGAGAACGTCCTATGGGACATACGGACAGTAGAGTCCCCACACAAAAATATTTTGATAGACCTCAACTTGTCAATTCTAAAAGTTGATATTAACAGAGATACAGGGTGTCAAAGTTGAATTGTAATATTTTATTTTTTCAAATAACTTATGAAATAATCAAGCAATTTTGTTGACAGGGGTTTTTTGTCATGCAAAATTCATATCTGGCATTGGTATGTGTCTTTCACGTAGGGGGGCGCCACTTACACATCTTTCCACGCATTCAAATAATTATAACTTTTTTTTTTCGCACTCGAACATTTTTTTTGAATTGAAAAAATGAATTTTCCGTAGTTTTCACGTGAAAAAGGTTCAATTTGTGAAAGTCGATAGGAGTGATATCAAAATATTTGCTTTTGGAGTAATCTATGCAATGTTGTATGGAAAATTATACATAGGGAGCGGAAACGCCGTTGTCGCGGTAATTTAGACAAGCGTCTCGATGCTCAATTTTCCTTATAAAAAAAAACAGAAAAAAATAAAAATTTTCTTGTATAAAAAAATATAAAATAAGATTATTTATTTAAATAAAACATTGATCATCCAAGCTAATGTCAAAATTACCATGATAACGCCGTTTTCTAAGCCTCTCATGTTGGTTTTAAAAATTTTCCATTTAAAACTACATTGCATGAATTACTTCAGTTCAAGTTCAAATATCTTGGAAAAGGTCACTCCCAGGCACTTCTACAAAGTATACCTTTTCCATGTAAACATAATGGAAAAATCATTTTTGAATTTTGAAAAAATGTACTTGTGTGCACAAAAAAGTTTTGACTATTTGAATGAGTGAAAAGGTGTGTAAGTGGTGCCCCCTAGAAGTAAGATCAATTCCCTGCTCAGATTTGATTTATGCATGTCAAACAATCTCCATATATCAAATTTATCGATATAACTTGATTATTTCAAGAGTTATTTAAAAAAAATCAAAAATTAAAATTTAACTTTGACACCCTGTATCTCTGTTAATATCAAGTTGCGGAATTAACAAGTTGAGGTCTATCGCAGGAATCTACAGTTAATATATGTCCCATTACTTCTGATCCACTTTTCATAAAAAAAAGTGATTAAAATCATGAAAAATCACGAGTGAAAAATGTATTCAAAGCATAAAAAAAAATAAAATTCCAAATAATAAAGAAATTTAAAAAAGTGGAAACAAGTCTTGTTTTAAAATTATTGTACAAACTGCAAGAATTACAGAATATTATATTGTACAACAAGCGTGAAAATGGTAATTCCATGCAAGTTTTACAGCATACTTTGTCCACAACTGTTAATTAATATAGATTCCTTTTTGGTGGAGGTGCAAGATCATGCTCATTTCCAACTCGTTGCCTAGCAACTAGTAGGGAATGGTTCCATTTCCGTTAACTTGTACAATGTACTATATTCTCGAATCGATATCGATTGCACAATAGTGATATTATTTGACAGTCGTAGAAAAATATACATACATACAAATGATTATATCAAACATACATTCACAGTTGAAAAGATATCACATATACGCCATTAATATAAAAATCCGACAAAGTATGTATCAACATAAAATGATACTTTATCATCCACTCTTCGATAAACTCAATGGAAATTTGACACAATCCACCAATAAACCAATCCAATGAAACATTTATTTCCCTGTCGTACACTTCGAAAGAACTTACCAAGAATTTTTGGTTTCAGGTCATGCACGGTTCTGTGCAGTGCTGCTGTAATCCTGCTCGTTCTGGCAGTTTTCTTTGGCCTTCTGGGCCACTGTAACAATGACAATAAAACCATTATTGCTTGCGGACTGTTTATACTTGGCGGTAAGTTTTCATTGAATTGATCATTGTAGAAGCATAGTCTGTCATCAACGGACATTATAAATTCCCTTTTGAAACATAGCACGTCGTTACTCGACAACGACCCTGCAGAATCCATAACTCCAGACAAATCGGCACAAATGCACCACTTGCATGCAAGTTATGTGTTTTGAGAGTGGCGTCTGGATATCACATTATGTAGATGGGGTCAGTCCAGTACTATTGACATCATAAACATAAATGGGTTCATAATTCAGTATATACAGGGTTTCTCGTGGAAAAGCCTATCAGCTGTTTGATTAGTGAATAAATCAAACTATCATTATCCATGATGGATCATAAAATTATCAGATAATGAAGCAACTTTATTTTCCAAAAAATCTACATATCAATGGGCCAATCTGGATCAAACTAATTGGTTATTTGTAACGTGGCTTAATTGGTATTCCAGGGACAATTAAAATTTATACTGGAGGTTGTAACGCGGTTGCTAGTTACTCGATATGAATTTTAATTTCCATCATTTCACGAGCCAAATCAAATGGCACATAGTAATAAGTATATTGTTTTCTACTGAATGACGGGCATTTATTTTTGAATTGACTAGCTGGAACCCAAATTACATTTTATGGTTTCAATAATGTAGTTGGGACTGAATGGAGCCATTTTATGGTCTGGCGCCCAGGACGATTTATGATGATTACTAGTTGATGTTAAATAATTAAGATCTTATTGATCTGAGAGATCAGTTTTTTTTATTATTTTAAAAAAGTGAATACTTGATTAAAACAAAAGCTTACGAGATTTTTGATGAAATGGATTTTGTTATTTTTTTTTGTAAAATGGATACTTGGTATATGCGCATTGAAGGTAATGGAGATTTTGTAACCAAAAATTGAAAAAAACAATGATTTTGTACTCTCTGCTAGAAAATTCAACAAATGAATCAGGGCTATGGCCCAGAAGCGCCATTTCAATCAAAGATCACAGGCCTCAAAGTTGAATCCGATGGTCAAAGACACAATATGTTATGACTTTTTCAATGCAATTTCCCCAAATTACCTGGTTGATCTTCTCAGTTGTTTTTATAAAAAATCATTGGTCCTTTTCATGTAATGTTATATCATTTATATCAATGTTGGATTTTATCGATACAATCGTTCATAACCTTCGAGGAGATGATTCACACTTTCTAATTTCTAAAATTCACTTCTCTTTACCCTATAAATCTTCACAAAAAAAAATTAAATGATCAAAAAAATGGATGAAATCTCAAAGACCTATTACGTCAAACGATAGCATTGTTGCCAGACTTAACAGACTTTTATCGTGTTTTTTTTTTGTTAAATATGATATTTTATTATGGATAATTTACTGTCATTTTCTCAAAGCGTTTTTGATATCTTATCAGCTTATGCAATATTTTGCATAGGTATTACTTCATATAAGGAGGCAAAAAAAAAGTTTTTTTTTTCAAAATTGATTTTTTCATCATTTTTCAAAATGAACAAGAATCACAGGATTTGAGTCAGTCTAGGTATGTCAAGGTTATTTCAAGTCATTTGATGCTAGTCTGTGTTTGTTATGATTAGTTTGGGTTCATTTGTGTTGGTTTGAATAAATAAAGATTAATTTGGAATGGTGTGGGTCTGTTAAGAATGATAAATTTTAATCAGATTTTTCAGGCGATATTCCATGGAAATCAATAACTGATCAACTCAAATGAGAATGTTTTTTCCAAAAATAAAGCTTGGTCATGAAAACATCATTATCTCAGGAACTATCAAAGTTAGATGTCTGTTTTTTGTATCGGTGAATTTTCCATGGAAATGAATGGACGAACTGAAAAACCTTGATGGGAAAGTTTTGAGAAAATATATGAGATCTTGATATAATAAAAAATTTGGCATTATTTGCCATACACAAGGTGTTTCAAGTGAGCTGTCTCGATCATCATATTCAGAGTGACTGAAATGTGTTCATTCTTGAATGATCAGTCAGTTCACATTTGAACTCGGAGTGACATCATAAGCATATTGAGGTGGGAAAAAAGAAAATAAATCAAAAATCATATCCCAAAATCCTCATTTTTCCCTTGAAGATTCCCCCAATTTCATCAGGCTATTATAAGGCCCAATTAAGTACACACCAATCTCTATATTTTTTTGTTTCCTCAGTGGTTTCCCGTACGATCCAATTTTTTGGGATTTCTCCGACGACATTTGACAAATTACGCGTTTATTTGACTTTAGCCAAATAAAGGCCAAAAAGCAAATTAACAAGTTGACAGCTGGTTCAATTGATCAATGGACAACAACAAATAATCAGAAATCTTCTGTTCGTGACCTAATTAATTTTTCAAATTAAAAATGTATCGCTTTATGAGAAAAGCCTGCTAGTGGCTTAGCGCTATCAAGTCTAGAGGATTTGCATTTCACAACCGGAATTCAAAGCGAGTGAAATGTTGTAATTTTAAATTGAAGTTTTTAATCGGATATAATCTATTTACGAGAAAACACTTTATAATTGTTCTACAAAATCAAATATCTTACTAGTGAAATGAGGAAACAAGTATCATACCCACTCAGATTATGAGTAACAATAAACAGGTATTTCTCCGAATACATGCGCAAGGGCATTGAAAAATTAAGAAAAAAAAACAAAAATACGGAAGAAAAACAGTTTTGTTGTTACAAAAAAGATCAACTACTATATTGTTCATTATTACCATGATGGAAATAAACTGGTAGCGTCACTCTTCCAAATATTTTCAGCCGGCCGACAAATCGGCAGGCTGTTGGTAGGGTTCCGATTTGAAAATATGATTCAAGAAGCCACGGAGTCAAAATGGAGAAAATGATTGGATTGCTTGAGTGATAAACTGAGTTGATCATCTCAATTGGTTGTGTTATTACAGCCCTTCAAACTTATAACTTGCAAAATGACAAATGTTGATGAGTGGCGCTCGAATAAAATAATTAAAATGATTTGGAAGGGGGCACTGCTATTTTGAAAATTGTTCATGAGAGAGAAATGTTGAAGGCAAATCTTCTCAAGATTTGAGTTGATCATCTTCATTGGTTGAGTTATTAGAGCCTACGAAACTTGTAACTTGCAAATTATTAAATGTTGATGAGTGGCGCCCGAGAAAAAATACAATCGATTTTGAGGAGGGCGCTGCTAATTTGAAAATTGTTTATGAAAGTGAAAAGTTGGAGGCACATCTTCTCAGAATTAGAAGTGATTATCTCCATTGGTTGAGTCAATACAGCCCTCAAAACTTGCAACTTGTAGATCAAAAAATATTGATGGGTGGCGCTCGAGAAAAGAATACAATCGATTTTTAGGAGGGCGCTGCCAATTTGAAAATTGTTCATGAAAGTGAAATGTTGGAGGCACATCCCCTCATAATTTGAATTGATTGTCTTTCTTGGTTGAGTCAATACAGCCCTTATAAATTAACAAATATTGATGGGTGATGCTCGAGAAAAAAATACAATCAATTTTCAGGGGAGCGCTGCTAATTTGAAAATTGTTTATGAAAGTGAAATGTTGGAGGCACATCCCCTCAAAATCTTGAATTGATTATCTTCATTGGTTGAATCAATACAGCCCTCCAAACTTGCAACTTAACAAATATTGATGGGTGGCGCCCGAGAAAAGAATACAATCGATTTTCAGTGGGGCGATGCTAATTTGAAAATTGTTCATGAAAGTGAAATGTTGGAGGCACATCTTCTCAGAATTCGAAGTGATTATCTGCATTGGTTGAGTCAATACAGCCCTCAAAACTTGTAACTTGTAAATCAAAAAATATTTATGGGTGGCGCTCGAGAAAAGAATACAATCGATTGTCAGGGGGGCGCTGCCAAATTGAGAATTGTTCATGAAAGTGAAATTTTGGAGGCACATCGCCTCATAATTTGAATTGATTATCCTCCTTGGTTGAGTCAATACAGCCCTTGTAAATTAACAAATATTGATTGATGGCGCCCGAGAAAAAAATACAATCGATTTTGAGGGGGGCGCTGCTTATTTGAAAAATTGTTCAAAGTGAAATGTTGGAGGCATATTTCCTCATAATTTGAATTGATTATCTTCCTTGGTTGAGTCAATACAGCCCTTGTAAATTAACAAATATTGATTGATGGCGCCCGAGAAAAAAATACAATCGATTTTGAGGGGGGCGCTGCTTATTTGAAAAATTGTTCAAAGTGAAATGTTGGAGGCATATTTCCTCATAATTTGAATTGATTATCTTCCTTGGTTGAGTCAATACAGCCCTTGTAAATTAACAAATATTGATTGATGGCGCCCGAGAAAAAAATACAATCGATTTTGAGGAGGGCGCTGCTTATTTGAAAATTGTTCATGAAAGTGCTTCATATTCGAATTGAATATCTCCATTGGTTGAGTTGATACAGCCCTTCGAACATGTAACGTGCAAATTAACAAATGTTGATGAGTGGCGTTCGATAAAAATCATCACAATCAATTTTGAGATGGCGGGAAATTGTTCATGAAAGAGGAATGTTTGAGGCACATCTCAAATTTTGAGAAGATTATCTCCATCAGTAGAGTTGATACAGCCCTCAAAACTTGTGACTTGCAAATTAACAAATGTTGATGGGTGGCGCTCGAAAAAAATTATCAAAAGAGATCGGAAGAGGGCACTGCTATTTTGGAAATTGTTTATGAAAGAGCATCTCCCCAGAATATAAATTGATTATCTTCATTGGTTGAGTTGATAGAGCCCTCCAACTTGTAACTTGCAAATTGACAAATATTGATGGGTGGCGCTCGAAAAAAAATACAATCGATTCTAAGGGGGCGCTGCTATTTTTGCTAGTTCATGAAAAAGGAACGTATGTATCTGTTAATAATTGTCTCAACAAGTTAAAAATTGTTCTTTGAGTTTTAGATTTTCATAGGATACAAGTCAAATTCTAGAATTGTGAATATTATCACAACAAAAAAACCCACTGATTTCAAACTCTACCGGTTATCTCAAGACGCTGAGTTGTCCAACATTGCTTCACAAAGCTTTCTTTAAACCCACACTTCAAATAAAACCCAAAACTTTCCAAGTTCGAATCAAAAATGACCTAAGTTAAATTAAGTCAATTTCAGCATCCAAATGTCCCCTACATATTTGCGCAGATGAAAACGCCGTTTGCCATTTTCCTTGCTCTTAATGAAAGAACTTCTTGAATTCGAAACCGGTCTTCCCTTTGACAAATATCTAGAGGCGACCTTTGATATTCGAAAGTGCTTGTGTTTAATTTGACCCGCAAAACTTGCTCTGCCATCTTGAGTTTATGTCGAAATGAACAGACCCTCTTCTTAGGGACGTGCAGTGGTTTTAGAAAGTTTGGATCCAGTTAGGACGTGAAGTTCGCAGCTCCTGAAAGATTCACAATCTTGAAATAGAAAATTTGATAAACATCTCGACAAACAACCGTCCTTTTGAGTTTGAGTTACGGCACAGTGGAGTGAAGTTCTTGTAATTTTTTTTTAAAGTGATTTAAATCTTTTACGCCACATTTACCATTGAGAAAGTCGAGCTGGGTCGGGGACATCAAATACCGGACTAGAGCGTAGGCAAATAAAAAAACTGCCAACCGTAGGTTTCCTAATTAGATAAAATAAAAGCCTTGCGCCGACGAGATAAAAGGGCATTTTCTCCCTTTTCAAGAGTTTGATGATTATTTGTCGATGTGGGTTGAAATGTAAATAGAAGGACTCTGGAGAGCAGTCCCTATTTTATGTTGCAGTCTTGAAAATAAACAAGGACATGATGTGTTGACATTTTTTTTATATCTGGTCAAAAACAACCAGAAACCTCCTGAACACGTCTAAAAAAAAATTGTTACTGTTCTGGTAATAGTTTTTTTGTTAATTTGTTGGATCTAGATCTAATCTTGACACCTGTGGCTTCTTTATATTTCACATCTGCCATCACAACCTTCTTTCTTTTTCTGTAAAACATTAATACATTGTGTCTCAAGAAATAGGAGATCGTAACATCAAAGATTATGAAGGCTTTTATAAAGTGCAAATCATATCCTTCAAGGTTATGGAAGTAGATTTACCAATTCCATCGATGGTTGTAAGGAAAGATAGAAAAGGTTAGGAACACGAATAACAAGAATGGCTTGATGACAATGAACGTAGCAGTGGATCATCAAAACCCCTCATTATTTGGAATAATATTCATAATTTAGTACCATGGAAATGAAAAATGAAAAAGTTCAATAAGCAGTAACCACAAGCAAAGATATTATGAAATGAATCATCGATCCAAATAATCTTCCTCATCCATCAACCCACTTTCAGTTAACAAGTTCGCATCTATCGAAATTATGACCCTTCAACCAACTCCAAATAGAAAGGATGTAGGACATGACAATGTGAGAAACCCAAGTCGAAAAAAAGGTTAAAGCAAAGCCTTGCATCCGAGGAGATAAAAGGATTATTCCTTCTTTTTTGCGTCGCACTTTGACGACTATCGCCAGACGTGGACGGCAAGGAAAATAAACGATAATGCTTCGGCTTGGTCATTGGGAATTCGAAACGCGTTTCGACTGTTACTTTTTCACGCCGAGATAAAAGCGGTCTGTTTGGCGTAATTAAAAGTTCATTTGCGGTTTTATACTGTACTATGTCATGACTATGTTTGCATTCTTTTGAATCGAGGTCTTCTTACTCACAATAATCGATAACACATAACTTGAAACTCATTAAACCTGAAACCGAGGTCGACGAGGATACAACAAAAAACAATTGTTCGCTGCCGGCATCACCGCCGAATAAATATTTTTCGTGGGGTCTGTCTATTGTAACTGGATTTCTCGTAAGCGTGTCAGTTCAACTCGGATGAGTAATTATTTCTTGAGTGTGATCTCCTGAGTTGGACTTCTTTTATCATGTAAGCATTAGATAATCTTGATGAGATTGATGGACTTTGTTCAAAGATGGGCTGCTTGCTGTGCTGCTTTCCGAGCAGCTTGCCGGGCTGCGTGGCACGCGTCTAAATGCACCATTAGATGGACAACGGAATGAGCAGAGGCAAATATTTTCGAATCTTCAAAAACTTGATTGATTATGATAACATCTAGACAACTGGAGTGTGGAAGAGAATAGTCACAGATGATCTTACAAAAAAAGAAAAAAGAAAAAAAAATAGTTTGAAGTTGTTTTGGGATTTTGAATTTAGTCTTATGAAAATCATTCTTGATTCAATAGTATATATCAGCATATTTTGCAAACAATCAACATTCTCCAAACGTGAATCGCAAGAAAATAAGAAACAAAGCCTTTTGGCTATTTCGAATTCCTAACCAGTTCTCGCTCTTATAGTTTTAAGAAATAAATAAAAAAGCCCGCTCCATATGATACGGAGTCTTTTCACGTCTTCTGGATTTTTTTCTATTAGGACAAGAAGATTGATTTTGTTTGCAGCTTCGGTATGAGATGAGAATGTTGGGCTTTCAAGAAAAACGTATTTTTATGGTACTTGTGTGAGGGAAATCGCTGATTCTTTAATGTTATTTCCTCCGGCGGAGGAAAAGTGACCACAGCCCACTATCTATGACATCAGAACACGTTTTCACGGGGCACTGTCGAGTTTGAATTTCAAGTTCACTGCGTTAAAAAAAAAAAAAAAACAATTCACAACCAAAATTCTCATCATTTGATTAAACTTTCTCAATAATTGCTCACAATAAAAAATCATAATTTAATCAAAATATTGACGTTGACAGTGAACAATTTTCACCGTGACAGTGTTGCCTATCAGGGATAAAAGCTAAGCGATTTTTTCACCTGAAGTATACCATTTAAGAAAAATGAACATTGTCGCTTATCCACTCCAAAATCTTTTCAATAGTTGTTCGCAAACTCGCGGAAGGACGAGTCAATAGAACACATTCATCCTTTGAACTTTGACAAAATGTCGACATTCTTCCGTTTGGCGACGAGCACGTGCACAATCCCTCTCACACGACTGTGCTCGTGCTCGTGCCCGTTGGAAGTCGCGTTGTAAAGGCGTCAGGTCTTTTTTTGTCTGCTTCTGTGTCGCTTTGTCCAGAACAGCTTCAATTGCGGAGATCGTAGAGTTCAGCCTGCACTCTTCTTTTCGGGATCTATTTCATTTTGACGTCCCAGCTTGTTGTCTAGTGTCCAGGATCAATTCAGGTCTTTCTATGGTATTTTTCCCGACTTTTCGTAGTTCTTCTTTGACCACTGTTGAGTTATATGATGGTACGGGTTTCTTTTGGCATGGGAACCGTATGTCAGTGGCCTTGATTTTCATTTTCTCAAGCGAGTGAGAACAAGGCTGCTGGTATTCAGTTTAGCTTCTGCTAATTTCCTTTTGAGCCTGCCGGCGCTGTTCTTGTGTTCTGATTGTATCTTGTTCATGCATATATGATGAGAAACTGTACACCATCAATTATTATTCATGTATACTAATATATTTTGAATAACACAAACGGGACGGCGATGAGAATGCACAACATTTATCTGAACCATGGAAATGCGTCAAAATGCCAACGCTAACGGGATATTTATCCAGCTAGCCAGACGTCACGTCCCTATTGACGAAAATTCGGCAGATGAAGCTATACTCTGGATAATCTGAAAGGATGTCAACTACGACCAAACATTGGGCTTAGCACGTCAATGGCCGGGATATGCCCAGATTAGTTTCCAATTTGGTATCAACAAAGTCTGTTTTTATCTCACATCACAATCCATGCATACCACTGACTCAACAGAATATCTTAGGATTTGTCAAATCCCTTAAACCATAGACTTCACTCTCCTTGTCATAATTTGATGCAAATTTCCACATTCCCGTGCCAAATCTGAACGTGCCAGAGGCATTTTATCACCTGTTCTTATAGCTGACATAATGCAGTCTCTGGAAGTTGTGGTGCTAAGTTTGCTTGAGGCGTTCTAGTTAATTTTGGACTAATGTGCTGTTACTAAACATGCATGCTCAAGTAAGATGTATGCTTGATTGATAATTGCCAGCACCGCGAACTTCATAGAAGTTTGTCAATATCCGAATACAGAACCTTTCTTGGACTACTATGTGGAGTATTCAAATCGTTCATTTGTGTAACTACAGATTCAACTTCTGGCCTTTCAACACATTGCTGATCGAGTTTATCATCCTTGACATAAAATACGAGAGTCACGATTTTGTTGCGTGAGTTTTTCCAGCTATCGTGCTAATTGTCCTTCTGGATTCTTGAAATTCAGGAGCCATTGCAGCGCAGAATGATCCGACCTCTCCAGAAATTTTCTTCCATAAAGGAAGCTATGATAGTTTCTGGTGCCTTTACTATCGCCAGACGTTCTTCACGGGTCACGCAATAGTTTCTTTCTGCCTTATCCAAAGTTGTACTGTATCCTATCACAACTTCTAGGGACTTTAGGGATAAAGAAATTCATTTTTATCCATTGAATTTCCGTGTTGTTATTTGGCTTTATGTCACTCATAGAATAGGTAATTAATTTTCGATTTGATAATCTCTGTGACTGGTAAGGTACCCGGAACATCAGTAGAATTCCGACTTATTCAGTCTTCAGTCGGTGGCGCTAATCCTACCCTCTCTCCGGCATTGAGCCAGGGCCTAATTTGCTCATGCAGTAAACCACCGTCTCATTCCGGAAATTGAGTAGATTTTTTTTGTTTATTCTCTTTCCATTGTTACCTCATTCTTTTTTTCTACTACTTCAAGAGAAACAAAGAGCGTGGCACATCTATGAAGCTCTGGATGGTAATATGGTTCACAAAACTCTCAAGTGCTTCTGGGTAGGCTAGTCTCACTATCCGCTCGATGTCGGCGCTAAATTCTTGAAGTGTCTCCATGGATCCTTGCACACGAGACTTAAGCTGACTCTGATAAACCTGGTTGCCATACCCCAACTCCAAGGCACTCACAAATTCTGCATAATCATCTTGTCTTTGCTCGGGAAGTATTTCCAGTGCCTTTCCTCTCAGAGCCAAAACTAAAGCAGCTGCTTTCTCCTGATCATTCCAGCGATTCGTCAATGCTGCAGTCTCGAACTGATGCTTGTACATTGTCCAGGATGACCCACCATCAAATGTTGAAGGTTTCAGGTGGTGATGGGATGGAGAACCAGATATTTCCATTATCCTGTATCCTTTATTTGTCGTTTATATCGATCTTCTCCTCCAATTTCCTGATTTTTTCTCGTACTCGTATTTTTTCCTGGGACTATCCTTCTATCCGTTCCAACATTTTCTCCAGTCAAGCTTGTTCCTCCTACGTAGCACAAAATTCTCTATAAATGAAGCCATCAGCTCACTCAGATGTTCCTCCATCTCCATACCTTGTTTTCTAGTGTTCACCATTCACAATCAAGATCTTCACTCACTTACCCCACTTCTGACACCAGAATGTTATACTGGTTCGTTTGGATATAAGTGAGACGTTTCGACTGACGCAACTTTTATTGGTTTTCTTGTATAACACACAGAAAAACCAACCGTTAACAACGTAATTGTCACTCCTATTTTCACCTATCCCCTGCTGTCAGTGTCAACATCATCCTCCCTCATTCCAAAGGCGTGTCACGTAGCGATACTGGTACACAACAATTAGAGTGTGACGTTGAAGAGCTGCAAACAAAATCCAGAATCAATCATGTTATGTTAATAACTTAAAATCTAAATCCTTCACTAGTAGTTTATATTCCAAACTGCATAATATGGAACATAGACAAGATAAATTCCAAGTTGGCTAAGAAATTTTCACAGTTAGCTTAGCAAAATCTTCAAGAGCACAAGACAAACTAATTTCCAACTTCGCTTCAACAAATTCTTGTTGTTTAATCTTCACCAGCGACTCTTTGTCTAAAACTTGTGCCCTACACTCGAAGATGTATTATTGGTAACAAGGAGGGACCCCTGAAAATAGTTTAACAATAATTAGTGTCAGGCTGTTGAGAGGAGTTGCGAGGAATTTTCAGCCAACTCAAATTACCCTCTTGTAAATAATTAATCAGAAGTTGTTCAAGGGTATTTATACACAAAAGGTGGAATATAAGCGTCGTTAGTCGCAAATAGCTTTATTGTTGGAAAAGTTTTCTTTATCTGGGCTGTTTGTTTCCTGCATTTTAAAGTAGCTTATCAAGTTTTGGGGGAGAAGTTTGGTTCAATTTCCGAAACAAATGCACAATGCTAAAACAATTAGGCAACAGGACAATGGGATTACTTTGTGCTTGGCGGCTGAGCTGATCCGAAAGTTTACGGCTTTGTTTGGGATTTGCTGTTACAGGAATGTGTGTTGCAGAGATAGTCTTAGTGAGCAATTGAGTTACGAATGATTGATTGAAATATGAATATATGGACATCATATACTCATGAGTTGTGGTATTTTATTGTTTTATCACTTTCCTCAACTATTCAATGGAAAACATAAAAAGTTGTACATTTTCCAAATTTGGCTGCTAACAGGCAAACAAAATTCATTACACATATGACAACAATGTTTTAGCCGTAACGCAACAAATTTGCCAACTGCATCAAAAAAATAGGAGATTCAGTTTTTAATAAACCATGTTGATCTTTCCACTTTATTTATCCGATACCATGAAAATCCATTTATTGCGTCGGATTTTATTACGTTACCGGCAAATAAACTATATTTTCAATTTTGAACCTGTAAATAATAGAGGCGTTTTTTATAAATACGAGCAAACAGGCACATTCATTTGTTTTCCAATTGAGACACGCTGATGAATCTGCTGCTCTCCAAAGAATAATAGGGCTTTTGTAGCTCTTTTCAAATCAAAGCCCAAAAAGGCCCAAATTGAAAAGTAACAAGCCATTGTTATTATACCTTTTTACCTATCTCCTGCAATGAGTGGCAGCTAGATAAGAAAATATCCTTGTCTCAAAAGAATAAAGCTTCAAAGAGCTTAATAAAGAAAAATACAAAGTAACATGTTATGAAATATGAAAGATCTGGCAAAGCAAACTATATAACATCTCAGCGGGTAATAAAAGTGTAATTTCATCAAGATTATGCTGCATCGTTAAGTTAGTGAGCACGCAATGTTCTGAAAAAGTAATGAAAATTTTCATTAAAGCTTTTGAGTACAAGGTAACATCCCACAGATAATAATAATTGATTTTTTTTTCCAGGATTATCCCTAGGATGTGGTCTCATAACCTTCGTATCTTCATTGACGGGAACCCTTTCTGAGATCTACGAGTACCATAAAGATGGACCAAGTGGACCAGATTATGACTACCGATACGGATGGTGTTTTATGACTGCTGGCGCCGCGTTGGTACTGACTTATGTGGGTTCTGCTTTTTCCTTTGTCGGATATCTGAACCGGTACACGTCTATTGATGATATGGTGAGTGTTTGTACCAAAAATGATGCCTTTTTGTATTTACATACACCACATTAAGTCAAATCCGTCTTGCAGAGGTAGCGAGGCACTTCATCAACATTGTTGAATGATAAAAATGAGAAAAAAAGGGTAAAAAGATTTTTTATAAGTTGGATATCATAACAAATAAAATTATGGAGATTGCATGATGATGATGAAATGTTAAAATATGTTTCATAAACACTGATCTGTATCACTTTGGCACCTATTCACGTTTATCTCATCTTCTCAGTAACGATTTCCGGAAATTTTCCTTTGTAAATTATCGTCAAAATCCATATTCATGCCTTGCTCATATTTAAATGACTTTCTTGAACTTTCGCCTTTTATTTCACAATTTGTTTTAGCAACTTTCAAAGCCACAATAGAGTTTTGCTAACTCCATAACAGGATGTGGCGTCTGAATCGTATTTGCTTTCAAAAGACACTATTAAGTCTTGAGCTAGAGTGAAGTTTTGTGACAAGTGTATAAATATTTGTGGTACAGAATACAAAGATAAAGCTAGACAAAAGTTGTGATTGCTTGTACTATGTTTGTTGCTTTGAATATGAAGTTTTTGATTTATTATGTGCAAGTGGGAATGTAGGTTCATAGGAATGTGGTTATATTATTCCATTTGTTTATTATATTTCATGAAATAGTCAAGAGCTCTTCTCCTCAAGAGTTGTTGATTGGGAACCAGTCTTAATAATGTCCTGTCCCGATTACATAAAAGACGCGTAACAGCTTGTTATCAGTATTCAGAAAATGATTACAGACTGGTATTAAATTATTATCAACGCTATTTAAAATTTTCAACGAGCCTTAACTACCAATCATTTCCCTTTTCAGTGCCAATCTCATTAGGAAGTTTTGAATAAATAAGACTCCCTACTGATATTTGAATATAAAGCTGAATATTACAAATTTCCTTTGAACTTTAGATCGAAGAGAGTATCAATTAAGATCTAGTCTGGTGTAGGAAGTTTTGGATTTTATTTCCAGAAATTGTGTCAAGAAAATAGTTGAATTGCTTTCGACAATGAAGTCGCCTCCGGAGTATAATACTTGGATTAAGTTGAAGTAGCAAGTTTTCTAGATAAGCTACTTGCATATTCAAAAGAGCAGAGTAAATATACGTGTATACGGCTAGGATGCTTAAAGTTCAACTCCAAACATGGCTTCGATATGGGTTGAGTAATTTCAGACACGTTCGCTTGTATCAGATAATATGTGATGGAGTGCTGGAGTTTTACGATATATTCTATATCTAAAGACTGACATTATTTTAAAGAGGTTGATGTATGAACTTGAATGTTTATGAAGGAAGACTCAATTTACCAGCTGATAGACAGCTCAGCTGCCACCAGATGACAACTTCATATCAATGGTAACACTTTTTTGCTTTTCTTTTTGCCCATAAAAAGCTGATGGGTTTGAAATTGGTCCTCAATGTGGTCTTCCAGGATAGATTCCGATCAAGTAGTCAGAGTGCATGGGCAGGAGCCTTTATACAATATTATTTATTCAATATTTTAATTACGCCCTCATCTCGCCTTGTCAACTTCAATATATTATTCATTTTGTTGACGTATATCTTTATTTATTTGTTGATAATTGTATAGCTTTTTTGCTTATAAAGATCAATATAATCGAGATCATCAAAAAAGTCTTTGATCAAGTTTTTTCTCAAGTCAAAAATAAAAATTCATCAAAATGAAAAACAGCTTATCGTATTCTGTTAAGTTGTGAAAATCAAATTTTAAATAGGGTGTGTACCCGTGGTATCAATAGAGGGAAAAAAGTGTGTATGCGAGTGAATGTATTTATACAAACATTCATCTACCCGCATAAATACTTTCTTTCCTCCTAATTGTATTGTGTTGATTTTTGACCCTTTAACTTTGCAGCCGAAACGGAAAATGCAATATAATGAATAACGGCTGATCGTACTCTCCCAAGTTGTGGAAATCGTTTTTTTCCATGAAGAACAAATAGATTTGTGATTGCACCGCAATGTATTTTTCCCAGGATAGTTTCTGATCAAGGGTTTCTCCTAGTCGTCTTTCCCTATAATGTGAATAACAGGATTTGAAAGACTTGAACAGTCTATAATTATTATATAATTGAAAATTATTGACTGCTCCCTTACTATTCCTCGCTTTAAAAAAAAACGAAAAATGCAATAAAATGAAAAACGATTGATCGTATCTTCTCAAAGCAGATGGGTTGGAAATTGGTCCTCAATGTGCTCTTTCCAGGATAGAGTGCATGACAAAATACAAAATTATTTATTCAATGTTTTGATTACGCCCTCTCCAAGCCATCTGGCCTTGTTAACTTTCATTTATTTATTTTGTAGACGTTAATCTTCATTTATTTGTTAATAATTGTAAGCTTTTTTGCTAATGATATTTATTATCAAGGTTATCAAAAAAGTCCGTGATCAAGTTTTTTCTTGAGTCGAAAATGAAAATTCACCAAATTGAAAAAAGCCAAACGTATCCTATAAAGTTGTGCAAATGAGATTTTGTTGATCTTTGACACTTTAACTTTGCAGTCAAAACGAAAAATGCAATTAAATGAAAAATGGTCGATCGTATCCTCTCAAATTGTGAAAAGTAATTTTTTTTCTGCCCATGAGAAGCAGATGGGTCTGAGATTTTTCCTCAATGTGCTCTTTCCAGGATGTTTTTTGATCAAGTAGTCAAAGTGCATGAACAGCGGCACTTATACAATATAATTTATCAATATTTTGATTACGTCCTCACTCAGCCATTTCGACTTGTCAACTTCAATATATTATTCATTTTTTTGACGTATATCTTTATTTATGTTTTAATAATTGTATAGCTTTTTTGCTAATGAAGATTATTATTATCAAAATTATCAAAAAAGTCTTCGATCATGTTTTTTCCCAAGTCAAAAATAAAAATTCATCAAAATGAAAAACAGCTTGTCGTATTCTGTCAATCTGTGAAAACCTAATTTTAAATAGAGGAAAAAAAGTGTGTATGCAAGAGGATGTATTTATACAAACATCCATTAACCCTCAATAACACTTTTTTTCCTTTCAATTGTATTTTGTTGATTTTTAACCCTTTAACTTTGCAGTCGAAACGGAAAATGCAATAAAATGAATAACGGCTGATCGTATCCTCCCAAGTTGTGAAAAATGTTTTTTTTTTCTTTGTGTCCATGAGAAGCAAATGGATTTGAAATTTCACCTCAATGCATTTTTTCCAGAATAGTTTCCAAGGGTTTTTCCTAGTTGTTTTTCCCTTTTATGTTGATAATAGGATTTTGGTCTTCGCAGGCTTTATATTTGATCCTTCAACTCCTGTTTATTTCTCAAGGCTCACATCGTGAGAGACTTGAGCTTCTGGAAGTGATAAGATCGTCGGTATAGGTCTGTGTATACAATCACGAATCGCAGGTTGTCCTACGCAAGACTCTAAAGGAGAACGGACAAAACTTTTTGGGAACAGCCTCTCTTAGTTATTTTGACATTGTAATTGATATCATCCTCATAATATGATTCAAACAACTTATCTCTTGATTCAATACTTGAGTGGAAGGAAGTTTAGTCAGTCGCTTCTTCGATTTCTATCAAAACTCCCTCCAGCTTAGCGGCAAGGTGGTTAACGTGTTGGTTGAAAGACTAAGATAAAAGTATTTTTATTGACTTGAGTACCAAGCTTGATAGACAAATTGGTAGGAGGGACCTGGAGATGGTGTGATCTGATTTTTCTAGTCTTGGGATAAAATATCACCATCACTAACGTTCATCTTGAGGGCTGCTGGGCATGAGTGAAAATGTTTCACCAGATTTAACAGACTTTTGAGACATAGGTGGAGAAAGCCCGCTCTTACCTGAATAGAATATGGAGAGCAGAACTCGAAAGCCCATTCTGCCATTTCAAAGTCATTTCCTAAGCTGTTTTATAGTCGGATGCAGAGCTGGTGCCTACAATATGAAGAACGGCTGATCGTATCCTGTGAAGTTGTGAAAATTAAATTTTGTTCTGAAGATGGCCCGCTTTTTATTGAGAGCCCATTGCTCCTCACTTCATAGTCGAATGCTGAGCTGGTGCACACTTGATACGGAAGACGTTCTCCTTTAACCTGAGAGAAATTCGACTTCACTTACCACACTGAATAACCATCAATTTTCTTAGTTCCATTAGTATCCTCTAATGAAGAGTAGTTGGAGATACAATCAGAACAGTATTGTAAAGAAATTTCTTCAATACGGTCTAGAGACACTTTATTCGACATATTTCATCCCCCTCAATCTTCAGACGTCTGTTCGTCATTGGATGATTATCATCATGTACTTCAAATAACAATCGCCAATAATCCTTCACAGTCCATTAGATATCCAGATAAGGGTTTGTAAAACAGTGGCGTAATAAAGTTCCATATAAAACTGTCCGAACACCTTTTTCTTGAAGCAGTAAAGCGTTAAAAATGGCGACAAGATAAGGGAGACGCTGCGACGACTTTCTGGGGAACAATTGTGCCGGAAGAACCCTCACTGAAAACCCTTCAAGATATATGTGCCCGACGATTAGATTAGAAGATGGAGGAAATTTTCGAAGCGAGATTTTTCACCCCGAACAATATGAGGGATTAACCTGTCCGGTTTATTACATTGTCGTTCGATCTTTTTGTGAATTGCTGTGATTGATCACTTTCTCATTTCACTTTGACAGAATTGAATCCTGGAGTTTAATTCCAATGCGTAGAGGGCTTTCACGGAGTGGAAAGCGTCGGGAAGTAATGATAAATTGTCGAACTTTTTTATCACAAGGATAGAATATTGATTTGGAGGCTGACGTATTGTCACTCTCACTTTTAGATTAACCATTTGCAGTGTAACGACTTCAGAGTAGCGTTTCTATCTGGATAGTAAAATCCAGTCATGGTATACTCATGCAAAATTATGCGGCATATTCATGTGATCTGCTCAGCATGATAAGCAAATTGCAATGGAGATATGTACATATACCTTAGGGTGATTTGAATAAGCCAACGTGGGTCGGACACATTATCATATGGGATGGAGTGTATGTTTTTCTAGTTGGAGCAATTTTACTCTAAAAACTGAAATAACATGATCAAACAAGTTTCCTTGTTTGAAGTTTTAGAACCCTATTTGGTTCTATTTTGAACGCTGAACCTGAACCAAACCGCTAAACTTGCCAACTGCTGTTTTTTAAGTTTGGGTTGTAACGAAGTCACAGAATATTCTGGTTTATTTTTCCGTAACTCGTTCATTTTTTTGTCAAAAGACCCTGTATTTTCTTGAAAATAATGTCTGCCTTGTAAGAATTAAAAATTAACTGTTTTCACCTATCAATCAAACAACCATGTATTTTGGCTAGCCGCCCGAAATTTAATTTGATTGTACTTATTTGTAATCTTATTTCATTGTTTCAGGTCCGAGAAATGGTCCCAGGCGCCGATCGCAAACTCCGCGAACATAAGCTCTCCACCGAGTACCTCATCCGCAACACCACTCCACACCCCCCACTTCAACAATACGACCCCCTTACACTCGACCCTCAACATATACCTTTAGAGCAATATGAGATCGTCGAATGTGGTCCCCTCCTCAACAAAACCCCACCCGACGTCTGCACAACAAACAGATGTCAAGAGTTTGCCTCAACTGGCGACCTAACAAGTGCCGGAGCTTTGGAGATCAATTATTGCGCAAGTGGTTGTGATGCGCATGCGCGATCTTTAGCCGGTCAAACCATACCTATAACCATTAAGAACCACAATTCAACCGCACCTTTGAGCTTCTCGAACATCCCTGTCAGTAAATACGGTACGATGCCACATCCGGGTACAACCTTGCATCAAGGGTTTCTGGGAGTGTCGGATATGGGTAGTTCCAGTTCAAATAGTTCGAGCGGATATTGCGGGAAAAGCAAGACTCTGCAACATCAGAAGGGCAGAGGACTTCCTGGTAAGAAGTGTGTGAAAATTGAGTCCTTTCAAGTTCCGGAGACGAGCTTCGAGGGTTTTGGTAAACCTAGGACGAACAATGCTTTGCAGTACTCAGGCAGTGCGGTATGACAAGAAGACGCTCCCGGAGCTGACGTAATATTCTAAATAGTTGGGTCATTGTTTCTATGAAAATGTAGGTTTATAATCCTTTCAATGGATGGTGTCTAATACTGAATGTATCAAGTTTTCGTTTATCATCTGTTTTATACTTCATAAGACAAAGTTGCAATAGTGTCCAAATTATTTTAACTAAGCTAGAATTTCTCGACAAATCAAAAACTCATATCCTTATGTATAAAAGTTGATAATGTACGTAGTTCTTGGAGGGTATTTTGTATCTAAATGAAACATAGGAATGAATATATTGTAATTATGAAAATGTGGAGTGAAGAATGTTTAATCAATTCTTGAAGATTACGTTTTCAACAAAAATTGAAAACAGTCTCCAAAATGTGATTGATTAAAATGTAACTGTAAATTGCTGTGATAAACGGTATTGTATCATCATAATTCTCTGTATATTATTGGTATACAATGTAAAAATGTGATTTGTTATATATTTAATTTGTTGATATGAGAATAAAACTATATGATACTACATCTTCTCAATATTAATTCGAATATGGTTTAGGAAGACGATCCGCCGCTTGAAACAGTGATTTGGATTCTTTGTAGCTGCGCGCCAGACTCAGGTTTCGACGCATATCAATACCTGGGACACAATTTTTATATTGACAATGGTGCAATTTCCAGACAATGTTTTTTAATAAAAGTTATAAACGATAAAATCTTTTATAACTTTTTTTGAATTAACTATCTTCTAGGTCCTATATTTTTTGAGATAATTTACAAAATGCCAGATGACAGCTAAAAATCACTATATTTCTGTTGTTTCACATTTCTAGTTTTCTGTTTTATTCTATTGTGGAAGATTTTTTTTTGTTCTCCCGTCTTCAGAATAATTATACTTCATTATAAATGATCTATTTTTTCACTCCTCAAACAATTTTCATTTTTAAGATTTTTTTTCACTTTTTATCATATGTTACAGTTTTTAAATGTTATAAATATTTTTTGAGGGATTTTTTTCACTCTTTCTCATATTTTTAATGAATGTATTGCGTTTTCTGATTTTTTTTGCTCTCAATTACTTTTATTGTATTTAAAAGATACTTTCTAAGCAATTTTGATTTTTAAATGAGTTTTTCCAATTTCGGTTGTATGTTTCATTATTGATTGTTTTTCTAGATTCTTTGAAGTTTTTTTTACTCTATGGAGTTCTTAATTCCAAAATAATCTGAAACCATGTATTATCCGACGGAATTAAGGATTTTTTAGCATAGTTTCGCCACTTTTCTGGTGATTTTGACTACTCTGGACTCGTTTCTGGTGATCCTGACTACTTTGTCTCCATTTTTGTTTTATACTGTGGTAATTTCAAATTTTATCTCGTTTTTTGCCGGTAATTCCTACTTTTTTCGAAGAATTAACTCATTGTTGTCTCTCCATAACTCTGTGTTATTCGACGGAATTACGTTTTTTTTGGGGGAATTAGGACACTTTTCTGGTAATTTTGACCATTTTCTCTTCTCTATTTTTTTTCCATTGTAGTCGTATGCTAAATAATCGTATTTATACAGGGTGTCCGGAAAAATGTGGGAGATCTCCCGGATTCAGATAGAACATTAAAAAATAAGATGACAAGTTCCCATAAATTTTTTTTCTAGCGGCCCTCCCTACGGAGATACGGCCCCCTAAAGGACCCCACTGGAAATCGGTTTTTCTTGAATAACTTTTGAACGACTCAAAATAATTCAATGAAAATTTAATATGATAAACAGTAGTAAGGACCTCTCAAAATACTTTCCTTAAAACATAATTAGCTTGTTTAGTTTACCAGGGACGGACTAGATTGTACATTTTAACGCTCAAATTTTTAACACCCTGTATGATAAGGAGTTAAAAAAAATAAATTTGGATACCTTGAACATTAAGCTAAAGAAAAGGTACTCTTGTTCATTGTCGATAAAATGAACTATTTTCGAGAAAAATCAATTTTTATTAAACAAAACCTCGAAAAAAGCCATGACGAAGTGGTGCTCTTGACGAAATTGTGAACCTAACGCTAGGAAAAAAACTTATGGGAACTTGTCATCTTATTTTTTAATATTCAATCAGAATCCGAGAGATCTCCCACATTTTCTCGGACACCCTGTATATTATTGTATGTTTGTATTATTTTGTTTTGCGTTTTTCCGTTTTTCTCACGTTTTTTTTTTTCGATTGTGGAAGATTTTGTATAAAAAAAACCCAAATTCAATACAAATTCTAAAAAAAGTCGGTGAAGACTTTAAAAATAAATAAAATCGTCGTCAATAGAAAAACTTCACTAAAACGTAAAAAAAATATATTTATAAAAAAAAATCAAAAGTATCCAAAAGTATAAACAATCCATTTAAAGTGTAGAAAAGCATAAAACACTCACTAGAATTTATAAAAAGAACCCCAAGTTTAGTGAAAAAGTCTTCTTTGATAGAAAAAAGTTCACAGTAAAATTTGAAAACTCCATTTCAGAAATTTAAAATCATGCAAAAGTGTAAACAAACCATTTAAAGTGTAGAAGAACTTGAAACACTCTCAAATTCGATAAAAATTTTATAAAAATCGTCTTTGATGCAATCAAAATTCACTAAAATGTGAAAAAACTTTTATCGAAATATAAAAAGAGATTTAAAATCCCCAAAAATGTAGACAAACCATTTTGATCCTGAAAAAAACGTCAGCTTTGGTCATGCTTGTTAAATTTTTCAAGTATCGCGCTTTATATCCTGAAAGACAAGTTGAAAAAAGATATAAATAAAAAGAATATAAAAATATCAAAAAATGTTGGATAATACCCAAGGGTGTACATAAACCATTTAAATCGTTGAAAACCCAAAATACCCACTAAAACTCAATACAAATTTGGAAAAAGTTGATGAGAACTATTTAAACATTAAAAAAATCATCTCCGTTGCAAAAAAGGTTCACTAAAATGTATAAAAGCTTCTTCAAAAAGAGAAAACAAGTTAAAAAGTGGACAAAAGTAACTTCAAAAATGTATAAAAGAAAACATAACAAAAGGAAATTATTATGATAACAAAATGATTTGGAAAAAAAATTAATGACTCGAAATATATAAGAAACTTCATAAAATTAGAGCAATTCACTAAATATAATGAACAAATAAACCTGTTAAAAATAAATAAAATCTATGAAAATATTTTCGATGAACAAGTCACAAACATAAATTAAAAAAATAAGAGCTAGTTAACATGATAGACTTTGGAGAGTATTGAGGATCGAGAACTCAAGCTCTACGAAAACATATATTTTTTCAGACCATCTAGAGAGTTTATTTGAAAACATAGTAAAATGAGGTTAATACAAAAGTTTCATTTTTTTTATAAACAATGAGAATTTGTAGTCTAAATTTTTAAAAAATTTAGGCAATTGTCAAATATTGAAATCATCATTTCTTATTCGATAATCCACAAAGGTAGGTTCAGTTACTCACATTTTTAAAAAATTTAAACTGTTAATAATTCAATAAAAAATCGTCGCCCGTTGCTCAATATAATAGAAGACAATTTCAGATTCCGTCAAATAAATTGAGTTCTTGTCTTGAAAGTTACGTCTCACAGACTCCAAGCAAATATGTTTGCGTCAGTTCATCTGAATTGCTCATAGTTCACCTGCTAGCGTGCAGTACAAAGGGAGCAGGTTGCTCGCAGCGAGAAAACAAACTTTTAATGTAGTTCCTACATGTTTGCGCGTTAAAAGCTTTCAAAATAAGTGTCAGGCGTGATCATGTCATCACTTTGCAGAGAACTAAGCCGACAGACGAAAGATTCTCATTAATATTTCTGACAGCAGGTAATAAAGGCTTGTTCGTAGTCCATCTCTTGGTATTAATGCTCGACGATTTCTTACCAGCATTCTTCCTTTATTAATTGCGCATTTCGGCATTATTTATGACTTGCATTAGTTTGCACCCCGTTTTGGCAGTGATAATAATTTCGAGGAGTATTTGAGAAATGACAGTTCGTGGAGTGAAATGTTAGCTGGTGAATCTGCGAGGTTTAAATATGATGAAAGTGGAGTTGAAAAGCTTATTATCATATCACCTACTATTTTATAAATCTGCAGGTCATCTTACTCTCAATTACTTTGAATTACGTGGAAATCTTTAGAGATAAAAAAAATTACTAATCACGAATAGATTTGAAGAAATGCTCTACAAAATGAAGCAAAATTCATCCAAATCTGTTGAGACGTTCAAAAGTTATGGATTTTCTTGTAAATTTGGAAACATCGTTTATTAGCATGTTCAAAAAAAAGTTCGAAATTTTAAAAATTTTCCCATGGTTTGCAAGGTTTTGTGTAACTTTCTGTTGTTTTTTTTTGTTTGTCAAAAAAATCGTTCTTATGGAAATTGAGCTTCAAATTTGACTCTATGTGGAATTCAAAGTCGAATTGGAAAAATTCAAGACAAGAAAACTCAAAAAAGGCGCAAGATTCATTCAAACAAAAAAAGTCATGCGTTAATTGTAAAATTTTTTTTTTTTTATCCTGATATCCGCTCGTTTTGCACAATATCCAGGTTGAAAATAAAAAAACAGTCAACAACATATGAAATGGTAGCCTCAACAGTAGTGAGCCCCTAAGCCCAAGGATATGAGTAAGAAAGAGACAACAATATGCATAACCACATCAATAAAGTCAACAATATTATAGTTTTTCACTTTTTGTTTATTTTCCTCAATTTCACATCCATTCACTCGCTTTCATGCTTTGATTTATTGTTCAATCAGTTGTTTTGGGTTTAATTTATTCATGTACTTTTTTGTTTGTTTATTTTGATTTTTAACCGGAATTAAATCATCTTAGTTATCCATTATTATCTATCGACTGTCTCAATTTATTTATTCATCATGATCAAAACTTTAACCTATTTTTCTCCAGCTTTTTCCACATCACTCTATACATTTTTTGGAGGATTCTGACAGTAAATTTAATGCTGGATCCACTGATGAATAGCACAAAACGATATTTCTTTGGATTTTCGAGTTATGAATTTTTTTAATGAAAGTGTCAAGTTTTAATAGTTTGTCAAAATTTAACCTATTTTTTTATTTTTTTTGTCCCCAAACCAACAATGTATCGTAATTATTCAAAAAAATTATATTGTTGGATTTTTCCATAAGAACTCATGTGTTAGAGAGAGACAAAAAATAAATTTTTAATAGGATCAAAAACAAACACCTCTTTTTCAATAAGTGCGATACAACGTTGGTTTAGGAACATAAGAGGCTCAAAAAATCCGTCATAAAAAATCCAGGACCGTATTTAAAAAAACAAAGTTGCAATTTTTGTTTTATTTAATGGACAATGTATCTCTTATAGTTTCCGAGATACCCATGCTGTGCATCCTTATCTTGGACACACTGTATATAAAAAGATAATAATAACACAGATTTTTTCATTTTTGTTAAATTCAAATTTTTCATGTTTTATTTTTTTTCCTCTTGCCGTAGAACCTACAAAAAAAACAACACAGTCTTTTTTTTATTTTTTTCAATTCATGTATTTTTTTAAAATTTTCCATTTTATTTTTCTCCCGCTGGTCGTATACCCCATAGAACCTACATATTAACAACACAGACTTTTTAATTTTTTTAGATTTTTCATTTTTTATTATCGATTTATTTGTTTTTTTTGAATGATATTGCTCAATTGAAAAAATTTAGTATAAATCAAACAACTTTTGTATTCAACTTTCTTTGTACACCCTGTTAAAAAGGGAGGGGTCAATATACAGTGTGACCCATTTGTTTTGGGAACACCCTGATAAAAAGTTTATTTCTCAACCGATTTGGTTCGTTTTTTTTTTTGGATTGTAGAGCTCGAAAAATTGTATATTCTTGGCAAAAAGTGACCTTCGCCTTTTTGACTTCAAGGCCTACTATGTTAGTTTTTAAGAGCAAAATTTCAGGAAACCATATTAGCGATTTTTTTAGAAAAAATCTGTGTGCGCCACTGGATTCAGCATCCTTTAAAACGGGTCTATACAAATTTTCAACCGAAAATATCAAGTTAAAAAAATTAAAAGTTCGCACTTTAACAATCTTTGATTCTATCAAAAGCAATGAAAAATGCATTGAAGTTGATGGTGGTTTGGTAGAAGTTACAAATTTTTAGTTTTATGTCATTTTTATTTGTTTTGATAAAATCAAAGATTGTTAAAGTGCGAATTTTTAATTTTTTTCAACTTGATATTTTCGGTTGAAAATTTGTATAGACCCGTTTTGAAGGATGCTGAATTCAGTGGCGCACACAGATTTTTTCTAAAAAAAATCGCTAATATGGTTTCCTGAAATTTTGCTCTTAAAAACTAACATGGTAGGCCTTGAAGTCAAAAAGGCGAAGGTCACTTTTTGCCAAGAATATACAATTTTTCGAGCTCTACAATCCAAAAAAAAACGAACCAAATCGGTTAAGAAATAAACTTTTTATCAGGGTGTTCCCAAAACAAATGGGTCACACTGTATAGTGAATCACCCTGTTTACCTAAACAATTCTATGTAGAATCTACCAGAACATTTCCATCCAATTTACCGAAAATTCGGCTTAAACCACATTTTTGCAGATTATTTTTTTTTTAAAGGGGATTACCAAAAGGGATTATCAATTAGAGTAAGTTGAAATGCAGTTTACACGAAAAAAAATATTCTTGCGCTGATGATTGCTGAGTCATTTTTTCCAATGTGTCATTACGCCCGACACTTTCGATGAGCGGATAAAGGTTGGCTTAAGGCAAAACCTTTAACTTAATCTTTCAGTTACTGTTCGGCCTTTTATATGTTTTTTTATGGATCCCCTTTCAACGACTAAAAAAGTGCTGTGTACAGTTCTCATGAAGCCACAAACTGTCCACTAACCTCGTCCCTCTTTGGGGGTTTTTGAAAAACTTCACAATAGATCATGAACAAAAATGATCGATACAATCTCGAATTCTCATTAGCAACAGTCCCCAAGCTCATTATCTCAATATAAACAAAGAATCCGAACAAACCATTCACATGATAGAATCCATTATGATTCAGCATTGTATTTAAGCTCGTATCTTCCGCAAAAGTCATCTCAAAACTATTCGAGACTGCGATTTCAAAACGTGCTATCGTAAAAGGAGTTTGAAAACAAAAGGTACAAAAAGAAACGAAGATAATGATCATCTGTAAAGTTTCAGTACAACATAAATGGCGCACGCGGATTGTTTCACAAAAGAGCCCCCGATAATTCAGCACTGGATTCGTTGCACGTATAACAACTATTTTTACCGTTTGGGGGGTTTTATTAAATTGTGCAGTCTGGGCTGGAAGTATAACCGCAAGGATTATTTTATTTCGCGCTTGAGACGCTGAGAAATACCATTTGTATTCTATAAGGATAAATGCAAAGATACAGCTTCTACTTTTAAGTTCGTCTTAACCGGCCGACTGATCTTGGGGGTTTCTGGAATATACAGGGTGTCCGGGAAAATGTGGGAGATCTCTCGGATTCAGATAGAACATAAAAAAATAAGATGACAAGTTCCCATAAATTTTTTTCCTAGCGGCCCTCCCTACGGAGATACGGCCCCCTAAAGGACCCCACTGGAAATCGGTTCTTCTTGAATAACTTTTAAACGACTCAATATAATTCAATGAAAATTTAATATGATAAACAGTAGTAAGGACCTCTCAAAATACTTCCCTTAAAACATAATTAGCTTGTTTAGTTTACCAGGGACGGACTAGATTGTACATTTTAACGCTCAAATTTTTAACACCCTGTATGATAAGGAGTTAAAAAAAATAAATTTGGATACCTTAAACATTAAGCTAAAGAAAAGGTACACTTGTTCATTGTCGATAAAATGAACCATTTTCGAGAAAAAACAATTTTTATTAAACAAAACCTCGAAAAAAGCCATGACGAAGTGGTGCTCTTGACGAAATTGTGAACCTAACGCTAGGAAAAAAATTTATGGGAACTTGTCATCTTATTTTTTAATATTCTATCAGAATCCGAGAGATCTCCCACATTTTCCCGGACACCCTGTTCACAATTTCGTCAAGAGCACCACTTCGTCATGGCTTTTTCGAGGTTTTGTTTAATAAAAATTGTTTTTTCTCGAAAATGGTTCATTTTATCGACAATGAACAAGAGTACCTTTTCTTTAGCTTAATGTTCAAGGTATCCGAATTTTTTTTTTTTTAACTCCTTATCATACAGGGTGTTGAAAATTTGAGCGTTAAAATGTACAATCTAGTCCGTCCCTGGTAAACTAAAGAAGCTAATTATGTTTTAAGGGAAGTATTTTGAGAGGTCCTCACTACTGTTTATCATATTAAATTTTCATTGAATTATATTGAGTCGTTTAAAAGTTATTCAAGAAAAACCGATTTCCAGTGGGGTCCTTTAGGGGGCCGTATCTCCGTAGGGAGGGCCGCTAGGAAAAAAATTTATGGGAACTTGTCATCTTATTTTTTAATGTTCTATCTGAATCCGAGAGATCTCCCACATTTTTCCGGACACCCTGTATAGATAAGCTTGCAATTTGTTGCGCCAAGAAAATAAAGGTGAACGGGGGCATTTTCCGCATTTCTATTGCTGGAAAACTGTCCAATTCACACTGACAGAATTATTTTTTTCGTTAATAACTCTTTTTCACCAATTTTCTCTTTTCACTTATAATATGCTACTTCATAAGAACTCTATAATAAAGTTTGTCATACCGACCAAACACAATTTTTAAAATGAACACTGTCAAATATGGTTACAGGATATGTGTGTTTAGGAGTTTTGATATCTTTATCCACTTTTTTTACGTTTTTATTCCGTAGATTAATTGAAATATTTTGAATCATAAAAATCTCATTTTTGTTCCAACAGGTTCGCTACTCACATACTTTTTCACCCCCTTAAGATCTTCTTGATTTGTTTTATTTTGTATTTTCAAGGAAAATGATCAATATTTTATAATGGAAAAAAATCTCTGTATTCCAACCCTGCGTTTGATGATTTTTAACTAAAAATTCACTGTTAATAGAATAGCAGAAAAAATTGAATTGTCTGTAAAACATCTATCAAAAAATGTGAATCATACCAACATAGATTATGAAAACATTGACATTTTGCAATAATTATAAAATGAGAATCATATGCCGATGAGTTAGGAAAATAATAAAATAAGTTTGAGCATCGATTGTTGAATTTGATGTGACAAACCATAATCTTCTTTTTGCTAATATCAAAACGCAATCAGGCTGCTATATACAGGGTGTTTGAAAAATATTGAGCAAAAATTGAAGGGGGTCACCCCAAGAAAAAAAGTTCCAATAAACATACATAGGTCCGAAAACGCATCGTTTTTTTTTAAATTGTTGTTATCTTTCCCGTCCTCAAAGGCACGGGACAGAATATTTTTTAATCTATTATTATCAAAATTAGCCCCTCATCACTCACAACAACGCTGCCAGATTTCAAACAATTTGGTCAAGATTTAACTAAATAATAAAAAAAAAATAAGCTTTGCCCTCCTGCACAAAGAAACGATGCGTTCTCGGACCTATGTTAATTGGAATTTTTTTTCTTAGTATGAATGATTTGCCTTTCAAGAATAAACACTCTTCTGTCAATCAACTAGTCAAAACTTCTAGAGTAAAAAAAAAATATATAAAGAAGAATTCAAAATATTCACAAAAAATAATGTTTTTTTTTGTTTTGAAAAAGCCTTCAACGTTTTTGATGAAAATTTGAAAAAAAAAGATAAACAATGCCGGTTCTCAAGACATTTCATAGAATTCGATATCCTTCATGCAATGAACCGATTGTATGTGACGTAGAAAACATCTGATTCCTGAAAAATCATGTTTCACGTTTATATTAATTTTTTTTTTTTGAAGTACGGTGACAGTTCAAAAATTTAGGTCAAAGTCTTCAAGGTTGTTGAAATTGTTTTTTTTATGACTATTCAATAATAAATGTATTATACATGCACTTTCTATTGGTTAATGTGACTCGTTACTCGTACCAGTGACTTTTTTTTCATTAATCAATTGTTTTCAAACAATGAAATGATCTAATGTCATCACTCCACTGTTTTAGAGCCAATCAAAAAAATCGAGAGAATGTCAACCTCGAGATCCACCATTTTGGTTTCATAGTCATTGTGTTAACAACCTAACCTCACTTCAAGTACAGCTGTCTAAAAGTGCCGTCCAAATGAAAGTAGATATTGCAAAGTTCGCTTCAATTATTGAATAATCATAAAAAAAGGATAGTTTTCTACTCGCGGGAAATGGCTATTAGTCACTCAGATGATTAAAATTATGATATCATTTATGTAGTGGAATTTTCACTTATAATCTCCCTAGAGCTCGAATTATTTCCGGAAATTTCCTCAAGTTGCGTTTTTTTTTTTTAATTTCATACCAGTCAATTCTAACCAATCATAGGCTTGCATTTTAACATGTTGCTATGGCAACGACCTAATTTTATCGGAAATCACCCTACTCATAATCACGTGACTGAAAGATTAATGAGTGGAAATCTCCCTGGCTTTGCTTCTGGATGTAGCTCCCATATGATTACAGTGTTGACGTCCCCACTCTCCCTAACAGTCCCAACCCAACTGGTGCATGGGAGCTACATCCAGCCGCTACTATTAAATCTTCTCAAATAGTTTTGGCATGAAATTTTCTTGCCGAATCTCCCGCGAGCTCGAATTAAAAATCCGGTTATTTGTTCTCGTTGCGAATTTTTCACTTATAATCTCCCCGGAGCTCGAATTATTTCCGGAAATTTTGTCGAGTTGCGAATTTTCTTGAAAAATTCGCAACGAGAACAAATTTCCGGTTTTTAATTCGAGCTCGCGGGAGATTCGACAAGAAAATTTCATGCCAAAACTATTTGAGAAGATTTAATAGTAGCGGCTGGACTCACCTCGCATTTAGTGGAAGAAACCAACGGCTCCTTACTCTACTCGCCATTGAGGAAGAAAGAAGGGAATCAGGATTTTATAAAACATTTGGAAGTTATAACCACTCTTGTCCATAATTGATAACATTGCAACTTTGTATTGGTTGTTGAAAATAAATCATTTATCAAAAATATTTGTCATTGTCTTTAACAGCTGTCAAGCACTCGCGGCTGGATGTAGCTCCCATGCACCAACCACAGTGTTGCCGTTTGCCTTATCTCTGTCTGTGAAAGTCGGGTTGGGTTGGGATTGTTAGGGAGAGTGGGGACGGCAACACTGTAATCATATGGAAGCTACATCCAGATGCGCAAAGCCAGGGAAATTTCCACTTATTATTCTTTCAGTCACGTGATTATGAGCAGGGAAATTTCCGATAAAATTAGGTCGTTGCCATAGCAACATAACAAAATGCAAGCCTATGATTGGTTAGAATTGACTGGTAGGAAATTTTCAAGAAAATTCGCAACTCGACAAAATTTTCGGAAATAATTCAAGCTCTAGGAAGATTATAAGTAAAAAATTCGCTACGAGAACAAATTTCCGGATTTTTAATTCGAGCTCGCGTGAGATTCGGCAAGAAAATTTCATGCCAAAACTATTTGAGAAGATTTAATAGTAGCGGCTGGATGTAGCTCCCATGCACCAATCACAGTGTGGGATTGTTGGGGAGAGTGGGGACGGCAACAGTGTAATCATATGGAAGCTACATTCAGATGCAAAGCCAGGGAGATTTCCACTTATTAATCTTTCAGTCACGTGATTATGAGTAGGGTGATTTCCGATAAAATTAGGTCGTTGCCATAGCAACATGTTAAAATGCAAGCCTGTGATTGGTTAGGATTGACTGATAGGAAATTTTCACGAAAATCTACCCAAAGCATTTGTATGGTAAACGGAAAATTCTAGATAGAGAACCAAGATCACAGTTAAAATCAATTTTCCAGGAACGGAAGTGAAATGTGGGATAAAAATTACTCTGGCAAAAATTAGTTAGCAACTTCATGTTGATGATTCCCAGTCAACAGCACCAATGTCCATCAAGTTTTTCATAGGTTGATGAGATAAACTGGAAAATTATTTGCAGCATCGCATGCACACGTCGCAGAAGTGAAACTTCTTCCGAATTAGAGAATGAGAGAAATAGAGAGAGAGAGAGAGAGAGAGAAAGAAAGAGAGATCTTATTTGATAATCACAGCAAACCGCCTTGACAAGAAAATTATTTTGGCAACATTGCACAAGCCACCAACTAATTGAATTACAGTCCCGTCAAAGCGTCAACGTCAACCAGTCTTTCATTAAGTTGGACAAGATAAAAGTCAGATAATTCGACTTAACCTGGATTTTGTTTGATGAAAAATGATTGATTAGTTTTCAGGTCTTCCTCAATTGAAATTATTGTGTTGTCATCGATTCTTCACAAGTGTGCAAAGTTTCGAATCAATCTGGGTATTTGAAGTAAGTAAAAAATTCAAAGTGTTTTTCGGTTACATAGCTCTCTTGATCATTCTCACTACGTTATATATCTTTTTTCTTTTTCTGTAACGGAATCTAATTTTTTTTTTCAATTCACTCTCCATTGTCGACAAATTATCACAAAGCCGCAAAGAAGTCTTATTAAAAAAAAAATGGCCCCATGTTCCAAGCGGCTGAAGTTTTGACATTTATACTTGATTATATTACAAAACTGGAAATAAACAACAATAACAAGTAGACAAGCGACCTAAAACTCATTAAAAGTTGATGTTCAGATGATTACATTTACCTCGATAGATCTCAATAGAGTTAATAAATTTTATTACACCGTTCTACACAAAAAAAACCCATCAACACCTCTCAAGCTCTGCAATGTAAATGTGAAATATACTTTCCATGAAAATTTCAATTCTCCATTTGGCATTCAGCACCCAACAAAAAGTTATATAATTTTATTTGAGTTAAGTCCGGTCTTTTGTTAAGAAACATGCTTTTTACGACAGTGTTAATTTGCATGTATTAAAGACAGATACGTGTAATATCAGTCAAATACATAGCAACTTCCAATTTTCTTCACTGAAACTCACCCCAAATTTGATTATTTATTGCGCCCGGTTAGCTAAGCCTCATTTTATTTGGGGCCAAGCGGTTGGGGTCTCAAGGAGTCAGTGTTGAGGGATATTCAAATTTTGCTAAAATTATTCATAACTGTTCAGTGTGATGTACAGGACTTGGCGCAGCGGTATCTTGTTGTACCCCTCATGCTCGGTTAACATTTATTTGATTAGGTTTTGTTGGATGTGAGCTGAATTGGAAATGTGTTAACGACTCCTAAGTAGAGTTGCCACGAGACGAGACGAGACAATAGTTGTCTCGTCTCGACTCGTTTGTTTCGAGTTGTTTTGGTTTTAATGGAGATGGTACCAAAAGAACCTAAAAGATCTTCAAAGAGTCCAAAACGTCAAAATATTTAATACTTGGAACCATGATCCTTAATCAGAGGGCCTGGTATTTCACTAACAACTCTTTATGAAGCTCTATCCTTCATAAAGAGTTAATACATATTAAAATACCAGGCCCTCTATTATCAAATGATTGAGTTCTATGATTGAGGATCATGGTTCCAAGTATCAAATATTTTATACCTCACAGTTATTATTTTTGATCTACCTTTTATAAATTAAGACATGGAGGACCGCAGTCCCAAAAGAGAAACTCTTGTGAATCACGATATAAAATAATATATTCCGCATTTTTATGATTGAAGGAGAGGTCCATATAGGACCAATGATTGAAAACTATTAATTCGTATTCTTGGAAATTCGAAAAATATATGGGAATATGACCCAACATAGTTTGACTTTAGAGCCTGCGGACCTCTATTTGTCAATTTATAGAAGGCCGCAGGCCGAGAGTCTACTAAAAATTATGCTTGCGACATGAAGAATTGGGGCCTGAGAGATTTAATCATATGACTGTTGGGCCTATGACCGTCAATAAATCTATTATACAGGGCCTAAGAGTCCAATATTGTTCGTTTATGAAGGATAGAAGGCCCAAGATTGCATCAAAACGTCATAGGGCCAATGAGTAAATAGTATTGATAAGTGTTTTCGACAAATATTTGAGACTGTGACCCACAAGAGTTTGACTTAAAGAAGGGTTAAGAATATGAAGATCAGAGGAGAGAGTCTTGATATGTGTTTATGAAAATTGAAAAAAAAATTGGACTGTGACCCACGCGAGTAGGTCTTTAGGGCCTGTGGTCCTCCACTTTTCAATTTATAAACGGCCCTAGAATCCTAGGATTGTACAAAAGAGTCATATATTACCAATTTAATGATTAAATATTATTCGCACCTTATCCTATAAATTCGAAGAATATTTTATTCTGTGACCCACCTCACGACTACCCATAGTCCCCTATTTCTCAATTTATCGAAGGCCCAAGAATCCTTGGATTTATGAAGAGAAATGCGGAATAGTACATTTTGTATCAAGGGCGGAAAGTAGATGATTCTGACGAGGGTATAAGTAGCAGCACGAGCGGAGCGAGGGCAGATATTAGCCGAGTCAAAATCATGTTTCGTCCGTGGTGCAAACAATGCTTTTTGTACAACCAGTTTGTTATCATTTGAAAAAGAATAATCATGAAAATCAAAAATAGATAATCGATACACTGCACTACACTGCTGAAAAGTCAGACAACTGACAATTGACAACTGTCAAATCATGGTTACAATAGGTGTGTTCCCGTATTCTTTTGTGGTGCGGATTCATTGTCACCGAGATTGTCACGTGATTAGTTCCTTTTAGTATGCTAGGCTGTCACATGGTTATTAAATTCAGAGGCGTTGGGAACCAAGGAACCGTTGCTAAGCGACCTACTTTTAGGCCCGGCTGCCAAAATTAGCGACTTTCCGCCTGCTTTGCATGCATTGAAAAGTGGACTTTACGTGTAGGTTGTACAAAAAATATTTGAGATCGTGATCCACTAGACACTTTGTCTCAATTTATAGAAAGGCGGTCCTCTATGTCCTAATTTATAGAAAGTAGATCAAAAATGATAACTGTGACGTATAAAATATTTGATACTTGGAACCATGATCCTTGATCATAGAACTCAATCATTTGATAATAGAGAGCCTACCTCTTTATGAAGCTCTATCCTTCATAAAGAGTTGATACATATTAAAATACCTGGCCCTCTATTATCAAATGATTGAGTTCTATGATTAAGGATCATGGTTCCAAGTATCAAATATTTTATACCTCACAGTTATTATTTTTGATCTACCTTCTATAAATTAAGACATGGAGGACCGCAGTCCCAAAAGACAAACTCTTGTGGATCACGATATAAAATATTTTCCGCATTTCTATGATTGAAGAAGAGAGCCATATAGGAAATTCGAAAAATATTGGGGAATATGACTCACCATAGTTTGACTTTAGGGCCTGCGAACCTCTATTTGTCAATTTATAGAAGGCCGCAGGCCGAGAGTATATTAAAAAATATGCTTGCGACATGAAGAATGGGGGCCCAAGAGATTTAATCATATGACTGTTAGGCCTCAATAAATTTATAATACAGGGCCTAAGAGTCCAATATTGTTCGTTTATGAAGAAAAGAAGGCCTAAGATTGCAGCAAAGCGTCATGGGACCAATGAGTTGATATTATTGATAAGTAGTTTCGACAAATATTCAAGACTGTGACCCACAAGAGTTTGACTAATAGAAGGGTTGAGAATACCAAGATTAAAGGAGAGAGTCAAAGGACTAATGAATAAAAATTCTTGATACGCGTTTATGGAAATTGAGAAAAAAAATTGGACCCTCGCGAGTAGGTCTTCAGTGCCTGCGGTCCTCTACTTCTCAATTTATAAACGGCCTAAGAATCCATGATTGAACAAAAGAGTCATATATTACCAATTCAATGATTAAATATTATTCGCACCTTATCCTATAAATTCGAAGAATATGTTATACTGTGACCCACCACACGACTTTGGTACCCATAGTCCTCTATTTCTCAATTTATAAAAGGCCCAAGAATCCTTAGATTTATGAAGAGAAATGCGGAAAATATTCTAGATCATGATCCACTAGACGCTATGTCTCAATTTATAGAAGGTAGATCAAAAACAATACCTGTGACGTGTAAAATATTTGATACTGGGAACCATGATCCTTAATCATAGGACTCAATCATTTATTGATAGAGGGCCCAACTCTTTATGAAGCTCTATCCTTCATAAAGAGTTAATACATATTGAAATACCAGGCCCTCTATTATCAAATGATTGAGTTCTATGATTGAGGATCATGGTTCCAAGTATCAAATATTTGATACCCCACAGTTATTATTTTTGATCTACCTTCTGTAAATTAGGACATGGAGGACCGCAGTCCCAAAAGACAAACTCTCGTGAATCACGATCTAAAATATTTTTCGCATTTCTATGATTGAAGGAGAGAGTCATATTGGACCAATGATTGAAAACTATTAATTCGTACTCTTCGAAATTCGAAAGATATTTGGGAATATAACTCAACATAGTTTAACTTTAGGGCCTGCGGACCTCTATTTGTCAATTTATAGAAGGCCGCGGGCCGAGAGTATATTAAAAAATATGCTTGCGACATGAAGAATTGGGGCCTGAGAGATTTAATCATATGACTGTTGGGCCTATGACCGTCAATAAATCTATTATACAGGGCCTAAGAGTCCAATATTGTTCGTTTATGACGGATAGAAGGCCTAAGATTGCAGCAAAGCGTCGTAGGACCAATGACTCAATATTATTGATAAGAAGTTTCGACAAATATTTGAGACTGTGACCCACAAGAGTTGGACTTATAGAAGGGTTAAGAATACCAAGATTAAAGGATAGAGTCAAAGGACTAATGATAAAAAATTCTTGATACGTGTTTATGGAAATTGGGATAAAAATTAGAATGTAACCCAGGCGAGTAGGTCTTCACTGCCCGCGGTCCTCTACTTCTCAATTTATAAACGGCCTAAGAATCCATGATTGAACAAAAGAGTCATATATTACCAATTTGATGATTAAATATTATTCGCACCTCATCCTATAAATTCGAAGAATATGTAATACTGTGACTCACCCCACGACTTTGGTACCCATAGTCCTTAGATTTATGAAGAGAAATGCGGAAAATATTCTAGATCATGATCCACCAGACACTATGTCTCAATTTATAGAAAGTAGAGCAAAAACAATAACTGTGACGTGTAAAATATTTGATACTGGGAACCATGATCCTTAATCATAGGACTCGATCATTTATTGATAGAGGGCCTAACTCTTTATGAAGCTTTATGAAGCTCTATCCTTCATAAAGAGTATATATTATTATACCAGGCCCACTATTATCAAATGATTGAGTTCTATGATTAAGGATCATGGTTCCAAGTATCAAATATTTTATACCTCACAGTTATTATTTTTGATCTACCTTCTATAAATTAAGACATGGAGGACCGCAGTCCCAAAAGACAAACTCTTGTGGATCACGATCTAAAATATTTTCCGCATTTCTATGATTGAAGAAGAGAGCCATATAGGAAATTCGAAAAATATTTGGGAATATGACTCACCATAGTTTGACTTTAGGGCCTGCGGACCTCTATCTGTCAATTTATAGAAGGCCGCAGGTCGAGAGTATATTAAAAGATATGCTTGCGACATGAAGAATGGGGGCCTAAGAGATTTAATCATATGACTGTTAGGCCTATGACCCTCAATAAATTCATTTTACAGGGCCTAAGAGTCCAATATTGTTGGTTTATGAAGGATAGAAGGCCTAAGATTGCAGCAAAGCGTCGTAGGACCAATGTGAATATTATTGATAAGTATAGTTTCGACGTTGCTAATATTACTGTTTTTTTTTTCTTTGCTAGTTTTTTTTGCTGGTGTTTCTTAATCTTTGTTGCCTCATTTTCGTGCTGACTTTTACCTAGTTCGATTTCACTAACTCAACGGAATTTTGCAAATTTTTGTTTATCGTTTTGCTGATTATTTCAATCGTTGTTGCTAATTTGATTTTGTTTTCTGTTGATATAGGACCAACGATTGAAAACTATTTATCTGTATTCTTGGAAATTCGAAAAATATTTGGGAATATGACCCAACATAGTTTGACTTTAGGGCCTGCGGACTTCTATTTTTCAATCTATAGAAGGCCGCAGGCCGAGAGTATATTAAAAAATATGCTTGCGACATGAAGAATGGAGGCCTAAGAGATATAATCATATGACTGTTAGGCCTCAATAAATTTATTATACAGAGCCTAAGAGTTCAATATTGTTCGTTCATGAAGGATAGAAGGCCTAAGATTGCAGCAAAGCGACGTAGGACCAATGAGTGAATATTATTGATAAGTATAGTTTCGACGTTGCTAATATTACTGTTTTTTTTTTCTTTGCTAGTTTTTTTTGCTGGTGTTTCTTAATCTTTGTTGCCTCATTTTCGTGCTGACTTTTACCTAGTTCGATTTCACTAACTCAACGGAATTTTGCAAATTTTTGTTTATCGTTTTGCTGATTATTTCAATCGTTGTTGCTAATTTGATTTTGTTTTCTGTTGATATAGGACCAACGATTGAAAACTATTTATCTGTATTCTTGGAAATTCGAAAAATATTTGGGAATATGACCCAACATAGTTTGACTTTAGGGCCTGCGGACTTCTATTTTTCAATCTATAGAAGGCCGCAGGCCGAGAGTGTATTAAAAAATATGCTTGCGACATGAAGAATGGAGGCCTAAGAGATATAATCATATGACTGTTAGGCCTCAATAAATTTATTATACAGAGCCTAAGAGTTCAATATTGTTCGTTCATGAAGGATAGAAGGCCTAAGATTGCAGCAAAGCGACGTAGGACCAATGAGTTAATATTATTGATAAGTAGTTTCGACAAATATTGGAGACTGTGACCCACAAGAGTTTGACTTATAAAAGGGTTACGAATCCCAAGATTAAAGTGGAGAGTCATAAGACCATTGATTAAAAGTTCTTGATAGGTGGTCATGGAAATTGGGAAAAAAATTAAAATGTGACCCACGAGAGTAGGACCTTAAGCCCAGTTTGTCTATTGGGCCTGCGGCTCTTTATTTGTCGATCTATAGAAGGCCGCCGGACAGAAATGTATTAAAAATTATACTTGCGACATGAAGAATGCTTCTTACTACAAAAAGTGTCTCTTGCCATTTTTCCTCAAACGTGAAAGTTTTTGAGTTATGACAAAAAAACGATAATTCTTAATTTTTCTCAAATATGTCATGAACGGTTGATCGTATTGTTAAAGTGAAATAAACAAAAATTATAGACTTCTATTTTCCACAAAAAGTATCACTTGGCATTTTTCGTTTAACGTAAGGGTTTTCGAGTAACGACAAAAAATACGCTATTTATGAAATGCTCAGATCCATAAACATCTTTTTTTTCATCTAGATCAAGATCGTTCTTATGAAAGACTTCATCAAGGAATCTTCAAGATTCCATGAACAATTCTATCTCAACTGACGTGAAAGTGCACAAATCCAGACTCTGTAATTCAATTTGCCTCAAACATTAAGCAAAGCAGATTAAAACACACCCCGCATAATTTCTTCGTTAATTGTTCAACATTCAAATCAAAATCGTCAACATTCAACTCCGGCCAAAGCCAAAATTAAATTTTCCAGACTAAAATGAGGTTGGTCAAATAAAGAAGATAGTGGCCAAAATGCCCGCTGCACAGTAATTATACCTTTTTGTCTCGGTATTCTTTTCCTCTACTGCATATTACCCGGCAGAAAAGGACAATTTAGGTAAGTGGATTTTGAGATTTAAAGCTTGCTAAATTGAGGGAAAATAAACCTGATGAGAATTTCGGCTTTTGAACAGTCACAGTGTGCATAGTGTCAATTACCGGAGTAATTAAGTCGTAGCTATTTGCATTTCTATAATTGCACTTTAATGCTGTATTATGAAAATTAACTGGAATTAGTTTTAACTGTAGAGATCGAGATTGAAATCTGGAATGACGCAAATATTCTCGTTTTAGTTTAGATGATCCTTCATCATGGCTACAGAAAAATTATTAACCCCAATTTGACCCTTCCTTTCTAGCTTTCCGCCGGATCCCAGTCTGCGACTTCTCCCACAAAAGAACGAATCTTTTTTTATTGAAATACTCATCCGTTATTTCGCGGCTTTCAATAAAATGTTTCTCATAACGCTTCATTTGTGTGATGGGATGTGCCAGGGATTTGGCTTTTATATTTCTTTATTTATTTTATTCTTCGTGCTATGTGAAAAAATCTTGTCCGATGACAAAGTCGAATTGAAATTAATCACGATATCAGTAAAACATCGTCGTAATTAATTTCAATTCGGCTTTATGTCATTGGCTGGAATAATGTTTTTTTTAGGGATACCAGTCCCGTACTGATTTGAAATGAAGATTTATGGTGCGAAAAAAAAATCGCCACATGGTTTTCTAGCTATATACCTTCATTAACGGAAATAAATGGATATTCTTGTGGCGACGAGAAAGCTTTCACAACTTCTAGAAACTTTCACGTAGCAGTTTTTCCGTCATAATTCTCTCCCAGCGATTAAGATAGACATATCTTAATGTACGGTGAAACAAAAAAGATTTTGTGATAATTGTTCAAGTAAGATCCTGCAATATCACTTGTCAATCTATCATTCAAACGCTAATTTGATGTTTCCGTGTTTCTTCTTTTGAAATATAGTTTTCCGTACTCCGCGTCGAAATTCACTGTTCCCACCTAATTATAAATACAATTTGATATACTTGTTTTGTTATTTTTTTGCTGATTCATTCATTCGTTTTGCTATTTTTTTTCTTTTTGATTCTGGTTCATTTGCTGATGTACCTGAATCGATTTTGCTAATGTGACCGATTTTTTGTTGATTTTGGTTAACTTGTTTGTTTTACTAGATTCATATTGATGGACTGCGATCAATTTTGCTAATTTCAATGATTTTTTGCTGATTTTTGATTATTTGTATGCTTTCCTATTGATTTGCTGATTTTGTCGATCGTTATTGCCGATTTTTGTTTATCTACACGTTTTGCTGAATCATTGCTGATTGATTCGACTGTTGTTGCTGATTTCCATGTTGAATTAGGTTGATTTGCTTGTTTTGTAAGTCTTCTGCTGATGTACTTTGATCGTTGTTGGCCTATTTTTTTGCTGATTTTTGTTCATCCGCACGGTTCGATCATTTACTGCAGTATACTTTAATCTTTATTACTAATTTTACTGATTTTAGTTCATTTGCTGGTTTCACTAGTTTTTGCTGAATTGAATACTTGAATAATTTATTCTGCTGATTTCAAGTTTATTTTTGTTGATTTTCACTTCATTTGCTTGTTTTGTTGGGTTTTTGATATTGTTTTTAAATCGTGTTTGCTTGATTGATTTATTATTTCACTCGATTTTGTTTTCTTGCATATTTTGCTAATTTAATGCTGAATACAGCAATCGTTATTGCTCATGTTACTGTTTTTTTTTTCTTCCCTTGCTGGATTTGCTTGTTTTTTTTTTGCTGATGTTCTTTTATCTTTGTTGACTCATTTTCGTGGTGATTCTTGTTCATCGGCAGGTTTTGTTGATTATTTCAATAGTTGTTGATAATTTGACTGGTATTTTGTTGATTTTTGTACAAGCAAATGTTTTGTTGGTATTTTGCTGATTAGTTTAATCGTGTCAGACTCATCTATTTGGTTTGCTGATTTTTGTTCATCTGATTATTTCAAACGTTGTTCCTCATTTGATTGTTTCATGTGCATGATTTGCTTATTTATTGTTGATTACTTCTATCATTATTGCTAATTTAATGGATTTTTTTGCTAATTTTTTATTATCGACGTGTTTTGCTGATTAATTGTAGGTTATATCAATAGTTGTTGCCAGTTTGACTGATTTTTTTTTGTTGATTTTGGTTAATTTCCTCGTTTTGTTATTTTTTGATGATCCACTTCAATCATGTTTAGCTAATATGTTTGCTGATTTTTGTTTATCTGATCACTTCCATCATTTTGTTTTTTTTCTTTTTGATTCTGGTTCATTTTCTTGTCTCACTAGATCAATACTGATGTACTTGAATTTTGCTAATTTCAAGGATTTGTTTGCTAATTCTTCATGACGATTTTTGTTCATCTGCACGTTTTGCTGACTGTCTCGATCGTTGTTGCTAACTTGACCATTTTTTTGTTAATTTTGGCTCATTTGTTGTTTTAATAGTTTTCTGCCCATGTACTTGGATCGTTATTGGCTCATTTATCTCTGAAAACTTCAATCGTTATTGCTATGATATGCTGGCTTTACTACGGATATTCTTAGATCGTGTCTGCTTGTTTGACTCATTATTTTGCTCATCTCTGTTTTCCTGCATATTTTTCTAATTTATTACTGATCATTTCGATCATTTTTGCTAATTTCACTAAATTTTTGATGGTTTTACTAGTACTTCAATCGATTTTGCTAATTTAACGGATTTGCTTTTGCTATTTTGTACTCATCGTTGCTGATTATTTTCATTTTGTTGCTAATTTGACTAATTTTTGTTGATTTTGATTCATTTGCTGGTCTCACTAGTTTAATAGGTACTGATGTTCTTCAATTGATTTTGCTAATTTAAGGGACTTTTTTGCAAATTTTTATTCAACGGTGTGTTCTGCTGATTTATTGTGGAATATTTCAATGGTTGTTGCTAATGGGACTAATTTTTTTTTAGGTTGGCACGATTGCTTGTTTTCTTATTTTTTTGCTGTGCTACATCTCTGTAATATTTTTTGTTCCACTCAAGTACTGTTAAGGTCAAGTGCCACCAACTAAGAGTTGACGCGGCAACACCACAGATAAGGGCATTTGGATGAAATTTCTTGTATCTGGAACACGAATAAACACAGCTTGTCATTGAAGCATGCATAATAAAAGCTTATCATCAATATATACTTTTCAATAAAAAAAAGTTAATGGAAATCATAGATCACCCAACAATCAAAAACAATCAATTTTCAAGTACACATGAGTTCAATAACGTCCGACAGGCTACGTCCGGTCGTCTAATATTTCAAAGGAGAACAACATCAAAAAGGTCAAGCCGAGCCGGCATTGTATATGAACGTTGAATGCCAGAAGGATCACTTGGAAATCCATTCAAGGGCTTAAGCGTATATTTCCGAATTCTGGAAGTTGAATAAGATACATTTGGTAGCAGTATTTGTTGCTTGACTGCATTGAGGATGAAGGAGCGTTTTTATTTGTGAAGAAAATTGATCCTAATTATTTTGAAAGCAGACTGATGTTTAAAAAATAAATTGCTTAGACAGCGTATTGAGCAGACTACTTCCAAACGCTGTTCGCGTTTCGTGCGCTGTCCAATTTGATGTTAATCTATTCATTCAAATATAAACTCCAGGGTTACTGTGTGATTCGTTTTAATATTCAGTAATTCAATGGTTGAGTATTCGCAATTACCAAGTTTGATAGAATAATAATGCTTTTGCTGGGTATTGCCTCGATTTCGAAACATATACATTCAAAGGGGACATCCCATTATGTTTTTCGTAATGTCCACAGATCATGACCAACAGGCAATAAATTGATCAGAATCAAAGGTTGTGACCAACAACAACGAAACTGGGGAAGAATTGATTATTATAAAATCAGCTACGTTACTTTTTTCGCCGTCGGTGTATGCGAAATGGCGACTGCTGTGTTGTGTGGAAAAATGGTGGAGGAACGTGTTGTAAGCTTAAGTTTTTCTAATGGTGTCTCGTTGCATGCTTCAAAATACAAAACGATATTGTTGTTGCATTGAAATAGCCGGATACCTATTATTGATAAGTGTTTCTAGAAATCAGCTATGTTAAGAAGGCGCATATAGCACAACGTTTGTGATTGATATCATCGAAAATGAAGAACGGCCAGTTCTGGGTCGTGAGCAGTTGACCGTCAGCGACTACTTCTGCAAGTTTGGTCATATCCAACTACCACAAGATAAGACTGTGTGCTGGTTTTGGATCCAAAATTCTTTTGAATTAAGGGAGCCTTATGTCACGATTTCATAGCATTCCTCACCCGGTGAGTTTTGCTCTGCATGTTTTTCTCGAGGGGAAAGCGTCGCCAGAAACTGGATGGTTATTGGGAGTTTTATTCCACATTTTCGTAACATGTCCTAGACTCTGGGGATTTTTATATAACCGTGAATTTCAGGAAATCACTTGCAGGAAGGGATAAGTATCCGCGTCGTCACATACCAATCAGTCTTCTGGAGTTGCACCAATTTCTTCTTTGGAAACCCGCGCCGTTTCCGTCAAGTTACCGTTTCATTTTACACCGTCATTTCCGTGAATCGAACCGAAAGGCCTTCAAAAAGGAGTTTGACCCTCTTGTTCTTAACCATCACCTGCAGCGCATCCCTACACTCTTGGACCATCGAGCAGCTTATCCTTGGATTGGTGATTGCTTTAAGTCTCCGAGACGACCATTCGTTGGTGTCAATCCGGCCGATAAAAGCGGTAACTCGCACTCGCAGTGATGAAATTCTGGTGTGGCCAACTTCCATTCCCATATCCCTTCATGACTTCTGAGCAAACACTCCACCATAGGAGGCCATCGCTTTCCTCTTCACCCAGAGTCCTAGCTCTAGCAGTTCGAGGAGGATGTTCAGTGCTGCTCCAGGAGTTGTCCTCATTGCGCCTGTTGTACCCAAACAAGCAATTTTTTGTAGTCGGTCTAGCTTGAATATATGAATGGTCTTATCGGACTGGTAGAGCCAATGCATGAGCTGGGGTCTTAGGCCCCACTGTCTTCCGACCACTCGACACAGTAGCCACAGTGTTGCTGTTCCTTTTTTTGTTGTCCTTTCAACGTGGGGCTTCCACGTTAGTCTGCTTTCCAACACCACCCAGAGGTACTTGACCTCATGCCCGAGGTCAAGGCACTTAAGGTCAAGTTTCACGGGTCGTTTTTGTAGTGTAACTTCCTACCATCACTGAGTGTCTGGAGACTTTCTCCACTGAGTCTACCCGATAGATGCTGTGGGCCCGCTAGCACAAAAAATCCAGGGGGTGGCGCCCGAGTTTTTGAAAAATATAATTTTCATACCTCGTTGAAAATCATCAAAAAATACAAATCTCGTCACATCCTTAGCTTCTTCATAAGCACTTTGTGGCAAACGTTTTGGGACGCTTTGTAAAGGTCGGTTTATATCACATCCACCTGACATTTCCGCTCCATGGATAAGACGAAAAGTTCTATTAAACTCCCAGATAAATTCAAGAGATAGCTTTTTCACGATTATCCTGTAGAGTAAAACTGCCGCTATCACCAAAAAACTGGAAGATCTTGCAAATCGGGTTTACTTAAGATTTGTGACACTCCCCGCGAATTTACCAGATCGACTTTTGAGGGGGTTGTGGCAAATCGTTGATTTTAACAAAACTCGGGCGCCACCTTCTGTATTTTTTGTGGTAGAGGGTCCACACTGCCTTCAGGTAGCTTTGAACCAGTGGAGAAAGCCCAAACGTTCGTTGTTTACAAAATTCCGCAAGTTTCTGCTCTAAAATGGAGTACTGAACTCCTGAACAAAAATAGAAAATCATTCGAACAATCTATCATTTCAAATTAGTTACAGACAATTGGTTTCCGACCCGCAAATAAACGGAACTCTGCCGGTAAAGACTCAAAAACAGCAGATAAAGCCCAGTTTAATAGCACGAACAGCAGTGAATTATCAGTAAAATAATCTGCGAAGCAGTGGCATGTGAATAAAGTTTTAAAAGGACGGGTTTCACAGCAGAAATATAAAAATAGAAATAATAAAAAAAGGAAATTTTTCCGACGGCGCCGGCGTAGAGAAAGTGATCCGGGAAAAACTCACGCGACGGGGTCAGATTGCGTTCTGACGAGATAAGACGAGAGAGGCGCGGGAAAAATTGAAAGTAAAAATCGCTCAGACCTGTTCGATTTCTTCTGTACTATTTTCTTAGAACAATCTCAAGAATGTGAAATAAAAAAACTAATACGGTTGAAAAACTCTCTTTTGAAAGTAGTCTGAAATTTTCCACCCGGCAAAAATGGTTTTGCTGAAAACGTTAAGTAATTAGTGAAAATAAAAACCTCAGAATCAAAAGAAGTCTCAAGGAATTGCGTGAGATAAAAGGAAATCTTCCTGGTTGCCAACACAAGCCCACTGAGAAGTCTCAGGTATCCGTTTATCTTTATTTAAAAAAAAAAGAATTATTCACGGGAAAACAAGGACTGCTCTAAGAAAACTCACTTCAAACTTATGGTTCGGAAATTCATATTTCGTCCTCTTCGTTGAATTAATTTATAGTAACTCGGTTTCACTCCAGCAATAATGAGGAATAAGGTCGGGTCGAAAGTCCTACCTCGTGGTATAATAATTTAAACAGAACAAAGTTCAATAGGGGTATCCAGTTGTCATTCTACAATATTATATCCTGTGCCACAGATATACAGATTTTAATCAAGATGTTACGTTCTGCTCATTAAAACCGAAGCTTACACAAATTCCCACAAAAACCCTAAAAAAGTAAATCCAGTCACTCAATCTAATACTCCGCAATTGCACTCAGGTCTGATCCCCAACTCGTGACGTTAAGCATACTCATTCCAAAAAATACACCAAAACAACTCCACAAATCCGACTTCAAAAAGGCCAAAACATTTCAATAAAAACTCCCTTAAATCTGGCGAAATCACAGACTCACAAAAAAAAGCACTTTCTATTATCCTCCTCGAAATGCGGAATGAAAAACTAATGACTGTTTTTATCTCGACGTTCGTGTTCAAGTGTCATTTTGGCAGATTAAGAAAACCAAATCCTGAAAATTGCGAATCTTCCAAGTAAGCAAAACCGCGAGAGATCTCAGATTTAACTTGAAGGAGATTTTCCTAAGTCTTGCTCAATTTGTTTACCTGTGCAAATAACTAATTCGTTGCCATTATGAAGTAAAAAATTGGTTCAATCAGTTCTTTTATCAGTGTGGTCTGTGAGTGAGGGAGAAACGAAGTATGTATTTCTTGAATAACTCCCAATTATTATCATCCATCCACTCTAAATCACAAAATAAGATCTGTTTATGCTTCTACACTAAAAAACGTCCAAGGGGCAATCAATTTTTTTCTTTGTTAATATTTCCCTGCCACCTCATTTATTCTGCTGTATTGAAATATTACACGAACGCAAGCTATTTATATAGAATAGAGTGATGAAAAGTCTGAGCCCTTTCTCGAAAATTCATTCTACACCATCTGGCGCCAAATGGTTTCAGTATAGATAAAATACAAACTTTAAGCGAACAGCATTCTAAATAGCGACACATGTTGCGCTGACAAGATGGGAGCAAAGGATGCGAATACAAGCGAATAACTAGGCAGTGATAATAAGTCTTTATAGAAACCTGATTTGTAGCTTGGAAGTTTCTCTTTGCACAGATTCAACAATTTTGGGGGAAATAAATTTGATAATTTGATGCCATATATACAGGGTTAGATAGTAGTTTGGATCATTTCAGCTGCAACAGAGATCCTAGCCACCAAATCTTCCTTCGTCTAAACTGAAGTTTCATATGCAAGACTTTCATATATCCCTAAAGAAAAAAATCCAGAGGAGTTAATTCTGGGGACCAGGCTGGCCAGTTGACATCGCTTCCACGTCCAATCCAACGTCCTCTAAAACGATCATTGAGGTGCTCACGTACGACATGTGAAAAATGAGCGGATGCTCCATCATGCTGAAACCACAGATTTCGACGTATGTCGAGGGGCAGCTCATCCAATAACTCATGTAAGGTGTATCTTAAAAAATTGAGGTTCACCGTCCCAGTTAGTCGAGGAGGCAACATGATTGGTCAAATTGGGGTCGGAGATTGGGGTTCTTGCGTACACTACTTCTTGTACTTTTTGGCGATGGTGAGGATGAAGAAGTTGTTCGTTAACAATCTCCCATACACGTGCATGATTTACATTCATGGGTTCTTCAACAGCTCGGGTACTAACACAAGGATTTTCCTCGAATTGTCGCAGTACCTCTTCTTCAAATTCTGGAGTTGGTACAGTTCCTTGAGCGCCATTACCTACCAACTAGATTTCATGTCAGAAAATTGCTGGTGATAGCTGCAGTAGTACCGAAGCTATAAAATGAAGAGAAGTTTTTGAAGGTCATCTTCGAAGTGCCCTAGCTCCCTGAGGAAGCGTTTCCAGACCCATGTTCATATGAATTTTTTGTGTTGTATCCAAGCTAGAAGGTTGTAACACGATCACCCTGTATACTATGATGTCGACTCCACATTCAATCTCAATCATATACTGGAAAAACAAACATTTTATCCACATCACAAACACGAGTACTTTTCATATTTGTTTTACAAACTTGCGAAACATAACTCATTTTAAAATTGAGTTATCGGCCGATGCAATATCTCTCTCATAAACTCAAAGTAAACAGCGGGTCGCGGCCGCATGGTTTTCAGTGTGCTTAGTTGGTTATTCGAGTTTAATAGCTTGTTTGCTGGAATTGTCTGATTATTTTGCACTGGAGATTTGCAAATAGAGCATTTGACTAGTGGGAATTCGAAGAGTCGGTTCTGTTTGCACTGGTTTGGTCAAGAAATGTTTATTTTTCATTTGTAAGTCTGCTAGAGAATTATAATGTTTGCTAGACATGATTTGATGTGTATACTGTGATTCTGATTTGCTAATTACTAAGAGATAGATAGCGATAACTCACTAGGCAAACAGGCCAACGATCTTCACAGTCCTATGCACTTATTCTCCGTTATCAACTGCCTGGGCAGCATTATTGTCTTGCGCTCATAACACTATGTCCATAGTCGGATCATTATCATTAGCATGAATATCCAGGGTCGAACCCATCAAGATGCTTCAAGACCTTTTGACACAGTGATCATTTTCACAAATGACAATAATAATAAACATTACCGTTTCACCCATCTGCTGACATCAATGGTTTCAGATATTTTGCCACGACATTTCTTGACAATTTGTAGCAGTGAAGTCCTCCCTTGGATGGTGAAGGTTTTTCTAGATTTGACCATCTTCACAACCTAGTTGCTTATGATTGTGGTTTTCTCTTTAAAAAAAAAATCAAAGATGTGCAGTTTGATAATGATAATGATAAGTGTGGAGAAACAGATGCCCAGCGAGTGGCCTTTTTTGCCAACTCCACGTTGCCAATCCTAACCACTACTGGAACCATTGTGAAGCGGAGCAGGTCATCCTCCCAAGTAGCACAGAATCTTGGCCAAATAGTTATTTTATCTTGGCCCTATATCAATTAATTGCTCGTCAACATGTTGTTTCACCTTTGAGATTGGACATAGGAATATTTTAATGTTTTTCAAAACAACTCGATCGAATAAAGTGGTTTAAAATATCTGATTACTGGAGATATCCAATCATTTGATCATATTTCTAGCTCTGGCAACACCGCTCTGGAGAAGTGACGCCATGCGGTCACGCGAATGTCACACATCATAATTACCTCTCTTGTTTTGTTATGCATCTGTACAGGGTGTCCCAACGATAGAGTAAAGTAGGTTTTATCATATAGGATATGAAAAATATCAATATCAATATGCGTCACAGGTTAGGGGTGTAAATAGCGCACATTCTGAAAATATTTGGAAACATACAGGGTGCGTCACAAAAGTATGGCGTGTAAAAGTATGTTTTTTTTAAATAGAATGCCCTGTTTTTGATTTTATTTCTGGATTCTATGTGTCACTATGAACATTTTTTGTTATATAATATATGGGTCTAAATTTGATAGTTTTTGAATTATTCGAATTTAACGAAAAAATTTTGCATTTTAATGATATTGAAAAATGATTGTTTTCTCCGTTACGTAAGATATTACACTCTCGAAATTTGGTAGGGATAAGGACTAGTGTCATATCAATGCTTGAACTGGAGATATTCGCTATTTGTTATACAGGGTGTTTTTTACCATAGTCCAAACTTTCCGATTTTCAAAATAAAAAAAAACATTTTTTTCAAATGATACACCCCTTTTATCATTACGGTAGTGGATTGAGTATTTGAAACCCTATCATTTTTGCAAATAATGTCCCATACCTATCTTTCATGGTTATCCAGAAATTCCGAATTTTCTAAATCGCTACCTTGTGTTTTGCAATAAAATAACGATAAACTATGCCAAGTTTCAAGTTATTATTAAAAGGTAATACTAATATTCAAATTGTTAATCGATATTTTGTCTTAATATATGTTCAAAAAGGTGACCTCCCTGTTGAATACACAGATTCAGTCTTCTTTGAAGATTCAGCCTGACTTCTGATAACATCAAAGGCGTCACTGAATGACAAACGTCCCGTATTCTATTTTTCATATCTTCCATGGTGATTGGCTTGGTAAAGTATACTCGGTCTTTTATGAATCCCCATAAAAAAAAATCGAGGGGAGTTAAGTCGCATGATCTCGGTGGCCACGGAATAGAACCTCCACGTCCTATCCATTTGCCTAGGAATTGCATATCCAAAAATGCCCGTACATCACGATGGTAATGTGGAGGTGCACCATCCTGTTGCAGCCACATATTTAAGGATTAAACGACTTACCTGTAAGGAAGTTCCAATCCTAATTATACGAGGTGGGACACGTCCTCCTAGATCACCTTGTAGTAGTACCTCTTATCGCTGTAGAGCGCAAGTTTAAAGAAACCGAACGGCTCCGACCCAATCCACGCAATGTACTTCATTATACTTCTGGAGCAAATTCTAAGATCGCTCTGGGTTGGGTTCAGTTTGATAAAAATGTTTTTCCCATTTTTGCTTGTTATTGGGCCGGGATTGATCTAGGAGGACGTGTCCCACCTCGTATAATTAGGATTGGAACTTCCTTACAGGTAAGTCGTTTAATCCTTAATTATACTTCTGTGGGACACGTCCTCCTAGATCACCTTGTAGATGTTTAAAGAATGTATATGCGATCTTACAATGCAAAGCTCTCTTTAATTAATTGCAATGTTCAATTTGTTACAACCCAAAGATGATAATTATTAGTCTCCTAAATTGAAGGAAACAAATAAAGTGATTTCTGTAATTTTATGAAACTAAACAATAACATTCTTAATATGTTTTTGAGTCTAATAGGTAATATCCTATATCCTAAAGAAATGAAAATTTTTACTACCTTAAATACAAAATGTAGACCAAATATATGTTTTTTTTTTTTTTTTTTTTACAAAAAGTATGTTTCCCTTATCACTGTAAATATAAATCGATAGTTTTTCATTCACTTGAAGATTTACGCAACAGCCTTATAGGAAATGAAACCTGAAGGGTTCTCATCAGTTTTCCTTTTCAATTGTTAAGGACTTTATATAGTTTGAAAATTGCTGTTGTGTATTGATGGGTCTGTTGTAGAATTTACAAAAGGTATTTGATTTTGAAGACCATCCTGCTGCCTTACGAACACATTCTATGTTTACCCCTTTCCTGACGGCTGTAGAGGAGGCCGCGTGCCGGGTACTGTGACTCGAGTATTTTCCAACATCTATCCCGCTCAGCTTCAGGCCCTCTTTTATCCAGCGGCTCAGCGTTTGAGACGTTGCTTTTTTATGTGGCTTTTTTACAGTTAGAAAAAGATACTTTTCCTTTTTCCTGATGTTTTCTGTACGGGTTAGATAGTGCAGTATGGTGATTGCAGTGCACAGGCTTGGCTTTTCTCGAAAAAAGGGGAAGTGTAATATAGGTTGAGCTTTCTTTGGTGCGGATGTTTTTAATATATCTGTAATTCTTACATCAATTCCCTCTTCAGTTTGTCGTATGTTATCTAAGTGAATTTTCGAGAGTGTCTGCACTCTTTGTGCCGTGGATAAGGCCATTAATAAACTTAGTTTCAGAGTAAGCTTTTTCAGGTCTAGGCTTTCTAGTGGGCCGAGTTTTTCGATCATCATTAAAACTGGATGAGGGTCCCAGATCTCGTCATACTTTGGAAAGGAAGGTCTTGACTTGAAGACTCCTTTCATGAAACGTTCGACTGTGTCGGTTTTTGCCGCTCTAGACAAGATGTTTAGAGCTGACCTGTGAGTGTTTAATGTGGTATAGCTTGACCCGTTTTTAAATTCTTGGTTCAAGAATCGTAAAATATCATTAGTCTCAGGATGAAAAATTGTTTGTATGTTATTCTCGCAAAACAACCACCATTTTGAATATGTGGTGCCATATTGTTTTATGGTGTTCTCGCTGAGTGATTTGAGCATGAGGTCTATGGCGTCTTCTGGTAAATTTTTGCGTCTGTACGCTTCCCTGATAATGTCGCTGCTCCCAGGGTAAGGTTCCTCCACAGAGGATGAGGTTCCCTGAAAGGAGATAGCAGTAGATCAGCCCTTGGATGGAAAGTTATGATATCGGACGAAAGCATTGTTTCCAGTTTGGGGAACCACGGTTGCGATTTCCACATGGGAAAAACTATTATACACTCCGTCTTTTCTGCTTCGATTTTTGCAAGCACTTTTGATAGCAGAGCGAAAGGAGGAAAAATATAAGCTTTCAAGTTTTCCCAGGACATAGTGAATGCATCTACCCCACTGCTTTCTGGGTCTGGGTGCCAGGATATAAATTTTTTACACTTTGCATTGGTGAAACTAGCAAATAGATCGATTTCTGGAGTGCCAAATGTCTGTGATATTTTTTGGAAGGCCTGATAATTTAGTGAGTATTCTGACTCGAAAGACTTAGCTCTTGAAGCTTTATCTGCTTTAAAATTATCTTTTGAGTTGATGTGGGACGCAAAGATAATTATTTCCTTCTTTTCACACCATAGCCATATCTCCCTCGATATTTCATTGAGTTTTTTGAACTTAACTCCCCCCATTCTATTAACATATTATGAAACTGCAGTGACATTGTCTACGCGTAAAAGAATATGACATTGACGCCGATGTTTTGCGAATGTTTTTAATCCATATAGAACTGCTTTCAATTCCAAGTAATTTATATGCTTTTCTCTATCTTCTAAGCCCCAGAACCCCTTTGCTTCCTCATTTTCACATACTGCTCCCCATCCTGTGGTGGAGGCGTCAGTAAAAATAGTGCATGTGAAATGAGGGGTAGAAATATTATTTTTTAGATGGTCTATGTTAACAAGCCACCAAACAAGGTCTGGTTTCAATTTGCTTTTGAGAATCATTGTCTTATCATAGTTACCATAATGAGCTTTCAGTGCCAAATATTTTTGTCTCTCTAATTGCTTGGTATGTATCCAACCATATTTTGTGGCCGGACATATAGATACTAAATGGCCTAGATATTTTGAAAATTCTCTTATTTTTATTTTGTGATTCGAGAGCATTAGTTTTGTCAAGTCTTGGATTTTTCGTTTTTTGTCGTTTGGTGGATATATGACCATATATTTGGTACTGAATTTGAACCCCAAAAATTGAATTTCTTGAGTGGGTTCAAGGCAGCTTTTCTGTTTATTAATTATAAATCCAAGCTTTGTTAGCAGATCGCATGTCGCTAGTACGTTTTGTTGACATTCTAGTTTGGTTTTCCCGATTAGCAAAATGTCATCAAGATATGCTACTGAAATAAATTTCCTCCCTCTAAGTTCTTCAACTACTGGTTTTAAAAGTTTCGTGAATACGTAAGGCGCTGTATTTAATCCGAAAGGCAGACATTGAAATTCATAGATTTTCCCTTTGAATTTGAATCTCAGAAATTTTTTGCATTTTTCTGATATCGGAACTAAAAAATAGGCATCTTTAAGATCGACTGTCGCTAAGAAACAGTTTTCACTTATGAGATTTTTAGCTGTTCTTGTATCTTCAAGTTTGAAATGAGGGGCAGTTATACATGTATTTAGCTCTTTTAAGTTTAGAATAAACCTTTGTTCACCATTTGGTTTTTTGCGCAAAAAATATGTTGACAAAAATTGACCTCTACATTTTTCAACCTGCCTAATGGCACCAGTTTTAATCAGCTTGTTTATGCTATTTGAATAAAGCTCTTCTGAGTGTTTACCCAATTTTAGTTGTTTTGGGGGTGAAAGCTGATAAGGTTTATCGTTGAAAGGTATATTGTATCCTTCAACCCAGCTTAGGATTAACTTGTTGTTTGTCAAGTTTTCCCACTTTTTATAGAAAAGCTTTATTCTTCCTGCATATCCAATTTTTGTGTTTACCTCTATTGAGCTCTGTTCCAGTTGTTCTTCCACTTTTGTTTCTGCTCCCTGCTCTTCATCTGGTTTTTCTGATGATATGGATGATATCTCTTGTGAGTGATGCTCGAGGTGGATCTGTTCTTCCCCCCCCTTGTTTCTTGTTGTTTCCATCGATGTTTTGAGGCATGGCTGTTGGAGTTTTTTGGCATGAACGAGGTGGAAGCTCTCATCTCCTTTGCGGACATCTCTATATTTTTGGCTGTTTTGCATTTTTCATTCAAATCTTCGCCGAAAAGCCAAGCATCTCTTACTTGAGCTGCTGCGATTTTTTGCATTTTTGCATTGAAATTAGGGTAGAGTTGGAATTTTCGATGATTTGTTATCGAATGATGAACTGAGCAGAGCATTTTTCCCATGTCTACTAACTCCAATAGGTTTGGGTCAGATTCGTCAGGTTTTTCCAGAGCTCTTGATAATACAGAACCCAATGCTGAGATGCTTTTTCCCAGATTATTTTGAACTTCCATGAGAAAATTATCTTGTCTATTTCCACTGGGTGAAATTAGTGACTGTATCTCTGGATTTATCTTAGGCGCCTCTAAAATCGGGCAGTTTTTTGGCACTTGACGGTCATCGAACAATTTGATCCTGACCTCTTTTTCGATACCTTGCTGTAGGTAAGCAGTCCATCTACTAGCAAGACTAGAAGATATTTCTGGACCGTATGTTTTCTCTTTGATAGAGTCCGTCCCCAGAATGGCGGAAACATTGTCAGGCGTATCGGTCTGGTTGGTGTGAGCTTCTGGTACTTCCGAATCCGAGTCACTCTCCGAGCTACTGACTGATGTTGTCGACTCATCCGAGCCTGTTGAAGAAGAAAACCCATTTTTAAACATCACACACATGATTTTATCTCATGTGTATATTTTATACTGGACTTGTATTGTTAACGTCCCGTATATTTTTTAGATAGGATCTGACAGCCCCAACACAAACCCAGTCAGTTGAAAATTAGTAATTATTCTTGCATTTGCCCTGACTAAGCCACTCTCCACATTTTTGGTTCCAATAATAGAAATATCGACCAGTTTATGGCCGAGCTCGTGAAGTGTGTTTATTTAGGCTTTTTTGCCGTCGCATAACCGCTCCCGTGATTTCGTTTGAACTGGAACATGGTGAATTTGAAATATCAGAATGATTTCGATATTTGACTATTCAGATGTATACTATTTTAATTTTAGACCAGCATCATTGAGTTCTGTTTATTTGACAGAATCGTATTTATGCGACAACATGTTTACCACCTTGTTTATTTTACAGGGGTTAATAGTTGTGCCCAATGATCTAATAAGATCATTGGTTGTGCCCACTATGCCTTATAAGCCAGTGTCTATTTCACAAAGGCGCATAGCTTTTTTGACATCCTGTATATTTCACAGGAGTCGAGTGAATCATTGCAGTCTTTGATTATTTGTCAAAGAACTGAATTCACCGACACATTAACTGAAGTATGAAAGGATTTTTGCTTTTTGGGCTAATTGCTTTAATTATACTGCACGCTTTGGAATATTCTACGGAACCTAAATAAAGTAATTATAGGGTTTACTCACTTGAAGCATATTTCTGTAGTTTTTTCTCCAGTTTTCTCATTCTCTTCCGGATACTAGAGATCATCTTAATTTTCTTGTCTTTCCCCATGTCACAAAGAATTAACGAAGTTACTAAACTTGATTTTTTAATCTATCGCACTACATGTAGCTGCGAAACACTTGTCACTCTTAGCAGCGCAAGAAGTATAATGAAGTACATTGCGTGGATTGGGTCGGAGCCGTTCGGTTTCTTTAAACTTGCGCTCTACAGCGATAAGAGGTACTACTACAAGGTGATCTAGGAGGACGTGTCCCACAGAAGTATAATTGCCCGTTCGACTAAATTGATATCTTCAAGTAGCAGAGGCATTTCTTCACGCAAGAAATTAAAATAGTTGCGACCCGATAAATGTTCATCAAAAAAGAAGAGACCAATGATTTGGTTATGGTGGATGCCACACAATTTTTAAGTTGGACTTCTCGTAGCCAAAATGGATTTTCAGTCGCATAATAGTGCATATTATGCCTGTTTACAGCCCCGTTGCTTCTGAATGTCGCCTCATCGGATAACATAATTTTGCACAAAAAGTTGTTATCCAACTGAATTCGTTGATTGATGATATTGCAAAACTGAACTCGTTTTTCAAAATCTCTTTCCACAATTCTTGATGAAGATGAATATGGTAAGGCTGGTATTTGAATTTTTTTGTTGTCCGATTCACAGTGGATTTTGAAGTGTTGCATATAGTTGATAATGCCCTACTACTTACATGGGGATTTTCTTCAATATGTAACAAAATATCTAGTTCTTTTTCTTCGTTTGCTGCGTTCTTGTTAACAACTTTACGTTTCGTGTATGAAACACTTCCACTGGAATCAGACCTTTCCATCACATTTCGAAAACAGAGAGTAGTGGGTAGCCGCCGTTCGGGATATTTTGTTCGGTAAATTCTTTGAGCCAGTAGAGGGTTTCTCTCGGCTTCCCCCAATACATAGATCATGTCAATCAAATCATTCAGTGGATATAGTCCATAGCCAAAAATATGGATCAAAAAGAAAGGATTAATTTTCACTTCTGTCAACAATAATTTTTGTTATTTCCATGGCAATGACCGGTGATCGCCATACATTCCATATAATATGACCGAACGATTTGGAAAATTCGAATTTTCTCGATAACTATTGTAGATAGGTATAGGACATTATTAGCAAAAATGATAGGTTTTCAAATACTCAATTTACTATATTAATAATAAAAGGGGTTTACCATTTAAAAAAAAAGAAATTTTTTATTTTGAAAATCGAAAAATTTGGACCATTATAAAAATCACCCTGTATAACAAATAGCGAATATTTTCTGTGGAAGCTTTGATATGACTCTAGTCCTTATCCCCACCAAATCTCAAGAGTGTAATGTCTTAAATAAGGGAGAAAACAGTCATTTTCCAATATCATGAAAATGCAAAATTTTCCGTTAATTTCGAATAATTCAAAAACTATCAAATTTAGACCCATATATTATAGAACAAAAAATGTTTATAGTGACACATAGAATCCAGAAATAAAATCAAATACAGGGTAGGGCATTCCATTTAAAAAAATCATACTTTTTCGTGCCATACTTTTGTGACGCACCCTGTATGTTTCCAAATATTTTCAGAATGTGCGCTATTCACACCCCTAACCTGTGACGCATAGTGATATTGATATTTTGTGTATCAAGAGCGCAAAGTGATACATTGCCGCTCTGAGCAAGGAGATGGACTATGGCTATACCTTGCGAGAGCGGCACTCTCACTTTGCACTCGAATTACACACAAGATTTTTTCTACAACCGCAGATTTTAGAAAAACATGAGTTTTATTGAAATAGATATTTTTATTTTCGATGACGATCTTCGAATACGCGTTGTTCATGAAACTGTTGACATAATCTGTTAAATGCTGTTCAGTAATTTAGATTGGGAGAAGTTGACAAAAGGGGTGACATCTAGTAACGCATTTTGAACTCGCATAGCGGTGAACAACAACAAATATTTGGTTATAATTAACCCTACTTGTATTTCTAAAGAAGTGTTCTTAGTGATACATCTTTAATCCATTATGTCGTTCAATGCCCACTGTGCTGTCAAATGTCTCAGAAACTTTTGACATTTTTCTAATATGGTTTCCATATTCAGCGAGCGACAAAGTTACTTTGCCGCTCGGCGAGCGACAAAGTATACTCCGCGGAAAAGTGACACTTTGCGCTTCCTTTTTGATGCGCAAACATGGTACTTTGCGCTCGGTTGTAGAAAAAGGTTATTGTGATTTGCGAAAAAATATAGGGGAATGAAAAAGTAGCTTTTGACCGAAATCAAATACCTATCTGTGAAAACCTTTTCGCCATTGGGCTTTTGGTAATTATTGATTGATTAAATAATATCCATGCATCACTTTTAAGATATGTATTGTATGTATCGATGAAAATAAGAAGTTAAGTGATACTGAGAGTACCCACCACCTACTTACCAGTGCAAAACCTTCGATTATGGAAGTTTGAATTCATAACACAGCACCTTTAGGGAAACTAGTTGTCTTTGGCACTTCACAAAATGTCATTTGGACCACAAAACCAAGAATAACTCTTTGACAAAACTGTAAAACATTGTTTTTTTGTATCCAAGTGTAAAACACGGAAACAGGAAGCCGAAGAAGCAAATATATTTTTCTACAACCGAGCGCAAAGTACCATGTTTGCGCATCAAAAAGGAAGCGCAAAGTGTCACTTTTCCGCGGAGTCTACTTTGTCGCTCGCTGAATATGGAAACCATATTAGAAAAATGTCAAAAGTTTCTGCGACATTTGACAGCACAGTGGGCATTGAACGACATAATGTATTAAAGATGTATCACTAAGAACACTTCTTTTATGAAATGATAATGAAATTAAAACTGAGAAATACAAGTAGGGTTAATTATAACCAAATATTTGTTGTTGTTCACCGCTATGCAAGTTCAAAATGCGTTACTAGATGTCACCCCTTTTGTCAACTTCTCCCGATCTAAATTACTGAACAGCATTTAACAGATTATGTCAACAGTTTCATGAACAACGCGTATTCGAAGATCGTCATCGAAAATAAAAATATCTATTTCAATACAACTCATGTTTTTCTAAAATCTGCGGTTGTAGAAAAAATCTTGTGTGTAATTCGAGTGCAAAGTGAGATTGCCGCTCTCGCAAGGTAGCCGCAAGTCCATCTCCTTGCTCAGAGCGGCAATGTATCACTTTGCGCTCTTAATACACAAATAGCTATTGTAGGTTGGGGAAAATAAAAAGTGGGTTAAGGTGGTTGGTTTGGGTCACTTGAATGAGTTTTTATCTATAACAAAAAATTTATTTTCAACCTGAATATTCCAAATAAAAAATGTGGCTGTATAAATTGATAGCTTGAAATACCTACTTTTGTTTATGGATTTAGGTACCAAAATTGTCAAAAGCTTTTCAAAGAGTCCCACAAGAGATTTGAAGATAAATAGGTGGAGATAAATACCAGGGATTTTAAAAATAAATGCCTCTAATTATCATGAAATAAAGTAGCTTTTGACTAAGATCATATATTATACCTACATCCTACATATTTTTAAGGTTACCCCGAATTAGCATAATAATTGTTGATTTTGTGTATGGGGTATGGGGGAGGTATTTGACGAATTCGCGTAAATCAAACTATCCCGAACTACCTAACTTTGTACCAAATTTGAATACTTGATTGTTTTATTATACATTTTGCATTTTTAAGAAACCTTCATACTTAAAAATAATAGCCATTTTTTTTATATAAGCATCCAGTTTTTTTTTCAGGGCAGGAAATGGAGCTTCGTCGATTAGATTAGATGACCAAACAATAATTATCCATTCAATGCGTGTAGAAGACTGGTGCACTTATTTTGTTCCTGAATTATTTCTTAACTTTTCATTGTTTGATGTATAAGCAAACACAGTAAATAGAATATTGTGCCAACATAAGAAAACAAAATATTGGTCCAATGATATATAGATGACATTGGAAGAATATCAGCAGTGATATCACTATAATATGTTATTGTAACAATATTGCACAATGTTCACATTTTTAAATGTTGTTGGGCCAATATATCTTCAATATTGGCGCAATGAATGTGTGCTACTTGAGCTACCTCAGGTCCCTTAATACCTCCCAAAAAATGTTTATCGCTCCTAGAACCTAAGAGGTTTCCTCCGCCCTTGAACAGTAGGGAGTGATTCGCCTATAATATTCCTGGTGGATGCAAATGTCGATTGAGCATGCAATCTTCTCTAAGGGTGTGTTCTATGAAGTCCGAGTCCTCCATCCACCAATTCTTCGTAATAATTATTTTTGGGTGAGTCTTCTAAGAAAGGCCGTTCGAACAAATAGCATGTTTCTTAGATGATCGCTTTTATAAGTGGACTTCCTGACTCATTGCTTTGAAAAGGAGAAAGGAAGGCATTTGGATGGAAATTATGTTTGTGGTTTTGTTGATTGGTTGATTTCTATGGATAAAGGGATTTTTCACTTATAATCTCCCTAGAGCTCGATTTATTTCCGGAAATTTTGTCGAGACAACAAATTTCCGGATTTTTAATTCGAGCTCGCGGGATATTCGGCAAGAAAATTTCATGCCAAAACTATTTGAGAGGATTTAATAGTAGCGGCTGGATGTAGCTCCCATGCACCAGTCACAGTGTGGGATTGTTAGGGAGAGTGGGGACGTCAACACTGTAATCTTATGGGAGCTACATTCAGTTGCAAAGCCAGGGAGATTGCCACTTATTAATCTTTCGGTCACGTGATTATGAGTAGGGTGATTTTCGATAGAATTAGGTCGTTGCCATAGCAACATGTTGAAATGCAAGCCTATGATTGGTTAGAATTGACTGGTAGGAAATTTTCAATTATAATCTTCCTAGAGCTCGAATTATGTCCGGAAATTTTGTCAAGTAATTCGCAACGAGAACAAATCTCCGCATTTTTAATTCGAGCTCGCGGGAGATTCGGCAAGAAAATTTCATGTCGAAACTATTTGAGAGAATTTGATAGTAGCGTCTGGATGTAGTTCCCATGCACCAACCACAGTGTAGGATTGTTAGGGAGAGTGGGGACGGCAACACTGTAATCATATGTGAGCCACATTCAGATGCAAAGCCAGGGAGATTTCCACTTATTATTCTTTCAGTCAAGTGATTATGAGTAGGGTGATTTCCGATAAAATTAGGTCGTTGCCATGGCAACATATTAAAATGCAAGCCTATGATTGGTTAGAATTGACATATGAAATTTTCACTCTTAATCTCCCTAGAGCTCGAATTATTTCCGGAAATTTTGTCGAGTTGCGAATTTTCTTGAAAAATTCGCAACGAGAACAAATTTCCGGATTTTTAATTCGAGCTCGCGGGAGATTCGGCAAGAAAATTTCGTGCCAAAACTTTTTGGGAAGATTTAATAGTAGCGGCTGGATGTAGCTCCCATGCACCAACCACAGTGTGGGATTGTTAGGGAGAGTGGGGACGGCAACACTGTAATCATGTGGGAGCTACATTCAGATGCAAAGCCAGTGAGATTTCCACTTATTAATCTTTCAGTCACGTGATTATGAGTAAGGTGATTTCCGATAAAATTAGGTCGTTGCCATAGCAACATGTTAAAATGCAAGCTCATGATTGGTTAGAATTGACTGGTATGAAATGTTCAATTATAATCTTCCTAGAGCTCGAATTATTTCCGGAAATTTTGTCGAGTTGCGAATTTTTAAAAATTTTTCCAAGGCGCAAGCCGAGGGAAATTTTCTTGAAAAATTCGCAACGAGAACAAATTTCCGGATTTTTAATTCGAGCTCGCGGGAGATTCGGCAAGAAAATTTCATGCCAAAACTATTTGAGAGGATTTGATAGTAGCGGCTGGATGTAGCTCCCATGCACCAACCACAGTGTGGGATTGTTAGGGAGAGTGGGGACGGCAACACTGTAATCATGTGGGAGCTACATTCAGATGCAAAGCCAGTGAGATTTCCACTTATTAATCTTTCAGTCACGTGATTATGAGTAAGGTGATTTCCGATAAAATTAGGTCGTTGCCATAGCAACATGTTAAAATGCAAGCCTATGATTGGTTAGAATTGACTGATATGAAATTTTCGTAATAATATCTCAGTTATACGTTAACTTAGAAACAGCAAATCTGGTACACGTGTACCAAGAGAATTAATCGATAGTGATTGGAGTTCAATTGAGACGTTCTAAGCGGTTGATCAGGGATGATGCACCCCCAATCGAAAAAAATCCATTATGGACTCCCACTTGATTTAATTTACCCAATGACTGACCAGTAAGCCCTAAAACTAGTTACCTTTTGCAATTTTCTCATTAAAAAGTTTCGTGTTCGCAGAGGAGACGTTTTATACATCCCGCCTTTTGAAACGAGATCACAGTGCTGCTGGATATTAGAAAGGAAAAATTCCTCCTGAAATGGATGATCTTTCTTAATTAACGCTCTAATGAAATTTGGTGGCTTTTATTATTTTCGTTTTATAAGGAGCGGAGCATTTCCTACAAGTATTCCTGCTGCATTTCTGTCTATTGCATTCATTGAATAATTAAGCACAGATCACGTTCTGACTGAAAATATTCTCGCTATGATGAGTTTAGTCAACAATTTTACAATTTTCGTAACACAAACCACTGATGGATCGATTAATTCGAATCAGTTTCTCCCGTTTGCCGGCAAAATCATTTTTATCGCTTGTTATTTCCAGAATCGAGATTGAAGCTGCCGATGTTCTGTAATTAGTTTCAAACTGGCTGCTGTCGTGGAGGGACCATCTGGATTTTTCCACCAGATATCGATAATTGACTGTTCGATTGCTGATGAGTATAACTATAGATTGAATTTTTTTATACGACGTTAATCATTTCGTTATGACAAGCATTAGCACAGAAACACATGGTGTAGATCAAATGTTCCTTTCAGAACACACTATGTTATATATACACTATATATATATGACATTCCTTCGCCAAATCGCTTGATTCATGTAGTCGGAACAAAAACATGTTGTTCGGACAGAAATATGGCCGAAAGCATAGCCCGAGAGTGCTTTGAGACTTTTATAACAATAATATATAAGTGTTCCTCGACATGGTGGAGTTTGCCGCGATCTCAGTTTCAGAGAGAGATGAGCATTTTTACCGGAGAGCAAAAGTTAAAAGATGATTTATTTTTGTTTCACCTGTGGATATTTAGAGAAACTCATCAAAATATTCCTCAATATTGCATGTACTCAGAAATTCTCTATTATCTACATGACCAGTCAATTTATAAAGTTTATTCAATCTTTGCCAACTGATGAGTGCCTTAATGTATAAGTTAACGTTAAAAAAGGGATGCAAAAATCTGGCAAGCAGACACCTAACTCATTTTTACACATCATTACAGTTGCGAACTTTCGCAATTTCCTTCGAATTTATGAAGTAAGAAAGGAGCGAATCGGCCGGTTCTACAAATCCTCTAACAAATGTAGCGTGAATGTTTGCAGGAACTTTATGTAATCCCTCCTCAAGATTATGAACAAAGAAGATTTATTTGAAAGTCGCATATGTGCAGAATAGACGTAATAATGATCTCGGGGTTGGAAGTTAGTGGACTATGGGGTGAGACTTTGAACGGAAAACGCTCCTGTTTTGCATTTTTTAGAACGATACCACAAGACTTAGACCAAATTGTTTGCAAAATGGCGCAAAAAGTTGTTGTGTTTTGAATTTTAGAAAACTTGGAAATGTTGAAAAATCGAATATTTTGAATTACGTACACTGTGGGCCAAATGAAATTAAAACCTAGTTTGATCCTTGATAACTTTTTTGTTTGTTTATGGATTCAGATGAATTTTGGATATGACATTGGTCAATATGTTCTGAATGTTCTTCCAAAATTGAGTTTTCGAATTTTGGACAGGACCGAACTTACCACGTTTTTATAAAATTGGTGCATTTGAGCTAGTTGCAAAAACGAACTGCGCTACTTACAGACCAACTGATATATTTTTTAAAAAGGACATTAGTGGAAAAAGGTATCCTGATAATATCAATATTTTAGAACCATAACCTAAGAAACTATGATTTTTTCTATATGATGGTGCGCTTGTCGGCATAAAAACTATTTCACTTCATTTTGATCAAAGTTTCTTAAAATTTCATAGCAACGTGGATTGTTTGTTAGAGATTTGTCGATTTTTTCACATTTTAAATTTTAATATATAATAATAAAAATAATACCTAATTATTAATTATTTTTTTTTCGTTTTTAAACTTTGTTTAATTTCACTCGATAATTTGAAAGGGGCCTTCACGAAAAAAATATCAGTTGGTCTGTACGTAGCGCGGTTCGTTTTTGCAACGAGCTTAAATGCACCAATTTTATAAAAACGTCGTAAGTTCGGTCCTGTCCAAAATTCGAAAACTCAATTTTGGAGGAACATCCAGAACATATTGACCAATATCATATCCAAGATTCATCTCAATCCATCAACAAACAAAAAAGTTATCAAGGATCAAACTAGGTTCTAAATTAATTTGGCCCACAGTGTAGATGAAAAAACACAAAACATCATCAAGAAGTTTGAAGAAATTCCCAACAAAATGACGCAAATGCATGAAAATCGAGCCGTTAATGGTCGCTTTAACCAGCAGACCTGGAAGTCAAGTGAATGCTCGACTACCTATAAAGAAGAAATCCAGTAACAAGGCATTTTGATTTTTGTTTGAGCGATTGGTTTTCAAATCATGCCACACATGTATTTTTGAAAATATGCGCAGTATCAAACTTTTTTATGTAAAAATTAATTTCCAATTTTTTTTTAGTTATTTTGAAAAACCTATAAAACTATATTAACACATCGATGGTTGTGGCAACAGTATGAAATATAGTTTGTTTGTTGTAATCTATTTAACTGATCATGGAAAAATGTATTTCAACGTTGATACAGATCACTGAAAAAAAATGTGTTCACATTGGTTATCAAAAATCGATCTGTATTAAAGTGACTAATTTTTTTTTTCATTATAATTTATTTGTGAAACCCTTCTTGATAGTTTGATTTTAATTTTAGATGTTTCTTTTGTTGCAAAACAATATTCAACGGAAAAAAAATACAACTCCTCACTCAAGAACTGCACGTTAATGGAAATTGGCGAAATTATTTGAGAAAGTGTGTCCTCAAAATTCCACTTCTCCAACCTTTATTGATTTTCATAGTTCCCCAAAGTTGGAGAAGTTTTTCAAAAACAATAAATAACGAAAAAAAAAAACACAAATCCAAATGTGAGGTATCCAATATTATGCAAAATTATGTTTATAACTATCATGTGTATCTATACATTTTATTCAAAAAAGCGAAATGCAAAATAATAATAATAAAAAAAAGTGATAAAAATCTGTTTTCAAATCATCAAAAAATCTTAAAAAGTAAACAACAAATTCGAAATAGTGAAAGCGGTATTTTGAAAAGATAAATAATAACTTCACAAAAATAAATATACAGTGCGGCTCTAAATGGTCCCCCCCCTCCTTTTTTTTGATGTGTGCACCAAAAATTTTGAAACTTGGCATACTTTAATAGCTGTCGAAATACTACTTTTTGATGATACTAACGTACTTTTAGTATTCAAGATGGCGGCTGGTCGCCATTTTGAAACATTTTTTTGAATGGAAAGGGGGGTCGTGTGACACCTCATTTTGAAGATCCTGATGAGTACTCGAATATTGAGTCGATATCTTCAAGTACTACAAAATGGCGGAACATCAAATTACTACATTGATACATAACACTTTGAAAAAAAATCGTCAAATTCAATTCAAAAGATGCTGGAAATATTCTTGACATAAAGTTTGGGTTAGGAATAAATGTCAAAAATGTCAAAAAACATCTTTTGAATTGAACTTGACGAATTTTTTCAAAAAGTGCATGTATCAATGTAGTAATTAAATGTACCGCCATTTTGTAGTACTTGAAGATATCGACTCAATATTTTAGGGTTATAAAGTACTCATCAGGATCTTCAAAATGCGAGGTGTCACACGACCCCCTTTCCATTTAAAAAAATGTTTCAAAATGGCGTCCAGCTGCCATTTTGAATACTAAAAGTACGTCAGTAACATCAAAAAGTAGTATTTCGACAGCAATTAAAGTATGCCAAGTTTCAAAATTTTTGGTACACATTTAAAAAAAAATGGGGGGGCGACCTTTCAGAGCCGCACTGTATAAAGGAAAGAGTAATAAATGTTTAAAACAAACTCTCGCAAAAAGAATTTCAAAAAGTTCAAACCCCGTGATTTTTTTTTTTTTTTCATTTCAAAATAGAATAAATTATTTGAAATATGACTTATTCAAAGCGGCACAATTTGTTTATAATTATGTTCAAGAAAACGTTTGAGATTTGAAAAAAAAACATGTTTTTGCACCTGTCAAGGCTCAAATCTTTTTTATTGTTGGAGATATCCAGATGAAATCTCCACCATTCTGTTTGGTTTGTCCTTGTTATAGAAATTGAGCTGCAAATTTGACCCTATGTCGAATCCAAAAGTTGAAAAATTCGAAGAAAAAAGAAAATGATCAAGAGGAGAAAACACAAAAATTCACGAAGATACAAGATCAATTTGTCTTCAAATGGCGTAATTTTTATTCAAATCGGTCAATCCGTTCAAAAGTAATAGCATTCTGAAGTTTTATGAAGCTCGAAAATGTCAAAGAATGGCGAAAAATTGAATATTTTGAATTACGTAGAAAACCTCAGAGATTGAAAATCACAAAAAAATTATTGAAAAAATTTCCTACGAAATAACGCAAAATTCATCAAAATCGGTTCAAAAGTGGCAAAAATCGTGTACTATCTATGTTCAAGAAAAAGTTTGAGATTTTGAAGATATTTCCAGGTTTTTGCATCTGCCAAGGCTCATAACTTTTTAATTTTTTGAGATATCTAGATGAATTATAATTTTTTTTCATAAAATAAAATTTGTTCATTTTAATAAGATTCTATTTTTAAGCCACCCTATTTTGGAATGCTTGTTATCGAAGTATATTTTCTGGAAAATATGTGCAACAAATCCAGCTACATGCACCAATTTTAACTCTCAATGCTCTCAAACTTGATTCATTGCAAACCCAAATTATAATTTTACAACATAGCGCAGTGGTTTTTAGCCACAATGTGGCAATTTGGACCACTGAGAGATATTGAAATTTAATTTTGGCATATTAAACAGCAGTAACGTGCCGTATTATTTGCAGATTTGTGGCCGCATAATAAGCAAATGGACAGCCAGATACTAAAATATGCACGAACGACATGTAGATGGCATTGCCCCTTGCTCATATAACCAATCCTCACGTAAGATGTCGTTGCTTTGCATACATAACCCAATTAATTGTTCATAGATTGGTGTGACGTGTGACATTATCCCCACTAAAAGTTCTCTTTATTTGATTTGAAAAAAATGAGTGATAAAAGTGAGTCAGGTGAATACTATTAATATTAATTTAATAATACTGAATGGATATTTTGTCAGATGACCATAGAAGTGGACCATCAGAGTCTGGTGAATTTTATTCGGATAATTCCAGTTCCGTTTCGCTTTCGCAGTTTATGACTGATGATAATGATCAAGGTATGTTAGTCTTATCAATCAAATCATCAAGTTTTCTAATACCTAGAATGAAAAACACATCATGATTCTTATTTGAAATATAAATATAATTTTATGATTCACATTCAATTTCATTTCGAAGTGGTACTGTCAAATTTCCGCTTGGCAAACGGGAATCAATCACATTTAATTTGGCGTAAGCGTGACTTTGAACAAAAATACAATGTAGATGGTAGCAGATGATTCGCGTTTGCCATGCGGAAATTTGACAGTACCAATTCTTGTTTACATTAGTTTTGGTTGGCCAATGCTTGATTTTGTCGCGGCGACATGGGGTCCGGCCAATTGTACCTCGTTGAAGATTTCCCCTCATTCTAAATCGATTCCCTGATGGTCAGACAGGACAGAACGGACCCCTGAGAAATTTTTTAGGAAGCAACATTGTTTTGACCATAGATAAGGGAAAAAAGGATACCACACAATGTAAATTGTTGGCGACCTTTTGACACCAAAAAAATGGCCATCACTGTCCAATTAGATAACATTTTTTTAGGTCGTGCGGAATTCATAGTCTTTCTTTATCAAATGATATTTAATTTGTTTATTGATTACCGCAGATGTTAAATTCACAAAATCAGTGAGATCCACAATGATACAAATTGACGGACGCCATTTTTTTGGGTACGAACTGACTCCAAACAGTCGTTGTATGACGTTTGTAAGGAGACGAGTCCTCTTTCTTATAACGTCAATGTTTTTGACGTTCTCCATCATTGAACTCCATACTACGTACCTGGAAGGGTCCCGGCCGTTGTCGAAGAAGCGTCAAAGTATTTAATTTTTTGCTAGACAGAGAAAGCCAGTGTTACGGATACCTATCCTTGTCGAACTCATAACTGGGTATTAAGGTTATGTTTAAGGGGCTAAAATAACTGTTTTGTGAGAATTTAGTGGTAGTTTGGCGTTCTGTGTTATTTTATTGGTGTTGAAAATACATGTTATTATAGTGATAATAAAATATTGTACATATTGTGTGCTTCTTTTAGATATAAGTAAGTTTTATCGGAGAAAGTGAAAAGGAAAAATATGGTGATCTATTGTGTTGCAGTCGGATGTAAAACTTGCAAGATGAAAGAAGATTGTCTTTTTATGACTAAAAGTTAAAACAATCATGAAAAAATGTGTTAAAGTTACAATGCTATAATGATAATATGTGATTTTTCACAAATTATAAGTCATAATATAGTGAAGGTGATTGGTATTTTTTTTTTTAAATGATTTCCTCATCAAAATCTGATGAGGAAAGTTGATTCCATCGCAATGGAAAATCATATAAAGTCTTTGTTAGACTGAATTTATTCCAAAGTTAGAAATGATGGTGATATTTATTGTACCTTCTTTAAACTAATAATTACTATATTTATTTTATTTATCCATTTATTATCTTATAATTTTTTTTTTATATGGTACAATTTGGAACAGAATTAAAATCACCCATCGTGAGTTTAGTCTACTGAACTACTTTTTTTCTGCGAGAAAAGTACCAAGTAACAAATGTACTCAATTTATTCAGTTTCCAAAAAGTTTCGGAGATATTCGACAATAACCGATTTTTTTAAAATCCTTTTTGATTTTGTCCTGAATTTATTTGAAAAGTTGATTGAGAACGAATGACACATTTTCATGGCAACTTTTTTTGCTCTTCAAGATAGAGATCCAACGTTTCCAATCATCATTTTTTTTTTTTCAAATACGAACCTAACTTTTTTAATTCATTTTAAGATAAATCTTCGCTCCTTGAGAATAGTGAAGCACAATTCTTCTCTTTCTTTTTGTTTTGATTTTTCTTATTTAGTTTTTTTTTACTTTTTTCAAACTTCTTCTGTATTCAAGTCAAAATATATCATTGTAACTTTTTTTTGATAATCTCCGTATCAACTGTCTGCATTGTTTCAAAATGGCAATTGTGATATCATTATTTTTGGGAAGCAAAGAGTTATTCAAAAATGAATTAAAAAAGTTGGGTTCGAATTTGAAAAAAAAAGTTGAGGATGGTTGCGAGAGCTCGAATAGTCGGATTTCAATTTCAACCATGCTATCTTGAAGAACCGAAAAGGTGGCCATGGAAATGTTACAATCGTTCTAATTATCTTTCCAAACAAATTCAGAGCAAAATAAAAAAGATTTCGAAAAAATTGGATTGTCGGATATCTCCAGAAGTCTTCGGAATTTTCCAAGTTTTTTTAGATTGAAATTGCACAATTTTGCCTAAATTCAACTTCCTGTATACAGCACTTGCGGTGAAAAATTATACAACTCAAGTGATCAAAAGAAAACACTGGAGATGATTTTCAAGTTCATGCCTCCACCGCTAGAAGGCGTGATAGCTATGGTCGAGTAGAAAATTGCATTTTACTCACAAATGTTCTATCATAAGTTGCTAAGAGAACCACCACTATTATCCTACTGAATTTATTTTTTTTTTCTGGTTTACCATTTTTGATTGTAGGGCATAAAATGAAGACAGGGGAGAAGGGTTCATAACTTCAGCTGGACTGAAAATATATCATCAAATGAGGTCTCGTTTGAAAGAGGAAAATATAGCTTGAAAATTATTTTCTGTGTTTTCTTTTGGTCACTTTATTTGTTTCATTTTTTACCGCAAGTCTTCACGATAAGTGGTTTCTCGCTTATTTGTTCACCCTGTACTATGACGTTTATTTCTTTGATACAGTGATCGAAGGAGAAGGTTCTCTATCAGGTATCGAGTCAAATGAAGAATCAGTAGATGATGATTATGATGAAGCAGATGGATCCAAATCTGATGTCAGGTGGGAAATTTTGGTTTTTGTGCAATAAAACTATGTAGGAATTAACCACAATTTGTAAAAGTGTGAGAGAAAACATACAACAAAATAATTCTTTTTAATAAACAGAATCTAGACAAACTTCGTCAGATTAAATTTAATGTAAGTATTTGATTATTTGCTGATATACAGGGTGTTCCGTTATATTTTACCCAGTGGATTACTTGTCCACAAAAAAGCTCAATGATTTTTTGTTGTAAAGCTTCCACAGTTTAAAGAAAGAGATTCAGATTATGTCTTCTATCAACCTGTATCACAAAAAATTCCGTGATTAAAGGTCCGACACAAAACCCAAAATTTCTAATTTCTACAAATATCAATCTAGCGATGAGGCGTCCATTTCTTCCTCGCTATCTGTAAACAAGGATTTCAAAACAAATAATGCGCAGGATCCTGATACTTATTCAGGTGAAAAAAATCTAGAAGAATCCTCGACAATACAAGTAACTTATTGCTATTTTAGATGACACTATTTCACTTAGCTCAAAACCTGATGACAAATGTAAGGAATCGGACGTCAATTTCAATCATGATGAAGGTATGCATTGAGTATGTTGAAGAAGTCATAACATCTGTTCTTAACAGAGCTCAGATCACAGCCTACAGAGTCCCAAGCCAATAATGAAAGTCCGCAGTTGAACGGAGGTAAGTCAGAAACAACAAACTTTTTTGTCTATTCTTCCTCAGAAGTCACAGCAGAAGATATATTTGGAGAAGCAGATGATTTGAGTGATGACAGCAACAAGGATAAAGAACTCGACTCACCAAATGAAGTAATCTTACCATTAGATGTCTAAAAAGTAGTATAATCTGTTTTTAGGGTGACGATGAATGCAGATATATTGAAGCAGAAGTGCCCAAAATCCGACTAGACATGGGAGAAGAAATACATTTTGTGAAGCAGCTCAATTTCATATCCTTTGATCCCAAACCTTTTGATCCTAGCTCTTTCGAGGATGAAATGGACGATGACGAGCTACAAGATGAAGAAGGAAAGGAAAGACTGCGCTTGAAAGTAGAGAATACCATCAGATGGAGGCAGGTGAAAGACGCTGAAGGAAATGTCCAGAAAGAGTCAAATACACGACTTGTTAAGTGGTCTGATGGAACAAGTACTCTACATATTGGGTCGGAAGTTTTTCAAGCGTTCAGTGAGCCAATTCAGGGTCTAAAGCACCAACTCTTTGTCCGTCAAGGAACTGGTCTACATGGACAAGCAGTGTTCAAGAAAAAAATGCTTTTCAAACCTATCTCCACCAATACTTCCACCCATAGAAAAATCACATTTTGCGCAGCAAATCGTCAAAGAGTTTCTGGATCAAAAATGGTTACTTGTGTGGGAGCCAATCCAGAATTGTCAAAAGCGGAACAAATGAAGAAAGAGGTGGAGAAACTTCGGCAACCACACAAGCCAAAAGTTTCCCTTCCCAAAAGACGTGTTCCCCGATTTCTCAAAGATCTGGAATTAAGTGATGATGAGTCGTCTTTGTTGGCTGTGAAGAATGAGTATAGGAGAAAATCTTTGAGAAGTAAGTTCATTATTGCTAGGCTTTAAGTCATAAATTTGTTCCATCATCCAGTTCCAAGTGATTCTACAACAGACGATGAGGATTTCGATATAGTGACTAGAAAAGGAAGGACTGCTAAATTGGCTTCAGATGAAGAAGATTAATGGGAATGAGTTATAATGTTTTGTATTAAATGGTCACTATATGAGAGTTTAATAGAATAAACTATTGATAAATTCTGTTCACAGTTTACGACCATCTTTGGGAAGTTAATTGATGACTTTTCGGAGTAATTCCTGAGGTTTCTGTTCAACCTGAAAATATCCGAATATTTAAAAACAGTCTGAAAACATTCCTTACATCCAAACACGCTATCGTGCACATGCAGAGCTACCCTGAAACTTTATCATCACGTACTTCCTTATCCGGCTTCCACAAACCCCATAAGTTTTGAATATTCCTAGCAGTTCCTGTAAAAAAGAACCGCAGTAGAGGGACTCGATAAAATATTTGGCTTGCAGGCCTTCGACGTATAAATCATTTTGCCAAAAATAAAATTGCCCTGGTGAAATCCCCAGAAACAAACCAGAAATGGGAATAGCATTAGGAATCCAGAGAGCATGAAAAAGATTCAGCATAAATCGATTAAGGGTCCTCGGCTTACTTCCAGCCATCCGCTATAAATTCTGTTTTTTCACTTATTTTATGGAGAACGATCCGGTGGTGTTTTAAGTATACTCTGCAGAACCATTAATAGTTTTTAAAAGGTTTCCGCTATTTTTGCGTGAAAGCATTTTTATGGATCGATTAATTTGATCAGGATTATTCCAGTTGAGTACATATCAATAAATAACGATATGGATTCAACTTTATCCAGCCAAAAATTCCTCCGCTTTCTTGAATCTCTCCAGTTAATCTGAGCCGAAAAAGTCTATCGGAGAAACTTTTATGTTCGCAATAAAAAGTCGTGACCGCAAAACGTTTGTTTGCCGACGTAATTTCAATTTGAGGCCTGCAACCAACAGGAGACCGCATGTTCGGGAGAAACTCCATTTAAAATTCTGTGGAAGTAGCAGAGCCAGATCTAGAAGAAAATTACTTTTATCAAATTTCTATTTATTTTGTACAATTCAGCGGGACTGTATTCGACATCTAATTTTTATTAATATTGCTCAGGAAAGTTTGATCCAGCACATTCCTGTCCGACAATATTGCAATGCTAATTAATCTATGAAACCATGCTCCAATTTAAAGTCAATAACTTATGTGCCCACTGTGATTCATTCTAATAACCTATTCTAAATCAAAATTGCAAACTGTAATTTATTTGCGACCATCAATCACACATAAATTACAATTCAGTGGGTCTCCACTTACCATTAGGACATCCATCAATTACTACACAGACAGTGAAGTTGCTCAGTGATAAATTGTCACTTTTTAGACTATTTTTGAAGTTGATAATGAATTGTTTCTCGCTACTCATTAATGAGGTTGACGGTTATCAGTAGAATCAGTGGCAGAGGAAGCTACAAAACTAAACAATTCCCATGCACACCCATTCATATTCAAACTCACCATTTAGCAACCACAGTTAAATTACCCTGCATATACATGTAATCGCGGTCCATTACCTCCGACACAAGTACACCATCTACGTGTGACTGCAACCCAAATTATTATTTAGATGAATCCGTGTTTCCATTGACCGCAGACTTGGTAATTAAAGCCAAATATATCGCAATTCAGAGACGAACAATACGAGCAAAAAGCACCACCTGCAGCGTTATTAAAAGTTGTTGAGATATTGCTATTAGTGAGCTTAAAAGGTGGCGCGGAGTTGGTTTAATTAATAAATTTAATTCGCCGCCAGGGATTCCAAACTTATGGAAAACTGCTGGATATGGGAAATGGAACAGATAAAGGTGTAGGAAATGGGTATGGAGCGGTTTAATAATAGTGGATAATGACAGCTCAATAACGGTTAATGTTTAGAGACAGTTTCTGTGTTGAATAAAATTTAAAGATAAGAGATGTAGGTCGGGTTGACATCGGTTTAACCCACAGGCGGTGCTTCTTTCTCAGTCCCTGTACAACATAAGAACCTTTTGAAAACATAAAAGAGAACTTGATGATAAAGCAATCAAGCAGTTTATGCCGTCCAGTAAGTTAATTTGAGCAATCAAGGGTGAAAACAAGTTTATATCGTCGCTCGGGGATTGATAGCAGGCACTCATGTGACGTCATACATGAAATTGTGTCACTTCAACCAGAGCCCCAACAAAGAAACGTCAATAAGTCGGTGGGGTACAAGATCAGTATAAAACAGGTCATCTCACGTTTACGGTCATGACGTCATCTGTGTCCAGTGTTTCCAGATGATCCCTATCAAAAACAGTAGAACAGAAACCCATGAATGACACATGACACGATACGATGCAGACCAATGCCATCAAATGACAGGATTCAGTCTATTGCAGACGCTAGAAACCGATGACGTCATATTTTTCCCCCCTCCGTCTATTACCTCAAGCGTAGTGAGTCAACCTATTGTATACTGATCTTGGGTAGGGTACACTAATTATCCCAAGGAAAAGGCAAAAATGCAGGCACTCATGTGACGTCATCTTAAGGGAGAACTCCAGAAAACGTCAAAAATGTGTTGCCCAATAAGTACACTGAGAAAAAAATATGCGGAGTGGCAAAAGGAAGAGTGCAGTTGAGATTGGGGATTAAATACGCTGTGGTGGGTATGTGAATCTTGGAGAGATTGTTTGAAGTGGAGAGCATCGTTTTTTGGAAGCGCTTGCTTCTTAATAGGTGACCGTAGGGTTACCGAATTTCCATTTCTTTTCTGAGGGGCACACAAGGAAATGATTTGTCATTTTTTTTAAAATGTGTTGAAATTTTGGTACCTATCCGAAATTCAAAGAAGCCGACGCCGACATGTTCAATTGTTTGTTGTTGAATTTCTCTGCCTAAACTGGACTCTTCAAAAGAAACCTTATAAGACTGATGGACTCAAGTCTGTTGTGGGGAGGTCAATGATGATAATGATTAATTCAATTGAAATTAAGAGAATGGAAGAAAGAACAAACAGGAGGGGTTGATTGAAAGGAAGACAAAATCAACTACTCCAAAAAGTTGAAAAAATACTTGATTTTCATTTTATATTTATTAGATATCGAGCAACTCATTTTTGAAAAAAATTATAAAATATTACTACTTCTTGTCTTTCTGAAAGCCTTCGGCAGATATTTTTCTTGAAAGTATCACGAATCCCTTTATGGACTCCAATAACTGAGACCAATCTCATCAATTTCTTTAGCTCTTTCGAGTCCTCCGGATTGCCCTTTGAAAATAAGATAATTTATGGCAAAACATTTCCGGATATATTGTAAAAAGTGTCATATGTCTTATATTGCCAGTTTTGAAATTACTTAGACATTTTATATCGGAAAATGATAGATTTGGCTTTTAGTTTTCATCAAAATAACTGTATATCGAAATATACGATGGAAAAAATATGTAAGTCTTTACTCATATGTGAGACTATTCTTGAATAGAGTATTCGAACACACTTTTTGGATAAGCAGCCTATGCCAAAGTATTTGGTAAAAGGAAAAATGACTTGTTCTCGTTCCAGCCAGCATCACAAAGTGGCCAAACCTATTTTTTCCCCTCCTCAACATGTTATGTTGTCATTGACACAATTAAGACAGACCCTGTCCATGTAGGTATATGCCAAAATTCTCCTGAAAATAAAAATATCTGATATTTTTAATATGATTTTTATTCACTGATTAACTGCACAAAATCGTCAAGATGATAAAAATTAATGTTTCTGGTTCCAATCAATGGCAATTTTTGACGTTCATGTTTGAGTTACGAGTCCACTTTTTTATATCGTCAATGGTCAAATCCGAACGTCATCCGTTGAATCATTGAACTTGACTCGAAAGAACTTGAATAGTCACGTGATGGCACACAAGTGAAGCCGACAAGGATAGATAGATTGTGGGCAGATTGTTGGAGCTTTCTCTTTCTAACGCGTGTACAGGGTGTCCCATTTTGGGTACTTTTGCGGGGTATCTCCGTTATTCTTATAGATAGAAAGTTGCGGTTTTCGCGACAGTGTGCTACTTTTTCGTGAAACTAAAGATGCCGTTAACAAAATTTTCATAGCCCTTTTCGTTTTCAAGATACAGGGATAAACTGAAAATGTTGCATTTTAAGGTACCCCTCGTATCTAAACAATCAGATAAGTTATGGAAAATGTGAAAACTGTTTCTTATATAACTTTTCCCGTAGAACTCGATTCTGCCTTCGGAATTAGTATACAGGGTCAGGTCAAAAAGTTATCAGACCCAACTTTATTTTTTTGAATGGAACACCCTGTATATTTATAGTCCATAAGATTTGTCTTTTCTTCACCTTTTCAAAAATATATAAAAGTATGCACTTTAAAAATTTTTAGCCTATAACTTTTTGACCTGACCCTGTATACAAATTCCGAAGGCAAAATCGAAAGTTATAAACTTTTCCCGTGAAACTCGATTCTGCCTTCGGAATTTGTGTACAGGGTCAGGTCAAAAAGTTATAGGCTGATTTTTTTTTATTTTTTTTCAAGTGCATACTTTTATATATTTTTGAAAAGGTAAAGAAAAGACAAATCTTATGGACTATAAATATACAGGGTGTTCCATTAAAAAAAATAAAGTTGGGTTCGATAACTTTTTGACCTGACCCTGTATACTAATTCCGAAGGCAGAATCGAGTTCTACGGAAAAAGTTATGTACAGTGTGTAGAGTAATGGATCTTCTTCATTGAAATCCCAAAAATGCATGTAGAACGTAAATCAAACTAGATAACCATGTATTTTTAAAATAACTCAAAATTCATCAAAATCTGTTTATCCAATACAGTTGCTTTCGGGTTCTTTTAATTTTTTGAAAAAATATGGTATTTGTTGATATTTTTGTCAATGAACTTGAAATAATCAACAAAAACTTGAGAACATTAATCAAAAACATGAAAAAATCCACCAATTTGGCAGCAAACTAACCAGAACGCATCCCTCATTCCAAAAAATCCAAAAATATTAAAAAAAAACTGACAAAAAAATACAAGAAAATCAACCAAACTAACTGAAACTCACTCAAACTAACTCACACTGACCAAAAACACAAAAGAACCAACTAGACTGACCCAAACTATCCAGAAACATGAGTAAACTACCAAAAAAACAATAAAAAACCAACCAACATGAAAAAAAAACTCACCAAACTCACATAAACTAACTAAAAACATGAAAACGCTAACTAAAAACATGGAAAAATTGACCAAATCAACTCAAACTCACCCTTTATAAATCTAAACTATTCAAAAAACATGGAAAAACGAACCAAAAACATGGAAAAATCGGCCAAACTAGCCCAAACTTACCTTTTATCAACCCAGACTATCCAAAAACATGCAAAGATTAACCAAAAACACGAAAAGACGAACCAAAAATATAGAAAATTATTCAAACATTGATCAAAAACACGAAAAAAATCCACGAATAGCATAGCGTCAAACTAAACCCAAGCTTATTTCTTATTCACCCAAACTATCCAAAAAGATAAGAAATCTAACAAAAAATATAAAAAAGTCATACCTACCTACTAGTCAAAAACATGAAAAAACGTATCCAAACCATCTAGAAACATGTCAAAAAACAATGGAAAACCAACCAGTAACTAGAAAAAAATCACCAAAGAAACCAATAACTCCAAAAAACTAACAAAAACACGGATGAACCAAACAAAAACATGAAAAAGCTAACTAAATACATGGTTAAATCGACCAAACGAATCCAAACCTACTCAATCTAACCAAGAACATGAAAAAACTAACAAAAAACACGAAAAAGCTAACTAAAAACATAGATAGTCTGCTCCACAATATATAGACAACTCTACCCAGACATAATCACTCTATATCCATTTTCCATTTTATCCATCACTGTACATGCGTTAGAAAGAGAAAAGGATACAACAATCTGCCCATAATATACTTCATATATACTTATCTCTCTCCCACATTTTTGGACACAGTTTTTCGTCGCATCGTTGATATCCGTGTCCATTCCAGTTCTTAGTGGAGTTCATTGTTTTGAACACACTTTGAGAACACACCTATTTTATGACAGTGACAAATTCTGACAGAAAAATGTCGACCACGGAAAATCGGCTCTCCAACGAGGATTTTCGCAAATTACTCAAAAGTATCCGTTCTACTGTAGCAGATAACCCCACCAAGTCCTTGCCGGTCACCCAATCCAAAACTGAGCCCAAATCTATCAAAAATGAAGCTCGAAGACTACGCAAAAACTACTACGCCAATTTGCAAAAAACTGCATCGGACAAAGTGGAAGAACTTTCGCAAAAATACCGAGACAGAGCCAGTGAAAGAAGAAGTGGACTCAATCCAGACTATGCACTTGAAGATAATCTAACATCGATGCAAGCATACAAGTCTGTAGCTCCAGACTACAGATCCTTTCATAGTGCAGCAGACAGAAGAAAGCAATTGATACAGGAGTCCAAGTATCTTGGAGGAGACATGGAACATACTCATTTGGTCAGAGGACTTGATTATGCCCTACTTCAGAAGATACGGAGTGAGAATGATGAGCAAGAGATTCAAAAGCAACAGCTGGAAAAGTTGACTTTTGACAAAGAAGAAAAGAAGAGACTTTTAACTGATGAAAAAGTCACTTTTAAGACTGATATGGGCAGGTCCATTTATCACATCATCCAGTCATGGAAGTCCAGACATATTGAGAGGCAGGATTTATTTTTACCAGGGAGAATGGCATATGTTATTGATTTGGATGAAGATGCTGAGAGTGACATTCCAACTACTATTGTGAGGTCCGTGGTTGATGTTCCCACTTATCAGCTTACTCCCATAATGTCCACCAATGACATTGTAATTAACAAGCTAACGCAAATCTTCACTTCATTAAGAAATGGGGAGCGCAAGAAGAACAACAAGCTAAGAAAACGAGAAGAACACTCAAAAAAAAGATCAAATGAAGATGACTCAATTTACGGTGACATAGGTGACTACATACCCCCACGTCCCAAAGTCAAATCTACCAAATTGGTCCATTCATACTTTGATGACAAAGTCCAAGAAGCACCAGATCCTCCAAAAATATCAAAATCATCTGCAATTTTGAAAATGCTGCATGACAAACCTCAGGTTTATGCTGAATGTTATCCTGGAGAAGAAGAGATGGTGGATGCCATTGATGACAGTGACGATGAAGCAGATTTTTCCAAAATGGACCTTGGAAATAAGAAAGGGCCAGTGGGAAGATGGGATTTTGATTCGGTGGAAGAATATTCGGATTATATGAATCAGAAGGAGGCGCTTCCCAAGGCTGCGTTCCAGTATGGGTTGAAGATGGTGAATGGAAGGAGGTCTAGAAAAGGAGGGGAGAAGAATGGACGGAATCAATTGGATCGAGAGTGGAAGAAGATTCAGAATATTATAAAAAAAAAGAATTAGTGCACTTAGTTCAATCCGTTTTTTTTATGTGTTAGTTTTGATTTTAATGAAAATGTCATAGAAAATCCATTGTTGTATGTATTCCAATGATAATAAAAAAATAATAATAATAAGAATAATAATTTAGATTTTTTGTCTGTTAATTCAAAAAGTCTCAAGCGATTTGAAAAAAAATTTCAGGATTTTGTTTTTTTTTTCAAGCAACATTTTGAGATGTCATCAAATCATTTGATTTTCCATTTTTCTCAGAGCTTGAAATAAGGGAGTGATTCTGCATCACATTGATTTTTATTTTTTATCTCGAAAACGACGCATCGAAGAAAAAAAACTTTTTTTGCTCGAAATTGAACTGTGTGAATTGTGTGAAAACTGAAGGGCCCACCACTGTTTTCTTCGATAAAATTAATATGAGTCACTCTAGGCCCGATCCTGAAAAAGTTAAACCCCAACGAATTTCTCAAGAAGATTTTCAAGATATATCATATAAAAAAACCTCTCAAAAATATTGATGCACATTTTCACTAATCAAAAAAATTTTTTTTTTTTTTTTTTTGAGAATTCTATCAATCTTGCAGCTAAAACAAAATGACCAAAAAAGTTTTGAGTTATATAATAATCATTCTTGTCACTTTGATGGTTTAGGACTAGGAGTTACGATTTTTTAAATTTTGAAATTCTGTTGTTATTCTCATCCATAAAAGAAAATTTCATAGTTATAATTTTTCAAGCTTTAGGTACCTAACAGTTTAATTTTTCTTAAATTTATTCATGTTGGGGATGTGTACTTTCCAAATTTTTCATTTTTTTTTTGTTCAACTTAGTTCTTTTAATCCTGTTTTATGTCTTCCTTTTACCTATGTAATTTCCTTCCTTTGTTATCTAATGTTGTTTTTTCAAAATTCCTATTTTTGGATTTTAGTATTCTCTTTTTCATGTTTCTTCAGATTTTAGACAATTTAAACAAGTAGATAAGTAATAATAAATTATATGAATAAAGAAGATTATTATTTTGCAAAAATATAAATACTGGTAAAACAGTTTCTATTACTCAAAGAAATTACAGTTGCTGGAAATTACCTTCACTTATCTCTAAATTATTTTTGATAATTCCAGAATAAGTTTCCATAAACGATGATAATTATTGCAAATTTTGATGAAATCATAGAAAATGCTATTGCTAATTAATGGCTACCATACCAGTAAAATTATCCATTTTTGGGAACATTTTTATTCAGAGATATTAATTTCGAAATTATTTCTTGTAAGCAGTGATGATACCCTAAAAATGTTATAAAAGTAGCGATTTTTTTTATTCTAGAATTTTTGTTGGCCGGGTAAAATATTGCTCAAACCGTTCTCAGTTTATGGAATCACCTAATGATTTCTGAATAATTCCGTAATACTCAATTAGTTAGCTGGAGCTGAATATGGTATTTTTTTTCAGAAAAAAAATAAGCTCCGTTTTTTTGGTAGGTAATATGATGGAAAAAACTATGAACCAATGCTTGTTCTCTTGAAACTCGATTTCCTTGACAAGGAATTATTGTTGTGGTTGGTGATTATTGCAGAATTAATTTTTAAAAGTGGTAATGATAGTTTTTTAGCATTTTCATTAGAGCATATAAACATACTAAAACAGATACAAAAAAAATAATCGTGTCGACGCTGATCTGGGACGTCTTGTGCCAATGAAGGATGGACGGTGACCAGAGACGTCCATTCGTGCCAACTGCAGCAACCACCGATGAGGGCTTGGTCTTCCATCCCTTGGCGGACACTCTCGATCTGATCGACGCTCGAAGCTTGGAGCGTCCAACTCTTGTGCAAGCATATCAAACCAAATTTTTTCTCAGGCCTTCTTGTATACTCTTCTTGGATGCGGGGGCGATCGTTGGTGCCTCCACCAAATGGCACGTAATGTGTCTACCTGGGCATTCAGTTGGGCAACCTCCATTTATTATCGTGTATGGTACATCCCATGTATCTCCACTCTAACACCAGGACAAGCATGTTCTTTGACGCTGAGAGGGGTTACAATTATGACAATCTTCCTCGAACCAAATTTCATCTCAAACTATTCTCTGGTAAAAAACTTTCCAAACGTTAAAAAAGAATTCCACTTGAGCTTGATGGTTTTCGTTCCCTCAACTTTTTCCCAACTCGTCTCTAACAAAATTGACTGAAGGCAATCATTCAGCGGGCACGGACATTTGCACTGAACTGTGTATAACACAAGCAAAAATCACTTAAGTTTCCGTTCAGCTAGTAAACTGTGGTCATATCGCCCCAGGGAAATCAAGAGAAACTTGGATCGAGCCCCGTCTCGGCTGAAACTCTAAATTTTAACCGTTTCTTTTAACACGGGTTGTATGAAGAATTGTGGATTCGGGCACGAGTCGTGCGAATTTTATAAATCGCCAAGAAATTTAATCAATGGTGTTGCAGATAAATTTTGTTCTAATCAGTGATTCAACATAGAAAGTTTGCCATCAAATACATTCCAGACGAAACATGAAAGGCCTTTAGACAAGCTTCCTGATAATACTAATCAGTTGCATCAAACCCTGCAATATGCCATAATTCTCACTCGTTCGGGATTAAATCTTGCCTAGACTAAACTTTCAAAATGCAAATTAAGGCAATTGAACCTCGAATTTGACGCTTCACTGCTCTTTGGGCATCGCTGACTCTGGAGCATCCGCTGGACATGGGCCAATTGAAAACGTATACACCAAATACTTGCGATGATTATGAAACTAACTTCTGAGTTTCGTGATTGAAATAAATTTACTGTAATAGTCTCGAGAGGTATTGACCTATGAATATACTGTCCTGTGATCTCATCACAGGTTAATTTATCGTCACTAGTTAAGTCTCTCATTGGAAATTTTGATCCTAACTTTTCTTTAATCTTTTTCAACTTTAAATTTGATTTTGAAGCAATAATAAAATCACCATAATGAAGACATGGATTCGATAAAGATCTAGATAAATTCAAACTTACAAGTTCTTCATGAGGTTTGTCATACCATAGGTAAGGAGATTGTCTAAGACCATACAGAGACTTTTAAAGCTTGCACACTTGCTTCTGACGATTCTCTTCAACTTCCTGTGGTAGCTCCATGAAAATTGGACTTTTCAATACTTCATTCTCCACGCACACTTGACATCCAATTGCTCATGCTCAACAGCTGGGCATGAAGTATTCTCATCGTCAGCATCCTCGCCACAGGTGCTTTTTCCTGCAAATCTGATTGCAGATATCCCCTTGCCACCATCAGTCTTGCTTTCTTTATCATTTCTCCATTCCTCTCCTTCTCTAAGGAAACCCATTTTGAATCGATGATTTCTTCATTATGTGGCCTGGTCACTACTTCTCAAGAATTATTCTGTTTGAGGGACTCCAGTTTTTCCTTTATTGCGGGTTACCACCCTTTTTCGACTGCATCTTCAATGGTTTCTGGATAATCCATATTTTCTTCTACAGATTCGACTTCATATTCGTCATAATGCCTGGGTAACTGTTTCTTTCTTCTTGGTCTTGTTGGTGTTTCTTCCTCATCTGTTTTCTAGATCACTTTCTGGATTATGGTCGTCATCATCTGGATCATCGCCGTCTGGTATAGTTAGTTTCTGTCTCCCTGTTTGTTGCTTCTCATCAAAAACCACATCTCTGGCTTCTATGATTCTCTGTTTTTCTGTGTCACATAGCATATATCCATTATCTGTGTAGCCCATCATGTACAGGGTATCCCATTTTGGGTACTTTTGCGGAATATCTCCGTTATTCTTATAGATAGAAAGTTGCGGTTTTTTGCGACAGTGTGCTACTTTTTCGAAAAACTAAAGATGCCGTTATCAAAATTTTCATAGCTCTTTTAGTTTTTAAGATACAGGGCTAAACTAAAAACGTTGCATTTCAAGGTACCCTTCGTATCTGAACTATCAGATAACTTATGGAAAATGTGAATACTGTTTCTTATATAACTTTTCCCGTAGAACTCGATTCTGCCTTCGGAATTAGTGTACAAGGTCAGATCAAAAAGTTATCGAACCCAACTTTATTTTTTTAAATGGAACACCCTGTAGATTTATAGTCCATGAGATTTGTCTTTTTTTAACTTTTTCAAAAATATATAACAATATGCACTTCAAAAAAAATATATATCCTCTAAATTTTTGACCTGACCCTGTATACTGATTCCGAAGGCAGAATCATGTTCTACGGAAAAAGTATATAGCTTTACATTTTGCCTTCGGAATTAGTATACAGGGTCAGGTCAAAAAGTTATCGGACCCAACTTTATTTTTTTAAATGAAACACCCTGTAGATTTATAGTCCATGAGATTTGTCTTTTTTCAACTTTTTCAAAAATATATAACAGTATGCACTTCAAAAAAAAAAAAAAATTATCCTTTAAATTTTTGACCTGACCCTGTATACTAATTCCGAAGGCAGAATCATGTTCTACGGAAAAAGTATATAGCTTTACATTTTGCCTTCGGAATTTGTATACAGGGTCAGATCAAAAAGTTATCGGACCAAACTTAATTTTTTTAAATGGAACACCCTGTATATTTATAGTCCATGAGATTTGTCTTTTTTTAACTTTTTCAAAAATATATAACAGTAACCACTTAAAAAAAAAAAAATTATCCTATACATTTTTGACCTGACACCTGACCCTGTATACTTATTCCGAAGGCAGAATCAAGTTCTACGGAAAAAGTTTATAACTTTCCATTTTTCCTTCGGAATTAGTATTATACAGGGTCAGGTCAAAAAGTTATAGGATATTTTTTTTTTTTAAATGCATACTGTTATATGGACTTTAAATATACAGAGTTTTCCATTCAGGACGGTCCCCAGGTGATAGAAAAAGATAGACTTATGCGAAAAACATACAGTACAGCGGGATCTTCTATCTCATCCTGGCTTCAAGCGTGTACAATTGCTTTCCATATTATTCAGTTATTAATAGATATATATATATGCTTAACCCTAATTTTTTTTCCAGTAGTAATTCTAACATAACCTTAATGTTCCATTCACACATTTGGCAACGTTGCTAGAGTCCTATAGTGGAATTGCTATTTGAACAATAAATACCATCACATCGTTAAACTCATTTGAAATAACAGGGTAATGAGGGGTTTTACTAATCTTGACACATTCCAAATCAGCCTCAAAATAGATCTAATCTGGCGCTGCTAGTTTTTTCATTTCATAAATAAATCTTCCACATTAATAAAATCACGTTTATCCCGCAAAAAATCAATTACGTCAGCCCCTTGGCCATCTGTCACCAGCTGACCTTTTACAAGTAAAAAATTATTGGTCGATCAATATATGCGAATCAAGAAGTAAAAAAAGTGATTTTGGACCCATACTAAACGTTCTTTCTTGTGCGTAACCTTTTTGCAAATGGATCGGAAACATTCGTCTGCGCAAATAACTCGTAACTTTGACCCGGCCATATAAAAAATGAACGAGCGAATTGATGCAATAGACCGTGCTTAGGACCAGTAAATTGTTGGATTTCAGTTTGAGGGTGAGGCCTATTATCTACTTTGATAAACGACTTTTTCCCAATGCGTCTAATTGGGACAGGAAATAGATAATCGGGTCTTTTGTTGGTGGAATTCGGTAAAGAGATCATTACAATTAAAATTTAGTTTCCCCTACATTGAAACTGATGAAAATTAAGTTTCGTTTTGAAAGGTTGACTCGCGTACGTCTTAACTCGAATTAGCGCAAAGCAAAACTTGACCAGTATTAGCGTGTGTGTACATAAATAGTTTATAAAGGTAAATAAATTAGTTTAAAGCAAATCAAATAAAATTCATCATTACTAACTCTGATAAAGATATTTTGAGATAAATTACTTTTATAAATTAAATGATACCGCTCAGGTTACTTTGTCCATCATTCATCCCACTAATTATCTTCGCTTATAGCAAAATACTTCAGCTAATCGCAGCGAATTATTTGGCTGACTGCTTTTTCATCAAGTGCCTGGATTTTAATGTAATGCCATTAAAATTGAAATCAATTTAATCAGTTAAAATCCCCATTTATTAATGGGTCTGTTGTCGTAATTGCGAGAGCATCATTTAAATATTTCGCAGAAAGGAATTACTTTATGTCGAATACCAACTAGCAGGACCGATTATGTAACTTATTGATTGAATAGTATTTGAAAACATGGAAATAGAGAACATTAAATCAATTTTATAGATAATGCAACAACTCAATTAACCTAGACTACCATCGAATTTGCACAACATCCCAAAATCCGATTGAAATCTGTGAAAATTCTCACTAGACTCTACCGCAGCCAAAATGCAAATAGAGTTAATTCGACTACCGATTTAGAGCACTAAACGCTTTACCGTCACCCAAGAGTTTTGTGTTTGTTGTTAGCCAGACTTTGTGTGAGTAATCACAGTGTTCAAAGTGTAATCAACTTGGTTCTACATCTAATTTACTTGTATAAAACAATGGCCTGGATTTAGGATTAAAAAGAGTTGTTCCACTATTTAGCGATGAAGCGAGAGAAGTCAGTCTATTGACAAAGTGTCTCGGTTGCCAGGGTTGAGCTCAAAGCTGATATAAATTTATAAATTTTAACTTTATAGTGACACTGCTTTACAAACAAATTCACCAGATCTTTAATTCTCAAGATGCAGGGATGGTGTTTCTGTTAAATTAAAGATAAATGGTTCCTCTAACTAGGGTTCAACTCAAATCCTCAGGAAATTACTCAAAATGTTCTTTCCAGTGACTCAAAATGTATCCTAATATAAATTTTCAAATCTAAACTTGACTACATAGTGACAAAGCTTTACAAAAAAAATTCAACAAATCTTCAATTTTCATGATGCAGGGATGATTTTTCTGTTAAATTGAAAATGAATAGTTGCTCCAACTAGGGTGCTGGTATTCACCAAATCTTCATAAATCGTTCTTCTAGTTGGGGTACATATTATATTCTCAAAAATGTTCAACAAAATCAACAAATACTGAAATGTTACGAGGAAACATCACATGTAATATCAAGATAATTCCTGAAGACGATCCAAAATACTGTTAACAGAAACGTCGTGGAATCTAGCAAATGCCTTTTCAAATCCACACAGAAAACGTCAGCAATCACTCCTCAAATGTTTTAAGGTACAGGAAATTCCTTTGAAATAATAAAAAAACAAACTGACAAAGTTGAAAAACATGAAATTAAATGATATCGTATGAATTGATATCATTTTACAGGGTGTTTCATTAATATTGCGAAAAAATTCAGGGTGAGTCTCCCCACTTGAAAATAATAGAAAAACTTCATATTGAGGTGTGTCCGGAAATGCTTCGTTACAGAGCTACAGGGTGTTGAAGTTTTATTTTTATTTTTGTTTTTTCTAAATAATATTTGAACCAATGTCTATATTACCATAAAAGTCGGTATTTGAGGGTTTCTTTTTATGCGGAATTCGGATTTTATCCCAGTTTGGCTCTAACTTGTGGAGGGCGCCACCTACACTCATTTGTCCTGACATGTACAGCCATAACTTTTTTGGACGTAACCGTATGACATATTTGAGTGAAAAATCATATTTTTCCTTTATTTTTATGCAAAAAGGCATACTTGTTAGAAGTCGCTACGTGGAACCATTTTCGAGATATTTGGATTTGAAATAATGAATACATGGGATTTTGAAATTATGGCGAAGGTAACCTGCCAGAAGTTATAACATATTACGCATTAATGCTTCATATTTTCAGTGAAAAAGATAAAAGTCGACTTCTGTGTTATATTATGGACAATGCTTATTCAAATATTATTTAAACAAAAACAAATAAAAAAACTGAAAAAAAAAAAATTAAATAATAACTTTAACACCCTGTAGCTCTGTAACGAAGCATTTCCGGACACATCTTTATATGAAATTTTCTTTTTATTTTCAAGTGAGAAAACTTATCCTGTATTTTTGGCACTATCAATGGAACACAATGCTCGGCCATAATTTCATTATCATATGTATTCATTATTTCAAATCTAAATATCTCGAAAATGGTGGCACGTAGCGACTTTTAACAAGTATGCCTTTTTTGCATAAAAATAAAAGAGAAATATGTTTTTCCACTCAAATATGTCATACAGTTAGGTCCAAAAAAGTTATGGCTGTACATGTCAGGACAAATGAGTGTAGGTGGCGCCCTCTACAAGTTAGAGCCAAACTGAGATAAAATTCGAATTCCGCATAAAAAGCAACCCCTCAAATACCGATTTTTATGGAAATATAGACATTGGTTCAAATATTATTTAGAAAAAATAAAATAAAACCTCAACACCCTGTAGCTCTGTAACGAAGCATTTCCGGTCACACCTCAATATAAAGTTTTTTTATTATTTTTAAGTGGGGAAACTCACCCTGAATTTTTTCGCAATATTAATGAAACACCCTGAAAAAAATTTGCAAATATCAAAGAAATATAGTACAAAATTTAGAAACAATAAATAATAAGAAAATGAGAAAAAATAGGCCAACTGATGATGTTTGAAAAAAAGACTATAAGAATAATTCTAAACAAATTTAACACTAAAAAAAAAACAGAAATAGTAGGTATAAAAGTTCAAGATAAATGATATAGTTTCAAGAAAAATAAAAAGGAGTGATAATTCTTGTCAAAGTACTTTTATCATTAAAATTTTTTTAATTTTAATTTTGGCTTCACTATATGTAACTCTCTAATTTTTTTACATTTTTTAGATCCTATGTCGTTTTTTCATTTCGGTACCCATGATTCTTTCTACTGTTGTTTGTTCAAGGAGCCACTTCCATATGAAATAATGGGTTTGTTCGTTTTTGATATCTATTGGTGGGTACTGATATGGCTCTTCTTTATAACGAAACCCTCAATTGCTTTCTCCAACCTAAGGTGTTTGTTCACCCCTCCTTTGGAATAACCCTGTATAAAATGCAAGCAAAAAATGGCAAATGTGTAAGTCTGTTCCCAAAATATAGTTATTTTTTGACATTTTTGTAAGAAAATTATCCAAAACCATCCATGGGTTGATGAAGTTTAAATTAATGAAAATTGTTTGATCAATTCCTTGACAAAAAAATTGGTCGACTTTGGAAAGACCCTGTATAAAATTCTAACAAAAAATGGCAACTGTGTGAACCTTCCCTCAAAATCAAGTGATTTTTTTACATTTTTGTTAAAAAATTATCCAAAACCATTAACGCACTGATAAGCTACAAATAGTTTGGTTATTTTGGGCTAGTTTAAAACTCTTGAATATAAATAATTTAGAAATAAAATTAGGGATTTTCCAATCAAAAATACTTTTTAGCCATTTGAGGAATTTTTAACAAGCAATTTATTTGATAGTTCTAGATAAATCCGCTGTTGTTTTTAGCTTTTAGTTTCAAATTCTATAATAATTGTTGATAATGTGAAGATTTTCAAATGTACTAAACATATAAACAATTTAAATTTGAAAAAAAAATGAAATTTGCATGCATAGAAGTCTAGTTCACTAACCCTGTATATATTTTAGGGGAAAATAATAATTTTATAATTTTGTTTGTAAAAAACTCAGCTGAATCCATCAATGGGTTACAAATTAATGAGAAATTATTGAATAATTCAATCCCAAAAAATTCAATTCATCTGATCTCTTTTTGATCAATATTTCGATACCTACATAAAATTTTACTTGCACACTTATTGAGTTGAAATTCCGTGAATATTGAGTAAAAGAAGCTGAAAATTTCATCAAAACAACCTCAAACATTGGTGAAATTGAGGTGAAAATTTCCTACCAGTCAATTCTAACCAATCATAAGCTTGCATTTTGTTATGTTGCTATGGCAACGACCTAATTTTATCGGAAATTTCCCTGCTCATAATCACGTGACTGAAAGATTAATAAGTGGAAATCTCCCTGGCGCTTTGCATCTGGATGTAGCTCCCATATGATTACAGTGTTGCCGTCCTCACTCTCCCTAACAATCCCAATCCAACCCAACTTTCACAGACAGAGATAAGGCAAACGGCAACACTGTGGTTTGTGCATGGGAGCTACATCCAGCCGCGAGTGCTTGACAGCTGTTTAAACACTGACAAATATTTTTGATAAATGATTTATTTTCAACTTCCAATACAAAGTTGCAATGTTATCAATTATGGACAAGTTTGGTTATAATGTTTTATACAATCCTGATTCCCTTCTTTCTTCCTCAATGGCGAGTAGAGTAAGGAGCCGTTGGTTTCTTCCGCTAAATGCGAGGTGAGTCCTGGGTTATGTTTTTTCCAATGATCAGTTTTGGCATGAAATTTTCTTGCCGAATCTCCCGTGAGCTCGAATTAAAAACCGGAAATTTGTTCTCGTTGCGAATTCTTCAAGAAAATTCGCAACTCGACAAAATTCCCGGAAATAATTCTAGCTCCGGGGAGATTATAAGTGAAAGTCTCAAAATTTCACCTCAAATTCCATGGGAGCTATTGAGAGTTTCCATCAATGTGACAAAGTAACAATTTGCAAGATTATTGAGTCATAATTCATAACATATTGAAGAGAGGAGGCTTAAAATTTCAACAAAACAACCCCAAACATTTATTAATAAATTTCAAAAATTCCCCTCAAATTTCACGGGAGTTATAAGAATTTTTTTTTTTGTGACGAAGATCCAATTTATAATAGTTATTTAATCATAATTTTGTATATATTGAGTGAAGAAGGCTGAAAATTTCAACACAACAACTCCAAATATAGAGGTGAAAAATTTCAAAAATTTTATTATTTTCAATAATTATTATTGTCGTTATTTTATTTTTTTTTGTAATTGAAAATGGATTATTACCTACTACACATAGAGGATTCATTTGACAACATACATTACATAGAGGGCGCTTTTGAGAATAATTTAGTACAAGTAGGGGCCGCGCACTTATATTCCAAAAAGTTGAAATTTGAACAAACCCTGTATAAATAAATTATAGGGTAAAAATGACAATTTTCATCAAAATTAATTAAATCTCTGATATTTTCTTGAAAAAATCAACCAAATCACACAAATGAAAACTTATTGACAAAAAACTAATTTTAGGTCTTGTAAAGATAAGGTTAAATCCACATAATAATGCATTTTTTAAAATAATGAGTCTGCATCCCTGTTTTGGATCTTTGGTGATTTTGAAACATTCAGAAGTTTTATTATACGCTATCATAGGTTTTATTGATGTCAACATGTAGACACTGTACTTCTTGTTGTACCGTCTGTTTTTCTTCACGGCTGAACAGTTGATCTTCCTGCTTGCTCATCCACGTGTTCAGCTAAAATGCACAATCAATGTTTCCAAAACAATTCAACCATTTTCTTACGCCAGTGAACCAGCAATGTTACACGTTGTCATCCTCTTCAGTTAACAGCCCAGAAATGTCACTTAATTTCCAATGGAAATTCAAAGTTGTTTATGAGAAACGCCAGACTAGTTCGCAACCACATAGATAATTAGCTGATGTAAACTAATTCAATTTGCCGTGTAAGTGGGAATAATTCAGCACCGATCCGGGCCGATCGGCTGAGTGCACCAAGCCGCTGTTAATGGCCATTTTGTCCAATAGAGAGCAATGTTATGTGGTTGAAGGAAGGGGGCTTCAGAATCATGCACTAATGAGTTATGAAGGAAAATTTATTTGTACCATTTATTAAAATTGTTCATAATTTCCTTATAGAACCATTTCGAAATATATTTTTATTAAAACTTTCAATTGCTCGGGGTTATCTCATAAACATAACAAAACCGTATTCGTAATACATTTGCTATTGGAAAAAGATATAATTTCGATGTTCAACATAATACCCAACAATAAAATAAATCACACAAATCGATCGCGTGAAAGGCTGAATTCGACAATAAATTTTCAAAACCGTATGAATTTGTTGTAATACCGTATTTACTTTTTTGATACCTGGAAAAATGATGCAATATTTCACAGGAGTTCTATCGGAAATTCGAATTTCGTTCTCTGATCGTATCTGCGATATATGGATGTACATATTTTCTTCTCTGGAATATAGTTTGCCAATGAAGGAAAAAGAATATCTGCTGAGTTATAGAACAACGATCGTATGTTTGGAATAAGCATGTTTACTTTGATGCAAAAATGGAGTTAGAATATTTCGGAATGAAATGAGGTGCTTCATGTGAGAATGGAGAGGGCTTCACAGCCATTTATTGCATTCTACAAACAAAGCAACGATGGATGCTCGCCTGCATTCCTGCTAATTGATAAGATAAATCCGTGTCAGTGTTAGTCTCGGCTATAGTAATTTGAGCAAATATATCGCGATTAGGCAACATACAATACGAACAAAAACGTGTGTATGTGAAGTGGTTGCGATATTAACGCTTGTCTATCGTCGTTAATTAAATTGAGGAAACTTGACTTGTGTGTCACTTATACAATATCCAAGGATAAAGAGGAACTGAGATATAATAATTATAATAATCAGTAAGCATCCTTCATTGTACAAAGGGTGGCAGAACAAACAATGCAGTTGTGATAAGGAACAGTTGGCTGAAGAAGAACAGCTTGGGGAGATTTTGTTCCATTAAGACGGATCTACGACAGAATCACTGAGGTGGATGTTCCCTGTAAACATCGTATTTCTGAGAATGACCTGGGGTGGCAGGTGAGATCACCAGATTTGAGTATTGTGATTTTTTTGTGGATGCCTATAAAATGTAAGGAAAACCTACGTTCACTCGAGAGAGATTTGATATGAAGTCAGTTTTCTACAAAACTGCGGCGGATGTTCCCTGTGCACATCGTATTACTGAGGATGACCTGGGGTGGCAGGTAAGATCATCGGATTTGAGCATTTGTTTTTTTTGTAGGGCTACCTAAAGAAAGAACTGGAGGGATCGATGTGTGCCAGAATACATAAAAAAATCCCTATTAAATGTAAGGAAAATCACGTTCACTCGAGATATTTGATATGAACTCAGTTTTCTACAGAGCTGCGGCGGATGTTCCATGTGCACATCGTATTACTAAGGATGACCTGGGGTGGCAGGTGAGACCACCAGATTTGAGTATTGTGATTTTTTTGTAGGACTACTTGAAGAAAGAGCTGAGGAGATCAATGTGTGCCAGAACACAAAATCCCTACTAAATGTAAGGAAAATCACGTTTACTCGAGATATTTTATATGAACTCAGTTTTCTACAAAACTGCGGCGGATGTTCCCTGTGCACATCGTATTTCTGAGGATGACCTGGGGTGTCAGGTAAGATCATCGGATTTGAGCATTTGTTTTTTTTGTAGGGCTACCTAAAGGAAGAAGTGGAGGGATCGATGTGTGCCAGAACACAGCAAAAAATCCCTATTAAATGTAAGGAAAATCACGTTTACTCGAGATATTTGATATGAACTCAGTTTTCTACAGAGCTGCGGCGGATGTTCCATGTGCACATCGTATAACTAAGGATGACCTGGGGTGGCAGGTGAGATCAACGGATTTGAGTATTTGTTTTTTTTTGTAGGGCTACCTAAAGGAAGAAGTGGAGGGATCGATGTGTGCCAGAACACAGCAAAAAATCCCTATTAAATGTAAGGAAAATCACGTTTACTCGAGATATTTGATATGAACTCAGTTTTCTACAGAGCTGCGGCGGATGTTCCATGTGCACATCGTATAACTAAGGATGACCTGGGGTGGCAGGTGAGATCAACGGATTTGAGTATCTGTTTTTTTTTTGTAGGGCTACCTAAAGGAAGAAGTGGAGGGATCGATGTGTGCCAGAACACAGCAAAAAATCCCTATTAAATGTAAGGAAAATCACGTTTACTCGAGATATTTGATATGAACTCAGTTTTCTACAGAGCTGCGGCGGATGTTCCATGTGCACATCGTATAACTAAGGATGACCTGGGGTGGCAGGTGAGATCAACGGATTTGAGTATTTGTTTTTTTTTGTAGGGCTACCTAAAGGAAGAAGTGGAGGGATCGATGTGTGCCAGAACACAGCAAAAAATCCCTATTAAATGTAAGGAAAATCACGTTTACTCGAGATATTTGATATGAACTCAGTTTTCTACAGAGCTGCGGCGGATGTTCCATGTGCACATCGTATAACTAAGGATGACCTGGGGTGGCAGGTGAGATCAACGGATTTGAGTATCTGTTTTTTTTTGTAGGGCTACCTAAAGGAAGAACTGGAGGGATCGATGTGTGCCAGAACACAGCAAAAAATCCCTATTAAATGTAAGGAAAATCACGTTTACTCGAGATATTTGATATGAACTCAGTTTTCTACAGAGCCGCGGCGGATGTTCCATGTGCACATCGTATAACTAAGGATGACCTGGGGTGGCAGGTGAGATCACCGGATTTGAGCATTTGTTTTTTTTGTAGGGCTACCTAAAGAGAGAACTGGAGGGATCGATGTGTGCCAGAACACAGCAAAAAATCCCTATTAAATGTAAGGAAAATCACGTTTACTCGAGATATTTGATATGAACTCAGTTTTCTACAGAGCTGCGGCGGATGTTCCATGTGCACATCGTATTACTAAGGATGACCTGGGGTGGCAGGTGAGATCAACGGATTTGAGTATTTGTTTTTTTTTGTAGGGCTACCTAAAGGAAGAACTGGAGGGATCGATGTGTGCCAGAACACAGCAAAAAATCCCTATTAAATGTAAGGATAATAACGTTTACTCGAGATATTTAATATGAACTCAGTTTTCTACAAAACTGTGGTGGATGTTCCCTGTGCACATCGTATTACTGAGGATGACCTGGGGTGGCAGGTAAGATCATCGGATTTGAGCATTTGTTTTTTTTTGTAGGGCCATCCAAAAAAAGAATTGAAGGGATCGATGTGTGCCAGATCACAGAAAAAAAACAAAGAATGGAAGGAAATCTATGTTCTCTCCAGATATGTGATATGAACTCAATTTTGTAGAAAACTTCCAATTTTATTCTGCGAAACTTAGTTATCTCAGCTCTTCCACTGAAGAAGTTTTTTCAATCAGTTGTCAACCTCAATGCCAGAGTCACACAAACAAATCACGTTGTTTTAACATGATTTTCATCGTAATTACATCTGCGAGTCGCGTAACCCTGGTCAAAGTTCCGAAAAAGCCTCGGTCAAGCTAGATTTATCGGTCTGAATAGAGTCGGCAATTGGTTTTAGTGGTTGCCAGGAACATTTCTCGACCAGCGAACATTAAGACCTCACTTATAGAGGAAACAAATTGGCAAAGGCACGTTTGACAGTGATATAAGACCTGAGCTATATGTTGGAATTTCCAATAACTGTTTATCACGCGCAGTAGTGATTGGATATCGATGGTTGAAATAATGAGGGTGCTCTTTATACATACAAAAGTCTCAGGAAAACACGTTCGACAACCTCAATATCTCTGTGCGCAATAAAACAAATAACGCTAAGCCTAGATTCGCCTTTCCAGCCTTTAACTGTTCCCAAAAGGAACAGAACAGTATCCATATCTCTTTGGCAAATCTGAACGGCACATGCAATCTGGCTCGAAGTTGGAATTGGCACCGGAGGCGACCGATAACTAAGACGTGAATTTTGGACTTTCCGGCGAGGGTCACTCCGATCCATGAATTATATATTTGCCGCCGTCCGAGTTCATCCCATTTACTTTATGGTTTTTGAAAAGACTCCATGCAGTTCAGCTACTTTTACCTTTAGGCATTAGATATATGTGGTCCAAATGAGATGGCCAAACTTGCCAGGGGGAATTTTTATCTTGCGTTCATTCAAATAGGTTGCGGGAATTTCATGTTCATCTTCAAAGGATGCTTTCCGTAAAGGTAATGGAGTACTTTTGAAAACCATTCCTTTCACAACATACAAGGAATATAACATTTTCAAATAAACCTCTTAGTGCTGTGCCTAGGTAGGGCTACTGCATGTTGATTGATGCAGTCCTCAATATTCTGCAAAGGCCTAAAGCAGACATGGGCACACAGACAACAACAAAAAATAATCAGGGACAGCCTCAAAAGAACCCAAAAGGTCAAGCAATTATTGGTAATGAGAAAATCTTCTGAGCAGGTATTGAGTGCTCTTGTAGAATCCCACGAAAGTCTTGGTGGTGGTAGGTCTCGACTACCTCCCCAATACCACGAATGCTTCACTGTTACCTGGTTGAGGAGTCTCACCATCAGGATGTCCTTGTTGAAGTAAAGTCGTTTCCTGCTCTAAAAGAGATTTACCTTCTCTTCAAGTGTGCATTCAGCGTGGCCCAAACTGTCTGTTGATGTCATCCGTCACTTCTTTCACAAAGAGTTCCAGGAATCCAGTAGACCACGATTTCGTGTCTGGAAATATAGTTATCAGTGATGCAAGCGTGGTAAGCTGTCTCCTGCGACAGCACTTCCTCCTTCTGCCTTTCTTTCGTTTCCAAGGTCAGCAACAGAAGCCTCCAGCTATCCAAGAAGGAAAAGGATCAAGAAGGAAAACTATTCTGCCATAGTGCATGTTCTGCCTCAATTCCATCTCAGTGACCTAGGATGATAACCATTACCTATTTCCAAGTGATTCAAATCTGGAAAAGAGGGTAGCAAATGTAGAGTGACCAGCATAGACTTCCGTGGAGAAGATTTAATATGGAGTTCCGGGGACAACCATATGTTCCACTGCCAGTCCAATAGGCTCAAATCTGGTGTCGTTTCCTATAAGTGATCCAGAAGAGGTTACGGCTTATTTTCAAAATCTCCAGTAAAAACAACACACTCACTTATATCACTACTGAGAACATTGTGGACAAGGGTGAAATGTCCGGTAAGGTTCAGGAGGTTTAGATCTGGAAGTCTAGGGTTCAACGAAGGTCTTCAACCAAAGGTTGCAACAAAAGCCTTGGTTGTTAATTGTCAAAGTGGCTACTTCCACGGGAAAGCAATGTGGGAACTTGGGTAAGTGGTTTAGATGAGGGGAGCTAGTTGTCTTCTGGAGTGGGGTTCAAATCTAGAAATCAAAGAGGCAATAAAAGACTAAAAAGAGCAAGAGTTTCAAAAATGGTAATCAATAGTGCAAGAAAAACTATCAAAACCGTATCAAGAAACTCGATAATGACAGTTGAAGAGTTATCAAATCTGAAAATTTGGAAATTTTGACGATTAAGGAAAGTGATTGGATAAAATTAAGGCTTCTAGAATATTGTTGCTGTGTGTTGTAGGTCAGGGAACTTTTCCGGTACAAAAACACAGTCCTTTATCCTGATTTCTCCACCTCCAGGTAGGTGTGATGGAAACTCGTGACAAACTGGATTTCCGCCTCTAGTTCTATTGAGGTAAACCTCAGGCCATCCTTCTTGCTGCACATGTACACTCGGGCATTGGAGGATGTTTCACCCTTGATGTAGTTTGATATTGATATTGTCCTTATCTCAGTGGCCATGCCCAGAATTGGTGCCATTTCCTCGTCTGGATCGGGGTTTTCCTTGACCTCATTGGAAGCAGAGTGGAGTTGAATAGGATGGTCATCTGGATTGTCGTCATTTCCGACTCCTTCAAGATCAAGTACCGATACTCCTCTTAGATGGTTTGTACGGAGGGTGCGTCATCCGCATCCGTCATAATAAAATCTTTCTCTCTGAGATAGGCACCACATTTCACAGTATTTAGTTGCAAACCAATCCCTCGTAACCACAGGAGACCTCGTTCGTCATGTTTTGATGTGCTGGTATGCCAACAGTTTAAGCAGAGGTTGGTAGACCCGCTTGGTCGTCTGCTTTCCAGCTTCACCTGGACCAACATAAGTTCATAGAGCTACGTAGAGCATATTTGATGTTTATGGAGTGTAAAGACGCCAATCGGTCTTCTGAGCTGTCGATGTGATAGAGGGTGACGTTCTGAAAGCCATACCACATTGGTCCTGTTTAGCTTGGCTAGCTGGCTTATGGACTTGTCCAGCAGCATCCGATGTATCCAAGATTCCATTACGGAAGAGTTCTTTATCTGAGATTTTCCAATCCGGAAGGCACTTCTCGATGGGGTGCGATTGGAGTCTCTTTAGAAGCCTGGACATTTACCTCTTTGCCTAGTGCTTCTATCACCAAACACGTATGAGGAAGTCCGTCAGAAATCTCCTCGCACTTGCGAATATTTCATATTCTAAGGTCTTCAAGAGTGCAGTTCCAGTGCTTTCTTGTCATTTGGTCATCAAAATTTGTAGTTGATGAAAATGTTTGAGTCTTTCCAATCAAGGGGGTTTCCAGCAGCATCCGATGTACCTTAGATGTCATTACGGAAGAGTTCTTTATCTGAGATTTTCCAATCCGGAAGGCACTCCTCGATGGGGTGCGATTGGAGTCTCTTTAGAAGCCTGGACATTTACCTCTTTGCCTAGTGCTTCTATCACCAAACACCTAGGAGGAAGTCCGTCAGAAATCTCCTGGCACTTGCGAATATTTCATATTCTAAGGTCTTCAAGGGTGCAGTTCCAGTGCTTTCTTGTCATTTGGTCATCAAAATTTGTAGTTGATGAAAATGTTTGAGTCTTTCCAATCAAAGGGGTTTCCAGCAGCATCCGATGTACCTTAGATGTCATTATGGAAGAGTTCTTTATCTGAGATTTTCCAATCCGGAAGGCACTCCTCGATGGGGTGCGATTGGAGTCTCTTTAGAAGCCTGGACATTTACCTCTTTGCCTAGTGCTTCTATCACCAAACACCTATGAGGAAGTCCGTCAGAAATCTCCTGGCACTTGCGAATATTTCATATTCTAAGGTCTTCAAGGGTGCAGTTCCAGTGCTTTCATGTCATTTGGTCATCAAAATTTGTAGTTGATGAAAATGTTTGAGTCCTTCCAATCAAGGGGGTTTCCAGCAGCATCCGATGTACCTTAGATGTCATTACGGAAGAGTTCTTTATCTGAGATTTTCCAATCCGGAAGGCACTCCTCGATGGGGTGCGATTGGAGTCTCTTTAGAAGCCTGGACATTTACCTCTTTGCCTAGTGCTTCTATCACCAAACACCTATGAGGAAGTCCGTCAGAAATCTCCTGGCACTTGCGAATATTTCATATTCTAAGGTCTTCAAGGGTGCAGTTCCAGTGCTTTCTTGTCATTTGGTCATCAAAATTTGTAGTTGATGAAAATGTTTGAGTCCTTCCAATCAAGGGGGTTTCCAGCAGCATCCGATGTACCTTAGATGTCATTACGGAAGAGTTCTTTATCTGAGATTTTCCAATCCGGAAGGCACTCCTCGATGGGGTGCGATTGGAGTCTCTTTAGAAGCCTGGACATTTACCTCTTTGCCTAGTACTTCTATCACCAAACACCTATGAGGAAGTCCGTCAGAAATCTCCTGGCACTTGCGAATATTTCATATTCTAAGGTCTTCAAGGGTGCAGTCCAGTGCTTTCTTGTCATTTGGTCATCAAAATTTGTAGTTGATGAAAATGTTTGAGTCTTTCCAATCAAGGGGGTTTCCAGCAGCATCCGATGTACCTTAGATGTCATTACGGAAGAGTTCTTTATCTGAGATTTTCCAATCCGGAAGGCACTCCTCGATGGGGTGCGATTGGAGTCTCTTTAGAAGCCTGGACATTTACCTCTTTGCCTAGTGCTTCTATCACCAAACACCTATGAGGAAGTCCGTCAGAAATCTCCTGGCACTTGCGAATATTTCATATTCTAAGGTCTTCAAGGGTGCGGTTCCAGTGCTTTCTTGTCATTTGGTCATCAAAATTTGTAGTTGATGAAAATGTTTGAGTCTCTCCAATCAAGGGGGTTTCCAGCAGCATCCGATGTACCTTAGATGTCATTACGGAAGAGTTCTTTATCTGAGATTTTCCAATCCGGAAAGCACTCCTCGATGGGGTGCGATTGGAGTCTCTTTAGAAGCCTGGACATTTACCTCTTTGCCTAGTGCTTCTATCACCAAACACCTATGAGGAAGTCCGTCAGAAATCTCCTGGCACTTGCGAATATTTCATATTCTAAGGTTTTCAAGGGTGCAGTTCCAGTGCTTTCTTGTCATTTGGTCATCAAAATTTGTAGTTGATGAAAATATTTGAGTCTTTCCAATCAAGGGGGTTTCCAGCAGCATCCGATGTACCTTAGATGTCATTACGGAAGAGTTCTTTATCTAAGATTTTCCAATCCGGAAGGCACTCCCCGATGGGGTGCGATTGGAGTATCTTTAGAAGCCTGGACATTTACCTCTTTGCCTAGTGCTTCTATCACCAAACACCTATGAGGAAGTCCGTCAGAAATCTCCTGGCACTTGCGAATATTTCATATTCTAAGGTCTTCAAGGGTGCAGTTCCAGTGCTTTCTTGTCATTTGGTCATCAAAATTTGTAGTTGATGAAAATGTTTGAGTCTTTCCAATCAAGGGGGTTTCCAGCAGCATCCGATGTACCTTAGATGTCATTACGGAAGAGTTCTTTATCTGAGATTTTCCAATCCGGAAGGCACTCCTCGATTGGGTGCGATTGGAGTCTCTTTAGAAGCCTGGACATTTACCTCTTTGCCTAGTGCTTCTATCACCAAACACCTATGAGGAAGTCCGTCAGAAATCTCCTGGCACTTGCGAATATTTCATATTCTAAGGTCTTCAAGGGTGCAGTTCCAGTGCTTTCTTGTCATTTGGTCATCAAAATTTGTAGTTGATGAAAATGTTTGAGTCTTTCCAATCAAGGGGGTTTCCAGCAGCATCCGATGTACCTTAGATGTCATTACGGAAGAGTTCTTTATCTGAGATTTTTCAATCCGGAAGGCACTCCTCGATGGGGTGCGATTGTAGTCTCTTTAGAAACCTGGACATTTACCTTTTTGCCTAGTGCTTCTATCACCAAACACGTATGAGGAAGTCCGTCAGAAATCTCCTGGCACCTGCGAATATTTCATATTCTAAGGTCTTCAAGGATGCAGTTCCAGTGCTTTCTTGTCATTTGGTCATCAAAATTTGTAGTTGATGAAAATGTTTGAGTCTTTCCAATCAAGGGGATTTCCAGCAGCATCCGATGTACCTTAGATGTCATTACGGAAGAGTTCTTTATCTGAGATTTTTCAATCCGGAAGGCACTCCTCGATGGGGTGCGATTGGAGTCTCTTTAGAAGCCTGGACATTTACCTCTTTGCCTAGTGCTTCTATCACCAAACACCTATGAGGAAGTCCGTCAGAAATCTCCTGGCACTTGCGAATATTTCATATTCTAAGGTCTTCAAGGGTGCAGTTCCAGTGCTTTCTTGTCATTTGGTCATCAAAATTTGTAGTTGATGAAAATGTTTGAGTCTTTCCAATCAAGGGGATTTCCAGCAGCATCCGATGTACCTTAGATGTCATTACGGAAGAGTTCTTTATCTGAGATTTTTCAATCCGGAAGGCACTCCTCGATGGAGTGCGATTGTAGTCTCTTTAGAAACCAGGACATTTACCTCTTTGCCTAGTGCTTCTATCACCAAACACGTATGAGGAAGTCCGTCAGAAATCTCCTGGCACTTGCGAATATTTCATATTCTAAGGTCTTCAAGGGTGCAGTTCCAGTGCTTTCTTGTCATTTGGTCATCAAAATTTGTAGTTGATGAAAATGTTTGAGTCTTTCCAATCAAGGGGGTTTCCAGCAGCATCCGATGTACCTTAGATGTCATTACGGAAGAGTTCTTTATCTGAGATTTTTCAATCCGGAAGGCACTCCTCGATGGGGTGCGATTGTAGTCTCTTTAGAAACCTGGACATTTACCTTTTTGCCTAGTGCTTCTATCACCAAACACGTATGAGGAAGTCCGTCAGAAATCTCCTGGCACCTGCGAATATTTCATATTCTAAGGTCTTCAAGGGTGCAGTTCCAGTGCTTTCTTGTCATTTGGTCATCAAAATTTGTAGTTGATGAAAATGTTTGAGTCTTTCCAATCAAGGGGATTTCCAGCAGCATCCGATGTACCTTAGATGTCATTACGGAAGAGTTCTTTATCTGAGATTTTTCAATCCGGAAGGCACTCCTCGATGGAGTGCGATTGTAGTCTCTTTAGAAACCAGGACATTTACCTCTTTGCCTAGTGCTTCTATCACCAAACACGTATGAGGAAGTCCGTCAGAAATCTCCTGGCACTTGCGAATATTTCATATTCTAAGGTCTTCAAGGATGCAGTTCCAGTGCTTTCTTGTCATTTGGTCATCAAAATTTGTAGTTGATGAAAATGTTTGAGTCTTTCCAATCAAGGGGGTTATTGGTCAGCTTCCTATTTATCAGTCAGAATTTTTAAAGTGAGCTCTTTCCTAGGCATTATGAAGTAGTGGTCAGTAGTAGGTATACATAATGTATAATTAATTGAGACATACCCACATCCAGTATCATCAGAATATTTCACAAACTTTGTTCAGTCTCGTCGTCCTAATTGATTATTAAGAACGAAACAACTTTTATTGACAACAAATTGGGTCCCAAGGGAGAATCTGGCAACAGCAAAACAATTCGTCCAACTTTTAATGAAAAAGCTTGGAACACAAAAGCTCCAAGACAATCAGTATCGGAGGATTCTCTTGACCAATCGTCAAGTTGTCGATTCTGTATAGTATTATGTGGAAGCTGATTGGATTCTGATAGAGTTAAAGTTTTATTTGTTTGTGGGCCTGGAAGATGGTTAATCTCTTCATAGTTGTAAATCATCAAAAGTTTGACCTCAACACATTTCCTGCTTTAATAAGATAATCAGGATAAAGCAAGTGTTCATAAAACTTCCATAGAATAAGCAGTTCTTTCAACAGACATTATTCAAGTCAATACATAAAAACAAACAATGCTGCTATAAAACTTGTGAACATAAATCTGTCGGTTGCAGCGATAGTTCGAAAATATAAAAATACCCTTCAAACGACTGCTCTTTTTTAAGGGTCGAAGCCTGAAGTGTTTGAGAGGTGTTAGAAGTGCATGGAGTGTTATTTTAACTTGAAATGATACGAGGCGATATTAAGAACAATTTCTACTTCTCCAATTCACGAAACAAAAATTAACCACTTAATTATAAATTGTCCTTTTGCTGGGTTCAAACCATTTTGTGCTCTTCATTATATTCCGTCTCGCAGTTTTCGTAATTACGTCGGAAGTATCTGGTGTCCAATTAGGCGACAAACGGAACTTTTTTGCAGACGTTCGTGGGGATTCATTAGATCGGAAATTGTTGGAATATTATAAAGGCAGACTAATTGGCGGGCTGTTTGAATTCTGATTATTTGGTCATTGGGTCAATGATGAATAGCAGATCTGCTTCAGATCATCTTGATAATGCTTTAGTCATTATGAACTGGTCAGGTGTATAATAGAAAATAAACGTGATCTTGACAAACTCACCTACAAAATAAAATCTTTCATAAGAGGGCCAATAATATGTGGACAAAAAATAGTCTTCATTTCTGGTGAAAATCAAAAAATAAATGTTACGTAACAAAACAGACAGTACTGCAATAATGAAAACACTTACTTCAAAAATCAAAATCAAGGCATTTTTTTGAAAACTGACGAATTTTTCAAAAGTTGATTCGAAAAAAAAAATAATTATTATGTAGAACACCCTACTATTATTATACTTCCTACTTTTTTCCTAGTCTATTTGATCTGCTAAAGCTCTTTGATTAATTTGTCATTCTAGTGTTAAACACTCTATTTAATTATTCCATTCTTTATACCACTTTATGTATAACATTTTATTTTTTTTTAGTTTTCTATTTTCGAGAGACAGTTTCAACCGCCGACTCTGGTTCTTGTTTTTTCATTGAGTTTTTTTTTTTGCAATTTACTGGTTTGAAAATTATGGAAATTGGAAAATTTTACATCTACATCGTTAAATTATTTCCAGATTTATTTAATAATGTTCATAGCTTTTTTTTAGTACTTGAGACATTGTAACAGATTTTTCTCATTCTTTCTATTTTTTGATCCAATTTTTCCTTTCAGTATAAAATATCTTCTTAACTTCCATTTTATTTGTTTTTTATTTTTCATTTTGTTCTGCATTTTGAGTTTTTTCCTTATTGGCTTTGGAGGCTTTTCATCAATTTTCCTTGTTATTTTTTTTTTATTTTATTTCGAACGTTTTGATGTTTTTGTCACTGAAGTAATTTTTTCTACTGATGGTTGATTTTTTTTTTATTTGGCAAGTTGGCGACAAACACTAACCTTAAAAACAATAATTTTGAAAGAGGTGACTTTATCAAAACTGGGCTTAACTAACCTAAATTTGACCTTCTCCTGACAAAATGATTATTTGTGCAGTGATATTTAGCTCTTATTACTCGTTCCAATCAATAGGAAAAGTATAGTATAATTTACTATTTTCCCGGCAATAATATATAAACAAACTCTGGTTATCCCTTAGATCAGTAAAAAAAACGACACATAAGCTGATCAATTTTTTCTCGGGCGCCACCCTCTGTATTAACGTGGTCAAGGGCAATGCCTCTTGAGGCTACTCAAGACAATAAATACAAAGCTGTGGTCTGTGTTAAGCACAAAGTCCAATAGGGAGGTTTATTTTTCTCTCGGTTACGTACCAAAAGTGGAAAATATGATTTGTTCAGAATGTAACGGAATATCAGAGTTTTCCGATTTTTTTGCGTGTTTCCTTTTTATTCCTTTACTTTGTTAATCAACTACCAAAATGTCTCGTTTCACCTCATTATTATTTTCCACATCTCAATCCACCGTTCAAATATTTTCCGAAATGTCCGTAATCAATAGGCCATTTTCCTGATTTTTTTAATTTGCTTATCAGAAACAGCAGCCAAATATAAGCTCAATTTTATTTTTCTTCGATTTCTTCTTCTTTGAACGTTAGGCCGATGACGTCATTCGCCTTAATCTGTGATTGGCTAGTCATAGGCAATGTTGTCAAACGAACTTTCCCAAACCAGAGACTCGCGGCTGGATGTAGCTTCCATTCTCACAACAATGTTGACATTTCTCTGTTTGTTGGGTTGAGATTGTCAAGGTGAGTGGAGGAGGTTGTTTATTTTGATTCAAGTTTCAATTGTCTTATCGGAATCCAGAATCATCATAAATGAAATAGCTATGTTTCGTGATTTGATCTTGTTAATAATCATAAATCTTTAGATGCAATATAATAAAATAATAATAATTGTGCTGTGCAAATTGAGTGGAAATGGCTTATTGTCGTAGGATTTAAAAACCAAAACCCAGTCAAGTGACAAATTCATTTGGGGATCGTGAGCACTTAACCGTCAGCTATGACCCGTACAAGTTCAGCCGCAACTCCGATCCGATCCGTACCGATGTTTTCGACTTTCAACTAATCAACAAGGGATGATGAAAATCCGATATCCCATTTCTCTGATCACAGATTATTCATGAGATTGATTCTCATCACAGTAGTTGAACGACCGAGGATTTTTTTTTCTGGTTCAGGCTTTTGTGCTGCATTTTATCATCGTACATTCAGGGAAACCAAATAGATACTGGCAGTGATATATTTTCATTATTCTTTGAAACCCCGATCAATTATTAACAGCAGATTGACAGTCAGTGTTACATGTGGTACGGGCCACAGAAGAGAACGGGCCCAAGACATGGAAACGTGGTACGTGACGGGTTCTTAGGAGCAGCAGCACGGTCGGCCAATTATTGCTCCCGTTGTTTTCACTTTTATCTCCCAGCTGAACAATTCCTTTCATATTAAAACGATTGGTTTAATATGATGATTGAACGATTGTGTTACGGAACTTTTCATAAATTGTGCTCAACAGCTCTACAAAAATATGATGTAAGAAAATTGAAGCACGTTCCACTAGTCACAAATTCTTCTCGAGTCTCTCAGTATTTGATTTAGGAATGTCAATATATCATTCCATATTGACATTGACCCAACTCCCTTCTTGAGCGTAGGCGCTCTTGAACATCGTCTGAATCATAAAAAGAGCAAATACATTGTTCAAAAAACTTCAGATTTATGAAAATTTACTGTCGATTCGGATAAGGGCTGTCAATATGGGGATTTGGAAAGTCTGATGTTCACGTTTTTGCCGTTCCAGTTGTAAAGTTTTCCTTTGACAAATCGATGGAGTATTTTTCATTTGAATTATTCAATACACTTTATATATTGTATTAACGGAAATCATAACATTCCAAATTTAATGTGAAATGAGGTTGGAAAACTATTTTATAATATTCACAATTCTTCACCATATCAAAATTTTCTATGAAGTATGTTTCGTGTTTCTATTGGATTTTGACTTGGTTATTTTATAAAATATCCAAATTCTTTCAAAATTGCTTTTCGATAATGTCCCCAATAACATCTAATATTCTGTCTGCAAACGCTGCAATTCAACTTGTTTTTAATCTTCTCCAATTAACGGTGTCTGAGTCTGATGTCGCTTACAGCAAATGATAAAGTGCTGAAAATAAAAAACCGCGCCGTACTTCGTGATCATGAATATTTATCAAATATAAAACAGACGTCTGTGCGGTTGTTTTTTGTGAAATGATATTCCGAAGATTTTTGTAACATGAAAAAAAAACAAGTTTACTCGAATCAAATCCAACTTTGTAAAGAAAAAAGATCAGTCATACTGTGATGTATTATGAATTTGCATGAGGCGACGAGAATCAGTCAGCAAATAGAATATGTCATTATCTGACGATCTATTACATAATTTATCAGTTATAACAAAATGTGTATCATATACCAACCAGTTGTGAAAAATGTGCCTCCACCTGTTGGGATCCGAGATATCAATTATTATTCATCATTTGCAAAAAGATGTGTATCATATACCAATCAATTGTGAAAATTCCGTAACCTCTTATCACCATTGGTATCTCTTCTTCATATCAATTCAATCTTTCCGATTTGTACTGAATCCAAATGTGCAAATATAGATCCATTGAAAACAAATATGTATGCAAATCCACCTGACCAATGTGAACTCAATCTCTGCAAGCCCTTGATCCTTTGTTAAACATTCACCTATTGACGTCCCAATACGATTATTACAGAGAACAATAGTCAATAGAGCGATACAAACCAATCTCAACTAAAACCAAGAGCCACGATACAATAATTCCGAACCATTAAGCAGCAGAACTTTGTGGTAATAATTCAGACAGTTTCTTGGATAAGGTGTATTTGGTCCATTAATTACGCAGTGAGTTTTCGCATCGAGTAAGTTTTAGTCGACTTGCTTCTAGCTAGAATGAACAAAACTTTTGAATATATAGAATTCATCAACTATGAAAGCTCAATCATCTTACCCTACCGGAGTACAAGACTGTAACCCCAAAACTCCCCAACATCAAATAATTAATTTCCAATCGGCAGGGGAAGTGATTTCGAAAACAAAGGTCCACTTGAGTAAGCCGCAATCTAGGATTGAAAGGTGAGGGATCAGCAGACAATTATTTACGAGAGCATCGAGATGGAAGATCAAAGATTAACGGTTTGATCGCTTTTTAATAATGAGTTTATTTTGTTGCTTCGTTTGAGTGGATTGTAATTGGCTAGATGATTTATGAATAGATCTTTCTCTGTAAGGATATGACTAGAAACTCCACTTTATTTAGAATTGAAAAACTATCGTGCAGCACTTTTAGAAGACCATCAGCCATTTTTATTATTGGACTATCAACCATGGAAACAATCAATCGCTTATTTTCCACTCAAGTTAAAACGACCGATTTCTTGCTTCAACTACTCACAAAAGCGAATTTACGATTAAAGGAATTTAATTGAGTATTTTCCTATATAATTGAATTTGAAATCCAACTGGTTTACTGAAACTTCTGGATTTCATTATCAAGAAAAAGTATGATAGAGACTGCAATCTGCATGACAATGAGAAACTGTGTATCATATACCAATCAGTTGTGAAACATGACAAGGGCCGCTGACCATAATTCATCAGTTGCAAAAAATGTGTATCATATATTAATCAATTGTGAAAATAGGGTCAGTATCGCCATTCAGATCAGTGCAGCTGTCAGACAAAGTATTCTAAACGAAATTTTATGGTACCCGATAACATATTATATGGAGCAGTCAACTGAATGCTCAGGAAAATACGAAAAAGAAAATAAGTAGAGAACTTTAAAGAACTTTTTCCTGTAAAGTTTTACGGGTGGCATAAATTTGATGAGCTTTATTAGCATAGGTTTATGGAGCCAAGGCAAGGTCGAAAGCATTTAGTGTTTGATAAGAAAATGTATTAGTCAACAAAAAGATCAACTTGATTTTTATATGGAATTTAGTACAACCTTTGTACACTATCGCAGTAATGTAAGTAGGATTTGCGTTTGCCCTAGTTCGCTAATTTCTACCATTCATCCAAGTCTATATTTTCCGCGCGAAGAAGTTCGTTTTATTGAATTGTAGCTGGGCTTGCACGTGAGTCGGCCATTATGCCGTTAATAACGACTTACAAGTTCGAAAACGCAATCACCGCGTTTTTATCGACAACTTGAATGGAATTAGTGGTCCATTGAGACTGGCACTTTTTCATCGGCTGTTTTACTCCATTAGGACGGTGCTGTTTGTCCTCGTCGGATTTTGTGATTTGCGACGTTTTCCCGTGGTGATTTTTACATCGAGATTTATGTTGAGTCTCTGATTGGAAAAATTGTTGTTTTGATAGCGGAAGCTTTTTCTACAAACAAGCCAGAACCCGAAATCCAGATTACATTCGAAGAAAAGGAAGATTTGCATAAAGACAATCACGATGAAAATTGTCAAATGACAACGGTGGCCAAATCAGACACAAAACAATCCCCGAATAATGAAGTAAACTAAACCGTGTTTCTGTGAACACGAGACAAAATCAAATAAAATCAAATCCCTGGCTACTACGGCCTTGTGTAATGTTCAATTTCCATTCTGGAAAGCGGGACAGTGTTCTTTGAAATCAGAGTGCATTTTTAGAATGCAAAGAAGTTCAGACGCTGCAAGCGTCGGAATGCAATCTGATCTTGGTATCACGATTTTCCAGGGTTTTATTCCAAGTTGCATTGGAGACTGAAGGTGTATTGCGGAAATTGGAGAGGGTTGAGGTAAAGGAGAAGTTCTATTGGTTGACAATCGAATTATTTATGCCAATCTAGGCATCATTTGCAACATAACAATAAGAAACCCTTCAAATTAAATCAAATCAAATCAAATATACTTTATTGTCAGAGAAGTAAAAACAATACAAAACATGATGATAGTACACATTACGTGAAACAATAATACAATACTAGTACGAATATATTTTCCCAATATTTTGTCAAATTTAAATTTAAATGGAAATTGCTCATTGACAACAAGTAAACAACAGTAAAACAATAACATAGCAAAATCAACAATTATGGGGAGAACAATAATACTGCGGTGTTAAATATTGAACAAGGAACAAACGATTGTTCACGTTTTTTCGCCTCCCATCAAAAAAATAAACATCAGGTGGGGTGAGCGAAATTTGTGAATCCAAAATTTAATTTATAAATCTGAAGTCATCTTGTTTCCGCCCTGCCTGCTGCATTTTTGATTTAAATATCAAACAAGGAACTTGGGGTTGTTTACATTATTGCAACCAGAACGTGTTGATATCAATTTCTGAATGCTCTAGAACAACTTCCACTCTCACCAATGAGATATTGTGAAACTGCCGCTTATGGTGCTCAAACAGAGCAATGGAATAATTCCGTGAAAAACTCTTTTAAAGAATAAAAAGGTCTTTCCAGGAGGAAGGTTTTCGTTTCTTCACGGAAGCTAGCAAATGTGGGAATAGATTTGAGGTGTAGCTGGAGATGATTGCATAGCTTCTTGGCGTTGTATATGTAAATGATAGAATTTTTGGTTAGATCAGAGAGGTGGGAAAGGGTAGGTGGATATCGAGACACGAATTCCTGGTGGGAAACTTATGCTGTGGCTTTTCAGGAGAGGTGATTAGGTGTTGAGCAGGAAGCTGTATTTTTTGAAGTAATGTTTGCAGTGAGCCTTGCTCTTTAAACCGAATACATAGCGAATTGCTCTCTTAAGCAACTTGAAAATGCTGTGGAATTGCTCGATGGTACAGCAGCCCCAGAAAGAAAGGCCGTAGCGGAGGTTAGATTCAAATAAAGAGGAGTATGTGAGTCTGGAAGAGGAAATATTCAGATCTTTCGAAACTAGACGAATTGCGAAGCAAGCCGAAGAGATTTTTTTGACAAGAAGTCGATATGAGCGGACCACTTGAGATTGGCATTTATATTTGAACCGTGGATTTCCAGGTCATTGATGTATAACCTTTCGAAACGCCACTGGTGATTAATTTACAATCGGAATCAGAACCATTTGTCCTCAAAATTGGTTGCCTATTTTCAAGATAAAATTTGAACCCTGTCAGTTGTGAAGAATCATACATTCATTTATCATTTTCAAGAAAGTGTGTGTCATATGTTAAACAGTTGTGAACATATATGTATCATATACCAACAAGTTGTGAAAAAATGTCAGGATTCAAGTTAGTAAATTCATGGATATTACTCACGAAGTACTTCTAGACAGTGTCATGAAATTAAAACATCTATAACTAGAAGAGAAGGTCATCAAATTATAGAACAACGCCATAACAAAATCAAGTTGAAGCAACCATCAAATAGCTATAAAGCGAGTTCGAAAATTATTGCAGTCCAATTTCCCGGCTACATAAAACCAGGAAATCACGGCTCATCTCTTCCGTTATAGTAAAACAATTGTAAATATATGACAACCTTTAAACCAAGAAGTGTAAGCCTTTTGGTAACTCTTCCAAGAAAGAGTTGATACCTTTATTTGGAAATTTCTACTCAAGATATTCACCTCAATTTCTACTTACGCACTATCGATCCATATCCGCAACATCGAATCTATCACCTATTACACGCTTCAAAGCTGTCGTCAGCTCCAATGAATCAATCAATCTTTCAGAAATATTCTGCTTACACGGTCTTGTGATATATTCTCAGTGTAACAGTGCAGAGACATCACGTGACAGCTAATGGAGATGATGAAAGGCTCCGTTTACCGCATAGTTAATTAGGTAGACGAGCTAATTTGATTGTTTGATGTAATGACAATTCTAATATTACAGGTGATGGGATTGGATGCGACAATTGTGTATTGATTATTGGTCGAATACCTTCGGGAATATGTCAAGCTCGCATAGGTATGTGTTGAGGATGGGCGTCTTCAGAGTCAAACACAGGAATGGATAAAAATATATGGCGATACAATATACTTGGATTGTTCTACGGATATACTGTAATATATAATCTGCATGTCCTCAGAACATTCTTTGATAAATGATCTATGAATATGCATGGTATGTCAATTTTTACATTTTCAACGCCTATTCTTTGAATATGATTTTGATACATTCAAAGGAATATACTTCAAAAGATGATCTGATGAACTTTTTCAGTGAAATGATATCTACCTTGTAGGTAGATATATGGGTTATCAATTTTACAATTCAAAAAAAAATTTCGTGTGTCGTATTTTTAAGGAACCCCATATGCTACCGCTCAAGATAAATCATCTTTCTTTTTTCGAATTTGAAAGTATCGTATATCCTAAAATTCCGAAGTTATATAATTTTAGTTGAATCCGTCTCGAATAAAAATCGCAAATATTCGGATTAAATTGGAGATTGGTTACGTTTCCCAGTTTTCATAGCAAAACCCATGCACAACCACAAAACAAACCTTACCCTCCCCACAACCCGCTCGAAAGTAAATCAGTCTTTCATGGTGCTATGTTGGATGAACATGTGCGTGGAAAAAATTATAGTTTGCCGTATTTTTAAGGAACCCTGTATGCTACCGTTCAAGATTAATCATCTTTCCTCTTTCGAATTTGTAAGTATCGTGTATCCTGAAATTCTGAAGTTGGGTAATTTATGTTGAGTCCGTCCCAATTACAAATTGGATCAAAAATTGATAATCTCTTGTTGCAGATTGTGAAAATAATAATAATAATTATAAGAACATTTCCCAGTTTTCATAGCAGAACCCATGCACAACCACAAAACAAATCATACCCTCTCCACAACCCGCCAGAAAGTGAATTAGTCTTTCATGGTGCTATGTTGGATGAACATGTGCGTGGAAAAAATTATCGTTTGCCGTATTTTTAAGGAACCCTGTATGCTATCGTTCAAGATAAATCATCGTTTTTCTTTCGAATTTGAAAGTATTGTATAACCTAAAATTCTGAAGGTATATAATTTAAGTTGAGTCCGTCTCAAATAAGAATCAAATACGAATTTAATTGAAAATTGGTTTCAGATAATGCAAATAATAATAATAAGAACATTTCCCAGTTTTCATAGCAGAACCCATGCACAACCACAAAACATCTCCACAACCCGCTTGAAAGTAAATCAGTCTTTCATGGTGCCTTGTTGGATGAACATGTGCATCAATTGTTAAACCTTCAACAATTATTAGATTATTGTTGATATTTTGTATATAATATTTCCTATTGTTTAATTTTAGCTTAAGATGAAGAGGATTGAAGGTGATTAATCATTATTGTTGATATTTTATTGATAACATTTGCTGATTTAATTTATTCCAATAGTAGAAGAGTGAAGATTTGCTGATATTTTTGTATATTTGCTCTCGTACCCCTCCAAAGAGCTGTGAGACCTTGTCGTGGTGGAGGGGCTCCAAGGAAGCAGACAAGGAAGAAGTGACTTAGTCAAGGACAGCTCAACAAGGTTTGGCGAGGGATGGAGAAATGGTTGAGTTGACCCAGAGCTGTTCTACTAGACGCATGTCGTGGTGGAGGGATTTGGTGAGGAGTATTGAAGCTAGGAAGACCACCCTCACTATTCCCCAACAGGAGAAGGGTGTGGTGTCCGTAGAAAGAATCTCTCCACCTCACAGAAAGAAAAAAAAATCACTGTCACTCAGCAAAGTTGATATTTCTGTTATATCATTGTTCAGCAATTATTATTGCTAATTGTGATGTGAAGTGCTGGATGAATTGTTTCGTGAGAGATGTTTCCTTCCCCATTTTGTAAATCGGCAAATAGTGTGAATAATAATAATAGGAACGTTTTCCTGTATTCATCCTTTTACACTGTTTGAGTTAACATGTCCGGGTGGCGTATTGGCATTCCTTACTACGCTACAGAGCATACATGAGCTGTATCGCAGTAAAGTATGGCTGGACTGAGCGCACAATTTGTTCAGCCATTGTTTACTACGGTACAGACCAAATGCGCTACATGTAATGAATAGGTACATTTATGGTGGGAATGGATTTGTTCACTCAATTCATTAATTATTATCGTTTACTAGGTACGATATATAAAGAAAATTGATCACATACATATGTACATAAGAATTATCTATTATAAAGGTGAATCTTGAAAAATCCTACTATATCATATTAATGAGACGATGTGTGCGATGGCTTCACGGAGCCATTTTTTATTTCGCAAATAAGAACTAAAAAATGTTCCAACAACAATAATCTTCGTCTACACAGGGTGCTACTCAATGAAAGGCCAAAGACGACGCATTCCTGAACTAAATTCAAGTAGAAAAGCAGAAAAGGTCTTATAGGCTAACATACCGTCATTAATTGTGTCTTGAAAAAGAATATTCTGGTTTTGTGCTACAACAAAATAGCAATGGTTGGACGTATATTGTACAGGGTGTTCTCGTATATTTTGTCTAATTGCTACCTTCGTTAATAATAACCCTGGAGAGTGGTTCAAATTAGCATAATTGTAGTAATTTTTCTGAATTATCAGAATCTGTTATCAGAAAAAACAATTGAGTATCAGAAGTCAAAAAAATTCAGACTTCTTCATTTTTGAGGACACCCTGTATTTTATCCCATAGTTCGATAGAGAATTAATTTTTCCTTGATTTCAAATGCAAGTGTTGGGGGTTTTATCTCTAACGGTTATGAATATTTTAACGTTTTTCTATACAAGGAATAATTATAATATAGATTGGACAGAAGGATGCCTAATTGGAAGAGACCATCAGCCAACTATTCTATGTATAGAAAAACGTTGATATCCTCATAACCGTTAAAAATAACACCCCCAACTCTTATATATTTGAAATCAGGAAATCTCTATCGGAGTAAGTTCCACTTATTTACGTTGCTGAATGAAAATTCATTTCAATTTTTCAACCAATAGAAACATCAACCAGTTTTAGAATGATTAAAATTATGGATTTAGAATGCCATTTTCTCGAAAACGGTTAGATATAGGTATGGGGTATATTGCATAACATATACTCAGAATTCACGCAGAATTCAGATATGAAATAAAAAAATACATGTTTCCATTTGAAACAAAGAAAGTAATGGTCGTTACTTATTTTTGGTTGACCCTGTATACATGAAACTGTCATTAAATAAATCGCATCCACGTATAAAAACAACATGTTTGAACGTTTTCCAAAAAATTAAAACCCTGAATTTAAAATAACTGTACTCCATATTGAGCCATGCACAATAGACCTACTAGTGATCGCGGTGGAATGGAGCCATGTGCGCCCACTCACAAATCGAAATCACGAAAAAATCACAAATCATATTTTAGCCGGTCTTCTTCTTCAATTTGGCAAATTTACAGAACTAGACAACAATAACGAAATAACCCCAATTCCATGAACTGGGCTATCTTCAAAAATAATCAAGTGACTAATTCCATGAGGAGAAGTTGCTTGTCTATTTATTATGAACCACTTTCATTATGGATCAATTGAGGGCAAACTAACTATTTGAAATCACCCCAAATACGGCTCATGCAGCGGCCGCTAAGTCCGGAAATGATAACATTAAAAAGAAAATCATGAGGTAATGTTATGAAGAGTTTTCTCATGTACGATTTCAGTATCATCATTTTGTTGTAGCACAATTCAAAAGAACCACCCAAACCGCACGGGAAAAATTTCCGATTTTGCTAATTTTACACTCAGGATACCGTCGTTGACAAACTTTGAAAAATACATCTTGCCCATTTTTTTTTCAACATAAAATTTTATTGGACTATATTGTTTACCGAAATTCAAAACTGTTCAATATCACGTACTAACTACGTAATCTTTCCGTCACATGATCACACAATTTGACAAAATGAGGATATAGGTAGAGTCCACTTTTTAAGACTAACCCAAACTATGCCTGTAAACTGTAAATAAATTGTGTACTGTTGAGTATAGGATGGTATTATTTTCACTCATAATGATAATGTGAGTATTTCAATTCGAAACATTGAGTTCTACGCTATTAAATTGAATTCGCATGTTTTGGCGTGCTTCTAATGAGCCTATACAAAGTTTTACTCAATGATAGACCATAGTTTAAAAGACGCATGGTCTGGTTTGGTTTTCGAGATACAGTGTTGTTGGAGGGTTAGAAAAAAATCTACTTTTTGACCACATGAAAAATCATAGGCTGTCGAGAAAATTCAAAAACATTGTCCCCATAACAACAAATATAGCAACAGGCGAAAGTTACTCGATTCACTAATAATAAGTCCGATTTTTCTCTAAACCTGTATCTCGAAAAGCAGAATATTTATATTCAAGACACAATGACTATAGTTTTACCAATAAGACCTTTTCTACTTGAATTTAGTTCAGGAATGCGTCTTTAGAATTGCGGCCTATCATTGGGTAGCACCACAGAATGTGGCTCCGTGAAGCCATTATACACATCATCACATCAAAATTATTTATAGATTCACCTTTATAATAGATAATTTTCATATACATATGTATGTAATTTATTTCCATTATATATAGTAGTGAACGATAATAATCAATGAATGGAGTGAACAAATCCATTCGTACCATATACTTTTCTTCCATACAGCGCATTTGATCTGTACCGTAGTAAACAATGGTTGAACAAATTGTGCGCCCAGTCCAGCCATACTTTACTGCGATACAGCTCATCTATGCTCTGTAGCGTAGTAAGGAATGCCAATACGCGTCCGGGTGGGTCCGAAATTTCGACATTATGAGCAATCAAAATGGAAGTTACAAGAAGGTCAATGAAAATAGGGTCACCGCTTAAGAAGCAAATGAAAAAACAATCAAAGTCTTCACTGGGTTGGAACCAAGGCGGATGTCTAACGAAATGTGATCAAACCGAGTGTCAAACTAACACCATTCTGGTCATTTGCTGATTATTTGCAGAAATTATTACTCGTTGCAATCAATTAATTGTGACCAAACACCTGTTTGACAATCAATTAGCTAATATTATCTCCAACTTACCGTGAAACACAATTATTCCATTTCAAAGCTAGCTCTATTTGCTCTACAACTTTGCACCAAGCAGTCCCTTTGATTGTGTTTATTTATGTAAAATAGTATTGTAAAAAAGTCACCAGCAACGATACTCAAAACGAATATATTTGAGCGGGACAAGCGGAAGCGCAAAAAATATCCGTAGCTCTCGACAGAGAGATTTTAAACGAACATGCGTGTACGAGACAGCGCCATGATAGCTTCGTAAATGAAATTTACACTCCGTTGCCGCCGGATCCGTGAAAATACAAATAGAATCTGCGACAGACTGCAGTTTATTAACGACAATGTATGGGCAGTTTATTATTTTAATTCTGGAACTCATGGTCCTAAAATTCTTTTTGGAGATCAAAGCAATGTTATTTATCGGGAAAAAGGTAATTCCCTATCCACACCCCCATATCCAATTAGATTTTCAATATAACCCCATACGTTTTCTCCATTTATTTTTCCAACATGATATTTACCGGTAATAATCTTATATGAGACATTCGATACGGTAGCATTTCCTTTTCGCCCGACCCGTGCTCAGGTGTTCTTAGCACGGAGACAGCTTATGTTCCCGAGAAAATTGGATCCACCTTAAAGATATTAGGTTTTGAGACAAAAACGGCTTAATAACGATACTCTGTGACATTTAACGTGCAACAAAATGATATCATAACGCTAGCAGTCTTGTTAGATGAGTCGTGAGTAATATGTCTCAGCACTTTTGTCGCCAGCTTATTTAGACTGATTATGCTTCTTGACGTTCGACATAAATTTTCGTTTGGTTAGGAGTGCTCTTAGGATCAGGGGGAAATAAGCTTTATGAGGTTAAATTCCAAAACTATAAGGATCATGTCATGTCCTTATTTAATCGCTTTGTTCGTCTTGAGACTTCGCCTAATCTCACAAACCTAGTGTACCATGTTAGGACGCAGATCCAACTCAGCTCGTTCTATTGTTTTGCCTCCCTGATAATTATTATTTTGCTTCAACTCAACGTCCGACATTGTTACTAACCTCAGAATGACTAAAATGTAAGTAGAATAATCAAAAAAAATATATACAGGGCTTGTCACTTGAAACTACGCACGTCAATATCTCGGAAACGAATAGGAATATTTGATTTCTGTAAAAAGTAGTCAATGTATGAAGCGACTAGTTATTTTTCACAGTTAAAAAAATTCGACGCCTACCAAGAGTAAAGCGTCGCGACGCATCGAAAATATTAATCGATTGCAGGGACTTTGAAATTACGCGCATGCTAAAGTATTATTTATACTTATTATTATAACTTTTTTGTTATTCAGTCGTACTCATTTATTCTAAGTCCGAAATTATCCGAAAAAAAACGAAATTTGTCAAAATTGATTTCATTTTTTTCTGACCACATTTGAAGAGATATTTTGAAATAAATGAAACTTCTCTATCGCCACTTTTTGCCCTTCACGAGATAGCGTTATTGAATTGAAGAACCGACGTTTCGTCTATGAGCAGCCATCATCAACTTTGTTTTTTTAAATACGGTCCTGGATCACGGATTTTAAGACCCTCTTATGTACCTAAGCCAACGAGGTATCGCACTTATTAAAAAAGAGGTGTTTGTTTTTAATCCTATAAAAAATGTATTTTTTGTCTCCCTCTAACACATGAGTTCTTATGGAAAAATCCATCAACATAATTTTTTTGAATAATTGCGATACATTGTTGGTTTAGGAACATCAGAGGCCCTAAAAATCCGTCATAAAAAATCCAGGACCGTATTTAAAAAAACAAAGTTGATGATGGCTGCTCATAGACGAAACGTCGGTTCTTCAATTTAATAACGCTATCTTGTAAAGGACAAAAAGTGGCAATGAAAAAGTTCCATTCATTTCAAAATATCTCTTCAAATGTGGTCAGAAAAAAATGAAAACAATTTTGAAAAATTTCGGATAATTTCGGACTTAGTCGGAATTTCTTGGCTTTCAAAACGGCAGTTTGTTAAGCATCAAAATACGCAACTTTGCCTCCATTTAACCGACCTTGTATCTCTCACGGTTTTCAAGATTCCCATGATAGACATCCTTATCTTGGACACACTGTATATCTCAAAACTGAGCAGAATAAATGAGTACGACTGAATAACAAAAAAGTTTATAAATAACATGTACTTTAGCATGCGCGTAATTTCAAAGTCCCTGCAATCGATTAATATTTTCGATGCGTCGCGACGCTTTACTCTTGGTAGGCGTCGAATTTTTTTAACTGTGAAAAATAACTACTCGACCCCATACATTGACTACTTTTTACAGAAATCAAATATTCCTATTCGTTTCCGAGATATTGATGTGCGGAGTTCTTAGTGAAAAACCCTGTATATCTCAGGACATGTCGTGAATTTTCAAAAATCTTTTAACAAATTTACCCTTTTTTCAAAAATTACAACTTTTTAGAAAGAGTTACTATTTTTTTGCAAGAATATTCATGTTTCTTTCAGAAATTTCTTTTTTTTCAGGAATTTTGAAGTTTATGCCAAAATCACGACTTTATTCAACGAATGTCTTCATTGATTGTTGCGGAATTATTACTTTTTTCCAGAAATTCCTAGTTATTTTCAAAGGACTTACATTTTTTTTGCAAAAATGTTCAGGACTATATTTTAGAAGGAATTACAATTTTTTCCAAGATTCCATTTTTTCCAGGATTTTTTTACTGAAATTACGACTTTATGCAAGAAATTTCTTCATTGTGGTTGCGGAATTACCTATCACTTGTGTAAAATTTTTTCCAATATTTTTTCGGGAATCACTACTTTTTCAAAGCTTTTCGTACGACATTCAAACGGAATTATCACTTCTTTCCAGAAATTCCCAGATATTTTCAAAGGAAAAACATTTTTTTGCAAGAATGTCCATTTACCAAAATCATTACCTTTTTCCAGAAATAAGGATTTTTTTGATGGAATTACTATTTTTACAGAATTCCTTTTTTTCAAAAAATTTTCAAGGTTATACCGGAATAACGACTTTATTTAAGGAATTTCTTCATTTTTGTTGAGGATTTTTTTGTTTTTTCCAGGAATTCCCAGATATTTTCAAAGGAATACATTTTTTTTTGTCGCAAAAATGTCCATGATTATTTACCAAAATTATCACCTTTTCTCACAAATTACAATTTTTTGAAGGAATCACTAATTTTTTCGAAATTCCTTTTTTCTTCAGGAATTCTTCAAGGTTATACCGGAAATTCGACTTTATGCAAGAAATGTCTTCATTGTGGTTGCGGAATTACTACTTCTGTAGATAAATTTCTAAGATTTTTTCGAGAATTACTACTTTTTCAAATCATTTTGTTCGACATTCAATAATAATAATAATAATAATAATAATAATGTTCTTTATTTAGCTAAAAAAGCTACAAAATATCACAAATAATAGTTTATAGTAAGATGAATAAAACAATGTTATACAGTATATAAATATTAAAATAATTTGCTAGTAATAACTATGAAGTAAATGTACAATAGAAAATAAAAAATGAATTAAAAGTTTTGGACGACATATGCCTTCAATAAACACTTAAATTTATCAAATTTTTCACAATTTTTGAGATCAGCAGGTAGTTGATTAAATTCACTCAGACCTCTGCACAATATTGAATTGAACATTAAATTCGAATTACACCTTATGTTAAAAATAAAATCATCACAATGTCGAGTGTTGTAATTATGGACATCTCTAAAACATTTGGTCTTTTCACAAATGTAATCAGGCAACATTCTTCTTTTTCAAACGGAACTATTTCTTTTTTCCAGAAATCCCTAGATTTTTTTTTAAATGAATAAAATTTTTTTGCAAGAATGTCCATGACTATTTATCAAAATCATCACCTTTTTCCACAAATTACGATTTTTTTGAAGTAAAAATGGTACTTAACTGAAATTCCATTTTTTTTAGGAATTTATCAAGGTTATACCGGAACTAAGACTTTATGCAAGGAAAAGACATTTCTAGGATTTTTTCGGGAATCACGACTTTTTCAAAGCATTTCGTTCCATATTCAAACGGAATTATCACTTCTTTCCAGAATATCCCAGATATTTTCAAAGGAATCACATTTTTTTGCAAGAATGTCCTTGATTATTTACCAAAATTGTTACCTTTTTCCAGAAATTACGTTTTTTTTTAAGAAATCGCTATTTTTTTCAAAAAATCTTTTTCACAGGTATTTTTCATGGTTTGTGCAAGGAATTTCTTCATTGTTGTTGCGAAACTAATACTTCTGTGAAGGAATTTCATGGATTTTTTTGGTAATTTCGACTTTTTCAATGAATTTTGACATTGTTATTTTCCGATAATCTCCATGCATTTTTTTTGCATTCACAAATTCAAAAATTGAAACAAAAAGAAGCTCACTGACGAAGGCTGCGGCTATTATTTTGTAAACTTTGACTTGATTTTTCCAACCATTTTATGGAGACACTGTGTATGTTTTTTTGACAGACAATTCAATTTTGAATTTACTGATAACAGGCGCATCAGACTCATGATTTATCCAAATTTGATTGTGTTTTTTGTACCTATCCAAACTTTGATCTGATCTACAGGGTGTCTCACGGTGACCGTCCATTAGAATATCTCGGGAAATGAAGCAATTGTGATTCTGAAAATTTGTATGGTGGGATATTCATAGATGTTCTTCTCAAATGAAATAAAAGCAACGTTGCACAACTTCCGGTTATACCGGAAGTAGGTGTCAACTCGCTTATTTGAAATGGAACACCCTATATATTATTACATTTTTGGATTCTACGTAAAATTCTAGGCAGATTTCATGTATCATGTCCCATACGTAAGTATGAGCGTTTTTGAAATATTTTAGTTTTTATGTCAAAAATGACGTTTGAAGGCTCCTATTTAAATGTGAATTTCAACTATAAGAAACCCTTCATTATTCAATTTGCATTGGATTTCTTGTTGAAAAAGACCTACTTTAATAGATTTTTCACAGCAAACTATTATTACAGGGTGGGTCAAAAATAAGATCAAAAACTAAATTCAGAAAACGACCAAAAATCATTTTTTTCAAATGGAAACCCCTAATTTTCATGATTTTTTCTTATTGTGCATTAAAATTAAAGGTGAGTTTGTATAAGATTGTCATCTCCAAAAATTCTTTTTTTTATTTATTTTTTTTGAATTTTTGAAATGAACAATATTAGGTAAACTCACCCTTATTTTAAACGCACAAAAAGAAAAAATCATAAAAATCAGGAGTTTCCATTTGAAAAAATTGATTTTTGACCGTTTTCTGAATTTAATTTTTGATCTTATTTTTGGCCCACCCTGTAATAATAGTTTTCATATTGCTGTCAACAATCTATTAAGGTAGGTCCTTCTCAACAAGAAATCCAATACAAATTAAATAATGAAGGCTTTCTTATAGGTGAAATTCACACTTAAATAGGAGCCTTCAAACGTCATTTTTTTCATAAAAACTAAAATATTTCAAAAACGCTCATACTTAGGTAAAGGACATGATACATGAAATCTGCCTAGAATTTTACGTAGAATACAAAAATGTGATAAGATATAGGGTGTTCCATTTGAAACAAGCGAGTTGGCAACTACTTCCGGTATAACCGGAAGTCGCGCAACGTAGCTATTATTTCATTTGAAGAAAGCATCCTTTTAAACCTCACCATATAAGTTTTCAGATGGACGGTCACCGTGAGACACCCTGTATACTGGTAAAAAGCGCCTGAGGCCAACTTATCGCAAAGGCCACCCGGGAAAGCGTCAACGTCAACCAGTCTTTCATTCAGTTTGACAAGCCAAAAGTCAGATTATTCAACCAAGCCACGATTTTTGTCTATCTCTATCTTTTTTATCTTCCATAACGAAATCTCGAAACGTTTATTTTTTTCCAATTCACTCCTCATTGTCGACAATATATCACAAGGCCGCAAAAAAAGTTTCACTCACAAAAAAATATAATTAAAACTCTATATTGTCTTTCAAAACTGTGACTGATTATATCGTACAAACTTATATAACTTAATCCCGCAAAAAACAATTTTCCATTTTCTATCAAGTTCATATTCACTGTATACTCCCAGCGTCAATTACCAAAGTAGAATGAGTTTATTAAACAAATTTAAAACCTATTTCGAGTTTAGTAATCCGTCACGAGACGTTTACACTTTTGAAAACAGCAGGAAAATCTAATAAAAGTTCGCTCAGTCTTTGTCACCAGTTTTTTTCCTGTTTGATTTATTACTCTTCCAGCTACATCGTTCAGCTTGTATTTCGAATTGTCTTCGGTTTCATTTTTTTTAATTTGGCCGAATAAAGGCTTTTGTTTTTGTTTATATCCTATTTTGTTTTGTTGGACGAGGCGAAAGCTGCAATTATTTTTTGTGTTGGGGCATTATAGTGGGAAATGAATGTTTCGACTAGATTGAAGAAGGGGTGGCGAAATCAGACAGTTATTTTTTGATGATATTTTTATGTTTAAAATTACTCGACGGATGTTGAGATTATAGCGTGAAAATATTTATTCATTCATTCCGAGGTTGTATTTTTGTCAGTTTTATTATAAAATATGGGTATAACTTTTTTAAATGCAAAAATATGGTACATAAAACCATTGTGGGTACTTTTGCGGGGTATATCCGTTATTCTTAAAGATAGAAAGTTGCGGTTTTCGCGACAGTTTGCTACTTTTTCGTGAAACTTAAGATGCCGTTAACAAAATTTTCATAGCCCATTTAGTTTTTAAGATACAGGGCTAAACTGAAAATGTTGCATTTTAAGGTACCCCTCGTAAACTATCAGATAAGTTATGGAAAATGTGAAAACTGTTTCTTATATAACTTTTTCCGTAGAACTCGATTCTGCCTTCGGAATTAGCATACAGGGTCAGGTCAAAAAGTTATCGGACCCAACTTTATTTTTTTAAATGGAACACCCTGTATATTTATAGTCCATAAGATTTGTATTTTCTTTACCTTTTCAAAAATATATGAAAGTATGCACTTTAAAAAAAAAATTTTTAGCCTATAACTTTTTGACCTGACCCTGTATACAAATTCCGAAGGCAAAATCGAAAGTTTTTTACTTTTCCCGTGGAACTTGATTCTGCCTTCGGAATTTGTATACAGGATCAGGTCAAAAAGTTATAGGCTAAAAATTTTTTTTTTAAAGTGCATACTCTTATATATTTTTGAAAAGGTAAAAAAAAGACAAATTTTATGGACTATAAATATACAGGGTGTTCCATTTAAAAAAATAAAGTTGGGTCCGATAACTTTTTGACCTTTTTGACCTGACCCTGTATACTAATTCCGTATCCAATATAAGTAACGAGCAAACGATCCGATATTGTTTATGAAGACATTTAATTATTGTTTGTCGATAACAAATGGGCGGTAACAGAAGGAACAGCCATTTATAAAATAAAACTCTTGTTTCGCTGTGAAATAAAGTGTCAGCAATATTATAAATTTATCGCAAGTTTTACAATTATTGTGGATATCAGTTTCATTGAGAATGAGATTTGATATCATGAGTATGGATTTGCATAAATTCGAAACGAACCCATGCTAATTATTTGATATCTAATCCAGTTCACCAGAATATTTTTATTGTCTGTTTCTATTTGTGAGATTTTTACAGGAAAGGAGATTTATTCACGTTTGATGCTATTGAAACGCAACATGCTGTTATGCCAATCCATGTACAAATGGTGCTGGTTTATTTATTTGTGTTATTTATTATTGTGAATTCCTATGGACAGGGTGATTCATTTTCAGCGACAGGGTGCCAGTTCTCGTAAACTATTCATCGTAGAGGCTTGCGGCAAAAAATTTCATTACCAAAACGACCAAGAGAAAAACCTGGAAAATATATTCAAGTTTTTGAAATGGTCGCTAGGGGGCGTAACAACCAACATCAAGTAGAAAAATATGATTTCTATGGAATTTTGTCGAATGAAAATATATCGATGAGCTCATTTTCGGATTTACTGACTATTTACCCACACTTTTTGTCCAAAACGTTTTTTTCTATCAATCATAGTAAAGTGGTGGGGACAGTTCAATTGTTTTATTAAACAAACGGAGATTTCTCCCGTTTCGCTTGACCGATTTTAACGAACTTGGGCTTATATGGAAGAGAATAGTCTGCGCTATAAAATGCTCATTTGCTTTTTAATTTGTAACATTCGCCGTCGCCGCTAGATGGCGTTAACTGAAATGGTGGCATATTTTTGAGTTTTTTTCAAAAAAAACAAATGTAATGGTATATCCATTTTCATATATTTTAAAGGGGGATACATTTTCCTATAAAAAAAATTTAGAAAAAATAAAAAAAAATAAAAAAAAACAAAAAAAAATCATTTATTTTTCTGTTTTTTTTATAGGAAAATATATCCCCTTTTAAAATATATAAAAATGAATATACCATTACATTTGATTTTTGTGGAAAAAACTCAAAAACATGCTACCATTTCAGTTAACGCCATCTAGCGGCGACGGCGAAGGTCAAAAATTCAAAACCAAAATAGTTTTTTGAAGTGCAGAGCTCTTTCATATGAGCCCAAGCTCGTTTAAATCGGTCAAGCGAAACGAGAGAAATCTCCGTTTGTTTAATAAAACAATTGAACTTCCCCCACCACTTTATTATGATAGATAGAAAAAAACGTTTCAGACAAAAAGTGTGGGTAAATAGTCAGTAAATCCGAAAATGAGCTCATCGATATATTTTCATTGGACAAAATTCCATAAAAATCATATTTTTCTACTTGGTGTTGGTGTTGGTTGTTACGCCCGCTAGCGACCATTTCAGAAACTTGAAAATATTTTCCAGGTTTTTCTCTTGGCCGTTTAAGTAATAAAAAATTTTGCCGCAAGCCTCTACGATGAATAGTTTACGAGAACTGGCACCCTGTCGCTAAAAATGAATCACCCTGTACTTACTCTCAAAATAATCTACATTTTGATATATATTTTTTTCAGTTTGAAGTTTTTGAATAAAGCATACAGTGAATGTGTAATTTATCATTTCAGAATATATCAATCTTTCAATGCATAAAAAATATGTCGATCTACAACTTTATATGTTCATTTTTTGCATCTTTTTAGTGTGTAAATTAAATGCTCTCTCATGTTTTGAAAAACCCTAAAATAAGCATCAGTCCTCACCAACATTATAAATGCTTTTTGTAGGCTCGGAAGTAATTTTCTTCTATGAACGATTTGAACAACCATATTTTGGAGATGCAATACCCTTTCTAAAATATCAAGAGATTGCCCAATTTCCTGCAATTCATAAGGAATTCCTTATGGTACAGTAAAATACATAAGACCCTCATTATCCCTTTGACCATAAAATGCCCCTAATTTGACACCTTTCTGTCCACTTATTGTGAAACTTTTCAGTGCGGTCACTGTGTTTAATTTTAATCTGACATTTTATAATATTGCAGACTTTAATGTTGAGACCTACCCAATGGAAGGATCAGATTAGTTGATTTATGGCAGTGATGGACAAAATAATTCCAGAGGTGTAAAGAAAGCCAATAAATTGCATTATATGATCATTAACGCTTGACCACTAAATTAATGTGATGCTGAAATGAATCATGTTTGCTCAAAATTTGAGATATCAGTTTGGCACTTCATGAATTAACAAAGGTGCTCCAATAAATCTAAAGGGGTTGTAATAAACTGAACAGTATTTAATTCATTATGTACAGTATAATATCACAAGCAGTCAGTATAATATTGTAAAAGACTCAGTATTTCTGTTAAAAATGATAAGTAAAAATTGAATTTTTGAGCATCAGTAAAATTTTGGCCTGTATTTCTATGTTCACTATTGTGATTTTAATGGTCAGTAAAAATGTATGAAATGTCAGTATGACTTAGCTGGTAATAATTCCACAAATGTACAGTAAGAAATAATAAATGGCCAGTATGCAATAGTCAGTAATAATTTTAACTAACTCAAACTAACCCTAACTTGATACACATAATACCAATACAGAACACGTCAATTATGATATATAATAATAATTGTAATGTTAACCTAGTGCTAACCAACGAGCCGCTGCATATTTTTCATCAATTTCTATTACCAACACAAACTAACCCTAACTAACCCAAACTAAATCCGCCTCTCAAAGGAACCTATCTGACTACTTCATCATGACATAAAGGCAGAGTGTTTTCTCTTTACTAAGTTGTGTTTCGTTCCGTTGTAATTTTTTTTGTATTTATACGAAATAAAACATATGACCAACCATTCATCATTTTACTGTCGCTTTATTAATTTTATGGACTGTCCATTATTTTCACCAGGCATTTACTAATTTATTTGATCGTTTTTTTATGATACTGACTCTTGATTATTTATATCTACCATTTATTATTTTTACTGACCACTTCTTTATGTTACTGACCCTTCATTATTTTTACTGACCATTTCTTTATATTACTAACCGTTAATTATTTCAACCGACCATTTATTATTATACTGACCATTTATTATTTTTACTGACCACTTCTTTATGTTACTGACCCTTCATTATTTCAACCGACCATTTATTATCATACTGACCTAGGGAAATAAAATAATGGCGAAGAGTACTGTCCATAAAATTGAAATACTGACCATTTAATTTGTTGCCAATCTAAAGTGTCGACTTGTTGAACAAAACATGAGTTGCTCGAGATTTTTAAGATGCATGAAAACACACTTCAATAAAAGTCTATAGGACATACCAGCATAAAACTTTGCTATAGAAATATTGCTGCTACTTCAGCTTTAGAGCGGCAAATTTTGCTACACAAAAGGCGGTAGACTATTACAAGTATTATTTATTTCCTCTCATTATTCTGTCCGTTTCAGATAGTTTTCTGGAAATGTTAATAATGCTTTCTTATTGTATGGGCTGTATTATTTTAATAATGATTAAAACCAATTAAAAATATCTGTAGGTGATACAAAAAAAAGAAACATTACCTAAATGACGTGCTTGTCTAATAGTGATATGACTTATTTATTTAGAATTGTCAATTTCCGAAAAGTGATCACACCAAAAAAACAAAACATAATATACAGGGTGTTTCATAATATACTTAAGTGCATATAAATCAGCCGACGAGTACGAAGCACTGGGCAATGGGGACAGAAAAAATAGAAAACTTGAAAGATATAGAAGATGGAGTAGGAGATGAACTATGGGAGAAACTGAAGAAAATACTGGTTGAATCAGCTAAACAAGCTTGCGGCGTATACAACAAAAATAACAACAGAAAACAGACAGCATGGTGGACAGAGGAAATAAAGACACAAATAAGAATAAAGAAGAAGACATGGGAACAATACCTGAACAACAGAACAACTGAAAAATACGACGTATATCAAAAGCAAAGGAAAACTGTGAAAGAACTGGTAAAAGAAGCAAAAAATGACGAATTGAGAAAATTTGGAGAAACGATGGAGAAAAGAAGATCAAAAATTGTTCTATAAAATGCTCAAAGCTACAAGAAAACAGAAAACAAAAGAAACAAACTATATTAAAAATAAAAATGGAGAAATATTGAACGAAGAAAATGAAATAATGGAAAGGTGGAAAGAATATTTCCAAGAACTCCTAAACGCAGAAGAAGTGAACGAATAAGTTACGGAAACACACGAGGAAACAGAAGAAGAGGATATACGCGTAGATGGAGGAATAGAGCTGAGAGAACTGCAGGACACAATGAGTAGGCTGAAAAATGGGAAATCTCCAGGATACGATAAAGTCACGTCCGAAATGATGAAGAATATGGGAGAAAAGGGAACAGAAATGCTACTAAGAGTACTTAATAAAGTATAGAGAAAAGAAAAACTACCAAAAGATTGGCAGATAGCACTAATAGTACCAATACATAAGAAAGGAGACAGAAAAGATTGTTACAACTATAGAGGTATAACACTACTAAGTACGGGAATGAAAATTCTGGAACAAATAATAGAAAACAGAATAAGAGCAATAGCAGTACCCACGCTACAAGATGCACAAAGCGGATTTAGAGGAGGAAGGAGCATACAAGACCACATTTTCACGATAAATCAAATAGCCCAAAAAGCAATACAAGAGAAGAAAACAATATACATGGCATTCATAGACCTAGAAAAAGCGTTCGATAAAATCTCAAGAGTGAAGTTTGGGAGACACTGAGAGAAAGAGGCATCACAGACAAGATGGTTAGAATAAAACAAAAAATCTATACACATAACACCAACTCAATCATAAGTCACAATGAACACTCAGATACATTTACAACAAGAGACGGACTAAGACAATTGTCTTAGTCCGTCTCTTGTTGTAAAAGTTTAAGGTGGATGTTTAACATTGAGTTTTATAAGGCTTGTTTAAGCTCAGTTCTCTTCATAATATACATGGACGAAATAATAAAGAAATGCTCAAAGCAAGGCGCAAAATTAAATATCGGACATAAGAATCTACAAAGAGTAGACATATCTGAATGTGTGTTCGCAGATGACATAGCGATCATTGCAAGAAATGAAAACAACTTGCAAAAGAACCTTGAATTGTGGAACAAAATCATAGTGAAACACGGAATGAAAATAAATATGAACAAAACCAAAGTAATGACAATAGGAGAAAAAAGAAAAGAATTGACAATTGCAATTAATGTAACAAAAATAGAACAGGTGACTTCATTCCAATAAATAAAGCTCCCTACAACCCGCCATATTATATGAGAAAGTCAACAAAGCGTGTCCATGTCATTGCGCATCTGTCACAAAACTAACCATTGACATCCCGTCTAAATGTGACAATTGTGTTGCATCCAGACCAGGATCAACTTGTACAATGCTGACAGTTCCATCGGCGTTTGCGACTGTGTGTAGGACAGTTGGAGTCAACTCCATCTGTTATATGGAACATACATTAAGCGTTTTCATGGAGTATGGTATCATAAGACTGTCATTAACGTCACTTGCAGCTCGCCGATTGGCAAAGTGACGTTACTGACAGACCAAACAGGAATGGTCTCATGATAGGATACTCAATGAAAACACTTTCTCACATTATCATCAGACATTACTTCATCAGCGTCAATAAAGTTTCTACCCTTTATTGGTTCTTGTAACCAGTCTTCTCTGCCGTGATAGCGATAGCACTCAATAACAACCTGTCTAAGTGCCTGCGTCCATGATGTCTGTAGTATAAAAATGAACAATTTGTTGATTACTACAACGTACACAAAAAAGTTGATTACCATCAAGCTGTAAGTCAGTGTAGAGTGGTTTTACTCATCACGAACTTACAGCTTGATGGTAATCCACTGCACCAACCATTTTCTTGTGAACATTAGTTCTTTTATCAACCCTGATATTTTCCCAGGGCACTTCAACGGGCCACCAAGGAGGTCTCGTTGATTCTTTTCCCCACTTCGGTGTAGATCGATTTGTTGAACATCTCAACATAACAGGAATGAATGACCTCAACTGAGCTTGCGTCATCATTTCGATGGGAGTGAGAATGTCGTCAACCACTAGACGTGGTAGATGGAACAATCCTGGATCTGGGATTGACTAGGGTGTCTGCAAAGACTACAAGTCGCACATGCAGGAGAAAATAAGATTTGGTTTTCAGGAAAGTTATTGGTTCCTACCTGATTCATTGCCTTTTGCAATGGTTCCATGACGTACCCTTCCAGATTTTTTATGACATTTTCAAGACGTTTGGTTCCAAATACCGTATAACCAGTTACTCGGTCTTCAGGCACTGCCACTAAGAAAACTGCTTGTTGTCCCACCCGTATAGCGTATTCATCAACTATGCTCTGAAAAGCCAATGATAATCCCGATATATGAAGCCCTACTTGATAGTGTGTCTTACTTAAATAGTTCCGAGTGATTACTTTAAAGAGTACATTATACTTACCATTAGTTTTCTAAGTAATCGCTTTCGTTCGCGGCCCCAAACGATTGGATTAGTTTCAAATGACAGCTGCTTTTTCTTTTTCTTTGACCAATTTGAACCATCTTTAGACGCTACAGAGATGAGATAATAGTTGAAAAAACTACACTTCATCAGTGGCAAATGATTAAAACGTCTAGAATAAGCACATGCACAGACAATTGTCTTAGTCCGTCTCTTGTTGTAAAAGTTTAAGGTGGATGTTTAACATTGAGTTTTATAAGGCTTGTTTAAGCTCAGTTCTCTTCATAATATACAAGGACGGAATAATAAAGAAATGCTCAAAGCAAGGCGCAAAATTAAATATCGGACATAAGAATCTACAAAGAGTAGACATATCTGAATGTGTGTTCGCAGATGACATAGCAATCATTGCAAGAAATGAAAACAACTTGCAAAAGAACCTTGAATTGTGGAACAAAATCATAGAGGAACACGGAATAAAAATAAATAAGAACAAGACCAAAGTAATGGCAATAGGAGAAAAAAGAGAAGAATTGACAATTGCAATTGATGGAACAAAAATAGAACAGGTGAATTCATTCCAATACCTCGGAGTGAACATAGACGAGAAGGGTACACAGGAAATCGAAATAAATAACAGAATAGAAAAAACAATGAAACTGTACTACTCGATGAACAATACATTTATAAATAATAAGGAAATCTCTAGAGAAACAAAAACAAAAATATTCAAAACAATTTATTGACCTGTACTAACCTACGGTTGCGAAACATGGGTCCTTACAGAACGCCAGAAAAGTAGAATACAAGCAGTAGAAATGAAATACATGAGAAGAGTGAAGGGAGTAACCAAGAGGGACAGATTGAGAAACACAAAAATAAGAAAAGACCTACAAGTACAATCAACATTACAGTACATAGAAGAAAGACAATTGGGTTGGTGGGGCCACCTACAGAGAATGGAGGAGACTAGGACAGTTAGAAGAACATATATAGGAAGCAAAAATACTGAAAAACATGAAGAAAGGAAGACCGCGAAGAACATGGGACACAGTTATAGGAGGAATAATTGAGAGCAAAGGAAAAACTTGGGAAGATGCAAGAAAAATTGCGAAGGACAGAAACAAGTGGAAGAAATTTGTGAGAAACTTATAATAAGATAACCGCCCTACACCATTGTATGGTAAAAGGGTTTCAGATAATATATATATATATTATTCGGTCCATCGACTTTTTTTAATTTCATAATTTTAATTTTGAGAAGGCGGAATGAGATTTAATTCAAAACATATCAAATTGTCTATCAAACAGTATATTATATTTTTTCTTAATCTGACAAATACATTGTGAAAAAGACATAGTTGAGGGCAAAAGTTCAATGCGAAAGTGGGCCGATTTTTGTGCATATATATACAATACACCCTGTATAATTGACAAAAATCATTATCAAGACTGAATAATCATTCTCAGTTGACTCAAGAAAGATTATTATAAACATTGATAAACGATTTTAGCTCATACTGACACTGGCAACAGGTGTTTTGCCTATTATTTGAAAATTGTATTTCTCAAGGTACGCTTTTATATTCTCCAAATCTACATTCAGTCCTTGGAAATGTGCACAAAATAATAATTTGAATAATTTTATTGTTTTTATTTTTTGAATGAGATTACATGGAGTTTTTTTTTAATGCATCATCTTTTATATTTGTAGGCTGTATGATATATCTCTGTACTGGATGTATCAACTCAATTGAAATTAGTCAACAGCGCAATCCAAGATAATGACGTTGCGTTGCATTTTGCATTGAATATTTTGAAGCACAGCCATCATGTCATTTTTTTGTGACGAGCTGACGAGGTAAGTTGAGAGCTTTATTGATTTCCTTATCGACAATAATTTTCTATGATGGTAATCAAGTTAGTCAATTATTGGTTTGCTTCTGTATGTAGTGCTGTGGTAATTACATTTTAACATTAAAATACCTACCACTTTGCTCAAATTTACAATTTAATAATGAGTGGTAAAGTATGAGCCGTGGGGGAGCATGAATTGCATATTAGGTGTGTTTGTTATGCTCCTCTAGTGCACACGAAACTACACTTTTCTACCCTGCGGCCTTTGTTATGCTGTTAGTGCAAACACTGGAGAGTGTTTGTTATATCAGGGTAGGTTGTCCATCACTGCAGTCGCTACCCCAGGTCAAGAGGTGTGATAAGTGTAGCGTTGTGTAGAATAGGGTGGGGAGCTTATTTCGTGTATTTTGTGAACAAACCATGACTTATTTACTATCGAATTATAAAGTGTGGATCTTACCAAATAAATGTTGTAAATAGTATGAAAGTGAATATACACAGTTTTACGATATAGGCTCCGATCAAACATATGAAATCTTTTTATCCACTCAAGATGCAAAAAAATGTGAAACTAAATACCTTACCTAGTAAGCTTTGTATTGATTTTTATTTTTTATTTTGGAATTCGCAACACTTCTCATAAACTCTCAAAAATCAACATTAGCAGCAATCACGATAATGATCCCAAGCCAAGCTGCAGTGGCTTATCTGGTAAATTTAACCAGAGTTGGAAAAAGTCATGCTTTTTCAAAAAATTCAACAAGTCCGATTTTTTCAAATTGAATGAGAATTTTTTGAATTATTTTACTTGAAAAAAAAATACTTTTTCCCGATCAAAAACACAAGTCTTTACTCGCAACGCAATAATCATAAAGAATCTCAACAAACTTGAGCCAAAATTAAGCTTTTTTTCAGTATTGATTTCGTTTTGGTGATTCCCCGAATTAAACGCACGATGACCATACGACTTCGGACTTATGTCTGACAGATGTCTTTTAGAATTTATGCTATGTTGCCATGTTGCCTTTTTAAAAGATATCTAATTTTTATTTTTATCTAAACTAATTTGAAGTTATTGATGTAATTTTGATGAATTAGAACAGAAAATGAATTAAATCATGACTTTTTTGAAAAAAGTCATTTGAATTGATTCATGAATTAATTCGTGCCAACCCTGAATATTTATTTTTGTTTGTTTATCTGTTTGTTTATTTTTTAGGTAAGAATATCTGCAGAATCTGCACAAACGCATTTTTTGTTGAATCTCCTTTACATTGTCAGCCATGACTTACACCAGCAGTCTGCACTACCCTACCCTACACCGAAATAACAAACACACCTAAAAGGTGTGTTCCATGAATGACATAATATTGACATTTGACAAGCGCTCTGGAGTAAAACATTAGGTGTGTTTGTTATGCTTCACTAGTGCACACTTTTCTACACTGCAAAACTCAGTGTGGCTTTGTTTTAGGATAGAATATGTTCGAGAAACAATCAAAAAAACTTGAAACAGTCGGACTAACTCAATCACTGTTCAAATAACAAGCAAACAATGCTTTTTTTCCTTAGGGCAACCGTCAAATTACGTCACATGGACAGTCCCTATAAATCTGTCTTTTATAAGTTTGTAAGAGAATCTTGGAACTTGACTTTTACCTTATTCAAATGCCCAGATTGATTTCATAGTTTGCACACTTGTCAAGAAACGCTGACAATACAATAATCTCAGTCGAAAAAGAGCTAAACGGTAGACAATAATTTTTAATGGAAGAGAACTCTGTTTTTGTTGTATTATCTGACGTTTGGCTTGTTTGACAGGTGGTGAAAGATAGCTGACGGACGGGGCGGCAATTCCATAAACGTCCGTCTGATATGCAACGTTGTCAAGGGGCTAAAAAATTATATAGATACAAAAAACTAAAAAAGACGCTTTCGAACTAAGTTAAAAATCATTTTTAATTAATGAATAAAATGATCAACGTTAAAAACAATATAATTGTAATAAAGGCGTGGGATGTTTCGATATCAATTATTGTTATGATTTTTATTTCAAAATGCACAGTTAGTCCAGTTAGTGTATAAAATGTATTACAAAGCACTCCAGGTTATTGCCACAATGACATTAATTTTCTTGTTAATCATTTTATTCTTAAATTAAAAATAATTTTGTACTTTCTAAATCGAAATCGTTTTTTTCACTTTATTTTGTTTTTCAATCAACCAAGGTGTCAGCGTTTCTTTAATGATATTGAAAAATAACTAAGGGAATTAAAAATATAGGTACACAATAATATTCTATCAGGACTGACAGCGATTAAATTTAATTAATAGAGATGTGCCACGTGGCAGTTGATTGGCCCTTATGCTCATGAGGGAACTTGATGTGTTGTAATAAAAATAATAATGTTGAATAATTTCTAGAAAGTATGCTTTTGGTATAAACATATTCATACGTATTAATCCTTAAGGGTGTTGTTTGAATTTATGAACAAAAATTTAAGATAAGTCCGCAATCGTTTTATTTTTGGTAGGTTCCGATGTTTCAGGGTTACTTTGACCCTGGGCTGGGGGTTAAGTTTGGCGTCTATTTTTGTATTCTTTTAGGTTTTTTTTTAAATTTTTTTCAGGAGATTCTTTTTGTTATAAACCTGTTACAAAGTGTCCGTATTTTGGAAGTCAAAGTAACCCTGCTTTTATACAGGGTGTTGAAAGAACTAAATTTCATGTATTTATTGTTATTGATATTTATTGAAACTTTTTTCTGAGTACCTACCTAAATATAATTTTTTCACTTTCAACAACCTTGACGTTGCTCTTTTTCAGAGTCCCAAATGATGGTTCTGATTTTTATCGACATTTCATATTTTCTGCAGATGTCTTACAAAATCAACAGGTCAATTTTTGTTTGTTTTTTTTTTGTTAACCCTCGTGTTAACCCGAACCTATCCAACTAACAAATCCAAAATAAAGCAACTTTTAGTAAAAAAGGCCTTCTATTGTTATGAAGAGTTTTTGAATTGTGAAATAGAAATAACATGATCCCTCGCATCATCCTTAACCGGTTTTTAGTGTAATTAGTTTCAAGAATAACTTGAGAATCCATAACTCACTGGATTATAACACACTAGTGGGTTATTTGACACTTTGCTTGTTCAAAATGACAGCAATAATGACATCTATCACTATCATGCGTTAGATAAATAATTTCAATTTGAATTTGATTCTTGGTTCAAAACAAAAAAATTGAACAACCAGGAATTGGATGAGTGTGATCATTTTCAGACAAAAAATGTTAAATTCTGAAAAAAAAAGTTTTACTCCGGAAATTAGTTCAATCAATTTCTACCTTTCGTTTTAAAAAAATATTATTCCGATATTTAGTAATTTTGTGATCGCTGATGTGAATAGATTCTGAGTAATTTGAGTGTATATATATGTTATTTTTTGTTCATAAAAATGTTAAAACAATTAATTTTGAAAATTTGCAATAACAAAGAAAAATCACTTTGGTTTTATTGAGGAAACGGTTTGAAGTGATTTTTCTTTGTTTTTCTCTCACAAATGATGTCATAATTCTGTTGTTGGTTGGTGTTTCTGTCGAATGATGGCGCTATAGTCTATAGGTAACATTACATAGTTTGCAATAACATTATCAAACTTGGGTATCGATTTTTTATTTTTTCGCGATATTGCTTCTCTACTTGCATATTGATCCATCAACTTTCAGCCATTTCAAGTTAAAAATGCTCACGCTCACGAACCCTAGCACCTCTAGCGGTAGCAGCGGCGAATCAGGAGACTATGATTTGTATCGATCAACCATCGTATCTGACGTTGGGGATGCGGCAAAGACCGATGAAAAACTGCCTGATACAGGTAAAAATAGTCTGTATATTGAAAATTTGCAAAAAGTATACTTAAATGCATGATCATAGATTACCCAAAATAAACCTTCAGTAACTGATGAAAACGAAAACATTTGGCAACATAGCTGGAACCATCTGTTGTGTACAAACCAATCAGACCACGTAAAGAACTATCACCAATCACAGCCCGAATAAACTTAGAGCTGTGTTGCCGGCTCTTTCAATTTATCAACAAACGTTGACGATTTAATATTTTTGCCCGTTGAGAAACTCATTTGAGCAAACAATTGAGAAAAATGTGAGAAAGTGTAGTTTTTTAATTATTATCTCATCTCTGTAGCGTCTAAAGATGGTTCAAATTGGTCAAAGAAAAAGAAAAAGCAGCTGTCATTTGAAACTAATCCAATCGTTTGGGGCCGCGAACGAAAGCGATTACTTAGAAAACTAATGGTAAGTATAACGTACTCTTTAAAGTAATCACTCGGAACTATTTATGTAAGACACACTATCAAGTAGGGCTTCATATATCGGGATTATCATTGGCTTTTCAGAGCATAGTTGATGAATACGCTATACGGGTGGGACAACAAGCAGTTTTCTTAGTGGCAGTGCCTGAAGACCCAGTAACTGGTTATACGGTATTTGGAACCAAACCCCTTGAAAATGTCATAAAAAATCTGGAAGGGTACGTTATGGAACCATTGCAAAAGGCAATGAATCAGGTAGGAACCAATACCTTTCCTGAAAACCAAATCTTATTTTCTCCTGCATCTGCGACTTGTAGTCTTTGCAGACACCCCAGTCAATCCCAGATCCAGGATTGTTCCATCTACCACGTCTAGTGGTTGACGACATTCTCACTCCCATCGAAATGATGACGCAAGCTCAGTTGAGGTCATTCATTCCTGTTATGTTGAGATATTCAACAAATCGACCTACACCGAAGTGGGGAAAAGAATCAACAAGACCTCCTTGGTGGCCCGTTGAAGTGCCCTGGGAAAATATCAGGGTTGATAAAAGAACTAATGTTCACAAGAAAATGGTTGGTGCAGTTGATCACCATCAAGCTGTAAGTTCGTGATGAGTAAAACCACTCTACACTGACTTACAGCTTGATGGTAATCAACTTTTTTGTGTACGTTGTAGTAATCAACAAATTGTTCATTTTTATACTACAGACATCATGGACGCAGGCACTTAGACAGGTTGTTATTGAGTGCTATCGCTATCACGGCAGAGAAGACTTGTTACAAGAACCAATAAAGGGTAGAAACTTTATTGACGTTGATGAAGTAATGTCTGATGATAATGTGAGAAAGCGTTTTCATTGAGTATCGTATCATGAGACCATTCCAGTTTGGTCTGTCAGTCACGTCACTTTCAGCCAATCGGCGAGCTGCAAGTGACGTTAATGACAGTCTTATGATACCATACTCCATGAAAATGCTTAATGTATGTTTTATATAACAGATGGAGTTGACTCCAACTGTCCTACACACAGTCGCAAACGCCGATGGAACTGTCAGCATTGTACAAGTTGATCCTGGTCTGGATGCAACACAATTGTCACATTTAGACGGGATGTCAATGGTTAGTTTTGTGACAGTTGCGCAATGACATGGACACGCTTTGTTGACTTTCTCATATAATATGGCGGGTTGTAGGGAGCTTTATTTGTCATGTTTTTATTCCTTTTAGTTGCCCATCGGAGAAGAATCATCCCTTTTTGCTGATTTCCAAGAAGTTATAGATCCAAATGGTGACGTGGAACCTACTTGGAATTCCGATGAACATGGTAAAATATTATTTAGAAGATGAATTTGACATTAACTTAAACATTTTGATAGACATGGATATTGAGGATCACATCATATTAATAAACGAGGACGGAAGCGGTATGTATCATTGATATTTTTAATGTCCAAATGATTCGATTCTGTTCAATTTTCCATGTATTTTTACAGAAAGCAACCTCATGTCAGTACCTGATTCCCCCACAGCATTTGCCTACTTTGAGTGATAGCACTATGGAGTTACCATATTGCTAAAGGTATATTTTTTCATCAGTTTTAATTTATTTTTTTTATTTTGATTTACGTTGGTCGCTTTGGCAGGCGTGTAATATTTCTCTAAGTTTTTCGTTAATCTAACTGAATGGAGAAAATTCTATTCCCAGGTGTTCGATTACCACAAGTATTAAAAGAAGCGGCTGTTGAAAATATTTTGCAAGGTAATGAGGAAAGTTAATATTTTAAAGGTATAATAACACCGAAAACAATTCATATTTATGTGCAGACTGTTTTTACAATATCTATATTTAGTTACAACACTGATTATACATTGTTTCCGGTTTTGTTGGTAATATAATTTTTTATTTCATAGATATTACACCGTTTGTATCCTAAAAAGTGTTTTCTAATCTCGTTTTTGTAAGTTAGTGTTTGTTACTCTAGTTATAGGTATCCATTCCATCAATTCCAATGTTTTATAAAATAGGATGGAGTTATTTAAGTGTTCTTATATCGTTTTGTTAATGATACTTGAAAGATAATAATCCAATTCAGTGATTGAAAAAAAGCCATTGAAAAATCAGCCTTTTAAAGAATATTCATTGTATGGTTATGTAAGCCGTTTGTAGAATGAATAAATTTTGTCTATAAAGTTTCTCAATGTTTTTGTATCATTTATCCAACTAGTTCTTGATTAGTCTTGAATGAAGAAGATAATTTTAAATGTTCGGGACCCCCAGAAATGCATATCATAGTTAAAGTTGGAACAAATAGCTAAACGACTATGTGGTGGTCCAACTTGTACCTGCTTAAATTTCAGAATCGATAGAAAATAGTGTGAGTGTGGTCGGTACCCGTACGCACGCCACTGGTAGAAATAAGAATAATATTATAACATGGAAAAATGAACCTAGATCACCTCTCTACACGTGCCAAATTTCATTTGAAAATCTCAATTGGTTATATAAAAATATTAATAAAATTCGATTTTTTTTCTTAAATTTCAACGAGGCATTTTTTGCACATAGTTTATTGACCACACTCACATTATTTTTCGATTTTCTATCGATTATGAAATTTAAGCAGGTTAAAGCTGGACCACCCTGTAGAATTAAGTTGCCGACTGTTGTAGATGGAAATAGTTTGCTGGTCTCTACTTGTCAACACGTGTCCAATTTATCATCATTATTTCTTGTATAGAAAAACGTCAATATCTTCATTATCGTTAGAGATAACACCCCCAACCCTTATTTTTGTGAAATCAGCAAAAAAATCTCTATCGGATAAAATACAGAATGCCCATTAAAAAAAATGAAGTAGCCTGATTTTTTTCACTTCTGATGCTCAATAATTGTTTTTTCTGATAATTAAAAAAAAAAACAACAACTTTGCTAATTTGAACCACTCTCTTGGATTTATATTAACATTTAACACAGCAGACTGCGAAAGGGCTGGAAATGTGATAGAAAGGATCATCAGCCACGTTGGCAGAAAAACATTTTATTCACCTCCCAGCTCCAAGCGACTTTGTTTTTCTATAAGTGTTAAAACATATACCGGAGTAGTTCAAGATTAATGAAGAGAAAAGAAACAACAAAATTTAGGAAAACAGATTTAAAGAAAAATAGGTCGGAAACTTTTCATATCACTCACGTACATATTAAACTAGAAAAACTTTCTCAACCAACATTTTTTACACTTTTATGATCTGCTAAAAGGTGATTGATTAATGATCATGATGAACTCAACGAAGAAAGCTGGTTTGGGATTTGAAAGGTTTCATTTTATTGATAGTTTTCTTTTCTAATTAAAAAATTACGGTGGATGAATCCAGAGAGGATTTATTAGATTGGCTAGCTTTTCGATTAAATCGAAACTCTCTTGTAATGTCTGTAAATATTTGAATCAAAATTCCATCCTCTGGGGTTCAGCCCATTGATTTAAATAACTAGTTATTAAAATCAATGGTTCAGCCCTGCTTGGATACCAACTGATCTATTTCATAATTATAGTTTCGAAAAATCAAGTAGGTATGTCTTGGAAATTAACCCAAAAACTATTTCTCTCATCAGTAAAAAGAGCTTCTTCTTTAAGAAATACGACAAAATGTTATTGAAGAAAGTTATTCAGAATGAAAAACTGAGTAAAAAAACAAAATTTCAAAATCCTCCGTCTACTTTGATATTTTGAAGAAATTAGAAAAGTTCGTCAGCAAATTCTTTCATTTCATACTGTACCTTAAAGTATCATTCACCGGACCATAAACCAGTCCGGTAAATGACACTTTACATCATCAGAGACTGTAAAAAACTACTCCAAAAATGACATTTTGCATCATCAAAGACTGTGAAATTACATTGGTAGCATGGTTTGTCTAGCGCCATCTCATGATTTTAATTGATAACTTGACATAAAATGTTGGTAACATATAATTTCCCTATATCTATTACCCAAGTGGTGACATGGTTTGGCTGGTGCTATCTCTTGGTAAGAATGTGAGGCGGACTGCCACTCCAAGTGTATGGTTTGACAAGAAAAGCACTCAAAACCGATTAAAAAAAATTATCACAGGATTAAACAAAACAATGTACAGGGTGATTCATTTTCAGAGTCAGGGTGCCAGTTCTCGTAAACTATTCATCGTAGAGGCTTGCGGCAAAAAAATTTATTACTAAAACGGCCTAGAGAAAAACCTGGAAAATATTTTCAAGTTTCTGAAATGGTCGCTAGGGGGCGTAACAACCAACACCAAGTAGAAAAATATGATTTTTATGGAGTTTTGTCCTACGAAAATATATCGATGAGCTTATTTTCGGATTTACTGACTATTTACCTACACTTTTTGTCCAAAATGTTTTTTTCTATCTATCATAATAAAGTGGCGGGGGAAGTTCAATTGTTTTATTAAACAAACGGAGATTTCTCCCGTTTCGCTTGACCGATTTAAACGAGCTTGGGCTCATATGAAAGAGCATGATCTGCACTTCAAAAAACTTTTTTGGTTTTGAATTTTTGACCTTCGCCGTTGCCGCTAGATGGCGTTAACTGAAATGGTAGCATGTTTTTGCGTTTTTTCCAAAAAAATCAAATGTAATGGTATATTTATTTCTATATATTTTAAAAGGGCATACATTTTCCTATAAAAAAAAAAACAAAAAAATTAATGATTTTTTTTGGTGTTTTTGATTTTTTTTCTGTTTTTTTTTTTAATTTTTCTAATAGGAAAATGTATCCCCTTTTAAAATATATAAAAATGAATATACCATTACATTTGATTTTTTTGGAAAAAACGCAAAAACATGCTACCATTTCAGTTAACGCCATCTAGCGGCGACGGCGAAGGTCAAAAATTCAAAACCAAAAAAGTTTTTTGAAGTGCAGATCATGCTCTTTCATATGAGCCCAAGCTCGTTTAAATCGGTCAAGCGAAACGGGAGAAATCTCCGTTTGTTTAATAAAACAATTGAACTTCCCCCACCACTTTATTATGATAGATAGAAAAAAACGTTTTAGACAAAAAGTGTAGGTAAATAGTCAGTAAATCCGAAGATGAGCTAATCGATATATTTTAATTGGACAAAATTCCATCAAAATCATATTTTTCTACTTGGTGTTAGTTGTTACGCCCCCTAGCGACCATTTCAGAAACTTGAAAATATTTTCCAGGTTTTTCTCTTGGCCATTTTAGTCATAAAATGTTTTGCCGCAAGCCTCTACGATGGATAGTTTACGAGAACTGGCACCCTGTCGCTGAAAATGAATCACCCTGTACGATACACAGCCGTTAAATGTCATTAAACTACTCGTCTAGAAATTCTGAAAATATAAAACATCTCGACTCGTAATTTATGAATGTCATTTACCGCCACGTAAATTATTATTAAATGGTGAATTAAGCAATTCTTGTAAAGTAATAAATTATTTGCAAATCAAGAAAACACAAATAAACGTTCAAAATATCAAGATGAAATACAGGGTGATTCAGGAGGAAATGGAAATATTTTAAGGATATGTCCAGGAAGTCAAAATAAGCAAAATAAGCTCATATGTTCAAGTCCGATTTTCATTTGTTTCAAAGATATTTTGATTAATTGTAATTTAAAAACTAAATCAAAATTATTACAAAACTAGTAAAACAAAACAAATAGCACTAATTCATAATAAATTTTCGAAAACATTACCTCCCACTTCGATACACTTATTTGCGCGTTTAAAAATTGATCTAGTAGCGAGTTTATTTATTTATTTTTTATTTATTTATTTTTTTTTATTTTTTTATTTTTTTAGCTTGTTTTGCTTATTTTGACTTCCTGGACATATCCTTAAAATATTTCCATTTCCTCCTGAATCACCCTGTATATCTTCATGCTATTCTGAAAATTTGCAATGAAAAAATGCAAAATATCAAAACAGGTTTAATCTTCCATTCTCACAGTCTTCCATTCTGAACAACTTTCTTCAATAACATTTTATCGTATCTCTTATAGAAGAAGCTTTATATTGGTGAGAAAAAGAGCTTTTAGGTTAATTTCCAAGACACACTTGATTTTTCGAAATTAAAATTATGACACAAATCATTTTCCATCCAAGCAGAGGAGTGAGCCCCACAAGATCAGCTCATTTTTTTTTGTCTTTTTCACCAATTCATGAGTCGATCCAGGGACACACTGTATAATGTATAACGATAAAAATGTGCTGAGGGTTGGTATTTGAGACCAAACTGGTTTGATGAATATTTCGCAGCTCTATAATATGAGCTTGTGAACCCCAGATGTTTCACAGTTACTCACCTAAGCATGGTAGCAGATTTAAATGATTATCGATAAATTCCATAATATTTTTTTAATTTGTATTCGCAATATGTAATGCATTATCTCTTTCCCTGACAATGTCAGATCGCAGCACATGCTCTATAGGATACATTTTCATAATCCCTCCAAACTCGTCACTACATTTCTGTTCCTAAAAAAGTGTGTTAACGTTAAGCGCCTTGATAAAAAAGTCAACGTCGCAATGTGTCACTTTTGACATTTCGTTTGACGCAAAAGCCAAGGCAAGATGTCAATATTATTGATTATTGCCATTTTCCTTTCCAGAAAAGCTGAGGTCGGCGGCTGGGGCGATTTTCTAGTGATTTTACATGAAAATAGTGACTGTCGTTGATAGAAATTTGGTGTGCTGTTAGGAGTGGGTCTAAGTTATCGACTGTGTAAGATTTTTCATATTTACCTGGTTGATTAACCTTTTGTAACTCAATAATGTAAAACCAAGTCTAAGTCCTTCAAAAAGTGTGTTGAATTTGGTATTTTCTCTCATAAAATTCGGTTAGATTATAAAAATGTAGACAAGGGGATGACTCAATTGGTTTTTATGTACAGTATTGAGTTACGTTTTTTAATCTGTAACGGTGCAGGAGTGCATTGTTTGGTCTAGAATTTATCAGTAAATATCAAGGTTGAATATTCAGTAACTACCTGCGACTCTACGACTGTGTTTCAGTCAAAACAGGTTGGCCAACATTGGTGTATTTTTCCATGCGGTAGGTAGGTAACAGGCTATCTCACTTTTCATTGGTCGGCAGTTTTTATTGTCAATTAGGTGCAAACAAAATATATTGATGGATTTTTCCATAAGAACTCATGTGTTAGAGAGAGATAAAAAATACATTTTCAGTAGAATTAAAAACATACACCTCTTTTTTAATAAGTGCGATACATCGTTGGTTTAGGAACATAAGAGGCTCTTAAAATCTGTAATAAAAAAACCAGGACCGTATTCAAAAAAACAAAGTTAATGATGGTTTCTTCGAAACGAAACGTCGTACGGAAAATCTCTCAGCGCTGTTTTGTTGAGCTTGAAAAGTGACCATGAGAAAATGTGTTTTGCTTTTCCATATCTCTCTAAATAACGGCAGAAAAAAATAAAAACGAAATCGACAAATTTCGTTTTTTAAGCATATCTCCGAAACTACTCGGAATTTTCAAACTTTCTAAACGGCATATTGTTAGGCTTGAAAATGCGCAACTTTTCTCTGATTTAACCATCTTTGTATCTCTTACAATTTCCAAGATCCTCATGATAGACATCCTTATCTTGGACACTGTATACTAATAGATCAAAAGTTTTATTTTAAACATTTACAAAATGGCTTTCTTAGCAATTTTTACCAATTTTTGACCTGAATAACCAACCAATAAGGCATTTACTTGGGCGTTTCCTCTGCATTTATGTCTTTTGCATTTTCAGGGCTTTTTCCTCCATTGTGAAAAGTTTTCAATTTTTTTGCCAAACTATTTGGGCTCTTCTATATACACTTTTTCACTTAATTACTGAAGAAAATTGATGATATAAATTCACTCTTTTGAAGAAATATGACCATCAAAATTCTGGGAAGGGAAGTGAATTTATAATGATTAAACTCAGGTAAGAAAGGTGAATAGAAAATGGTCGTAGGATACAGCGGTTACAGGATTACAGCGATGGCCGTTTTACAGCCTAGGCAGAGAGGTCTGGTTTGTGCCTCCCACTTTATGACGTAATTTGCAATTTTTTTTTTTTTATTAGAATACCCATTGACCCGTGACCCATTTGAAAGCGGGCCACCCTCATAACTTTTTAATTTATTGATCGATTTGACGATTTTTTTTTAATTAATGTAGAGAGGGGAAAGGTGTATTTTGAGGCCATACGTCACCCAGCTTTTTCCAAAAACCAAGGCCAACTAGAGCATATTTTTAGAGGCTGAAAAAATCCAGAAACATACAGTGTGACCCATTTGTTTTGGGAACACCCTGATAAAAAGTTTATTTCTTGACCGATTTGGTTCGTTTTTTTTTTGGATTGTAGAGCTTGAAAAATTGTATATTCTTGGCAAAAAGTGACCTTCGCTATTTTGACTTCAAGGCCTACTATGTTAGTTTTTAAGAGCAAAATTTCAGGAAACCATATTAGCGATTTTTTTAGAAAAAATCTGTGTGCGCCACTGGATCCAGCATCCTTTAAAACGGGTCTATACAAATTTTCAACCGAAAATATCAAGTTGAAAAAAATTAAAAATTCGCACTTTAACAATCTTTGATTCTATCAAAAGAAATGATAAATGCATTGAAGTTGATGGTGGTTTCGTAGAAGTTACAAATTTTTAGTTTTATGTCATTTTTATTTGTTTTGATAGAATCAAAGATTGTTAAAGTGCGAATTTTAAATTTTTTTCAACTTGATATTTTCGGTTGAAAATTTGTATAGACCCGTTTTAAAGGATGCTGAATCCAGTGGCGCACACAGATTTTTTCTAAAAAAATCGTTTATATGGTTTTTTGAAATTTTGCTCTTAAAAACTAACATAGTAGGCCTTGAAGTCAAAATGGCGAAGGTCACTTTTTGCCAAGAATATACAATTTTTCGAGCTCTACAATCCAAAAAAAAAACGAACCAAATCGGTTAAGAAATAAACTTTTTATCAGGGTGTTCCCAAAACAAATGGGTCACACTGTATTAGCGATTTTTTTAGAAAAAATCTGGCTACGCCATTGAATTTTTCATCCCCTGGAATGGGTCTGTACCAAATTTCATGAAAAAATGTCCAATTCAAAAATATTATTTCTGTGTGTAATTTTTTTTTTATTTTTTTTTGTCAGTCTCGTTTGTTTGTTTTCATTGTATTTTGACATGAGAATATAAAAAGTTTATATTTATTTATTTTTTTCTAATAGATTTGCTATAGCAAGAGTAAAATACTTCTTGGTGCATAAAAAAATTAATCGTCAATTTTTAATATTTCACTTCAGGGTATGACGAATCCACTGGCGTTGACAGATTTTTTCTAAAAAAATCTCTTGTATGTTTTCTGGATTTTTCAGCATCTAAATAAGCTCTAGTAGGCCCCTCAATAAACCTTTTCACTTTTCGCACATTTCGAAAAAAAATCGTCAAAATCGCTCCATAAATAAAAATGTAATGAGGGTGGCCCGCTTTCAAATGGGCCACTCTTTATACAGGGTGTTTCATAATATATGCGCAGGACTTCAGGATGTGATAACTTGTCCAAAAATAATAATATGAAAAAAGTTTATATCAACAGACCCTCTAAAATGCACCAGTTACGAAATACAGGGTGTTGAAATTGATTGAAGCTAACGGCGGACATTTCCAACAATTTAACTGTTTTTGATTTGTCATTATTGTTTTTTTGTATTTTGCAATTATGAAGTTAACATTTGGTTTTGTTACTTCACTGACGTTTTAATAAATTTTGTTCAATAAGTAAGAAAAAAAGATTTATTTCAAAAAATGTACCATGTTTTTCAACATAAAAGTAGATTTTTCTCGAAAACGCTTGACTTTAGGCTACCTTTTATGTGTAGAAAATATTGGCGGTTCAAATGGGCTCAAAACAATACTTTTTTTTCAATTTCAACACCCTGTATCACGAAAATGGTGCATTTTAGAAGGGAGTTAATAGAAACCTTTTTTTCATATTTCAAGACGAGCTATGATTTTCTGAAGTCCTCCGCATATTATTATGAAACACCCTATATATAAATAATTTTTTATTGTTCAATAGAGTTCAATAATTTCTTGAAATTGTGCTTGCTACAATGCTCAAATATGAAGAAATTTTCTAATTTGATTGAGTTAAAGTTAAAAGTTGATTAACTCATCATCAATTTGAATTGTGTACTTTCATATCTATGTGATCACCCGATCACTCTCCTCTAGCTAGATCGAACTCTTTTTCAACCAAAATTATTGAAATGTTACTCTTTGATCTCCCCATTTTTTCAGACACTCAATCAAAATATCAGTTTATGTCAAAAATGAATAGATACGACTTGACCTGCGATATGATCGGCAATGGTCAGTTTGACTTAGATGAGTATGGCAATCTCTTTCCATCATCACCAGGCTCATGTTTATACATTGACATGGCTGAGGTAATTGACGATGAAGCTAATGCTCAATTGGCTGCAGCAGGTAAATATAATTGCATCACAATATTAAATCTTCAACAAAAATATCGGTTATGGATTTTACTAATAGAGTCCTACAAGTTTAAGAATCGGACTCGTTCGATTTTATGGATGTCTCATTCTTAAACTTGTGGAACTCTACATCTTCATCAATTAGTAATCTTGAATACAAATTGACTCCTGTAGGGCCTGTAGGTGTAGCTGCAGCCTGCGCAATATCTTCATCAAGAAAAAGTCGCCTGGCGGGGCTGTATTCTTTTGAGTCCAACCCCACAATTAGGAGGCGGGTACAAAAGCGACTTACAAAGAAACTCAGGGTGAGTATTCCATATTTTATTGTAGGGGCCATTGAAACATTCACCATTATTCGTACCCACCTAGTAGTAGTACGAGCACTAAAGCTGGGTCTACACATATCATTTCACCTTACGTCTTGCATGTCACCCTGCTTAAGTCTTTACAAAAAATGTGTTCTGAAGTTTGCATGTTTTTTGCTATTTTAGAAAATGATTGATGAATACACAGTACGAGTCGGACAACAAGCTATTGTTTTAATTACAACTCCTGGACAGCCAAGTGCCCATTATAATGTCTTTGGGGCTCAGCCTCTTCAAGATGTCATTAAAGGACTGGAGGGGACTGTAATGGAAGAGTTCGAGATTGCATTGGCACATGAGGTAAATGTGAGGTGTCAAAATATTTAATAAAATTTTGTTTTTTAAATTAATCATAGTTTGAGTTATTTTGAGAAACTCAATAAAAAAACATGTGTTTTGACTTCTTTAATATTTTATACTCAGTTCAATGTTGAAGTCATCAATTGGGATACATCAGTATGAAAATAGCTTATTTCAAAAGTGTTGATTTCACAATATTCAATTTTCAAATAATTGATATTTGAGTTGGAGTATTAATTTCAGGAATTTTCATATACAAACAACAAAAAACATCAACAAAAACGTTGGAAATGCTCAAGGACTCACGTACCAGTTGGCGATCTAAACGTCAAGGGTGTTTTATACTTTTTCTGTTACTCTCGTAAGTCTCGTATCAAACACAATAATGTTTGCGCGGCTTAGCAATCGGCCGGCTTTCATTTGGTGATGCCAGTAATTTTTTGTATGTGTGCAGTAAAAAAATCGTTGATTATTAACTTTGAAAACATCGTCGTTTTTTAGGATTTTCAAGTTAAAACTCGAGTCCAAAAGTAAAATTGTTCAAGTTTGGGTTGTTTGATTTTATCTGTAATTGTTTTTTAGCTTGAAAGGTATTACCGATTTTGTACTGTCAAATCATCGTTGTTTTCAAAATAAATTAGAATGTTTTTCAGACTAACAATTGTTGCTTTTCATATTTTAAATTATTTAGAAAAAGTATTTTTCATCTTTTGATAAATTAAAATACTGTTGATTTTTGACTTGTTAAGAAGGTTTTTGGAGCCATAGATGAAATTGCTTTCAAAGTTCTCTCGTTTTGGATCATTTAAAAAAAAAATCTGTATGCTAGTTTGTGTTGTACTTTCTATAATCACAGTTTTTAAAAAAGAGTAGCTGCTCCTCAATTAATGCTATTTTTGAATTTCGCAGTCCCGTTTTCTCATTTCCAATCTTATTTTTGATAAATTAGAGCAGTAGTTAAGTCTCAATGACTGTTCCGTCGTATATCAAGTTTTTCATAATATGCTTCCACAAAAAAAAGTCTATTGGATTTACATCTGACGATCGAGGGGACCATAGGTGTGGTCACAGTTGGTTCACTCCCTGTCGGCATCTTTGAAAATCGTGTCTCTAAAGCGACAAACTCTTAGGCTTTCCAACGAGGTAAATTACCTAGGGATCATTCTAGAGTCAAAGCTCTCCTGAGAGAGAAGAGAGGTCTCGATGCATTATACAGGGTGCCACAGATTCGAGTGCATGCATGGAAATCTCAGTCATTATAAGAGATACAGAGTCGGTTAAATGGTTGCAAAGTTGCGCATTTTTATGCTTAAGAAAATGGCATAAAAAATTCCAACTACTTCCGAAGATATTCGGAAAAAACCAAAACTTGGCAAAAACGTTTTTATCATTTCCTGCGTTTGTTTGAAAAGACATTTTAAAATAAATTACACTTTGTCATTGCCACTTTTTCTCCTCTTCAACATGGTGGTATAAAATTGAATATTTGACGTTTCGTCTTCGAGCTGCCATCATCAACTTTATTTTTTTTAAATACGGACCTGGATTTTTTATTTCATTTCTAGTTATCTTTTGACGTCCTTAATGGGTTGCCTTAGAAACCTCAATATTTCCCATTATTATTCACCTATTGTTGTTATTTTCAATATTTTGTTAAAATAACAATATTTTTGAATACTTTTGCAAAAACTGATTTTTTTTATATGAATTTTTTTTAATTGTCATGTCATTTGTGGATTTAATTTAATTTCATTAAATGTATCGTTATTGGATCTTATTTCGATTTTGGTTCAATCAATAAGTTTTGTTTAGTTGTGCAGGTTATCTCATGACAATAACCAAATATGAACCAAACTATATGTGTTAGGGAGACAAGGGTGGCCCAACTGATTTTCTTTGGTATTATTTTCAAGATGAGTATTTTTCTCGATGGTTGCGATACCTCAATGCATCAAGGACGTCAAAAGATAACTAATCATAAAATAAAAAATCCAGGTTCGTATTTAGAAAAATACAGTTGATGATGGCTGCTCGAAGACGAAACGTCAGATATTCAATTCTGGACCGCAGAGCCAGATGGTATTAAGTCCACGTTTGATCCATTTTGACATTTTATTCTAACCTTACTTATTTTTTCCTCCCTTTTCGATTCTGATTAGTATTAAGTCCATTTTTCTGCAAAATGGGGAGTTGACATGCTATAAATAGTTTCAAGTCCAAAAAACTATCGAGCCACATGATATTATAGTCCCTTAATACTGTCTGGCTTCGACAGTCTTGTTTCCTTTCAAGTATTCTTTCAAGTATTAAGTCCAAAAAAATTGCAGTTCAATTGAATGAATTGATGAATAATTTTAATTATAATGATAATAATAACGAATTGATGAATATTTTTTTTCTATTGTATTCCCAAAATGAAGAATGGTTTTTTTTATGTCTTTTCAAAAAAAATTTTTTTTGCGTTGAATTGTTTCATTTGTATCGCTTTTTCCTAGTGAAAAAAAATATCATGTCCAGTATAAAAATTGTCCTTTTCTGGAACCACATAATTTTAAGTCACTGAATTTAATATCATGTCCCATAATATTAAGTCCAAGCTTAGAGACAAAAGATATCAAGTCCCTCAATTTGTGGATAAATTACTCAAATCCGTCAAAACGCATAATTTAAGGCTTTCATTTAGTCGAGATAATGATGATTCAACCCTGAAAACACAAAAAACCAGAATAAAGATACTGTTTTTCTCAAACTATTCTGTCAAAACCCTACATCTGCTCTCCTGTGAATTTTAAAACGAATGACTTAATACTCTCTGGCTCTGAGGTCCAGAATTTGATAGCACCATCCTGTAGAGGAGAAAAAGTGGCAATAACAAAGTGTAATTTATTTTAAAATGTCTTTTCAAACAAACGCAGGAAATGACGAAAACGTTTTTGCGAAATTTCGGTTTTTTTCGAATATCTTCGTAAAAAGTCGGAATTTTTCAAATTTCAAAATGGCATTTTGTTGAGCATAAAAATGCGCAACTTTGCAACCATGCAACCGACCCTGTATCTCTTATAATAACTGAGATCCCCATGCATGCACTCGAATCTGTGGCACCCTGTATATGAAAACCTTGATTTCACAAAATTCATTTTGAACCATCAAACTTGTGTTTAAAACATTTTTTTCCTGAAACATCAAATTAAAAAGTTAATGGGGGGGTACATTTATCTGTGAACACTCTGTACAGTGACAGTTCAACATTTTAGGTTGAAGTCGTCAAAGTTGTCAAAGTCACGCTTACGCCAAATTCTATGTGGATGGTAGCATATGATTCCCGTTTGCCAACCGGAAATTTGACAGTTCCACTTCGAAGTTAAATTGAATGTTACTCAGGCATAACTTCAACCTTGAATTCTCAAATAGGTCTCGATAATTTGAATGTGTCATTGTACTTGGAAACGATCTATTAAAAAAAAAGTTTGTCAACCTTTATTTGGAAAACCAAGCTCTTTAAGGTTGTCTGTCCCAATATCAAGTTTCATAAAAATGCGAGGACACCCTGTACATCATCAGTGTTTTATGCTTGTTTTGACATTTCTCTTCCAGTCACCAACACCAATGCCTAAAGACCCAACACTGTTCGAGTTACCACCCTTCATAATTGATGGTATTCCCACTCCTGTGGAGGCGATGACTCAAATACAACTAAGAAAATTCATCCCTCTAATGATAAAATATTCGACTGGAAGAGGTAAACCAAATTGGGACAAGGAAGCATCCAGGCCAGTATGGTGGCCAAAGCACTTGCCATGGGCAAATATCAGGATGGATCGTAGAAGTAAAGAGGAAAAAGAAAAGGTTAGTGGTGTAGAGAGTGGAGACAAAGTTTTTCCCAATTTAAGCGGCATAGGTTTCAACTCGGCTGTCCGCTGTCGCCATCTTTTGTTTTGAAATATATATTTCTTCAGGTTCCATGGACGAATGCTCTTAGGAAAATTGTAATCAGTTGTTACAAATATCACAAAAGAGAGGACCTGTTTCCAGTTTTTCCTGGAAACAATACAAATGCTGACCCATTGTTTGTTGACAATGTAAGTCTCTTGTTGAGTTTGATATTGATAGTTACTTTAAAACTACTCTATTTGGTCCAGTTGGAACATGAACACGAAACAGTAATTTCCTCAACGATAAATGAAAATTCAGAAATATTACAATTATTGGAAATTGAAAATTCTTTGAATGCCAACACCATCACACTTATCGCTGACGATGGGTCTGGTAAGTCAGTCATTGAATTTTATTATTTAAAAAAATCTCATTGAATTCTTATCTAACTTGAACATTTTGTTAAAAATTCCTAATACTGATGGTCAAATCCTATTGACTGCTGAGGACGGACAGGGTAGGTATCAACCTCATTTTTTTTATCGCCTATTTACCAACATAGCACACACTCACCCACCCTCATAGACAGAAAAAAGAAAATTCGTTTCGTTTCATATTTCTATTTTGAAATGTTTATAAGTACAGGGGTTTCCGAGAGCGGGTCGATTTTAAAATGAGATAAAACAAGCTGTATGTGAGGTATTACGGAAATTCCATTTTTATCTTCACTAAGGCTTATGTAAGCCATTTTGTATAAAAGATGACATCGTTCAAATGTCCGTCGCGTGTTCACGGTGGCCCGGATCAGAGTGGTTCAATTTTCAATAACTCTGCCGCATAGAGGGATAAATTTACGCGACTGACCATGTTATGTTGACTTTCAAGGTCGATTCCGGTTTATCAGATGGGATGGACCAAACCAAATTTTCAGAACGATCTTATAGGACCCGTTTTCCTTAAACGTCCAAGGTACCATCCACCTTGGGACACCCATAACGTCAACTTTTTAGTTTAAAATCAGATTGGTTAGTCAATTATTGGCTTTTCTATGTAATTTCACAGTAAATGGCATCGTCACATTACCTGTGTCCGTGTCCACGACAATGTATCATTAGCGGTTATGCAAGGTTGATGATGTTACTGTATTTAGTTATATTCTCCATAACTCGGGCGCCACCCTTTGGATCATTGTGGTAATATGCACCCAGCGCCTATGGGGTAGCTGGGTAGCTTCTAGACATTGGACGAAGTTCCTAATATTAGGTAGATTATTGCGCACTGTAATAACGACCCTTCAATAAACGCTGGGATCGGGAATAGCTATTTACCTAACAAGTACGGAAAATTAGTTTTTCCGCACGAGTCTGCCGTTCACCGACCAACGCGTAGCGGAGTTCGGTGAAGCAGCCGAGGGCGGAAAAACATTTTCCGCAAGTGTTAGGTACAATAGTTTTTCTACAGACGTACGGAAATAAGGATATAATTCGTAATTTAAAAGTTTCTGATGCAACTAATGACAAATAAATAATAATGAATGTCGAAATGTGTTACTAAGCGACCATAGTTACCTGGAAACCTGGTTGCTGTTTGCTTATGATATTGTTAATTTCTCCGCACTGGTGCGGGAAATCTGATTTTCCAAACGGATATCGGTGCGGAAAATTGAATTTTCCGCACGGCTGTAGGAAAAATCAGTAAAATTATCCTGGAACCAGAATATAAACAAAAATCAAGTCCAGATGATGATTAACGGTTAAATGAAGTCCTACCTCGTGATATTCGGTTGAAAATTTGACACTTTCCAGGATTACTCCAGCAAGCTAATAAGTGATTCTTTGTAATCTGTAAGTTTGATTCTCTCTCCAAGTTTCTGGCTCGATGCCTACTTATTCATTTGTCAAATCTAGTCATATTTTTTTTTTATGGTTTATTCTTGCTTTAATTAAATTATTTTTCTGTTGATGGTGATTTTTATATTTTTGTCGAACGTAAACATGCTTTTTTATCCATATTAACACTTTCTAAATTCAATTCCTGGCATTAGCAAGGGATTAACAATTTTCTGAGCGTTTTGCTGGCTTTGAGAAAATTTAATTCTCCTTTGTATTTTTTTTTTTTTCGGTTTTTGCTGTCTTTTTACAAGGTTGGCCGATTTTTAATCACTTTTCTGAGAAAAATTATTTTTTTCCCTATTTTATTTCTTCTTGTTTTCTCGTGCTCTATGACACTAATTTTCAATTGATAGTTGCAAAATTTTCCTAAAAGCGAGAACATGAAGAAAAAGTCAAAAACAAATATTTTCAGCTGAATTGAGAATACTAGCATCGTCTAAAAAATAACACTCTTATTACTTCTAGTGAATCTAGCCAACGCTTTATTAGTTGTCTAAAACAAATTTTGTTTTTTACTGGAATTTTCTCAAAATGTTTCCTCTATCCTGTATACAGGGTGTCCCAGCAAGGGTGGCCACCGGCCATATCTCAGAAACTACTGGACCTAAAAGTTCAGGAAAAAAAAATTATCACTAAAGTGGCCACGAGAAAATGCTGGAAAATATTTTTAACTTCGAAATTTTTCCGCTAGGGGGCGCAATCAAAGCTTAAATATTAAAATTCGAAATTTCTCCGGAAATTCTCAGATTGAGGTATATCTTTATCAACATGGTTAGAAAACCTGGACAATTTCACGTCTTTTTGGTACAGGGCTCATTGGCGTACCGATCTTCGTGTGAGTAGGGGAAGGTAGTGAAAGTGTAATTGTTCAAGTGGCTGTAACTTATAAACGACTTGTCCGATTTTGTTGCGTATAGGCTTGTTTGGAAGATAAATGTGAGTACTTTCGTATATCGTATCCAGTGATGCGTGATTGTCTCCAGAAAAGTTGCTAGAAGGCGTAATTTGAATTAAAAACTGTTATTTTCGTTTCACCGCAAAAATTTGAATGGTACGGTATAATTCTGATAACAGAATCGAAATGAAGATTAAGTTTACAAGAAAAAACCTTTAAAAAAAAAAAAAAAAAAAAAAAAAAAAAAAAAAAAAAAAAAAAAACCTTAAAAACCTTAAAAACCTTAAAACATTAAATTTTACATAATTAGGACTAGTCATTATCATCAGAATTATATCATACCATTTAAATTTTTGCGGTAAAATGAAAAACACTGTTTTTAATTCAAGTTACCCCTTCTAGCAATTTTGCTGGAGACAATCACGCATCACTGGATACGATATACGAAAGTACTCACATTTATCTTCCAAACAAGCCTATACGCAACAAAATCGGACAAGTCGTTTATGAGTTACAGCCACTTGAACAATTACACTTTCACTACCTTCCCCTACTCACACGAAGATCGGTACGCCAATGAGCCCTGTACCAAAAAGACGTGAAATTGTCTAGGTTTTCTAACCATGTTGATAAAGATATACCTCAATCTGAGAATTTCCGGAGAAATTTCGAATTTTAATATTTAAGCTTTGATTGCGCGCCCTAGCGGCAAAATTTCGAAGTTGAAAATATTTTCCAGCATTTTCTCGTGGCCACTTTAGTGATCATATTTTTTTTCCTGAACTTTTAGGTCCAGTAGTTTCCGAGATATGGCCGGTGGCCACCCTTGCTGGGACACCCTGTACAGTGTGTTTAATAATTGAGTGAGCGGATACTTGAGAGTATTCATATGGACATAGGTGCAGAAGATCCTGATTTAAATAAAAAATAAACAAATTCAAAAACATCAAAGGGTATGCTATAGAGGGATTTAAAAATATCAAAAGACACAGCAGGGAAAGGGGTCAATGCGGAAAAATCAAGCAATCATTTAAAATTTTCCCATATGTGTACCACATGCGGACCAATTAATAAGCCGGACATCCTGGACGCATGTAATTAACTCGAAAATTTCATCTGACACTCATCAACTGTAGCCCTAGTAAAACGGATCATTTTGAACGGGACAGTGTAATCGGGTAAAATCAAGTTGATATCAATTTTCTGGGTTAGTATGTTTACTTTTTTTTTTTAAACTCGTTCAACCACTATCCATGATCCATGTGACTAATTTTTTTGATGCTTTAATGTTAACTTATCAATTAAAAAACTGTGTTTTAGGTGGGATCCAAGGACGACGTGGAAGCTTCAACAAGCAAAATTAGTTCATCACAAGTATTACACGTTTTGTCATTACAGCAAGACGTTACTGTATAAAAATAATTTAGGGGTTCATACGTGTTACGTAAAAATTGCCAAAAAATAATTATTATTATTACATCTGAATGATAGTTAAAACCCTAATGGAGAGGGATTTGAAAAATCCTGCTGATACGTCAAATTTTTACCAACCCTTTATTATGGTATAGTAGGAAAAACGTTTTGTCGTTGTTCAACCGTATGACCCAGATCTTCTCTATTTTTTTTTGTATTTTTTTAAACATAGTATAATGACTGAATACTATAAGGTTGTTAATTTATAATTCATTTTTGTTATGTTGTGAATGGTAATGATAGTTACCCTAACTATACAGGGTGTCCGGTAAGTCTATGGCATAATTTTGGGAGCTCATAGGGGCAACTTTTTTCTTCAAAGCGCCTCCTGACGGAGATACATCGATTTACTTTTAAGCTCTAACTTTTGAACCGGCTTGTATAATTTAATGAACTTTTAGTATGTTGGGTAGGCCATAAGGACGCATAAATCCATAGTAAAGTCAGAATTTAAAATTGTGGGGGGAACCAGGAACGGACTGGCGCCCAATTTTTGACAGGTGTCATTTGACAGAGCTGAAAACTACTTTCTCAATTACTCAGACCTTTTTTAATCAAAAAAGGTGCTCTTCTTTTGCTCCAATAAAACCAACCGTTTTCGAGAAAAATAGGTTTTTGTTTTATAGGTTATTGCAATAATATACACTAAAATACTACTTGCGAGACACCAGTTGTTGGTTAGTTAAACTAGTTAAAAATTGAAAAAAAATAAAATTTAAAAAGAAATCAAGTGATTTTTTTTTTGTTTTTTTTTCATTTGACAAATTCCAGTACAGTCAATCACTCTGCGAGTGTCAAAAAGATTTTAGTATTTTAGTGTATTATTGTAATAACCTGTAAAACAAAAACCTATTTTTCTCGAAAACGATTGGTTTTATTGGAGCCAAAGAAAAGCACCTTTTCCAGAGTATTTGAAAAAGTAGTTCTCAGCTCTGTCAAATGACACCTGTCAAAAATTGGGCGCCAGTCCGTTCCTGGTTCCCCCTACAATGTTAAATTCTGACTTTACCATGGTTTTATGAGTCTTTATGGCCTACATAACATACCAAAATTTCATCAAATTATACAAGCCGGTTCAAAAGTTAGAGCTAAAAAATTAAATCGATGGGTACCCCTTCAGGGCCGTCAATAGGCGCTTTAGAGAAAAAAGTTTCATGACAAGCTGTGGTTATTTTGACCTCCTCTATACTCTCCCGAAACTATTCCATATACTTACCGGACACCCTGTGGATAATTAAGGTTGTATTTTTCAGTAAGAGTCAATTTCACATTTTCGTCTTTTTGCATTATAGAATTATAGAATGATTAAAGCATTAAAACCAAGTTAAAATATACAGTTTTTGTTTGTTACTTTCAATGTGAATTTGAATAAATCATTGATATCAAATACACACTCTCGATTCCCGTATCACGATAAAGATAATTACCAATTTTCCACGAAATCTCCTCAATCAGACCCTCATCCATCTTCCATCATTCGACGATGAAAATAAATGGGCCCAAATCAGATAAGAACCAAAAATAACCTCAAGAAGACAACATGTCAGCTCATATAACGGCCGTCAACAAGACAAATGGCAGTCAAATGCAATAAAGTAATTCCCATCCAGCCCCCCAGGGAAATCTTGTCGCCACCGCCCCTAGGGGACCAAAAAGGACGCACTTGGTGACAAATGGCGGGTTAAGGCATAGAAAACCGGCCATATTCTAGTTTTAAATGCGAGTGTAATTAAAACAAATGGCTACAAAGCCGACGGTTGCTAGAAAAAGTCGTTGGCTACAGCACCGTTCCAGGATGAAATATCTCTGCCTGTTTTACCGAAATGGCAGGATAGTTTGCAATGAAAATTTTTGGTCGGATTTCATTTTTACTGCGTTTAAAAAAAATGAAGCCTAATTAGAAATGAAACATTCCCGGTGTAGTAACGTAAATTACTATTTTATCCTTTTTTTTATTGTTTCCTTTTCCAGACTCAAACTCGAAGCTGAATGGCAATTACCAATGTTTCCATCTGATTGAATGAAAATTTTCCTAAAAGAAGATTAATGATCGAGTACATTCTCATTGCCCCATGTTTACTTCTGCTTCAGAAAAAGCAAAAATCGTCTGTATAACCAATTTCTCAGTTCAGTGAGAATAGACTAGACTTGAAGCGTAACAATAAGGATAAATTAAACATCCAATTCAGAAGCCAACTAGACTAATCTCTTATTTAAAAGTAAACCATCTCAAAAAACCCAGCTTCAATCCTAATATTGTACTTCCGATTGAGACTAGCCGGATACAGATTTAATCTATCAAATGTAAACCTTGATTTTAATTGAGTTGAGTAAAATACATTTCCTCTTGATGATGAACTGGGAAAATCCTGCCAACCTTAATGAACCCGAGCAAACGCCGGGAACATTTTCAGAATTTTCTTCGAACAATTGGAGTAAGAAAATTCATTTACGCTAAACTTATTACGGGTTTGTGATAAAGAGAAATTATCTAATTGTTGGAAGACTGGGATTGAATTAGTTTTACGTGATTTGAATTCCAACATAACTCAAAGGAATATGATACACATTTCTTATCGATCAACAACAGGAATCTACGTTCATTGTCGTTCATCAAAGGATGTGAGCTGTGATCCTATCAATAGTTTGGGAATGGAAGGACAGGTGGGGTTTTTCAATTAACATGGCCACTAATACCGTGCGAAATTTGGCCTTTGTCTGTAAATCGATGTTTCTAGTCGGTTGATTGAATTTTAAAATTTCAAAGTTTCGTGATTTGGAGAATTGATGTGGAAATTTCCCTTGGACTGCAGATTAAAGCATCGTTCAGCGTTCATTTACTAAATGGAACAGAGGGAGCTAAGAAGAGTCAGCGGGGTTGAGATAGTACCTTTCACCCAGCAGTACCTAAATCAAGAGGACTCAGGGTGTTCGTGGATGCCAATTGTAAACTGGAGGTGCTAGGGGGAGAGGGAAGTCAACGAATTGCAGAAGGATATGTGCTGCCAAGGACACGAAGTCATGGAGATAGGAGGAGGCGAACTCTGGACAAAGAAGGCAAGACAGGAAAAGGAAATGTACCTCAAAAAACAGAAAGATAATGGAAGTGGAGGAGAGACGGAGAATGTGAGATGAGTCTAGCAAGGGTAACCAGTTGCGTGTTCTTTGTGAGAGAATGAGAAGGGATAAGCTGGGGCTGAACTTCCAAGGAGTTCAGCTGGTGACTTGGTACGGTAGCCTCAACAGGGCAGAGGCCAAAGAGAGCTCCTTCAGGGCTCAGATCTGGGGAAAGAAAAGACAACAAGATGACTGGGCAGCACTAGCTCTGGGGGATGGAGGACGACCACCCGAGTAGCCTCCAGCACGAATACATCCTACTTCCTTTCACTTTTTTTACACTTTTTCTTTGGTTTTAATTCCCTACCAGACAAGACAGAACCTAGTCGGGGATGAACTACTTGTGGAATAAAATAGAAAAATATTGCACGATCACGGCTATGACGTCGATTTAGCAGGAAAACAGAGCAGAATGTTATCAGAAATGACGCAGACAATCCTAAACTACAGGTCAGCTCCACGGAAAAAAGGGAATATAATGCCGTATTCTTTGGCAGTAAAAGTCAAATACCTGGGCATTATCCTGGATGAAAGACTGCGACCAAGAAAATGACAGGAAAGGATATGAAAGAAGATAAATCCTTATTCTGCGAGACAGCCGAGCGGCAACCAAAACCCTTTCCTGTGATAAAACTTAATCCAATAGGTCTGGGATTGACAGCAAAACTTTGACACTCTGAGAGTATCCAAGGACAGAGGGATAAAATAAATGGAAATGAGCGAGAGGACCACTTATGGGTCTAGATTCTGTCATTGGAATCTGAACTGTTGGTCCAAAAAAAAAACAGATAGACAATTTCCAGGACAGAGACACAGTAAATCAATGATGGCACTGGACGTCCACTGAAAAGTAGATACCAGTTCACGAAAGAAACTGGACACTGCCCTCTTAGAAAACATATGCATACCATGAGCCTCCATGGGATAATGGAAAATCTACACTCATCTCTGATTAATTGGACAGAGAAACAGTATAGAAAGAGAAGCATAACCTTATTCAGGCTCAGATCTTTGACTTTAATACAGGCACTGTGCTTTAAGAAAATACGCATCATTAAAAAACCATGTTCTCAGGCCTCAACTTAATCCACGTGTGTAATCAATTGAAATCGTGTACCCAATCAAATTCGTATCAAACCACTCGAAGAAAACATATTTTGATATGATTCACTTCGTGCCTTTTTGTGTCTTCTCCATGACACTCCAGCAAAACTAATGTCAAGATGATTATTTCTCCCTCATTGATCCCCCCAACCGAAAACTGTAACGTGAAAATTCAGCCGAGCGTGACACCTCTCTCTTTTACGATAAATAATCCAGAAAACCCACTCTTCATATAAGATGAGACATATATTACGCAAATATAGGCATTATGCAAATAAGTTCCACATGTCTAGTTTCCCTTATATCATCGTGACAGTGAAACACTCTCGAAAAAGGGAAAGTAAGGACCGCATCTACATAAAATTTTATTGTTGTCTACCTCTGATTTTCATAATATTCATAAATCCATGCTTTTCTCTTGTAAGATGATAAAAATCCGAGAGAAGGCTACACTTTACGACTGCCATACACAATAAGGCAAATTTACGACGGATGTGAGTTTCGCTAATAGCGAACCCTGATTTGAATATTGTGCTTGGGAACGTGAATAGCGGCTTGGAGGTTTGCGGATTTCATTTAGAATGTATAAACCGATGGATGTTAAACCATTATTGTGTTGTTTTTGAATTATTCTCTACTAGATTGGGAACTAATTTCTTTAAAGAATATCTTCAAAGAATATTTCATCCCCCCTAACCGAAAACCTTATATAAACCCTGCGAATATCCGTCCATTTACTTAACAAATTCCTTGGCAGTCATCCACTTGAAATTCCAAATCAACCGTCTCAAAAAGGTCATCAATATTTAATCCATAAACTCTACCCTTATAAAATGTACATCAGGATTCCGTTTCATATATTCAATATGTACTCCGTCGAGCGACTCTGGACCAACATTCACATTTCACGTGAAATATCGTCGGAGAAAATCCAGGTTTTAAAAAAGTAAATACGGTATTACAACAAACAAAAACAATTTGGGAAATTTACTACCAAGTTCGAGTCCGCATTATGGATATGTCCGTGATTTATTTGAGGTCGCGTTTTATACGTTCAATCTGAGGAAGTAGATGTGTTTGTGCTGGTTATATGTGAAGTTTAATTGATATTGCATGATGTTTGACTGTGTGCTTTGACTATAAATTTGATGATCAATTAACGTTATTGAATAGTTGATGCATGGACAGATTTCATTCGTGGTATATTTTAGCGATACGTACTTTTTTTATAGAGATAACTACAGTTTTTTCGGTTACGTGAAGTATGATAGGAGCCAAAAAAGCTATCTTGAGAACTCTCACGATGCTGAACCAAGATCTGTCAACGTCACCAAATCATTTTTTTATCAGTTGGTCAAATCCCAAATAATTTGATCATTTTTTCAAAGATAACGAGATTATGCAAACCTAATCTTACTTAATCCTAACCTAACCCAAATAGAAAATATTCATATAGCGAATTTGAAGGAAGTTCTTACTTAGAAAGATAACGACACAACCTCACCAAATCTTTTTTTTTTTATTTCTCTACTAAATCCCTCATAGAACCTTTATACCAAATCTGAACAAACTCCTTTAAAAGATAACGACATCATCAAAATATAACCTGACTTGATCCAAAGCGAACCCAAATAGAACGAATATAATTGGAACGAGATTCATTAAGAAATAACGAATTTTTTTAGACATAACCTCACTAAATTAAAAAAAAATCAACTACAGTAAACACCAAACAATTCGATTTACGTCATCAATGCCGCGCCTTGTTATGTGGTTTGCTGGTTTCGACATTTGATCACCAGCAAATCACATAACAACGTGCTTGGTGGAATTGATGACGTAAATCGAAAAAACAATATATCCCCTCCTCTATGGAGCCTACATCATATAATTTGAACAAGATCCATTGAAAAATAACGAAACTAGGAAACATAACCTCATCATATAATTCTTTTTTACTTTCCAAAATGCATCTTAAATAGAACTTATACCTGATTTAAACAAAATCACTTGAAAATATATAACTATGCAAACATAACCCCACTATATCGATTTTTTCAAAATTTGTTCACCCTAAAAATTACCGAAACGTTTGTTAAAACTTTCTGTATAAGAATAAGAAATCGCTGTTTTTTTTTCGATAAATATAAAATATAAAAAATATGCTTTTTCCCAATTCTCGGCCACTTGATTGTTTTCTTGGCCATCAATATGCCGGTTCTCGGCCAGGTGGCCGAAAATAACCATTTTTCAGCCGTGCTTTGAAAAAACTGAAAAGTAAAATGTAAAATAGTTAAAATTTGCCAAAAATTAACAATTTTATTGTATGGAAGTGGTAAAAAATATTGAAGTGAAAAGAACATTCCTAAAAATAAACAAAAAAGGTATTCTAAAAGTACGTACGTCACTATAGTGCTTGAACAAAAGTTTTTTCAAAATACCTACAATTTCCTATTTACATAATTATGTCCAAATGTTGAAAATAGGTAAATTGAAGTACAAAAATATGATAAGATTCCTAGGTACCTAGGCGGGCATGTATACATATTTTAAACATGATATACATAAAAAAAACTCTTAAATCAAAAACAAAAAAAAGTCTGTTTATCTATTTTTTATCTGCTGAGCTTCCAGTGTGTTTCTTTTTTCTTGTTATTGCTTTTCAATATGTTTCCTTTAAGCTTTGGATTAGATGACACTTGGCAATTTTTTTTCTTTTCTTTTAGGTTCCGGAAATCTGAGGTGACGGGAGAATGGACTTATTATCTCCACCCTCACAATTTTACCAAGAGTCTTTTGTTTAGGTCATTTTGGTGTTAATTCTTTAATTTTAACTTGTAACATTTTTAATGGCGATTTTTCTTTGTTTTTAATTTCTTTCGACAATTCTATTTTATCACTTCCTTTGAAGCTTTCCTCTCTCTTATTTTTTTTTTAATGGGTCCCTTCATTTTTACTGTTTACAGTGTTAAACATTGCTTGTTTCTTTCTCTTTTTCTTTTTTCCCTAACCCTTCGTTTTCTATCTATCTTGTCCCTCTTTTTATGTCAATTGTTCCGAATTATCACTTATTGCTGTAATATTCTCAATTTTTCATATATATGGTGGTCATGTGAAAACTATATTTATCAATTAAAAAGTTTAAAGGTTTTTCAAATTTGTACAAGACAATAATAGTAAAAAAGCAAATTAAACCTTCAGGAGGTGAAGGTCCTGGCCGAGAAAAGGTCAAAATGCCTGTTCTCGGCCATTCTTTTTATCGTTTGTATTTCTGGCGTTTTTGCAAATTGTCCGGCCAAAAACAGGCTATTTTGTAGAGGTAACTGTTTCAAATACATCATAAAACAAGATACCCCTCATTAGGAAACAGTATATCATATTAGAAAAAGATAAATAGAGATATTACCTTTAAGACCAGTTCTTGGCCACCCCGGCCGAGAAAGGGATTGGGCGCTCTGACTAATCCACTTTATCCAAAAAATCCAAATCTTTATCCAAAAAATCGCGGATTCCGTTAAACTCTTCTCATTTACTCACTATAATATCGAAAAGTGGCCGAGAGTTGGTGGTGGCCGGATAACTGGGCGATTCACCCTGTATAGTTTTTTTAACCATAATAATTTGTTTAAAATGTTTTGGATTATTCGGCAAAAAACAGGAAATAGGAGGTTGTTGAACAACATTATCAACATCAGTCAAGGATCAATGCTGATAATCTTGTATTACAAAACAACAAAAAAGTGTTTATTATGGTTATCACTCACTTTAATCACAAAATGTTTTCTTTATTAAACTAGTATTTTGTCCAAGAATTCCTCCGGAACCAAAACCAAAACGGCTCAGTTATGTGGATGAAACTGAATATTATTCATAGAATCTTATATTGACAATCCCAAAAGAACATCAATTTTTAACATCCATTAAAAAAACCAAATCGGTCCTGATACCATAACATAAAAACCAAACTACGCCCCAAAAAGGAGTTCAAACATTAATGTGTGATGTCGCCACTGAATAGAGTCAAAATAAGTGATAACTGGCACTTAGAGGTTTTGAAAAACGTACTTTATCAGTAAATTGCAAAACATTTTGCGATTTTTTTAGCCTTTCACTAGATATTCAATACACGCCCCATACTATATTTCGACTAGTTAAAATAAGTAAAAAGTTAAAAAAATATAGTTAAAGCCGAACAACTTTGAGCGTTTTTTAAAATATTTCTGATCAATTCCAAAACTTCTTATCAAGTATAGGACATCAATCGAGGCTTTGTGTACAACTAAAAAAAAAAATGTGCGGAAATGTCAACAATTGTTTTAGAAAAACGAGTATTTCTGAACCACTTTTAGGCCGCTCGAAAGCTTCGCTTCGTTGATGATACGTCTATATAATGTGAATCAAAGGAAAAATAACAAAAGTTTTCTTCCCTAAATTTCAATCTGTATGTCACTCGAAATGGGTTTCCATTTTCCATCGACATTTTCCCTTTTTCAAAACATTGTTAAACATCCTTACAATAGTAATTTGAAAAATCCAGTTACAAATGTAATATGCATAATATCCACTAAGGCAAGCCCATTATAAAACAGAATAGGCGCGCACACAAAGACAGCTATAAACAAGAAATATAATAAAAATTCCAAAAAACATCCCGTGCCGGGTTTAATACGCCGTTGAGCCTTAATGGAGCCCGAGAACTCGGTCGATTTAACTGCTTTTAAGCCGATTTTAAAATGCACATTTTATATATTTCTTGTCCGCAGAGATGGGCCCGAAAGCCTCAAGATGTTTTATTTTCTATTTCTATTTGCCATCTATTTTATGGTTTTATCGCTGTTTTGATTGAATGTCCTCTCACCGGAAATATTCTAGTTTGATGAGAGGCTTCGGCAATTTTAACAGGACGAGTCTAATTTGAACTATAATACTCGTCGGAATGTTTTTTTTTATACAATAACAAATTGCCAATAAGAAAGAAAAATTGTCACACTTAAATCTAATTTACTATAGAAGAGGTCCAGAGTGTTTTTTTATCGCATTCGCTGGCTCGTATTTTGTCGACTTATCTACTTACGAAGTGAATTCTTATAATGGTAATATGATTTTATTATTATATTTGTCGTGACTGATAGATTAATGAGGACCCTGTATAGTTGAGAATGTTGGTGATCTATGTACAAGAGTACAGGGTGCGGCAAAACAAACAGTGCAGCTGCGATAGGCAGGCGCATCCCCTGTGGTGAGGATGAGAACCAAGGAAGGGTCTCCTTGTGTTCGGTCACTTACCCTGTAGAGCATCGTGGATTCGCCGTGCGCACGTTTCATAACTCAAATCGATTCAAGCTCAAAATCATTCAAGTTCCAGTCATTTTTCATCCCTCTATCATGAACAATACAGCCTTTCATCTAATTAATCAAGAGAATATCCTGTTACCTATATATTATAAGGATCGTAATTGGAGTTCCGTATCATGGAGGTGACACTCAAATCGAGTTACCAATTCTCGACTGAGCAGCTAATTATCTAAAGACGATTAGTCTTCGCTACTAACTTCAAATTAGACATATTAGGCAGGTGCGACGTTTCGTCAGGTTCGGGTTTTGGCTCCATTATTAGGCGCTCTAGTGATGTGTTTAATGGGAACTGGGACCATTGAAATAGAGAGCTGTAATCGTGCTGGTATTAACGTTAAACTTTGAAGTATTAGAGGAAAGCTTTAGTAGATGTCAGAGTTATTGACTTCCTGCATTAGTTATAAGTACGTTTTAATTGATGTTACGTTCTGGTCTTGCGGATATGCGGTGATAGGAAAACAAGCATAATTCATTGATGATGAAGTGGGAGATTTGGGAACATACGTCAGTGGATTCTGACTCACCAGGATGGCGAAGGCGCTAGATGATAGGTGAGAGTCCTGTGTACATGACAGATGTCATTTTGACAGTTGACATGGCGTGAAGTTGACGATTTTTGTCGCGTTGATACTGACAGGGCAGGATCGATTGGGGCACTTTGGCAGGGGAACTTTTTGTCCCTGATCTACCTTAAGATTACTCATGTCTAAATTGGGTGATGTAACGTTTATCCTGAAAAAAGTTTGTGCAGCTAGTGGGGTTTGAACCAACGGTCTTTGGATTGTGATGTGACTAATAGTGTCTAAACCACTGAGCCACGGACACGTTCTCAAATTATATAATCGGGGTACTGTTGTTACCATTTTGTTGTTTTTGGGGTATCTTGTCTTGAATTGTGGGGCTAATGGATAAAAGATATCATTTTTGAGTTTAGGTGTTTTGTGGGGTTATTTTCCATAAAATAGAGGATGTTATTTGATTTTTTTTTTATGACGTCACACTTTTTTGGATCTCCTTGTATATTTAAAAAATGCATCAACCCACATGCTACTGAATTTTTTTTATACTCGGGAAAAACTTGACAAAAAAAATAATTCAAAAATCAATTGAATTGAGATACGAATTGGATATAAACACCTCAACTAAATTTTATTTTTTTCCTATTTATCCTGCGTAAATATATAATAAAATGAAATTGCAAAGTACCAAAGAAACGAAGATGGAAAAAAACAGAAATTCGATAAGCATAATATCAAAATTAAAAATTGAAAAAAAAAAAATGCATGAAAAAAACGAATGAGGGTAACCATATCAAACAAGATAAAATGATGAGACTGATTGAGAGACCACGTTAGTGCACGACTAAGATTAGTTTCATCAGAAGTTAATTTTTAATCAAATGTTTCTGATCACACTTTTTTGAAACGAAAAAAAGTGACGAATGCCTGGCGATTAACTCTTAGGCTTCAAATGTAATCACATCAGTAGTTTTCCAAATGATTTTTGTTTTTGATAAGTTTTTTGATGAAAAATCGGTCAGTATTGTCACGACATTAAAATCATCATTTCAAGAACTATTAAGGCTGTTATTTGCCTCATTGAAGGACGCCTTCGCCATGCAAACAAGAAATTATTTCTTATTTAGAATGAGAGATCGAAATCGTATGTGCGAAAAATGGGCATTTATTGGGAAACATTTGATTTGTAAAAAATATGATATGGAGGTTTTATAACTATATTTAAAAAAAATGGCAAAAATGGGTCATTTTGACAAAGTTCCAAATTTTTGTTTTTATAATTTTAGACCCTAATAATCAAAACCAAAACTAAACTATATTTACAATGAAGAAAGAATAATATACCTAATAATTATAATATTCTTTCCAAAAGATATTGCTCAAATTTATTTCTAAAACCCACTCAAGACAAATTTGCCAACGAAATGAAAATATCTGAGTTCATTAATTTTGTACCCAAAAATTCAAACAATGGAAAATTTGCACATTTTTGGGAATATGAAAAATATAAGGATAAGAAAGTACTGATGTCAGGGATTTTTATAAAATCAACATACGAACTCTACCATTAATGTAGTAATCACCGATTAGAGAGTGCCAATCAACATCCACTACGTCACAGAATACATTATCTATCTCCGTCTGGCGTATTGACTGAGATGACTAATTCTGTTTCGGGAAGGTGATTTGGCTCCGCCCCGCTTTCGATCATATAGTGAAATTGTTTTCTTTTTTATTTATTAAGTATATTGTTGGGTATTTTGGAAAAGTTTTTTCACTGATGACTTTCTAATATTGTCTAGAATACGTATAGCAAACAACTTTCGATCTACGTCATAATTGCCACCAAGCAGGTTGTTATGGAGTTTGCTGGTGGCCAAATTTGGTCACCAGCAAATCACATAATAACTCGCTTGGTGGCAATTATGACGTGAATCAAAAGTTGTTTGGCATTTGCTGTATATGAAATTTCAAGTTATTTGAAAATGTAAAGAAATTGCCTGAATTTGTGCGTCCGATGATTGCGGCAAAAAATTACTTGAACAACCAAAAGAAAATCCTGGAAAATATTTTCAAGTTTCTGAAATGATCACTAGGAGGCGTAACAACCAACACCAACTAGAAAAATAAGATTTTTAAAGAATTTTGCCCAATGAAAGTACACCGATGATATCATTTTCATATTAACTGACTATTTACCTACCCTTTTTGTCTAATTCTTTATTCATCAAAATAAAGCGGTGGGGGAAGTTCAATTGTTTTTTTTTACGGAGATTTCTCCTGTTTTGCTTGTTGATATTAGGAGAGTCTTGATAGTAATATAATAAATATAATATTATGAGTGTTTCTAGCACCTTGAAATGTTTCCAAAAAAACTACTTTTCCATTTATTTTGCCCCAAGAAAACTGAGACCATCCTTGTAGATTTTCAATGAAACTTTTATGCCAAGTTGTGTCCCTCAATTTTGATGATGCCTGATAAATTGTGAATTTATCATTCCAATATGGTTTTTACGTTGTAGTCAACTTGATTTTCAAAATTTCCTTCTATCTCGTTCACCATCAGTCATCACAAAAAAAAAACAAAAAATACCGACAGAAAATTATCAATTTGAATTCACCACTTCTGATGTTTTCATAAGCCGCCCACAGACCGGCGTTCTTTCCTGACAATCTTTCCCGTCATTCCATCCTTTCAAAGGAAAGAACGCCAGTTAAGTGATAAATGCGAATTCCATCTTTCCTGTCATGATGAGAAAAGATGGAAAGATGACAGGAAAACATTACGTGTTGGTGGGTGATGAGATTTTTATTATCCATTCAATTTGAAAGGAAAGAATGACGAGAAAGAATGAGGAGAACGAATGAGGGTATTGATGAATTCTGGTGTGTGGACACCTACTTGTAATAGAAACCACGGATTGTCAATAATTTTATAATAATCAATTCGATTCACTCATTATAAGAAACAGGTGAACTTTGATATAAACATTAAACAAGTCTGTTTGTTATCCACTTGTGCTCACGAATTTACACTTTTCTACACTGCGATTAGTTAGTGCAACCAGTGTAGCGTGAGTAATATCAGTGTAGAATGCACCTTTCTGCATAAGTTACACCAGGTCAAGAGGTGTCATAGACTTGATATCACAGATCATAATCCCATTATTTATCTTCACTTTTTCATCACAAAGTGATTTGTGTCAAAAAAACATTTTTGAAGTGTAAATTTGTATTGAGGTCTACGTTTTGTGATGAAACTTGGCAACATTAGACCTATAGTTAAGGTCAGCCAGTTCCTCTGACGTGTGTTGAGACAATGCTAAAGGTATAGGCGTTATGTGTCTTGTTATTGTAAGTCTATGGGAGGTGTAACAAGTGTAGTGTAGTGTAGAATACGGTGCGGAATATATATCGTGTATTTTGTAAACAAAGCTTCTTTTAACCTAACCTGAAATAAAGATGAAGAAAATTTGCAGTGTTGGAAAATACATCGGCGTCAGTGGAATGCACTAGATGTACTAACGCGTTTGGTGAATTTCCTTCACACTACCCGCCATCCGTGCATGACAACTGCCTGGAGCGCGGTGCTGGATCATAATTTTTTTCTATAAGCCAAACTGTTTGTGTACGTTGACGACAATAACAATGATAAAGTTATCAAGATTAATCAAATCAGGTGTCTACACAAATGAATGATCGGATGTGCACAGATTTTGACATTAGCCGGTCATTGACTTGATTTTTTTAGATTCACGATACATTGATTTCTTAGCATAGCATTTTGTACGAATAAAAGACAAATTAATTGTAAACGTATCACTTTATTCAATAACCTGATGACTATCGTACATATTAAGGGTAGTATAACATTTCATTAATATAAAATATGGCACCGCCACAATAGTAGGCAACAGAAACGCTAACTTCCGGCTCCCAACGCAACTAAACAAACTTAGGAATTAGAAAACAAACAGCCAATTGGAGAACGCTTCTGACATTTCAATTAGTCTCAAATATCAAAGCTAATCCGAACTAATTATTAACAGCGCTATCCAATTGTATCAACAAAACTTTTAGCACCTTAAAATCTTAGATCACACAAATTTCCATTTTGCAAAAACAATTCAAGCCTAACATCAATTGATTGTTTAAACAATGCTATTTTTGATTATTGAGAGATACTTTTGCAAGGTTTGTCCTACATTTTCGATAAGTGGGATATGTGAGTCAGTTCAAGCAGCATCTCTTGAGTCAAAAAAAAAAATAGCGAAGTGTAGAATTGACGATGGAGAATATTTTGATTATTTTTTCAAAATATCTTCCATTCATCTTCGAACATTCTTTACTAATCGTACCATACTTTTCAACACCTTGGCCAAAAAAACACATTTTAGAATCCAGTATCAAAAATATCACTCCTTACCTACAAATTAGCCGGTAATATTCTGTATCCAGTACATGCCTAATAAATATCACGGATTATAGCGTGTATTAGGAACAGAAACGAAAATATACTTTGTTTTGTGAAATTGACGTTAGTAAAACCTTTTCCTATCATCTTCCGACTTTCCAAACCAGGAAGTTTTCTCAAGAAAAACTTTCTAGTTTTAATTGCGTTGATCGTCGAGTTTGATTTGTAGAGAAACTCCCACACACTTAAATAAGTTCTTTGTCGACAATTCCACAAAACCTAGTGAACAAAAACCTTAAGCATACTGACTAAAAACATACAAACGTCATTAAAGTCAAACTTACAAGCCATCAATAGCAAAACAATGGATGGTCTTTAAACAGAAAATCGTCAAAAACCACCCATCAAAGTCGATTTTTGACTTCACATACGTAATATACACAGTCGGGTTCCGTTATCATCACACTACGTTAGCTAATTTACACCGTATTTACATTTTTACAATTCTTAGTCTTGATAAGCGGGTTCGATTGTTAGTCGCCAGGGTGTTCTGGACATGATCTGTTCACCTCGAACCATTGGTCTATACACCTGTAAAAGACAAAACGCGTTTTAGAGGTCAATAAAACGCCGTTTCCTTTCATGTCTAAGCTAAAAACATTACACTGCGACAGAGTTACACAAGTTTTTTACTTCTGCTCCAACGACAGCAGTTAATATAGTTCATGAATTTGACTTTGGAATTTTAATTTGAGAGTTCTCTGTCTTTGGATGGGTAACAGGGATATTAAAAAACTTTTTATAGTTTTTAGTTTTATTGTTCAAAAGAGTCCTGCGAGGTTAATTTCAACTTTTATATCTAGTAATAGGAAAATTGTTTGTCATTTTGAATTAAATTGAATGAAATTGCACCGGAGTAGAACTTGCTGGCATATGAGTAGAGCGTAGGTATGATCGCCTCATAGAGGATTTCATCTCTTGAAAAAAAACTCAAATTCTTCAAACAGTTATAAAATATTGAAACAGACTTTTAAAAGGATCGCTTTGCGCATATTCCAATACGATCTCCGTTTCATGCTCGATTCGATCTCAGAAAAAGCTGGATCGACCTCAAAACGATTTCGATATCCGTATTCACAGTTTTCAATACCAAAACGGTATTTAATCCTGACTACATGAAAACGTAGTAAATACTCACAACGGTATGTTCTAGCGCATCTAGCGATGACGTCACGGGCTGAAAAACTAGAAGGTTTCCTGCTTTTTGTGACAGAGAATAACATAAATAATTCGAGTTTTATGGTTGACAGACAGTCCACTATCGCTGTAGGTATTATCACCTACAGGGTGTTTCCTAACCTCTGTGTCAAAATGAAAGGGTTGATTCTTCGCTTAATTTTAAGACGAAAATGTAGTATAACTTTTTTTCGAATTTCACTTTGTTTCCAAAATACAGGGTGATAAATTTTTTTTTTTTGATTAGTTTTTTATTTTCAATTAATTTATCTTTTACTCGTTTTTTTTTTTCATACAGTAGGCAAATGTCATGAAGAAAACAAATAATGTGGTTGCCATGGATCGAAGCTAAAAGCCTACTTTGCATCATATTGTTATTTTTGTGTGGTCCAGAGACATGCAATAGAGTGGTTTATCTCAAAAATTACGCAAGATACGATAAAAATTTGAGAGATCAAGAAGTTGCGTTTTTAGTTGAATAACCTGAGAAAAAAATGAAAATGACACAAAAAGTCAGTGGCGTACATTTTTTTCCCAATAATATTGGTTGAAGTGACGCTCGGGACGCCACTGTATTCGATAATTTTTATTTGTTCATGGCAAAATGAGCCCGTTATCACTATAAATACCGTTACCAAACTTCAACAAAATCGAGTGAAAGATAAATTAATTAAAAATAAAAAACTAATCAAAAAAAACTTAAACACCCTGTATTTTGGAAACAAAGCGAAATTCGAAAAAAAAAAACACATTTTCGTCTTAAAATTAAGCGAAGAATCACCCCTTTCATTTTGTCACAGAGGTTAGGAAACACCCTGTATATTTGCTATAACAAGATCTATTTCCCTATACGCAGTTCAACTGTTACAGCCTTCGAACATTGAACGACTAGAACAAGCGTGACATCCCGAACGTAGGCGATTTGTTTGAGTCAATAAAAATTTTGTTTTTGTTTTGAATTTGACACGGGATGTTGCGACGTTTCCTCATTTGAACTAATATAAAACAAAGATTACCGGTTTCAACGATTTCTTTTTATCAAGATTATACATGCCATACGATTATAGTTTGACTTCTAGAGAAAATGAATAATAGTATATTATTCAACGAGCGGGAAATGGTGGATATAGCCATTTCCCGCGAGTAGAATACTATATTTTTTCTATGGTTATTCAATAATTGAAGCGAACTTTACAATATTTAATTTCCATTGGACGGCACTTTTTGACAACGACTGTACTTGAAGTGAGGTTAGGTTGTTAACACAATGTGACAATAACTATAAAACAAGTATGGACGGTCAAATGGGCTGTTTCAAAATGATGGACTTGAAGGTTCACATTTTGTCGAATGTTTTGATGGGCTCTAAAACTGTGGAGTGATGACATTAGATCATTTCATTGGTTAAAAACAATTGAGTTATGAAAAAACAGTCACTGGTATGAGAAACGAGTTACATTAACCAATAGAAACTGGATAATACATCTATTATTGAATAGTCATAGAAAAAAATAATTCACTGCAAATTTTCAATGTAAACAAAACACCCTTTTCAACGAAATCACTTCAAGACTGACAATCATGATTCTTTGCGGTAGCCGCGTTGTTGTTATTTCATCTCATTTGTGATAAGATCTATACAATCTAATTGTCCATGAAGAAGCTCCACAAACAGCACTTTATTGGCATAATTGCAACACAAAATCTACAGCTCGATAACAAATAAAATTATTTTTAACTGGAAAATGTGAACTGTGACGCATCTGTCAAATAGTTTGATTTATGTATCCGACGTTGCCGTTGTAGTAAAAATTCCTTTTATCAACTTCTTAATGTAAAAGATTTAGGAAAACCGTTCGGGTATTCAACGAAAAGTGGTAATAGCGGTGAAAAAAAAAGCTACACTTTTGTTGATCATTGAAGAGAAATACATTTATTCGATGATATTGAACTTCAGGTCATTATTATTTTGACTCACACAACAATGTTCGTTTACGCTGCTAGTCGTTCAATGTTCTGAGGTTAAACGTAAAATGTATGGATTAATCGCAGTAATTCAACATCTATGCACATGAAAAAACTAGTCGAATAAATTTATCCTCCATCTGTTACTGATATCAGTCTCAAACCAGCCAAAAATGACGTCAATTCATTTTTTATACGACTAACTCAGCTTTATCAATGCAACAATGTATTATATCAATACTTATATATATAATACTTACGTTTTATGATATATACATAAGCATGGTAGCCTTGCAATTACGTCACCTTGACTAAGTTCTTCTAAGCAAATGACGCATTCGCCTTTGTCATCTGTCAGTACGTCTTCTGCAGGAAAAAGGTAAATGCTGACTTCAATTTTTTTTTGCATAATCATACAATATTGTTAAAGCTTATGAAACTTTGAAAATGTTGAGGATTTTGTATCACTAGAATAATAAGGCGTCAAAGTTTCATACACATAAAACCGAAGCTTTTGTATGGAGGTGAATAAACGCATCACGTCATGATCAAGCATAAAAACTTCCTTGTAGTGATGTTAAGCGGGTATGTGTGATGATGATGATGACCTGATCAGACGAAACGTTTTCTTGGCAATCGGATCACTATTTTCGAAATTTCCGTTCATAATGTTTTTGGTGGTGGTCGAGATATTTTTTGTAGTTGTATCCTCGGATTGGTCTATCAAACATAGTGTTTTCAAGGTAGGGAAGAGTGTGGCAACATAACGAACTAGTGGGGCAAGATAATGAAAATGTATTTTGTTTTTTTTTTATTGTATGTTTTTAAAAAATAAAGTTTTTTTTTGCTTTTCTCAATTTGTTTGTTAGCCAAAAATTAAATAAGAGTATTTTTCTAGTTAAGATTACGTATCTATATTTTTCATGGAGTTTTTCCCTTACTCACTGTCCCTTACATAATTAAACATTGAATCATAACCTTACTATTTATTTTATTAGATTCGCCATAGCTGTCATGTTTTTGGTGGTTGTCGAGATATTTTTTGATGTGTAGTGTAAACTGAGTTTCTCAATTTCCCTCACCTCAATTTAGTAATAAATATCTAAAGAATGAACCCAACCGCCCTTATCCATCAATAATAGCACTCACTCAAATCAAATCGTAATCCAATGATACGATCCAAATTTGATGGCGAACAATAAAATTCCAAAGTCTGCCAAGATATTCAGACATCAAGATTTATTTTCGACGTGCTTGATTTATTTTCTTATTTTGTTTATGTCATGTCAATGTATCAATTTTGGAAATTGAATTTTCGTAATAAATTTTCATGTTAACTGTGGATATTCAGTTTTGTTACTTTGAATAGTGTCGTTGATAATTCGAAATTAGTTGTTTCAAGTGAATAGTGATCGTCATACTTTTCCTTGGACTGTAGAGTTTCGAATTTCACAATCGTCTCTTATTTTTTTATTTCAAAGTTTTCAACTCCAACAATCTTCACTTGGCTCTATGAAAGTAACAAATCAACTTTCAATTTTTTGGTGGTCTACACTACAAACAGTACGAAGTTTTGATTTTTTCATCTATGTCCTATCATTTGATCCTTTTTCAAACCTTTTATTGAAAATTTGATCTATTGAACATATAGACCGTCAGATAACGACAGATTTTGCTGACTGATTTTCTCGCTTTAGGGATTTTAACCACTGAAAAGTATGTCAGTGTTGAGCACAAAAAATGAAAATCTAGCGACCGCAAGTGTGCTAGGCATATGGAAAATTACCATTTTTTCTGCAAAAAAAAGGGTTTTTTTTTTTTCATTTTCTCGTTTATGGCATTTTAACACCTCAAAAAATATAACTATGTAATGGTGAAAAAAAAAACCCATAAGGATTGGACGTGCTATAAGGGTTGAAATAAGGGTGCCATCTTGTAAAAGAATACTTGGCTGCTGATGCATTTTCTCGCTTATGGCAAACGACAGAATGAATTTTGATATCATAAGGAACCCGAGAAAAATTTCCCATAAGCCGATCGGCTGTTGAAGTAAGTTTTCCGGACGGAAAATTTTGCGAAAATGTTTTTCGTCGTCCGGCAAACTTTCTCATTTATGGCATTCAAACAGTATGATTTTAATAATTGATAAACATCATACAAAAAATCCCATAAGCTTATAATGTGTTTCAAAAGAAGCCATAAGTTGTGAAGTTGTAGGAAAATTTGTGTTTTTTTTTCATTTTCTCGTTTATGGGAATTGGCATGTGGGAAGGGAAATTGGTTTCAAGACCAGAAATAAAAAGCCATAAGTCGGGAACATGATATCGACGTTTTATATAAATAAATTTCAAATTCTAAAAAATTTCATTTCAAATTTTATAACCGTTTAGAATATTGTCAGTGAATAGGGAGCACTTCGAACAGTTCTTCCAAGAAATAATGTTACATTTTTGTAATTGTATTAGGTATACATAATAAATGTAATTACAATTTGACAATGAAATTATTGGTTGACAGTAGCTTATACAAGGCATGTAAAAAACTATTATTTTCCAATTATTCATAAAAGCATTTTTTCAATTTTTTTTCTCGAGTTATTCTGTACTAACTAGTGAATAATCTCTATGCACCAAAGTTCATCCACTGTAAGTTTCAGCTGTGTAATTTGACTAAAACTACTGCTAACATGGGATTGAAAATTTAACATAAAGTTATTTAAAAATACTGCTGCGAGACAATAATTGGAAACAAATTGCTTATTTCTTCATGGGATTTGGCGTGTACATTGCAAACTTTATTCTTGGAAGCCATAAGGCGGAGGATACAGGCAGAACTTATTTGATTAAATATTTCTTTGAGAGTGACAATTATGTATCCATAATTACCATGACCAGCAATGTTTTTTCCAGTCACAAAACGGAACTTTTAAATGCGTCTTTTTGTTATTTTAGGAATTTACGTATTCATTAAATTGTCTTACCGAATTATACTCAAGTCATCATGTCCTCGGATTAAACTTAGCAGTTTAATTTGATTTAACTCAAAAATCATAATCATATCATATCAGTCTTTTTCGTTGAATTGTCAGGTAACAGAATTTTTATTGAAATGTCAAGTTTAGTGCGACAAAAAAAAAATAGTTTTGGTGTGATTGAAATATGTGAAAAAAAAATAGTTATGGACTTGAGTCGTATAAAATGTTGACCAAAGAATAATAATAAATAAAGGATTCATTCAATTTATTCAATTTCTACATCATACTTAAAAAAAAAGATATTCTTGAAGGATAAAAATAATATGCTTTATTCGTGGAAACTCTCGCTAAATAATGATTCATCGTCTGAATCTTGATAGAATATAGAAATAGAATAATGTGTAGTAAACTCGTAATTAATGCTATTTTTACCAATACCAATAAGTGGCAATATTCGGTACTTATCAGCATTTCTTATTGACTAAGCTTTTTGAGGTGTTTTGGATTTCCATTCACAGAGTCGTTCTGTTGCTGTGATGTCCTAGACTTCAAAAAAAAAATGAGCAGATTTTTTCAATTTTCTCACAGCATCATTTTCAAATGATTATATGTATTTATTTGAATAAAATGTCGATATCATGTTTCCGACTTATGGCTTTTTTTGTCCGATCTTGAAATCAGTTTTTCATCCCACATGCCAATTCCCATAAACGAGAAAATTTGAAAAATTTTCTTTGACTTTCCTGCAAGTTGAGTAGCTTCACAAACTATGATAAGCACGAGCTAGACTTTTGGGTTTTTTAATAACAGAGTTTTAGATTGAGACATTTTTACTGCTTTTTATTTCGTTCACGAGAAAATCTGCCGGAATAGGAAGAAAAAATTTGCAAAATTTTCCGTCCGAAAAATTTACCTCAACATCCAATCGGCTTATGGGAAATTTTTGTTGGGTTCCTTATGATATTAAAATTCATTCTTTCGATTGCCATAAGCGAGAAAATGCATCAGCAGCCAAGTATTTTTTTACAAGATGGCACCCTTATTTCAACCCTTTAAGCACGTCCAATCCTTATGGCTTTTTTTTTCCACCATTACATTGTTAGATTTGTTGATGTGTTAAAATGCCATGAACGAAAAAATGAAAAAAAAAACCTTTTTTTTTTGCAGAAGAAATCTTAATTTTCATATGCCTACCACACTTGCGGTCGCTAAATTTTCATTTTTTGTGCTCAACACTAACATACTTTTCAGTGGTTAAAATCCCTAAAGAGAGAAAATCAGTCAGCAAAATATGTCGTTATCTGACGGTCTAATAGCTCACAGAGCATTTTTATTTACCAGATGTTCCCTGCTAGTGCTAAAAATGTAGTTATTTAATATTCAAGCTGCAATTAATATGTGTAATAGAGACAATTGAAATCGGATGATCTTATATCGGTGTTTACTTGTCTTTGCCTTTATATCCCTATAGATAAATAATGCTTAGTCATTCAATAATCAAAACCTCACTTCACTCGAATGATCGCATAAAATATGAGTCACAAGATATTCTAAACCTTACGATTGTGATTTGATTTGTGAAACGAATTTTACGATTCCAAACATTACAAGATAAATAATTTATGATTCATGCGAGATTGAAAATTTAAAAAAAAAAAACACTGTGAAGAGTTATATGATGAAAAATAAGTAAACTAATGCTATCCAGAATCAGAAAATTAAGCAAATACATTCAAATCCTTCAACAATTAAATTTATCTTTGGGCATGATCACATCAAAGTATACAAATTAATAAGATTTATGATTAAATAAGATAACATACATTTCCGGAATTGTTAAGCAACTTTATTCATTGATTTGTTTTATACTTTCTTTTCAATGTTTCAACTTACCGTTGTAAGAAAGGCGAGGTTTGGTGAGGCACATTACAAGGTGACACTCGATGTCGTCCGGAACCACAAATTTGCTGCAGACAGGACATTTTATGCCTGAAAAGAAAACAAAAATTGGAACCACCTTTGGATATATTTGTATTTCATACACCGTGTAAATGGAACTTTTAACATTCGCATGCTAATAAATCAGATGATTTAGTTCTAACAAACAACGACCTCAAACATCCAAAAATAAAATCAGTGACGATGATTGACGTCATAATTCCTTTGTTAAACCATTAAACAATAATTATTGATCCCATATATGAATATTTCAACGGCAATTGAAAGTGTCATTATATTAATGGTGCAGATCGATTCTATCCAAGGGTAACTTTTGTGGACTATATCGTGACTTATGCAGTTATGGTAGATATGTATTGAAGTTTAAAAAGGGGTTACGAGTTCTGAATAGTTTATTGAGGTTGAGAGGTCTAGGGCAGGGTTAGCACCTGTTGAATGGAGTTTCTACATTATTCTTTATATAAAACTTCAACAAAGACTTGAAATGTGAATGAACGTTTATTTTCTATTTTATTACAGACTCAAAGGAGCAACATTTGGACAATTTATTTAATCAGAAGCGAAATTGTTCAACAAACACATCACTACAGTAAATGTAATCAAACTCTGTAACTACTACTGCTAAAAATACAAAATTTTCATCAATCATACCATAAACCACCCGATGAAACCGACTACTAGTCTCAATCACATCATCGTCAGGCAAACAAGATCCTATAGCAACTCCCATGACCCATTTACCGGCTGAATTCAATTTGAAAATTTTTGTATGAAAAATTCAAAAAGAAATAGCTGGTTTGAGGACATGCAACAATTTCTACGGCGACTGACACTGGATAATACAAACCCAATGCCGGGAAACCGGGATAACTCGAGCTATCGACGCTCGACGCCGACGCTCAAATACTGATAAGACAGAAAAATTGTTGCTGTGGGAAAACGACAGTTATTTCATCAATTAGTTTGGATTCGTTCTTGTAATAGAATAGGCCGGTAATTTCATTTCATTTAATAACTGTATTATCAGTAAGTCTATTCAGAATTATTGAGTGCAAATTTTATCCAAATAAATGTAATGCTCGTAATGCGCCAGCAAACACGGCATTCCCTAATTGAGTACCGGTACAAATTAGTTTGGATCACGCAGAATTACCCTGCATTACCATGTATTACAGATCATTACATTGCATTACACGGAATTACATCTCATTATGCTGCATTACGGTCAATTATCACCAGAAAAAAATCACTTTCATTTCCTGATAATGCTTCCATGCATTAAGTGGAATTATGGCAAAACTCATAGCATCATGTTGCAATCCAAAATAATGCTGCTTCGCATTACGTTGAATTTCTGTAACATTACGCTGAACTGCACGTAATAACGCTCTAGTACATTGGCATTACTTTGTTTTTGAAGTGGAAATCAGTCATCATTACTTTGAATTACCCTGTATTACCAAGCATTACGTGAATTAGTTTGCATTACACCTAATCGAGTTAAAGTGAATTTTATGCCATTATTACCAGAAAAAAAATCATTTTAAATTCCTAAATATGTTTCTACACATTACATCGAATTATGTCGAAATTCATAGCATTACCCTACATTCCATTATAGTACTGCATAGCATTACTGAGCATTACGTTGGATTTCTGTAACATTCGCTGAACTGCACGGAATTACGCTCTAATACATTGGCATTACTTTGTTTTTGGAGTAGAAATCAGCCATCATTACTTTGAATTACCCTGTATTACCAAGCATTACGTGAATAAGTTTGCATTACACCTAATCGAGTTAAAGTGAATTTTATGCCATTATTACCAGAAAAAAAATCATTTTAGATTCCTAAATATGTTTCTACACATTACATCGAATTATGTCGAAATTCAAAGCATTACCCTACATTCCATAATAGTACTGCATAGCATTACTGAGCATTACGTTGGATTTTTGTAACATTACACTGAACTGCACGTAATTACGCTCTAGTACATTGGCATTACTTTGTTTTTCAGGTAAAAATCAGTCAGCATTACTTTGAATTACCCTGTATTACCAAGCATTACGTGAATTAGTTTTCATTACATCTAATCGAGTAGTGAATGTTATGCTATTATTATCAGAAAACAAAAATAATTTTAAATTCCTAAATATTTTTCTACACATTACATAGAATTATGCCGAAATTCATAGCATTACCCTACATTCCATAATAGTACTGCATAGCATTACTGAGCATTACGTTGGATTTCTGTAAAATTACACTGAGCTGCACGGAATTACGCTCTAATACATTGGCATTACTTTGTTTTTGAAGTAGAAATCAGTCATCATTACTTTGAATCACCCTGTATTACCAAGCATTACGTGAATTAGTTTGCATTACACCTAATCGAGTTATAGTGAATTTAATGCCATTATTACCAGAAAAAAAATCATTTTACATTCCTAAATATGTTTCTACACATTACATCGAATTATGTCGAAATTCATAGCATTACCCTACATTCCATAATGGTACTGCATAGCATTACGTTGGATTTCTGTAACATTACGCTGAACTGCACGGAATTACGCTCTAATACATTTGGCTCTACTTTGATTTTGAAGTAGAAATCAATCATCATTACTTTGAATTACCCTGTATTACCAAGCATTACGTGAATTAGTTTGCATTACACCTAATCGAGTTAAAGTGATTTTTATGCCATTATTACCAGAAAAAAAATCATTTTACATTCCTAAATATGTTTCTACACATTACATCGAATTATGTCGAAATTCATAGCATTACCCTACATTCCATAATAGTACTGCATAGCATTACTGAGCATTACGTTGGATTTTTGTAACATTACACTGAACTGCACGTAATAACGCTCTAGTACATTGGCATTACTTTGTTTTTCAAGTAGAAATCAGTCATCATTACTTTGAATTACCCTGTATTACCAAGCATTACGTGAATTAGTTTGCATTACACCTAATCGAGTTAAAGTGAATTTTATGCCATTATTACCAGAAAAAAAATATTCATTTTAAATTCCTAAATATGTTTCTACACATTACATAGAATTATGCCGAAATTCAAAGCATTACCCTACATTCCATAATAGTACTGCATAGCATTACTGAGCATTACGTTGGATTTTTGTAACATTACACTGAACTGCACGTAATTACGCTCTAGTACATTGGCATTACTTTGTTTTTCAGGTAAAAATCAGTCAGCATTACTTTGAATTACCCTGTATTACCAAGCATTACGTGAATTAGTTTTCATTACATCTAATCGAGTAGTGAATGTTATGCTATTATTATCAGAAAACAAAAATAATTTTAAATTCCTAAATATTTTTCTACACATTACATAGAATTATGCCGAAATTCATAGCATTACCCTACATTCCATAATAGTACTGCATAGCATTACTGAGCATTACGTTGGATTTCTGTAAAATTACACTGAGCTGCACGGAATTACGCTCTAATACATTGGCATTACTTTGTTTTTGAAGTAGAAATCAGTCATCATTACTTTGAATCACCCTGTATTACCAAGCATTACGTGAATTAGTTTGCATTACACCTAATCGAGTTATAGTGAATTTAATGCCATTATTACCAGAAAAAAAATCATTTTACATTCCTAAATATGTTTCTACACATTACATCGAATTATGTCGAAATTCATAGCATTACCCTACATTCCATAATGGTACGGCATAGCATTACGTTGGATTTCTGTAACATTACGCTGAACTGCACGGAATTACGCTCTAGTACATTGGCATTACTTTGTTTTTGAAGTAAAAATCAGTCAGCATTACTTTAATTCATCCTGTATTACCAAGCATTACGTGAATTAGTTTGCATTACACCTAATCGAGTTATAGTGAATTTTATGCCATTAGTACCAGAAAAAAAATCATTTTAAATTCCTAAATATGTTTCTACACATTACATAGAATTATGCCGAAATTTAAAGCATTACCCTACATTCCATAATAGTACTGCATAGCATTACTGAGCATTACGTTGGATTTCTGTAACATTCGCTGAACTGCAAGGAATTATGCTCTAATACATATGGCATTACTTTGTTTTTGAAGTAAAAATCAGTCAGCATTACTTTAATTCATCCTGTATTACCAAGCATTACGTGAATTAGTTTGCATTACACCTAATCGAGTTAAAGTGAATTTTATGCCATTATTACCAGAAAAAAAATATTCATTTTAAATTCCTAAATATGTTTCTACACATTACATAGAATTATGCCGAAATTCAAAGCATTACCCTACATTCCATAATGGTACTGCATAGCATTACGTTGGATTTCTGTAACATTACGCTGAACTGCACGGAATTACGCTCTAATACATTGGCATTACTTTTTTTTGAAGTACCAATTAGTCAGAATTGCTCTGCGTAGCCGAATTGAAATAGATGAAATTTTCCATTAGTATGTAAAAAATAACGAAAACATCTCTGAAAATGCTTAAAACGGAAAAAACTTCACTCAGTATAGTAAAAATATTTTTAAATAAAAAAACTAGAACAGAAATCTTGCACAAAAGAAGAAATTGTCCAAAAAGTTGACGAAATACACACAATAACGAAAACAACAATCTTCTCAATGGAAAAATGAAAAAGTTTGAAAAAAAAAATGAAAAACAAGAAAATTAGAATAAAAATCTCTAATACATACTATGTGTGGTGATGAAAAATATTATAAGCAACAAGAGACAACGAACTCATTGAGACTTGAAAAAATTAAAAAACTAGAACAGAACTTAAAAAGTGAATGGAGCACCCTTGATAGTTAAGCAAACACGTATGCTAATCTATAGCAGCGTTACATAAAAAGGTTAAAAATCCGAATACCATAGATAAGTCTGTTGACGTAATTATTGATAAAATACAAAATTGCATCAAATTATTTCCCCCATCACTTTGCTAGTATTTTATTCATGGTAGAGGATGAAAATTATTATCACAATCAATCATTATCGACAGAATTTTCCGAATTTCTATAAGGTCCCTCGCGTGTTTTGCCCTAATAAGAATATTGATTAAACCCGTAATTGCCGCAATTATCGAGTACAAGCAGAACATTAATGTTTAATGAGTCTACCGTGTGGTTAACATAGGTAGGGATAGAACATTAGCTATATTAGGTTATGAGGAATTATGATATAGAACGCCATATAGTAAATAAATAAACTTCAAGATCACTGTTTTTCAGAAAACTAAACGTACGGAGTAATAATAGCAAGAGGAATGACGTCACATCGGGATACTTAAACCGCGCTCCGTTTTCGGACGTGAAGCGATGTGTGCTCCATTCACTGACGACTTTCAAATATTTGATAAAATAAGTTTTTCTTCAAAAATTCATGCAAATTGTCCTTTTGAGCTTTACCTCATTATAATTGCACCATGACATTTCATTGAAACGCATGCATAAACTGCATTTATTAACATGTAACCTTTAACCGTGCAAATTTATGTTTCAGTATTCGTAAACTCAACTCAAAGACGGAAAGCATATGCGTGTATGTGACAATAGATTTACACAACTTCAACTGATAAAGGACAAAGGTTAAACAAAATTCGTACTTATGTGGATAAAGGATATTTGCATAATGTGTCATAAAATTGTGGATGTTTCCGAAAATGTAGGTTAATAAAACTGATAAGGAAAAATTGCTGTCACAGTCAGTTGTGATTTATTATGGCAATTTTTGCCAAAAATGCTACTACTATAATGTTGGAACAACATGTTTTGTTAAGACCAATGATTTTCCAACAACTAGATATAGCCCGACGTCTCTGTGTGTCACATGTTTATACATTGAGGGGAGAGAGGAATTCTTGCGAAAATTTCCTACCAGTCAATTCTAACCAATCATAGGCTTGCATTTTATTATGTTGCTATGGCAACGACCTAATTTCATCGGAAATCACCCTGCTCATAATCACGTGACTGAAAGATTAATAAGTGGAAATCGCCCTGGCTTTGCATCTGGATGTAGCTCCTATATGATTACAGTGTTGCCGTCCCCACTCTCCCTAACAATCCCAACCCAACCCAACTTTCACAGACAGAGATAAGGCAAACGGCAACACTGTGGTTGGTGCATGGGAGCTGCATCCAGCCGCGAGTGCTTGACAGCTGTTAAAGACAAATATTTTTGATAAATGATTTATTTTCAACTTTCAATACAAAGTTGCAATGTTATCAATTATGGACAAGATTGGTTATAACTTCCAAATGTTTTATAAAATCCTGATTCCCTTCTTTCTTTCTCAATGGCGAGTAGAGTAAGGAGCCGTTGGTTTCTTCCACTAAATGCGAGGTGAGTCCTGGGTTATGTTTTTTCCAATGATCAGTTTTGGCATGTAATTTTCTTGCCGAATCTCCCTAGAGCTCGAATTAATAATCCGGAAATTTGTTCTCGTTGCGAATTTTCTAATTCGCAACTCGACAAAATTTACGGAAATAATTCGAGCTCCGGGGAGATTATAAGTGAAAATTTCCTACCAGTCAATTCTAACCAATCATAGGCTTGCATTTTATTATGTTGCTATGGCAACGACCTAATTTTATCGGAAATCACCCTGCTCATAATCACGTGACTGAAAGATTAATAAGTGGAAATCTCCCTGGCTTTGCATCTGGATGTAGCTCCTATATGATTACAGTGTTGCCGTCTCCACTCTCCCTAACAATCCCAACTCAACCCAACTTTGACAGACAGAGATAAGGCAAACGGCAACACTGTGGTTGGTGCATGGGAGCTACATCCAGCCGCGAGTGCTTGACAGCTGTTAAAAACAATGACAAATATTTTTGATAAATGATTTATTTTCAACTTCCAATACAAAGTTGCAATGTTATCAATTATGGACAAGATTGGTTATAACTTCCAAATGTTTTATAAAATCCTGATTCCCTTCTTTCTTCCTCAATGGCGAGTAGAGTAAGGAACCGTTGGTTTCTTCCACTGAATGCGAGGTGAGTCCTGGGTTATGTTTTTTCCAATGATCAGTTTTGGCATGAAATTTTCTTGCCGAATCTCCCGCGAGCTCGATTTAAAAATCCGGAAATTTGTTCTCGTTGCGAATTTTTCAAGAAAATTCGCAACTCGACAAAATTTCCGGAAATAATTCGAGCTTTAGGGAGATTACGACTGAGAATTCTTGCGAGTTTGCCAAACTGCAGATTTAATAAGTAGCTATACCTTGTATTCAAGGTATTTTATTTTAATCAAAAATACTGCATCTCTGGTAGTTACCAATTACATAATATGTACATTATTAGATCACTAGTGATAATAAAACATTTTCAAAGAGACCCATATTTTTCCATGAACCTTAGTTACTCATGTAGGCACGATGCAACGAAATACATCTGGCAACACGACACAGATGCCTATTTGAAATCAACCAATCACAGCTGATAGTCATTTTAACCAATCATAGCCTGTAGCTCCCTTGGAACACTGTTGTCGGCTTGTTCAAAATTCAATATTTTTGAAGGCCGAACAGCTGATTTATGTGAACAAAACTTATCAATAATCAGTAAACAATAACTGTCCTATAACACCAACGATATTTAAACAAATAAAAAATTAAAACATATCCTCGTTAATACACTGGTTAATCCCTTTTGATAAAGAGTAAAAATTCTGAGTGCTTTTTATTTGCAACAAGGCAACGTTGAACAAATTCAACGGACGAGATGTAAATAATAATATGTTTATTATAGTGACAAACAATTTGCCCGGAATCTAGGGTGTACGCTAGTTCTAGTGGGTTCTATGTTCTAAGGTTAAGACGCAAACATTTTGGTGAATGGTAAATGCGTTTTATGTACTTGTTTTGAGGAATTCAACAATCATAAATTAAAGTTCTTTGACAATTATAATAAACTACATATCATCCTACATAGATGAAACTAAAATCATGCTCACAATTTTCCTAAATGTTCGAATGAATGAAAACAATTGTCAATAATCCCAGATTTAAAATTAAATTGGTTTGTTCAGTCTCGTGGAATAACATTTGCGATAAGAGTTGAAAACAGTAGTGCAATTATTTGAAATTAGTATATAAGATTGTGGACCCTAGAAGGCCATTGCCGCAATAATCAAGGAAGTGTAATGGGAAGTTTTCGTGTCAATAAACCCCATTTTTACCCTATTTCACCCCCTTCAACTATAAAGCTTATTTCCAGACGGCTGCTCAAGTGAATGGCCCTTGTCGAAGATGAAGTTGACTAGTCAAAGCGATTTGAGCGAATCAGGAAAAGAGTTTTTTTATACTTCATATCAAATATCCAATTAAACTCAAAAAATTATGTTTCATTGGAAAATGATTATTTTATCTTATAATGTATAAGAGCAAAGTTTTGGTGGAAGCCACTAATTTAATATTGATTTAAACGAGTACAGTAGGGTTTCACTTAAACCTGACCTTGCACTCATAAGAACAAATTCATATTTTAAATGCGCATTTTTAAACTCTGCAAGTCAACATTAAATCAAATTTTACACAATAACGTCAATGTTTGTTGGAAATTGCTTTCTTTTCCTGTACGTTATCTATTTACCTTAATTAATCAGTTGTGAGACAAACATTGGTAGAGGATATAAAATATGTATGTAATTTAATTTGTCATTTTCATTGTCCTAAAATTTAATATACTTTTTTTTTGAATAGCCGTTACTATTATCTGGGATACCCTACCCCACGATGTTGAAAGGCACAAAAATAAGAATCAAGATAAAAATCATAAAAATAGAATCAACCAATGATGCAGATAAAGTGATGTGATTCAATTAATCAGATATTGGCGATTTTTTTAGGTCATCGCTGTCATTTAAATCAAATATTGAGATATCCTTGATTGAATTTCGAATGTATCAACAGCATGCAAACTATTGACTATCTGTCTTACTTTTGGAGATATAGAATAGAATTATTGATGAATTTATTTATTTTCCATATTCTCAAGCTTCACGTCGATTTTACTTCCTTACATTGCTTTAATGGCACCCTGTATAAAACAAATTGAATGCTGAATCCACTGGTGACAAGGGCAATTGACTATCTGTCTTACTCTTGGAGGTATTGCATCTTTGATGAATTTGTGTATTTTTCTACTTTCTCAAACTTCAAATCGATTTTACTCGGAATATTTTCATGACACCTTGTATATTATTTTGTTGATTTCGAACACAAATTCAATGCTGAATCCACTGGTGACAAGGGCAATTGACCATCTGTCTTACTCTTGGAGGTATTGCATTTTTGATGAATTTGTGTATTTTTCTACTTTCTCAAACTTCAAATCGATTTTACTCGGAATATTTTCATGACACCTTGTATATTATTTTGTTGATTTCGAACGCAAATTCAATGCTGAATCCACTGGTGACAAGAGCAATTGACTATCTGTCTTACTCTTGGAGGTATTGCATTTTTGATGAATTTGTGTATTTTTCTACTTTCTCAAACTTCAAGTCGATTTTACTCGGAATATTTTCATGACACCTTTTGTTGATTTCGAACACATATTCAATGCTGAATCCACTGGTGACAAGGGCAATTGACCATCTGTCTTACTCTTGGAGGTATTGCATTTTTGATGAATTTGTGTATTTTTCTACTTTCTCAAACTTCAAGTCGATTTTACTCGGAATATTTTCATGACACCTTGTATATTATTTTGTTGATTTCGAACACATATTCAATGCTGAATCCACTTGTGACAAGGGCAATTGACCATCTGTCTTACTCTTGGAGGTATTGCATTTTTGATGAATTTGTGTATTTTTCTACTTTCTCAAACTTCAAATCGATTTTACTCGGAATATTTTCATGACACCTTGTATATTATTTTGTTGATTTCGAACACAAATTCAATGCTGAATCCACTGGTGACAAGGGCAATTGACCATCTGTCTTACTCTTGGAGGTATTGCATTTTTGATGAATTTGTGTATTTTTCTACTTTCTCAAACTTCAAATCGATTTTACTCGGAATATTTTCATGACACCTTGTATATTATTTTGTTGATTTCGAACACAAATTCAATGCTGAATCCACTGGTGACAAGGGCAATTGACCATCTGTCTTACTCTTGGAGGTATTGCATTTTTGATGAATTTGTGTATTTTTCTACTTTCTCAAACTTCAAGTCGATTTTACTCGGAATATTTTCATGACACCTTGTATATTATTTTGTTGATTTCGAACACATATTCAATGCTGAATCCACTTGTGACAAGGGCAATTGACCATCTGTCTTACTCTTGGAGGTATTGCATTTTTGATGAATTTGTGTATTTTTCTACTTTCTCAAACTTCAAATCGATTTTACTCGGAATATTTTCATGACACCTTGTATATTATTTTGTTGATTTCGAACGCAAATTCAATGCTGAATCCACTGGTGACAAGAGCAATTGACTATCTGTCTTACTCTTGGAGGTATTGCATTTTTGATGAATTTGTGTATTTTTCTACTTTCTCAAACTTCAAGTCGATTTTACTCGGAATATTTTCATGACACCTTGTATATTATTTTGTTGATTTCGAACACATATTCAATGCTGAATCCACTGGTGACAAGGGCAATTGACCATCTGTCTTACTCTTGGAGGTATTGCATTTTTGATGAATTTGTGTATTTTTCTACTTTTTCAAACTTCAAGTCGATTTTACTCGGAATATTTTCATGACACCTTGTATATTATTTTGTTGATTTCGAACACAAATTCAATGCTGAATCCACTGGTGACAAGGGCAATTGACTATCTGTCTTACTCTTGGAGGTATTGCATTTTTGATGAATTTGTGTATTTTTCTACTTTTTCAAACTTCAAGTCGATTTTACTCGGAATATTTTCATGACACCTTGTATATTATTTTGTTGATTTCGAACACAAATTCAATGCTGAATCCACTGGTGACAAGGGCAATTGACTATCTGTCTTACTCTTGGAGGTATTGCATTTTTGATGAATTTGTGTATTTTTTTACTTTCTCAAACTCCAAGTCGATTTTACTCGGAATATTTTCATGACACCTTGTATATTATTTTGTTGATTTCGAACACAAATTCAATGCTGAATCCACTGGTGACAAGGGCAATTGACTATCTGTCTTACTCTTGGAGGTATTGCATTTTTGATGAATTTGTGTATTTTTCTACTTTCTCAAACTTCAAATCGATTTTACTCGGAATATTTTCATGACACCTTGTATATTATTTTGTTGATTTCGAACGCAAATTCAATGCTGAATCCACTGGTGACAAGGGCAATTGACTATCTGTCTTACTCTTGGAGGTATTGCATTTTTGATGAATTTGTGTATTTTTCTACTTTTTCAAACTTCAAGTCGATTTTACTCGGAATATTTTCATGACACCTTGTATATTATTTTGTTGATTTCGAACACAAATTCAATGCTGAATCTCCTGGTGACAAGGGCAATTGACTATCTGTCTTACTCTTGGAGGTATTGCATTTTTGATGAATTTGTGTATTTTTCTACTTTCTCAAACTTCAAATCGATTTTACTCGGAATATTTTCATGACACCTTGTATATTATTTTGTTGATTTCGAACGCAAATTCAATGCTGAATCCACTGGTGACAAGGGCAATTGACCATCTGTCTTACTCTTGGAGGTATTGCATTTTTGATGAATTTGTGTATTTTTCTACTTTCTCAAACTTCAAATCGATTTTACTCGGAATATTTTCATGACACCTTGTATATTATTTTGTTGATTTCGAACACAAATTCAATGCTGAATCCACTGGTGACAAGGGCAATTGACTATCTGTCTTACTCTTGGAGGTATTGCATTTTTGATGAATTTGTGTATTTTTCTACTTTTTCAAACTTCAAGTCGATTTTACTCGGAATATTTTCATGACACCTTGTATATTATTTTGTTGATTTCGAACACAAATTCAATGCTGAATCCACTGGTGACAAGGGCAATTGACTATCTGTCTTACTCTTGGAGGTATTGCATCTTTGATGAATTTGTGTATTTTTCTACTTTCTCAAACTTCAAATCGATTTTACTCGGAATATTTTCATGACACCTTGTATATTATTTTGTTGATTTCGAACACAAATTCAATGCTGAATCCACTGGTGACAAGGGCAATTGACTATCTGTCTTACTCTTGGAGGTATTGCATTTTTGATGAATTTGTGTATTTTTTTACTTTCTCAAACTCCAAGTCGATTTTACTCGGAATATTTTCATGACACCTTGTATATTATTTTGTTGATTTCGAACACAAATTCAATGCTGAATCCACTGGTGACAAGGGCAATTGACTATCTGTCTTACTCTTGGAGGTATTGCATTTTTGATGAATTTGTGTATTTTTCTACTTTTTCAAACTTCAAGTCGATTTTACTCGGAATATTTTCATGACACCTTGTATATTATTTTGTTGATTTCGAACGCAAATTCAATACTGAATCCACTGGTGACAAGAGCAATTGACTATCTGTCTTACTCTTGGAGGTATTGCATTTTTGATGAATTTGTGTATTTTTCCACTTTATCAAACTTCAAGTCGATTTTACTCGGAATATTTTCATGACACCTTGTATATTATTTTGTTGATTTCGAACGCAAATTCAATGCTGAATCCACTGGTGACAAGAGCAATTGACTATCTGTCTTACTCTTGGAGGTATTGCATTTTTGATGAATTTGTGTATTTTTCTACTTTATCAAACTTCAAGTCGATTTTACTCGGAATATTTTCATGACACCTTGTATATTATTTTGTTGATTTCGAACGCAAATTCAATGCTGAATCCACTGGTGACAAGAGCAATTGACTATCTGTCTTACTCTTGGAGGTATTGCATTTTTGATGAATTTGTGTATTTTTCTACTTTATCAAACTTCAAGTCGATTTTACTCGGAATATTTTCATGACACCTTGTATATTATTTTGTTGATTTCGAACGCAAATTCAATGCTGAATCCACTGGTGACAAGGGCAATTGACTATCTGTCTTACTCTTGGAGGTATTGCATTTTTGATGAATTTGTGTATTTTTCTACTTTATCAAACTTCAAGTCGATTTTACTCGGAATATTTTCATGACACCTTGTATATTATTTTGTTGATTTCGAACGCAAATTTAATGCTGAATCCCACTGGTGACGAAAGCAATAATTATTATAAGTCAACTATGTACTAAATGAAGTTTAACTCATAAATATACAAAAACCATGACTTTTGAACTGTTTCGTAGTAACACTGAACCGTGAACCATTGGAAAATTGCACAAATTACTCATACATGACCTGCTTTATGAAATTTCAATTGTTAAATAATCAACGAAATTTGAATATTATACCTACAAAATAATCACAAATTCTGTTTTAAGTGTTTTCTAATACAAGTAGCAATGCAAGGATTTTCCTGTTTTTCCTCGAAACAATGATCACTTATAAAACATACTTGAGATTTGAACCCCCATAAAAGTAGCCTGTTATCATGTCAGATTGATCTATTAGATAATACAAACTCTAGAAAAAAAATATTTTAACAAAAACGCCGCCACAAGTGGCACAAGTTCAAGAAACTTCATATTAAGTATGCTAAACAAAACCTGAGTTTCATTGTATTTGAATGATTCCATAAAAATTGGCAATTATTGTTGAATTGCACGCCAATTAATTCCTAATTTGGCCTCCTTTGATAGTCAACATGAAGATGCAGGAAGACCTTATCGGCCATTTACATCATAACGAGCTTCACCATATCACGAAAACAATAATTACCATTGACAAAGCTGATCAACAAAGGAAAGCTATTTGTTTTGTTATTTGAAAAATCAAGAAAAAGATAAATGAAAATTGCGGAATAAGTATGGTCATATTTTCTCATTTATCTCATACCATAAACATTAACAGTTAACAATAATAAGTGTTTAGTTGGGGGAATTTTGGTTTTATTTTTAGAAGCACAGACACTTATACAAAGTACATAAAAAAACCAACCTTTTTCACTAATAACCAACTCCTGTCCCCAAATTTCCTGCCGAATGGTCCTCTTATGTTTAGAACCACCATGCTGTCCATGACCACTCGACATATTTAAACCCATTCTGGATGAAAAACTCAAACCACTGCCAACAGGAAACAAAACGCAAGCCACTCTCGAATCAAAGTCGCCGATAAAATGTAAGTTATTAATAAATTTTATTGCCAAGAGTATCACTTTCAGAACGTTGCAGGTTCAAGGAACCATTTACTGATAAGTACTGAGGTTGACGAGACGTGGGTATGGACTGGCTACGTCGAGACTGTCGAGAGGCGGATGCGTTTGAATAATTGCGAAAATACAAATTTTATCTTTCAGGTATTAGAAGATGCTTCGTTTAAGAGGCCCAATCTCGGATATTTGTGAGTGGAGCCCAACGTGCTGATGATGCTGTTAAATAGCTTTTTATCTCAATTTGTCAACAGTGGCAGATGTGAAGTGTATCGATGACCCACCTTACAAGGCCTTTCCCGTATTCCAAGCGCCCTTTTTTTCACGTACAATTTCAAGACAAAATCAATATGATTCCATTTTCTCACACTATCCGTACGTCGTGAACCTAATTCAACAAAAAGTCATACATGAAGTGTGTCAAGGTGAACACGTCTTCATCTCTTAGTCTGGAGATAATATGGCTATAAAGAATTGGGACGTAAACAAAAATCTCATAGGAATTGTGGATAATCCAAGGAAAACTTAATTCAGTTATCTCCTTGGAAGCCCCTTGGCTCCATTGTACAAGGCGGCAATTTTATATAGAAGTATATATTATCAAAATTCTTTAGTTGTAGGTTAGAGTGCTTTGTTGCGATGACTTTGAATTGGTGAATTAGAAAAGCATGACTGATCACCATTGCGTTTAGGCATCTATGATCCATTTCCGTCCTACGTTTTATTGCATAAATCGACAAAATTATGTCAAAAATCGGAGAAATCCGGAAACTAATCAATCTAATTACTTCCGCGATTGGCGCAGGCATCGTTGGCGTTTGGGGTATATGCTTTCATGATAAATCGGTTGTACAACATTAGAAGCGGAAAGGAACTCTATATTTTCTGGATCCAACCCCCTCACTCCCAGGGTAACTACCCCTGAAATTTTAAATAGCAGCCTCCACTTATTCCGCGATTTTTGAAATATTTTATGCTATTGTTGATAAGTTGCATCATTTTTTTTTAAATTGGACTACATAACCTCACAATTCTTTCAAAACGGACAGCAATAACTATAATTTCTTGAACTGATGATTGTATGGAGATTTTGTGAAAGATATCAAGGACAACTTTTGGGGTGTTAGCTGTCATATTACTTTCAACCCCCTTACCTCCATGGTGCCTTTCTTAAAATTTTGAATGATAACTTCTATTTCTTTTGTCATTTTTGAGTTCCTCATGTCTAGATAAATCCCTTTTTTTATTAGAATTCTCAATTTCACGAACATAACAATTGTGAGGTTATGTACTTTATTTTTGAAAAAAAAGTGATGTAGCTAATTGAGAATTACATGAAGATTTGAAAAATCGCGGAATAAGTGGAAGCTGCTATTTGAAATTTCAGGGGTAGTTACCTTGGGAGTGAGGGGGTTGGATCCAGAAAATATATAGATACCTCGATATCTAAATTGACGTATCTCACCAAATTTTCATACTATCATTGGTTTGGACACAATCAAATGTTGGTTGTTTTTAAATTGTCACCCTGTATAAATTGACAGGACTTTTGTTGAAAACGCAACACTGCAAACTATACCAAAAAAATAAATAAATCCCGAAACCCATTTGTAACAAATCCTGCATCTCAAAAGATAAATACTGAATTGGTACTCTTAAACAGTTGACATTTATCAGTCAATAAGTAGGTATTTAGCTCGACTAGTCTCAAAGTTGGATAGCCCCCAAAATACTCATCAGTTTATAGCATAATAAATATAGTACTAACAGTGGAGCAATAAACAATTGATTAATAAATTATTATCAATTATGCTTGAACACTGAAAAATTGCAGGTAACATACAATGACTCAACATTCGATGACGTTAACATTTTGAGTTGAAAAATATTAAGATCAATATTCCTGGGTTCAAGATTTTATCAAATAAGGTATTCATTGAACCCAACTGACATTCACAAGCTTTGAGATAAAAAGTATGAATATCAACATTCCAAATATTTTTTGTAATATACTGTTAGCGTTCAAATAATGTACGGCTATGCAAAAGTATGAATCGATAACTAGATTGGGGCCTCAAGGGCATACTTTTATATCCAGTTATCATGGGACCTTTAAAGTGGAGGATTCTGATATAATATATTGTATGAACCAGCATGGCAGACAATTATCTGTAATGAGTGTGTAAACGGTGTAATGAAGAATAGTAGAGGTAACTAAGAGTGAAAAAGTGGAATATTTATCAGAGAATAATTGAAAACGAAAAAATACAGAAATTTTTGCCGCCGCTTCCGGTGATCAATGAATTTGAAAAAATGTCGGATTTTTGCACAAAATGTCAGATGTATATATTTTCGTGCAAATTAGTTGAGTTCCGTCAAGAGTTTGCATTTATCATATTGATGTTTCATGTTGTTATAGAAAGATCGAACTTCACAAAATAGTTTCTAATTGTATCTAATTATAGATTTAGAATTAGTTATCATTGTAGAATACAGGGCGAAGCACAGTTTTGACGAGACTGACCAAAAACAATGAATCATTCATCAAAAAAAAAAACAAAAACAGATGACCAATTAAATCTGCAGCCTAAAAATATTTTTTGTTCTGAACTTTGTAGCGTCATAAATTCATTTTTTCGTTATCTACAAATTGCTAGATTATCAAGTTTAACTAATCTCCCATAATTCGATCATGTCACAGATTAGAAAGTGATGGTATCTATATACAGGGTGTTTCATTAATATTGCGAAAAAATTCAGGGTGAGTTTCCCCACTTAAAAATAATAAGAAAACTTCATATAAAGGTGTGTCCGGATCTGCTTCGTTACAGAGCTACAGGGTGTTGAAGTTTTATTTTTATTTTTTTTTTCTCAATAATATTTGAACCAATGTCCATATTTCCATAAAAATCGGTATTTGAGGGTTTCTTTTTATGCGGAATTCTAATTTTATCTCAGTTTGGCTCTAACTTGTAGAGGGCGCCACCTACACTCATTTGTCCTGACATGTATAGCCATAACTTTTTTGGACGTACCCGTATGACATATTTGAGTGAAAAAACATATTTCTCCTTTATTTTTATGCAAAAAAAGGCATACTTGTTAGAAGTCGCTACGTGGAACCATTTTCGAGATATTTGGATTTGAAATAATTAATACATGGGATTTTGAAATTATGGCGAAGGTAACCTGCTAGAAGTTATAACATTTTCAGTGAAAAAGATAAAAGTCGACTTCTAAGTGATATTATCGACAACGCTTATTCAAATATCATTTAAACAAAAACAAATTAAAACTGAAAAAAAATAAATTAAATAATAACTTTAACACCCTGTAGCTCTGTAACGAATCATTTCCGAACACATCTTTATATGAAATTTTCTTTTTATTTTTAAGTGAGGAAACTTATCCTGTATTTTTGGCACTATCAATGAAACACAATGCTCGGCCATAATTTCATTATCATACGTATTTATTATTTCAAATCTAAATATCTCGAAAATGGTGGCACGTAGCGACTTCTATCAGATATGCCTTTTTTGCATAAAAATAAAGGAGAAATATGTTTTTTCACTCAAATATGTCATACGGTTAGGTCCAAAAAAGTTATGGCTGTACATGTCACGACAAATGAGTGTAGGTGGCGCCCTCTACAAGTTAGAGCCAAACTGAGATAAAATTCGAATTCCGCATAAAAAGAAACCCTCAAATATCGATTTTTATGGAAATATAGACATTGGTTCAAATATTATTTACAAAAAACAAAAATAAAAATAAAGCTTCAACACCCTGTAGCTCTGTAACGAAGCATTTCCGGACACACGTTTATATGAAGTTTTCTTATTAATTTTGAGTGGGGAAACGCACCCTGAATTTTTTCGCAATATTAATGAAACACCCTGTAGAGTTCAAATGATTATTCAGTTATTATTATTATATTCTTCTCATGAGCTTTGATAATAATGAATAAATATGATAAATTCTAGGCAAAATTACAGTTCTACACTTTTTTGTCATCGCTAATAACTTTTTACGTATGGCACCAATTTGATTTATTTTTGGTCGCTTAATAGGCTGGTCTGCCTTGCACGTGTGGGTCCAGTTTTCAACAAAAACACTGGAGTTTTCCTGAAATACTGCAATAAAATAGCAAACCGTATTGCAAAAGAAATCGCTTCATTCAAATCTCTCTGAAAAAGATGTATTTTTATTTTGCAACTTTTTCTAATTCTATGTAACTTTTTTCTAAATACACATAGATTAAAAAATTGTACACCTTGACTTTAAACGACGATTTTTTTTTTAAGCATCAGCAACTTTTTGTGACTTGTTTATCAATGTTTATCTTTCAGAATCGTCACATGTTTGTTGCCCGATTTTTTTTTAATTTTTTTTTTGACATCAAGGAGAATCAAAACAGTTGGTTCAATGGGTTCAAACCAGATGGCAATAGGTCTTTGGAGGTTGAATAATCCATGAAATTCATAAGAAAATTACACAATAATAAAACAGTTCCGAGAATCACTCTGATATTTGGCTTAGATCATCAGTTTTATGACAAGAAATAGTTACCGTTATATTTACTGAACACATGTCTGCCAATTTTTCTCCAAATGTCTTTTCAATAACTTATGGATCCGATAGGGTGACATATTATCGTTGTGGTTGTTTATCCAATCAATAGATTTATCAGATAGATATCTGTTGTTCAGAAACTGGAGGTTATACATCAAAACAATCAGCGACTAATTTCAAGAATATCTCACGAACTTAAGCTTCGCAAATTAAGGAAATTAATCCAACAATATTGACCTCGGAATAACTCAATCTATGTTCTAATATTATCCAGAAAACTCGTTACATTACAACGATTCCTTTCAAATTAGTAATCAACCAAAAGATAGAGTTGAGGATTGCGGAACTGAATTATCTGAAGACGTAATTACAAGTGAAATTGGTCAATTTGGACAAAGGCTGAAAGCGATAATCGCTCTGGTCTTATTCACAAAAAAAAATACGTAGAATTCTCAATCAGCTGAATTAATTTCTGCAACAACTCACAAAAACACAAAAACAACCTAAGAACCCTCAAAAAACAAATCAAATTGGTGCAATACATCAAAAGTTATTAGCAATGAAAAAGTGTGGACATTTAAATTGACCCACAGTCACTCAGAACTAATTGAACTTTAAATCGAGCTTTCAATTTGCTGTCACAAAAACTGAAATGTATTCAAATTAGATGAGATAGTTATACTTAGTAATTATAAATGCATGAACATCAATCAATTCTACAAACGAATGTTTTGCGCATTTAATAATAAGTGACTGATTATCTTTTTATTAATTAATAAATTTATTATTCATACACTTACCATTCAGACTCCATATATGCCCTGGTAAAGAATGCGCAGCATAGACACGAGTCAACGCAGCGGCAGCAGTGTGTCCCAACAGACCACCTTGGGCCCCTTCATCGCCGGCACTGCTGTCGGTGTCATTTCCCGGGCTGCCCGCCACTGACCCTTCGGCTAAAATGGGACCCCCGTTTTCGGAATGATGCGAGTCATTGGTAGTACTACCATGCAAGTCCGGTACACTGGATAAAGATCTAAAAAGAAAAAAAATGTTGAGTGTACAAATAAGACAATGGAGTCGTATTCTGAAAATATAATCAAAAATATTGTACCCTTACTTTTTAATTATTTTTTATTGATTATTAAGGGCATACATTAGCGTCGAAGTTCGTCATGCGGCCTTTTAAACCCTTTAAATGATGATGAATCGTCGAAGCGCCGTTTGCATCCGAATGACAACTTCTCAAAGTTATTAGAGGAATTTCGACTTTCTTCATGTTTAATAATTTTGAAAAATTCGTAATTTTTTTTCAAAAAACAGATATAAATTTGAGATGGACATTTTTCCATAGAGGATACTTGAGACTCCTTACCCACGAAATTTCAAGTGAAAATTTCAAACCGTTTGAAAATAAGAGCTTATCAAAGTTACTAGAAGAATTTCGATATTTTTCAAGTTTGATAATTTTCAAAAATTCGTCACATTTTCCAAAAACAAGTATGGATTTGAAATTTGCATTTTTTCACAGAGGATACTTGGAACTCCTAATCTACAAAATTTTAGGCGCAAATTGCAAACCGTTAAAGAATGACAGCCTGTCAAAGTTACTAGAAGGATTTCGACTATCTGCATGTTTAATAGTTTTCAAAAATTTGATTTTTAAAAAAAAAAAACTTGGATAAATTTTAAATGGGCATTTTCCCATAGAGGATACTTGAGACTCCTTACCCACAAAATTTCAAGTGAAAATTTCAAACCGTTTGAAAATAAGAGCTTATCAAAGTTACTAGAAGAATTTCGATATTTTTCAAGTTTGATAATTTTCAAAAATTCGCCACATTTTCCAAAAACAAGTATGGATTTGAAATTTGCATTTTTTCACAGAGGATGCTTGAAACTCCTAATCTACAAAATTTTAGGCGAAAATTGCAAACCGTTCAAGAATGACAGCCTGTCAAAGTTACAAGAAGAATTTCGACTATCTGCATGTTTAATAGTTTTCAAAAATTTGTTTTTTTTTTTTTTAAACTTGGATAAATTTTAAATGGGCATTTTCCCATAGAGGATACTTGAGACTCCTTACCCACGAGATTTCAAGTGAAAATTTCAAACCGTTTGAAAATAAGAGCTTATCAAAGTTACTAGAAGAATTTCGATATTTTTCAAGTTTGATAATTTTCAAAAATTCGCCACATTTTCCAAAAACAAGTATGGATTTGAAATTTGTATTTTTTCACAGAGGATACTTGGAACTCCTAATCTACAAAATTTTAGGCGCAAATTGCAAACCGTTAAAGAATGACAGCCTGTCAAAGTTACTAGAAGAATTTCGACTATCTGCATGTTTAATAGTTTTCAAAAATTTGATTTTTTAAAAAAAAAAACTTGGATAAATTTTAAATGGGCATTTTCCCATAGAGGATACTTAAGACTCCTTACCCACGAAATTTCAAGTGAAAATTTCAAACCGTTTGAAAATAAGAGCTTATCAAAGTTACTAGAAGAATTTCGATATTTTTCAAGTTTGATAATTTTCAAAAATTCGCCACATTTTCCAAAAACAAGTATGGATTTGAAATTTGCATTTTTTCACAGAGGATACTTGAAACTCCCAATCTACAAAATTTTAGGCGAAAATTGCAAACCGTTTAAGAATGACAGCCTGTCAAAGTTACTAGAAGAATTTCGACTATCTGCATGTTTAATAGTTTTCAAAAATTTGATTTTTTTTTTTAAAAACTTGGATAAATTTTAAATGGGCATTTTCCCATAGAGGATACTTAAGACTCCTTACCCACGAAATTTCAAGTGAAAATTTCAAACCGTTTGAAAATAAGAGCTTATCAAAGTTACTAGAAGAATTTCGATATTTTTCAAGTTTGATAATTTTCAAAAATTCGCCACATTTTCCAAAAACAAGTATGGATTTGAAATTTGCATTTTTTCACAGAGGATACTTGAAACTCCTTATCTACAAAATTTTTGGCGAAAATTGCAGACCGTTTAAGAATGACAGCCTGTCAAAGTAACTAGAAGAATTTCGACTATCTGCATGTTTAATAGTTTTCAAAAATTTGATTTTTTAAAAAAAAAAACTTGGATAAATTTTAAATGGGCATTTTCCCATAGAGGATACTTGAGACTCCTCACCCACGAAATTTCAAGTGAAAATTTCAAACCGTTTGAAAATAAGAGCTTATCAAAGTTACTAGAAGAATTTCGATATTTTTCAAGTTTGATAATTTTCAAAAATTCGCCACATTTTCCAAAAACAAGTATGGATTTGAAATTTGCATTTTTTCACAGAGGATACTTGAAACTCCTTATCTACAAAATTTTTGGCGAAAATTGCAGACCGTTTAAGAATGACAGCCTGTCAAAGTAACTAGAAGAATTTCGACTATCTGCTTGTTTAATAGTTTTCAAAAATTTGATTTTTTTTTTTTAAACTTGGATAAATTTTAAATGGGCATTTTCCCATAGAGGATACTTGAGACTCCTTACCCACAAAATTTCAAGTGAAAATTTCAAACCGTTTGAAAATAAGAGCTTATCAAAGTTACTAGAAGAATTTCGATATTTTTCAAGTTTGATAATTTTCAAAAATTCGCCACATTTTCCAAAAACAAGTATGGATTTGAAATTTGCATTTTTTCACAGAGGATACTTGAAACTCCTTATCTACAAAATTTTAGGCGAAAATTGCAAACCGTTCAAGAATGACAGCCTGTCAAAGTTACTAGAAGAATTTCGACTATCTGCATGTTTAATAGTTTTCAAAAATTTGATTTTTTTTTTTTAAACTTGGATAAATTTTAAATGGGCATTTTCCCATAGAGGATACTTGAGACTCCTTACCCACGAAATTTCAAGTGAAAATTTCAAACCGTTTGAAAATAAGAGCTTATCAAAGTTACTAGAAGAATTTCGATATTTTTCAAGTTTGATAATTTTCAAAAATTCGCCACATTTTCCAAAAACAAGTATGGATTTGAAATTTGCATTTTTTCACAGAGGATACTTGAAACTCCTAATCTACAAAATTTTAGGCGAAAATTGCAAACCGTTCAAGAATGACAGCCTGTCAAAGTTACTAGAAGAATTTCGACTATCTGCATGTTTAATAGTTTTCAAAAATTTGATTTTTTTTTTTTTAAACTTGGATAAATTTTAAATGGCCATTTTCCCATAGAGGATACTTGAGACTCCTTACCCACGAAATTTCAAGTGAAAATTTCAAACCGTTTGAAAATAAGAGCTTATCAAAGTTACTAGAAGAATTTCGATATTTTTCAAGTTTGATAATTTTCAAAAATTCGCCACATTTTCCAAAAACAAGTATGGATTTGAAATTTGCATTTTTTCACAGAGGATACTTGAAACTCCTAATCTACAAAATTTTAGGCGAAAATTGCAAACCGTTCAAGAATGACAGCCTGTCAAAGTTACTAGAAGAATTTCGACTATCTGCATGTTTAATAGTTTTCAAAAATTTGATTTTTTTTTTTTTAAACTTGGATAAATTTTAAATGGGCATTTTCCCATAGAGGATACTTGAGACTCCTTACCCACGAAATTTCAAGTGAAAATTTCAAACCGTTTGAAAATAAGAGCTTATCAAAGTTACTAGAAGAATTTCGATATTTTTCAAGTTTGATAATTTTCAAAAATTCGCCACATTTTCCAAAAACAAGTATGGATTTGAAATTTGCATTTTTTCACAGAGGATACTTGAAACTCCTAATCTACAAAATTTTAGGCGAAAATTGCAAACCGTTCAAGAATGACAGCCTGTCAAAGTTACTAGAAGAATTTCGACTATCTGCATGTTTAATAGTTTTCAAAAATTTGATTTTTTTTTTTTAAACTTGGATAAATTTTAAATGGGCATTTTCCCATAGAGGATACTTGAGACTCCTTACCCACGAAATTTCAAGTGAAAATTTCAAACCGTTTGAAAATAAGAGCTTATCAAAGTTACTAGAAGAATTTCGATATTTTTCAAGTTTGATAATTTTCAAAAATTCGCCACATTTTCCAAAAACAAGTATGGATTTGAAATTTGCATTTTTTCACAGAGGATACTTGAAACTCCCAATCTACAAAATTTTAGGCGAAAATTGCAGACCGTTTAAGAATGACAGCCTGTCAAAGTAACTAGAAGAATTTCGACTATCTGCTTGTTTAATAGTTTTCAAAAATTTTAAATGGGCATTTTCCCATAGAGGATACTTGAGACTCCTTACTCACAAAATTTCAAGTGAAAATTTCAAACCGTTTGAAAATAAGAGCTTATCAAAGTTACTAGAAGAATTTCGATATTTTTCAAGTTTGATAATTTTCAAAAATTCGCCACATTTTCCAAAAACAAGTATGGATTTGAAATTTGCATTTTTTCACAGAGGATACTTGAAACTCCTTATCTACAAAATTTTAGGCGAAAATTGCAGACCGTTTAAGAATGACAGCCTGTCAAAGTAACTAGAAGAATTTCGACTATCTGCTTGTTTAATAGTTTTCAAAAATTTGATTTTTTTTTTTTAAACTTGGATAAATTTTAAATGGGCATTTTCCCATAGAGGATACTTGAGACTCCTTACCCACGAAATTTCAAGTGAAAATTTCAAACCGTTTGAAAATAAGAGCTTATCAAAGTTACTAGAAGAATTTCGATATTTTTCAAGTTTGATAATTTTCAAAAATTCGCCACATTTTCCAAAAACAAGTATGGATTTGAAATTTGCATTTTTTCACAGAGGATACTTGAAACTCCCAATCTACAAAATTTTAGGCGAAAATTGCAGACCGTTTAAGAATGACAGCCTGTCAAAGTAACTAGAAGAATTTCGACTATCTGCTTGTTTAATAGTTTTCAAAAATTTTAAATGGGCATTTTCCCATAGAGGATACTTGAGACTCCTTACTCACAAAATTTCAAGTGAAAATTTCAAACCGTTTGAAAATAAGAGCTTATCAAAGTTACTAGAAGAATTTCGATATTTTTCAAGTTTGATAATTTTCAAAAATTCGCCACATTTTCCAAAAACAAGTATGGATTTGAAATTTGCATTTTCCCATAGAGGATACTTGAGACTCCTTACCCACAAAATTTCAAGTGAAAATTTCAAACCGTTTGAAAATAAGAGCTTATCAAAGTTACTAGAAGAATTTCGATATTTTTCAAGTTTGATAATTTTCAAAAATTCGACACATTTTCCAAAAACAAGTATGGATTTGAAATTTGCATTTTCCCATAGAGGATACTTGAGACTCCTTACCCACAAAATTTCAAGTGAAAATTTCAAACCGTTTGAAAATAAGAGCTTATCAAAGTTACTAGAAGAATTTTGATATTTTTCAAGTTTGATAATTTTCAAAAATTCGCTACATTTTCCAAAAACAAGTATGGATTTGAAATTTGCATTTTCCCATAGAGGATACTTGAGACTCCTTACCCACAAAATTTCAAGTGAAAATTTCAAACCGTTTGAAAATAAGAGCTTATCAAAGTTACTAGAAGAATTTCGATATTTTTCAAGTTTGATAATTTTCAAAAATTCGACACATTTTCCAAAAACAAGTATGGATTTGAAATTTGCATTTTCCCATAGAGGATACTTGAGACTCCTTACCCACAAAATTTCAAGTGAAAATTTCAAACCGTTTGAAAATAAGAGCTTATCAAAGTTACTAGAAGAATTTTGATATTTTTCAAGTTTGATAATTTTCAAAAATTCGCCACATTTTCCAAAAACAAGTATGGATTTGAAATTTGCATTTTTCCACAAAGAATACTTGAAGCTTCCTATCCATGAAATTTCTAGTGAAAATTTCAACCCGTTTGAAAATGATAGCTTATCAAAGTCACTAGAGAAATTTCGATATTTTTCAAGTTTAATAATTTTCAAAAATTCGCCACATTTTCCAAAAACAAGTATGTATTCGAAATTTGCATTTTTTCATAGAGGATACTTGAGACTCCTTATCCACAAAATTTCAAGTGAAAATTTCAAACCGTTTGAAAATGACAGCTTGTCAAAGTTACTAATCCGCATATATTATAGTAATAGCCATTGGCACTTACCACTTCGTTTTCACATTTCTTACTTTGACACTAAAATAGTCTACACTTATTAAAAATAAGAATTGCTATCAAATGTCGGTAGATTATCGGAATCGGCTTTTTCGTATCCCTTCTCCATGTTTTAAACAATTGAAACAAATACATCACAATCATATCTTCGCCTGAATAACGCTTGACACGTTTAAGCAACTTCAGCAGAGTCTATTGGAATATGGAATTAGATTTTATTGTAAAAACACCATTAATCGTACATCTTGCGACGCCGCCTTTGTTTCATGCAGGACACGTTCATGGCAGACGCAAGCGAAAAATCGATTTTTGACAGTGACGTATCGTCGGCTGATGAAGCCATTTATTTCAAAGTGCAACCACCTCATTGAGATGACTATTTGTTTGTTCTCGACAATCCGGATTCGGTTGCCATTATTCATTTTATTGAAAAATCATTGACATACGCTTGTCAACTGTTGCAATTCTCGGGACAAACCTTTTTAGTCACTTTTCCAGACAGATTTGATTTTTTTTACTAGTCGGTTCGATCAATATTGTCTTTGATCGTCATCAAGTGTGATTGAAATTTTATTCCTAATGCATAATTAGAATTTGGGTATCCAACGTACAGTAATTTCCAAATATTCCAGAATTCGAGACTCTTCCGTAAACTAGCAAGAACTAGGAAATTTCCATTTCATAAAATAGCATCCTCAAATAAACACAGATTATTTTCAAGAGCTCGGTTTATTTTCAAATCCCATACAAAGGATAATGATCTGCACCCGTTGAGAAAACAAACTGTGCGCTTTAAATTTGATTCAAGGTTGCGCAGTTGTTTATACAGGGCAGTGTCGTTGTCTCGTCATATGCTCTGCATATGTATTAATTTGCACTTTCAATGAAATGGAATTAATTATTTATTGAATAGTTTACATCAATGAAATTCACTTCATCACAATGCAAACACTAGAAGTTCTGTCTCAACTTGCATAATTAAAATACATTATTGTAGAAACTTTGACTATCCCATAACACGAATTAGGGTGTTCCTGGAACTGTTTCGTGAATAATTGAAAGTTTTAACATACATTTACAATCACTAGGTATTGACCTTTGGAAATCTGAACTATGATGGTGGGACTGAAGTCATTAATCACTTCCACCATTTCGCTGATAATAATATAAAGATGAAAATACGTCGGCTGGATTTATGGTGGAAATTTATAACTCAAATTTATAGTCGAATAGAGAAAGAACGAGAATTTCAAGTATCTGTAATACAGTCGTGAATAAATTTAATTTGTTACTTCCACTTCCGAATTAAATTGTATATAAAAAAGCACATATCAGCAAAAAATAGTGTCCCCATATTATAACAGAAGTCTGAAAGAAAGTTTTCCCTGAATAACCCTCAAATTGAAAATTATCTACTTGCAGACATTTCCAATTTGTAACACAATACTTCAGATAACATTAAGTGTTTTCTTTGTAATAAAGAGCGATGAATCATTTTGATATGAATTTACAATTTTGATTACATTGCGACTTCGTTAGAGTTTCAATTGAATTGTATTCAAATTACAAAGGAACGTGAGATTCGTGAGAATGAAAGTCGCATTGTATTGAAGTTGAGATGGTTGTTTTAACTACAGAGAAACAAAGCGAAATATATTCGAGTTATATTTGGTCATTTGGTTCAGTTTCATGAAAAGACTTGTTCAGAAGAGAATGGACAGTTTCGATCAGTTGTCGAGAAATCTTGTGGATTTTTATATCTACTCAACATCTCACCGGCACCGGTTAAATGGAGGCAGATTGGTGCTCATTAAAACACCCTTTAGAAATTTAAAAAACTCTATTTGAATAAATATAACAAAAAAATGAGTTTAGATCGAGGTGATTAATTAAGATCTTCTCTATAAATTTTTGTTGGGTTTTCTCCTTTTTTTCCTCATTTTTTTTTCTGATGAATCGCTTAGATTGATTTTTTTGTCATGTATTTTGCAAGGTATTTTGTATTTCAGATTGGGGTACATGCGCATCGGCTGTGACGTATGAAAGGCGCTGAGATCCCGCAGATGGCGCCATTAAACAACCAAAATAAACACCCCCTTCCAATTCACCTTAACAATCCCAACCCAACGAACAGAGAAATGGCAACATTGTTGTTAGAACGGGAGCTACATCTAGCCGCGAGTCTCTGGTTTGGAAAATTTCGTTTGACAATATTGCCTATGACTAGCCAATCACAGATTTAGGCGGATGACGTCATCGGCCTAACGTTCAAACTGAATTTTAATGCCTTTCCCGCTGCATTAAAAATCGGAGAAATAAATTGAGCGTATTTTTGGCTGTTTTAAAGCATTAAGAAGTACCTACACACCAAAAAAACGAAGTTTGAAGTCAATTTTCTCTACTTTGGCCGATTTTGGTTTTTTTTTTTAAATTTTAGTTTGATTTCTCAAGAATATGACTGTTCAGATGCCGTTCTGATTTATTCCGTTTTCTCTTATCCAGGGCTAAACAAAAAGAATGAAATAAAAGTTGTTTTTTAGAACACCCTGTGGAGTGAATCAGTGACAGGTGAAAATCTTGACCAACATACAGTTGTAGCCCAATATCTTCTAAAAATTCACAGAGCCTTAAGATGATTATTTTTTGATTTCTACTGATTTTCCAGCATTCAATTATCAAATCACAAAATTAATTGATAAGATTTCCAATAACCCTTCTCAATATGTGTGTCCTCCGTCTTTCCATGCTTTCAATAACTATTTTGATCATCTGTTAAGGCAGATCATCCCAAACATCGATTAAAGCAGCTGCCAATAGCTCTTGATTGTCTGTTTCTAAGTATTCTTCCCAACATATCCCAGACATGTTCAATCGGATTCAGGTCTGGGAGTCTGAGGAGCAAGCAAAATGTATACCTATGTTATGGAATAACCATGCAACGTCAGTTAGGTAAAACACCGCACAATCGCTACAAAACAACACTCTATATTCACAACCAATGTGAACAAACCACACGAGATCGAACAAAGGGAAACGATCGAAAGGTCACGTGAGATAAACCAATACATGTGATCAGTTCAATCGTTTCGCTATGTCTGATCACGTGAAGTTTGTTTACTTTTGGTTACTTTTGGTTCACTAACTATCTGCAGTAAACCTTCCGCCCTGTACTAATATACATCGAGTGTTCTAAGAAACCGTGGCATGAAAAATACAATTTTTTTGAATAGTTATACCAACTCTTGGTTCTTGTGAACATGAGGCATCCACATATTTTGTACTTTTTGAAGGCGAATTCGGTAAATTATCCTTCGTTTAACAATTCTAAAGAGACAAAATGCTGGATGAATCACTTTTTTTGTATAAAAACACCATTTTAAGCACATTGTTTCTTCTAAGAAAACAAAAATTTCGCTTTGTTCCAATTGTGGGTCATTGAAATGGACAATTTCTGTTGTTGTTCTCATGTACTACAGTTCCTCACGTAACCACTGAAGAAGTTAATACAGATTGTTAAGCAGGATAAATAAATTTTAAAAATTTGATTTACAAAACTGATCGCTGCGAAGTCAAAATTTTCAATAACTGTCAATATGTCAAGATTTTCAAGTCACTATACTCACTAATTAACGATCAAGAGTGAGAAACACGCTCTGTGTTGCCAAGTGGATGCTGTGAGAAATGGTTTCCATATTTTTGTCTGTAGCAGATGAAGTTTTGGTTAGATTGGGTCCGTTTCGATTAGATTGGCTTAGTCTTGGTTAGATTGGGTTAGTTTTTGTTAGTTTGGGTGAGTTTTGGTTAGATTGGGTTGATATTGGTTAGATTGGGTTAGTTTTGGTTTGACTTGTGTTAGTTTTGTTTAGGTTGGGTCAACGTCTGAGAGATTCAGAAATGACATTTGATATTTTTATAGTTCAGTGTCAGGCAGTGTCTTATGTTATATTGTTTTCTTTTGTCATAGTCTATTGAAATATACTGGCAAAAACTATAGCTGGCATGGTTTTTCAGAAGTTTGGATAAGCTTGGCAACATTGTATGGTGGTTCTATAATATGTAGCTTGTAACAAGGTAGAAAGAAACAAGTTATGTCAGCCTCAAGATCAGTATACAGTGTGACCCATTTGTTTTGGGAACACCCTGATAAAAAGTTTATTTCTTAACCGATTTGGTTCGTTTTTTTTTTGGATTGTAGAGCTCGAAAAATTGTATATTCTTGGCAAAAAGTGACCTTCGCCATTTTGACTTCAAGGCCTACTATGTTAGTTTTTAAGAGCAAAATTTCAGGAAACCATATTAGCGATTTTTTTAGAAAAAATCTGTGTGCGCCACTGGATTCGGCATCCTTTAAAACGGGTCTATACAAATTTTCAACCGAAAATATCAAGTTCAAAAAAATTAAAAATTCGCACTTTAACAATCTTTGATTCTATCAAAACAAATAAAAATGACATAAAACTAAAAATTTGTAACTTCTACCAAACCACCATCAACTTCAATGCATTTATCATTTCTTTTGATAGAATCAAAGATTGTTAAAGTGCGAATTTTTAATTTTTTTCAACTTGATATTTTCGGTTGAAAATTTGTATAGACCCGTTTTAAAGGATCCTGAATCCAGTGGCGCACACAGATTTTTTCTAAAAAAATCGCTAATATGGTTTCCTGAAATTTTGCTCTTAAAAACTAACATAGTAGGCCTTGAAGTCAAAATGGCGAAGGTCACTTTTTGCCAAGAATATACAATTTTTCGAGCTCTACAATCCAAAAAAAAAACGAACCAAATCGGTTAAGAAATAAACTTTTTATCAGGGTGTTCCCAAAACAAATGGGTCACACTGTATATCAGGTTGCCCCACTTTTACGGCCATGACGTCATCTGTGTCAGGTGTTGCCAGATGATCCCTATCAAAAACAGTAGAACAGAAAGCCATGGGCGAAATCAGTAGATCTTCTTTTAAAACAGTACTTCTGGCAACCTTGCGAATAACACATGACACAATAAGATGCAGACCGATGCAATCGAATGACAAGGTTCAGTCTACTGCAGACGCTAGACTCCGATGACGTCATATTTCCCCCCTCCTCCGTCCCTTTCCTCAGGCGAAGTGAGGTTAAAATAGCCTCAAATCAAAGCAAGTGATTCAAGTACGACTTTTCGATTTTTCTGGAAACTTTGACGTGAATTGTTTCTAAAAGAAGCCCATTTGTGATAAATCGCTAATATGGCAACACTGTATTTGTTTAGCGAATGACGTCACAACGTTTGTTTGTTGTTTGTTTCTTTTTACCGTGGCTTGTAACAATGTGACGAAGTTGTCATTTTAGAGAGTTGTTGGATAGAAATCTGATAAAATTTCAGCTCGAATTTCAGTTTATTCTGGATTTTTTTTTGTTAAAATTGGTTCAACCAGCATTTTTTTTTAGTTAAAATTGTTCTATTAACCCAAAAATATGCTTAAAATTTGGAAAAATGCACTAATTTATGGATGCCTAATCTTTACAAGCCCCAATTAACCACAAAAGTACGCGTCCCGGTACGCGTGTGCCACATTTATTTCCAAATGTATAATTTGATTAAAAATCAATAAATTTGTGAATACATAATTCAAATTCATTATTAAAATCGAGATTAAAATATATCCCAAAACTACATAATATCAACCTTTATTTTATAGTCAATAATGTATTCAAAACGGCAGAATTAGATTGATTGAATAGAGAGCAAGGTTTCATTTTCCTATCTCCGTAGATAAAAAATTGAAAAGTTGAGTACATTTTCAATTGCTGCTGAAATCATCGAGATAATGAGACAAAACATGATAATTTCATAACATAAACATTACAGTGTTCAGTTGAATAAACATTCACCTTTCCAACATTGACCAATAACTGGATAAAATTGACTCACCTTGCTCTTTGTCGATCATTCTCCATCCCCAAAGACCTCATAAATCGAAAACCAGGAGTTGCGACCACTTCAGTACTGCTACTTGTCGAAAAAGCCCTTGTTCTAGGGCTCTGAGACCCATCGGTGCTGGTGCTCAATTTTGCCCCCATAGCCCTAATTATTCCAAGCAAACTATAAATTGATACGTTTTTCACATAAAAACACAGTCCATTTCCCGGAATTCTCCCCAAAACCCACCAAAAATACCACCGAACATGTCGCACATTTCTTGTACACAAACGGCAGAAAATACACTGTGGCGAATCGTGATCTAATTATGCACGTATGAAGGACACTTGGAGATACAGTTTTGGGCCACCGCTGTGGGCTGTTAAATTTATTTTGAATGAAAAATAAACAATTAACGAAAATTTGACATTTTTACTGAGCCTTTGGCAGCCATGTATGGAACTGTCAACAGACAACTGTCAGGGAGGGTTGCTGTTGGTTGACTGTAGGGGGCAGCGTAGTTGATGTATTACTGGTTGCACTTGGCATGGAGAATTAGATTATAGTCCGGGTAAATTAGACTATAACTGCCATAATTTTCACGTTGGTCTAATGAAACGTCACTTCTTGACAAATTGACTGAAAATTCAAAAATACGACAAAGTCATTCTTGATAGAAGTTTTTGCTTGGTCTAAAAATAACTTCTGTCGTGATAAAAAAGTTTCAAATATACAGGGAGACAAAAAAATAACAGAATGTGAAAAAAGAAAGAAACTACTGATATTTATTATTATTTTTTCTATTTTGGACGGAAAATGACGAAGAGGAAAGATATATAATAATATAATACGGGTATCGTAAAAAAATTACGTGTAAGAGAAAAAATCACTTTTTAGGGACATTTTTGTAAATTTTGATAGTTAAAGTCTCTTATGGAAAATTGAATTTCAAAATAAGTAAAGACTCAACCAGGAATGACATTAGTTTTGTTCAGTTTTAGTCAGCTCGAGTTAGTTTTGTATCACTTTTGAGTTAGTTTATTGGTTCAATTTTCGATAATTTCAAATACTTTTGGTGAGTTTTGCGTTTGTTTAAGTCAGCTTCGTTACGTTTGGGTTAGTTCTGATCAGATTCAGTAATTTTTGGGTTAGTTGGTTAGATGGGGTCAATTTGCGTTAACTTTTTATGTTAGTTTTTGTATGGTACAATTTATGTATATTTGTTTATTTTTGGGTTGAGTTGTAGGTTTTGGTTATTTTTGGTCCATTTTTATTACTTTCGGGTTAATTTAGTTCAATGTGTGTTGGTTGTGGTTACTTTTGGTCAATTTTGTGTTGTTCTGCGTGAATTTGCGTTGATTTTGGTTCCTTTTGGGTTGGGTTTGGTCAGGTTTGAGTCAATTTGCGTTGGTTTTGGTTATTTTTGTGCTAGTTTTCATCAGTTATTGTTACTTCTGGGTTAGTTTGGCTTAACTTACGTTACTTTTGTGTTGGATTCGGTTGGTATGCTTTAATTTTGGTCGGTTTGAGTTAGTTTGAGTTAGTTTTGGGTTGGTTATGATTATTTATGAATTAGTTTCATTTGTCTAATTTACTTTTGGATTGGTTTGGTTCAATTTTCGTTAATTTTGGATGCTTTGTAAAATCAAAAACCTAAATAAGCGGAAGCAAAAATGAAAACTGCAGGAAAATTCATGAAATACGAAAAAAAACGTGGAATCAGAACATGAAAAAAAAGGGAAAAAATTCTCAAGAAAATGGAAAGCATAGCATTAAAAACTGGATAAAAAATCCATTAAACACAAAAACCTGGAGAAAAAATCCGTTAAACCAATAAAAATTCGCAAAATACTGGAAATGGCGATTAAAAAAACGAGAATTTTGAAATCATCTAGAATAAGAAACCTCGATAAATAGAATAAAAACTGAAGGAAAACGTATCAAACCAAAAGAGAGCCGCATAAAACAGAGATTGAAAATAGGACAAAAGGAAACTGTTATCAGAAGTAGTTTTTTCAAATGATTTTCAAAAGGCTTAAAAAAAAATATACATACTTCGATGATATAATTAGTCAAAAATCTTGAATAAAGTGGACAAAGTTGTAAGAAAGAAGTCTGATGTGAAAAGACAAAGATAAACCATAAAATGCATGAAAAAATCTGATAATTCATCTTTTTTTTAAAGAAATTTACTTAAAAAGTGAACAAAAACAAAAACTTGGTATAGATGGACACATCTCGAAGATATTTTATCAATAGACCTGTGCCCTAAACTTCCCCGATTCTATTCATCTTTATCAAGAATTTACAAAAATGGTAATTAAAACTTTTGTACCCAAATATTTCAACTTTTTCCCAAAGTTATTTTTTGTGTTTTAAGTCACTGAAACATTACAGAAGTAGAAATGGCGATTTTTGTAAATTCTTGAAGAAGATTGTGAAAAAATCAGCTCCTTCCGTTTTAAAAACAGCAGGAAAAACCGAAACTATACTTGAACTTGATAAAATTATAAATCAGAAACTCGAAAAAACTCCTTAAAAAAAATACTGGAAAATCGTGATTAGACTTAAGAAATTCAAACTACGTATTTGCGCAAATAGCCCGCACGAAAACAATCAATATCCAGGAAAGTCCTGACGTCACGGGGTTAAAGACAGCTATCCCAGTGTACGCAAGGGCTCAGGGCAATATAAACACAAGAAATGAATGCCTTTTTAAAAGGGTAAGTATGCTTTGAAATATGTACTGATGGGCTTATGTAGAAAAAATGCTGTTCTCCCAGCGATAAAAATAGATGCCATTAAATTGATAAAGCACATCCCAATAATGAGTCTATTTTTAGCACTACCTACTTTTATTAGATTGGGAATTATGGAGATAATCATTTTGGGAATTTATTGGAAACGTGATAGCTTACTTTGATTGGTTCATATGAATTATTATGTTTTGGTGTTCTACAGCATTTGGAAAGGAAGGACTTGTTCGTTAATTGATTTATTTTTAGATCCCTAATACACAGATATCAAAAATATGATCTTCTTCTGTCCAGAGAGAACTCCTCTCTCCTATTATTTCTTCACTCGTAAATTGTACTACTTCATAAATGTTTTTTTCTGGAAATTCGACTCACTTACTTTTTTTTGGAAAATGCTAGATCCAACGTTTGTTTATTTTACAGAAACCACATGCACCAATATAACATATCAAATATGTAAACAAGTCTACGCACTGTAACAAATTCGACCATCATGGCTGAAGAAACCAGAGAAGATGCCCATGGTTATTCCAAACTGGTGGGTCGCACCAAAAAAAGACAAAGTGATGGGTTTTCTGGAACTAGGGCGGCTTATGGAAATATTTCACCTCCAGTAGATTCGTTTAATGTGATTTATTTGTCATTTGTTCTGGGAGGTATGGGTTTCTTGTTGCCTTATAACAGGTAAGGTTTTTATCATTTTTGCAAAAAAAATAACTTTTCTTTGAATGTTTCAGCTTCATAATGGCAATGGACTACTTCAAAGTCAGATATCCAGCCACACCTGTAGTGTTTGATATGTCATTAGTTTACATAACTATGGCACTTTTGACTGTAATGGCTAATAATTTATTAGTGGAAACGTTTTCGCTAAATTCCAGAATAAACTTTGGTAAGTGAGTGATGTGGATAACAAATTCTCTTATTTCTTTGTTTGTAGGCTACATCATGTCGTTTATGACGTTAATTTTTGTCGTGGTATGTGAAGTTTGGTGGGAGGCTTGGGGGACAGCAACTTCCTATACTGTTAATTTAGCAGCAGTTGCTGTGGTATCTGTTGGTTGTACAGGTAGGAAGCAATAAGGATCAATGAGTACAATAAACTAGCAGCTATTATTTAAAAAAAAAAAACAATTTTGCACAAATATTTTTCTGTACTACCTTACTAGAAAATATAATTTTCCACCCTCAACCAAAAGAAGAAAATAGTTCTTTTACTTCCCGGGAAGAAAAATGAGGAAAATTCAGAGACACTTTCCTCCCTTGGTATGTAAATAGCTTTTTTTCAACTCACCCATTCTTTTCAGTTCAACAGTCCAGCTTTTATGGCTACACAAGTATGTTACCTCCAAAGTACACTCAAGCGGTAATGGTAGGAGAAAGTGAGTAAAAATACAAATTACTCAAATTCTAACCATTACTTGGTCTGTCCAACAATTATTGTACTTCGAAAGTGCTTTTGGGATGTCAAGAAAAAATCAAACAAATAAACATTCGATGCCATAAAATAATCAAAATATCATTTCCTCAGGTACTTCAGGAGTATTCACCTCAATCGTTCGTGTAATCACAAAATTCATCGTCAACGAGCTCCGAGGCAGTACCGTCTATTTTTTCACAGTGTCCGTTTCAACAGTACTGACGTGTTTTGCCATGTACCATTTGATAAGACGATCAGATTTTATACAATTTTACATTGCCTTATGTGAAAGAGCCAAAACAAGAATAACTTTGGAACCTACTGAGGATGCAGGATTGGTAACTAAAATCTACACAACTCAAGATACATTCAATTGAGTCAATTCAGATCGAAACCAACGATGCCCAATATGGAATTCTGAAAATACAAACAAGCCCCCCGCCTTCTGCAACAGGAACCACGCAGTTGAGTTTTGCCAATCCTGCATATGAACCTTCAGCACCTTTGCCCACTTACAAAGTGGAAGATGTGGTGGTTCGAGGACGACATAGTATTAGTACCAATGGGGTGGGGTTGAATGCTTTCAAGAGTAAGTGGTTATATAAATTGTCATTATTCTCCTGTTGTTTTGGTTCTAGGAGGTCTTCAGGCTCGTTGGGAAGTAACAAAAGCTACATATCCTTATATGATATCAATATGCCTGGTATACTTTGCAACACTCTGTATATATCCTGGAGTAGCCTCGGAAATAGTCAGTTGCCAATTGGGTTCTTGGATGCCCATTTTAATGATGGCAATGTTCAATATATGCGATTTAACTGGAAAAATGTTTGCAAGTGGAGCCAGGTAAAAATATTTGCAGGGATATTTCGTTTTAGCACAAACAGTTTACACATTCATGTTTTTTGTTTTAGAAAATATTGGCAGGATATTTCTTTTAGGTACTGGACAGCTTCAAGGCTAGTGAAATGTTCGATAATACGTCTCATTTTGATCCCTTTGATGATTTTGTGTGTCGCTCCAAGAAGCAGTCCGAGGTTTTCTGCAGAAGTAACTGCGTTGATCTACTCCATGGTATTAGGATTAAGTAATGGTGTTCTGGGGAGTGTTCCCATGATACAGGCGCCTGGGAAGGTTGATGATAGACATCGAGAATTGACAGGTATTTCTCTTGTCTAATGTCAACTTCTGTTATCTTGAAATTTCTGATCGATTTTTAAATTGATGCGTTTATCATTTAGGAAACATGATGACTCTCATGTACATGTTTGGATTGGCAGCAGGATCAGTGGTAGCATACTCAATTGAAAATGCATTGGGTCCTATGGAGGAAAATCCTTGTGGACTGAAAAAATCTCTGGTAAACATATTTAAAAATCATTCAAACATGATATCATGATGATGAGTAGGTATTTGCCATAAAGTCACTGGTTTAGTGAGGGTCGTAATAAGGTACTCTTATAATTTTTCAATTCTAGATAAGTACCACTCTATTGCCACCACAAAATGTTCACAGCAGTGGAGTTCTCCCCCGATTATTATCCACATTAATCCCTGCTACGAGTGCTATTACTATCATAGATGCATCGAACGTAACTGAGACCAGTTTGGTGTAAATGAGTAGAAAAAGTTTTTTTTTGGTTGGTTGAAATAGGCCTGTGCGGTATACCGATATACCGAGATGTAGGTATTCGGTGTTTTTCCATACTGTCGTCTCGTTATGGAATGTTTTAAATATTGAAAGACCGATCGGTATTGCAGGAAATCAATATTACCACTCATGCCGATACCGGTATTTAATTTTTAATATACCGGTAGTATACTGGTATTTTCATTAATAGCAGTATTGCCGGTTGTTCCGGTATAGATCTGTGCGGTATATATATATTTGTTTGTGTGTCGCCTTGGAATAAAAATTTTCCAATCTCGGTAAACCGATTTACGGTACGATTACGGTAAATACGGTGATAATTTTTATAGGAAATTTGATGGGAAATTCACCTGTGCAAAACACAAGTCGATATCTCTTATGGTTAAGGAGATATTAGTTTTTTTCTCGAGCCCTGTATAAATTATAGTTTTAGACTTTGTTGACTTTGACTCAACTTATCTAAAAAATTCCTCATAACACACTGTATATTTTTTCAATTTTTTTATAAAAAATTTAATGAGGAATCCATCTGTGCAAAAATCAAGTCGATATTAATTCTTATGTTTAGGAGATCCTGAATTTTTTTTCCGACAATAAATTATAGTTTTAGACTTTGTTGACTTCGACCCAACTTATCTCCAAAATTTCCCGTAACACCCTGTATATTTTTTAAATGATTTTTATAAAAAATTTAATGGGGAATCCACCTGTGCAAAAATCATGTCGATATTTCTTATGGTTAAGGTGATTATAATTTTTTTTCCGAGCCCTGGATAAATTATAGTTTTAGACTTTGTTGACTTTGACCAAACTTATCTTCAAAATTTCCCGTAACATCCTGTATATTTTTTAGCTGATTTTCATAGGAAATTTAGTGGGGAATCCACCTGTGCAAAAATCATGTCGATATTTCTTATGGTTAAGGTGATTATATTTTTTTTTTCCGAGCCCTGGATAAATTATAGTTTTAGACTTTGTTGACTTTGACCAAACTTATCTCCAAAATTTCCCGTAACATCCTGTATATTTTTTAGCTGATTTTCATAGGAAATTTAGTGGGGAATCCACCTGTGCAAAAATCATGTCGATATTTCTTATGGTTAAGGTGATTATAATTTTTTTTTCCGAGCCCTGGATAAATTATAGTTTTAGACTTTGTTGACTTTGACCAAACTTATCTCCAAAATTTCCCGTAACATCCTGTATATTTTTTAGCTGATTTTCATAGGAAATTTAGTGGGGAATCCACCTGTGCAAAAATCATGTCGATATTTCTTATGGTTTAGGTGATTATAATTTTTTTTCCGAGCCCTGGATAAATTATAGTTTTAGACTTTGTTGACTTCGACCCAACTTATCTCAAAAATTCCCCATAACACCCTATATATTTTTTCAATGATTTTCATAGGAAATTTAGTGGGGAATCCACCTGTGCAAAAATCATGTCGATATTTCTTATGGTTTAGGTGATAATAAAAATTTTTCCGAGCCCTGGATAAATTATAGTTTTGGACTTTGTTGACTTCGACCCAACTTATCTCAAAAATTCCCCATAACACCCTATATATTTTTTCAATGATTTTCATAGGAAATTTAGTGGGGAATCCACCTGTGCAAAAATCATGTCGATATTTCTTATGGTTTAGGTGATAAAAATTAAATCGATATCTCTAATGGTTCAGGAGATATTATTTTTTTTCTCGAGCCCTGCATAAATTATAGTTTTAGTCTTCGTACACTTTGACCCAACTTTTTTCCAAAATTCCCCTGACACCCTGTATGAGTATCGGTAAACTCATATAAATCAAAAACCAGTCTTTTTCCCAATGGGTAAGACGTATTTACTCTTCGAGCATTGAACCACTAGAATAAGCATAGCACCCCGAACGTACACGATTTGTTTGAGTCGATAACATTCTGTTTAACTTTATTCAAAGGTTTTTGTTTATATTTATGTCGATATACCGTGTAAATGCGAATTGCGGTAAACTAATTACAGACGGTATAACTACCGATTTATTCCGGTATAGAAGACATACCTTTTTTCGGTATGAATACCGCAATACCGGTATGATACCGATATTTTTCAATACCGAATACCGGTATGGATGAAAGTTCTCATAACGCACAGGCCTAGAGGAAAAGGCTCTAACAATTACCCTAAATTATGTATTGGATTTATATTTGTGTTTAAAATTCAACAACAAACTTATAAGCATATAAGAACGTACGGAGTAATATTTACATGACGTGCGTTCTATGTAAAACTCCAATGGGTACCTAAATCAATTTACTACTTCCCCACGGGCCACTTATTTACATAAATAGCTTGAAATGGTTGTGATTTAACTGCTCATTTTTTACTTTTTCAAACGGCTGTTATACTTTAAAAAAGTATTTTATTATTGACTTGAAAAAGAGGAATGTGATCAACAATGGTTTTTAATTTGAGTTTAGTTTAATATGCATATGAAAACCATATTTGTAAGCATTTTAAAATGTTTAGAAAGTTTTAGATTATTAGACATTTTAAATCAAGTAGACAGTTAATAGGTGCCTTAATTTGACTACACACCAAAAAAACTATTTAGCTTTTTTTTTCTAGACAAATAACGCTTTGTCTCATGCATATCTTTGATATATAAAAGACACTATTATGTGTGTGTGTATAGCTATAACTAAGTACTCTTTATAGAATATTAGGTATAAATAACGATTATGTACTGAAAACATGACATAAATAATATGTGATTATGCCAAATGATTATTTTTTTTTAAATAATGAGTATGAGGGGTTCCATATAACCACAATCTTCTAGTTATTTCTTCCTTGGACTTTGCTGACTAGTAAGGTTGACTTCAACAGACCATACAAGCATATTCCTTAAAAAAAGTTTATTCAAACAAAACAACCATCTACTAAAATAAATACACATAGTTACTGATACCCATTTGAATATAAAGTAACGGTTTTATGCTTAATTTCGGAATGTAGACTTTGTTTGAGATAACTTCCAGTTCACTTATCTTTTTTAGTTTCTGTCGTAGTTTTTTCATCAGAAACTACTTCACCACCAATGTCTTCAGTTCGAGATTTATCCACAGGGTACAACCTAGAAATGTGATTATCAGAATTGAAAATTCTGACAATCTTTACTCACCATCTCTGGTACAAGTACACCAAAAACACGACATCGTCCCTCAAACAAGCCACCCTATGCGATGTCGGCATTGTGATGATAAATGCAAAAATATCATCAATAAAAGTGTTAAATGCTCTGTAAGTAAATGCTCGCCATGGCAAGGCAGCTACAGACTTAAGCCTGTAGTTGATAAAAAGTTGTGGAAGCATGAATAGAAAACCAAAAGCGTAGACGCCGTTCACTAGACTGTTTATTGTCCAGGAATACCAGCTGGAACATAATTATATATAGTGAATGTCAAAACCCTTTTTGTTTATTTTGAACCTCACCTTTTATGTGGTTGATAGATTAACGAATAGCCGGCAGCTCCCACACAGAGTGGATACAGCAAATAACTCAAATATTTCATACACTCTTCGTCATACTTTCTGGTTTCAGCTTCAGCAGCTGTTTCAGTCTTATTCAAAAACCTAATTCCAGTCCAGGAAATTGACATTTTTGTTTTGAACACTTTGGAAAGTTTCCACATCTGATCAGATAAACATTATGACGGATTTAACAAATTAAAGTGCTTAATTCACCTCAATTAAGGTGGCAACCCCTGCAGGAATTAAAACCAACAAAGATGTCCCTTCATCCATGAGAAATAGGAAGACAATAGATTGGGAAAACGCTCTCCATATCACAACTCTGGTTGATAATCCCGCCATGGATTTTTGAGTTTTCCAAAAACTGACATCATTTTTGAACGATAAAAAGTCCAATAAAAGCTAAGACAAAATTTGATAAAAGTTTGGGATAAAATTGTGAATTATAAACTCACATGTATGCTAGCAATAAACATGGTAGCACACAGCAAATATAAATTTGTATCGCCAAACACACTCTTCACTTCGTCCAAGTCCTTCTCCGTAAATCCCAACTGCACGAACTGCTTCAAAGTGGCCTCCATTTGCAAATAGAATCTAGTTTTTCCCAGTGAAACTGGCGTGAAAATATACGTGAAAGTCATTGACTCAGTTTTGGGTGTTATTTCCTCTAGATCTTTCAACCTCATGTTGAGAAAATCAGGATTGACTATTGGCAAGAATTGGCCGCGAGGGTTGATGCGTAGATAACGCACTATTTCAAATGGAATATCGCTGGAAAAAACGTTTTTGCTGGTCAAAGAACAATCTAAAGAGTTTATCAATAGAAATAATCACATATGGAAAATATTTATGCTTGAATCGAAGAGAACGTTCCTATGCGAAAGTTCTCTCAAAAAAGCGTTCTCCAATAAATTCTGAAAAGTGAGAGAATGTGCATTGCTAACCCGAGGAGTATTCTACTGGGTGAAATCAAGAGAATCGAGAAAAGTTGGCCCAAACAGGTATCTTAATTTTTTGACGTTTTCTAGTTCAAGTATGCAGGGTGAAAAATGGCAACATTGAGCCTAATAAGACTGGCTAAGTCTGACGTCACAGAGTGGGTGGAGCTTATATTTTTTCCAGTGTGTTTTTGGATTTGTTAGAAGCAAATAAAACTTTATCAGTGATGTTTGGTGAGACGGGAGATGGAATCATATAAGTTTTCGACAAGGTAAGTTGATTTTAGTGTATGATTAGTGCTTGGAAACATTTTGAGGTTATCCTGTTTGCTTTTATATCAATTTTATCGACTTTTCTTCAGACTATTTCAAGAAAAATCGCTTTGAAGCATGTTTTCAAGCAATACATATAGTATTAATGCTTCATTTTAGAACGTCAATGAATGCTTTGATACATTTTCTGAGGTTATGTTACAAATTGTTTTGTTTTTGTTGTGTAAATTCCAAAATCATGATATTTGAGATATATACCAGAAAGGTTAAAATATGCTTCAAAACCGTTTTTATAAGTATGGTCTGAGAATAATCCGATAAAAAATAGACAAATATAACCTCCAAAATGTTTCGAAGTATTACTAAATCAACTTTCACCTTGTTGGAAATGTATATATGATTCCAGTAAATATCAGTTTTGCCAACCAAATATCACTGTTAAAAGTCTCATTTGGGATTTCACCATGGAAAACGAAAAAAGTGGAAAAAGTGACGTGAGACCAAGGCAGTCTGACCGCTGAAGTCGGGAATACGAAGTTCACATGCTATGTGGGTAGCGAGAATGTTCTTATAGGAGCTCTCTTTCACACTAACAGTTTCCCACTTTTCAAGCATAGGGGTCTTGTGAAATGAAAAAATGGTCATAGATAGTGATTCTAGTTATGAAAACCTCAAGAACTAGATGAGAATGGCATTAGTGATGAGTTTCTGGCATCAGTATGATCAAAATAATTCAAAGAACATAACTGAACAATTTTCAAAATTCAAATGGCAGGTTAGATCAGGATCTTTACCAAATACAAAATAGACCGCTGAAAATAGAGCTGAAAAATGTACTGCACCTTGTAAACTATCAAAAAACTAAATGACTGGTCGTGTGAGTTTTCCTACCATATTCTCGACTTTAAAAAGTAGAAATTGAGAGAGAAATTGTCAAAAAGTGAACGTCTTTTCAATACTTTCTCGCACCTTACTCCCTGAAACTCAAGAATACGGTAGCTGGAATATGTTCCCAGTGATCGTACCCGCAGTACCCACAGAGTTTACAAAAAAACAAGACTGTTACATGACCTTGATGAAACGTCTAGGGCTTGTTCCAAGGGTAAAAACAGAGTGGAGTAGAACATCTCTCCGCGCTTTCTGCCTTCCGACGATTAATAAACAAAACTAAAGATATGAAAGAGGAGAAACATACCGGAGTAGTGCACCTAGTCTCTCACCTCACCGCAATGAACAAAATGATTTGTTCTAGCAGTAGCTACAGGAACATAGAGCTGCGCGGCGAGATGAACTACTCCACTATATTTCACCCTCAAGGGGATTCATCGAGTCTGAAATTATACTCAATGCAAACATTTTTTCTGGAATGCGCCATTTTTTTATTACATCACCTTGTGGAACAATTCAAGTTTTATTAAGCAGGTAAGATATCAAACTAGGCAACCCTATATCTATTTTTGAAAAAAAAACGATAACAAAAACGGTATCTCAATGGTCAAAAAATACGAAAAATTTACATATTCCGCCCTCTTGTGACAGACGTATAATCCGTTAAATCAAAAAAAATCGATAGTTTATTAATAAAATTGAACCTTTCTGAGATCATTTCTGGCAATATCCGTCTGATATAATTAAACAAAAATCACAATAAATTGCCACCGTCTTCGAACAAAATCTATACCTATCTCTATTGAGGCGTAATGTTTACTTAGTTTGGTTTGGCAGGCTGACGTGATGAAAACTTATTTTGCTAGCAGTGCTTCTTCGAGCGGATGAATCCCCTTAAGTGTAGATCTGGTCCCTTATTCTTGAATGTCTGTGACGGGAGCACTCCCGGAAATGCTCCCAGAAATCATCCTTTTTATTTCCATCCACTCTTCAGAGTCTTCTACATCTTCTAGATCATAATATGATTGAAATCATCTACAATCATCTTACAAACAGCACACAAAATCGACTTCAACAACAAATTTTGATAATCAGATTATGAGGTCACGCCCACTTCCCGCAAAAGTTCTCCTCCCAGATATTCAAGAATACGGGTCCTGACGTAACTCGTGACGGCTCAATAAAATACATTTCAATACCCTAGTTTACACCGATTACTCGTTTAGTTCGGTCCGATAGGACCAAGTGGGTGGGGATAGTATGGTAGGACCAATGCTTGCTTCTCGCCCGTTTACACCGACTTGCAACGCGTGAACTAAATGAGTATGCGCGCAATTCGTCAAGTGTCAAAAACAAGTCGAAATTATTTATCAACACAATTCGTAACCAAAAAACACATAGCTAAGTACGTTCAGATTGCCTTAGCAACTCAGAACCAACACAATTCACAATATTAACAATCAACATAACCTCATAATTTTGATCCAGATCGAACCAAATTTAGTTCGGTACACCTGCTGGCGAATACCGAACCAAGAGTGGTCCGCAACTGTTTACACCATTCGAACCAAATATTTGTTTCTGATATAGTTCGAATTTAGTCCGCGAACCAAGTTGTCGGTGTAAACTAGGCTAATGTTCAGGAAGTTTGCAGGTCTCAAAAACCTTTGCTCCAATCCGATTTGTAATATTTAATTTATTGATCGAGGATAAGTAATATGTTTTTTTTAATGGAAAAAAAAGTAAAATAACTTTGGCATCACATTGAAGATGAAAAAAAAACTACAATATTATGTAATCTGTTCGTTTGGCTGCTGGTTTAATACATTTTACTTCAATTTTCCTGGACTATTATGAATACGTTTTTCAACATAGAAAAATGATTTATGTGTGGAGGCGACAATACTTGCAAAACATACCCTTATCGATTTAAAAAATGTTTTTATCTTTTTAATTCATCATAGGAATATTTTGTAAAATTTATTGGTTTTTTAAATAAAGAGAAAAAATAAATTCAATCTTTCAACCCTTGATAGGCATTAAATGGTGCGTCCCTATGGGCGTAGTGGCCGCGTTTTGACATTTTAAGCGTATTGACATATTCGTTCTGATTGGTTGTACAATTTTGAATCATGACGACGGGAATTTTACGAACCAATCAAATCTCAAAACGCGAAAACGCCGTCCTTGAAGTACGCACATGAGGGCCCACCATAACTTTATCTATTATTTATCTTTTTCTCACTTCATGATAACATCAATAGCCTGGTTTACATCGATAACTCGTTTAGTTCGGTCCGATAGGACCAAGCTGGTGGGGATAGTACGGTAGGACCAATGCTTGCTTCCTGCCCGTTTACACCGTCATGCAACGCGTGAACTAAATGAGTACGCGCGCAATTCGTCAAACGTCAAAAACAAGTCGAAATTATTTATCAACACAATTCGTACTAAAAAAAATATAAGTGAGTACGCTCAGATTGCCTTAGAAACTCAGAACCAACACAATTCACAATAATAACAATCAATATAACCTCAAAATTTTGATCCAGATCGAACCAAATTTAGTTCGGTACACTAGCTGGCGAGTACCGAACCAAGAGCGGACCAGCGTAGTCCGCAACTGTTTACACCATTCGATCCAAATATTTGGTTCGGATATAGTCCGAATTTGGTACTTGGTCCGCGGACCAAGTTGTCGGTATAAACTAGGCTAATACTGCAAATTAAAACTCAAATCAACACCAACCAGCTCTCAACGAATGACGTCACACCAACTTATCATAGACATTTTAAAACCACGATCAGTAGCCTGAGCCACTCTAGTCTCGTTTCAAAACCATCATTAAACGCCATTATACGATTGTAAACAAACACAAACTCCGTTCAATGTGGTATTGAGTGAAAATGAGTGATAATTTAATCAGTGACGACAGTTCATCAAAGCCAAAAAGAGACGCCTACAAAATCCCGCATTACGCACACGTGCCCGACTTAATCAACTGCAGAAGTTGGGGGAATCAAAGGAAAATCGGATTCAGCGACAAACTAGTGAGTACCCTGTATAACGCTTTTGACTGCATAAACCTGCGCCATAAAGGAAACCACGACGAATATTGGGGTGGAATTTTCAACTTGGAATTCAGCTTGAATGGGAAATTAGTTGTGGCAGCTTGTGAGGGTAAACAAATTCTTCTTTACGACGCTGGCAATCAAAAACACCTAAAAACCGTGGAAAATGCCCATTCCAATTGTGTAAACTGCATTAAATTTTTGGACGATTATACTTTTGCCACTGGCTCCGATGATTCGCTTATTAAACTGTGGGATATAAGAAATCTAAAGTCCAGCGTGAAATCCCTACATGGACACGCCAGTTGGGTGAAAAACATCGAATGGTCAGCTCAGGAAAAAGTCATGGTAACTTCCGCCTTTGACGGTACAGTTTACGCATGGAACCTGAACGAACCCACTGAAAACAACATGTTATTTGAAAAAGTATTCCTGATGAGTGGGCTAATGCGCATGAAACTCACTCCGGACGGAACAAAGATGATCATATCCACCACAACAGGGTTCATCATCATCATCCACAACCTCAACCTGCTGACTTTAGCCACAGACTTGAGATCATTCAGACCAAACTTGTACAGACTGATGCAAATGAGCGATCAGAGTTTTCCGGTTGCCACAACTTATAACTACCTTTTTGACCCGACGAGAACACGAAACCGAATTGAGTTCATCGATGACTTTCCAAACGAAGCGGAAGTGATCAGTTCGTTGCAAATTCACCCGTACGGATGGTCCGCTGTGTCGCGGAACCTCAACAGTGAGGAAAATGAAGAATGGACGACTGTTCATGACATTCAAGACAAAGAGCCAAAAGAATACGAAGAAGCATTTGTTTACATTGAAGACTGTGATATTGACTCTGAAACCGAACAAGAAAATCCTAGTTCCAATGCCAGACCCACTGACTTATGGCTGGGGTATATTTCTCTGGATGACTATAGAAATACCGATCCAGAAAACTGGCAAAGTACGCAACAAATGGGGATTGTTACCAGTGGGCTTATAGGTCTTAGTGCATCTTATAACGCCTACTTTCAACAATATCCCAATGAAAAGAACAAAATCATCAAAAATCTTCCAAGATTGACGCACTACATCAAAGAAGTGAACGTGGGGAAAGGGTTTATAAAGGAAATTTCCTTCTCCTCTGATGGAAGGATCATTTGTTCTCCTTACGACAAAGGACTAAGGCTATTAGCCTTCAACGAAACTTGCCAGGAGATGTCTGAATGTCTTCCCGTAAGCCAGACATCCTCCGAATTAAAAACAATAGTGTCCATGAACGATTATCACAGAGATTACGTGGTTTCATGTAGATTTAATCCTATTAATTACCAACTAGTTACCGGATGTTTGGGAAGTGAAATTTGTTGGTATCAACCGGTATTGTGAATTTGACCGCATTATAATATGTGGTATTAAATAGTAACAAGTGCAAACTAAAATTTATTCAATAGATTATTATGACACAATTGTGTTTACTTACCTGTGTGGAAGATCCAGTTCCTCAGTGCACATGAAAACGGCATACTTACTCCTCAAGTGCGGCACTGGTTTGTAGTCTTTTTGAGACTCACCTTCCTCTTTCAACAAGTTGAAAGTTGCACTTTGAGGAATTGCGTGTTTTGTTAGTCTACCTGATGACACAAAGTTATGTTCAATTTTTTTTTATAATCTTTATTGTATTACCTTTAATATAAATTGACTCCTGTGTGTTGACTAGTCTGTTGAAATCTTCAGAAGGGATTTTTTTGGATTGCTGACTAGGAACAAGTAAGGTGTGAATAAAAAGCGTACCATTTTGTTGAACACTTTTAGGTATTTTTATGGTGACATCCCTTGAAAAAATATTTATTGCCATCATAATTTGTCACCCTTTTTTTGTAAAATACATAAGCAATTTCCAATTGGATTTCACAATACCATTATAAATCAATAAATCAAAGTTCGGCATAATCAATCACCAGTGCACTTATCCAAACACGCATTATGCGGTAAGAATGCAAATTAGCGATCCTAATCCATTGGTTTTAGATTAAATTAAATCAATGACGTGCAAAGTTTGCGGATGTGTTGTGGATTAATTAAGATGGAAAAAATATGTTGATTCCGCATTGTTACATTCAGCAACGTGTTTTTTGTAGGTCATAACGTGGATCTCTTCAACCACTTCTGGCGACAAATTACAGTTTACCTTGATTTGACCAAAATTGTTCTTCGCAATGGTGATAGTGAAATTTATCAAGTCACCGTTGATTTTTCCAAAAGCTTACGTTTTTGAAATAAACATATCGGATTAATCGAAATCACATTAAATCATCAGAGGTTGACGAACGCACAAATCTACAAAAACATTACATGCTATTTTTTTTCCGATATTGAAAAAAATTAACGATTATATTGATCTCTAGGCTAATCATTCGAACGATATAAGGAAGTGCGACACTCAATAATTTATTCAAAACTGGTTTGCGGCTTGCGGTAGTCGAAAAATTCAAATTATTAGGTAATTTCATAGGTTAAGTTACGAGTAAAAGCCGGTGTATTGAATAATCAACAAACAAGGGTGATTTAGTTGTAGAACTAACCCACCCTAGATCGTGGATCATCCTTGAAATACAAGAAGTGAAAGACATTTTTCCGAAATTGTCATTTTCCTATCTTTTCAAACCGGCTGTTCAAAGGTGAATGTACAGTTAGAACCAGTGGCCTTTGGTGTACAAGAGAGATTTATTCGTTTATCATCAGATTTATCCATAATATCATCGACAAATTTTGCATTTTTAACGGGCAAGGCCAGCAAAACAATTGAGATACAATGTTGCAGCCGGTTAAACATTCATAAGTCTACATTAATAACCATGCAACCAGAATCGATAATCTCGGTATTCTGTTCATTCACTACAGCAAACAAAAAAAAATTGTTTGTAAAATTATTCCAAAGAGTCCAAAAATAATTTTATTTTAGAATAGTAGACAGACCAATCGCATGATTTTTTTTCAGGGCGTTTTTTGGTAAACCCATCCCATGCAAAATTCAAGTAGACCAAAAAATTTCCTACATTTCTCATAGATAACTTTTTTTTGAAGATTAACCTTTTCGCCGCTAGAGCGCGTCAAAAACACATTCCAGGTTCCAGTATTGGTGACAAATGAATATAGAGAAAGTGAATGAAAAATGGATGGAAACCAATCAATGAAATAGTCAGCATCTTCATGATATCAGAGTTAGACGCAGCAGTTCGAGAGGGGCAGGGACTTGTGGAGAAGCGATCGGTTCCAGGCAATTTGTAGCTCCTTTCCAACGCCAATCTTTGGAATTTTTTACAACCCCCAGCCATTGCGACATCTAATGTTCTTTAATGGTTTTGTTTTTTTTGAGCGGGAACTGGAGAGTAGGTGGTGGAGGAACGTTTTCCCGGCCTGGTTTCAGGAAGAATACGTTTTCTTGTTGACAAAGATTACCAACAGGTCTATGTCCTCTCCAACCTGGTCTCAGTACGTCCAGTCAAAGACAAGGCTTCATTCAGAATGACACTGTCGGCATCTTCTGTGACTGGAACTGGCAGCGAGCCGGAGTCATTTTTGACGACGAGTTAATTTTCTAGTCTTGAGTTAATATTCGTTGCTGATATAGCTGATATTTTACTTCAATCTACTGTTTTTGTATAGATAACTTTAATGTTTGTACCAGTCTACCTATAGGTAAGGATTCAAACAATAGACCAGAACTTACGTTTAAATAGTTATTTACGTTACCAAGACGGTACCTAAATCACTTTTCAAATTAAGAGTCAAGATGTTTATGGAATTCTAGACGAGTAGTTTAATCACATTTAACGTAACGTGTGTATCGTACATTGTTTTATTTCATACTGTACCGAAAAGCATCATTTACCTTACCCAAAACCAGTCCGGTAAATGACATTCTAAATCATCAGAGACTGTAAACAAAAAATTACTTGACTACTCCAAAAATGACATTTTGCATCATCAAAGACTGTGGAATTGCATTGGTAGCATGGTTTGGCTGGCGCCATCTCATGATTTTAATTGATAACTTGACATAGAATGTTGGTAGCATATAATTAACCTATCTATTACCCAAGTCGTGACATGGTTTGGGTGGCGCCATCTCATGGTAAGAATGTGAGGCGGACAGCCACTCTAAGTGTATGGTTTGACAAGAATGCTCTTTAAACCGATTAAAACAAATTATCACAGTATGAAACCAAACAATGTTCGATACACAGCCGTTAAATGTCATTAATCTACTCGTCTAGAAATTCCAGACTTGGCTCCTTCGTCGCCTCGTCCATAAACATCTCGACTAGTAATTAAAAAAGTCATTTACCGCCTTAGTAACGTAAATTACCAGGTAAATTACTATTGTTTCATACTGTGTCATTTTTTTTTCAAACGATTCAAAAGAAAAAGTGCTTTCTTATTGTCAAAGCACACATCGAGAGAGCGGTGGTGGCAGTCCGTCTCACATTCTTACTATAAGATGGCGCCATCCAAATCACTTATGTAAAATGGATAGGTTACTTGAGTTAGCAACATTTTATGATGTCAAGTAAATGATTAAAGCCATGAGATGGCGCCAGTTATTACTTAGGTAATATAGATAGGTTACTTATATTACCAACTTTTGATTTCAAGTTATTGATTAAAACCATGAGATGGCGCCAGCCAAATCATACTACCAATGCAATTTCACAATCTTTGATGATGCAGACTGTCATTAGTCATTATTAGGGGAGTGAGTACTTGAGTAGTAAAATAAATTTTTATTACAGTCTCTGATGATGTAAACTGTCATATACTTTCCTTTACAGTACAGTATGAAATAAACGTAGTTATAGATACCAAGATATAAAGAGGCTATTTGCAAACTAGCCTTTATGGAATATAACACTATCATATCACTCACTTTTCAACTGGCTTCGAATAATCCATCTGTGGCACGTCCAAAATCAAATCAAACTTTCCATTTTTCGAATTATCACTCAAAAACACAAGCAAATCTAGCTGGGGCTTATCATTCAAAAACGATTTATAACAAGTTTCTTGAATTAAAGGATTACATTTGGGCGATTGCCAGATCGAGACTAGACTCCAGATTGATCTGGCGATAAAAATCAGGAAAATTACAGTGCCAATAGTGGTCAACGAGGGTTTCATTTTGGAATTTCCAAATCCCGGCTATTTTTTGATTTTTCCACGAACACACGTCTGTGTTGTTTTGTTGATGTGGATATTTGACAACCGGGGTTATATAGGTGGTTTTATAACTACACAAATTTATACGTGAGGTTTGTTCTATTGGATTGCATAATATGAGGATTGAGTTTAGTCCGGTGATTTTAGATGAAACGATAGGCGAACGAAAATGTTCTATCATAAAGCACATGTTTATACAGCGTGTCCCATAACTTATTCGCCATTGAGCACCAGCTGATAGTTTAAACGAAAATAAGAAGATTTCTTCAATGAATATGGTAGCGAATACAGGAAAGTGAAAGTATAGGTCTGTCTCCTTATTATTCTGTTATACTTGTATTTATTATTTTAAGACTGTTTTGTCACAAATACTTGTATTTCAGACAATAAAGCGATTTTTGATTTGATTTGAGACTTTCAAAAAACATCAATATTTTTTAAACGGATAAATATATAACAGATTCAAAATTTCTATACTAGCGTTTTCGACAGTGAGAAATCCGAATTCGGTATTGGTTTTGAGCCTAATTCGTAAAGGGCGTTTTCTATGGACTTAATGACGAATTAATGTTTTCAAAGTTTTTCAACCTGTAAAGGTGTGAAACTGTTTTTACTTTATATTTGGAAAAAATCAATCTTTCTTACTTGACAAAGTAAAAATACCGAAAAAAAAAATAAAAATCCGGATATTGAAACGAGAACTCAATTTATTCAAACCATCTAGAAACATTTTTATGTTCACTTTGATAGATGTTGAAAGTGTCCGCCATTTACCTCAATACATCTTTATCCGTTAGTAAATAATTATTTTTTTTCTAAAATAATGCTTCAACTAAACAACGAGCATTTTGCCACCACATTTACTGGACAAATCTTCTCGTTATTCCCATTTATATTATCACCTGCGGATAAGTTATGGGACACCCTGTATAGTATGTTTTCAAAGATAGTTTCCATTCTGTTCATGATAGATTAACAGAACAACAATTTATACTTCATTTAAAATATATAAAAATGTGAGTATGTACCTAGAAGTAAGAAAAAAAGTATACCCCCAAATTAAAAGTTTATGCAAAACATTCAGTTCATATGTATAACATCCTCGACCTCATTCCTCTCGGCATTGTCTGGGGGTCAGTGTTAAGAATAGTTGTTATGATAATAATAATTTTTTTTTTTTTTTGATAACTAGATAATCACCTACTACCGGCGGAGTTGAAGTAGTTCTTCCTATTTTATAACCACATCAGTATATAAAACCTATTCCAATTCACGAACTATCTAAATAAAATACTTAATACTATTATCTGATAATCTACAAGAAATACTCTAGATAATGGAAGAAACATCAACCTATAAGATATTTTTAAAGTCACAAAAGAAAGATCTTTCGTTTCAGACAATTTAAATATTTAATTAAATAACTTAAGCATCTGTAAAAAATTTCTATTTTTGATACGTTTTTACGTTTTTCGTCTTGAAAATCTGTATCGCCAATCAAATATACTTCAACTTTGATCATTTACCGACGAATAAAAACGATATCCACTAGCAAAAATATAACGAAACTCCCTGTACAGTACTTATGTGGGCATTTATCTTATTGATACCATATTTGATGGTTTATATGTATATGTCACTTTTTTATTGTAAACGGTTGAAAGGCGAACCAAAAAAATAAACTCACTTATAGATAAATTATTGAAGAGAATTACGCTGCATTGGTTGGGAAATTGATTAACAAATACAATGATTAATGAAGTGTATTGCTAAAGAATTCTATATACTTATGAATAAACTACTAAAGCTAATCAACTTATTAAAAGAAATGTTCAGTGATAATTACTGTTGCATTCGATATGTGTATATAGATTAAATGAATCGCTTATCACAATTAAGGAACCATGCAGATATTCTGAATCACATCTTCTCAATTAATAATTATTATCAACATCAACAACATGCTCTATTGGTCGCTTCTGAGTGAAACCCTATACATCAAATCAAAATACGAAACAGGAAATCAATCATTATATTATGTGAATTAAATTGGCATGGACTTATTAGGTAGTGTCTTAATTATTGCGATTTTCACTTGGCCTTTCATTTTGTGGAATGTCGCACCCTCTCATGTTGCGTAAAAGGTCCCTGAATTTTGTAAAATAATGCAATTGACATTCATGAACTTGAACCAGAAACGATAATAATATTTAATTTGACTATATTGTCATATTCATTTACTCATATATTTACTGTTGGGATTTTGTCATTTTGCTCTCTATAAATTTGGAAACCGTTGAAATATATTTCTTTGCATGGTCTCAAGTGATTTTTTTTTATTCAATGAATATAAGACTGAAAATGAAATAAGAGAGAGCAGGATATCACAGGTATATGTATAGAGAATGAAATATAAAATTTAGGATATTGAAAAATCACGAAGTCGATATAATGCCGCGTGTTCCCATCATCCAACCAAATGCAGAATTAAATTGTATCTACAGTTTCTTGAGTATTGGTACAAGAAAAAAAATTTCATGCCTTCCAATTTCCTACCAAATACCTATTTTGCTTACTCGTTGCGTTTTTTTTGCACCACTGCTCCCTTGTGCGTTCGTGCAAAAAATCTCCTCACTACAGTGAAGGCTATATTTATAAAATTTCCTTGAAATCCTGCCCCCAACCTTAAAATAGAAATTAATTTTGGAAACTTAACCCAGTAAGTTATTTATGCAGGCGTATAAATGAATAGTAACAAAAATTGTCTAATAAATGTGGTGGCAAATGCTAATCCTTAAAAAGATACAGAGTGTAGAAAGTAAAACTTCATTTTCGAAAAATTGCAATTATCTTCAAACGGATAAAGATGTATTGAGGTAAATGGCGGACACTTTCAACAACCATTATGAAGTGAATATAAAAATGTATCTAGATAGTTTGAATAAATTGACTTCACGTTTTGATGAGGGGTCGTCCACTAACTGCAGTACGGGTACAAATTAGTCTGAATTACGCGGAATTACCCTGCATTACGCTGTATTACTTTGCATTACGCTGAATTACTCTGTATTACGTGAATTACTTTGAATTACACTGAATTACAATGCATTACTCTGAATTACTTGCATTACATTTCTTGTCGTATCAAATTTACACGTTTCGCGCAGCAGATAAAAGAAAAGCGAAATTCTTTCTCTGCAATTTTGACCAATGCTAGAGTTGTAAGTTTTTGACATTTGATATTTATCGCTATTTTGCTGTGATTTTTGAGGGTTTATGATATTTTAGAGTTGATTTTGTTGGATTTTGAGCTTAGTACCTATTTACTCCATCGTGACGTCACATATGCACATCCGCATACCGTACAATGTATATCGTGATTGCGCAGTACATTCGCACTTCAAGCTGAAATGCAGCAGCCATTTTGTCCTACGAGTATATAACGAGGAATCGAGCGAGAAATTTAGTCAGAACTAGCGAACAAGCAGTACCCGTCAGTCCCGTCACGGCTTTGCCAGCAATTGTTTGAATGTTATCGAATAACGTTGAAAGCTACACTAATAAACTTGGCAAACGACGAAACACGTGTTTTATTAATTTTATCCAAGATCATTTTATCCAGATCAAGTCGATGTGACCAAAAATACATTTTTTTCCATTGATTTATGATCTTTCACACTCCCACCCCATCGACGGAACACGTGTTTCGTTGATTTCATGCAAGATTATTAATATGAAGTTTGAAGTCAATGTGACCAGAAATACAACTTTTTTATTGATTTATGATTTTCCACACCCCCACCCCCTCTACCCCAATAAGGATGTCACAAAAATACTCTATTTTACCTCGCCCTCGAACTTGTTCTGAAATACGAAGTCAACAAATCGCACCTTCGGTGCAACATAAGGGCACATCTTCCTATGTATTTCCTATGATAATGTGCCCTTGTTGTTGTTTTCCACCCCATCTCCCTAGAGCCCGACTTTGACCCCCTTACGGGATGAATGTCGCAAAATAACGAAACATGTGTTTGATCAATTTCTCTCAAAATTATTTATTTGAAGTTTCAAGTTGATGTGACCAAAACTACATCATTTTTCATCAATATAAGATTTTCCCCACCCCCACCCTTTCCCCCCCCCTAAGGGATATAATTTCGCAAAATCGTTTCTTAGCACACCTAGAAATATTTAGCAGAACATATCTTCAAAATTTCATGGCTCTATCAATAATAGTTTTTGGCTCGGCGTTGATGAGTCAGTCAGGACAAGTTCTTTAGTATAAATTGGTTTGTGTCTGAACCTCGGTCTCTACTCATTTACTTTGAAACGGTAAAAATAGCTGTGTTCGCGGGTCGGTTTCGAACCATTTCAGAACTAATTCGCATGCGCAGATTATCAAAATGTCGAGGAAAATATCGTGATATTTTATCAACTACGCATGCGAATAAGTTCTGATCGTTTTTGTAACCGATCCACGATCAAAGCTGATAATTTGTTATAAAAAGTTTTGCTTATTGTTGTAAATTATTCCGATTTTCCGATACCTCAATTCCGAACTAGAACTTATAAGGTCCATGCAGGAACACATTATACAATGCTGTCCCCGCTCAACTGGTTAAAACTTCTCGAGAAACTTCTAGAGTATATTATTGAGAAAGCATGAAGAAGTAATTCGAAATTTGACAGCTATGATGACCGAAAGAACATCGTTTCCAAAATAAACGATGCTGAAGTTCAAAAAATACGAATTTTTCCTGAAACTCTTTGAGCCATTGGAGCAGATTTAACTTATCCAGGGCCAAACTTGGAAAAACTGTTATTAAATATTATTTAATTGCTCATTCTCAACGATAAAGATCTCTTCAGTTTTTTCTCTCCAACGCACAGTATTCGAGTAAACAAATAAAAACCATAGTATCGAAATTCAGTTTTCGAGGAACCGTTTTCAATGGAAATTGAAAGATTTTTTTGAAAAAAAAAATCAGACCAGATAAGCCGCTGTTTAGCATTTTTTTTTTCTCGAGACTACACACAATTTTTTATTTAATCGGTGTCACATCTCAAACTACTCCACTAGTTAAGCGGGGACATCCTGGATAAATCAAAAACGTTTTTTTTACATGGAAAATATCGAGGAAAATATAAAATACCTACCTAAATTGAATAAAAAAATATCAAACCTGCCCATCTCTAGAAATATATGTATGTCATGAATTAAAAGAGAAACGAAATAGACAAGTTTTTATTTCTTTGGAAAATCTTAAACCAGAAAAAATAACAAAAGCTGCAATTTTATGAACAAAAATAGACTGAGTATTATGACATGATTCGAGTTTTCCTCGTTCCTCGAAGTTTTCATAATATGGTCATTTTTGCATGCCATATATTGGCAAGACTAAACAATTAGATTCCTTTGAACCCATCCTTCAATGCTCAAAAAAACTACACATGTTTTATAAATCCACTTTCAGAATAGATTTGCTCGTAAATTTTATACAGAATTCAAAAATCGAATAATATACAGGGTGTCGTATTTGAAGTGAGATAGTTTCTTGAAAAAACTAGTATATCTAGCAACGCTGCAATCATCAAAATATTTTTGATAGTTGCAGTACACTTTCATATCTACTCATACCAAAATTCAAAAGATTTGGAAAAGCTGCTCTTGAAATACTTGGAACAGACCATCTACGTTAGTCACCCCTGTGTAGCTTTGACAACACCTGGCAAAGGTCAAGGCCCGGCTAAATCACTTGGCAAACTCATTTTCACACTATCCAAATATTAAATTTTGATTCTTTAAAAAATTCAAAGTGCCTCAAGGATCTTTTTTGAGAAGCAATTCTTTTTTTTTTGAAAATCTCTATTTTCGTTTTGCAGTCGAACTCTCCAGCCATGTTTACGTTTTTGAATTCAGTAGGTATCATAGAAGAAGTATTCCACAAGTTTTCATAGTGCCTCAAATACCAACTCAAAAATGTTTGCAAGCTCTTGGAATATCAGCTTTATCTTGCCCAACTAATAGCACTAATTAATAGACACCTTTCAGTAACGAATAAACACTATTTGCGAATCTGACGAGTTATTTCAAATAAGTTGATACTGTGGTAGCTGATAAACAGTTTGACCCATTTGTTCTCATGTAACCCGGGAAAAAAGTTTATTGATTGACCGATTTGTCCCGAGTTTTTTTTGAAATTGTAGAGCTTGACAAACTTTATCTTCTCACCAAAAATGACCTCCCTCATACAAAATTCAAGGCCTACTTGGCCGGTTCTCAGGAGTAACATTTTGACAAACCACACTACTTTGTCAAGCTCTAGAATTTACAAAAAAACTCGAGCGACCCGAAAACAAATGCGTCACACTGTATGTAGGTATATTTAATCTATTGAAGATTAGACTAGAATGTTCGGTGGTAAAACATGAGTACTTTCAATAAAATTTCAAATCAATACAATGATGGAATGCAATCCATACTCGCAAACTCATAGAGATAAAGACACGTGATTGTAATGTATACCTAATAGAAGAAACTTTTATTCAAAACTAAAACACGTTAGAGAATGTGAATTAAGAATCTTAAACAGTGACACAGTGAAGGAATCTTCAAATAATAAATAATTAGAGGAAACTCGTGTTGTCTAATTCGTTTTAGACTACTTATAACCTTCAAATTCATGCATATCATTCCATTCATCACATCGAATTATGCGAAAATTCATAGAATTATTAAGCTGCATTACTGTTGCAGTACTCTGAATTACAATGCATTACGCTGAATTACTTTGAATTACACTGCATTACCCTGAATTACGTACAATTACGCTGCATTACACGGAATTACGCTCTAATTACTGGGTTTTTGCAGTACGGGTACAAATTTTGACCTAGTGGACGACCCCTCGCGTTTTGATAACCCGATTTTTTTCCAGTATTTTTACTTTCAAAGTCGAATATATTTTGTAAACGACCTGGGATATTGATATTATTCAAAAATATGTTACTGACGTAGAAAGACTGACTCTTTCCATGTATGAAGTTATGGAAAACCTGACCGTACAGGGTTATTGATTATAAATGCCCCTCCCTGTAACTTTTTGATTTGACGGTTTAGAAAAAGGTGTTCCAAATAAGTTTCATGGTTGAAAATGAACTTTTTAAATAACATGTTTTCACATATACAGGGTGCCCCAAAAAGTCTGGGCGAGCTCCAACTTTCTTATTTCAGATTGATACCCTATTTTTTTATTTGATATTTGGATTCTCCTTTTGACTCTTAACATTTTCTATGTAGCATATCCTTTACCTAAGTTTAATGTTTAAAAAGATATTTGATATTTATTAATTGAATAATAATAAAACTTATTGTTGTCATAAAATGTCAAATATATCTATGATTTCGAATTATTGACGCTCGTATTGACGAAAATGTCACGTTATTAAGTACTTTTAAAGTGTAAAAGTATCAAGGTATAAATAATTCTGAATTTGATTCAAAAGATTTTTTTGTATGTAAGATTTTATTTTTTGTTAATTTTTTGGGTATCAATTTATAACCAGAGAATTTTTGGTATATCCTACACACACAATTACGTCAATACTTCAAAACCATAGATATATTTCACTTTTTTACAACAATGAATTAGTATTATTCAATTTATAAAATATCAAATATCTTTTTATACATCAAACTTAGGTATAGGATATGCTACATAAAAAAATGATTAAAATTTGAAGGAGAATCCAAACATCAAATAAAAAAATAGGGTATCAATTTGAAATAAGAAAGTTAGACCTCGCCAAAACTTTTTGGAGCACCCTATATATGTGAAAACAGGTTTTTTAAAAATTTCATTTTCAACCATGAAACTTTCATTTGGAACACTTTTGTCTAAAACGTCAAATTAAAAATGCCCCCCCCCATCTAGGGGGGGGCATTTATAATCAATAACACTGTACTAACAAAAAAAAAAACATTTGCTTTTGATGTTTAAATCAAATTTTTCCAAAACTTCAAAACCTTGGTGTTGCAAGATACATGTACAAAATATCATGACAATGTCAATTTAGTCTACATTTTCCCTCACTTTCTTCCCAGTGAGCCTGCTTCGACGTTGCTACCTTCCCACCAAAATCAAGGCATTTCATCTAAAATCTGGTTGCAAATTTGAAAAAAATGCCAACACTATTTGACATGTGACATTTTAATATGTCAAAATCAGTGCCTGTCACTGTCAAATGATAGAAAAGTACATTTTTCTGAATACGTGTTGAAATGTAGAAAATTCAAAAATATTTCGGTGATTTGTTGGCGATTTTTCAAGAGAAACTGTCCACAATAATCCGGTGAATTTGTCTTGTGTGTTAAATTGGCCGGAAAATGAATAAATACACGAAAATCCTGCTTTTGTGGCTCGTAGTTGGGGCGTTCTCTGATGAGCACAATCACATAGTGAGTTGCCTTTTGTCGATATTTTTATACTTGAAGTTCATAATATTGTGCAAATTCATCAATATTGCTTGCTTGTAATGTAGACAAATCATTGTCATACAAGATAATTGCATGTGCAAAGCATATAAACAAACATTGGCCTATTTTTAGTGAATAAGTGATTATTATGTTGTTTTCATGCTTTACCGATATAATATCATTGTGATTTCATTTTATCGTATCGATTTACACTGGTGAAGGTGAGCGGAGAACATTCCATTTAGTTAGAATGTTGTCAATGGACCCAGCACTGGACTATTCTGGATATTATCATGGATATATTCATTATGTATTGTATCCACGTATTTTGTGTTTATTGAAAATTATAATTATTTTAACTGTCCTGGATGGAAATAATGCTGGATGATTGATTTGTACAAAAATTACTCTTCTAGGTACATCGCCTGTAATAGCAATAATTTGACAAATAAAACGAATAAAACAAATATACAGGGTGTCCCGAAATTAGACGTCATTATTTCGACCACGTATTCTACACCTCAAAATAGAAATAGAACTTCCTGTAAACTATAGTATCCACAGACTCTTCGTTTTCAAGATACAGGGTGTTAAAGTTTTTTTCGGAAATGGTGCCTCTCAACGAGTTACACCTAGAGAACCTCATTTATGTAGAAAACTGATGATTTTCAAAATTTGTAGTCAAAACTACTAAACATCAACAACCAAAAAATTTGGGGCCTATTTTTCTCGAACCCGTCCCTGTACAGGGTGTCTCAACGATAGAGTAAAGTAGGTTTTATCATATAGGATATGAAAAATATCAATATCAATATGCGTCACAGGTTAGGGGTGTAAATAGCGCACATTCTGAAAATATTTGGAAACATACAGGGTGCGTCACAAAAGTATGGCACGAAAAAGTATGATTTTTTTAAATGGAACCCCCTGTATATTAATTGATATTTCAATTCTTTCTTCAATTTGGAACAAAAATTGTGATACAACTAATGTTCCTAAATTCAACCGTTATCGAGATATCGCGTTTTAAAAATGGCATTTTTGCAACTTTGACATGCTATAAAACTCAAACTATTCAAGTTAGAGAAAAATGGTTTGCACATTCCTATCTTAACTTTTCAAGAGCTCTTCTGTCATTTGGATAGAAGGTAACGTCAACTGTCAACTTTTTTCTGCACATTTTGAAATTTTTTCACAATAATGGATTTAATCTCCTTGAATAGCTCTTGAAAAGTTAAGATAGGAATGTGCAATTCATTTTTCTCTAACTTGAATAGTTTAAGTTTTATAGCATGTCAAAGTTGCAAAAATGCCATTTTCAAAACGCGATATCTCGATAACGGTTGAATTTAGGAACATTAGTTGTATCACAATTTTTGTTCCAAATTGAAGAAAGAATTGAAATATCAATTAATATACAGGGGCTTCCATTTAAAAAAATCATACTTTTTCGTGCCATACTTTTGTGACGCACCCTGTATGTTTCCAAATATTTTCAGAATGTGCGCTATTCACACCCCTAACCTGTGACGCATATTGATATTGATATTTTTCATATCCTATATGATAAAACGCACTTTACTCTATCGTTGGGACACCCTGTATATTCCACTCATAAAGGGTATACAATTGTTAGTTTTTGTTCATTAGATAGAGTTTGAAAAGTCTATAGTAACTGTTCCAAATTTTATTCAATCATTATTTTAACAGGTTTCGAAAATATCTACAAAACACCGTCATCAGGTCCTTACCTTTATCACCCTGTATCTTTAAAACGAAGGATACTAGTTTATATGAAGTTTTATTTCTATTTTGGGGTGTAGAATACGTGGTTAAAATATTGACGTCTAATTTCGGAACACCCTGTAAGTTCACAGCTGATCGCAAATTGGACATCGACAAGTTTCAATGAAACGTTCGGACGTCAATCTAAAGGCGCGGTGTTGTCAAGTTAATCAAAAACTCTACTCATTGATTAACCGGTCTGAGAGAGGCGGGTCTTCTGGTTTTCAGTACAGAGTTGCCAACTCAACAAGTTTAACAGTCTTTAACGTGTCCTGTTGAAATGTACGTATTCAAGTGCGAATGATACATTGGCAGCAATAGCTCAAAATCAACTCTCACGGATGGCATCAAAACAATCTTTAATTTATGAATGAGATGCCTGTTCTAGTGGTATAACTAGAATATTGTCAAAGAGAAACAAGTATGAGTATTACTGGGTTTTAGTTCTAGAGGTTGGAGGCTGGTTCCATTTTGCTTTTTGTATTTTTTGACCAACAGTCCAGTCAGCACCTCATGGAGGATTTGCTATCATAAGTGGTGTATTGGTAGCATTCCGTGCCAGTTGGTCTCTTTTTCTGACAACTATCAAAATCTGAATTTCATTCAAATATTATAGTTAGGCAAAAAATTAAATGGTCAGTATTTCAATTTTATGGACAGTACTCTTTGCCATTATTTTATTTCCCTTGGTCAGTATGATAATAACTGGTCGGTTGAAATAATGAAGGGTCAGTAACATAAAGAAGTGGTCAGTAAAAATAATAGATGGTCAGTATAATAATAAATGGTCGGTTGAAATAATTAACGGTTAGTAATATAAAGAAATGGTGAGTATGAATAATGAAGGGTCAGTAACATAAAGAAGTGGTCAGTAAAAATAATAAATGGTAGATATAAATAATCAAGAGTCAGTATCATAAAAAAACGATCAGATAAATTGGTAAATGCTTGGTGAAAATAATGGACAGTCCATAAAATTAATAAAGCGACAGTAAAATAATGAATGGTTGGTCATATATTTTATTTCGTATAAATACAAACATTTTTACAACGGAACGAAACACAACTTAGTAAAGAGAAAACACTCTGCCTTTATGTCATGATGAAGTAGTCAGATAGGTTCCTTTGAGAGGCGGATTTAGTTTGGGTTAGTTAGGGTTAGTTTGTGTTGGTAATAGAAATTGATGAAAAATATGCAGCGGCTCGTTGGTTAGCACTAGGTTAACATTACAATTATTATTATAAATCATAATTGACGTGTTCTGTATTGGTATTATGTGTATGAAGTTCGGGTTAGTTTGAGTTAGTTAAAATTATCACTGACTACCACATACTGGCCATTAATTATTTCTTACTGTACATTTGTGGAATTATCACCATCTAAGTCATACTGACATTTCATAAATTTTTACTGACCATTAAAATCATAGTGAACATAGAAATACAGGCCAAATAGTACTTTTACTGCTCAAAAATTCCATTTTTACTTATCATTTTAAACAGAAATACTGAGTCTTCTACAATATTATACTGACTGCTTGTGATATTATACTGTACATAATGAATTAAATACTGTTCAGTCTATTACAACCCTTTATAGTTATCTTTACCATCAAATCGTTGAAATTTATTTTTTCCATAAACAGTTTTGACCGTTTTATTAAAGATGGAATATATTCCTTAATCCACCTTTTGGAAATTGGTTCTATTAATTTCTGTAGTGTTGGGCATGATCAATTGACCAACACCTATTTGACCGGTCAAAATAACTAAAAAAAAACGACCTTGATATTTTGATGTTTCCCATGTTTATGAGAAAATATACGTTATTGATTTATACAGGGTGTCCCCGCGTAACTGTAGAATAGTTCGAAATGTGACATTGATGGTCGAAAATCCGTCGTTCCGAAGTACATCAGTTTTTTCTTGTATTTTCGAGAAAAAACATGGTATGCCACTATTTCTGTACAGGGTTATTCATTATATTTTGAGACCCATCTACAGCTCTTATTGCGAGTGATAGAAAAAAACTTTAAATACAAAAGTTTTGGTTATGGGGGTTATGTAGAAAACATGTAGCTTCGTTTTTAATGGAATGTTGATAGTTTATATGATTAAGTTAGTGTTGTGAATATTTGTTGTAGTTTAAAAAAATATATTTTTTGAATTCAAATAGTTTCAAAGTGACTGAACCAAATGCCTACAAACCATATATATTTGAAATCAGATTAAAGAGATCTTTCATTTTAGTCAATAATATACAGGGTGTTCCATTTAAAAAAATATGACTTAATGAATTTTTTCTATGTTATGATTTCGATTTGTTGATTCCGCTATCACCAGAAGATACTACGTGAAAAAAACCAAAACTTTTGTATTTAAAGTTTTTTTCTATCACTCGCAATAAGAGCTGTAGATGGGTGTCAAAATATAATGAATAACCCTGTACATACATAGAAATAATGTTTTTTTTTCGAATTACTCATTTTCAACGAGAAGGGTCTCTTGAGTTTTTTCTCTGAGACAAAAAACTGACAATTCTCAAAAAAAAATATTTTTTGCGAAAAACCTGTGGCGTACAATTTGTTTTATCGAAATTACAAATCACATGTTTTACAAATCTCAAGCTTCAATGGCTCAAAAAGTTTTATCAATTCCCATTTTATACACAGAAGAAAAAAATCGTTTTACTTTAAACTTTAACACGCACTTTCGGTCATCATAGAATCTAGAATTTTTGACCAGTTGAGCGAGGACAGCTTGTATAATGTACTACTGAATAATGAACATTTCATTCAAAAACTATGAAAAATTGTGGGGCCAACATCGAACATAGAAGAGACGTGATTAGTTGAGCGGGGCACTGAGTGGGGATACGTTTGCACCTCACTGGAATGTGCTTCGGTTACTGTTACTACACGCGAAGCTGCCAGTGGCGTGACTATTCTTATTTACTGCAAGCTTGACACTTGCAAGTCATTTCAATACAGTGTGTCTAGAATAAAATGATGTACATGGGAATATTGGAAACGGTAAGAGATACGGCGTCGCTTGAATGGAAGAAAAGTTGCGTATTTGTATGCCCAAAAATAATCTACTTTTGTTTTATTTTGAATCGATACCGTGATGTAGATACAGGGTGAAAAAGAAAATGTCCATATTCGAAAAACTACAAAATTTTGCTTATTATAAAAGCCAATATTTTCAAATTTACAGGATATGGTAAGAGGAAATGACGATTCTAAAAACGGCATCAAAAAATGTTGTAGGCCCACGATGTTGCGTCCGGCCGAGGCCAACTTTGGTTTTTCTTATGGAGGCCATATTGAACTTCTCCATTTTCATGGTCCGTATTGAAAATAATTTCCAAAAATATGACTTCCATAAAAAAAACAGACTTGACTTTGTCTGGACGCAACATAGTAGGTCTAGAATTTTTTTGACGCCGTTTTAGAATCGTCGTATCCTCTTACCTATATCCTGGAAATTTGAAAGTGTTGGGTTTTATAACAAGCAAAATATTGTGTTTTTTTCAAAATGAACCTTTTCTTTTTTAACCCTGTATGAACATAACGATATCGATTCAAAATGAAACTAAGGTAGAATATTTTTGAGCATACAAATACGCAACTTTTCTTCCATTTAAGCAACGTCGTATCTTTTACCGTTTCCAATATCCTCGTATAGTCCCATGTACATCATTTTATTCTGGACACACTGTATATGTACCATATAAGTAAATAATGAAGCACTACAAACTAAACCAGAATAAAAACACAATAAACATTCCAGACGCCAATGAGGCGAAATATAGATAAAACGTGTAGGCAAAATCCGATCGATAGGGGCGGACCCAATTTTAGTGCGTTGCCATATTTCAGCTTTTTAAATTTTCAGAAGAAAATACTAGTTTTTCTAAATCCTAAATACCTAAACAAATCTTGAAGAGATGTTTCAATTTAAATAAGAAGGTAACCATCAACTTATTTGATTAAATTCATACATAAAATGATTCCAAACAATGTTTTAATCTTTTTGCTGCGTAGTAATACGTTTAATAGAGTAAGTTTGGCAAACAACGTGGTGGGAGAAACTCTGCACCCGAGTGCACCCAAATAAACAATTCGATGTTTTCCTCATGTTTATTTCGCTTTGTTTCATCTATAAGATCATTGGATTCAAAAATAATTTTCATTTGCTAGACATATTATTATTATTATCAATACTCACAGATTAGCCAGACTTTTTTCTCTTTACTTCAAAATAACTCCTACTACTAAAACGATTTTTATCACTGAAAAAAAGTGAGAAAATGCGTTAGAACAATGAAGTGTTCTATCGCATTTTCCGCTGCAACCCATCGATAAAAAACCCTCAAAATAAATGAATTTTGCTTAGAATCACCAACAAAACAATTTTATCCATGTTTGCTGACTGGGAAGATAAGTACCGAAAATCATCACTGGACTATATTTTTAAGGTCACTAAAAATAGGTGAACTATCCAAACAAACAACGGCCAACCGCGTCAAAACAAAGCATTTTTCATATCTGTTGATGCTTTGACAGGTTTCAATCAAATCGACAATTTGCACATCTTTTGGAAATATGAAAAATATAAGGATTAGTGAGTACTGATGCCATGGTTGTTTGAAAAATCAACCTACGATCTCCATTAATGTGGTAATGTCCGATTAAAGAGCGCCAATCAACATCCACCACGTTACAGAATACATAATCTATCTTTTTCTGGCGTATTGACTCAGATGACTCTCTCTGAGAGAGAGAGAGAGAGGGTAATTTGAAATTTGGCTCCGCCCCATTTTCGATGATTCAGGAAAATTTGCGTTTTCTTTTCTATTTATTTAGTATATTTTTCGGTATATTGGAAACATTTTATCGCTGATGACTTTCTAAAATTGTCTAGAATTATAAAAAAGAACACAGTTGAAGCTGGTAATATTACCTACTTAGTTTATAAGTAAAAACTTCTTTAGAAAATGTGTGTAAATTTGGCAAGCAAGAGTACGGTAAATAAAACCACATCTCGCCCCTCTGTGGATATTGAATTTGAACAAAGTAACAGTTTCTAGTTTTGTCAATGTTCTAAGAAAACATCTATCGGAGCTAAAAGAAAATATAATTATAAATGAAGAAAAAGATCAAAAAAATAATTCCAATCTCTTCTAACTCAGTACGGGGACAACGAAGAAGTGGTACTATGGATGAACACAGTGGGTCCCTACCACAACCGACAGGAGACGTACGCATACTTTTCCCTACCATTTTGTGTAGGCGCTAAAGAAGCTATCAGTCACTACCATGAAACTTTAAGTGAAGCTCTCCAAGGAGTCGAATTGGAGTTCAGTGGAATTGATATTGAGTTCAAAAGTAATCAGTGAACTGTCCATCAGCACGCCTCATTCCAAACTTTTTCCAGACAACGCAGCAAAAACCGAGTACTGTGCGGTACAACTAACCGAAGAAAAGTACAAGGCATTTGTCTATGCCGTAAAAAATCACTATTGGTACCAAATGTACATTGATGACTTACCAATATGGGGTGTTGTGGGGGAAATTAAAGATGGCAGCCACTATATTTGGACGCATAAAAAGTTCGAAATTGGTTACAATGGCAAGCAAATCATTGACGTTAACTTAACGTCTGAAGACAAAGTCGAACTTACACCCACTAAAAAGTTGAGTTTCACTTACGAGGTGACGTGGAAGAAAACTGAAACGAAGTTTGAAGACCGGTTTGATAAGTATTTGGATCATAATTTCTTTCAACATAGGGTAAGAGTTTTTGTGAATAATGCCCATTTTATTACGTTAAGATTTGTAGATTCATTGGTTTAGCATATTCAATAGTTTCATGATGGTTATCTTTTTGGTTGGATTGGTTTCTATGATTTTGATGCGGACATTGCGGAAAGACTATGCTAGGTATAGCAAAGATGATGATGTGGATGATATGGAAAGAGATCTTGGAGACGAATATGGTTGGAAACAAGTTCATGGTGATGTTTTCCGACCAGCCTCTAATCCGCTATTGTTCTCTGCTCTGATTGGTGCTGGTCATCAATTGACAACTGTAGTGTTAAGTGTTATTATGTTTGCGATTGTTGGTGAACTTTATACTGAGTGAGTTTTAACTATTAAATTTAAACTTGTGCATGATTTAATCTTTATTAGGCGTGGAATGCTCCTTTCCACCTCCATTTTTGTCTACGCAGTAACTGGGCCAATAAATGGCTACTTTGGTGGATCTCTCTATGCAAGAATGGGTGGAAAATTGTGGATTCGACAAATGGTTACCTCAGCTTTTGTGTTGCCTGTATTCGTTTGTGGTACTGCGTTAAGTATCAATTTCATCGCCATGTATTATCATGCTTCAAGGGCAATTCCTTTTGAGACGATGGTGAGTTAAATGAAATTATCTTAGAATTTACTGTTTTTTGCAAACATCTACAGTGTGTCTGCTTAAGTTGGCCACATATGGGAAACTTTTTTATTATTAATTTTAGGAAAAAAAGTTATTCTTTATAAAAAGTTCAGCATGTTCCAAAACCTAAAATGCAACCATCAGATATTACATTTTTTCAGTCGTATACGAGGTTTGTCAAAAAATATGAATTTCACTCAAGAGTAAAATTTGACAATATCGAAAATTGTTATAAAGAAAAATAAACACTACCATTAAAATGATTGTTTTTTTTTCTTTTTTAAATTTATTAAATTTTATAAATAAATTAATATTAAACAGTAATCTCTTATTTTAATTATTTAAATCAATGCATTAATTCAAATGAAAAAATGTAATATCTGATGGTTGCATTTTAGGTTTTGGAACATGCAGAACTTTTTATAAAGAATAACTTTTTTCCTAAAATTAATAATAAAAAAGTTTCCCATATGTGGCCAACTTAAGCAGACACACTGTATACATTTTATCCGTAAATTTGTATGATAATCTTTAGTTTCACCAAAAAAGTATGTAGGTATCAGGATTGTCATCAACTGAATCCAACAATCATGATGCTTTTTTGGAAATGTTCAATACATTTTTTTTTACTGAAATCCAGCAATCATTGTAATTTTAATCTTTTAGCCTGTCGCCTAAGCTCAAAATCGTCATCCAAATAATTCATATCTATGACGCTGTCAAATGATCAAATTCCAAATCAAACAGATCCATTATCTGCTGCAGGAAAAAAACCTTTTTTCCCAAATTTATTATAAGAAATGATAACATTTTCTGCAGCTTACTGGAACAAACCTGTTTGCTGCGGACAAATTTTCGACCAATAGAAAGTCGAAAACGAAACAGGAAGATAAATATTGTCTAAGGCTTCCTATTGGTCGAAAATCTGTCGCCGACAACAGAACGGAGCTCCGAGCTTGATTCACAGTTAAATGTAAAATGTCACTTGATAGCGACCAATAGGATTGATGTTCGCAATTTGTGATCGCATCTTTATAAATTTAACTTGAAATTCCGTAAAAAATCGCAAAATTTGTCTTCTTTGAATCTAGCCGAGCAAACGAGAAAGACAGGCACTTGAGTGAAATTGGATTGTCACGTGACCAATTTGGTCCGATTATATCAAACAGCATATTGTTATTTTATGAACTTTGGTGTGGTGGTGTAAATGAAGTATGTAAAACTAGGTTTCAATTGAAGAGTTCATCTTACTCTTGGGCGCCGTGGATCTTAAAAAGGCATATTCACGCAAGTGTTGTCGGCAAGCATAGACAGGAAAAGGTCCTCATTAACATGAAAACAAAATGAACTGATTTGAATGGTTAATGAACAGTATTAGAATCACCCGGGGGCACTCCGCCTTCTAGCTCAGGCTGAATCGCATCAGCCTCCCATCATGGTCATAATTCGTCAATATGATTATCATCATCAATATCAATAATATCATCATAATCCATTCTGCGACGACTAGCTAGTGTCACCTGAAATAAGTAGAGGCTTCCCCAGAGGTCTGCATATCACTCTCGAGGCTTATTCGTGTCAATCGAGCAGTCTGTAAGATTCTTCACTTACACTCCACAATCAATCGAAGGCAGTAGGATTTTCCAGCCCTTCGGCTAACCAGGCCACACAGACCTCTTCAGGGTCCGAGAGAACGGTCATATCGAGAGAAAGAGAGAGACAGTGAACGGAGAATTATAGTGAGGTGATCGTTTATCTCTCTCGTATGACCGTTCTATCGGTCCCAGAATCGGTACCCAGGTCACACAGACCACTTCAGGTCACACAGACCCATCTACTATCGCCCAATATACGCATTCCCGAACAAAATTCAAGCAGAAAAGGTGTTGAAGGTTTACAAAAAAATCGAATTTATTATTTATTTTCGGAGTCAGGGTGCCAGTTCTCGGTAACTATTCATCGTAGAGGCTTGCGGCAAAAAATTTTATTACTAAAACGGCCAAGAGAAAAACCTGGAAAATATTTTCAAGTTTCTGAAATGGTCGCTAGGGGGCGTAACAACCAACACCAAGTGGAAAAATATGATTTTTATGGAATTTTGTCCAATGAAAATATATCGATGAGCTCATTTTCGGATTTACTGACTATTTACCTACACTTTTTGTCTAAAACGTTTTTTTCTATCTATCATAATAAAGTGGTGGGGGAAGTTCAATTGTTTTATTAAACAAACGGAGATTTCTCCCGTTTCGCTTGACCGATTTAAACGAGCTTGGGCTCATATGAAAGAGCATGATCTGCACTTCAAAAAACTTCTTTGGTTTTGAATGTTTGACCTTCGCCGTCGCCGCTAGATGGCGTTAACTGAAATGGTAGCATGTTTTTGAGTTTTTTCCAAAAAAATCAAATGTAATGGTATATTCATTTTTATATATTTTAAAAGGGGATACATTTCCTATTGAAAAAATTTAAAAAAACAAAAAAAAAATCATCAATTTTTTTGTTTTTTTTTTATAGGAAAATGTATCCCCTTTTAAAATATATAAAAATGAATATACCATTACATTTGATTTTTTTGGAAAAAACGCAAAAACATGCTACCATTTCAGTTAACGCCATCTAGCGGCGACGGCGAAGGTCAAAAATTCAAAACCAAAGAAGTTTTTTGAAGTGCAGATCATGCTCTTTCATATGAGCCCAAGCTCGTTTAAATCGGTCCAGCGAAACGGGAGAAATCTCCGTTTGTTTAATAAAACAATTGAACTTCCCCCACCACTTTATTATGATGGATAGAAAAAAACGTTTTGGACAAAAAGTGTAGGTAAATAGTCAGTTAATCCGAAAATGAGCTCATCGATATATTTTCATTGGGCAAAATTTCATAAAAATCATATTTTTCTACTTGGTGTTGGTTGTTACGCCCCCTAGCGACCATTTCAGAAACTTGAAAATATTTTCCAGGTTTTTCTCTTGGTCGTTTTAGTTATAAAAAAATTTGCCGCAAGCCCTTACGATGAATAGTTTACGAGAACTGGCACCCTGACTCTGAAAATGAATCACCCTGTACATTGAATTTTTGAGTTTTTCTAGATTCAAGTGTGAATAAACAATAATTATCGTTTGAAATATTTTTTGAATGAATAGAACTAAAACTCACCTCCACTACACAATATTATGCACACTCGTCCAATCATTCAACTGTCTTGAATAGAATAAAATTTATATAATGCGGATAATGAGGAAAATGTTCTCAAAATACACATGAAGTGTGTCAGTTGTCAATTGAATTAATGACAGAGGTCGGACTAAAATGGTCACGTGATTTTTGCAATAATTTCAGGTTTTTAAGTGAAAAAATAGAAAATGAAACAAAAATTAATGGTAAATCGATATAAAATATAAAAAAAGTTGTATTATATTATAATAATATGGAAATCCATGACATTCTTTAGTATTTTTAGCACTTTAAGAAGGAACATGAACATTATTTTTATTAAAAAAAAGTTATGTTGATGATACCTAATGAAAATTTCAGATTGCCGTGGTGTGCATCTGTATCTTTGTTATTCTTCCCTTGACGTTGGTGGGTACTGTTTTGGGTAGGAATTTAGCAGGTCAACCTGATTACCCTTGCAGGTAAGTTTTTTTCAAAATTCACCTTCCTCCCTTACATTTTTGTTACTTTTTTCGAAAATTAGAATTAACGCAGTTCCACGTCCAATTCCCGAAAAGAAATGGTTCATGGAGCCGGGGGTGATCATTTTACTTGGAGGGGTTTTGCCATTTGCTAGTATTTTCATTGAAATGTGAGTGAATGATTTTAGACAGTCAGATGAGGACATTTTGATGGGATTTGAACCTCGAAAAATGAAAATTTAGCGACTGGCCGAGTGCTATACAAAAAATCTGTCCACAATATTGTCCAACCGGTAAATGGGAATTTTCTGACGGGTTTTTAATGATATAATTCATTCTGTTGATTGCCGTGAGCGAATAAATGCAGCAACCGAGTATTCTTTTGAAAGATTGCGCCTTTATTTAAACAATCTAAGCTCGTGCAAACCTTATGGCACTGTTTTTTACTCTTGGATTGTTATATTATTTTCAGTGGTTAAAATCCCAGCAAAATATGTCGTTATCTATTTTTCAGACACATTTCTTATAACAATTTTTCACAGGTATTTCATATTTACGTCATTCTGGGCCTACAAAATCTACTACGTGTACGGTTTTATGCTACTAGTGTTTCTTATTTTGATAGTAGTGACAATTTGTGTCACAATCGTTTGCACGTATTTCCTGTTGAATGCCGAGGATTATCGCTGGCAATGGACGTCTTTCTTGGCTGCCGGATCGACATCTGCTTATGTTTATGTGTATGCTTTGTACTATTTCTTCTTCAAAACGAAGTAAGTATAATTTATTTATTAATCTATTGGTGAGTATAGATTTTCAAATGCCTTGATTAGTTTCACCTTAAACTGAGAAACTATTCAAATTTGCTTTTTGTAGAGGGCGCCATATCCGTACCTATACTTTGATTTGAATGGTCCTAACTTTTTTGTGCTACACTCTATGCGACTTTTGAGTGAATATTTTCATTCTCCCAACCTTTTGACATAAAAAAGGTATTAAAACTATTTCAACTTATTTTCAACTTTCAACATAGCATGCTTTGGAATCATTCGCTATAAGTTGCCGTAGAAACAAGTTGGCGAGAATAAGTTTTGATAGTTGGTAATTTTTCACTTTTTTTTATTTTCAGTATTTTTGTCATTGACCACCATCAGCGTAACAACAAATTTTCAAAAAATCACCACCTTTCAAAACTAATTTCTTCGAAACTTGCTATGTTTAAGAAAAGTTATTTTTCTCGAAAACGGTTAGATTTCTCGAAACAAAAGTAGTACCTTCTTTATGTCAAAAGGTCGAGAGAATAAAAATATTTGGTCAAAAGTCACATACAGTGTAGCACAAAAAAGTTAGAACCATTCAAATCAAAGTTAGGGTTCGTATGTGGCGCCCTCTACAAAATGCTCAAAAACAATGAGGACATTTGAATTCCTTATCCCGATAAAGCTCCAAATACGAGATTTCGTCAAAATATTATGAAGGTTTTGCAAAAAAACTGCAAATAAAATGTTACTTTGACACCCTGTCAATAATCATTTTTCGAAAAAATATAGGAAGTGGTAGAATTTATTTTTAGTCTAGAATTTTCACCTGAATTTTTGCTCATCCTCATCATTTCCGGACAGCCTGTATATTCTAACTTATTCATGATAACCTACTGACATGTTATGTAAAAAACTAATTTTTAAATATCATGAAAAAAATGTTTTTCAAATATGTGGAGAAGGGGTGGAACGATTTCGCCACTTATTATGGCTAGTGGGATGATGATATGATAAAAAAAAACTAAACTATTCACAACCAAAAGTCATCAATGTAAACAAACTACACGTGATCAAACAAAGAAAAATTATTGAAAGGTCACGTAAGATAAACCAACACATCAGTTCAATCGTTTCTCAATGTCTGATCACGTGTAGTTTGTTTACTTTTGATCAGTGGCGTGTATTTGTTTTTTCTTGAACAAAAAACCCTGTATTCTGAAAACAAATCATGAGGTTTGTTATTATTGTTTACATTGGGTATTAATTTTTTTTTTAGTCGTAGTCCCCTCCAACCTCTTCACCAGACCAGTCAAAAATGATCATAAAACAATTATTGTTTTTAGCAAAATAATTCATGGAAATGAATTATTCAAATTACACACTTGTACCGTAAAACGAAAAAAAAAGACAAAATTTCAGCAGAGGTTCACTATTCTCCTCTTTTTCACGTTAATTTTCAAATTATCGGGATAAATCGTATATTTTTGGAAAGAGAAAAGAAGAATTAATGCATCATCAGTGGTATTTTTATAATTTTTATTATCTAACGTTTCTGGAAAATCGTATCAAAAAACACCAATTTTTGAAGAAAACGTACCACCCGTTTTTTATTAAAAAATAAATACATTTCGGAAAAGTATCACAGAAAATCCATGCATAGGAGGATTCTTTTCTATATGGTTTTCGGTTTCATCCGCTTTGTTGTACAGGGTGTCCCATTTTGGGTACTTTTGCGGGGTATTCCCGTTATTCTTATAGATAGAAAGTTGCGATTTTTGCGACAGTGTGCTACTTTTTTGTGGAACTAAAGATGCCGTTGAAAAAAAAACAAGGCCAAACTGAAAATGTTGCATTTTAAGGTACCCCTCGTATCTAAACTATCAGATAACTTATGGAAAATGTGAATACTGTTTCTTATATAACTTTTTCCGTAGAACTCGATTCTGCCTTTGGAATTAGTATACAGGGTCAGGTCAAAAAGTTATCGGATCCAACTTTATTTTTTTAAATTGAACACCTTTTCAAAAATATATAACACTATGCACTTTTTCTCATAAACACCCATATGAATGACAATTTTCTGAAATTTAATGCTCAACTCTCACACCGACACGGGGTTGATTTGCGACCTACGCCCCCCTTTTTGTTGAGGGGTTGTCGAGTAATGTCAAGTCAGCTGATGCTGATAGATTTCTATTGATTTTATTTTCAAAATGTCGGATCCGTCGGATCGTTGTGTTGTGTGTGAAAATTTTGATTTAAAAGACGGAGATGTTTTGACATTTGAGAAACGCCTCGATTTCAAGTCAATTTCATGACTGTTTGAACTTTCTATAATGAGAGGAATGATTCTAGAGGACATTTTATGAATAGGTGAGTTTTTAAAAATTGCCGAGTCTTTACACTGGTGCTTTTTACTTTTTTGCGCTCAGTAATATTTATTTCAATCATGTGTTTATGTCGCGTTAAATGTTTGAATTTTTTTTTGTCTCTGAATGTTTGCGCACCGCACAAATCATCATTTTGACCTCCCTATTGAATTAACCTCGAGCCGCCACTGGTATCATGGAACATATGATAGGTTGTATGTATAATTCATAATAATTGAGAAGCAGCAATTATTATCCTACCATGATTTATATCATATTCAGATAATCATTTCCTTTCCAGAATGTACGGTCTCTTTCAAACAGCCTTCTACTTCGGCTATATGGCCCTCTTCAGTGGCGTACTAGGAATAATTTGCGGAACTGTAGGCTATGTAGGCACTAGCATATTCGTCCGAAAAATCTACTCCACTGTGAAAATCGACTGAACACGTTCAATTCCCATTCATTCTTTGGTTCCGATTATACTTAAGTATTGGTAAAGTGCTCAGTTTAAGTGTGTAGCGCTTGACTGAAGGAAACCAACTGATCAAGACTATAAAATAGTTGGTTTTTTCAATTAAGCACTCAATGTATATATTTGTTGATATGTGATTTAGCGAACCTAAGTGGGATTGCAACTTCTTTGTTTATAATAAATTATGAAACAGGTCGTGTTATTTTTTATCCAGAGTATTTTTACATGTATGAATGCCACTGAATGAGATTAAGTAGGTTAATGAAGGTGGCCAGTAAGGTTTAGTTTTCGTTTAAACATCACTGATATAGTAGTGAAATGCACTAGTTTTTGTTCACGATCGTTAAACAACTGATAGGATTTTGAGGGGGATTTTTTTTTTTATAATTGTCACAAAGCGTCGAAAAATTCATTGAAATAAGTGCATAAGTTTTATAATTTTCAAATCGAAAGTATGGTTGTATGTGTCAATTGATCAGTAATCAATATATTTGTTTCAAGCTGTGTACTATAGCCAATATGTAGCTAAACATTTTTTTTTTGTAAATATTCATCTTTTAGTAATAGTGATTCAGATTTGCTTTTAATTTATCTCGTAGATAATTATTGGTTATTATAACTGAGTATTGAAGTTTAGTGCAACTTGTAAAAATATGGCAATACATGGTTTTAATCAAGTCTGGTTTTTTATTTTTTCCAATTCAGCTCTGTAAAACTTTCGCCAAAAAAACAACAGAACCTAAGGGGCCATTTTGGACTTGGAAAAGTATAAAATTGTTATAATTTGGAGCCAAAACCAATCCTGTTTTGTCCTTAAAACCTACTAATTTGTCATCATTTCAAACAACGATACAGTTCCAAATAGATTAAAAAAAATACTTCAACTTCAACCAAAGAAAAATGTGCAATTCGCAGGTAGGTACAGTTTATACGTATTTCTGTAGAAAACTCTTTCAAATTATTAGAACTAAAAATAATACTGAGACACTGATTAATTATAAAATAAACTACAATAATTACTTTCTATCATTGCTTATAAAAAAATAGATCTAGCTTGTCTTTTCTGAGAGCGATCATACATTAGCTTCAACAAAACAAGTATGCCTATTTCTTTCTATACCCCCACCACAGTTTATCCAACAAAGCTCTGCCCCTCAATATTTTGCACCAGCATCATTGCCAAGTGTCCAATTTTAACTACTCCATATTTATCAACAGTTAAAACATGATAAAGTCAACTCATCTAATACTGCATATTTTTCAAAGATAAAACAAGAACGCTATTTTTGGCATTCATTCATTCTGGCACGATTTATTTAACAATGCCTCGAAAATTTGACAAGATCAGGTTTTTACTTGCAATCTGCCAGTCGCTTTTACCACGTATCGATTTCAGGTTCCTTCATGTTTTTTCGTCTATGTTCATATTGGTTGGGTCTTGTCAAGCTTATGAGGTGTTGAGTGCTCAATATGCCTTGTTTTTGTGTGATTTTTACACTATTTCTGATTTGACGATATTATTTGTACATTAATATGGTGCGAAAGTGTCAAGTTTGTGGTAAATTGGACCATAAAAATCGACTTTTCGTTCCATCAGTAGATATAGTGCCATCTTGATTTTAAAATAATTTCTAGGACCACCTGATATAATAATAACAAACTTTGCCCATATACATAAAGGACATTTCTGGTTCCAAAACACTATGTAACTAGAAATTTTGAAAATTTTCATATCTCACTGGAATGTAGGTACCTACCCTTTTTTATTGGTAATTTTCGAAACAAAAGTGCAAGGGAACCAATAGTTTTTGATAAAACACTTTTTGAATAAGACATGCTTTCATAACATTAGTAAGTATACATTATACAGGGTGTCTCCTTATTGCGTACAATAAATTCAAGGGCGTATTCCTGAGCTAGTTTCATAAAAAAAAAGTTCTTATAAACATGAGTCCGGAAGTGCATTGTTTTCAAGATACTGGATGTTAAACTTTTTTTTTTTCTTAAATCGGTTCTTCACTAATGTTACAAATATCCTTGAACCGATTTTTTTGAAATTTGTCACTTCCACATCATGATCCACAGGTAGGTACCTAATTTACTTTACTGTGAGAATAGCATTAATATCTTTATTTAGCAAATTGATATACAAGTTACACTCAATTATTGTAAATTCACTGAAAATTTGAAAAATCACATTAAAATGTTATTTGAAATATAAAAACAAAGCGAGCAAAAAATATTCAAGAAAAAATCAATTCTACGTTCCTCCGCCATTCTCCAATTTTTTATTTCGGTACCTATAATTATCTGCGCCTGATTTCCTTCAATATGACAACCCAAAATTAGATATTTAGCAAACAATTTTTTTTTACCCCTTCGCATAATAATCTACATCATTTGATATTTTAAAGAAAATTAATTTCAATCCATTATTCTACACCACTTCTCAGCAACCGCATTTTTTTATCATGTTCTACATTGCAGAACTCCTGTTTCAAATCCGTTTTCCTGCCAGTCTTATTGTCCTTGTTTTTTTCATCCCTCATATCCTACATGCGATTCCCTTATCTGATACCCCACAAGTAAGTATACATTTGTATTTTCAGATAAATCATTTTAATTCTCCATCACAACTCCTATATTTTTTTTTTATATATTGAAATATGGTATTATAAACTACAATAGGTGCCCAAATTACTCCAATTCGATATTGAACAAACCATGTCTTTCTCAAAGATATTTAATGTTTTTTGTTTAATGTTTACAATATTATAGGTAGGTACTTACCTACTTACTTATTTCATACTTAGTTGTCATAATATGCATTATTTACCAAATATCCCCATAACCAATAACTACTTACTTATAACCAAAAACTTGTGAGGGATGTCATTCATTTTTTTCAATCAAAATCAACCCTGTAACTTTCATCAAAGACAAAAACAATAAATACAAAAAAATAATTTGAAACATCCTCAATGAACATCAATTATCGATTCGCCTGCTTCCGCCTATTCTATTCTCGCGCTGTTGCCTTGGCCATGTATGTAAAAAGAGATGAAATAGAGGAGGTCCTTGGGTCAAAAAACGTTCCTTTCTACCTTATGAAAAATGGTAATATGAATTTGACAGTGGACGGTAGAGTGCGCTGTCTTCAATCTTTACAAGAATGCGTGTTTTTTTCAAAAATTCAAAGTGCAACTATATGTGTAATTTTAGCTGATAATGAAGAGGAATAAGAGCTTAAAAAGTCAGCCAAACCGTTTCATATACCTGGAGACTGTTTTTCTACTCTTAAAATGGAAATGTCCGTTATTCTTACAAGTTCACCTTTTTCATCTTAAAGAATTTTGAAACCTAAATCACGACATGAATCAAAAATAATGGCTATGTCATTGATCAAATTCAATAACATTCCAGGAAAAACGACACAACTGTATATGTTCTACTGGGAAGAAAAGAAAAAATTTGTCAATAAACAAACCTTATCATCAAAAACGTCACAATTAAAAATCATACGTAAGTAATTTAAACGACACTTTTTGATGTCACTTTTCATGAAATAACATGGACACTTACCTGGCCGAGTTCAAAGCACAACTGACATTTTTCCAAAGACCCGGGAGTATTTGTTCGGATGACAAAATGACACTTGCTCCATCTCTTAGCAACCATAATAGTTTCACTTATGACGTAATTTTGAGTCATTTCCCATTTTCAATTAAAAAATAGTATATTGTATACCTTAGCAGTAAAAAGACATTTTTCCTCGAAAAATCACTTCATCGCCGCACACAGTATTTTTCTGCTGACACCATATCAGTAGATAGTAGATCCTACTACTTACTTCAAAAAACACCAAATAGCTCATCATTAAAAATATTGAAACTATCATTTTTAGAAGAAAGAAATTATTCAATCTCATTGGAGTTTATCCATGATGATTCATCTTCATCAACGATGGCTTTAAACCGTAATTTGACAATTTTCCTGGTAGTCGAAGGAACAATCCATCAAATATTTCAACTTGGCAACATTGCTTCAGAGCAGCCAGCTTTCAGAGCCAAGGCCAAAACCAAAATGGCAGAAGTTCCAACAAACGGCGACAAAGTGTCAACTTAAGTTCGTATCTTGAATGTATAGGATTTAATTAACTCAGAATCTATAAGAAATATTAAAAATGTAGGTATAACTAACGCTCTCTATTAGAAAAATTTAAAAATAATTTTACTGCCTAGCCATTTTATCAATATTTTGTCGACCTAGCCTTAGAAACGCATACTTTCTCGCCTTTTTGGAGGCAGTAAAATTCAGTTTCAGTCGTGTCGACAGAAAACTAATTTTCTTACTTGTGTCACTTTTCTCGAAAATCATCTGTATTAAAGAAGAAAGTTGGCACCTTTGGAAATAAAAACGAATGAACCAAAACATTTACATTATATTACTCGAAATCCTGATACTTTATTATCTCCTTTTACATACAAAAAATACTCTGCACAAGTATAGTGACTACTAGATTATTGAATAAGCTTTCAGTTACTCATAAAAGACACTGATTTATAACAACAAATCATAACCTAATATCTACGTTGATGACTGATTTATTGTGAATGATCAATGAACAAATCAGGAAATGTATCGAATTCACTATAAGTAAAATTACATATACCTACCTATGTATAAAGAAGTGATTTTTTTCTTGAACGAATTCACTTAATCTAAATGACTAATCTAGTTATAAAGGAAAATTTAAACAAAAGTCAATTTTTCAAAAACCAAACTAAACATCCAAAGTATATTTTTTACAAATGTTCTTTGTATATTCTAAGCAAATAAATGAAACTGATTTCATTTGCTGAAATTACGTGTAAAATGGATTATTTTTCATCCCTCAAAAACGCTTTTAATTAATGTCAAGTTTGGTTAGGCAAAACTTATTACTCTGTAAGATAAAATTTTTCAACAAATCATTACTTTTCACTGTCATAATATAAATCTTTCCCAAAGCCGCACCACTACCCTATCGCTTTAATGTCCACTTCAGACGTCATCGCATTCAAAACATCCATTCCAGGATGATGTTTGTTACAGTGATTGGTCAACTGCACCTGTCTGATGAAGCCCTTTTCACATATCATACACTTGAAGGGCTTGACCACAGAATGCGTCAAGATGTGCCGATTCAAAACATCGATTCTGCCGAATTTTCTGTTGCAAATTTCGCATTGGAACGGCTTCACGTGCAAGTGAGTCAACAAATGTTTGCTGAGATTGTGTGCTTGTTGGAAGCCTTTGTGGCATATGTTGCATTCTGCTAGTTTTTCGCCGGTATGAACGCGTGTGTGACGTTCAACGTCGCAGAGTTTAGCGAATTCTTTGCCGCAAACATCGCAGCGGTATCTGGAAAAACGGATATTTCAAAGGTGGGGGTACCCCCTAAAACATAAAAACCAAATCTCTCCCCATTCCCTTCTTGAGCTACAGTAACCTTGTCCGAATATTTCCGTTAAAGTGTGACTAATCTACTGAACTAGGTGACACGCGTTAAAAACTATAGTCTGGCACCACACGTTTTGAGATAAGGCTGGCCAATAGCAGGTGCATTGTTTAGCCCCTTCTTCTAGCTAACCTTCTGAATAAAGACTAATAAAATAATCCAAAGATTATTTATATTCAGTCCTTCAAACCCTGTATGAACGCTGAAAAGTAGTTGTTACTTACTTTTTGATGGGAGCTTTGGTCTTTTTGAGAACATGCACTGGCATGTGTTCCACCAACTCTTGTTTTGTATCAAATCCTTGATCGCATTTCGAACATTTGTAGGGATCTTTTCCTATGAGAAAAAGACAATATTGCTAAACAACATAGAATAAATACATATTATATGGAATTTTCAATCAATCGATTTTTGATGGGTTAACAATTGCTTAGAATGCAATTATTATTGAGTATTAAAAAGGTAGGCGTGGTGCGTACGTGGCGAAGTTCTACTGGCAACACTGTTTGTCATTTGTAAGTACTGTGTTGTATCGAATAAATTCATTCATGTAGGTAATGTGATGCCTTTTTCTGGACAATAAAGACACAATTTAGAAGATAAAAAAAGAATTACTCGGGTGCGCGGAAAAAAATAGTCTTTGAGCTTAACAATGATATTTTCAGTGGTAAAAATAGTGGAGATTGAAGATTGAATTCTCAAGCCACTTGAGTATCAATCCGGATCGAGCTATCGAAATAACCGTAGTTAATATAGATGACAAAAAAAATTTAAAAAAAATGCAAAATCAGGTTTTGAACGGGAAAAAATTGTTGAAGATACAAAGTAACCGTGAAACTCATGATGCACAATAGTTGATCGGATGGGCGATGTTGTCAAATATTGAGAAAAGTAGGGCTTTGTATATTTTCAAAATCATTTCAATAAAATAGCTTAAAAAGGAAAAATAAGTTGATACATTCCTTTTAACACTGTAATAGAATGCAAGAAAATTTTTCAAATAAAATTATGTCCGAAAATGCTTCGTTTCCGAGATACAGGGTAGGGTGTTGAAGTTTAAAGAAAAAATGCCTTCTTTATCATAACTTTGCTACCACTCCAGATATTTCCACTAAATTTGGTACACCTATTTTGACTATTTAATTACATTTTTTGATGTAAAAGTTTTTAAGACATTTCTACCAGTGCCGTTCGAACAAGATTTGTTTTGAATTTTTTAAAGAAAAAATAGAACACCGCTGCTTTTTCTTAAAATCAATGTTATTTTTGAAATACCCATTTACTTTGTAGTTAATTTGGTCTCATCATAATTTTTCGTACGACGAACGGTTTTCGTTTAAAGAAATAAAAGCCATTTTGGCAAAATCGCTAAAATCTGATATGGTGTTTTGTGTGTAAAATTCTTCTTTGTCTAATTTGTATTGAAGAAAAGTCATTTTTTTTTTTTAAATAAGACAAAAACGTGTTTTTCATACAAAACACCGTATCAGATTTTAGCAATTTTGCCATGCATCAAAATGGCTTTTATTTCTTTAAACAAAAACCGTTCGTCGCACGGAAAAATATCAAGAGATCAAATTAACTCCGAAGTAAATGAGTATTTAAAAAATAATATTTATTTTAAGAAAAAGCAGTGGTGCAGTATTTTTTTCTTTAAAAAAATTTTATGCGAATCCTGTTCGAACGCCACTGGTAAATTTTTTTTAAAAACTTTTACATCAAAAAATGTTATTTAATGGTCAAAAGAAGTGTGTAATTTTGTGAAATATCTGGAGTGGTTAGGAAGGTTATGATGAAAAAGGCATATTTTTTTTGAAACTTCAACACCGTGTATTTCGGAAAAGAAGCATTTTTGGACATGAGTAAATTTATTTGATAATGTTCTTATTTTTTTGCAATCTACATACAGTTTGTTTCATTTTGAATGGCGACAATTCGCTATTTAACTTAAAATTGACCGATTTGAAATTTTTGTTTTAGCTTATAGTACTCAAAAAGCTTCATCTTTTCATAAAAAAAATGACATATATCATTTCCATGGCCTACTATGATTGATAGAAGGGCCCCAAAAACGCGAAAAGTTATTATAGGCATTTTTTGAAATTGAAAACGGATAGCGTTTCTGAATTTGGCATGCCCAAAAACCCCTTTAACGAAATAAAATGTTATACGGGATGTTCAAAAAGTCAGGTCAAATTTGCAAAAAAATTTTTCTAATCACGCTGTATAAATTCCACCAAAGATTTTGCAACAACTTTTTGTTATTTTTGGTAGGTATGAGATGATGTGAACATTCAATAACTTTTTTTATTCTAGCTTTTCACAAGCCTTCAAAAAATTAAGTTCAAAAATTTAAAAAAATATAAATCGAATAGTAATATTGGGCTAACTAAAGCCAAATTATTGATGTACTAGCTGACCCTGCAAATTCCATACTGCCCCATAATCAATAATTAATGTTGTGCTAAATGAATTTTTTTCACAATTTTCTTTTTTTTCAGTTTTTCCGATGTTTCAATAATTATTCTGTTATTCGGGGCGCAGACATAACAAACATATAAAAAATAATAGGAATCCTCCCAACGATTTTCCAGTTAAGATGATTTGTTAAATATCTGACAACATTTCTAGCGTGATTTTTTTTGAAATGTTTAAACTGAAAACGTATCTATTGCTACAACACTTCTAATCCCAAATAGAACTTACATATCTAATTTGGACAAAATCCTTTGAAAAATAACAAAATCAAACAAACATAACCTCACATTTATGAAAAACAAATTGATCGAATCCCAAATAGAACCTCTATAATCTGATTTGAACAAAATCCTTTGGAAAATTACAAAATTATGCAAACATAACCTCACTTGGACGATTTTTGGTAAATTTCTAAAATCAAACTTCAAATTGAAACCTCCATATCTTATTTGAACAAAATCCTTAGGAAAATAACAAAACTTTTCGAATATAACCTTACTATGTCATTTTAAAAAAAATGTTTTCATCAAATCTCAAATAGAACCTACGATATTATATTATCTAATTTGAACAAAATCCTTTGGAAATAATAAAATTAGGCAAACATAACCTCAATTTTTGTTAAATTTCTTGACCAAACCCCACATTGGAGCCTACATGATTATTTGAACAAAATCTTTTGGCAAATTACAAAACTATGCAAACATAGCCTCACTATGTATGTAATGTTTCAAAAAAAATGTTGATCAAATCCCAAATAGAACCTACATATCTGATTTGAAAAAAATCGTTTGGAAAATAACAAAACTATATGCAAACATAACCTCAACATGTCATTTTTTTTTTAATGTTTTGATCAAATCCCAAATAGAACCTACGATATAATTATCTAATTTGAAGAAAATCTTTTGGAAAATAACAAAATTAGGCAAACATAACCGCACTTAGTTAATTTTTGATCAAACACCAAATTAGAACCTTCATAATTATTTAAACAAAATCCATTGGCAAATAATAAAACTATGCAAACTTAACCTCACTATGTCAAAGAAAAGGAAGTTGTGTTTTCGGGTTCTTAAGGGAAATTTTCCAATTTTTCTTTTCATAACATCACTCCTCATATTTCAAAGAACATTGAAAAAAAACACCTAAATTGCTTCAGCCGTTCTCAAGTGATGGAGTGACCAAGAAAAACGGGATTCAAATTTATACAGTGCGGCTCTAAAAGGTCTCCCCCCATTTTTTTTTTTAATGTGTGCACCAAAAATTTTGAAACTTGGTATACTTTAATTGCTGTCGAAATACTACTTTTTGATGTTACTGACGTACTTTTAGTATTCAAGATGGCGGCTGGGCGCCATTTTGAAACATTTTTTAAATGGAAAGGGTGGTCGTGTGACACTTCATTTTGAAGATCCTGATGAGTACTTTATAACCCTTGAATATTGAGTCGATATCTTCAAGTACTAGATTTAATTACTACATTGATACATACACTTTAAAAAAAAACGTCAAATTCAATTCAAAAGATGCTGGAAATATTCCTGACATAAAGTTTGGGTTAGGAATAAATGACAAAAATGTCAAAAAAGCATCTCTTTTTTTGGGGCCCTTCTATCAATCATAGTGGGCCATGGAAATGACATGTAATTTTTTTTTTGTACAACCTACATGTAAAGTCCAATTTTCAATGCATGCAAAGCAGGCGGAAAGTCGCTAATTTTGGCAGCCGAGCCTAAAAGTACTTTCGCGCCCGCGGGCGCAAAAGTAGGTCGCTTAGCAACGGTTTCTTGGATCACAACGCGTCTGATTCTAATAACCACGTGACAGCCTAGCATACTGAAAGGAACTAATCACGTGACAATCTCGGTGACAATGAATCTGCACCACAAAAGAATACGGGAAAACACCTATTGTAACCATGATTGACAGTTGTCATTAAACTTGACAGTTGTCTGACTTGTCAGCCGTGTAGTGCAGTGTATCGATTATTTATTTTTAATTTTCATAATTATTCTTTTTCAAATTATTACAAACTGGTTGTACAAGAAGCACTGTTTGTACCACGGACGAAAGATGATTTTGTACATCTACTTTCCGCCCTTGATACAAAATGTACGATTTTATGAAAAGATAGAGCTTTTTGAGTACCATGAGCTAAAAAAAATGTTTTTCGCATCGGCCTATTTTCAGTTAAATAGCGAATTGTCGCCAATCAAAATGAAACCCACTGTATACAGTAATAAAGTATCAACTTAAAAATCACCCTGTATAATGATATTGGAATAAACATGATCGAAAAGAACCGCAATAAAGTAAATTTGCATATTGGCAACGTCGCCGGTTATATGTAAATTTAGACATAAAAATCAAATTATGAAAATTTAAGATTATTTTCACATTTTTTCCTAAAATAGGTTTAGTGGTTAGACACACCCTGATTACAGCTGAAATACGCATAATTACAAACATGTCTCGTTAATAAAGAATTTTCTCATAAAAAAGTTTTTTTCTGTCAAAATGTACCTGCAATCTATAAAAAAAATGGGAAATGCGTGAGTAGCTGTATGACAAGAACCTGATCAGATAATACAATAATAAGCAAGGTTTTGAGCTCAACTGTTTTAACGAGGGGTTTTACTATATTGCTGAAACAAAAGGCCAAGACATTTATGTTCAGGTAAAATAAAAACAAAAAATTTTCCATGAAAAAATTTTTGGTTTTGTTGCATCCATTAGAAGACCTAAAGATTATGAATACTTTTATCAACGATAGAAAAAAATAATCAAATTCCAAGCAATTTTTAATTTAAAAAAACCTTGAACCTACCTTGATGCACCCTTATGTGAGCCTGAAAACTTTCCACATCAGCAAATTTGTCTCCGCATTGTTTGCACACATACGGGTTAGTTGACAAATGTTCCACCTGCGATCAAATTATGCGTCATTTTTCAACGAAATGAATGCTCTTGATTAATCACTCAGTTAATAAAAGAGAATAATTATAACATGCGATGTTTGAACGTTAGTGAATTATAGTTACTTGATTGAACAGATTTGGAATCATATTGCAACATAACAGTAAGTACTAAAACTTAACTACTTACCCTATGCTTGCTCAGCTTATAATAATTGGAAAAAACTGCACAGCAAATTTTGCACTTATAATGTGCTGATTTCTTCATCTTGTTGATGTTATGCTTCAATTTATATTCAGCGTAGTCTTCGGGTAACCATTCTCCTCTGTTACTCTCAGGATCTGATTCTGTTCGAAAAAAAAGCTTACAACAACAAGTAGATCGATACGAAGCTGTTAAGTAAAGATGCAGCTTATAAAGGGTATGACATCTATTGATTGGGACAACGTACCATCCTCCAAAGCCTCTTCTTCAACTTCTTCAGGTCCATCGTCTTTGCCTACATCATCGTGTTCCAAGGCACGATGTTTTCTTACCGCATAATACGAAGTGAATTTTTGCTTGCAAAATTTGCATTGGTAAGATTGATTCGATTTTCTTTTACTATGAGCGAGTCGGTATTTGGCTAGTTCTTCTGGCAGCCATTCTCTGCGATTATCTTCCAAATCTGAATCTGGAAGATATTTGAAAAAAATCTTTCAAATACAGAGTTAAAGAATTGATTCTTTAGAAAGTTCCACTTGTCCAGATAGTCCAGTAATCCAAGGTTTAGAAACGGCGTTTCCAGGACAAAAATGTAGAAGTAGTTTTCTCAATGGTTATGTATGTTTTTTGATCTGTTGAATCCGAATCTGAGGTTTGCCACCTAGCCAGGTGTCACAACGAAAATTGTAGAAAACATCAACATTCTGGCACCTTTTTTCAGTTTTCAAGTATAACTCTAAAACTAAGCGTTTTAAGAGGATAACTATAGAGCACCAAATTAAAGTTGACAAAATTTGCTACAGATACATGTAATAACTTTGAACTATAGACATTCCATGAGGTCGATATATCGGGTAGAAAAAATGGCATATCTTGACATTCCGTCAAAAAGTGGATAGCATTATTTTGAGTTCGCGCTATATATTCCTCCAAAATCATTTTTTTTATGACTACCTGGTATGTCCTGGTTACATCTAAGGAGTTAGCAAACGTGAGTCAGGTCCAAATACACTCATGGTCAGATAAATAGCACATGTCAAAAATTTGATAAAACTTTGATTTTTCATCAGTGATCAAGGAAATAATGGTGGATTCGAGAACTTCAATCCATTTGTCAGTTTACGTGTTCTGTGGACTTTTTTCAAAAATTAGTCAAGGGCCCATTCGTCACGTTTGAAAAAATGGCTACAGATTAAACTTTTTCCTGTGTGAATTTTGATAAAAAGGGATAGTCTACGTAACTGATTTTTTCAAAAATAGGCAAAAATCAGTCATTTTTGACAAGTTTCAAATTTCATAGATAGACTATCCTTGGTTCAATCATTGTGAAATTTTTGATAAGTACAAAGATTTTGTCTCCCTTTCGAATGGTCCTAATCATTTTTATCACCAGTCATCAGAAAAAAGTTTAATTTGTAACCAACGTGACGAAACAACTTTTTAGAAAAAATCGCCAGGTCTCATAAACTCACAAATGGATTGAAAATGAGAATCTGACAATATGAATAGGAGCATGAAGGCTAATATTATCATTTTCAATATTTTGGCACTTCCGATTGGTGGATGGTGAGGCACCAACGCGCACTCAAAATAACGTTTTCAACTTTTTGTCAAAAATACTGAATTTTACCCAATTTTGAAAAAATCAGTTAGTTAGACTATCTTTGGTTTAATCATTGTGAAATTTTTAGGAAGTGCATAAATGTTGTCTCCCTTTCGAATTGTGCAAGATTCACACAGAAAAAAGTTTAATCTGTAGCAATTTTTTTAAACATTACGAAAGGGCCCTAGACACATTTTTGAGAAAAATCGCCCGGACACATAAACTGACAAATGGATTGAGGTTCTCGGATCCACCATTATATCCTTGATCAATGATGCAGAATCAAAGTTTCATCAAATTTTTGACATGTGCTATTTATCTGACCATGAGTGTATATGGACCTCACTTATGTTTGCCAACTCCTTGGATGTAACCAGGACATGCCAGGTAGTCATGAAATAATCAATTTTGAAAGAGTATAAAGCGCAAACTTAAAATAATGTTATGAACTTTTTGACGGAATGTCAAGAGATGCCATTTTTCTACACGAGTTATCGACGTCATGGAATGTCTAAAGTTTAAAGTGTTTATATGTAATTTGCAAATTCTGTTCACTTTCATTTGGTGCTTGATAGTTATATGCACAAACGCTTAGTTTTCGAGTTATACTTAAAAAACTAAAAAAAGTGCCAAGATTTTGAGGTTTTCTGCAATTTTCGATGTGAAGCCGACACCTGGCGAAGTGGAATACCTCAGATTCGAATTCAGCCGACCAAAAAACATATAGAACCAGTGAGAAAAATACTTCTACATTTTTGTCCTGGAAAAAACCTTTGCTTGCTGGAGTAAGACGATTAAGTGTTATATTTTTTTTTATTTTAAATTTTGTACCTAATGGATTGACTTCTAGGTGTGTTGCTACAAAAGTTGATGTTATATGGTTTTTGAGTCCAGAAATGAACAAATTATACAATTTTTTGTCCATCTCGTATAGGGACATCTCTGATGTTTTTTTGAAAAAAGTATAAAAAAGCTATTTTTTTTTTGGAACGAATTCCATTTCTTTTGCGCAGTGACGTCAGTTTCTATGGTTACCATGATATACGTAAAGTAGCTTGTTATGGTTGTGTTATGTATACAGGCTGTAACAGATTCTACTATACAGTGTGTCCAAGATAAGGATGTCTATCATGGGGATCTTGGAAACCGTAAGAGATACAAGGTCGGTTAAATGGAGGCAAAGTTACGTATTTTGATGCTTAACAAAATGCCGTTTTAAAAGCCAAGAAATTCCGATTACGTCCGAAATTATCCAAAAAAAAAAATGTTTTCATTTTTTTCTGACCACATTTGAAGAGATATTTTAAAATGAATGGAACTTCTTTATTCCCACTTTTTGCCCTTTACAAGATAACGTTATTGAATTAAAGAACCGACGTTTCGTCTATGAGCAGCCACCATCAATTTTGTTTTTTTAAATACGGTTCTGGATTTTTTATTACGGATTTTAAGAGCCTCTCATGTTCCTAAACCAACGATGTATCGCACTTATTAAAAAAGAGGTGTTTGTATTTTTTGTCTCTCTCTAACACATGTGTTCTTATGGAAAAATCCATCAATGATTTTTTTTTCAATAATTGCGATACATTGTTGGTTTAGGAACATAAGCGGCTTTTAAAATTCGTCATAAAAAATCCAGGGCCGTATTTAAAAAAACAAAGTTGATGATGGTTTCTCCGAAACGAAACGTCGTACAGAAAATCTCTCAACGCTGTTTTGTAGAGCTTGAAAAGTGGCCATGAGAAAGTGTTTTTTGTTTTTCCAGATCTCTCTAAATAACGGCAGAAAAAAATTAAAAACGAAATCGGCAAATTTCGAATATATCTCCGAAACTACTCGGAATTTTGAAACTTTATAAACGGCATATTGTTAGGCTTGAAAATGCGCAGCTTTTCTCTGATTTAACCATCTTCGTATCTCTCACGGTTTCCAAGATCTCCATGATAGACATCCTCATCTTGGATACAATGTCGGTTGAATGGAGGCTGAGGTTGTCAATTTGAATCTCAAAAAAATGCCACTTCAAAAGATTCCGGAGATGTCCGGCAATTTTTTGAAATCCTTTTTTATGTTGTCCTATTCAAGCTAACGCAGATTCAGATGCGTGTTTGAGTGTATCGTGAAAAAATGCAGATTAAAAAGAAATTTATAAAAATCGAAATCGATTCATTACTCACATATCATGGGTAAAACAAAGACAGGAAAACCAATAATTGATTTGTGAATACAGAAGATTCATTCAAAAAGTATTGAAAATAAACAAATTATGTGTTTAATCAATTTTCATTACATTAACAAAGAAATCATCTTACTTTAAATAACTGTCTTTTATTTCATCCTAATTAATTTTTTAAACTAAGAATTTTTTGGGAAAATTGGAGTAGTAGCATGCGACAAATAAACACTAAACTTATTTGGAAGTAAAAAAAAATCCCTTCAAGTAACATTCCCTTGAGTAACTGTCTGGAATTGGAATAAACTTCCCCATAAGCAGCTGCCAGGTATTGAAAACAAATTTTCCTCTTGAGTAACTTCCTCTCAAGTAACTGCCAGAAATTGAGAAGAAATTTTCCTTAAAAAAAATCCCCTCAAGTAACTTCCGGGAATTGGGAACAAATTTCACCTTAAGTAGCTTTCCCTTGAGTGCCTGCCTAGAATTAAAAAAAAAATCCCCTTAAGTAAGTTCCCCTTAGTGATCACTTCGAATTGAAAACAATTCCCCAAAAAAAACCTTTGAGTGACTTCTTAAAATTGAAAAAAAACCCTCAAGTACCTAGCTTCCCATTGAGCAACTGCCTGGAAAAAAATGTCCCCTAAAAAGTACCTCTCTATGCAACCATGGTAGTGGGATTTTTTTGGGGAATGGATTCCAATTCGTAACAATCACTTGGGGTTTTTTAGGGGAAAGTTGTTTTCAGTCCCTGGAAGTTACTTGAGGGATTTTTTTTCCCAAATCCAGGGACTTACTCAAGGGGATTTTTCAATTGCAGGTAGTCGCTTAAGGGAATGGTACTTGAGATGGAATTCGTTTTCAATTCCCGGCAGTTAATTACGGGGATTTTTTTTAGGAAAAATTTCAATTTCTTACTAAACAGAAATTACTTTTGTTTTCAATTCCTAGCAATTGGGTAGTTACCTAAGGGAAAGTTACTTAAGACAAAAATTTGTTTTGAATTCTATGCAGTCACTAGGTTTTTTTTACAATTCCAGACAGTTACTCAAGGGGAAGTTACTTAAGGGGATTCTCTTTCAATTTCAGGAAGTCACTCAACGGGAATTTACTTGAGTTGAAATTCATTTTCAATTCCCGGAAGTTACGTATAGGGATAATTTTTAGGGAAAATTTGTTTTACATCCCTGGCGATTATTCATGGGGATTGAGAGTTTTTTTTTTCAATTCCCGGAAGTTACTTATGGGTAGTTAAAATGGTCTTAAAAACTGAGTCCTGGAAAATGCCTACTTTCCAACATTCGGCAAACTAAACGTTCAAATTTGTTTAAAAAATTTCGTCCAGGACAGCACTGCATAATTATGGCTATTTTCGATGATTTTTTCAATAAAAATATGTTTTTTTTTTCTCGAAAACGGTTCATTTTGATAATGAACAAGAGTTTTTTTTTGTAGCCTAAGATTTAGGCTATCTAAATTTATTTTTTTCAAGTCTTTATCATACAGGGTTTTGGAAATTTAAGCATTGAAATGTACAACCTAGTCCGCCCCAGGTAAACTAAACAAGCTAATGGTCAATTTGCATACATTTTCAAATGACTTGAAATTTTATATACATATTCTAGTCCAAAATACCCAAAAATATACTAAATAAGTAAAAAAGAAAACGCAAATTTCACTGTATGATCGTAAACGGGGAGGGGCCATATTACTCTCCCGAGAGAGAGAGAGAGAGAGAGAGAGAGAGAGTCATCTCAGTCAATACGACAGACAGAGATAGATAATGTATTCTGTGACGTAGTGGATGTTGATTGGCGCACTTTAATCAGTGATAATTACATTAATAGAGGTCGTAGGCTGATTTTTCAAACATCAATGGCATCAGTACTTACTAGTACTTATATTTTTCATATTTCCCAGAAATGTGCAAATTGTCCATTATGTTTTAAGGGCAGTATTTTGAGAGGTTATGTCTAACTGTTAAATTTTCATCCACTTAATATAATTTTTAAGTGGTTGAAAAATTATTCAAGAAAAGTTGATTTCCAGTGGCGCCCTTTCGGGGCCCGTATCTCCGTAAAGAGGGAAAAAAAGTTTACGGGAACTTGTCATCTTCTTTTTCAATGTTCTATCTGAATCCGAGAGATCTCCCACATTTTCCCGGACACCCTGTATATTCTATTTATTTTTTCTCTGTAAAATGACATTGTTAAGAACTTGAGTAAGGTTATGTTGACAAGAGTATTCTTTGACACCATTGTATATTTGATAACATAACAATGACATTCCAAAATGTTTCAATTTTTTTTTCCTATTTTATCTTTGAATCTTGAAGAATTACGTATCTAACCTAATAGTTGAATTTATATTATTTTGCGAATTTGTTTCATTTGTACGTAACATAAAAACTTCAGAAATAAATTTCATGAACAAATTATATAGTTCGTTGCAAACCAATGCCCCAGTTCACACAATCAAAATTTAAATATTCGAATTGTCACCCAATCTGCCACATTTGGCGTTCTAGAATTATTTTTAACATTCCAAAATTGAAAAATTGACTGGATCGTAAAAGATTAACTATAATAAAAACATGAAATATGCGTTTGATGACTATTTTGAAGAGGAAAACGTTCCTCTAGCTGAATTAATATTATATTTTTTGTCAACTTTTATCACAAAAAGTGACAAGTTAAACATCATTGCATTACATTTTTCAAGACTCTAGAAAGGGATCCATCAAGTCATCAAAATACTTGACAAGCAACGACTTACGAAAACAGTTTTTGCAGGAAATGATATTTATAGTTTTCCTGTTATGTAAGTCCAAAACATCTGAATAACCGAATACTAAGTTTGCGATTGGTTAAGGTACGTCATTTTTGGTTTCATTAATAAATTAAAAACCCAGAAGTTATATTTGAATATGTAAAGTATTCAAGTAATGCTAAGAATAATAATCAATGCTGAAAATAATGCAAATAAACGATTAAACATTGTACTTATCTGAAAGTCTAAAAACCAAAAATTCATCTTTGTTATGATCCAAAATATTTACAAAACACGATTTGTATACAAACATATAGACGGAATACGCCTGGTATTATAAAATAAATATGAATATGCCTCACACAAGATAAGAGGTTGGTTGGATGAATAGATAAGCAAGACAATAATATTCGGAATTTTAGTCACCGTTTGGAACAGTAATAATCAGCTTTGTGCAAAAAATATTGCGTGAAAAAATTGGTGAGTTTTGTTCGATTATTTCTTTTAAAACGATCAAAACATTTGTTTATAATGATAACACTATATGGATTCAAAAAAATCTATTATGAAGAACCATACATGATCTCCCGACAAATAGAAAATCATTTGACATTCTTAAACGCATTTCTATTGGTGTAGACCGCGTGTCGCCGCGACAGCAAGAAACTCTGATACAGTACATTTTCAGTTCAAAATGGCCTCCTCCATAACGTACAAACCCAACAACCAAGACAACATAATCCAAATTGAAGCCCCATCAAACCTAATCGAACAAACCCAAAAAGAAGTTGAAGCTGTAACAGAAATTATGGCTGAAAATATCAATAAAGTTATCGAACGAGGAGAAAATCTTGACCAATTAGATGTGAGGGCATCGAAACTAATACAAGAAGCAGATCATTTTCAGAAACAAAGTCAAAAGCTAAGAAGAAAGTTCTGGTGGCAGAATATCAAGTTGATGATTGTTATGGGAATTATTGCCTTGATCCTGTTGATTATCATTATTGGTAAGTATAGTACTAGATAAGTTTTTCAATTTTTGCGACAGTCAGTGTTGCCAAGTCGCATGCACTAGGCTATCTGTCATCTGTCTTCTGTCAAACTCGGCAACACTGACTATCGTGGAGCAAGCTTTTGTCACTGCTGCATGCGCAAAAACACCGTTCTGAGTATATAAGGATTCGATATACTTTCATAAACTTATGGATTTTTTTTTATTTCAGTGTACCTAGCTGGAGGATTCACAAAATCGTCAAACCCAGTAGAAAGGCAATCTCCAGTTGAACATAGTACAGTTAGAGTAGATTCGTTTGATGTTCCCAATTAACGAAAGTTTACTGTCTGACGATTATCAAAAAAAATTATATGAGTGTTAATATATTTAGTTTGAAGGAAAAATAAGTTCTGAATTGAAGTTATGTTGTAATATTAATTACTTAAGTATGTAAGATAGATCACTAAAAACATTCAACTGCGAATTATTGGACACAAAATTAAAACAAAACAAACTCACCCTCATCCCTGGATACATCCAATAATCCCTCCTCTTCAATCTGCTCTTCATCCTCATCATCATCTTCTTCATCCTCCTCTACAATAACTTGTTTCTTACCTCTTAGTTGTCTTTTTGGAGTATGTTTCACTCTGCTTTTCCTAGCTTTGGGTTTCTCTGAAGAAACTTTACTGGTCAAAGTATGAAGTTCACCTTCAATTTCGGACAAAGATTTAATCTGCTCTTCTGCTTCATCTAGAAGTTCATTCAATTCGATGTCGTTCTCGATCAAGATTTCATCGGGAAGATCGATCGAGTTGGTTGGTGTTGGTTGAACAAACTGTGGAAAAGGGTGTGAAGGAATTACGAGAAAAATTAATAAATTTGACCGTTTTTCAAACAAAATTGAATGGTTCTACAGTTTACTTTGTTTTCTTGAAAAAAAAATGATTCGATTTTTTTTTCATCTTTGTTTCATAAGATTCGTCGATAACATCTGAAGTTATAGGGAATGAGGTTATCGTAAGGCAACACCCTGTTTGTTTGCGGCCCAACTTTTTTAAGTTATTTGAAGGGTTGAGGGTTTTTTGAAGAAAAAATGTATATGGTCACGAAACTTGTTTTAGTTTTGATTAACAAAATTAAAAAAAGAAGTGAAAAGAGGAAAACGCCATGCTCCTAAATGCAGTAGTTTTATTCTCATGCAGATCTTGATTAAAAATATGAACCTTAATGTGAAAAAAACTCCACGGTACATGGTTCAAATGGGCAACTACTTTTTCTGAATTATCAGAAAAATCAATTGAGCATCAGAAGTCAAAAAAATTGAGGCTTTTTTGAATGGGACACGCTATATATTATCCCTTAGTTCGATAGAGAATTCTTCCCTGATTTCAAATATACAGGGTGTCCCAGCAAGGGTGGCCACGGGCCATATCTCGGAAACTACTGGACCTAAAAGTTCAGGAAAAAAAATATGATCACTAAAGTGGCCACGAAAAAATGCTGGAAAATATTTTTAACTTCGGAATTTTGCCGCTAGGGGGCGCAATCAAAGCTTAAATATTAAAATTCGAAATTTCTCCGGAAATTCTCAGATTGAGGTATATCTTTATCAACATGGTTAGAAAACCTAGACAATTTCACGTCTTTTTGGTACAGGGCTCATTGCCATACCAATCTTCGTGTGTGTAGGGGAAGGTAGTGAAAGTGTAATTGTTCAAGTGGCTGTAACTTATAAACGACTTGTCCGATTTTGTTGCGTATAGGCTTGTTTGGAAGATAAATGTGAGTACTTTCGAACATCGTACCCAGTAGTGCGTGATTGTCTCCAGAAAAATTGCTAGAAGGGGTAACTTGAATTAAAAACAGTGTTTTTCATTTTACCGCAAAAATTTAAATGGTATGGTATAATTCTGATAATAATAACTAGTCCAAATTATGTAAAATTTAATGTTTTGAGGTTTTTAAGGTTTTTTTTTTTTTTTTTTTTTTTTCTTGTAAATTTAATCTTCATTTCGATTCTGTTATCAGAATTATACCGTACCATTTAAATTTTTGCGGTGAAACGAAAATAACAGTTTTTAATTCAAATTACGCCTTCTAGCAACTTTTCTGGAGACAATCACGCATCACTGGATACGATATACGAAAGTACTCACATTTATCTTCCAAACAAGCCTATACGCAACAAAATCGGACAAGTCGTTTATAAGTTACAGCCACTTGAACAATTACACTTTCACTACCTTCCCCTACTCACACGAAGATCGGTACGCCAATGAGCCCTGTACCAAAAAGATGTGAAATTGTCTAGGTTTTCTAACCATGTTGATAAAGATATACCTCAATCTGAGAATTTCCGGAGAAATTTCGAATTTTAATATTTAAGCTTTGATTGCGCCCCCTAGCGGAAAAATTTCGAAGTTATAAATATTTCCCAGCATTTTCTCGTGGCCACTTTAGTGATCATATTTTTTTTCCTGAACTTTTAGGTCCAGTAGTTTCCGAGATATGGCCGGTGGCCACCCTTGCTGGGACACCCTGTATAAGGGTTGAGGGTGTTATCTCGGACGGTTATAAAGATATTTTTCTATGCAAGGAATAATGATAATAAATTGGACAGAGGGTGTTGATTAGTAGAGACCAGCCAACTATTCCATGTATAGAAAAACGTTAATATCCTTATTAACGTTAAAGATAACAAATTTCAAGTACAAACCCACTAAACAGATGCCTTTATCGTGTCATTGGGAAAATTTCCAATCATTTTCATACAGATAATTTTTCTAAATCGTTCGAAATAGAAGGGTTATGGAGACTTCGGAGAAATACTTTCGAAACAGCCCCTGTAAAGTTGAAAGTGTCAAAAAGATAGGAGTGCTTTGCCAAAAATCCGACGCACACATGAGCATTTTGCTTAAAAAAACGGACAAAGTGAGAATTGCAAAGTGTTATAGATGTCACTCAAGTAGCGTTTTTTGGTAGCTGACCAATCGCTTTACAATAAACCAGTGATAAGGTGGAGCCTTTTGGTTCTCTATATTAGGTTCGGTCGGTCGACATCTAGACGTTGTTTATTGCACTCAAAAAATATTTGTTATGGATCCTGAACAACATATGAACTTGTTCGCAATGTATGGACTTGATAATTCCGATAATGAGTTATTTTTTATATGATAAAAGCAAAAAGCATGATTTATGTTTATGGCGGTCGGGCTTCAATTTTTTCTTAAAGTAGCCTTTAGGGTTCTTATGCATCATACTTGGCATCATATAAGCTGATTTTTTTTCCACTGCTTGGAATGAGGATGGAATCCAAAAAGCCTACAGTTCCCCTTTTGAACCCTTCGATGTATTAGAACAAAATTTTGATACACCAAATGCGAGCACGTTCTACATTTTTTCACATAGTGGTGACAGCTGAAAATGTCAATGGTGCCCAATTCCCGTTTTGATATTCTCATCTGTCACTACTTTGTTGAGAAGTAGAGAACGTGCCCATATATTGGGGATCCAAATTTCGTTTATTAAAGGATTTGAAAGTTGGGGGGGGGTGCATTAGCGAATTGCTCTGTATATCATTCCATATCAATATATCCCACTTTCATCAATTTCCATTCATAAAATCACTGCAAATAATTTTTTACGACTTTTAAAGCAAAAAGTGTGTGCGACGGTGCGGTAGGCATTTTCAGCATTTGCACTGTTTTTTTGGGTTAATTTCATTTTTTTTAAATATTTTTGAGATAAGATGTTTACTGGTCCATCCCAGGGTACATCGTATTATATGTGATTTGTGACGTACTTTATTTTGTTCGAAAAGAAAACGAAAAATTGGCATTCTCACTTATAGTATTTTTTTTTAACATTAACATGACATATTCAAATTTACAGGGGAAGTTTCAAAAGTATTTCCGGATGGATTTCTGATGAAGTCTCCTTTACTTTTCAATTTCAAAATATAAGTATAGAAAAAAAATCTTTAAAGTGTTAGGAAATGTGCCAAATAGCACGATACATGCATCTTTTTAGTGCAATTGAAAATTTCGAAAAAACCTCAGACAGTTTTGACATTGACAATTTATGTTGTGTTGTCGGGACACATTACTCTACAGATTTTCCTGGGTCTCTATGATGAATAGTTTAGTTTACGAGAATTGGCACACTGTCGCTGAAAATGAATCACCCTGTACCAGTTCAGTTAGTGACAGAATCGTTATTTTTATGAAGAGCTTGGTAAATTTTCACAAAAACCATAATCAGGGGCTCATGTTGAAATAGCTGTACCTAGCCCCCTTACAATCAAAAAATAGATTTATAGACCTTTCAGAGAAACAAAAATTAACAATTTTTTTATATTCAGTAAACGTCTAATTTTCGGGCTAATTTTATTATAAGGTAAACGACCAATTATGGACACCTAACCATTTATCGACATTATTGCCCTTCTTTCCAAATATTAAGAAAACCACCATGATTATATTCAAATTTCCCACTTCATGTTGGCAACATTGATTTGAATAAGGACGTTCAGGGTTCAGGTTCAGAACACAGACAAGATGGCCGAAACTTGACCAGAATTGTGAGAGTCCATAGAGTCGATAAATGGTTTTTGTCAAAAATTTTAAACAATCAACTCAAAAAATACTGAGCAAATCATTTGCTCATGAAATAAAACACCTGAAACCCTAATTTTAGTCCAAACCAAATTTAGAGTGGTATATGAACCTACCTAAAAGAGTCAATAATTATTAAAAACAGAATGATATTTTCAGGGTTTCTTGGGGACTGCCTCCTGAGTATCCAATCAAAAGATCTGACTCAAACTCCTGGTACGTTTCGAGCTGAAGAGGTGGTTTCCTAAACATTTTTTTAGAGCAAAATGGCATTAATAAAAATTATAGAGGACTAAGAATTGAATAACTTTTCCTCATAACATTTTTTGACAGCTCTAACACTTGATGAGTTACAGCGCAACAAATGGCAAAATTCGGCTGGCAACCGGGGTTGTTTCAAATTTATTTTTTTCATCAGGAAAAATTTCATCAGGAAAAGTTGTTCACCCTTTGATTCCCTGAAACTTTCTTCAAGGTAAAGGTTGTAAAAAATGTTTTTAAAACCACTCATTTTGCCATTTGATGCACTGCAACTTGTTTAGTATTGCAGCTATAAAATGTTATAAGGCAAAGTTGTTCAGTTTTTATTTCTCTATAATTTTTGTTGAGATCATTTTGCTCTAAAAAAATGTTTAGGAAACCCCTCTTCAGCACAAAACGTACCAGGAGTTCGAGTCAGATCTTTTGGTTGGATACTCAGGAGGCAGTCCCCGAGAAACCCTGAAAAAATAATTGTGTTTGGAATTATTTTTTTGAAAAATCGACATCTTTACTGGGCTATCTGGAGAGTTGGAGAATTTGAAGTCTATGATGATTGATAGAGTTATGGATATAAAACTTAATTTTTTTCACCCTCATCTGTTATTTGATTATGATAAAGATTATATGTTGGATAATTTGTTTATCGATAAATCGCGCATGGGTTGCCAAGCAAAATCACGGGCCTGTTGAATAATATTTACTTGGATTGATTTTTTTTTGATCAACTGCCCTCATTTGTCATTGATGAAAATCGATCATTGGTCGAAAGAAAATTGCATAAAGAATTGGAAAAATAGAGATTGCCTACTTTCCAGGCGTTGAAAATATATCCTTATTTAATTCCCTATCGAACAGTATTAGGTTGCCTGATCAAAAGGGACCACCATGGTTGCCTAATGTCAAAGTCAAATTTTGATTTTTGATTTCTTCAAATAACTTTTGAAATAATGAAGTTATTTGGTTGAGATTTGGTATATAAGGGTGTTTGGACGCGCAAAATTCAAATCTTGCCTTGGTTGATTCTTACTAGTAGGGGGCGCCATTTATACACCTTTTCACTCATTCAAATAGTCATAACTTTTTGGTACACACCCGTACATTCTTTTTAAAATGAAAAAGTGTTTTCGCCGTCCTTTTTACACAAAAAAGGTATACTTTGTAGAAGTGGCTGGGAGTAACCTTTTTCAAGATATTTACACTTAAAGTAAAGCATGCAATGTGGTTTTCAATGGAAAATTTTGAAAATAAACATGAGGGTCATTGAAAACGCCGTTATCATAGTAATTTTGACATTTTGATTTGATATTTAATGTTTCTTGATAAAAAAAATCAATCTAATTTTATATTTTTTCTAACTTTTTTTATCATTTTTGTATTACCTATTATTAAATTATTATTATTTTAACGGTTTATTGTAGAAATAAGTAAACAAATCAAATTTTGAGGTTAGTTTTATCAATAAAGACAAATTACCTGTTTCTTCTTTGGAGGACTCTCTTCGTCCGAAGAAATCCCCCAGGAATTCTCCAACCCCCTCACATCAATTTCAATTTCATCATCATCATATTTTTTAGGCCTCCTCCTCAATCTCTTCGTTCTTCCCTCCTCAATGGGACTTTCATCAACAATTGTAGCAGACATCGTGAGCTTTTTATCATTTTTAGAGATCTTGGTCATGTAATTCAAAATAGTATTTTTCTGACCAGTACCTTCCTGTTTACGTGCACGAGACTTTGGAGTCTTGAAAGTGGGCTTTTCAGCCACAACTTTGATATTTCTCTGTGACTTTTCATAAGTTCGAAGGACCCTTTTCACGGGTATATTGGGGCTCGATTTATTGATTTCGCGAGATATGTTTTCGATGCTTTCTTCCATCTCTGAATCGTCATCTTGCACTTCGAATTGTTCGGTTTTTATGTTTATGGGGACTTCTTCAATGTTTCTTGATAGGATTATATCGCCTTCGAACAACGATACCGAGTACTCTGAGTCGTTCTCATCAGGCAGTCTGGGCTTATTCGGTTTATCGTAGATTACAATCTCTTGTATAATAGATCTTACTTCTTCTTTTGGTTTTAAACTCATTTTCAACTGATATAAAGCTCAATGTAAAAAGTAAACAGTCAGAGGGGCATATTTCAGTTATACCAGGTCAAGGCGTCACATGCGTTTTCCAAGCACGAAACTTGGAAAAGCCACTGCTTATATGTTGATCCGCACTTTCACACACTGCATTAACACGAAAAATACGAATAAATAAATGAAAATATATGTAAAAAGTCTAAAAAAGGCTTTTTCGTCAGTCACCAAAACTAACAAACATCCACCATATTATCGGGATGGAATTGCCGTTTGTTGACGTCGGCAAATGGCGCAGGTGCCAGATCCACCAAGCCGGCCTGTGATTGGTCAAAATTGACGGCGACCGGACTTTGTTCGAATGAAACTGCCTAGAAGTGGATGATGGGAAATTTAACTGATGAGGCATGTTTTTTTGGAGTAAAACGTTACTCTAGGCGCGGCTACGATTTGGAATCTGATTTGGTCGTTACTGATAAATATGATAATTTCATATTTTTGAAAGGATTTTTTTGGATTATTCCCACATGATGTTTCCTAATACTAACTTCTCCGCTTTTGAATCACCCTGTACGCAAGTTAAGTTCACCTGATCTCAATCAAGTTGATAAGATCTATAAGTAATATGATACGAAAATGGTACTCCAAGGACTGTTGGTATACACATTGTATCCATTTAAGTGGACAACATAATATTTTTTTATTACATATTGCAGTACCAAAATTCAAATATCTTGAAACATTAGCCTAGTTTACATCGATAACTCGTTTAGTTCGGTCCGATAGGACCAAGCTGGTGGGGATAGTACGGTAGGACCAATGCTTGCTTCCTGCCCGTCTACACCGTCTTGCAACGCGTGAACTAAATGTTTACGCCCGCAATTCGTCAAATGTCAAAAACAAGTCGAAATTATTTATCAACACAATTCGTAACCAAAAAAAAACATGAGTAATTACGCTCAGATTGCCTTAGAAACTCAGAACCAACACAATTCACAATAATAACAATCAATATAACCTCAAAATTTTGATCCAGATCGAACCAAATTTAGTTCGGTACACTTGCTGGCGAGTACCGAACCAAGAGCGGACCAGCTTAGTCCGCAACTGTTTACACCATTCGAACCAAATATTTGGTTCGGATCTAGTCCGAATTTGGTACTTGGTCCGCGGACCCAGTTGTCGGTATAAACTAGGCTATTGGTGCATGTTCGATAAACATTAGGTGCAATTATGAAATGGACGGCTAGTCATGCACGGTGCGAGTCAAAAAATGTAAAAATTATACAAGAGTTAAGTACACTTATATGAAAAATACAACAAAATGTTATGAATAATAATAGTAGAATCAAAAGTTATTCGTGAATACCAAAATTGTGGCGTCCTAGAATTTTTTTTTCTATGGAAATGATTTATATTGCCCCAAAAAATAGTTTTTTCAATATTCACCTTGAACATAATATAAGAATTGTATTGTGAGTTTGGAAATTTTGATACCACGAACATGTGGTATATGCCATTAAACCCGACTATGCCATCTTGCCTGCCTCTCCCCTACCTCTTTCATCAAAAGTAATCGAGTTTCATGGTTGAAAAATACAATAGGTGTGTTTGTTATGCTCCACTAGTGTACACTTTTCTACACTACAACACTCAGTGTGGCTTCGTTTGTGAAATGTTTGTCTGTTTTTTAGGATAGATTATCTTTACTAAACAAGTAAACATATTCTATCCTAAGAAACAGACAAACATTTCACAAACAGAAGCCACACTGAGTATTGTAGTGTAGAAAAGTGTGCACTAGTGGAGCATAACAAACACACCTAATAATACACCTTAACCCGGTTCAAAGTATCAGACATCGAAGTAGACAAACTACACGTGATCAGGCATGGCAGGGAATAATTAAATAGGTCACATATTCACATATTATAATATGTGTTTGTTCATTTCATGTGACCTCTCGATTGTTCTACTTTGTCTGATCACGTTTAGTTTGTCAACTTCCAATTTTTAATATCTTTTGGTTTTAATCCGGTTATAGATAGGTACCTATAACAATAGATTTTGTGTCTTTATCACTTTGAACTTTTGATTTTACTTAGCTGTAAATCAATTATTCGAGTCCACGCTTTCAAGTCTAGCTATTGTTACTGCACAGTTATTCATTCGTGATTCTTGCCATTTTTCATTTTTTTCTCAAAATATAAAGAGTAACCAATTTGAAAGCGGACCCCCCTTATAACATTTTTATTTATGAAGCGATTTTGACGATCTTTTTTTGAAATGTGAGGTTTCAGACGACGTCAAGTTTTTTCAAAATTCAAGGATTACTAGATCATATTCTAGAGACTGGAAAATCCCGACAACATATAAGCGATTTAAAAAAAAACTGTCTACGCCACTGGATTCGTCATACTTTAAAATGGATCTGTATCAAATTATATGAAAAAATATAAAAAAAAAACGATTAATTTTTTTATGCACCAAGAAGTATTTTACCTCGAAACTCTCGCAATAGCAAATCTATCAGAAAAAAAAATTGAATATAAACATTCAATAGATATTCACATGTCAAGATACAATGAAAAAAAAACAAACGAAACTGACAAAATAAAAATAGATAAAGAATTATACACAGAAATAATATTTTTCAATTGAATATTTTTTCATGAAATTTGGTTTAGACCCATTTCAGGAGATGAAGAATCCACTGGCGTAGGCAAGTTCTCTCTAAAAAAATCGCTATGTTTTCTGGATTTTTCGGCCTCTAAATATGCTCTAGTAAGCCTGGGTTTTTAGAAAAAACTGGGCAACATTTGGCCTCAAAATACATCTTTCCCCTCTCCTCTACATTTCAAAAGAGAAATCGTCAATATCAATCAATAAATTAAAAAGTTATGAGGGTGGCCCGCTTTCAAATGGTTCACTCTCTATAAGCTGAGGAATAAAATTATTTATACAATAAAAAATTTGTAATCTGATCGGGAAATTCAGGATAAACGTTAATTCGAGGAAATATACGTTGTATTATTGTATCTAAATCAGGCATTGAATTAAGATATAGCCTACGCCTGATATTCTCATTTTATCAGACATGCCGGGATTGAACATCAGTGAACCATAAGAACATGGCTATTACATGATTTTAATGAACACAACCGGTTTTGGAAGGCTTCTTTCTGGTTGTGAAAAACGAATTTGTTCTGTTCTGATAATACATAACCACATAACCTCATATTTTTAAATGCAGTTTTCATGAAATAAATATTAATTAAGCTGAACAAATATGCGTTGCTTCTTACGAACAATACTGAAACGCAAATTATACTCTAAGAAATCGATAGATTCAAGCCAAAGATACTTTTATAGTTTGAGCAAATTGGATAAATCAAGTGATGGTAAATCGGAAGACAAAGAGTCCCCTTTAAAGAGATTATTGGACGATGCCGCTTCGTTTGATGATGCTAAACCAAAGGTGCTTGAACAAAAATGGGCCACTATGCCCTATCCGGAAGGTATGGTTTTTTCATAGACACAATTTTTCAAAAGTTTCATAGTTCACTTCTGAAAGTAGTGAAAGTTGATAGTATATTATTCAACGAGTGGGAAATGGTGGCTATCACTCACGAGGATGAAGTTTGCGTAATCATCTGAGTGAGTAATAGACATTTCCCGCGAATATACCATACTTTTTCTATGATTATTCAATAATTGAAGCGAACTTTGCAATATTAAATTTCATTTCGACGGCACTTTTTGACAACTGTACTTAATGTGAGGTTAGGTTGTTAATACAATGACTATTAAACAAGTATGGACGGTCAAATGAGCTGTTTCAAAATGATGGATTTGAAGGTTGACATTTTGTCGAATTTTCTGATTGGCTCTTAAACAGTGGAGTAATGACATTAGATCATTTCATTGGTTAAAAACAATTGAGTAATGAAAAAAAGTCACTGGTATGAGTTTCGAGTCACAAAACCAATATAAAGTGGATGTATACCTAATACATCTATTATTGAATATAGTCATAGAAAATAGTTTACTATTCAACGAGCGTGAAATGGTGGATATTACTCACGAGGATGAGTCTCAATATCCGTTTCCCGCGAGTGGAATACTATACTTTTTCTATGATTATTCAATAATTGAAGCGAACTTTGAAATATTCAATTTCCATTGGGCGGCGCTTTTTGACAACGACTGTACTTAAAGTGAGGTTAGGTTTTTAACACAATGTGACAATGACTATAAAACAAGTATGGACGGTCAAATGGGATGTATCAAAATGATGTATTTGAAGGTTGACATTTTGTCGAATGTTCTGATTGGCTACAAAACAGTGGAGTATTGACATTAAATCATTTCATTGGTTAAAAACAATTGAGTAATGGAAAAAAAGTGACTGGTATGGGTGACGAATTACATTAACTAATAGAAAGTGGATGTATAATACATCTATTATTAAATAGTCATAGAAAAAAGTACCACAGATGATTCATTTCTCGACAAATGTATTAAACCAGCCAGCAGCCAAAGCAACCGATCACATATGGCAATGTTATTTTACTTCTTTTTTCATTAAAAAAGTATATTATCTCCGATCAATACTCTGAAATACAGGGTGTTTCCTAAAGATTGGTAAAAAATTCGTTGTGTGATTCCTGGGGTATTTTCATGAAAAAAAGTTCTTATAAACATTTGCCGAAAAATGCTTCCTAAGGGAGCTACGCCCCTTTAAATAGGGCACCCCGAAGACGGTTTTTCCTCAATATTTCCGAAACCTTACATACAAAAATCATGAAATTTGGTACATCATACAAACTTTTAATGCTGAATGAGAATTTGAGCTCAGAATTTCAAAATTTTAATCAGGGGCGTACCATACTGGCGGGGTTAAAGGTTAAAAGAATCCAATTTTTTAAATGGTATTTTTGGTACGCCCCTGATTAAAATTTTGAAATTCTGAGCTCAAATTCTCATTCAGCATTAAAAGTTTGTATGATGTACCAAATTTCATGATTTTTGTATGTAAGGTTTCGGAAATATTGAGGAAAAACCGTCTTCGGGGTGCCCTATTTAAAGGGGCGTAGCTCCCTTAGGAAGCATTTTTCGGCAAATGTTTATAAGAACTTTTTTTCATGAAAATACCCCAGGAATCACACAACGAATTTTTTACCAATCTTTAGGAAACACCCTGTATTACAAATTAGGTATGGATTTTAGTTTGTCCAAAGTTAAATATTTTATTCCAATAATACCGGACTAATACCTATGCAATGCTACGACTTGATCTTTTTTGTGCGTATCGGTTTGGAATTCTTTTGTCGGTTCTCGCATAAGCTTTTTTGTCTCGTTTTTTTTTTTTATAATGTAGATAAAATGAATAAGAGTTGGCGGTTACAATACCAAAATCACTTATTAGGAATAAAATTAAAGATGTATTTATTTTTAAAACATCAAACTATAATTTTATTTGTTCTAATACTCATTTGTCTAGTTCAATCGCTATCATCGTGGATCCCATCCAATAAATACAAAAAAGAATCATTCTCAATCACAGGAAAATAGAATTCAGCTTTATCAAAAACCACTTTTTTTGGCAGTATAAGAGGCTTATGCTTTTCCATGTGCTTCTCCAAATCTTCATTTTTATCCAGTTTATCACAATACAGACATCTTCCTTCTTGTAGTGATCTTCTCATAAAATTAACCAGTTTAATTTTCTGGTAAAATCCCAAAGTCTTTGTTAAATTACAGAAATTGAACTGATGTTTCTCGTTCATATGTACATAAAGCGTGCTAAGACTTGTTTCTAAATGTGGACACAAAAGACACGCGATGAGTTTGTCATTTTCAGGAATAAACATGTCAACTGGAGCTTCTGCCCAATTTTTCCCCAGTTCCATGTAATTGACCAAATAGTATCGGTCATAAACGGGATTATTGGGGTTGATTCGCTTGTGGATGCGTCTTCTCATGTGCACCTTGAAAACATTTCGATTAATGAAAGTCTTATCGCAAAAAATACAGGAAAAACTCTGCAATTTGTGGTCAATGTGATTGATCAACTGCTCAAAAAACACAAGTTTTTGTGGGTTTCCAAAATGCAAATTGTGATGATTCGCCAGATGGTTTACATATTCTGGTCTAGTACCTCTATGGAAGTACTTGCAAATGAGACATTCTCGGACAAAGTTCGGGTCTCTTTGTTCGAACGTGTGGACTTTCATTACATAGTCCAGTGTGAGTTGATGTCGAATTAGTTTGTCTTGTTTTGCCAAAGGGCTGAATAGGAAGTATTTTACGCCACTGTCATCGATTTGGACGGCAGGGAATATTTCTTCTATGGGGATGTTTTGGAATAGAGTTCTCCAATATGTTATGTATCTTTAAAATAAAAGAAAACATCGAAAAAGGTACTGAAATTTGACTACGTTCTTGTAAAGATTAGGTATCCTTGTATTTTGAAGTATTTGTGAGTTTGGAAAATTATGATTCGATCAACTTTTTTGAAAAGAAGAAATATGTTGGATTGGGGCTTCGCAAAACCACATGACTAGTCTTATTGGTCTTGTCTGGGTGGTGAAGTTGAAAAATTTGAATTAAAAAAAAATAATGTCAGGACAAGACTTAAGGAAACTAGATCAAATTGTCTTCAAAATGACGCAAATTTTATTCAATTCGGTCAATTCATTCAAAAGTTATAGCGTTTTGAAGTTTTAGGAAGCTTGAAAATGTCAAAAAATCCATTTTTTTTAATTAGGTACGTAGAAGTATTCAGCGAGATAAAAAATCACAGAAATTCATGAAAAAGTTTAAAGAAATTCCCTACAAAATGACGTAAAATTCATCTAAATCGGTCCACCGGTTCAAAAGTTATGGCATTTTTGTAAAGTTGCAAGAATCGTGTATTATCATATTAAAAAAAAGGTTTGTGATTTTGACAATTTTCCCATGTTTTTGCACATGCCAAGGCTCATAACTTTTTTATATTTTGAGATATCGAGATAAAATCGGCACCATTTTGTTCGCAAAATATGTAACTTTCTCGTGTTTTTCTTTGGTTTATCAAAAATATCCTTCTTATAGAAATTAAGCTGCAAATTTGACCATATGTGGAAATAATGAAAAAAATCGAATTTTCTCGAAAAATCGAATTTTGAATTATCAGAGATAAAAAATCACAAAAATTGGTAAAGAAGTTTAAAGAAATTTCCCACAAAATGACGCAACAACCATCAATATCGGTCGAGCGTTTCAAAAGTTATGGAATTTTTGTTAAGTGGCGAGAATCGTGTATTATAATATTCTATAAAAAAGTTTGAGATTTTGTCAATTTTTCCATGTTTTTGCACCTGTCAAGGCTCATAACTTTTTCATTTTTTGAGATATCAAGATGAAATCTGCGCCATTTTATTCGCAAAACATGTCACTTTCGATTGTTTTTTTGGTTTGTCAAAAAAAATCCTTTTAAGAGAAATTGAGCCGCAAATTTGACCCTATGTGGATGCGTTTCCATAGATCCGATAATACTAAAACCCCAAACTATTTTCGAGCATTATTGTAAAAAAATCAATCAATACCTATAAATTTCGAAACTTCAAAGAAAGCCATTTTACTTGTAATAGTCTAAAAAAAAAACGATTAAAACAATTAGAATGAAAACAACATCACTACCATGCAAAACGAACCTGTTTGGTGTCAGAATACGCTCCACCCATTTTTGTGACGTCACGACTTAGGCTGTCATGGACGCTTTTTGACTTTTTGAGGAACAAAGTGGGGTTAGGTTTTTTGTTTGTTTCAAGAGAGGTAAGAGTTAGGCTAGGTTCTTTTGCACCCCAGGTATCAAGATCAATATACAACAGCTTGCCTCACTTTTACGGTCATGACGTTATCTGTGTCAGGTGTTGCCAGATGATCCTTATCAAAATCAGTACATCTCCTGTTGAAACAGTACTTCTGGCAACCTTGCGAATGACACATTACACGTTACGATGCAATCGAATGACAGGATTCGGTCTACCGCAGACACTAGACACCGATGATGTCATATTTTCCCCCCCTCCCTCTCACACCTCAGGTGAAGTGAGGTAACCTATATAATAATTCATTAGGCTTGATCAGGGTTTTTTCATTGGTTGAAATGATTGAGTGATAAAAAAAAATCAATATATGAGTGAACACTCACACTAAACAATGATGGTGTGGATGCATAATAATACACATAATATTCAATTGAATAAAGAAAATGTGTTTTTTCTTTTAATTATTTTGTTAAAAGTGGTTTGTCCAGCGATTTTATGACATTGATTTTACTCATGGATACCTGATCTTTACTAAGACTCTTCTAAATCCAGCGAACTTTGAGTTAATTCGAAAAGAATCTTTCAAAAAACGCTCATTGTGCCTTCCTATTTTTCCATTTTGATGTGGTTTTACTTACGCTCGAAAATTAATAATCCTATCAACATCGTCAATAATGCAATGATGTACGGAGAAAATATGGGCGAAAAATGTATCCAAACCCAACCTAATGAGTAAATTAAAGTTGTCATCACATAGCATACATCTGGTCAGACAACCATGAGGATCGTCGATTGTAGCGTCCGGCATCCAGTATGTGTAGAGCATTTTGGTGTTTTATTATTTTTTCATACAAAAATTGGGATTATAACAATGTTCGTTATTGTTAAATTTGACGTTGACTTGATGTCTTTACCTGTCACAGCTCCGTTCTGTTGCTGGCGACAGATTGGAAGCCGAAGACGATCTGCTTCTTCAAATTCATTTAGTTGAACGCCAACTTATTGAAATAATTTGAATTAAGAAACTTCATTTGTCCAGGTACTCAAACAAGAAAGCAAGGCGACTCTTTCAAACAAAATAAAAAAGACCCCAAAGACAGCACAATAATCCTCTTTCCTGGCCAAGGAAGTCAATATGTGGGCATGTCGAAAAACCTTCAAAAATTCCCCATGGCTAGAGACTTATTCGAGTTAGCAAACTACATTCTGAAGTACGATTTATTGAAAATATGTCTTGAAGGGCCTAAAAATAAGTTGGACGAAACAAAATATGCTCAGCCAGCTATTATGGTGTCGTCTTTGGCTGCCATCGAGAGATTGAAAGAGGAAAGACCGAATGCCATAGAAAATTGTGTAGCTACAGCTGGGTTTAGTTTGGGGGAAATTACCGCGTTGGTTTTTGCCGGGGCTTTGGGGTTTGAACAAGGTAATTACTGGGTGTGAAACTTTAAAATATAATTTCCAAAATCTGATCAGCGCTAAAACTAGTCCAAATCCGAGCGGAAGCAATGCAGCTGGCCAGTAATGAAAACAAAGGTGGAATGTTAACAATATTTTACGGACCAGACAGCAAAGTCGGTTATGCTTGTAAAAAAGCCAAGGAATGGGCTGTTGATAAAGGGGATACTATTCCAGAGTGCAGAGTCAGCAACTACTTGTATCCGCATTGTAAGGTTGTTGCTGGAAGTGAGTCAGTAAGAACATTTTTTCCTCTATTATCAAGTTCTTACTCCACAAGAATCGTTTATAGGCTCTCGATTACCTCGAAAAGAACTACAAAGAATTCAGTGTAAAAAAAGTAAAACGACTAGCAGTGAGTGGAGGGTTTCATTCAGATTTAATGGCAAGTGCCATTGATCCATTCAGAAAAGCACTGAACAAAATTGATATCCAAGAACCAATCATAAGTGTTTATTCAAATGTGGATGGGAAAAAGTATAGAGATGCTGAACATATTAGAAGACAGTTGCCCAAACAGGTTGGTGACCTGAAAAAAAAATTCATACTATTTTTTTTAATAATAGATCGTAAAACCAGTGAAATGGGAACAACTTCTGCATGTAGTTTATGAAAGAAATCCCGAAGAACATTTTCCGACAACTTTCGAATGTGGTCCTGGTCAACAATTGAGGACTATTCTGAAAAATGTCAATGCTAAAGCTTGGGATCAGTGTATTAGTATAGAGGCTTGACGGTAAGATTTTTAGATTTAATTATGAAGCTGTTATTGAGGATTTTCTATGTAATAAAAATAAACTTGTAAATGTTTTTTTTTGTATTGAGAATGGTCGTGTGGTAAACAAAATCTTCCTTAACCCCATTTTCTGATTTCTCTCGGAAGCTGTGCAAAATACAAAAAAAAAATCGATATAAAAGTTGCAATATATCAAACTAGAAATCATACAGGGTGTCCCAGAAAGTCGTGGTGCGTAAATTTTCCAGGGGGTTATGGAGGAGTTTTGGTATATTCTTGATGAAGCTGACTCTATCCCTGACAGTTTGACGTTTGAATCAACCCTCTATCATAATTTTAAAGAGACTAACGGTGAAAAATGTGTATTAAGGCGTTTTCGTTGAAACTGATAATCTTTACTTTGGGACACCCTGTATTTATTCCGGGGGTTATGGAGGAGTTTTAGTAAATACTGATTCTATTACGGACAATTTAACGGTTGAATCAACCCTCTATTTTCAAGAAAGTTGCGGTAAAAAATGTCCAGGAGTAATTTTTGTGGATTTTTGAAACTTGGGACGCCCTGTATATCTTCCAAGGGGGTTATTGAGGATTTTTGGTATATTCTTGTTGAAGGTGATTCTATTATGAATAATTTGACGTTTGAATCAACCCTCTATCATCATTTTTTTTTTAAGTAACGGTAAAATATGTCTAGGCGGTCGTTTTTGTTGAAACTTGAAACCTTCACTTTGGGACATGCTGTATATTTTCCAGATGCTTATCGAGGAGTTTTTGCATATTCTTGTTGAAGCTGATTCTATTACGGATAATTTGACGTTTGAATCAACCCTCTATCATCGTTTTTTAAGAAGTTACAGTAAAACAGGTCTAGAAAGTCATTTTTGTTTACTTTGGGACGCCCTGTATATAATCAACAAGTTAATGGAGGAGTTTTGGCATATTCTTGTTGGAGCTAATTCTATTATGGACAATTTGACGTTGGAATCAATTCTCTATCATCATTTTCAAGAAAGTTACGTTAAAAAAATGGTAAGGAGGTCGTTTTTGTTGAAAGTTAAAACCCTTATTTTGGGCGTCCTGTATATTTTCCAGATGCTTCTGGAGGTGTTTTGGTATATTATTCTCGAAGCTGATTCTATTACGGACAATTTAACGTTTGAATCAACCCTCTATCATAATTTTCGAGAGACTTACGGAGAAAAATGTGTATGAAAGCATTTTTGTTGAAACTGATAATCTTTACTTTGGGACGCCCTGTATACATTACAAGGGTTATGGAGGAGTTTTAGTAAATACTGATTCTATTACGGACAATTTAACGGTTGAATCAACCCTCTATCATCATTTTCAAGAAAGTTGCGGTAAAAAATGTCCAGGAGTAATTTTTGTGGATTTTTGAAACTTGGGACGCCCTGTATATCTTCCAAGGGGGTTATTGAGGATTTTTGGTATATTCTTGTTGAAGGTATTCTATTATGAATAATTTGACGTTTGAATCAACCCTTTATCATCATTTTTTTTAAGTTACGGTAAAATATGTCTAGGCGGTCGTTTTTGTTGAAACTTGAAACCTTCACTTTGGGACATGCTGTATATTTTCCAAATGATTATCGAGGAGTTTTTGCATATTCTTGTTGAAGCTGATTCTATTACGGATAATTTGACGTTTGAATCAACCCTCTATCATCGTTTTATAAGAAGTTACAGTAAAACAGGTCTAGAAAGTAATTTTTGTTTACTTTGGGATGCCCTGTATATAATCAACAAGTTAATGGAGGAGTTTTGGCATATTCTTGTTGGAGCTAATTCTATTATGGACAATTTGACGTTGGAATCAATTCTCTATCATCATTTTCAAGAAAGTTACGTTAAAAAAATGGTTAGGAGGTCGTTTTTGTTGAAAGTTAAAACCCTTACTTTGGGACGTCCTGTATATTTTCCAGATGCTTATGGAGGAGTTTTGGTATATTATTCCTGAAGCTGATTCTATTACGGACAATTTGACGTTCGAATCAACCCTCTATAATCATTTTCAAGAAAGTTACAATTGAACATGTCTAGGAGGTTATTTTTGTCGAAACTTAGAAGCTTTACTTTGGGACGTCCTGTATATTTTCCAGATGCTTATGGAGGAGTTTTGGTGAATTCTGCTTGAAGCTGGGATAATTCAAAACCAGCGTTTTTACTGGGACACCCTTAATTATTCATCTGGTGGTGGCAAAAGGTTTAAAAGTGCACAACATACAGTAATACATTTTTCAATAATAGGATCATCAACGTCTTCAGCAATTTCTGATATGCCCGTATTGCAGGAGATAATCCTGTATTTTTGTTTAATCCTCTGTGTTATGTTGTCCACGTGCATCTTCACGTCATAAAACGCGCTTGTTTTGTTTAATTCAATGAAATGTAAGTGTTCTCCCTGTTTTGTGAAAGCTTGCATTTCGGGTATGTCTCCATTATCATCCATTAGAAATCCTTTATCAGCTAAAATTATATCACCTACAAATAGTATATGTTTATTAAAATTCGAAATTTACTTAATGTGTTACCTTCAGTTAGTTTATCCAAGAAATTATCCGCTATGCTGTCTAACTCTGGACCTTTGTAAGGTTGACTTATGAAATTAATCACACCATCCGGGGTCATACTGATTAGAAATTTCACTGAATCGGAGCTGGTAACTACATTGAAACACTCTATAACGGCTACTAATTTATCTCCAAATAATTCATTGAAGCTGGCAGATGTGAGTATTTCACTTTGTGGCCAAATTATCAGTCCTTTCCATATCTCATACATAACTTCAATATTTCTTTTAAAACATGTAAAAGCACAAGTGGGGCTTGTTCCAAATCGAAACGCTAAATCTTCAAAGTCAAGGTTCAACCTTAACTTCATCAAAGTCAGGACAAACTGTTCAAATGCTGGCAACGAGATGTCATCGATCGGAATGGAATTCTTGACCAAACTGAATTCTACTTCTAGTTTTTTGAATGAATTAAATCCTGTATAATATTTTGTTTTCACGTCATTGTCCTTGAAAAAGTAAAACCCCATTTCCAGTTTCAATGGATAAGCGTCTTCTGTAGATATATCAGTTTGTACGGCTTTGTCATTTTTATCTGTTGAGTCAATTTGCTCTACTGATTCAGTTTTAATTTTTGTATTGGAGTGCTACAAAGAAGAAATTTTAATAGTGATATTATATGAGAAAACTGATTTATACCTCTCGCTTTCTTATTGTTGCTCTTTTATGTTTGATGCTTGGAGCTTTTGCTATGTCCAATTGTATGCCGTCTGGTCCACAACCCATGAATAAAGTCGGTGCCCAATCTACATTTTCTCTATCAGGTAATTCAGCTGGCTTGCCTTGAAATGAAAGACGGTCTTGTCAAACTCAAGCGCCATTTGGGCAATGACCTCCCAAACATATTTCAGTTTTACCTATTTCAATATCAATTTTATTCCAATTTGGGCCCGTCCAGTATACAGTGTGTCCAAGATAAAGATGTCTATCATGGGGATCTCGTAAACCGTAAGAGAAGGTCGGTTAAATGGAGGCAAAGTTGCGCATTTTGATGCTCAACAAAATGCCGTTTTAAAAGCCAAGAAATTCCGACTACGTCCAAAGTTATCCGAAAAAAACCGAAATTTTTCAAAATTGTTTTCATTTTTTCCTGACCACATTTGAAGAGATATTTTTAAATGAATGGAACTTCTTCATTTCCACTTTTTGCCCTCTACATGATAGCGTTATTAAATTAGAGAACCGACGTTTTTTCTATGAGCAGCCATCATTAACTTTGTTTTTTTAAATACGGTCCTAGATTTTTATTACGGATTTGAAGAGTCCTAAACCAACGATGTATCGCACTTATCAAAAAAGAGGTGTTTGTTTTTAATCCTATTAAAAATCTAGTTTTTGTCTCTCTAACACATGAGTTCTTATGGAAAAATCCATCAATATAATTTTTTTGAATAATTATTGCGATACATTGTTGGTTTAGGAACAAGGGAGGCTCTTAAAATCCGTCATAAAAAATCCAGGACCATATTTAAAAAACAAAGTTGATGATGGTTTCTCCGAAACGAAACGTCGTACGGAAAATCTCTCAACACTGTTTTGTAGAGCTTGAAAAGTGGCCATGAGAAAGTGTCTTGTTTTCCAAATCTCTCTAAATAACGTCAAAAAAAAAATAAAAACGAAATCGGCAAATATCGTTTTTTTAGGCATATCTCCGAAACTACTCGGAATTTTAAAACTTTCTAAACGGCATATTGTTAGGCTTGAAAATGCGCAACTTTTCTCTGATTTAACCATCTTCGTATCTCTCACGGTTTCCAAGATCCCCATCCTTATCTTGGACACACTGTATAATATTCATCTATGATTTGCGGTTACCAATCATTTTTTCCCAGAAAAAGTCATCTCTCGTCGAGGCACTATCAGATGTCCTCCGAGAAACCCCGATCTTTCGTATCTTCATTATTTTTTATTGGGATGCCTTCAACAGAATTGTACAAACACACCACAGCAATTGAAAGGCCATCAGCACCGAAATGTCCACCATCCCCAGAAAAATGTGTAGACGTGGCGGCTAATTTCAGTTTTGGTATAGGGGCGTACCAGCAACGCGAGGATCATTATTTGGACAACATACTCTTTGCCACTTAATTCTCCAAAGTTTCATCTAGAAACTATTTTTTTTTCTGAATTGTGTTTTTTTTTAATCAAACCAAATACCCCCTTACCCTTTCTGGACACCCTGTAAAATGTCGATAGTGCAAAAAGTTAAACAACTTAAAAGTGTCAACGAACTTGACTTTGCAAAAATAAGTGAAAGTGGTCGCCCAGTGCCTGAACTTATTACACGACAAATCACTAAAGACAAAAATTAAGAAGTTCATCGGAACTTTCGCAAAGGTATGTACGATTTAGCCAACTGGATAATATGTGGTTGTGAACTTGTTTTACTGTTTCGTTTATTATTTTTTATTGAAATGAGAGGAAATTATTTTAAAGGAAGGGGAGCCGCCATTGATCAAGCTAGACTCAGTGTCATGTTCATGTTAACAACAGGTGTGTTTGTTATGCTCCACAAGTGCACACTTTTCTACACTACAACACTAAGTATGACTTTGTTGGTGGAATGTTTGTCTGTTTTTTAGGATAGAATATCTTCACTATACTAGTAAAGATATTCTATCCTGAAAAACAGACAAACATTTCATAAACAAAGCCACACTGAGTGTTGTAGTGTAGAAAAGTGTGCACTAGTGGAGCATAGCAGACACACCTTCAATACACCAAAATGAACCTGTTCAGCTTCATAGCAGGATGTAGGCAACATTTTAAGACAAAGAAGACTTCAACCGAATGGAGAAGATTCTGAAGAGTTCCAGATTTTACCTGAACCGTCCAAAAAGTGAAATAACGTTATCCTTCGCATAGTTCCCTTCGTCAAATGACAAGTCATCTACAGATCTTCGTCTGATTTTTTTATTCAGGTTTATAATGTGAAAAAATAATAACGTACTACTTGTTACGTTAAATTTCGTTAGTTATTTTATTTTCCGTTAATTTCAAAATACCTTACCAGAAACAAAGTGTTTGCTGCAAACTCGGCTATGAGATAATTTTTTTTCCGTAAGTCCACTTCTTTTGATAGCATTAATCCATTGTTGCCTTCTTGTTGCAGATAATTCATTCAAGTCTATTCTGTGTTTATAATGCAATTCTTTTGGAATTATATAGAAATTCACTTTATCTTTGCCACTTCGGCTGTTACAACCTACAACACAGCATGTTGTAGGCATGTTTCACACTATTATTTGTGTTCAATCTGCCTACACGTAACTATGTATAAAGCCTACTCGTGGCCATATTGGATATTGAAAGGTAAACTTTAATTTGTTTTCGAATTGGAACTGTCAAACGGGAATCATATACAACAATCTACATTGAATTTGTGTTCAAAATCACGCTTACGCCAAATTCAATGTGGATGGTCCCATATTACTCTCGTTTGCCAAGCGGAAATTTGACAGTTCCACTTTGAAATGAAATTATTATGCCTGGTTTACATTCAATTTCATCTCAAAGCGGATTATTTCAAGTACAATGTAGATGGTGACATATGATCTTCCAACGTCAAGTTTTAATTTGACAGTTCCAATTCGAAAACAAATTAAATGTAAACCTTACATCACTCAATTTGAGGTTGGATAGGACATAACGATGTGACGTCACAAATGAGCCCGGATTACTGGACTGAGTAGTTCGTAATATTTTATATTTTTAGAGAACTTCTCAGTTGATAATATAGTTATAGTAGGTATTGATAAGTGTATCATAATATGAAGAGTACTTACTGGAATAGATATAATCTTGGTCCAAATCATCTCCTCCCACAGAACCTTCCTGCTTTGGGATCAATTGAGGAAGATCGACGCCAGCTGATAATTTTTCCTGAAATCAACATAAGTGTTTCCTCAAAAAAAAATCAAAAAATATATCTTACTTCTTTCAAAGCATTTCTTTTCTTGGGAATTATTGTGCTATAATACCCCATATTTTGATTTGGAACCCAGTCTATGTTATCTTTATCATAAAGCTCGCTAGGTTTACCTTAAAATGTAAAATATGTATTGATGAAAATTCAAATATTGAAAATCAAAGTTACCTCCACGAAAGTGTTTAGAACATACAAATCCATATTTGATTTTTTTTTCAGTCAAGTCAGATCTTCGGAGGGAGTTTATCCATTTTTCTCTTCTTTCTTGAGCCAAGGGAAGAACTACTCTTCCATTTTTGCCCAAGATTGATGGAAATCTATGGAAGGAGATTTTATCCCTTGCATTATTACTTCCGCAACCAAACACTGAACAAGTTCTAGGCATATTCAAATTCTATGTATAGATAATTAATTTTAATTATTATTGAATAACACTTATAACAGAATACTATTTAATTCAAATCTATCCACAACATGTTTATTTTACCTCAAAGGGTCTGTCAAGTGTCAGATGTCAGATTATGAATGTACTGTCTAAAAAGAGAGACAAACAAACCCTTCACTTCGCACAGTTGCCAATCCTACTGTATGTAAAAAGCTCAACAATTGAAATGATCACGTTTTTAATAGTAGTTGAACATTATAGCATAACACTATGAAAACTACTTCCTCCATGATCTAAAAACTAAAATGTAGAAATTGGGTCTCAGACATGGGTTCTTTAAAATTCAATATTCGGGGAGTGAGAAAATAAACTTGCCAGATAATTTAGCAAGGCGTTGCCACAGTTATACAGGGTGAACCACGTACTCACGTATAGGTACAGACCACCTAGGTGAATATAGTACCCATAATAGCGATAGTATGTCAAGAACGGCTTTTCCGGTTGTTCTAAAATTTGGTATGAATCAATTTGAAAGTGTAATGCAACTTTTAAAAATAGTTTATTGATTGCAGCGTTGCCAGATATACTAGTTGTCCTAGCAACTTTCTTGTTTGAAATATGACCCTAATCTAATGATGATAGTTTCTCAATTGTAATTTTTCAAATAAAGCTTTTGAACTATTTTAACAGCTATTTTTCCTATACATTCTGAGTATTCAGTGTTGGCATGCACGTGTAGGTTCTTATTTCGTCCAGGAATGATCATATTTCGTGTGTTAGGCGACCTATTTCACGTGCCACTGGTTGCAGACATGCTACATACTCACATTTTTTATGACCTATTATATGCAATCGAATTTTTAATTAAGTAACAGCAGTTTTATCGGCATTAATTAATTTGATTGAACGTCGCTGAGTCATATAACAAGAATGATGGAATGCGCATCTATTTCTTCTATAACTGGTGTTCTTTCCGGCGAGAAAATCCATTTATTTGAATCGAGGCCAGGGCCAGATCTACGTATGGGCTTATGGGCTATAGCCCCCTTTGCCCCAAAAAATGCAAAATGATATTGAAGGAATAAAAAAAAACAGATCAGAAATAAAGAGTTGGAAATATCATATTAAGGTTTCGTATTGTACCACTGAATATACGCGAAGCGAAAATCTAGAATACAGGGTATTATTTCAAAGGGACGATTAGCCTTTATTACCTATAAGGGAAAGTGAACGCCTATAAAAACTTACCCACGAAGGTTGTCGATCATCAACTATTTTTCTGAAATAGTCGCAGTTTTCCATTACTTTCGGTTATACCGGTAGCTACAAATTCCTTGTCTTGAATCGCAATTCCCATTTTTCATTCCACATTTAATATCCTTTTTGAAAAATCAGGTCAGTTTAATTCTTGAATAATATCGATGGCCATCTTTGACCGTTTTGGAGATATTTGCATTTTATATGAAAAATGCGGGTCATTGATCTTGATCAATTTTCACAATAATCAACAGGATCTTGACAAATTATAAAAAGCAAAAAAATCAGTTTTTCCAAAAATACTCGGGGTTTTCAAATGGAATGCCTAATTCTTATTTTAGATATTAATTCCAGACAAAATTTTCTTTCGATTGAGACCACATTGCTAAAATTAATAGTTTTCAAGATATTTAAACTTCAAAATTACTTTTATTGAAATATGTATCTATCAAATTTAAATAGAAGATAATGTCGTTTAGATTTTTTTTGAATATTTAGATCAGTTTGAAAAAAGTGGGGTACTTTTACGTTTTGTATCTCAGGAACAGTCTTCACAACTTGTTAAAAAAACATAGTTTTGTAAAAAAACTCGGGTTATTGAAATGGAATATGTACTTCTTTTTTTAATTCAGATATTAATTCCAGACAAAATTTTCTGTCGATTGACATGACATTGTGCTCTACTTCAAAAAAAAAACAAAAAACTCTGGTGTTTCGAATGAAATGCTTTTTTTTTCATTTCAGATTTTGTTTTTTTATCAATAATGTGTTTAGTTTAGATTATATTCAAGTTGAAAATGTATTAGCTTTAATTTTTTTGTTCACCAAAGTCTAAGAATGTACCTGTTAATTTTATCTATTTTTTGTTAAGTAATTTTCTTATTTATTTAAACGAAACACTTGAAAAATTACAAATATTTTGATTATTCAGGGGCCCAGGGCCTCCAAAAGTTACGGTTCGGCCCTGATCGAGGCGATTAACTTTTGTGTTATAATACGTTAATGAACACACAACCAAACTGGGACTAGCACAATGTTCTCAGCCTCTTCATGTCTCAGCAACGTTGCCAGCTGATCGTTTAAAAATTAAGTTGTCTTCCGCAGCTGATGCCAACTCGATTTTTATTGGTTGCGACAAGCTTCACGTCTGTTTATTTTATTTAAAAATCAGTATTTTCTAATCCAGAAGCTTTTTATTTTACAACATAATAAACACAAATAAAAAAAATAGAAAGTTGGATGAAAACATAGCAGAATGTTACTAACATCACACATGCATGAAAAATTAAATTTAGAAGTGGTTGAAATGCTAAGAAAAAAAGATATTCATTCAGTTTTGGATTTTCTTAGAATGGACAGTAAGCACATTGAAAAATATTCCTCATTAACATTTCCTGTGAGTATTGTTTTGATTCAAGATATAAAATAGGTATATTTAATATACGTTGTCTATTAGGAAATTACCGAAATTAAGAAATATTTTGCCAAAACCTACTCAGCACCGCCAGTTAATGGGTTAAGTTTATATCAAAAACTGTTGGTAAATTCTAGGATTATTCCTACTGGAATTAAAGAGTGAGTAATAGTATATTATTCAATGAGCGGGTTTGCGTGATCATCTGACTGAGTAATATCCATTTCCCGCGAGTAGAATACTATACTTTTTCTATGATTATTCAATAATTGAAGCGAACTTTAAAATATACAATCGAAACTTTTTGACAACTAGTTTACTTAAAGTGAGGTTAGGTCGTTAACACATTGTGACAATGACAATGGTCAAATGAGCTGTTTCAAAATGATGTATTTGAAGGTTGACATTTTATCGAATGTTCTGATTGGCTCTGAAACAGTGGGGTAATGACATTAGATCATTTCATTGGTTAAAAAAAATTGAGTGATTAAAAAAAAGTCACTGGTATGATTAACGAGTCACATTAACCAAACCAATAGAAAGTGAATGTATAATACATCTATTCTATTATTGAATAGTCATAGAAAAAATATTATTTGGTAGTTATTCATAACACGTTTTGTTTGCTCTTAGTAAAGTGTGTTCAATAATTAATACGGTCCAGGGTGGCCAAGGTTTTTTTTTTCTATCATAAACGTAGGTCGTGGCTTAGTTCGTACAGTTTGATGGCAACTGTCACAATTGTCACTGAATGTCATGTTTTATCATTATTTGTTGACATTATTTTCGGTGAATATAATTTAGTTCATGATAAAAATGATATGAAATCCAGAAAAAACATTGGGAATCGGGCTTTGGTGCCTGTTTTAAACTCAAAATTGTATATAAATTAATACATTTTATTACTTGAAATTTTTTAGGTTGGATTCTTTATTACACGGAGGTCTTTTCACGGGAACCCTTTACGAATTTTGTAGTACTGCCGAATCGAAAAGACTTCAATTTATCATGACAATTTTATCCAATATAATTCCCAAAGAGGATCAAGTTTATTTTATCGATACCAAAAGAGACTTTTCTGCTAAATTCATCAAGGATAAATTATTGAGAAAGATGAGCAAAGTAAGTTCATTTTTATTATATAAGACAGGTAAAAATCATTGTCTTATAGGAAGAAACGATTGAGAACCTAGAAAAAGTCCACATTATCAACGTTTTAGATAAATACGAACTAATCACTGCCCTATACCATATCAAGTCGCAGGTCAATAATACAAAACTCATCATAATCCACTCACTCTCCACTCTTTTTCTCACCAAACACAATCCTACTGAGAATAACAACATTTTGAACCATCTGGCCAATATTTTGAGGTATCTGGCTGTCGAGTATAATATTGTTGTTGTGATTTCCAATCTTATTACAACATTGATTGAACGGGACAGTTCGGATGTTAAAGAAAAATTAGTTTGTGGAAAATTTTGGAAAAGTGTTGCCAATGTGAGAGTGCAAATTGATCAGAAAGCAGAGGGAAAGTTTGAGTTGAAGTTGATGAAGTTCAATAATGTGATTTCGATGGATAGGTGTGGAGTTGAGGTTGATGTTTATTGATGTTTCCAATAAATATATTTCTAGATAGTTGTTTTTTTTCATATTAAAGTGCTTTGCAACATGGAAATGTTCACCCACTATACAGGGTGTCCGGGAAAATGTGGGAGATCTCTCGGATTCAGATAAAACATTAAAAAATAAGATGACAAGTTCCCATACATTTTTTTCCTAGCGGCCCTCCCTACGGAGATACGGCCCCCTAAAGGACCCCACTGGAAATCGGTTTTTCTTGAATAACTTTTAAACGACTCAATATAATTCAATGAAAATTTAATATGATAAACAGTAGTAAGGACCTCTCAAAATACTTTCCTTAAAACATAATTAGCTTGTTTAGTTTACCAGGGACCGACTAGATTGTACATTTTAACGCTCAAATTTTTAACACCCTGTATGATGAGTTAAAAAAAATAAATTTGGATACCTTGAACATTAAGCTTAAGAAAAGGTACTCTTGTTCATTGTCGATAAAATGAACCATTTTCGAGAAAAAACAACTTTTATTAAACAAAACCTCGAAAAAAGCCATGACGAAGTCTTGACGAAATTGTGAACCTAACGCTAGGAAAAAAAATTATGGGAACTTGTCATCTTATTTTTTAATATTCTATCAGAATCCGAGAGATGACAAGTTCCCATAAATTTTTTTCCTAGCGTTAGGTTAACAATTTCGTCAAGAGCACCACTTCGTCATGGCTTTTTTCGAGGTTTTGTTTAATAAAAATTGTTTTTTCTCGAAAATGGTTCATTTTATCGACAATGAACAAGAGTACCTTTTCTTTAGCTTAATGTTCAAGGTATCCAAATTTATTTTTTTTAACTCCTTATCATACAGGGTGTTAAAAATTTGAGCGTTAAAATGTACAATCTAGTCCGTCCCTGGTAAACTAAACAAGCTAATTATGTTTTAAGGGAAGTATTTTGAGAGGTCCTTACTACTGTTTATCATATTAAATTTTCATTGAATTATATTGAGTCGTTTAAAAGTTATTCAAGAAAAACCGATTTCCAGTGGGGTCCTTTAGGGGGCCGTATCTCCGTAGGGAGGGCCGCTAGGAAAAAAATTTATGGGAACTTGTCATCTTATTTTTTAATGTTCTATCTGAATCCGAGAGATCTCCCACATTTTCCCGGACACCCTGTATATTGATCCCCCCTCTAACTCATTCTACACAAGGTGTACAGAAAAAGGTTGTAGACATAGACAACGATATAAAATACAGGGCGTCCCATTTAAAATTTCAAAGTTGGGTGCTGTGGACAGTTTCTGGGACACCCTGTATGAATGATATTGCTCAATTTAAAAAATTTAGTATAAACCAAACAACTTTTGTACCAAACTTTTTTTTGTACACCTTGTTTAAAATGAGTTAGAGGGGGAGTCAATATAATATAGTGAATCACCCTGTACGTGGTTGGAGCGGTGTATTTCTTTCATTTATCCACCTATACAGGATGAGCAAAGAAGGTCATAACTTTTTTTCAGTGTAGTTTTAAACTTTGTTTGCAAAAGAAATGATCTAGTCATTTTTGAGCAGAACAGGTACTCTTTTTATAATCCGCTGGAGTAAGTAGTTTTCGAGATATTTTGGTTTTTATTATTCGATGCCGGAATGGAACATTCAAATTACCCAACTTCAGATTAATCTTTGTTCAGTGATTTAGTAATATTTTGTAGGTTGACATAGCGTCATGGGGCAAGAAAATCAAATCAAAATTAAGATTAATTTCAATACATGGGCGTGGACGTGGACCGATTTTTATATGATTTGTTTGTCCCAGATAGCTATGACAACCTGTATGATTCAAATACGCTGACCAAATTTCAGCCTTGAAGGCATCATTTAAAGTAATTTGAATATTCCAGCAGCATCGGACACTGCATTGCCGAGTTATAATAGGAGCACATTTTTTGCCTAAATAATACCTAAGGAACAATTTCTGCAGTGCAGTGTGCAGCGCCCACTAACGACTACAATGAAAAGGTGTCCATTTTTAGGTTTCGCATCCCATAAAACCCCAGGGTACCAATTTACAAAGCAATACGTTTGATAATGTTCACACAATTCGAAAGATTCTATTTTTATTTTTTAACTTTTCGACCCTGTATCTAGAAAACGGAGCATTTTCGGAACAAGAGACCCTGTATAACATTACCTAATAAAATAGTTTTATCTTATCAGTTTCCTGATTTCAACAATCAGAAGTAAGTTTAGAGCGTCCCAAAAGAATATCTCTTGCAACTTGTCAGTTTACGACTGTCAAACGATGTTGCTTATTTTGTAAACCAACAATCAATAATACATAAATGTTTTTTTATCGAAAACCTTTTTTGAAGTTGAAAATTTTCAATGAAGTTTATGGCCGATTGCACCAACCAAGGGTTCCTTTACGTTAAGTATCCTCAAAATAGGTTGGTGTTGGTGTAATCGGCCATTAGTGTTCGTGATGAAACATGGCAACAACGCTCCAGCGGCAAGACCGGTGATCGGTATCGGTTTTGTTGTTGTTTACAACCGTTCAGAATCACAGTCGATTTGATCAATCGTAAATTTCTCGATAACTGTTGGGGTTAGGCTACGGACATGGTACATGAAACCTACTCAGAATTTGATGTAGAATTCGAAAATGAAATAAAAAAAGGGGGTTTCCATTTCAAAAAATGAAGTTGATGGTCCCAACTTATTTTTGGTCCACCCTGTATAAATAAAATTATCACTTATAATCTCCCTGGAGCTCGAATTATTTCCGGAAATTTTGTCGAGTTGCGAATTTTCTTGAAAAATTTTCAACGAGAACAAATTTCCGGATTTTTTATTCGAGCTCGCGGGAGATTCGGCAAGAAAATTTCATGCCAAAACTATTTGAGAAGATTTAATAGTAGCGGCTGGATGTAGCTCCCATGCACCAACCACAGTGTGGGATTGTTAGGGAGAGTGGGGACGGCAACACTGTAATTGTTGTGATTTTGATGATTTTTGCACTCTCCGCCCCATCTGTCGGACACGTTTGTCCTGGAATCTAGGCGAACTGTAATGTGTTGACGGATGTCATTTTTGTTGGACAGTTGCTAACAGTTTTCAACTAAAGACAGTAAAAAAAAAAATGTCAGACAAGATCATGTATGGCGTATTGTCAAAATGTGAAATAAAAGATTTTATTGAGGATTTTCCGAGTTTTCAGTAAGATCCAAAGTGTGGAGCGAACCTACCAAGCCAGAATCAATCGGTGTATTGATCTTCGGCGGGTTTTTACAGTAATCATATGGGAGCTACATTCAGATGCAAAGCCAGGGAGATTTCCACTTATTAATCTTTCAGTCACGTGATTATGAGCAGGGTGATTCCCGATAAAATTAGGTCGTTGCTATACCAACATGTTAAAATGCAAGCCTATGATTGATTAGAATTGACTGGTAGGGAATTTTCATCAAAAAAACCACAGTCAAGAATAATAATCGATGTGTCCGAGCGTTTTTCCAGAAAACAAACCGCTGAATTTTAAATGAATTTATTCCAACCTACGTGTCCTCACTGTATCATGGCCTGCATTTTGTTCCAAAATGGGTTCAAAAGAGTGGTGTTTTGTTCTTGGTTGAGAGCAATTCGTCAGCTTTAAATAGATTAATCTTAGACCCCGAAACAGTTTTAGCAAATTGTCCACTAATCCAAAAATATGTATGCGATTTGAAACCATTTTCGACAAAGACCGGATCAACAAAGTGAAAAAATAAAAACAGTGTTATTTATTTATTAGACCACGTCTCGCTCGGAACTGGGGTAAAACAGATTCAAATAAAACACACTAGTAACATTGTAATGTAGTCCACAGTATAATAAATACTGGTATACTTCAGAATTACATTATAAATATACAATGTGTAATCGGTATATCTTGTATTTTTGTGGCTTTAAAATAGTTTTCTGAAAATAACAATTTCCCACAAAGCAATATAGTAATAAGTTCAAACACTAACTCCATTTTTTTCTTTTAATATAATAAAACATTATCATTTATACGAGTCACAGATACTTTTTACGAACAAGAATTAGGATCTAGAGAAATAATGCAGGACCGTGCTTAGTTACATGGCCATTATAGAGGGTATAAACACCGAATGAGAAAAATACACAGGGAGGGTCCTGCATTGTTTCCATCTTAGCTGCGGAATAAATACTTCCTTTTTCAACTTTCATTTTGATATGAATTTTGGAAAATTTTCAACATGAACAAGGAAGTATTTGTGGCTTATTATTATAATATGAATATCCAGGCTAAAAAGGCATTTATAGTCACAATTTTTATACGAATATAATAGTACGCATTACACGAAAAATCGATTTTGGCGTATAATTTTTTGCAACGTATATATTGTCAAAAAATTTAATAAATTTCTGTACATCGTAATAAGTTTAGATTTTGAGTTTTCGCGGTTATATAGTATTTCTTACGTTTATTATATAAACCTAGAATTGTTGCCGAAAACTGATTTGAAAATACCTTTTTGATATTCTGTTTTTGATATTTTGGATATGACTGTGTACAGTTATTTTGGTCCCTGTTACATATGTCTGTCTGTTTCTATGTGGGTTTTGTGAATTTTATGGCATATTGAAAAACATCGGGTTATAATAAATCAACAAATCCATCTACTTTTTTCGCGTACCTCTACGATTTCAGTCTTTTGACAAATTTTCGCTACCAATCACATTTTTGGTTTTTTCTTAAGTGTTTAATTTTTCTACCCTTCCTAAATAAATTTATAACAAGAAATAACGGACCAAACTATTTTTAGCGTTTCAAATAAAATAAGAATGCACCATTTTTTTTTAGTATAGTTTTAACAGATACAAAAAACTTACTGAATCAGGAATATCGGACGCTGGACAAAACTATTCTCAATTAAATCTATTTTTTATACAGGGTGTCTCCTAACCTTTGTGACAAAATGGAAGGGGTGATTCTTCGCTTAATTTTAATACGAAAATGTAGTATAACTTTTTTTCGAATTTCGCTTTGTTTCCAAAATACAGGGTGTTTAATTATTTTTTTTTGATTAGTTTTTTATTTTTAATTAATTTATCTTTTACTCGATTTTGTTGAAGTTTGGTAACAGTATTTATAGTGATAACGGGCTCATTTTGCCATGAACAAATAAAAATTATCGAATACAGTGGCGTCCCGAGCGGCACTTCAACCAATATTATTGGGAAAAAAATGTGCGCCACTGACTTTTTGTGTCATTTTAATTTTTTTCTCAGGTTATTCAACTAAAAACGCAACTTTTTGATCTCTTGAATTTTTATCGTATCTTGCCTAATTTTTGAGATAAAAGATTAAATCTAGTTGAGTGAGTTTTGACGCAAAATAGCTATTTACCTAACAAGTGCGGAAAATTAGTTTTTCCGCACGAGTCTGCCGTTCACCGACCGACGCGTAGCGGAGTTCGGTGAAGCAGCTGAGGGCGGAAAAACATTTTCCGCAAGTGTTAGGTACAATAGTTTTTCTACAGACGTGCGGAAATAAGGATATAATTCGTGATTAAAAAGTTTCTGATGCAACTAATGACAAATAAATAATAATTAATGTCGACATGTGTAACTAAGCGACCATAGTTACCTGAAAACCTGGTTGCTGTTTACTTATGATATTGTTAATTTTGACATAACAGTGCGGAAATATTTTTCCGCATGGAAATGTCGTGCGGAAAAATTTTTCCGCACTGGTGCGGGAAATCTGATTTTCCACTCGGATATCGGTGCGGAAAATTGAATTTTCCGCACGGCTGTAGGAAAAGTAATTTGATCGCTGATGTTGAATTTTCTCACAAATACAGCAATCAATTATAATCATTTTAATGGAGAATTCAAAAACACTGAATAAATAAAAGAAAAAAAATATATAAAAATAAATAATAATAATAAAAATAATTTAACACCCTGTATTTTGGAAACAAAGCGAAATTCGAAAAAAAGTTATACCACATTTTCGTCTTAAAATTAAGCGAAGAATCACCCCTTTCATTTTGTCACAGAGGTTAGGAAACACCCTGTATAAATCAATCATTTTTACCAGTTTCACGCTGTTTTTGCTCCAACATTCCCAAATCAACAAGCTAAGGAATATTGCTAAGTAAAAATGCTAATCAATGTAGGTTGTCTCGAAGGAACATGATTTAATTGAAAATCAAAAATAAACAAAAAAAAAACAAAAAAAATGTTTCAAAAATATATTCGTATAAATAAACAAAATAAATGCTTAATAACAGTATTTTTTCGAAATATGCCATGCTTATAGTAATTCATAAACATATCAAAGCCGGTCTATTTTGAGTTTGAACCTGTATATAGTTGCTACCGACATTGATGAAGAGCTCGGAGAGACGACAATAAGAGAGAAGAGAAAAATCCCTAAATGTAAAGCGCTAAATATTACTATTATGTACTAAATATTTATATCTAAACACTACGATTAGTTTAAGTGCCTCCACCGGATTAGTGTTCCATGTACAAAAACACTCACTTGGTGACCGATTTGAAAAAACGTGTCTAATTCGAGAAATGCACAATTTGTTGGTCTATGATACACACCCATTCAAATTGAACTCACCAAAAGTGAGGGGTATTTTCAAAATATTAAATCTAAACATTGTACTGTAAGTGTCACAAATTGCATGACGTAAAACTACCTGTCTATTGTTATTTATATTTACTGTAAATGTTGCTATTGAAAGAAATTTTGCAAATTTCACGAAAAATGCCCTGATATGAAGAAATACATTATGCGTTCAAATCTGTTGCACAAAACTTTGCTCAACGTGTGTTTTATCGCTCTTCATCAACGCGGTTAAATGTGGGATATTGTGGTGGGGAATACTATTGTTTATATATGGTTGCTGTAAAATAAATTTTGAGTTTGTATTTTAAATCGAAATTTTGGAAATTAGCTTGGCATGGTGTACCATGCAAACCTATTTCCCCAACCTCAAAAGACAACGAAAAAATACGTTTTAAAAACATCTTTTGTAATGTCAGGCACACAAATATTGAATTAGAATGTGCTAGAAAAAACGTTACTATGTACAATATTGAACTTAAGTAAATTAATTAATAAAAATCACTACAAGCTATGGGGAATTAAACATTATTTAACAAATACATTTGTTATGATCGTACATAAAACTTAAAGTATGTGTGTATGTAAAAAAATATTTTAGGAAAAAGTCTTGTTTTCGTGATATACATACGAAAGGGCTTATACACAGGTAGGACACAAATACTTGTAACCTTCCTCTATATCATGGAATGAATAGAACTTAGAAATCTAAAAATGCAGTAATGGTCCATTTTGTTGATTTTTGTATGACTACAAAAAAATACTGACACTTTTTCGGTGTAGTGTATACAAATTATCAAGTAAATAAAAACTTCATTATAAATTATAATATATCCTAATCGAACACATGGATTGTATTTTAACTTATTTCATACCATACTTTTCGAGAAGTACTTAAAAATATGCTTTCTTGACGCGTATACATTTTTAAGGTTATTCTTTACACTGTTGTGGTTTCACTTTTTGTTTGGACCGCGTTTTTCCTCAAGTCGAGAGAGGTTTGCAAAAATATCTTGACCATGAACCTCTCTCAAAATTACTACAAAATAATAATATAATAATATAATAATAATAAAACGTCCAACACTGGGGTCTTTATAACAAATTATCACAATCTCAATAAAAATTAATAAAAACGAAAACATTCGTAACACTAGGTATAAAAATTGCACAAATCAGTGACACACTTGCTAGTTTAAAATTTAGTACAATGTATAGTACAAGCCGAAATGGGGAATTAGAGCGAGAGTCAATTGGAATACATTCAATAAATTCCACAGATTGTAAAAAATTTATCAAAAAGTTGACCTATTATTTTAGTAAGTATTAGGCGTGGATGTATTTTTGTTGATATAGTGATATGTTTCAAGCTTCTAAAGGTTGAATGATTTTCCCAAAATACTCCCACTCCTCTACAGCGCAAGCGTAAAGAGGTGATAGACACACAAACATTGAAAACAGTGTGTTTGTTTATAAAACCTTACGTACTATCCTCTTGAAAGTCTATGGACTTTATTTTTGAAAAATCAAATACATTCCGGTGCATTCAAAAGTGCCTTTGAAAAAAAGCACCCGGTGAACACACGCAAACATATCATTATGTTTATACTTTTATTTGTATTTTGTGTATCAATAAATATCTCAACGCTAATCTTGTGTGGATAAAAAATTCTGGCACATACATGGTTGGAATGTTTATAAGATTTGACGAGGACGTTTTGGTTTTTGGTGCATCGATGGTCGATTGCGCCAATACCAAATCGGGTCGCAAAAAGATATGTATGAAAAGCATACCATTTTTTTATATATACAACATACAGCAAGTATTTATCTTTTGGTCCAACATAAATATGTGTAAGTTATTATATTGTGTACTGTAAAATCTGGTTTGATTTGAGAAACACCTTGTAGAGGTTTTATTGACAAAATTTAAGATTATAGTTTGTTTTTGGAGCCTTTAAAATTCAGCGCATAAAATTCAATTTGCTAGAACATCGCAATTGGTTCGAAATGGTGTGGCTGTTTGTTTACTTTTTTTTTTAATTTTTGGACGTAACCCAAAGTGATTTCTATGGATATTTTTGTAAAACGGGCATTGTTTCATGAGATACTCAATTCATCCATGCAAATAAACTACTCAACAAAAAAAACGGTACTCCCGAAATTTTCGCTCATGTTTGAACACTCATAATTTTTTAACGAATCGATGAAAAAATGTGCGGTTTGCACCACGATGCAAAGCATTTTTTTGCGGTCTATGCGCATGGTTCAAAAAATTAATTTCCTCGATAACTTCTTTTATACAGGGTGGAAGAAAAAGTACTGTAATTTTTTTTTTCACTGTCCCCCCATTATATGCTCAAGTGCTTGCTACGTCCATACCTCGGGATGGATTGCACACCCTGTATACTCAAAATATTGATGAGTTTCCAATAAGTCATCAGAAAGACAGCTAAACAATAGATCTATGCCATAACATTGTCAGTTGGGAACCTAGAATTCGTAGAACAGCCATTCATGTGTCATAATTTTGAAAAAAAGTCCATATTTCGAGAACGAAAGAAGATATCAACAAAAATCCAAAAATATCCCGAGGTATGGACGTAGCAAGCGATTGGGCATATCGAAAAATGTAAAGAGAAAGAAAATTTACAGTACTTTTTTCATCACCCTGTATAAAAGAAGTTTTTGAGGAAATTAATTTTTTGAACCATTCGCATAAACCGGAAAGAAATGCTCTACATCGTGGTGCAAACCGCATATTTTTTCATCAATTTATTAAATAATTATGAGTATCCAAACTAGGCGAAAACTTCTGGTGTACCGTTTTTTTTGTTGAGATGGTTTTCAGTTACGAAGCTGATAAGAAAACGCGTTTTTTTCATTTTTTTTTTGTTTTTGGAGAATGGAACGAAATTCAATAACTTTTAAACCATTGCCAATTGTCGTACAATGTTGGTTCTGGGTACGACATAGCTAGAATAATCTCTTATTCCGAAGAGCATGCATTGAAAACATGGCAATTTGTAAACATTTAAATAAACAAAGAAAAACTATTTTGAGCTTTTTCCTCAACTAGACCAATCTCCGAACATTTCTGCCAATTGGGCATCATCAGTACAGTTATAGGTCTTATGCAAAAAGCATTCGTGTTTGTCCAGTTTTTTTTTAAGATTTGGACCTTTAGGCTCTGTTTTCCAGAGAAAATTACTAATATTTTGTTTTGTCACAAAAACCTCTACAAAGCTGTTTTATTAACTGTCGGTATCGGTCCGGTTTATGGGTTGGTTGCAATTATTTGACGGTTGTTGAACTAAGAGCAAAATTGGTGGTTTCGACAAAGGGGGAGAAAAAAGCTTGTATTGATATCCTGTTGTAAAACTCTACCTGCGGAGTCAATCTTTTATCTCTCGAAAAACGAAAATAGCTTCCATTTGTTTTTCTTAATTTGTTTGTTTCAAATATATAATATACTTTTAATATATTCTTATATACTAATTAATATTGATGTAAATATATATGTATTATGTATATACCATCTAATTGCACTTCTTTGTTTATATGAAATAAGAAATCAACAGAACAAATATCACGCGAGAAAGCTGACGAGAGGAATGACGTTTTTTTTTATTGGGAAAAGGTCATTGTGTCATCAGGATTCCTTCAGGGTAGGAGGTGTTTCAGATGAAGCTTTGGATTAATCTCAAAATCAAACATAAATCTGGCTTTTTGACAAAATCAGTTTTTGAAGATAATTTCATCTAAACTAATCAGCTAATTCTGCCAATATTTCTGTTTCTAAACAAAATTTGTACTTGACAGTTTGTACCAGTTATCTATAATTCAATTCCGATGATACTCCAAATTAAAAGTAAAACAATTTTATGTCTATTTTCCCAAATAAGTATGCAATATATTTTTAATTATAGTATTTTTGTATGACCCTGTATGCTTTGATGAAAGATTTTGAATGTTTGTACAAAACTACATCCAAAGTGATTTTGCCCATAAAGCTTTTTTTTATAATAAATCGTAGATGAAAAATGTAGTTTTTGAATTTGAATCATCAGAAACACCTCATGTTAATTGTAAAAATTCATCAATTTAAAACATTTTCCATATCAATTAACTACCTGCTAGTTGTTTAAATTTTAATATAATATTTAAGATATTTTTAGAGAAAATATACATCAAAAATTTTGATTAAATCACAGATAGATATAATTTTTTCATCATTCAATCAATCCGGGGACAGTTTGACTTCCCGTTACTTTTTGATATGATCAACGAGTATCAAAGCAGCCGTAATTTATGATATCATATGTATATAACATGGAAGGGTGAATTTTTTTATACAAATTTCGAGGTATACGCGACATTCAAGACACATAGAGAATACATTTAGATTTTTACACATTTCTTGCCAAATATATTTAAACACTTAAAACGCTGGACACCTCCAACGCGTTTTTATAAATATTAGGAATTTCACGAGTATATACTTTAGAGTTAAAAAACACCTAATATAAATATTACATAGGATAAATCTGCTCTGATCCTCGTCAATTTCAAATTAGCTAAGCTACATTTGGAAAAAACATATAAAATTAATAAAAAATAAACAATAAATATCAACAAACACGTCATATCGAGCTCATTTTTGTTCTAATTTTTTTCATTAACTTACAACCCAAACGCCCTCTGTGCTGGCGACTCGAGGCGTTTAATTTTTTGTTTTCAATAAAAAATTCTTTTTCTTATAAAAGGTAGGTGTCAGTCTTGGGGTGCGTCATTATCGGAATTACTGCTTCCCGCTGTGGCGTCGGTCGTTAATCCTGACCCATTCCTGTAAAGAAACTACATAATTAGATTTTTATTTAGGAAGGGAAGAAGAAAAATCAATTTTCTCTTTTCACTGATGTACAGGGTGTCCGGAAAAGAGGGAGATCTCTTGGATTCAGATGGAACATTGAAAAATAAGATGACAAGTTTCCGTAAACTTTTTTCACAGGAGCCCTCTCTACGAAGGACGCCACTGAAAAATAATTTTTCTTAAATAACTTTTCAACCACTTGATATAATTTGATGAAAATTTAATATGATAAACAGTAGACATAACCTCTTGAAATACTGCCCTTAGAACATGATGAGCTTGTTTAGTTTACCAGGGGCGGACTGGGTTGTACATTTCAATGCTTAAATTTTCAACACCCTGTATGATAAAAACTTGATAAATTTAGATAGCCTGAACCTTAGGCTACAAAAAAGGTACTCTTGTTCATTATGGATAAAATGAACCGTTTCCAAAAAAAAAACCTCGAAAAAAGCCATGACGAAATTATTCAAAAAAATGTGAACCTTTGTTTTTTCGAATTTTGCATTGTTTTTTCAGTTTACTTTTATAAACATTTTAAGGAAAATATAAGTTTGAATTTTTTTAAAAAAATTCGTCAACGACATCACTGCATCATGGCTTTTTTCGATGGTTTTTTCAATAATTCATTATTCGTCACAATCATTTTTAGGGTGTCATAGTTTTTACAAAAAAAACGGTTTTTTATTAATTACTCAATAATTTTATAGCTGATTTTGACAAAATTTGGCACACTTATTATTTGTCGACATTTAAGGGTCATTCTTTTGTGAAAATGAAATAAACTTACTTATTACAGTGGCGTTCAGAGTGTTTCCAATTGATATTTATAGGTAAGTCGCTGCTTTTTTTGTAGATTTCATAATTTTTTCAGATCAAGCAAACAAAAATGTCTTGTTGACCTTATTGAAGCAGGGAAACGGTTTTTAATCTTTATCTTGAAAATGAAGGTAGATTCAGAAAAAAACTGTAAAAGTCAAAAAAGCAACTTGACTTAAAAAAATTATAGATTCTCCACAAAAGCAGTGGCGTACCATAGTTTTACTTATAAATATCAATTAGATTACCCTCTGGGACGCCACTGGACTGAATTTTGTCAGAATCAACTGAAAAGTTTTTGAGTCCGGATGATTGCAGTGAAACGTTTGAAATTTTCATCTTAAAATCGAAGGTAGATACAAGAAAAAACGAAAAATACAAAAAAAGCAACATTTTTGATTGCTTCATCTGAAAGAATTATAAAATCTTTGAAAAAGCAGTGGCGTATCGTTATTTTACCTATGAATATCAAATTAATGACCCTCTGGGACATCAGTGGAATGAATGATTTTATTTTAGTCACAAAAAAAAATACAAATAATCGTGCCAAATTGAAACACTCTGTACATCAAATAACCATCATGGACAATTTTTGGAAAGGATGAGGATATCCCATTATCAACAACAAATTTCAGTGTTAAGAGCTTGCAGTAATTGATTAAGATGAATAATAGTGAGAACCTTCACACTGACCTTTCGGGTAGGAGCTCACGAAACCGCACCAACATCTCTGGCTTGAGATTATCGGGATTAACTAAATCGGGCTTAAGATAAATTCTCGGATGTTTCCGTTCCGTCTCGACTTGATCCTCGTCTCGGCTCGGTCGTTTTCGGTCGGGTGAGGCACAGGAATCGGTCGAGTCGTTCGATAACTCAACCGCATGCGCGTCCGAGGGCCCTTCTCTATTATTTGAGTGTTTTATGTGATCATCTTTGCTATGTGAGTTATTGGTGCCTAACAGAAATTAATTTTCAATACATTTTCAAATAATTGAATAACTATTACCAGTAGAAAAATTCAAGGGACTCGAACTTTTTTGATATGACTCGTCCCCTGAATTGCTGGCATCTGTCAGGTTCGGTTTGAGTAGCGGTGTTAGTCGACTGTTACGACACAGTTGTTCCAACAAGGCTTTATTCGACATATTTTCCGGAGCCACATTTTTGTCGTCTTTTGAAGACTTGTCGTCTGATGGTGGGACTCCGGATTCAAGACTGGATCGAATGATTCCGTCCAAAAAGGATCCATTGGGTCCACCTCCATCATACAAGGCCTCCGCCATTTGTCGCGTGCTGTTCGGCAGAGTCCCTTGAGGTGAAGGTGATCCAAGAGTCCTTCCACGTTCCTCTTGTAGCTTTTGCATCATTTGCGATGCAAATATGTTACCATGTGCTGCTAGGAAAGGTGGCGCTCCTTGACCTCGGGCTGCTGCAGCTACATATTCCATGGGAATACCATGGTGAGGTGGCCAAAACGGGAAGTGTGCCGGATATGTGGAGGACGCTGCTTCAAATCCTAAAATATGATTATCGAAAATTGTTTTTCCAAGTAATTATACATACCAAGAGGTAGTTTTATACCATTTGGTGATGATGGAGGGAATTTTGCTTGTGGAGGTTTAATGGCATTTTGTTGGGCCTGTTGCGCTTGTTGCTGTTTCAGCTTCTCCTGCGCAATTTTCAGGTCGTTTTGCTTGAGACTAGCAATTTTTTCATCTACAGGGTTGGGTTTTGGATCTCGTTTCCTAGGTCTCATAAGATGACGCTCTTTCACTTTATACTCCAACGTAGAATGAGGAACGCCGTAGTAGCTACCAGCGCGATGTACGGACATTTCCCCCCTTTGCACAGCCCTCACAGCCTCTACCAAACTATCTCTATCGTAGTTTCTATATTTGCCACGTTTCGGTCTAGTCCCCTTGCCCCCTGCAGGTTGTTGCTGTTGTCCTGGTTGCTGAGATGGCTGTTTGTTTTGGGGATTTTGATGGTGTTGCTGTTGTTGCGGAAACCGGTTATCTTTGATTACTGATGGTAGTCCGCTTAAAGGAGGTGTGAACCCACCTCGATTCATGTCCAAGTCTAAGCCTAAAGACCGTCTGGGGTCTAGACTTTGTTGGAACTTTTGCGTGATGTTTTGGGTGATGACGTCTTTGATTAAAAGACCTTTTCCAGGGAGGATGGGAGGGGAATTGGACTCGCTTGTGACGGGAGGGGAGACTAGACGACTGCTTGTAGAGTCGATGGAGTTGCTCCTGACGAATAGATCGCATCCATTTTTGTTGTTCGATCCGGAACTCGTCGCTCTGTAGGACGGAATTTTGTGTATCACATTCGAGGGCGATTCGGATGCGTCTGAGTCCACTTCTGTTGGCTTTTCCGCCTGAAATTTTATATTTAATAAATATAATCAACGTTGGATGATTAAGATTACTTTGGATAGGACAGAATTCGACGGACTAGGCCTGGACAACCGCTCGCTATCGCCATTGTTGTTTTGCATTTTGAGATGCTCCTCAACGATGAGCCGTTTAGCCAGCTCGGGAATGATGTGGTTTAATACTGAACCATCCGAAGAGGGTTTCTGGTTGGCTAGAAACCAAGCCTGCAAATAAACCTATTAGACGGGGAAAGAAGTTTAGTAGAAATTCGACTGGTACAACAGAAACCCGTCACCGAAGAGGTTATTATTATTTAAGTACCTGTAAGAACACTTCATTCTGGTCTAAAGGCGAAGCCCCAGCGTCTTGTCGTTCCTTCGCCTTCTGAAGCAACAGCTTGATGATTTCAGGAGGTTGCTCCATTCCTGAGAATCTCAGGATATCGGCCATGGATAGAAGCGGAGCTTGCAAGGCTTTCTCCACTTCTTTCTCCTCTTCAGCACCGCTAAGTTCCTTCTCATCATCCATACCCTCATCTTCTTCCAGCCTCAAGGAGCTATTAACGTGCGACTCTCGTTCCTTCTCCATGGCTAGTTTGTACACTTTGTTCCTGAGAGTGGATCGTGGGATCCCATAAATGACGGCCGCCCTTCGAGTGCCCAGTTTTCCAGATTGGATGTCCCGAAGGGCGGCTTGTAGTTCGTCCTCGGTGTAGGTACGTCGACCGGCCATTGCGGGCATTCTGGGTTTCGCTCTGGAATCGAAACTGGAATTCAAGATCAGTAGGATGAGTTGTTGGTTAATATGATGAGTTATTATTCAAATACGTTTTCTGTCGACATAACTAATAAATGATATCTCAATTATGACTGACATTTGCGAACATATCAATTCGCCTTGACTGTCCCCCTTGGGCGGAAATTTTCGAACCCCACAAATGGCAAAGTGAATACCAAAACGACAAAGAATGTAATTTACATTCGTGCATGTCAAAAAAAAATGCATGTGCATTGTGTTAGACAGAACAGAAAATTTATTTCAAGAACGCTGCAGCCCATTCGTGAAATTGGATGCTTATTGTTGTCATACACGAAAGGATTAGTTGGGATTGTGATATTTTTAGTCGAAAGTAATATGTACTATGTTATGCCATGATCACATTTTGAAAAACAACTAGTTTTTTGAGAGAAAATGTAATAATTCACTGCAGCTAACCAACCATTATAAACGAGAAGGCAAAATACGCCAAGTGGGCCAAGGTCACGGTTTGCATTTTGTATTATCTCGATTCTTGTTGCAACTGCTGCACTTATGAACGTGGCACGAATTTGCCACAGGGCTAAAGCCAAGCGGAATGGCAAAATTCCTCAGATTTAGGTGTAGGTATTCTGACTATGACATGTAGGTATTGGAGGTTTTTTTTTTCAAAAAATCAAATTGGCTCGTCGGTACTTTGAATATTAATTCATAAAACCGTGTATCTGCATAGCACGTCTTAATATGTCTGAAAGTAATAAATAAGCAATAAACATATCCAATTAATTGCAGTCGTAAAGTCAGCTGGATGAACGTATACACGTAACTGTAAGGATGATGTGCATATCTCATCGAAGGACTGGTATAGTACAACATAATAAAGCTTGGGACATATTTTTTACATGGAAGAATACCAGTATTCTCATTATTTTACGAGAAATACTTTAATTTTACAATCAACAATCATTTTCGGATCCTCTTAGGGTGGTTATATAGTCCTCGTGCAAAGGTAAGACTTTTTGTTTTTGATTATTACCTTGGATGTCTTCCACACGACATTTTATCAAGATTATCATTAATCTTTTTACCAAACAACAATTTACTTAAACTAGCACAAAAGCAACTAAAATGGGCTCAAACTAACCAATAAACTGACAAAAAAAACAACCAAAACTAACCCAAACTAACGGAAACTGACCAGAACTAACTCAGACGAGCTTATAATTACAAAACCTGCTTAAACGAGCCGAAAACTAACTGGGAATTTACCAAAATGGAGTCAAACTTACTCAAACTAACCCAAACCAAACAAATCAAAACGGTCAAGTGTAGAGAATGTCAACATCACTTGAACCTGGAGAACTTGTTCGAAATCTTGATTAAAACGAGTTGAAACTGAACCAAAACAAACCTGAAATTGACTCAAAACGGTTTCAAACATACACAAACTGTCAAAACCAGTCCCGACTCAAGCGGCTAGTTGGCTGAGGGGCTCAAATCCCGAGGTGGGCAGAAATTATTTTAGTTCGACATTTAGTGTTACTCTCATTGGCTAACGTTACTGAGTAGACTGCAGTATTATTAATTACTGACAGTCAAAAAGTTTAAATAATTAGCCTAAACTAATTCAAATAACTAGGTGATGTTCTCCATCATCAACTTAGTTAGAACTACAGTGATCCTGGGGTTGGCGAAAAGGGTCATTAGGCCTACTCGCCGGGCAGTGGTTTGCCCCCCCCCCCCTATAGCAAACCCAATACCAGCACCGACTTGTTCAAAATAACTCAAACTAACTTAAAACATGGGAAAACTAATCAAAACGGACTCAAACTTACCCATACTGTCAAAAAGTAGCTATAACACCTAAAGTATCTCGAACCAACCAAAACATACCCAAATGCACGTGAACTAACCCAAAACATTTGATTAGTTTTGGTTTGGGCTCAAACTTATCCAAAATTAAACTGAACCAACCAAAACGGACAAAAACTGAACAAAATATACAGGGTGTCCCAGCAAGGGTGGCCACCGGCCATATCTCGGAAACTACTGGACCTAAAAGTTCAGGAGAAAAAATATGATCACTAAAGTGGCCACGAGAAAATGCTGGGAAATATTTTTAACTTCGAAATTTTTCCGCTAGGGGGCGCAATCAAAGCTTAAATATTAAAATTCGAAATTTCTCCAGAAATTCTCAGATTGAGGTATATCTTTATCAACATGGTTAGAAAACCTAGACAATTTCACGTCTTTTTGGTACAGGGCTCATTGGCGTACCGATCTTCGTGTGAGTAGGGGAAGGTAGTGAAAGTGTAATTGTTCAAGTGGCTGTAACTTATAAACGACTTGTCCGATTTTGTTGCGTATAGGCTTGTTTGGAAGATAAATGTGAGTACTTTCGTATATCGTATCCAGTGATGCGTGATTGTCTCCAGAAAAGTTGCTAGAAGGGGTAACTTGAATTAAAAACAGTGTTTTTCATTTTACCGCAAAAATTTAAATGGTATGGTATAATTCTGATAATAATAACTAGTCCAAATTATGTAAAATTTAATGTTTTAAGGTTTTTTTTTTTTTTTTTTTCTTTTTTTTTTTCTTGTAAATTTAATCTTCATTTCGATTCTGTTATCAGAATTATACACTACCATTTAAATTTTTGCGGTGAAACGAAAATAACAGTTTTTAATTCAAATTACGCCTTCTAGCAACTTTTCTGGAGACAATCACGCATCACTGGATACGATATACGAAAGTACTCACATTTATCTTCCAAACAAGCCTATACGCAACAAAATCGGACAAGTCGTTTATAAGTTACAGCCACTTGAACAATTACACTTTCACTACCTTCCCCTACTCACACGAAGATCGGTACGCCAATGAGCCCTGTACCAAAAAGACGTGAAATTGTCTAGGTTTTCTAACCATGTTGATAAAGATATACCTCAATCTGAGAATTTCTGGAGATATTTCGAATTTTAATATTTAAGCTTTGATTGCGCCCCCTAGCGGAAAAATTTCGAAGTTATAAATATTTCCCAGCATTTTCTCGTGGTCACTTTAGTGATAATTTTTTTTTTCCTGAACTTTTAGGTCCAGTAGTTTCCGAGATATGGCCGGTGGCCACCCTTGCTGGGACATGTATACTCAAACCAACCCACAGGTCACTCAAACTAACTAAAACAAACTCAAACGAGCTCAAACTGCGCAAAATTGACTCACAACAAAAAAAAACTAACCCAAAACTAGCTCATACTAATCTAAAGTTTCAAAAAGTTGGCCAAACAAAACTTACAGTCACTCGAATTAACCCAAAACTAGATCAAACTAAACAAACTAGCCATAACTTCCCCAAAGTAACTCGAACTAACCAAATCTAACCCAAACGAGCACAAACTAACGAAAAATTAACCTAAACTGACCAAAACAAACAAAATTCCATACATTTAAATTCTCATCAAAGAGACTGAACTACGTGCAAATGGAAAATAAAATTCAAATTATTATAATTAATTGGGCAATCTGCTTTTATATACACATTTTGAAAAGTCTAGGCCAGGAAAGACTTTTCCGGAACATTTTTGTGCATCGCCATTTTTCAACCTATTTCGTAACCGAGTCGGATGGTATAAATTTCACAACCAAGTAAATCATCAATTTTCTTTGCCTATCAGTAAAATATCGCCAATAAATTTGGTGAAAGTATAATCAAGTCAAACAAAGCAAGTATTTTTCAGTCACGTTTTGCAAAATGTCAAAAATACGTACCAAGCCTATTAACCTTATCCGACGCAATTTCGTTATCATAGGTTGGTTAACCCGACAGTCCACGTGATATTTGCGCACTTTTCCCGAACGATAGTGGTTGGAATAATTAATTTTTTTAAAAGATAAACGGATTCAATTTTAGTTTGTAATCAATTGGTAGATTTGTGGAATGTTGCGGAGTTCAACAGTGCCCGAATTTATTAAAAACTTTGATAAGAGTGGATAGGTTTGCAGTTGTATAAAATACGGTCGTAGGTGGCTGTGCTTTTCTTTTTCTATTATGAACGTAGGTCGTGGCTAAGTTCGTATATGGTTTCATGGCAACTGTCACAATTGTCACGAAATGTCATCTATTGTCATTATTTGTTGACATGATTGCAGAGCGTACGTTTATAGTTTATTGTGGAAACTTTTGTTCCTAATAAGCCCAGCCGGTAGTGGGGAGGTTTTAATAGAGATGTCATTTTCGTGTCCAAATAAGCCCACCTCGTGTATTGATCTAATTCAGTCAAAGTGTGAAAGAGAAAATATACTGAAAACGAGAACCAAAGAAAACCGACCATATGTTACAACCAGTTTCTTCGTTTAATAAACACGATACAAATCTCGTACCACCTTTACGTATATGTTTATTTAACTGACTTTACGACTCTAGTTTACTAGATATCTTTATTGCTAATTTACAACTCCTAGACACAAGCAAGCAGGTGCTAAACGAACAATCATTATGACGCTCAGCGGGTCACGTGACGCTAACGGGGTATCTATAATCTCAATGGAAGGTGTGTGTGGGAGAATATTATTGTTGAATGAGGTGCAGACTAGTAGTAGAAATAGTAGCTGCTTGAGTGCAGTTCTCCAAATAAGGCTTGTCCATTTGGAAAGCTGTCCTGTTTGTCGTTCCTCAAATTCTCAATTTATTTGCCCTAACCTTCTCTTGCATGATCATTTTGAGTTTTAAATATTTGACAGCTGTCAAAAGATATTTAAAAAAAACTTGATTTTTGGCGATTTTTAAAAAAACCCTAGATCCGCCAATATTCATTGTAGGAGAAAATTTTAGATACAAAATTATTAGGAAATTCTACTCTAAATAAAATGACATTAGAACATTTTTCGTCATACCCGTCATTTTTGACAAATGACATAAACTTATGTTTTTTCATCCTGATTATTTAATGGAGAATTTTATTTTGATTCTAACGATATATCATATGATGTGATTTTTATTTTTTTAAATAAAGTTTTCATGGGCATTTTTTTTATCCACCTCAACGTACCTAGTTGATTTACAACAAAATAAAAAGCTGTAATTGAAAATAAAATGTTGGATAAGTGAATAAATCAAAGATAGAGATGAACTAATAGAAAACATAACTCATGAAAAAAGGCTGTGATAAAAAAAATAAAAAAAAATAAAATTTTGAATAAAATGAAAACTAAATAGATGAGTATTAGAAGTTCACATATGAAGAAAAAAATTGGGAAGGATTTGAATAAAAGAAACTCGAAAATCGAAAATACGATATTAACGAAATAGCATTGTACCAACAGTGAAGAAACTAGAAAAAAAATCAACTCCACAGGCATTTATAATCTGATTATTATGAAGTGAGTATAAACATGATTGAAATTGGATTGGAAAACCGAATAATAATGCAAACATTTTAAATTGAATAAAAAAAAGAAACAGTTTTTGAAAATATTATTTTTTCTGCAAAGACGATAGAAAACTATACTTTTTCTGACCCTGTATAAAAGGTCACTAGCCTACTGCATAAGACAAGTACCTCATTGTTTATTTACATTTACGCACTAATTCGACGGCTTCCATCTGGAAATCACTTTGCACGTCTGGCACAGAATTGCCACCGGAAAATAAACAATAAAAAAATTGACTGAGGAAACAGTAACAGGATTTGGCTCGTGTGATCGACAACAGTCAAATAATAACAAATGATACTCATATAAAAGCAAAATTAAAAAGGGATGTGGAGAAGTATCGATGGAAATAAGTTTTTTATTGTGCTACTTTCTTTATGAAAACGAAATAAATGCTGTATTTAATCCTAATATATAAGTCTCGAATGCCAAATCTCAAAATTCAATTGATTTTTTGAAACATTTGTTTGTATATCGATGTCCTGTCTCAACTATCCACAGCAGAAAACCTGTAAACAGACCATTGACCGATAACAGACCTCTCGATTTACGCAAATTTTGGTCTTTTAAAATTCTTATTTTGCTAATAAAACATTCGCCTCAACTTGTGGTTGGGTTTTTTTTGGATAATATGTGGATGTGGTTGATAAATTTGCAAATTGGCAAGCTGATTCAAGTACAAAGGTCATTTGAGAGTCATTGGAAGATCTATTTTAGTAATATTCTTTTAGGATTTTATACATTTTAATTGGAACTTGATAGTCTTGAAATGCTTTTGGTAGGCAAATGTACACGGGGCGGCAAATGAACAGTGCAGTTGCCCTGTGGTGGTGATAAATGTTAAAATAACTAAGTTTGCGAAATTCGGGTTTTTGTAAAAATTCTTGTTTTTTCTATTTAGTCAGACAAAATTTCCCTCACTTTATATGTCACACTATACCTCTAAAAGTTGAAATAACAAAGTTGACCAAAATCCGGACCTGGACAAGTTTTTTTGAAAAAATTCTTAATTCATCGTTTTAGTCAGACAAAACTACCCTTACTTTATATGTCGCACTATACCTCTAAATGTTGAAATAACAAAGTTGACCAAAATTTGGACCTGGACAAGTTTTTTTGAAAAAATTCTTGTTTCATCGTTTTAGTCAGACAAAACTACCCTTACTTTATATGTCGCACTATACCTCTAAATGTTGAAATAACTAAATTAGCCAAAATCCAGGCCTGAGCAAGTTTTTTTGTGAAAATTCTTGTTTCATCGTTTTAGTCAGACAAAACTACCCTTACTTTATATGTCGCACTATACCTCTAAATGTTGAAATAACAAAGTAGACCAAAATCCGGACCTGGACAAGTTTTTTTGAAAAAATTCTTGTTTCATCGTTTTAGTCAGACAAAACTATCCTAATTTCATGTGTCGCACTATACCTCTGAATGTTGAACCAACAAAATTAGCCAAAATCCAGGCCTGAGCAAGTTTTTTTGGAAAAAATCTTGTTTCATTGTTTTAGTCAGACCAAACTACCCTTACTTTATATGTCGCACTATACCTGGAAATTTTAAAATTAAAAAGTTGACCAAAATCCGGGTCTGGGCAATTTTTTTTTCGAAAAATTCTCGGCGTTCCAACGTTTTAGTCAGAGAAAACTACCCTTACTTCATGTGTCTCATTGTACCCAATTATTAAGTTACAATTTTAACGAAATCTTATCACAAACGACTCAAAAGTTTATTTAAAAATTAGTGAAAAATTGATTAAAAATATTGAGGAAAAATTGCGAATTAAAAAACTGTCAACGTCAAAATGGAGAAACTTTACAAAGGTCTATTTTCGGATATTTTAGCAAATATAAACCAAAAATTCATAGGCAAGTCAGTGCCCAATTCATTATTTTATTCATATAAAAAGCTATCGCATATTTAATGCTCTTCCCGAGATAATTAAAAATGCTCCTGACTTGAAAAGTTTTATCAAAAGATTTTGTACATTTTTAAGGGACACATAATGAGAAAGTATTTATTTTTGTAACTTACAATATGCTTTGTTCATATTTGTATCTTTTTTTTCAATGACTAGCCAAGTGCTAAATAAAGATTTATTTATTTATTATAAACCTTCATCATTGCTTAACAGCTTACAAGGACTAATTAAATTACTTAAAAAAAAAACGAAGAAGAGAGGAGATGAGTTTCAAGACAATCCGTTGGAGAAATTAGATTCAGTTAATTGAGAAAAGCATACAAAAAAGTGAACCATCGAAAACACAGTTTAACGGAAAATAAATTGTGAGGCAGGAAAAGAGGATGAATGTTAACAACTGAAGGTGAAAAAGAACAAAATTAGAATAAAAGAAGCGTAACTTTACTGCCATTTTCAAGAGGTTCCCAAGTTTAAATCTTCATTTTTCCATCTATTAAATCTCATGAATGTTTCACAAACATCTGATTATCTGACAATAACCTTCACCCCTCTCCACAGGCTACAATGGAATCGTCCGAAAGCCTGCGTGTGACAAATAACAAACAAATAACCCATTGTGTTAAAATTAAACACAAACCGTTAAAAACTACAACCGAGTTAATGAACTGAACTTTTATCTGAAAACGGGTCAATAACAACTCGTTAAAATGTTGAAAAATGTCTTATTTCTCCGATTTATCGGTCAAAAACTTCGTTTCTTATCGTATTATTTGCCTTCTTGGTATGAGCATTTTTTATGTCTGAAGTGCAAGAAAAATCCGTTGTGTGTATTGATTTAGCGGCTGTATTTGTGAAAAATGTCATTTTATCGATGATTCGGTGTCGGTTTTCGTGGAAGATGATATAGGGGAGGGTTGTTTGTTGTTGATTATCGTTATTAATAACGGAACTTTCTGTTGACAAAGGGTTTTATCTTAATTGGCTGATAAATCACTTCATTCCAATTTTTTACCATTTGGAAAAATACATATTGTCGCCTCCACAGATAATTCATTTCTCAACGTATAACCCAAACGAATAACATTGATGGCAATGTTATTTTACTTCTTTTTTCATTCAAAAACTATACAACATGTTCGATCAATTAACTGAAACAGTACAAATTATGGATTTTAGTTTGTCCGAAGTGAAATATGCCATTAATACCGGATTAATATGCAACTTGGTCTTTTCTGTGCGTATCGGTTTGGAATTATTTTGTCGGTACTCGGATAAAGAAAATGAATTAGAGGTGGCGGCTACAAAACCTACCATGCTTTTCATTTTTTTGTACTAACCGTACTACTAAGATTGTACTCAAGGTTATACCATAAGTGCCAATGAGAAACGCAAATATTCAAAAGCAAATGCGATGACGTGAGTGAGCCATTTTTTTTATGGGCCCTTCAAAACTACACTCTCTTGATGTGCCGCACTATACCCATAAATGTTGAAATAATAAAGTAATCCAAAATTCGTTTTTTTTTGTAAAAATTCTTGTTTTATCGATTCAGTCAGACAAAACTTCCCCTACTTGATGTGCCGCACTATACCTCTAAATGTTGAAATGACAAAGTTAGCCGAAATCCGGACCTGGGCAAGTTTTTTTGGAAATTTTTTTGTTTCATCGTTTCAGTCAGACAAAACTACCCTTACTTGATGTGCCGCACTATACCTCTAAATGTTGAAATAACAAAGTTGGCCAAAATCTGGTCCTGGGCAAGTTTTTTTGAGAAAACTCTTATTTCATCGTTTTAGTCAGACTAAACTACCCTTACTTGATGTGCTGCACTATACCTCTAAATGTTGAAATAACAAAGTTAGCCAAAATCCGGACCTGGGCAAGTTTTTTTGGAAAAATTCGTATTTCATCGTTTTAGTCAGACAAAACTACCCTTACTTGATGTGGCGCACTATACCTCTAAATGTTGAAATAACAAAGTTAGCAAAAATCCGGACCTGGGCAAGTTTTTTAGGAAAAATGTTTGCTTCATCGTCTTAGTCAGACAAAACTACCTTTACTTGATGTGCTGCACTATACCTCTAAATGTTGAAATAACAAAGTTGGCCAAAATCTGGTCCTGGGCAAGTTTTTTTGAGAAAACTCTTATTTCATCGTTTTAGTCAGACTAAACTACCCTTACTTGATGTGCTGCACTATACCTCTAAATGTTGAAATAACAAAGTTAGCCAAAATCCGGACCTGGGCAAGTTTTTTAGGAAAAATGTTTGCTTCATCGTCTTAGTCAGACAAAACTACCCTTACTTGATGTGCCGCACTATACCTCTAAATGTTGAAATAACAAAGTTAGCAAAAATCCGGACCTGGGCAAGTTTTTTAGGAAAAATGTTTGCTTCATCGTCTTAGTCAGACAAAACTACCTTTACTTGATGTGCTGCACTATACCTCTAAATGTTGAAATAACAAAGTTGGCCAAAATCTGGTCCTGGGCAAGTTTTTTTGAGAAAACTCTTATTTCATCGTTTTAGTCAGACTAAACTACCCTTACTTGATGTGCTGCACTATACCTCTAAATGTTGAAATAACAAAGTTAGCCAAAATCCGGACCTGGGCAAGTTTTTTAGGAAAAATGTTTGCTTCATCGTCTTAGTCAGACAAAACTACCCTTACTTGATGTGCCGCACTATACCTCTAAATGTTGAAATAACAAAGTTAGCAAAAATCCGGACCTGGGCAAGTTTTTTAGGAAAAATGTTTGCTTCATCGTCTTAGTCAGACAAAACTACCTTTACTTGATGTGCTGCACTATACCTCTAAATGTTGAAATAACAAAGTTGGCCAAAATCTGGTCCTGGGCAAGTTTTTTTGAGAAAACTCTTATTTCATCGTTTTAGTCAGACTAAACTACCCTTACTTGATGTGCTGCACTATACCTCTAAATGTTGAAATAACAAAGTTAGCCAAAATCCGGACCTGGGCAAGTTTTTTAGGAAAAATGTTTGCTTCATCGTCTTAGTCAGACAAAACTACCCTTACTTGATGTGCCGCACTATACCTATAAATGTTGAAATAACAAAGTTAGCCAAAATCCGGACCTGGGCAAGTTTTTTAGAAAAAATGTTTGCTTCATCGTCTTAGTCAGACAAAACTACCCTTACTTGATGTGCCGCACTATACCTATAAATGTTGAAATAACAAAGTTAGCCAAAATCCGGACCTGGGCAAGTTTTTTAGGAAAAATGTTTGCTTCATCGTCTTAGTCAGACAAAACTACCCTTACTTGATGTGCCGCACTATACCTATAAATGTTGAAATAACAAAGTTAGCAAAAATCCGGACCTGGGCAAGTTTTTTAGGAAAAATGTTTGCTTCATCGTCTTAGTCAGACAAAACTACCCTTACTTGATGTGCTGCACTATACCTCTAAATGTTGAAATAACAAAGTTAGCCAAAATCCGGACCTGGGCAAGTTTTTTAGGAAAAATGTTTGCTTCATCGTCTTAGTCAGACAAAACTACCCTTACTTGATGTGCCGCACTATACCTATAAATGTTGAAATAACAAAGTTAGCCAAAATCCGGACCTGGGCAAGTTTTTTAGAAAAAATGTTTGCTTCATCGTCTTAGTCAGACAAAACTACCCTTACTTGATGTGCCGCACTATACCTATAAATGTTGAAATAACAAAGTTAGCCAAAATCCGGACCTGGGCAAGTTTTTTAGGAAAAATGTTTGCTTCATCGTCTTAGTCAGACAAAACTACCCTTACTTGATGTGCCGCACTATACCTATAAATGTTGAAATAACAAAGTTTGCCAAAATCCGGGCCTGGGCAAGTTTTTTAGACAAAATGTTTGTTTCATCGTTTTGGTCAGACAAAACTACCCTTACTTAATATGTCGCACTATACCTCTAAATGTTGAAATAACAAAGTTTGCCAAAATCCGGGCCTGGGCAAGTTTTTTAGAAAAAATGTTTGTTTCATCGTTTTGGTCAGACAAAACTACCCTTACTTAATATGTCGCACTATACCTCTAAATGTTGAAATAACAAAGTTAGCCGAAATCCGGACCTGGGCAAGTTTTTTGGAAAAATTTTTGTTTCATCGTTTTAGTCAGCCAAAACTACCCTCACTTGATGTGCCGCACTATACCTCTAAATGTTGAAATAACATAGTCAGCCAAAATCCGGACCTGGGCAAGTTTTTTTGGAAAAATTCTTACTTCATCGTTTCAGTCAGACAAAACTACCCTTACTTGATATGCCGCACTATACCTCTAAATGTTGAAATAACAAAGTTAGCCGAAATCAGGACCTGGGCAAGTTTTTTTGGAAAAATTCTTACTTCATCGTCTTAGTCGGACAAAACTACCCGTACTTGATGTGCCGCACTATACCTCTAAATGTCGAAATAACAAAGTTAGCCAAAATCCGGACCTGGGCAAGTTTTTTGGAATGTTTTTTATTTCATCGTTTAAGTCAGACAAAAGTACTAACCCTACCACTAAGATTGGACCATAAGTGCCAATGAGAAACGCAAATATTCAAAAGCAAATGCGATGACGAAATTTTTTTAATTACTAGTCAAATATTTCATTAGCTCTCAATTTCAAACCACTTCATGTTATCCCTTATTCCCAAGTCCACTTTAATCATATCTGAAAAGTGAACTCATATGGCATATGGAATAGCATATTTCGAATTCAACGACATAACTGGAGACGGAGATCATGCCGAGGGAATCCGGGTCAAGTTAAGTGTGTGGAAGAACGACTGGATAAAGTGCATGGAATATACGGAATGTTTAAATAAGCTTTCTGGTGGTTCTATGAATTAGAGAGAGTTTTCTTTTTGCCTGTGTATTGTATAAATGTAGCCAAATTATTATTCCATCGACACATGGCTTCCGCACAAAGCACTTATAACCAAAAGCAATTCCGCAACATGAAATTTACGATCGTCTCGTAAAATGCTATCGCGCTAAAAATGTAACTTACTCTCGTACATACGGACTTGCATCGGCCTCGATATCCCGGTGCGGAATTATTTTTATTCGAAAAATCACATAATGGCGCACTTAAGGTCATAACCATTTGTGACAAATATTTCGTTCGTGTTCCCGCTGCGTCGTACCCGAATTACCCGTTCGCGAAGGATTCGGGATAAATGGGGTAATAAACGGGCGACATATCAAGACGATATGACTCCATTTTCTGGAAATGGCATTTTTACTGCCGAGTCACGCCGAATATTATAAGAGTCAAGTGGATTATTTTTGCTTTTAGTGTGTTGCAAAAATGGAGCAGTGACAGTATTGTCGTATCACGAAATGAGAGTTTAAAAGCACCGGCTTTTTGGGAATAATTCATTTTCTTCATATTATATTTTTCTCTTTTAATAATGAATCATCTTTCAAGAAAATTGCATGCAATCATCTCTGAATACACTTGCTGATTTCTATACAACCAGACTGTTCTTTATGGCAATTAGGCAAGAGATTATGAACTATCAAGAAGTTTGCGGGCACCATCCTTAATTATTACCAACATTTATCAGTCAATAGCTTATTAGTTTTGTTCAATTCGTTTGCGTTCATTGATTGAATGTTTTTTTCCACCCTCAACAGAGGGAGGAAATTAGTTTTTTTCCAGGAAAGTAGAAAAAACTTTACAGGGTGTCTCCGAAGTATTGGGAGATATTTGAATGAAGGTTAGTCGGGACAAAAATAAGACCAAAATGTTCCATAAAATATTTTCGTACGACCCTTTTTTTCGGAATTATTTTTACTTTGATGTAACATCATGAAGAAGGTTTTTCCATGATAGCTCCGAAACAGCGAAATCAATTTTGCAGTATACGCAGATTATTTGAGACTATAGCAGTATTTCAAATTCATCTTGGAACTCTAGAGTGGACCACCCCTACTATAAAATACCCCTAAACTTTGATATGCTATCTGTTTTTTGACCTGAAATTTTGGATTTAGGTTCGTCAATTAATTTAGAAAGAAAAAGGTACTCTTTGTTTACGTCGAAAAAATGTATCGTTTTCAAGAAAAACGCCAATTTATTGAATAATCATTCAAAACATAATGTCGACGCGTTCAAGGCAAAACGACATAAGTGCCAAGTAGTAAATTTTACAGGAGGTAGAAAAAAACAATTATATTGGAATAACGTCAACTTTTTAGTATGGAAATTGTGAAATTCAATTTAATATCCTCTATCCTACATATTCCTCTTTAATGTAAGCTCCAATTAATCAAAATTGATTTTTTATGGTGAAAAACTCAAAATTGCTTATGTTAGTTCAAGCTTCGACTTTGTCGTTTATGTCAAATTTCCATACGGTACTTATGTCATTTCTGAATTTTTGCACTGTTTGGCGCTTATGCCATCGCGTAAGGTGAATATCAAACCAAAATTTTGCATTTCTAAACAGAAATATTATATTCTGTAAATATTTGGAACAACATGAACAACCTAGGCAAAAAGACATAAGCGCCTCAAAACTCAAATTACACAAAAATATTTATATTAATATTTTGTTAATATAATATGCAAACCTACATTTACGTTAAATTTCAGAAAATTATGTTTAACAAATCTTATTGACATTTTTTGACAACACAACTAAAATTTTGGAAAAATCATCAGGAAAACGCATCAACATACTCTACGAAGGTGTACGTGACGCTCATGTTATTCAGCATAACATTATGCTGAAATGGCATAAGCGCCCCAATATTTAACGGTGGATTTAAATAATGAATAGTTTTAAAAAATATAATATTATATTTACAATGTGTTCACAATTCAATACATTATATTTTACAAAACTTAATAACTTACAAAAGCAGCAATGCTATTCTTATGGCGGTTAACGGGCAACACCTTATGTCATGCCGATTCAATGAAGGGCGCTAAAATCTGAAATACCTTCACAACGAATTTTTTGGCGCTTAAACCATCAAAACCGCGACTCAAAAACTCCTTTAGGTACGTAAATACTAATATCGCATTTTTTATTTATTTTGGCGCTTATGTCTTTTTGCCTTGAAAGCTTCGATGTTATTATTCATTGAACATTACACAAGGTGAACCGATCAGGATTTTTTTCAGGTTGTCATAGTAACTAGCTGGTGTTTTTTTTTTGAAAACAATTTATTTTTTCGATATGGATGAAGAGTAATTTTTCCACTCTTAATTGGTTGATGTGAGTGGATCAAAAATTGCAACTCGAAAAAAAGATGGCGTGTCATAGTTTGGGGGGTTCATTTTATGGTAGGGTTGCTTCACCTCAGGCTTGATTTCACCGTTTAAACTCGCTAATTTTGGCAGCCGGGCCTAAAAGTAGGTCGCTTAGCAACGGTTCCTTGGATCCCAAGGCCTCTGAATCTAATAACCACGTGACAGCCTAGCATAATAAAAGTAACTAATCACGTGACAATCTCGGTTACAATGAATCCGCACCACAAAAGAATACGGGAACACACCTATTGTAACCATGATTGACAGCTGTCACTTGTCAGTTGTCTGACTTGTCAGCAGTGTAGTGCCAGTGTATCGATTATTTATTTTTGATTTTCATAATTATTCTTTTTCAAATTATTACAAACTGGTTGTACAAAAAGCACTGTTTGTACCACGGACGAAAGATGATTTTGACTCGGCTAATATCTGCCCTCGCTTCGCTCGTGCTGCTACTTAATACCCTCGTCAAAATCATCTACTTTCCGCCCTTGATACAAAATGTACTATTTCACGATGTAACTTCATACTTTGAATGATTCCGAAAGGAAGGGTCAGACGAGAAAATTTTAAAGAACATTTTAGTCTTATTTTTGTTCAAACTTACTGTCCTTGAAATATCTCCCAATACTTCTGGGACACCCTGTATACATTCCGCTGAAGTAGTGATTTTTCCTCCCGTGGGAGAAAAAGAGGCACTTTTCTCCCTTGGTGTGTAAATAGTTATTTTTCTTTGCACAAGCTTCTCAACAAAAATCGAAAGATGTCTTCTGCGTCTGATCCCTAAAGGCGATTTACTAAACCCTCAAAAAATAATAACGCCTATTTCATTGACTGCAAATAAAGTAATATGAAAAAATTACTAACCTAAAAATCTGCTTGTTATCCAGAGTAGGCAGCCTAACATTCCCAATGTCCGTTTTGGGTTCAGGGGAGCTGTTAGCATTGCTGGACCCTTTACTAAGGTCCAAAGGTTGTTCACCGCCACCTCCATTCTTGTCCGCTTCCGGTGCTGGAGGCGTCACTGGTGGTTGTTGTTGAAAATGTCGCGCCATGTTGGCCACACTATGATACCTGAAATTTGCAATAATAATAATATTTGTTTGAAAAAATGTGTATCATATACCCACCAATTATGCGTAAGCATATTGGGTGCATAAAATGGCAAGGGCGGCGCGCCGGGGGGTACACCGGGCGGCGTGACGCCCGCCAGTGCTGCCACTGCCAACATGTCAACTGATGTCATACTGGGCGGCAGTCCGGCTAATTGGGCGGCTAATCGGGTGGAGGGGGGCGGCGTGGGCGACGAACGTGATCTGCCGTCCGCTTCGTCTCCACTTCGACCGCCGCTGTCTGATGAGTCCGAGTCCAATGGGCGAGGACTCTGGAAAAAGTTATAATAAAATAGAAATTCCGGTGAACGGTGACCCACCAGATAAATAATTTTATATTAAAGGAGAAATCATGAACATTTTTCATATCAAACTTTTTTTTGTAATCTGTCAAATAAAGGATGAGGGAAGGGTCGAATGTTAATTTTTGGAATTGTTGATAACTTTTGATTGGCTTAACCGATTCCAATAAGCTTAGCGTCGTTTTAAAGGTTATTGTTATGCTTTTTTATGGTGTTCTTCTTTTACATTGGTTTGAAAGAGCGTAAAAAAATATAAAGAATGGCGCAAACGGCAAGTTAATAACTTATTTTGAAGGCTTAGAAAACAAAAGCCTAATGAAAAAGTCGTCGCTATGGTGAATAAGTATATTATCTATTTTACGTAAAAAAAAATAAAAAAAATAGGTAATGTTTTGTTCGAATAGATTACTTATTCAAAGGAATTCTTGTTAATATTATTTGAAAATCGTCCAATGGCGTAGAAACGGCCAAGTGAAAGTTTTACAGTATCCTGCATTTTTTCAAAATCTCCGTCAAAATTCACCAAAACTTTATGATGCAAAAATCAACCAGTGAAGTAGATACAGCGCAGTGAAATTTGGACAGTATCCTGCATATTTTTAAACAATATATGCGAAGTGACCCTCATTCTGTTGGTTCTCCAATTTTTCAATCATTGAAAACAACATTTTGAAAATTGGACCAGTGGCGTAGATGCAATGATGAAAAAAAGCCCAAAAAATCCGGAACATTCACCAAAACATTGTGATTTTGTTCGAATAGAGGATTTATTTAGTGATTTTTTCCCCAATTAAAAAATCGTCCAGTGGCGTAGAAACTGCAGAGTGAAATTTTGAAAATTGCGCCAGAAAAAACTAAAAAATCTCCGACAAAATTCAACAAAACATTGTTGTCTCGGAAGAGAAGAGGAGGACTCCAAATTTTTTTTTAATAAAATAATTTAATTTAATAAAAATGCTGCATTTTTTTCAATAATAAATTATGTCAAGTGACCCCTCATCTTATCGGTCTTTAAATTTCCTATTCAACAAAAAAAAGACTTATTCAAATTGGACCAGTGGCTTAGATACAATGACGAAAAAGTTAAAATTCCCTTGAAATCTGACGCGGTATTTTTCAATTTTAATAAGATAGAGTACAGCGAATCGACCTAATTTTTAAGACGTTGGATTGTCCTAGTTTGTTTATTTTTTATATTATTTATTATAGAAGAATTAATAGAAATTACTGTTATGATTCTTCATTTGCGGCAGAATTAGAATATGATTTATTTCACAGTATACAGGGTGTCCCAGCAAGGGTGGCCTCCGGCCATATCTCGGAAACTACTGGACCTAAAAGTTCAGGAAAAAAAATATGATCACTAAAGTGGCCACGAGAAAATGCTCGAAAATATTTTTAACTTCGAAATTTTGCCGCTAGGGGGCGCAATCAAAGCTTAAATATTAAAATTCGAAATTTCTCCGGAAATTCTCAGATTGAGGTATATCTTTATCAACATGGTTAGAAAACCTAGACAATTTCACGTCTTTTTGGTACAGGACTCATTGGCGTACCGATCTTCGTGTGAGTAGGGGAAGGTAGTGAAAGTGTAATTGTTCAAGTGGCTGTAACTTATAAACGACTTGTCCGATTTTGTTGCGTATAGGCTTGTTTGGAAGATAAATGTGAGTACTTTCGTATATCGTATCCAGTGATGCGTGATTGTCTCCAGAAAAGTTGCTAGAAGGCGTAATTTGAATTAAAAACTGTTATTTTCGTTTCACCGCAAAAATTTAAATGGTACGGTATAATTCTGATAACAGAATCGAAATGAAGATTAAATTTACAAATAAAAAAAAAAAAAAAAAAAAAAAATTACATAATTTAGACTAGTTATTATTATCAGAATCGAATATTTAAGCTTTGATTGCGCCCCCTAGCGGCAAAATTTCGAAGTTAAAAATATTTTCCAGCATTTTCTCGTGGCCACTTTAGTGATCATATTTTTTTTCCTGAACTTTTAGGTCCAGTAGTTTCCGAGATATGGCCGGTGGCCACCCTTGCTGGGACACCCTGTATACAAGTGACCCATTTGAAAGTGGGCCACCCTCATAACTTTGTAATTTAGCGATCGATGTTGACGTTTTTTTTTAAGTGTAGAGAGGGGTGAGGTGTATTTTGCGGCCATACGTCGCTCTGTTTTTTCCAGAAACTAGACCCTACAAGAGCATATTTAGAGTCTGAAAAATTCAGAAAACATATCAGTTATTTTTCAGAGAAATTCTGCCTACGCCACTGGATTTTTGATCCCCTGAAATGGATTTGTACCAAATTTCATGAAAAAATATTTAATCCAAAAATATCATTTGTGTGTGTATTTTTTTTCTGTTTTTTTTGTCTTGTTTGTTTATTTTCATTGTATTTTGACAAGAAAATATCTGATAAATATTTATATTTATTTATTTTTTTTCTGATAGATTTGCTATCGCAAGAGTTTCGAGGTAAAATACTTCTTGGTGCATAAAAGAATGAATCGTTAATTTTTAATATTTTTTCATAAAATTTGGTACAGATCCATTTCAGGGTATTAGGCCTTGGTTTTTTGAAAAAAACTGGCGACGTATGTCCTCAAAATCAACCTTTCCACTTCCACATTTCAAAAACAAATCGTCAAAATCGCTGCATAAATAAAAATGTTATGGGGGAGGCCCGCTTTCAAATGGGTCACTCTGTATAATATCAATAATTACTATTTATTTAGTATATGTAATATATTTATCGCGTGAGATTTCATGGTCCTGAAAAACCTAAAAAAACTGTCCTTCTTATTCTGATTACTTATTCATACTCTCTGCCCATCAAAAAAAAAGATCGAAGCTAGCTTAAACTCCGCAGCTATTTTGACAAATTTTTTGGCGTCAAATAAGGTTACGGTAAATAGCCCGCTAACTTTCGTTAGGTAACGGGATCCTCTAACCCTAGTCATACCTTGTCAGATAGCGTTATGGTAGGTGAAATTTAGACAACACGAGAACTGTCCATTAAGAATTTCTACATGAGATAATTGAAAATTTCTCAACGGAGTCAGTATTGTTTGTTGAATTTTTTACCTATACAAATTCTGCAGTGTCCAGCAAACATGGTTGCAAATGAAATGTACCATTTCCCTGCCAACAGTACATTAAAAACCTAATTCTATCAACCATGAAATGTAATACTGGGCGTCACAATTTTCCAAATACCAAATAAATCGAACCCAAGACCACAACATTAACCCAGCATACTCCAATATCCAATTAAATCAACGTTTATTAATAGTTTTACGAGAAGTAACAGAAAACCGCGACTGCAATCCCAGCACGCAAAGGCAACTAGAAAAAAAAAATTGAATACTAGTTATGTGCTTAGTCGGTTCACCATGGCCTCTATTTCGCCAACCGAAATCAGCACCGAAACCGGCGGCGTTCTTGAATTACTACTGCGATCAACAAGGTAAATTAACCTAGTTTGGCAATTATTTCGACTAGAATTTCAGGTCGCTAGCACGGACTGGTTTTAGAAACTATTTGGTGATGGCAATCAAGGGCAATCGTGATTGCAACTAAGGAGATGCCACTTCACTGATTATAGACATTTTTCAATCAAGTTATTGGTACAAGTGAGGTCAATATATCATCTTTGTACCCAAACATTTTCACAAAGAATTCTTACAGTCCTAAATGAAAAGCAAAGGAGAAGATCCCAACACAGCTACCACTTTTCTGTCTAGTTCCACGTTAATCTTTGAACAATATTTGCCCTAAATCACAGCTAGAGATGACAACAGTGGAACAGTTATAATTACAAATATTGACAAGGAAACGTACATTTTTGAATCTTTTTTCAATTAATAACTAGTTTTTTGACGACCTAATCTTAGAATGAGTAGATTTTTTTTCCAAATATTATCGGCATCGGAGAAGCGGCAACACGACTCGAAAATAGTCGAAGGGCGTATCTTGAAGGAGTCTTATAATGTGATCACACTTTTTTTATGAATGAAATGAACTCGCAATTGGCCGTAGTTAGTAAGGTGACTATTTTCAGCGCATCATAACAAACCAGCACATTAGCAAATATTGAGACGATTCAGTGGCGGTGCTTTTATCTGCGAATTCTAAGCATTGAGGATAGTCGCTAAAATAATAGTTTTTCTACGAGCGTGCGCAAAGTAACCACTTCGCACACTCATTTGCGTGTGCAAAGTAACCTTTTCCCGCACTCAAATGTCAACTCAAATAACTACCTACCAATTTGTTGTTTTGAACTTCGTCTCCATACCAACCAAACTGTAGATAATGCACTTTGTAATGCACAAAATAATGTTCTTGTTACCTTTCCCTTTCCAGTCAAAATCAAAATGAAACACACAATTTTTTTTTGCGTTGATAACGCATTCGCCAGTAACGTAAACAAACATTGATAATGACGACTTTCAATCGGCATTTGTGAGTGGTTCTTGCTTGATTTCGGTGCAAACTACTGTGTTTATCGGAAATCTTCGAAAGATTTGAGCAGAATACTGGCATAAAAAAAACCTGATCATGTATACAAACAAACGGACAATCATATTTATAAAAGTATAAAACGATTAAACGAAGACTGACTGACGCAGCTGTCTAGAGTGTCATGTCAAATCAAAACAGTGTTGCCAATAGCAGGGAATAAGGCGACAAAAGAGGAAATTTTATGAACAGTGATCGGACATGCCCTTGCATTTCAAATATAAAATAAATCAATTATGATTTTGATTATACCCATATTATCCAATTTCCAGCTGCCGCCACAAACTGTTCTTTCAATATAAATATATTGTTAAGCGTGAATAATCATTATTCTCAAGTTCTATGTTTTTAAGTGCGTTCAAATGATATATTATCTAAAGTTTTTCGTGTCTAATCTGTGAACGCTCGTAGAAAAATATTGTTCCTAAAACGTTCGCAAAGTGTCTTTCCCGCCCTTAAAGCATATCCGAACTCCGCTTCGCGTCGTTCGTCTAACTGCTTTAGCGTGCGGGAAAGCATCACTTTGCGAACTTGTTAGGAAAATAACTATTACCAAACAAGTGCGGAAAGTGCCACTTTTCCGCACGCGATTGCAGATGGGCGAACGACGAATTTCTGTTTACAATAACCACGATACTCATATGCCAGTTTGTCCTGTCAAATTTCAAATATTACGTCACGTTTTTTTTGTGTCTTTATGATATTTTGGAATTGAATTTGGTAGATTCTGGAGTAATTAATAACTCCATCGTAGATGGAAAGGACTGACAGGATGACAATAGTTACAAATGAGAAGACTAGGCAGATAACACTTAATTATTATTATCAATGACATGTACAAATGTACTAAAATGCTTCGTTTTGTACTAAACGATCAGCACAAATATTGTACAGTGTGTTTGTGCTAATAGATAGGGTATTTTTGCACTTCTGAGCAATATACAAATAGCAAAAATACTCCGTAATATGAAAATTATTCTGTTATTGGGAGAATCTTATCGTGTGAACTAATTTTGTTGGATTTTCAAATTATTCACGCACAGCTGCAGGTGCACTTGTGTACGTACCTCCACCGAGAGATTCTAGAATAGACCAAGATCGAGGGAGAGAGGACTGTGACCAGAATTATATGCGTACTGAAAGTGGCAAAGTGGAAGGCAATTGAAAAAATAATAAAAAAATTGAAGTTTTCAGATGTGTTCTAGCACAAAATGATGGTCAAAAACCTTTTTCTTCAGGTAGATTCTCAAAAAATTCGGTGATCTCGCCGGCCACCTTGGGCCGCCTCTTAGTGAGAAGACATTGTACTCAACGTCTTGTTCTTCAGCCAATCGTTTTAATTTTGGAAGGATCGGACAAAATGAAGAATCCCTGGTGGGGGACCAGGTTCCCATCCCCTCCATAGAGGATTGTCAAAGCACAGGAAAGCACTTTCTCTTTTGAAACGATCTTAAAAAAATGTCACAGTATGAAATAGAACATTGCACGATACTACTCGTCTATAAATTCCAGACCCGTACTTTAATAAGTCATTTCCCGGTCTAGTAACGTAGATTTCCATAGAACGCGTCGGCGTGTTTTAAACAAAATTTTTAACACATTTTCGCAGAAAATTTTGTGTACAGTTGTGTGACTAGAGCGTTCTACTTAAAAATTCAAAAAAACATTTATGACTGATTTCGGCTCAAGAAAATTCCACCCCTGGTTTTAAAAAAGTTGCGCATGTCTTTTAAAGCAACCAAAAAAAAACATACAGGGTTTTCGGAAAGTCAACGATAATACTGAAAGAGGTGATGGATCAACTCATAAGCATCCAGAACAACATAATATGACCTTAGTAAAAACTCTATGGTTTTCGAGATATTTCCACTAATTTCTTTTTTACTTAGTACGTGGAAATTTTGGTGACTGCCTTGTAATGGCGAAGTAAAAGGTGGTGGGAAGCAGTAAAAAACAAAAAAAAAATATATTAGGTTTACCTGAAAGCTTATGAGTTGGTCCATCACCCCTTTCAGTATAACCGTTGACTTTCTCGACACCCTGTATAAGCAATATTTCAAAACTCCACCATTAAATTAGACTAAATAAGCATTTGCGAGTATACGGATTGGTTTTTGGCGCCAAATTAGATTCTGAGTTCAAAATTTTCATCAGATGCGTTGAAAGGTTAGGACTAAAAATAATAATTTTTGATTGGGAAATTTTTGACAAATATTCAGGGCCAGTTTTTATAAAATGCCGCATAAATTGTTTATTAGTGTTTAGAAAACACCCTGTATATAATTAATCAACGAAGCCAGATCCCCGCCATTTTTTTTTCAGATGCGATTATCTCGAAAATTTCCTACCAGTCAATTCTAACCAATCATAGGCTTGCATTTTATTATGTTGCTATGGCAACGACCTAATTTTATCGGAAATCACCCTGCTCATAATCACGTGACTGAAAGATTAATAAGTGGAAATTACCCTGGCTTTGCATCTGGATGTAGCTCCCATATGATTACAGTGTTGCCGTCCCCACTCTCCCTAACAATCCCAACCCAACTGGTGCATAGGAGCTACATCCAGCCGCTACTATCAAATCTTCCCAAATAGTTTTGGCATGAAATTATCATGCCGAATCTCCCGCGAGCTCAAATTAAGAATCCGGAAATTTTTCGAGCTCTAGGGAGATTATAATTGAAAATTTCCTACCAGTCAATTCTTACCAATCATAGGCTTGCATTTTATTATGTTGCTATGGCAACGACCTAATTTTATCGGAAATCACCCTGCTCATAATCACGTGACTGAAAGATTAATAAGTGGAAATTACCGTGGCTTTGCATCTGGATGTAGCTCCCATATGATTACAGTGTTGCCGTCCCCACTCTCCCTAACAATCCCAACCCAACTGGTGCATAGGAGCTACATCCAGCCGCTACTATTAAATCTTCCCAATTTTATCGGAAATCACCCTGCTCATAATCACGTGACTGAAAGATTAATAAGTGGAAATCTCCCTGGCTTTGCATCTGGATGTAGCTCCCATATGATTACAGTGTTGCCGCCTCCACTCTCCCTAACAATCCCAACCCAACTAGTGCATAGGAGCTACATCCAGCCGCTACTATTAAATCTTCTCAAATAGTTTTGGCATGAAATTTTCTTGCCGAATCTCCCTCGAGCTCGAATTAAAAATCCGGAAATTTGTTCTCGTTGCGAATTTTTCAAGAAAATGTTCAAAAAATTCGCAACTCGACAAAATTTCCGGAAATAATTCGAGCTCTAGGGAGATTATAAGTGAAAACTATTTAATATGAAAAAATGGTGTTTCTCCAGAAAGCTGTCTAGGACTTATCGGAGAACTCGAAAATATTAAAAATATTACTATGAAACTTTAACCTTCTATTGAATTTTTCATTCAAAATATAGAAAAAAAAATATTCTATGGATATGAAGATGGAATGATTATTGGGGGGTCTCGCTTCGCTGACTAACCCTGAACTTGATAATTAAATGGCGGATGCGCAAGCCTTAAAAAATAAGTATATTTGTCCTTGACTACTTAACCATATGCGTGTATAATACATTCACTCATACAGTGAGTTTTTTTCATTACTTAGAAAAAGACCTAATTCTATTATTCCACCAAACTACGACATACGTCAATCAAATCGATCATTTTGAAACAGCTGACTTTGTCAAGACTCTGCGAACCTAACCTTACTTTGCCCTCCAATTGTCATTAATCAGTTTGCATAACTCGTTGCTATATAATTCAATAGATATAGAACAAGTATAGTATTGTTCTATTCATAGCGACCATTACCCAAATTTCATTCTTGTGAGTGATAGCCATCATTACCCGCTTGCTGAATAATATAATTTATAATTTTATTTTTTTTTTTAATAATTTTCTACCACCATCCCTATTTGTATAAACGATAAAATACCAGATTCAACGCTCTTTGCATGACGTAAACATAAGAACGACATTCAACTAAGCTTCAAAACCTGAGAACAAGCTGATTGCAATTCCAACGTCATTTTATCGATTTTGCAAGGGCTAAGCTTTTGTAGGAATTTGTTATATTGTGTAATGTGAATTTATACTTCCTCCCATAGTTATACAATAATAAAAATCAAGTTTATATACCTTGAAAGTTAAGTATAGTGATATTACGGGCAGTATCTATGTCAGTAATAAAACCAAGGAAGTACTCACATCCTTCACGCACATCTTGTGAATATGCAGATATATTTCATTAATTATTATTGCATAGATAATACAGTACAAGTTTTTGAGCAGTTTTGCTCAATTAAACAACCAGTTCATTTGGTTAATTCAACCCGTCACTTATCTGTAACCATCGTAAACGTAAATATTGTCAAAATATTCTCTGGTATTATTGTTTATTATGTTGATGTGAGGAGAGTTTGTTGATCAAACTGCCATTTATAGCTGAATTAGCCACTTCCTAATGATTTTCCATCGTATATAATTGGCATTCAGACAAGCAGCTTAACAGGACCTTGGCCAATATTTTTTGCTTTGACCCCGTGTGACATGCACAAATATCATTCGGGCAATCTGTGGTTCATTTAAACGCTGTTATTAGGAAATTTCATGATGATTTTCGATGATTGACTTGAAAATACTGTGATTACGATGCATTATGAGGTCGATTTTGAATTGGATTGGGGTCTTGATTTATACATTACTTCATGAAATATAGAGCGGTTATAGATTTGTTTAAAATTATATTTTATTATAAAGTGAAACTATTAATTTGAATATTTGCCATGGGTGTCTTTGTCAATTTTCTTTGAAATTTTAATGGCATAAATCCATTGTCATCGAATATTATTTAAAGACTAGAAAGATTCACTCGTCGCCTAAAGCGGGTCCAGTTCGACGTATTCCCACCTCACACCTATTCACTGATGTACGGAGTGCTCTTGCACGACTATTCGCTCAAAATTCAACTCCACTGCGCATGTCTGCTCTCTCGAAATTGTAACAATCGTATTCACGAACCGCTAGAGAGCGCTCGTCTCCTCTCAAGCGAGTGCTGTATGGTTTTCTAACCTCAAAGTAAAATAATAAGCAATTAGATTTGGGTTTTCGTTATTGATGATTTTCAAATCTTTTAACTTTATAACATATAACATTTTCGATAAAAATGATGAAAGTATTATTATTATTATTATTATCAAGTTAATTATATATATATAAGTATATTATCGAAATTTCATCCTTATTGCTATATATGCATATTTAGAACTAGATCTTTTAAATGTTGAAAAATTCGAATTAAAAAAAAAATGTTTCAACAAGAAAACACAAAAATTAATGAAAAAACTAGATCAAATTGTCTTCAAAATGGTTTTCATTCAATTCGGTCAATTCGTTCAAAAGTTATAGCGTTTTAAAGTTTTAGGAAGCTTGAAAATGTCGAAATTCGAATATTTTGGATTACGCAGAAATCTTCAGAGATGAAAAAATCACTAAAATTCATGAAGAAGTTTGAAGAGATTCCCTATGTTATGACACAAAATTCATCAAAATCGGTCAAGTCGTTCAAAAGTCACGGAATTTTTGTGAAGTTGCAAAAATCGTGTAATATTATGTGCTTTCTTTTTGTTAAGTTGAATTTGGTATAAAATCTCGTAATCAATAATTTATGATTCTCTCCCTAATTTTTTGATGTTATTTTAGTTTTTTCACATTAATTTTCCACTTCCATATTATGTATAATTTTTTTCTCTTTTTATAATTTTAGTTACCTAGTTCTTGGTTCTTTTTAAAAATTTTATTGAACAGGTGTTTGCATTATCTTGTTGATTTTAATTAATTTTTTGTATATATCTCACTTTTCCGTTTTTATTGATGAGAACTGTAGAGGTACTGAGGTTTTAAATTGAATTTTATATGGATCTCTACATTCCTTACGAACTTATCTATTTGTTTAACCATTTTATTTTGAGTCCTTTATAATGTTTTTATCATAGCTTTGTTCAGTTTAATAGACTCTTTTCACACAAGATCAAGTGTAAACATATACAGGGTGTCTCACGGTGACTGTCCATTAGAATATTTCGAGAAATAAAACGATTGGAATTCTGAAAATTTGTATGGAGAGGTTTGAAAGGATGCTCTTTTCAAATGAAATAATAGCTACGTTGCGAGACTTCCGGTTATACTGGAAGTAGGTGTCAACTCGCTTATTTTAAATGGAACACCCCTAATTTTTATAATTTTATCTTATTGTGCATTAAAAATAAAGGTGAGTTTGTATAAGATTGTCCTCTCCAAAATTTTTTTTTGTATTTTTTTTTTGAATTTTTGGAATGAACAATATTAGGTAAACTCACCCTTATTTTTGATGCACAATAAGATAAGATTATAAAAATTAGGGGTTTCCATTTGAAAAAATTGATTTTTGGCCGTTTTCTGAATTTAATTTTTGATCATATTTTTGGCCCACCCTGTAATAATAGTTTTCATATTGCTGTGAAAAATCTATTAAAGTAGGTCCTTTTTAACAAGAAGTCCAATACAAATCAAATAATGAAGGCTTTCTTATAGTTGAAATTCACATTTAAATAGGAGCCTTCAAACGTCATTTTTGACATAAAAACTAAAATATTTTAAAACCGCTCATAATCAGGTAAAGGACATGATACATGAAATCTTCCTAGAATTTTACGTAGAATTCAAAAATGTAATAATATACAGGGTGTTCCATTTAAAATGAGCGAGTTGACACCTACTTTCGGTATAACCGGAAATCGTGCAACGTTGCTTTTATTTCATTTGAGAAGAACATCTATGAATATCCCACCATACAAATTTTCAGAATCCCAATTGCTTTATATCCCGAGATATTCTATTGGACGGTCACCGTGAGACACCCTGTATATCAAGCTGAACAAGAGATCAAAACATCAAAAACGGCTTCAAGGTTTTGATAATGAAAAAAATCTATTCTTACTTTAAAATTTTTCTTAATTTTTAAATATTTCAGTTTCTTGTTCAGTTTGTTTAGTGACGAAGTGACGATATTTAGATTTACTTCAGGACATGTTTACTCTTAATTTTATTACAGAAAGTAGAGGGTTATCTTACTTAAAATATACAGGGTGTTTCATTATATATGCACAGGACTTCAGGATGTGATAGCTCGTCCAAAAATATCAACTTAACCTCTAGAATGTTCTTTTGATTTTTTTTAGCAATAATTATGAAGTTAAAGTTTGGTTTTGTACTACTTGTTCTGACGTTCAAATAAATTAATAAATAAATTTAAAAAATCACAAAAATGCATTAAGAAGTTTAAAGAAATTCCCTAAAAAATGACGCAAAATTTATCAAAATCGGTGTGTCTGTTCAAAAGTTATGGAATTTTTGTAAAGTTGCATAAATCGTGTGTTCAAGAAAAAGTTATAGATTTTGAAGATATTTCCATATTTTTGCATTTGCTACACGTAACTTTCTATTGTTTTAAAATCCTTCTTATAGAAATTGAGCTGCAAATTTGACCCTATGTGGAATTCAAAAGTTGAAGAATTTTAATTAAATAAAAAAATATGTCAGGACAAAACAATACGAAAAAACTAGATAGAATTATCTTTAAAGCGTCGCAATTTTCATTCAATTCGGTCAATTGGTTCAAAAGTTATAACGTTTTAAAGTTGAATCAAGGTGAAGGAAGCTTGAAAATGTCAAAAAATCGAATATTTTGAATTACGTAAAAATCTTAATAAATAAAATATCACAAAAATGGATAAAGAAGTCCCAAGAAATTCCCTAAAATTACGTAAAATTCATCAAAATCGGTCCACCAGTTGAGATTTTGAATATTTTTTTTATGTTTTTGCACCTGCCAATGCTCACTTTTTTTATTTTTTGAGATATCGAGATGAAATCTGCGCCATTTTGTTCGCAAAACCTGTGACTTTCTATCGCTTTATTTTAGGTTTGTCAAAAAAATCCTTTTTGGTATGAATGTTTCATGAAAGATATAGTTAGTGTATTTTTAATCTAGTGAGGTTATGTTCACAAAATTCCGTTATCGCTCGCAAAGTTTGACCTCATACAAAAATCCAAACAACCTCTTGTGGTACATTGATGGATTCCTCTTGTTTACATGCTCCAACCATAACCTAACCCAATTTCCATACCCACCTAAACCAACACCAGATTCGTACAAATCCACAATATATAAACCTAACACATAATTACATTGACAATTAGAGCTGAACGGTGATTACGAAACGTTGACTCGCTTCGTTCGCCTATATGGACGAAAACCTTGTTTCTTATGCCAAGTCCAAAATGTAATTAACACAAGCATTAATCATGATCGTATAATTTATTGATATTCTGCTGCATGTGCTTAGGGCTTGGTGGCGCGACTATTGTAATTAAGATTTGATGTTGCGACATAATCTTTATTTTAGAGGAAGTAAAGTTTTTTCTTGATCAACAATCAAGGGCATGAGATTAATTGGAGGAAATGCTTGACAATGACTAACCATTATATGAATAATGTATATATGTATAACATTTTTGTTAGAACTTGTTTCCAAATTCAATCATCTTAGTATTAATTTTCATTTTCATTTATCAGTTCGACATGACACCTGAATTTATCTGGAACAGTGAAATAAATCAAACATAATGGTGAATGGCAAAATTTCTAACGACACATTTTCACCGATAAGCCATTTTGCACTTTTTCTATTGAACTTGACACTTATGAATATACAATGAAGTGGATTGGCCATTAATTAATTTATTGCTTTGTGATTGATAGTGTTGTGTTTGGGAACCAATGTCAATGGGATAATAGATTATGATGGATTTTGTGGTGGCAATCTTTTTAAATGAAAATTTCCTACCAGTCAATTCTAACCAATCATAGGCTTGCATTTTATAACGACCTAATTTTATCGGAAATCACCCTGAAAGATTAATAAGTGGAAATCGCCCTGGCTTTGCATCTGGATGTAGCTCCCATATGATTACAGTGTTGCCCTCCCCACTCTCCCTAACAATCCCAACCCAACCCAACTTTCACAGACAGAGATAAGGCAAACGGCAACACTGTGGTTGGTGCATGGGAGCTACATCCAGCCGCGAGTGCTTGACAGCTGTTAAAAACAATGACAAATATTTTTGATAAATGATTTATTTTCAACTTCCAATACAAAGTTGCAATGTTATCAATTATGGACAAGATTGGTTATAACTTCCAAATGTTTTATAAAATCCTGATTCCCTTCTTTCCTTCTCAATGGCGAATAGAGTAAGGAGCCGTTGGTTTCTTCCACTTAATGCGAGGTGAGTCCTGGGTTATGTTTTTTCCAATGATCAGTTTTGGCATGAAATTTTCTTGCCGAATCTCCCTAGAGCTCGAATTAAAAATCCGGAAATTTGTTCTCGTTTTCCGGAAATAATTCGAGCTCTAGGGAGATTATAAGTGAAAAAATGACTGTCAGTTTTTAACAGCTGGAAATTGACTATTTTTCTTTAAATTCACCCAGAAATGACATATCGGCGCAGTGGTTAGTGCATCGACTCCGACGTTAAAATTTGAAATTTGGGTTTAAAAGGTGCACCGTCTTTCGGATGAGACGTCCCGTGTCATGGATGTTGGCACGTTAAGGAACCCTACTCTCTACAAGGGGTTCTGTCTTCTGTCTTCTCTGTTATACTAGAAGCTTCGTCATCTATCGAGGAATTCTCGATAATTCTACACTATTCATGCAATGTCGGCGAAGGGGGACCGGAGTATATATAAAAAAAATGCCGCCGCCATCAGTAGTTGTGTTCAAGTGATCGTTGCTTTAATTATTATACAGTATACCATAAATAAGTGACTGTACATAAAAAGTTGACTGAAAATAAATTGTTTGAAGCCGAAGTGTTTTCTATAGCGGAAATTCGCAACAATACAGTGGAAAATATGAATGTATGACAATATTTCAAAAGTTATCTCCCTTGTGTTTTGAGATATCAATTTCAAATTTTGTCATAAGATCTGTTAATTTATACACTTTTCACTCACATTTTATTGAATTTTACATATTATCAAATTTTGTATATACAGAGGGAAATATAAATGTATGACAATTTTTCAAAAGTAAAGTTCAAAAAATCATAACTCCCTTGTATTTAGGGATATCAACTTCAAATTTTGTCATGACATGTGTTGATTTATACACTTTTTCCTGACATTTTATTGAATTTTACAGATTATCAAATTTCGTATATACAGAGGGAAATATGAATGTATGACAATTTTTCAAAAGTGAAGTTCAAAAAATCATAACTCCCTTGTATTTAGGGATATCAACTTCAAATTTTGTCATGACATGTGTTAATTTATACACTTTTCACTCACATTTTATTGAATTTTAAATATTATCAAATTTCATATATACAGGGAGAAATATAAATGTATGACAATTTTTCAAAAGTAAAGTTCATAAAATCACAGTTCCCTTGTATCTAGAGATATCAACTTCAAACTTTGTCATGGGATGTATTAATTTATGCACTTTACACTCACATTTTATTGAATTTCACTATCAAATTTCGTATATACAGGGAAAAATAAAAATGTATGACAATTTTTCAAAAGTAAAGTTCAAAAAATCATAACTCCCTTGTATTTAGGGATATCAACTTCAAATTTTGTCATGAGATGTGTTGATTTATACACTTTTCCCTGAAATTTTATTGGATTTTACAGATTATCAAATTATGTATACACAGAGGGAAATATAAATGTATGACAATTTTTCAAAAGTGAAGTTCAGAAAATCACAGTTCCCTTGTATCTAGACATATCAACTTCAAACTTTGTCATGGGATGTATTAATTTATGCACTTTACGCTCACATTTTATTGAATTTCACTATCAAATTTCGTATATACAGGGGAAAATAAAAATGTCTGACAATTTTTCAAAAGTGAAGTTCAAAAAATCATGGCTCCCTTGTATTTAGGGATATAAACTTCAAATTTTGTCAATATATGTGTTGATTTATACACTTTTCCCTGACATTTTATTGAATTTTACAGATTATCAAATTTCGTATATACAGGGAAAAATAAAAATGTCTGACAATTTTTCAAAAGTAAAGTTCAAAAAATCATAACTCCCTTGTATTTAGGGATATCAACTTCAAACACTGTCGTGACATGTGTTGATTTATACACTTTTCCCTGAAATTTTATTGAATTTCACAGATTATCAAATTTCGTATATACAGAGGAAAATATAAATGTATGACAATTTTTCAAAAGTAAAGTTCAGAAAATCATAACTCCCTTGTATTTAGGGATATCAACTTCAAATTTTGTCATGAGATGTGTTGATTTATACACTTTTCCCTGACATTTTATTGAATTTTACAGATTATCAAATTTCGTATATACAGGGGAAAATAAAAATGTCTGACAATTTTTCAAAAGTAAAGTTCATAAAATCACAGTTCCCTTGTATCTAGAGATATCAACTTCAAACTTTGTCATGGGATGTGTTAATTTATGCACTTTACACTCACATTTTATTGAATTTCACTATCAAATTTCGTATATACAGGGGAAAATAAAAATGTCTGACAATTTTTCAAAAGTGAAGTTCAAAAAATCATGGCTCCCTTGTATTTAGGGATATAAACTTCAAATTTTGTCAATATATGTGTTGATTTATACAGTTTTCCCTGACATTTTATTGAATTTTACAGATTATCAAATTTCGTATATACAGGGAAGAATAAAAATGTCTGACAATTTTTCAAAAGTGAAGTTCAAAAAATCATAACTCCCTTGTATTTAGGGATATCAACTTCAAATTTTGTCATGACATGTGTTAATTTATACACTTTTCCCTGACATTTTATTGAATTTTACAGATTATCAAATTATGTATACACAGAGGGAAATATAAATGTATGACAATTTTTCAAAAGTAATGTTCAGAAAATCATAACTCCCTTGTATTTAGGAATATCAACTTCAAATTTTGTCATGACATGTGTTGATTTATACACTTTTCCCTGACATTTTATTGAATTTTACAGATTATCAAATTATGTATACACAGAGGGAAATATAAATGTATGACAATGTTTCAAAAGTAATGTTCAGGAAATCATAACTCCCTTGTATTTAGGGATATCAACTTCAAATTTTGTCATGACATGTGTTGATTTATACACTTTTCCCTGACATTTTATTGAATTTTACAGATTATCAAATTTCGTATATACAGAGGGAAATATGAATGTATGACAATTTGTCAAAAGTAATGTTCAGAAAATCATGACGTCCTTGTATTCAGGGATATCAACTTCAATTTTTTACCAAACATTGCCTCAATCAAATCCAATACAGTACACGATTTGAATTTCCAGATATACGGGGTGATAGATAAACAAGTCACAATTTTCATATCAATTTTTAAAAAACCATAACACGCATTCGATTTGCGATATCAACTCCAAATTTGGCCACGATATGCGTTAATCTATGGGCTTTTCATTTACATACCAGGATTTTTGAATTGATGCCAAATTTCCAAAGACAAACTTAAAAAAATCCTAACTTTTTAGCGTTTGAAGAAAGATTCACCGTTTGTAAATAGGTTGTCTATTTAAAAAAAATTAAACTGGATAGTTCTGAATTCCCTTTTCACCAGCAAACCTCAATATTCTAATAAATCCAAAACTCACTAAACCCTTCAACTGAATATCCCCTTTCAAGCCCACTCCATCAAACCGCATTACACCAATACATCAAAGTCCAAACTCTATCTCTAAACGCTGGTGTAACAAACGACAATGGCCGATCGGCATTATGCTAATCAGCCTTATACAGCATAATAAAACGGCGCTGTGGAACACCTCGTATATGCCACTGAACTAGATACATCATAAACATGATATGCAAGTTTGATAGCACCGCCAGTACTAGTACTGCCCACGATCATAGCGAATGTTGTAGTTGTTGGTAGCCAACAGGAATCTAGATCGACAAAGTACTACCGCTTCTTTTATGGACACTACATGGCTTCCGATTTATGGCTAAAGGTTGTGATGAAGTCATAAAAGAGCGAGATAAACCTTGAGAAATCTGCAAAATTTCCTGACTTGGCTATGAATATCATTGGTTTTTTATTAGTGTTGTTCAGTGGATATTGAGAAGTAGTACTCATCTAATAACACATTTTTATACAGGGTGTCCCGCTAGGTAACAGAGGTAATTCCATTTTTTTTTCTTCAGGTACATCAAGTACATTAAACTCATTTTCATTGACACACTTTAATTGTGAACAGTTATTACAGTGTTTTTTTTTATTTTCTTATTTTTGGCATTATTGTATCTCAAAGTATTATTATATAACTCCATTAACTTAAAAAAAAATTATCTTGGTAAGGAAGTATTTTAGACTTGAATTCACCTAAAGAGCACGTATTGAAATTTTGTCCCTTACCTCGCGAGACACTGTATAATGAGATTGAGATTAAACCACATTTTTTTATCTCATTTTTTTCTTATTATAATAATCATCAAAGCTTTTTTTTCCCCTACATGGAATTCTATCACAAGAAGAACAGGATTTACTCGAAATTCTTTATCATCTTTTATCACAGTGAAATTTGAAGATGATATCTCAAAAGTTGTGGAATTTATTCGTATGAAAAATGTAGTCTTTGAAATCTATGTATGTATGATCGTCAAAAAATTGTAACTTTTATTCCACAAGGAATCTTATCACAAAAATCACAGGATTTACTCGAAATACTTCATTTCATATCACGGTGAAATTTGAAGTTGATATCTCAAAAGTTGTGGAAGTTATTCGTTGTCAAAGTGGCACTATGAAAAATGTAGTCTTTGAAATCTATGTATGATCGTGAAAAATTGTAACTTTTTTTCCACAAGGAACTTTATCACGAAAATCACAGGATTTACTCGAAATACTTTATTTTATATCACGGTGAAATTTGAAGTTGATATCTCAAAAGTTGTGGTAGTTATTCATTGTCAAAGTTGCACTATGGAAAATGTAGTCTTTGAAATCTATGTATGTATGATCGTCAAAAAATTGTAACTTTTATTCCACAAAGAACTTTATCACGAAAATCACAGGATTTACTCAAAATACTTTATTTTATAACACGGTGAAATTTGAAGTTGATATCTCAAAAGTTGTGGAAGTTATTCATTGTCAAAGTTGCACTATGGAAAATGTAGTCTTTGAAATCTATGTATGTATGATCGTCAAAAAATTGTAACTTTTATTCCACAAAGAACTTTATCACGAAAATCACAGGATTTACTCAAAATACTTTATTTTATAACACGGTGAAATTTGAAGTTGATATCTCAAAAGTTGTGGAAGTTATTCATTGTCAAAGTTGCACTACGAAAAATGTAGTCTTTGAAATCTATGTATGATCGTAAAAAATTGTAACTTTTTTTCCACAAAGAACTTTATCACGAAAATCACAGGATTTACTCAAAATACTTTATTTTATAACACGGTGAAATTTGAAGTTGTTATCTCAAAAGTTGTGGAAGTTATTCATTGTCAAAGTTGCACTATGGAAAATGTAGTCTTTGAAATCTATGTATGTATGATCGTCAAAAAATTGTAACTTTTATTCCACAAAGAACTTTATCACGAAAATCACAGGATTTACTCAAAATACTTTATTTTATAACACGGTGAAATTTGAAGTTGATATCTCAAAAGTTGTGGAAGTTATTCATTGTCAAAGTTGCACTATGGAAAATGTAGTCTTTGAAATCTATGTATGTATGATCGTCAAAAAATTGTAACTTTTATTCCACAAAGAACTTTATCACGAAAATCACAGGATTTACTCAAAATACTTTATTTTATAACACGGTGAAATTTGAAGTTGATATCTCAAAATTTGTGGTAGTTATTCGTTGTCAAATTTGCACTATGGAAAATGTAGTCTTTGAAATCTATGTATGATCGTGAAAAATTCTAACTTTTTTTCCACAAAGAACTTTATCACAAAAATCACAAGATTCACTTGAAATACATTATTTAATATCACGGTGAAATTTGAAGTTGATATATCAAAAGTTGTGGTAGTTATTCGTTGTCAAAGTTGCACTATGGAAAATGTAGTCTTTGAAATCTATGTATGATCGTGAAAAATTCTAACTTTTTTTCTACAAGGAACTTTATCACAAAAATCACAAGAATTACTTGAAATACTTTATTGTATATTACGGTGAAATTTGAAGTTGATATCTCAAAAGTTGTGGAAGTTATTCATTGTCAAAATTGCACTATGGAAAAATGTAGTCTTTGAAATCTATGTATGATCGTAAAAAATTGTAACTTTTATTCCACAAAGAACTTTATCACGAGAATCACAGGATTTACTCGAAATACTTTATTTTATAACACGGTGAACTTTGAAGTTGATATCTCAAAAGTTGTGGAAGTTATTCATTGTCAAAGTTGCACTATGGAAAATGAAGTCTTTGAAATCTATGTATGTATGATCGTCAAAAAATTGTAACTTTTATTCCACAAAGAACTTTATCACGAAAATCACAGGATTTACTCAAAATACTTTATTTTATAACACGGTGAAATTTGAAGTTGATATCTCAAAAGTTGTGGAAGTTATTCATTGTCAAAGTTGCACTACGAAAAATGTAGTCTTTGAAATCTATGTATGATCGTAAAAAATTGTAACTTTTTTTCCACAAAGAACTTTATCACGAAAATCACAGGATTTACTCAAAATACTTTATTTTATAACACGGTGAAATTTGAAGTTGTTATCTCAAAAGTTGTGGAAGTTATTCATTGTCAAAGTTGCACTATGGAAAATGTAGTCTTTGAAATCTATGTATGTATGATCGTCAAAAAATTGTAACTTTTATTCCACAAAGAACTTTATCACGAAAATCACAGGATTTACTCAAAATACTTTATTTTATAACACGGTGAAATTTGAAGTTGATATCTCAAAAGTTGTGGAAGTTATTCATTGTCAAAGTTGCACTACGAAAAATGTAGTCTTTGAAATCTATGTATGATCGTAAAAAATTGTAACTTTTTTTCCACAAAGAACTTTATCACGAAAATCACAGGATTTACTCGAAATACTTTATTTTATATCACGGTGAAATTTGATATCTCAAAAGTTGTGGAAATTATTCGTTGTCAAAGTGGCACTATGAAAAATGTTACATCAAGGACAGATCTTCAAAATGAGTTATCAATGAATTTTTTTGACTAGGATCTAGGATACAAAATAAAAAAAAATAAAAAAAAAAAAAAACAAAAAAAAACAAAAAAAAAAAATGGGGTGATCTCTAATCGTATCCTCTTAGTTTGGATAGGTAATTCTCACATCCAAGTTGCAATACTCAAAAACTATGTGATCCAAATTTTTTTATTTTAAGCCACTTATAATGAGGTCACCATTAACATTGTCCTATTCTCCATTCTCTGTGATTCTCAACTTTTCAAAAGCAGAATTCGTAACCACATTACATTTGCACCTGAACATAAATCCCCTTTAATCGGATTGGCATTGACGATGTAAACACACCTAAACTAACAGACAATGGAAAATATTTGTAGTAATTCTATACTGCTGACGAATGGGTCGATTTGAAATTCTAATACGGATTTTTATTGTAATTAGTGGACGTTGTTATTAAGCGAGTTTTTTTTTTCAGTTGGCAAAACAAAGAAACGCCGATATTAGATAAAAGAATGAAGGTTTTTCGTGCTACGCTGCTTTGCGGAAATTGAAGCGAACAGGTTTGGAGAATTTATTTATTGAAGTCTTGCATGGACAAAGAAACAAGTTTCAAATGGCGTTTTGAATTATTGTTCTTAGTGTGGGCAGTACCAAATAGCAAGTCTAGTTCCACTTCCAAACTATCGTCCAATCAAATTTGACCGTCAAAACTATTTCGGCAGTTGGTACGACCGAGATCAACCAAACCGTGACCAAATAGTTTTGTGTGTCGGCCATTAGAATTTGTTAGTGGCCAATTGAAAGAGACGACCTTCGGTACGCCTTAGTCACTGGTTGTGAAGGTTTACAACGTTTTATTAGTTTTAGTTGCTCATTCATGTTTACTTATTTTACACATTTTTAACTTGTTCCATTTTTTTGTATTGTTTTAAGATATCTTCTGGTTTAACTTTTCTCTATTTATTTTTGTTTTTCTTTATTGTGACACACCTACATTGTTTTTTTTTTGTAAATGTGATTTATTCGTTTTTTGATACTTCTTATTATTTGTTTTTTTGTTATTGAACATTCTTTTAAATTGTTCACTCATTTCCAACATTTTTCCGCTTTGAAAAACAAATAATTTATTTTTATTTTATTAGAGATTTGAAAAGTTTAGCAGAAGTTCCTATGGTTCACAGATTTATTTAAAACGTTAAAAACGTCTCAATATATCTGCACAAAATAAAATAAAATTTGGATACCTAACAGTACCCAATTACAACGTAAACATAAATATAAATCCTCGAATTTGCATAGAATATTCGGAATACTCACGAATATATCTAACGGTGTTGCCGATTTCTTGACACAAATATTCGTATCAGGGAATTCTGAGAGGCCACCTTTCCTCGTAGATTCGTCTATAGAAAGTGCCGTTATTTTTCGGCCATACTCAATGTTAGTTACGGCTTATTAAATAATTATGTTCACAGTTAGCTAGTTATTTTGTGGCTGATGGCTTGATTCCATTTTTTGCCGTACTGTTACACGAACAATTTCAGCTACTTTTTTCTTCGCGCTAGATGATTTTTGGCATTGTTTCTGGTTCCCATATAGTAGAATTGTTGCTGATATTTAATTTGTGGTACCTGAAATTATTCATCAATTTTTAAACCGTACTATTAACCTTTAATGAATAATTGGATACGTTCTAGCAGAAATATGAAACATTATTAATGTCTGTAACATTTATTTAATTTTATTTGATCCTGTCTCATCTGTTGATTTTTATTAAAATTTTAAGGTTTTTCTCTTTACTGAATATTGACTCCTACACATCAACAGAACATTAAACCTTATCAACTAAAGACATTTCGAAACAATGCAGCACATAAGTTTCAATTAGTGGATTTGTTACACTTTATAAACAAAAGGCACAAGGTCTATTGAATTATTCGGGCGGGTACGCACATATACATAAGTATCGGTACTGTAAATAAATTCTATCGGCGGGTGTTTTATGTTTTCCAATTGAATAGATCCATTGAAATTGGATAATTTTGGATTCTGGGAACGCTGGGTTGGGGTTTGGTTTCGGCAGTTATAACAGTCAGGGGCGGCTTACGGGTTGAAAACTAAGTGAAGTGCTACTGAATGGGGTTTTCAGCAAACTACAAACAATATCGTCAACTGGGTTCATTTTAAACTGTTTAACTACCAAAAGTAAGTCAATGATCAAAAATTTGAATTTATTATTCCGAATAGTTCTTTGATAGAATTATTAGTCAAATCTTATATTTCTTTAACAAAACTGACTCTAGAATGCTCTCTAGACTGATTAAAAAGCAGCTTTTGTCCATCTGGGTTCCCCACATCCTTTTTTTAAAAAAACAGTGATTTCCAGATTCTGCAATGCTCCCCAGACTAATCACAAAGCAGCTCTTGACTGTTTTTTTCTCAGGAGTATGTTCATTATACTCTATTTATGCGAACCAAATTGTCCAACTGGGTTTCCAACATCATTTATAAAGAGAAGAGTGATTTCCAGACCTTGGAATGCTCTCTAGACTGACTAAAAATCAGCTTTTGACTGTTTTTTTCTCAGGAGTATGTTCATTCTACTCTATTTATTTGAACCAAATGGTCCAACTGGGTTTCCAACATCATTTCTGAAGAGAAGAGTCATTTCCAGACCCTGGAATTCTCTCTAGACTGACTAGAAAATCAGCTTTTGACTGTTTTTTTTTTGGGAATATGTTCATTCTACTCTATTTATGCAAACCAAATTGTCCAACTGGGTTTCCAACATCATTTATAAGAGAAGAGTGATTTCCAGACCTTGGAATGCTCTCTAGACTGACTAAAAATCAGCTTTTGACTGTTTTTTTCTCAGGAGTATGTTCATTCTACTCTATTTATTTGAACCAAATGGTCCAACTGGGTTTCCAACATCATTTCTGAAGAGAAGAGTCATTTCCAGACCCTGGAATCCTCTCTAGACTGACTAAAAATCAGCTTTTGATTGTTTTTTTTTTGGAATATGTTCATTATACTCTATTTATGCAAACCAAATTGTCCAACTGGGTTTCCAACATCATTTCTGAAGAGAAGAAACATTTCCAGACCCTGGAATGCTCTCTGGACTGACTAAAAATCAGCTTTTGATTGTTTTTTTTTTGGAATATGTTCATTATACTCTATTTATGCAAACCAAATTGTCCAACTGGGTTTCCAACATCATCTCTAAAGAGAAGAGTCATTTCCAGACCCTGGAATGCTCTCTAGACTGACTAAAAATCAGCTTTTGACTGGTTTTTTTTAGGAATATGTTCATTATACTCTATTTATGCAAACCAAATTGTCCAAATGGGTTTCCAACATGATCTATAAAAAGAAGAGTCATTTCCAGACCCTGGAATTCTCTCTAGACTGACTAAAAATCAGCTTTTGACTGTTTTTTTTTCAGGAATATGTTCATTATACTCTATTTATTTGAACCAAATGGTCCAACTGGGTTTCCAACATCATTTCTGAAGAGAAGAGTCATTTCCAGACCCTGGAATGCTCTCTAGACTGACTAAAAATCAGCTTTTGACTGTTTTTTTCTCAGGAGTATGTTCATTGTACTCTATTTATGCAAACCAAATTGTCCAACTCGGTTTCCAACATCATCTATAAAAAGAAGAGTCATTTCCAGACCCTGGAATTCTCTCTAGACTGACTAAAAATCAGCTTTTGACTGTTTTTTTTCTCAGGAGTATGTTCATTGTACTCTATTTATGCAAACCAAATTGTCCAACTGGGTTTCCAACATCATTTCTGAAGAGAAGAGTCATTTCCAGACCCTGGAATCCTCTCTAGACTGACTAAAAATCAGCTTTTGATTGTTTTTTTTTTGGAATATGTTCATTATACTCTATTTATGCAAACCAAATTGTCCAACTGGGTTTCCAACATCATTTATAAAGAGAAGAGTGATTTCCAGACCTTGGAATGCTCTCTAGACTGACTAAAAATCAGCTTTTGACTGTTTTTTTCTCAGGAGTATGTTCATTCTACTCTATTTATTTGATCCAAATGGTCCAACTGGGTTTCCAATATCATTTCTGAAGAGAAGAGTCATTTCCAGACCCTGGAATGCTCTCTAGACTGACTAAAAATCAGCTTTTGACTGGTTTTTTTTAGGAATATGTTCATTATACTCTATTTATGCAAACCAAATTGTCCAAATGGGTTTCCAACATCATCTATAAAAAGAAGAGTCATTTCCAGACCCTGGAATTCTCTCTAGTCTGACTAAAAATCAGCTTTTGACTGTTTTTTTTTCAGGAATATGTTCATTATACTCTATTTATTTGAACCAAATGGTCCAACTGGGTTTCCAACATCATTTCTGAAGAGAAGAGTCATTTCCAGACCCTGGAATCTTCTCTAGACTGACAAAAAATAAGCTTTTGTTTGTTTGTTTCTCAGGAGTATGTTCATTCTACTCTATTTATTTGAACCAAATGGTCCAATTGGGTTTCCAATATCATTTCTGAAGAGAAGAGTCATTTCCAGACCCTGGAATGCTCTCTAGACTGACTAAAAATCAGCTTTTGACTGGTTTTTTTTAGGAATATGTTCATTATACTCTATTTATGCAAACCAAATTGTCCAAATGGGTTTCCAACATCATCTATAAAAAGAAGAGTCATTTCCAGACCCTGGAATTCTCTCTAGACTGACTAAAAATCAGCTTTTGACTGTTTTTTTTCTCAGGAGTATGTTCATTGTACTCTATTTATGCAAACCAAATTGTCCAACTGGGTTTCCAACATCATTTCTAAAAAGAAGAGTCATTTCCAGACCCTGGAATTCTCTCTAGACTGACTAAAAATCAGCTTTTGACTTTTTTTTTTCAGGAATATGTTCATTATACTCTATTTATGCAAACCAGATTGTCCAACCGGGTTTCCAACATCATTTCTAAAAAGAAGAGTCATTTCCAGACCCTGGAATTCTCTCTAGACTGACTAAAAATCAGCTTTTGACTTTTTTTTTTCAGGAATATGTTCATTATACTCTATTTATGCAAACCAGATTGTCCAACTGGGTTTCCAACATCATTTCTAAAAAGAAGAGTCATTTCCAGACCCTGGAATGCTCTGTAGACTGACTAAAAATCAGCTTTTGACTGTTTTTTTTTTTAGGAATATGTTCATTATACTCTATTTATGCAAACAAAATTGTCCAACTGGGTTTCCAACATCATTTCTAAAAAAAAGAGTCATTTCCAGACCCTGGAATGCTCTGTAGACTGACTAAAAATCAGCTTTTGACTGTTTTTTTTTTTAGGAATATGTTCATTATACTCTATTTATGCAAACCAAATTGTCCAACTGGGTTTCCAACATCATTTTTGAAGAGAAGAGTCATTTCCAGACCCTGGAATCCTCTCTAGACTGACTAAAAATCAGCTTTTGACTGTTTTTTTTTAGGAATATGTTCATTATACTCTATTTATGCAAACCAAATTGTCCAACTGGGTTTCCAACATCATTTCTAAAAAGAAGAGTCATTTCCAGACCCTGGAATGCTCTCTAGACTGACTAAAAATCAGCTTTTGACTGTTTTTTATCAGGAATATGTTCATTATACTCTATTTATGCAAACCAAATTGTCCAACTGGGTTTTCAACATCATTTATAAAAAGAAGAGTGATTTCCAGACCCTGGAATGCTCTGTAGACTGACTAAAAATCAGCTTTTGACTTTTTTTTTTCAGGAATATGTTCATTATACTCTATTTATGCAAACCAGATTGTCCAACTGGGTTTCCAACATCATTTCTAAAAAGAAGAGTCATTTCCAGACCCTGGAATGCTCTGTAGACTGACTAAAAATCAGCTTTTGACTGTTTTTTTTTTTAGGAATATGTTCATTATACTCTATTTATGCAAACAAAATTGTCCAACTGGGTTTCCAACATCATTTCTAAGGAGAAGAGTCATTTCCAGACCCTGGAATTCTCTCTAGACTGACTAAAAATCAGCTTTTGACTTTTTTTTTTCAGGAATATGTTCATTATACTCTATTTATGCAAACCAGATTGTCCAACTGGGTTTCCAACATCATTTCTAAAAAGAAGAGTCATTTCCAGACCCTGGAATTCTCTCTAGACTGACTAAAAATAAGCTTTTGACTTATTTTTTTCAGGAATATGTTCATTATACTCTATTTATGCAAACCAAATTGCCCAACTGGGTTTCCAACATCATTTCTGAAGAAAAGAAACATTTCCAGACCCTGGAATGCTCTTTAGACTGACTAAAAATCAGCTTTTGACTGTTTTTTTTTAGGAATATGTTCATTATACTCTATTCATGCAAACCAAATTGTCCAACTGGGTTTCCAACATCATTTATAAAGAGAAGAGTGATTTCCAGACCTTGGAATGCTCTCTAGACTGACTAAAAATCAGCTTTTGACTGTTTTTTTTTAGGAATATGTTCATTATACTCTATTTATGCGAACCAAATTGTCCAACTGGGTTTCTAACATCATTTATAAGAGAAGAGTGATTTCCAGACCTTGGAATGCTCTCTAGACTGACTAAAAATCAGCTTTTGACTGTTTTTTTTTAGGAATATGTTCATTATACCCTATTTATGCAAACCAAATTGTCCAACTGGGTTTCCAACATCATTTCTGAAGAGAAGAAACATTTCCAGACCCTGGAATTCTCTCTAGACTGACTTAAAATCAGCTTTTGACTGTTTTTTTTTCAGGAGTATGTTCATTATACTCTATTTATTTGAACCAAATGGTCCAACTGGGTTTCCAACATCATTTCTGAGGAGAAGAGTAATTTCCAGAACCTGGAATGCTCTTTAGACTGACTAAAAATCAGCTTTTGACTGTTTTTTTTTAGGAATATGTTCATTATACTCTATTCATGCAAACCAAATTGTCCAACTGGGTTTCCAACATCATTTATAAAGAGAAGAGTGATTTCCAGACCTTGGAATGCTCTCTAGACTGACTAAAAATCAGCTTTTGACTGTTTTTTTTTAGGAATATGTTCATTATACTCTATTTATGCGAACCAAATTGTCCAACTGGGTTTCTAACATCATTTATAAGAGAAGAGTGATTTCCAGACCTTGGAATGCTCTCTAGACTGACTAAAAATCAGCTTTTGACTGTTTTTTTTTAGGAATATGTTCATTATACCCTATTTATGCAAACCAAATTGTCCAACTGGGTTTCCAACATCATTTCTGAAGAGAAGAAACATTTCCAGACCCTGGAATTCTCTCTAGACTGACTAAAAATCAGCTTTGGACTGTTTTTTTTTAGGAATATGTTCATTATAGGTACTCTATTTATGCAAACCAAATTGCCCAACTGGGTTTCCAACATCATTTCTGAAGAGAAGAAACATTTCCAGACCCTGGAATGCTCTTTAGACTGACTAAAAATCAGCTTTTGACTGTTTTTTTTTAGGAATATGTTTCATTATACTCTATTTATGCAAACCAAATTGTCCAACTGGGTTTTCAACATCATTTATAAAAAGAAGAGTGATTTCCAGACCCTGGAATGCTCTGTAGACTGACTAAAAATCAGCTTTTGACTTTTTTTTTTCAGGAATATGTTCATTATACTCTATTTATGCAAACCAGATTGTCCAACTGGGTTTCCAACATCATTTCTAAAAAGAAGAGTCATTTCCAGACCCTGGAATGCTCTGTAGACTGACTAAAAATCAGCTTTTGACTGTTTTTTTTTTTAGGAATATGTTCATTATACTCTATTTATGCAAACCAAATTGTCCAACTGGGTTTCTAACATCATTTATAAGAGAAGAGTGATTTCCAGACCTTGGAATGCTCTCTAGACTGACTAAAAATCAGCTTTTGACTGTTTTTTTTTAGGAATATGTTCATTATACCCTATTTATGCAAACCAAATTGTCCAACTGGGTTTCCAACATCATTTCTGAAGAGAAGAAACATTTCCAGACCCTGGAATGCTCTTTAGACTGACTAAAAATCAGCTTTTGACTGTTTTTTTTTCAGGAGTATGTTCATTATACTCTATTTATTTGAACCAAATGGTCCAACTGGGTTTCCAACATCATTTCTGAGGAGAAGAGTAATTTCCAGAACCTGGAATGCTCTCTAGACTGACTAAAAATCAGCTTTGGACTGTTTTTTTTTAGGAATATGTTCATTATAGGTACTCTATTTATGCAAACCAAATTGCCCAACTGGGTTTCCAACATCATTTCTGAAGAGAAGAAACATTTCCAGACCCTGGAATGCTCTTTAGACTGACTAAAAATCAGCTTTTGACTGTTTTTTTTTAGGAATATGTTTCATTATACTCTATTCATGCAAACCAAATTGTCCAACTGGGTTTCCAACATCATTTATAAAGAGAAGAGTGATTTCCAGACCTTGGAATGCTCTCTAGACTGACTAAAAATCAGCTTTGGACTGTTTTTTTTTAGGAATATGTTCATTATAGGTACTCTATTTATGCAAACCAAATTGCCCAACTGGGTTTCCAACATCATTTCCAAAGAGAAGAGTCATTTCCAGACCCTAGAATACTCTCTAGACTGACTAAGAAATCAGCTTTTGACTGTTTTTTATCAGGAATATGTTCATTATACTCTATTTATTTGAACCAAATGGTCCAACTGGGTTTCCAACATAATTTCTGTGGAGAAGAGTAATTTCCAGAACCTGGAATGCTCTCTAGACTGACTAAAAATCAGCTTTTGACTGTTTTTTTTTAGGAATATGTTTCATTATACTCTATTCATGCAAACCAAATTGTCCAACTGGGTTTCCAACATCATTTCTAAAAAGAAGAGTCATTTCCAGACCCTGGAATGCTCTCTAGACTGACTAAAAATCAGCTTTTGACTGTTTTTTATCAGGAATATGTTCATTATACTCTATTTATGCAAACCAAATTGTCCAACTGGGTTTTCAACATCATTTATAAAAAGAAGAGTGATTTCCAGACCCTGGAATGCTCTGTAGACTGACTAAAAATCAGCTTTTGACTTTTTTTTTTCAGGAATATGTTCATTATACTCTATTTATGCAAACCAGATTGTCCAACTGGGTTTCCAACATCATTTCTAAAAAGAAGAGTCATTTCCAGACCCTGGAATGCTCTGTAGACTGACTAAAAATCAGCTTTTGACTGTTTTTTTTTTTAGGAATATGTTCATTATACTCTATTTATGCAAACAAAATTGTCCAACTGGGTTTCCAACATCATTTCTAAGGAGAAGAGTCATTTCCAGACCCTGGAATTCTCTCTAGACTGACTAAAAATCAGCTTTTGACTTTTTTTTTTCAGGAATATGTTCATTATACTCTATTTATGCAAACCAGATTGTCCAACTGGGTTTCCAACATCATTTCTAAAAAGAAGAGTCATTTCCAGACCCTGGAATTCTCTCTAGACTGACTAAAAATAAGCTTTTGACTTATTTTTTTCAGGAATATGTTCATTATACTCTATTTATGCAAACCAAATTGCCCAACTGGGTTTCCAACATCATCTCTGAAGAAAAGAAACATTTCCAGACCCTGGAATGCTCTTTAGACTGACTAAAAATCAGCTTTTGACTGTTTTTTTTTAGGAATATGTTCATTATACTCTATTCATGCAAACCAAATTGTCCAACTGGGTTTCCAACATCATTTATAAAGAGAAGAGTGATTTCCAGACCTTGGAATGCTCTCTAGACTGACTAAAAATCAGCTTTTGACTGTTTTTTTTTAGGAATATGTTCATTATACTCTATTTATGCAAACCAAATTGTCCAACTGGGTTTCTAACATCATTTATAAGAGAAGAGTGATTTCCAGACCTTGGAATGCTCTCTAGACTGACTAAAAATCAGCTTTTGACTGTTTTTTTTTAGGAATATGTTCATTATACCCTATTTATGCAAACCAAATTGTCCAACTGGGTTTCCAACATCATTTCTGAAGAGAAGAAACATTTCCAGACCCTGAAATTCTCTCTAGACTGACTTAAAATCAGCTTTTGACTGTTTTTTTTTCAGGAGTATGTTCATTATACTCTATTTATTTGAACCAAATGGTCCAACTGGGTTTCCAACATCATTTCTGAGGAGAAGAGTAATTTCCAGAACCTGGAATGCTCTCTAGACTGACTAAAAATCAGCTTTGGACTGTTTTTTTTTAGGAATATGTTCATTATAGGTACTCTATTTATGCAAACCAAATTGCCCAACTGGGTTTCCAACATCATTTATAAGAGAAGAGTGATTTCCAGACCTTGGAATGCTCTCTAGACTGACTAAAAATCAGCTTTTGACTGTTTTTTTTCTCAGGAGTATGTTCATTCTACTCTATTTATTTGAACCAAATGGTCCAACTGGGTTTCCAACATCATTTCTGAAGAGAAGAAACATTTCCAGACCCTGGAATTAAAATTTGTGCAACAGATTTTTCCACAACATAGAAGAGTAGAGGAAGAAGAAGCACAAGCTGAAGAATATTCGTTATTGTCATGGCAGCCGACAAAGGAAACCGTACAAAAAATCAGGCGTCTCCTGACACAAGCTTCAGTTTCCCGCCAGACTCCGGTCAACACAATTTATTGAGGCGGTGTTGCTTCAGCTCGTGCTTTGGTTGGGAGCCTGTGTGGTTTATTTTTGCTCATTTTAATACAATAAATGTCTTGTTACAAAATAAAGTTTATAAAATTAAAAATATTTGCATGTTTTATCATTTATTTTTGGTGAAGTGGCACTTCCCCTGCTTCACCCGAATAGCATTGATAAGAGTTTATGGCAGTTTCTTGATTCAAGGTTACATTAACACAGGTTGGCATTAAAGCCCACTGTGTTCAATTCTTAGATTTTGTCACCTATCTCATTGACATACAATTGTTGAAATACAAAAGCTTTTGTCTGCCAAATCCGGTCATGCAACACAATTCCGTCTTGATGTAAACGGGCCCATCAAACGCCAACAACAAATTGCCATAGCCAATTTACATACGGTATAGGCAAACAAATCAGCGGCGACAAAATGAGCACGACCGAGCGTCGAAAATCAGGCCCAAATTGATCTCAAATAGAAAATATCAAACAGCACTTGATCGTGCCGAATTTGGCGGCATGGGAAATTGATTTCCATGAAGCGGCTAAAGATCATAAAGCATTTATGAATATGCGTTTGTGCCGTATCTGGAAAATGGGACAGGCTGGCGTGCTCTTGTCGAAGCCGATTTGCTCTGATTATAATCATATGGTTTCCGTTTTTGAATTATGCTCGATTGATAAATTTGTGACCGTATGAGTAATGACGTGAAATGTTATTCGGTCAAGCCAAATTTGAAATTGGTTGCGTGGGAACGTTTAATTGCCATATGTACTCACCAGCTCCCCCTGGTGGAGCGCGTGTTCACTATCCAGCTTGGCGTCGCCGTCTGCGCAAAAGATGCACTTGCTCTGCGGCGTCCAGTCGAGCTGCGCCTCGTCGACGTCGTTCCCGTTGCTCTCGGCGCAGCCGTTGTCTGCAACACAATCCTGCGCACTCACAGCGCCCTCTACGTTGTGTTCCTCCTCTTTCGCTTTTAAAGTCGGTTTTTGAATACTGTCGACAGATACTCAATATCAATCCAAAAACTAGTCAAACATTTTGGTTTGTTTACCTACCTTTTTGTGCTGCCAACAGGCTGATTGTTCTCTTTTTGAGAACGCAGGAAGCAGTCTTCTTCCGAAAGTAGGTTTGTGGTACGTTTCACGTTGTTGTTCAATGGTTGCAAATAACTTCTTGACATGGATTCTTGGTAGATTTTCCATTTCCTACGGCCCATCAACTCCTCAGCGATGCGTTCCAACCCTGGAACAATAAGATGAGAGTATGATTCACAAATTCTTAGTGCACAGATGGGTAATTTTTTGATACTACTTTCCTATAGATGCGGCAACATCACGATTCAAAAATATTTCATAGACTTTCTAATTTTTAAAAATCATTTGCAAAAACGTTTTCTAAAATTACCCAAAAATATACCAAATGAATAAAACGCAAACTTCGCTAAATGACCAAGAACGAGGCGTGGCCCCATTAAAAACTGTGACGTCATCATCTTTGCTATTGAGTACAACCTTCAACTCTGTAAACCGCTCATTTGTCCATTATTTTAGACTATTTCGATTGACAGCAAAGAAGATGTTGTTTTGTTGTTTGTTTATATTATTCAAGATTCAAGTCAGAACAGTTTATTTTTTCCGCTTTTTGATTGTCCTCGATTCATGTGAATATTGTCAAAGGTGAAGTTTGGTGTTTGCCTGTTCAATAATGAAATAAAGCTCTCAACATGGAGGGGGTGATGGATTTGCGCAAGTCACCTTGAAAAGTATACCTTGCAGTATTGCTTAACCAAATTTGAAGTTGATAACTCAATTAGTTTCCTCAGGATAGCTTACGGAAGTTGACAATAAAACAATTCAATTTTTACACATTTTTGAAACATTTCCCAATTTTTTCTGTGCAGGATTTTGATAGATTTGCGCAAATCACTTTGAAAAGTATATTTTGCAGTATTGCTCAACCAAACTTGAAGTTGATACCTCAATTAGTTTCCTCAGGATAGCTTACAGAAGTTGATAATAAAACAATTCAATTTTCATACATTTTTGAGGAATTTCTCAAATTTGTCTATGCAGGATTTTGATGAATTGACGCAAGTCACTTTGAAAACTATATTTTGCAGTGTTTCTCAATCAAATTTGAAGTTGATAACTCAATTAGTTTCCTTAGGATAGCCTACGGAAGTATGACAATAAAACAATTCAATTTTTACACATTTTTGAAACATTTCCCAATTTTTTCTGTGCAGGATTTTGATGGATTTGCGCAAGTCACCTTGAAGAGTATACCTTGCAGTATTGCCTAACCAAATTTCAAGTTGATTCATCAATTAGTTTCCTTAGGATAGCCCACGGAAGTTGACAATAAAAAACTTTTAGCACCAATGCTGATTATATTTATCAAGAAAATGTCAGTCATACTGTCACAAGTTATGAATAAATTTCCATAAACTCTCCCAATACAAATCATTATCATTTCAATGACAAAATTATATTAAATTTTACTACTTTTCAACGCAAACATTATATCTTTCAGATTACCCAAACGCAATCGTCCGTTACCGAACGGAAGCACCCAGACTGGTTCTCCACGATAATGGTACATCCCATTGGCATAAGAAAATAATTACAGTAACGAATACACACATACACCTGCACTTATAGAGAACCACATAGAACCAGTTACGAAAGACATCGTGCAAAAAACTGCCGTTTTAGATTCCCAGTAACAAAAAATCCTTATAAGGTCTATGTTAGAATTAAGATTTCCATCATAGTTGTATCTGAAATTTGTGTTTATATTTAGCAGTCAGGTCTTATCGATTGGTACTTGTTTTCGTGAAGCAGCCCAGTCCGGCGTGCGGCGTGAACCAGTTATATTATATTATTGTCCGGAATTCTTTTTCTAGTTTTAGTCGTATTGGAGCATTGTAAATGATAAGTCGCATTTTGTTCAATAGACGCTTTATCGAAATACCGCGAAGGGTTTTCATTTTAACAGGTTATGGGCCCAGTTACGTGAGCCTTAGTTTGAAAGCCCTTTTTTTTTTTTGTCGTGTTTCGTAAAAAGTAAACGCGCGTTCGAGTCGTGCAGTAAGTTGTAAATTCCAAATACGTTCGAGTCGTATATACGGAGTTTTGCGATGGCCAGTGTAACAAAAATCGATTGTGGAAACATCCCAAAGTTTGACGGCTCAAACTTTCAACTATGGAAATTCAGCATCCAGATTTTGCTGAAAGCCGAGAAGCTCATGAAGATAGTGGACGGGACTGAAGAAGAACCGGTCGAAACAAGTTCAGATGCGTGGGCTAAATGGGATACAAACAACTCCAAAGCTCAAGTTATGTTGTTGTCAACAATCAGCCAGGATCAAATCCAATATTTGATAAATTGCAACAATGCAGCGGAGATGTGGACTCGTCTGATGTCGATACATGAACAGAAGACAGAAGTGTCAAAAGAGTTGCTATGGCAGAGGTTCTACGAATACAGAATGCCCGAAGGTGCAAAAATGGCAGAGCATATTTCCAACATTGAAATGCTCGTTAAACAACTGAAAGATGTGGATGAGAACATAAGTACAAGTGCAAAATGTTCAAAAGTCATAAACAGTTTGCCTTCTTGCTACAATGCCTTCAGGACAGCTTGGGATTCAGTTGCCGGCGACAAGCAGACTTTTGAAAATCTTACGGCCAGGTTGATGAAAGAAGAATCCAGAATGGACAGTGCGGACAATGAAACGTCACGGCTTGCTCTGCAAGTGAAAACATTGAAAAGTCAATTTGAAGCTGCAAGTTTAAAAGACAAGACGACCATAGGTGATCGAAAGAAGAATAGTACATGTAATTTCTGCAAGAAAAAGGGACATTGGGCGCGGGAATGTCGGAAAAGAATTGCGTTGAACAAAGACAAAAATGGTGAGCAATCTGTTAGCAGTCGTTCGGCCTACTTTTGTGATATCTCGGCATCGTACTCAGCGAGTGCAAGAATGAAGAAAACTGAATGGATTTGTGACTCTGGTGCCAGTGTCCATATGACGAGTGAACTTGAGTGGTTTGCAGAAGTGAAACCTGTCTCACAACCGATGCATGTCCAAATTGCAAATGAAAAACGAATTGCAGCAGCTGGAACCGGAACCATACATATTGAAGCACTTGTGGAGGGTAAATGGATCAATCGAACCGTCTACAATGTCCTCTACGTCCCAGAACTGAGGAGGAGTCTATTTTCAGTGGGAGTAATGACTGATCGCAATTTCACATTCCATTCATCTAAAAATCGCTGTGAATTTCGAGACAGTGATGGAAAGCTATCATGTTACGGTATCCGAAATGACGATTTGTGGGTGATGAAATTCCGAGTAAAAATGCCGCCGGAGTGCAACGTGGGTAACGCTAAAAATTCACTAAAACTGTGGCACGATAGACTGGGTCACGTGAATTGTAATGCCATCAAGAAAACAGCTCATCGGGATATGGTCAAGGATTTGAAGATTCATCAATCTGAAGATTTTTTCTGTGAGCCGTGTCAGTTAGGTAAACAAGTCAGAAAACCACACAAAAGCCTTGGAAGAGCCAGAAGAGAGCAGCCCGGTGAAATGATACATTCTGATGTTTGCGGTCCAATCAACATTCCTTCACCGAGTGGATCGAGATATTTTGTCTTATTCAAGGACGATTGCAGTGGCTATAAGACAGTCTATTTCATGAAACACAAATCCGAAGTACTCAATAAATTCAAAGAACTCAAAGCTTTGATTGAAAATCAGACCAACAACAAGATAAAAGTTCTCAGAAGCGATCAAGGAAAAGGGGAGTATGCCAACAAGGAGTTTGAAGCTTTTATCAAGAAGGAAGGGATTTTGCACGAATACTCGGCAACATATACACCTCAACAGAATGGGCGGTCTGAGAGGGAATTGAGGACAATTGTGGAAAGTGCCAGAACAATGCTAATAAATAAGAATGTTCCCCAAGAACTGTGGACAGAGGCTGTCAATACAGCAGTCTACATTCTAAATCGAACAGCATCAACTCAGGTGGAAAATATGACCCCCTACGAAAAATGGTTTGGAAGAAAACCAGATATAAAACATGTGAAGATTTTTGGTTGCCCGGCTTACATGTTTATTCCACCGCAATTTCGCAAGAAATTGGATGTTAAGTCGAAGAAGCTATTATTTGTTGGATATGAAGGCCATTCAACGAATTATCGACTGTGGGATCCTGAAAAGCGACGAATTGAGGTTAGTTGCAACGTAACCTTCAATGAGAATGGAACATTCAAGATCGAAGAACCAAAATTCACACTCACTTTTGGAAGTTTTGGTGAGAATGACGATGTTCAACCCGAAGATATTCTACCATCAGAAGTAGAAACTATTGAAACCGAAGAAGATATAACCTCAACAGACGAAAGTGTTGGCAATACAGACGAAGACTTTGAAATTGATGAGCCCATTGATGTTGGTGATAATGAAGACATCGAATTAAGACAGTTAAGAGATAGAAGCACACTACGGCCACCAGATTATTACGCAAATTGCTCCATCTTAGAACCAGATTCATACGAAAAAGCAATCAAAAGTGAGGACTCCATGAAGTGGGAAGCCGCCATGAAAGAGGAAATGGATGCCCTGGAATCAAACAACACATGGATTTTGGAAAAATTACCTAAAAGTGCGAGATTAATTGACAATAAGTGGGTGTTTCGTGTGAAGACTGATGTACACGGAAATCCGATACGTTATAAAGCGCGGTTAGTGGCACGTGGATTTACTCAAGAAAAAGGCATAGACTATCAAGAAACCTTCGCGCCGGTGGTTCGCTATGATTCAATTCGCGTGTTGCTAGCTTTAGCTGCAGAAAAGAACCTTCGAATCGCGAATTTTGATGTGCAAACCGCGTTTCTCTATGGTGAGTTGAGTGAAAATGTTTATATGAAGCAACCAACAGGATTTGTTAATCAGGAAAAACCAGATCTGGTATGTAAACTAAATAAAAGCCTTTACGGACTAAAACAATCTCCCAGGTGCTGGAATCAAAAGTTTGTCTCCTTTTTAAGTCAGTATAAATTTAAACAACTGAAATCTGATATGTGTGTGTTTATCGGATGCTTCGATAACGTAGAAGTATATCTGGCAATTTATGTTGATGATGGACTTTTATTATCCAAATCCGAAAATGCTATTGGTGAATTAATAAAAATTCTAAATCAAATGTTCAAAATTACCGTGAATATGGACAATAAAAATTTGCAGTTTGTTGGTATTCAGATTGAACAAGACATTGAAAAAGGAACTATCAAGTGTCATCAACAACATTATATTTCGCGGGTGCTCGAAAAATTTAATATGAACTCAGCAAAACCCCTGTCAATTCCAGCTGAACCGAGCATACGTTTAACGGTAGCTTCTAATGATTCTGTTTCTAATCTGAATATACCTTATCGCGAGGCGGTCGGTTCCTTGATATTTCTTGTGACCGTTAGCAGGCCGGACATTTGCTTTGCCGTGAATCAAGTGAGCAGATTTCTAAACAATTGGAAGGACGAACATTGGCAAGCAGTCAAAAGAATCTTCCGTTACCTTAAACAGACAATAAATTATAAGATTGTCTATTCCAGAACTAAAGATATTGAAGCTATAGGTTACACAGATGCCGACTACGCTGGTTGTATAGATACAAGGAAGTCAATCAGCGGATATATTTTCATGCTTGCAAGAGGTCCAATCACATGGAAAAGCCAAAAGCAATCAGTCGTGGCCCAATCAACCACCGAGGCCGAATACATAGCTTTGGCCCTTGGTGTAAAAGAGGCTTTATGGTTGAAGTCTTTTCTTCAAGAAATTGGACTTCCAACATCAAGGATGAAGATAATGGTGGACAATCAGTCAGCGATCAAATTGAGCCAGGCACATCAGCTCCATAGCAAGACCAAGCATATGGATGTAAGACTTTGTTTTGTGCGGGATGAGTGCGAAAAAGGCAATATACTCGTAAATTACGTCAGTTCAAAAGATCAATTGGCCGATATACTGACCAAACCTCTAACAAAGACAATTTTTAATCGTCTCATTGAGGATATTATGTATTGTAAACTGTAACTGGGAAAAATGTACTTAGTAGTTTAAGTTGCGCGTTTGTATTGGATTGTTGATTTTATTTCGATTATGACTGATACAAATTTCATATAAGTGGGAGTGTTAGAATTAAGATTTCCATCATAGTTGTATCTGAAATTTGTGTTTATATTTAGCAGTCAGGTCTTATCGATTGGTACTTGTTTTCGTGAAGCAGCCCAGTCCGGCGTGCGGCGTGAACCAGTTATATTATATTATTGTCCGGAATTCTTTTTCTAGTTTTAGTCGTATTGGAGCATTGTAAATGATAAGTCGCATTTTGTTCAATAGACGCTTTATCGAAATACCGCGAAGGGTTTTCATTTTAACAGTCTACAATCAATGGGTTAAGTTCGTTTGAAATCATTTTTCTTGCTAAAATTGAACAAACCCCGTTTGGTATTGCGGTATATTTTAAATTGTGTGATTGGAGAGATTCGATAAAAAAAGTGACAATTTAATCAACAAAGTTTATGTAGCCTGTGATTTATACTATATTTTCATAAAACCAATCAAAATAGAAATTTCACCAAAAGCCTATAATTTATCAAATTCCTACTAGGCGTAAACTTTCTCTCAAATTTAAACCATGTCTACGATTCACGTTACTACTTTACCAAAATACAAATGAAAACGCAATGGAATAAATCAATTTGACCTATTGAGAAATTTTAACTTTTTTTTGATTTTGATATTTATACAGATCTTCCAATGAGATGTTGTATTGTACAAGCATTCCAAGAACCTTAGATAACAACAACAAAGCCCGCTGAGCACAACAATAAGTCTTGTACATTGAACAACGTGCATGCATGAGTGAAGATTTCGCAACTCAGCCGAACGCAAGGCCAACCGAACAAATCATATTTCGCAAAAGGCATCGGATCGACAAAAATCCCGTCTTGTTAAGCTTGGCATACACGGAAAGGTTTATTTTCTATTATAGTCATACATTGTTGGGGAATAATTGAGGTATAAAAGCTACACGGAAACGCTTTTTCCTGCTTAATAGTGTGAACGCGGCTTTATGTTCTATACGTACCAATAGAACATGCCTCAACGTTGAATCAAAACTGTCATTGTCAATTAATAAAAAAACAGTGACTGTTGACAAACGTCATTTTTTATCAAAAATTCCATTAAAAATCTCAATTTATCAAAATCAGCTATGTGTTGACGAATAAAACCATGCCCTTGCACTATTCCCGGATTAAACTGATAACTCTGCAAATGTTCATTCATCTTTTTGCTACGGTTCTTGAGTTATAAGAGGACAAACATTTAGATTTCCTAAAAACAACACAATTAACTTGACCTAACATTTCAACCCTCGTGCGTTTTATGAGTTAACAGCAAGGACTCACATTTCGGGCGAAAACAAACACAAACAGAATAATCAGAACAAAGTGGGGGATGAAACGATTGTTCTGGGTGAAATGATTTCATTAGCAAAAGGTCATTAAACTGAAAGGTGTCGTCTATCGATTCCCATCCGACTCTTTATACCGACCGATGTAGAGGACAATGATTTGGAAAAGGATAATTGTCGTCTTTATGTAGCAGTTATTCGTTTTGTAATGGAAGAATGTCTGGGTTTAGGTAGTGAGAAGGTTTGATGGCTATAGTTAAATAATTTAAGCCTTTGTTGAACCGCGTTGAAATGTTAGTCCAGTCGTCAAGTGGACAAAACTCGTCCCCGGCCTCTCCGTTCATTTGTGTTTGCCACCAAACATTCAATGCTAAAGTTGTAGGCGCATCTAATTTGAACAGAATCCTTTGGAAAATGAATAACAAAATTATGCAAACATAACCTCACTAATACGTTATCATTTTTCCCCAAGAAAGTTTATACAAGATTTTGACGTGGTTCCTCAAGTAGTACCGTAATCATTCATATGAAAGAATTTGTTGAAAATCTAGTGAGAAATCCCTCAGTATCAAATTCAACTCGATATGTTGATTGATTCCGGAAATATTCAATTAAATGTGAGACCTTGTCATTTTTCCCCAAGAAAGTTTAGGTTCGATTTTGACGTGGTTCCTCAAGTAGTACCGTAATTATTCATATGAAAGAATTTGTTGAGAATTTAGTGAGAAACCCGTCAGTATCAAATTCAACTCGATATGTTGATTGGTTCCAGAGATATTCAATTAAATGTGACACCTTGTCATTTTTCCCCAAAAAAATTTAGGTTCGATTTTGACATGGTTCCTCAAGTAGTACCGTAATTATTCATAAAAAAGAATTTGTTGGAAATTTAGTGAGAAACCCTGCAGTACCAAATTCAACTCGATACGTTGATTGGTTCCAGAGATATTCAATTAAATGTGACACCTTGTCATTTTTCCCCAAGAAAGTTTAGGTTCGATTTTGACGTGGTTCCTCAAGAAGTACCGTAATTATTCTTATAAAAGAATTTGTTGAAAATTTAGTGAGGAACCCGTCACCACCCAATTCAACTCGATATGTTGATTGGTTCCAGGGATATTCAATTAAATGTGGCACCTTGTCATTTTTCCCCAAGAAAGTTTAGGTTCGATTTTGACGTGGTTCCTCAAGAAGTACCGTAATTATTCATATAAAAGAATTTGTTGAAAATTTAGTGAGGAACCCGTCACCACCCAATTCAACTCGATATGTTGATTGGTTCCAGGGATATTCAATTAAATGTGACACCTTGTCATTTTTCCCCAAGAAACTTTAGGTTCGATTTTGACGTGGTTCCCCAAGTAGTACCGTTATTATTCATATGAAAGAATTTGTTGAGAATTTAGTGAGAAAACCGTCAGTACCAAATCCAACTCGATTTGTTGATTGGTTCCAGAGATATTCAATTAATTATAGGATGTTGTTATTTTTCCTCAAGAAAGTTCAGGTTCGATTTTGACGTGGTTCCTGAAGTGGTACCGTAATTATTCATATAAAAAAATGTGTTGAAAATTTAGTGAGAAACCCGTCAGTATCAAATTCAACTCGATAGGTTGATTGGTTCCGGAGATATTCAATTAAATGTGACACCTTGTCATTTTTCTCCAAGAAAGTTTAGGTTCGATTTTGACGTGGTTCTTCAAGTAGTACCGTAATAATTCATATACAAGAATTTGATAAAAATCTAGTGGGGAACCCGTCAGTACCAAATTCAACTCGATATGTTGATTGGTACCGGAGATATTCAATTAAATGTGACACCTTGTCATTTTTCCCCAAGAAACTTGAGGTTCGATTTTGACGTGGTTCCTCAAGTAGTACCGTAATTATTCATAAGAAAGAATTTGTTGAGAATTTAGTGAGAAAACCGTCAGTACCAAATCCAACTCGATTTGTTGATTGGTTCCAGAGATATTCAATTCATTATAGGATGTTGTTATTTTTCCTCAAGAAAGTTCAGGTTCGATTTTGACGTGGTTCCTGAAGTGGTACCGTAATTATTCATATAAAAAAATATGTTGAAAATTTAGTGAGAAACCCGTCAGTATCAAATTCAACTCGATAGGTTGATTGGTTCCGGAGATATTCAATTAAATGTGAGACCTTGTCATTTTTCCCCAAGAAAGTTTAGGTTCGATTTTGACATGGTTCCTTGAGTAGTACCGTAATTATTCATATAAAAGAATTTGTTGAAAATTTAGTGGGAAACCCGTCAGTACCAAATTCAACTCGATATGTTGATTGGTTCCAGGGATATTCAATTAAATGTGACACCTTGTCATTTTTCCCCAAGAAACTTTAGGTTCGATTTTGACGTGGTTCCCCAAGTAGTACCGTTATTATTCAAATGAAAGAATTTGTTGAGAATTTAGTGAGAAAACCGTCAATACCAAATCCAACTCGATTTGTTGATTGGTTCCAGAGATATTCAATTAATTATAGGATGTTGTTATTTTTCCTCAAGAAAGTTCAGGTTCGATTTTGACGTGGTTCCTGAAGTGGTACCGTAATTATTCATATAAAAAAATGTGTTGAAAATTTAGTGAGAAACCCGTCAGTATCAAATTCAACTCGATAGGTTGATTGGTTCCGGAGATATTCAATTAAATGTGAGACCTTGTCATTTTTCCCCAAGAAAGTTTAGGTTCGATTTTGACGTGGTTCTTCAAGTAGTACCGTAATTATTCATATACAAGAATTTGATAAAAATCTAGTGGGAAACCCGTCAGTACCAAATTCAACTCGATATGTTGATTGGTACCGGAGATATTCAATTAAATGTGACACCTTGTCATTTTTCCCCAAGAAACTTGAGGTTCGATTTTGACGTGGTTCCTCAAGTAGTACCGTAATTATTCATATAAAAGAATTTGTTGAAAATTTAGTGACGAACCCGTCACCACCCAATTCAACTCGATATGTTGATTGGTTCCAGGGATATTCAATTAAATGTGACACCTTGTCATTTTTCTCCAAGAAAGTTTAGGTTCGATTTTGACATGGTTCCTTGAGTAGTACCGTAATTATTCATATAAAAGAATTTGTTGAAAATTTAGTGGGAAACCCGTCAGTAACAAATTTAACTCGATAGGTTGATTGGTTCCGGAGATATTCAATTGAATGCGAGACCTTGTCATTTTTCCCCAAGAAAGTTTAGGTTCGATTTTGACGTGGTTCCCCAAGTAGTACCGTGATTATTCATATGAAAGAATTTGTTGAGAATTTAGTGAGAAAACCGTCAGTACCAAATTCAACTCGATATGTTGATTGGTTCCAGAGATATTCAATCAAATGTCAGACCTTGTCATTTTTCCCCAAGAAAGTTTAGGTTCGATTTTGACGTAGTTCCTCAAGCAGTACCGTAATTATTCATATAAAAGAATTTTTTGAAAATTTAGTGGGAAACCCGTCAGTACCAAATTCAAGTCGATATGTTGATTGGTTCCGGATATATTCATTTAAATGTAGGACGTTGTCATTTTTTCCCAAGAAAAATAAGGCTCCATTTTAACGTGGTTCCTCAAGTAGTACCGTGATTGTTATCTTTATAAAAAAATCGAACAGCAATCGACAGCAAGCTACAAAATAACGATCACATTCACAGCGACATCTACTTTAGTTATCATCAGATTTTGGAAGTGGGCTTCATTTAATTATTCAAAATGGCCGTACGTTTATCAACGCCATCTGTTAAAGAGTTTGAAATCAGTCAGTTATCGACAGCAAAGTTCAAAATAATATCATATTCGCAGCGCCATCTAGAAGCTGTCAAATTTCGAATTGAAATATTTAAAATGACAGTTACTCTAGCAAAGCCATCTGTTGGAACATTCAACATCAAATCATCGACAGCATGCTTCAAAATACCGATTATATTTACAGCGCCATCTATATACTATAGTTAACATCAGATTTTGGAGGTGGGCTTGATTTGAATATTTAAAATGGCCGTCAGTTTAGCAAAGCCATCTGTTAAAGCGTCCAAATTCGGTCAGTTATCGACAACAAGCTACAAAATAAGGATCATATTTGCAGCGCCATCTAGAAGCTGTCAAATTTCAAAGGTGAGCTTGATTGAAATATTCAAAATGACAGTTACTCTAGCGAGGCCATCTGTTGGAACTTTCAACATCGACAGCATGCTTCAAAATAACAATTATATGCACAGCGCCATCTACTAGTTATCATATGATTTTGATCCTGAGTTATTTTAGCAACGCCATGCATCTATTGGAGCTTTCAAAATCAGTTAGTTATCGACAACAACCCAAAAAAAAAGATCATATTCGCAGCGCCCTCTAGAAACTGTCAGATTCTAAGGGTGAGGTTGATTTTAATATTCAAAATAACAGTCACTTTAGCATTGCCATCTTTTGGAGTTTTCAAAATCAGCAAATTATCAACAGCAAGCAACGATCGTATTTTAGCGCCATCTACTAGTTGTCAGTTATATAAGGATAACTGATGAATTTGAATATTTAAAATACCCGTCAATTTAACTGCGCCATCTATCAAAGCTTCTAAATTCCTCTTAATTTTGCAGCAAGGTTGATTGTCATTTTCTCCAAAAAACTTGAGACTCGATTTTGACGTGGTTTCTCATGCAGTACCGTAATCTATTACTCAAGAACCTGCAGTACCAAATTCAACTGTTGATTAATTCCGGAGATCGTAAAATAATAGGGATTTCTTGTATAATAAAGTGATTTTCTGAATTTTCCTGTGAATTTTCCAAGCATTTTTTTTCATATAAACCTTCTCCCGACTAACCCGAAGACAACAAAAAAGGAATCAGCTACATCGGTTGCGCCGTTCTCAATTAATAAGCGTTCAAACATTTTTATAAATAGATCGTGTGTAGGGTGTAGGGGACCATCTAGAACAAAAACTGGTAAAGGAATTGGACAGTTTTCAGCTCTGATCAATGATGAATACCATGTTCAATCAGTAACACATCATAGTCTGATCATCAATTTAATCAGCGGTCGTACTGTAGTCGACCTTCTTCTAAGTGGCCATACCGTACCATTACCGGTAGGTGCAATCGGGCAATAATTCCGCTGCAAAATCACAGATATAGCCAAACCAAAAGTGACTTAAGTACATCTCTTGCGCCGTCAGCATTTGAGTTATAGCAATTAAAGATGGCGACTGGTCACGATGCGGAGCAGCAGCTATGGCGCACGACTGAAGAATTTTAAACCAGTTGATTGCTGTTTAGTAACACTTTAGTCCAAACGAATTTTACAATTTTCTGATTTCATTTTACTCGTACTGGCACAAACTAGCTGAAAACCAGAACAAATGCGATTTCCTTGTGCGAATCCAATTTTCGGAGCAACACGTTGCTTTCCATCAACCCCAACCCCTAAACCGACCAAAGGGGTGTGTATATTGTCTCTCCAACTCTCCAGATATCTCCGGAAAACAAAATCGATACCGAGTGCAGAGTAATGAACTTTCCCAACCCTTTTCTTCTTTTTCTTATTGCGCCATGGCGCGGCATTTTGCTTTTTCAATTTGACAATGCCTAAAATTTGAGATTTTCAACTGCATTGCCTGATCAATCTCGATTCATGAAATACACCCACACATACCCATAGAAATACAAAATAGATTGGATTGACCTTTGAAATCCATCAAAAACCTGCGCCAAATAAAGCAACCCAATGACACCTTTTCGTTGAGCAATTCGTGGGTTTAACCCACAATTAAGTGTGGCGTTTGATCACGATTCCTGTTTGCCTTTATTCAGATGGAATATGTCACATGAAAAAATTTACACAAAACAAGATTTTCTCAACCATCACCTGCCTGTGTGCACTAATCACTCTTTTATTGACTATTTGGTTCATAGGGGTTATTAAATAAATGACTAGGTTGTTTCTTAATGTGGTAACTGACTGGTCATTACATTTAATAGGTCCGTTTGGGGCATTTTGCTTTATTAAATACGTGTATTTGGATGGCACACTTACGAATGGACTTTGGGCAGATGTGGCTGGCGAAATGTGCGTTCGTAAAGGGGTTGGCTGGCTTGACCTAGTTTGGAAATGCAGATGCCATTGGGGTTTTACAGAAGCGTTTATGGAGAATAGTCAATGTAATAAGTATATTTGTGTTAATATAAGAAGTATGTAATAAGTTCTGGCACTGGGCGACCACTTTTCTTGAATTCAGTTATTTTTACAGTCAAGTTTGCTATCTCTTTTTAGAAGTACCGAAATTTTATTCTATAAAAGTAAACTCGACTGACTGACACAGTTCATTACTCAAAATCACTTGAAAAATAATAATTCTACTATGGGCAAATGATTTCAAACTTCAAACTAACTCAGAAAAAGATATCGTAGATATACAGGGTGTTTCCTAACCTCTGTGACAAAATGAAAGGGGTGATTCTTCGCTTAATTTAACGACGAAAATGTGGTATAACTTTTTTTCGGATTTCGCTTTGTTTCCAAAATACAGGGTGTTTAATTTTTTTCATTATTATTATTTATTTTTATATGTTTTTTTTTCTATTTATTTAGTGTTTTTGAATTCTCCATTAAAATGATTATAATTCAACATCAGCGATAAAATTACTTTTTGCGTCAAAACTCACTCAACTAGATTTAATTTTTTATCTCAAAAATTAGGCAAGATACGATAAAAATTCAAGAGATCAAAAAGTTGCGTTTTTAGTTGAATAACCTGAGAAAAAAATAAAAATGACACGAAAAGTCAGTGGCGTACATTTTTTTCCCAATAATATTGGTTGAAGTGCCACTCGGGACGCCACTGTATTCGATAATTTTTATTTGTTCATGGCAAAATGAGCCCGTTATCACTATAAATACCGTTACCAAACTTCAACAAAATCGAGTAAAAGATAAATTGATTAAAAATAAAAAACTAATCAAAAAAAAAATTAAACACCCTGTATTTTGGAAACAAAGCGAAATAATTCGAAAAGAAGTTATACCACATTTTCGTCGTAAAATTAAGCGAAGAATCACCCCTTTCATTTTGTCACAGAGGTAAGGAAACACCCTGTATATTCAGTTTTGGTGACGGACGTTGATTGTTGACTCAAGACTCAAGACACGGTTTGATTTTCCTATTCGCTTTGACGTTCGACTACGCTCGCTAGCTGTGTATTAATCGGGTACTTTCGCCAAGCTTTATCGCCATAAGGGCAACTCCGACCATCAGCCCAAATCATAGATAAATATTATATACTGGACCGGACGGGTCCAATAAAGCCATTTCTCACGACTATCACGAGGGACGGTCGACATAATATAAGGTAGACTAGCTGACCCGGCAAATTTCATACTGCGTCATAATCAAATAGAATGAATATTATTCTGTTATTTGGGGCGCAGACAAATCAAAAATCATCAAAATCGTCCCAGCGGGTCTTCAAATATGATGTGTTGAATATCTGACAATATTTTTGGTGTATTTTTTTTAATGTATAAAGTATCTCTCTTTTTTTTTAATTTCTTGAACAAATCCCATATTGAAGCTACATCTAATTTGGACAAAATCCTTTGGAAAATAATAAAAGTTTGCAAACATAACCTCACTTGGTCAACTGATGTTAAATTTCCTGGTAGAACCCCAAATTAGAACTCAGGTACATATTATCTTACTGAACAAAATCCTTTGGAAAATAACAAATGTATGCAAACATAACCTCACCTAGTCAATTTTTGTCAAATTTCTTGATCAAACCCCAAAATAGAACCTACATATCTTATTTGAACAATGGAAAAAAACAAAACCATCCAAACAACCAAACTATGTCTTTTTTTTTATTTCTTGATCAAACTCCAATTATAAGAACCTTCATATCTAATTAGAACAAAACCCTCTCGAAAATAACGAAACTATGCAAACATAACCTCACTATGTAATTTTTTGTTAAATATCTTGATCAAATCCCAAATGAGAAACTACATACCTAATTGGAACAAAATCCTTTGGAAAATAACAAAACTTTGCGAACATAACCTTAGTTGGTCATTTTTTGTTGAATTTGTTTTATCATTTCCCAAATAAGAACCTACAATATCTAATTTGAACAAAATCCTTTGGAAAATAACAAAATTATGTAAACATAAACTCATTTGGTCAATTGATGTTAAATTTCCTGGTAGAACCCCAAATTAGAACCTAGGTACATATTATCTTATTTGAACAAAATCCTTTGGAAAATAACAAATGTATGCAAACATAACCTCACCTAGTCAATTTTTGTCAAATTTATGATCAAACCCCAAAATAGAACCTACATATCTTATTTGAACAATGGAAAAAAACAAAACCATCCAAACAACCAAACTATGTCTTTTTTTTTATTTCTTGATCAAACTCCAATTATTAGAACCTTCATATCTAATTAGAACAAAACCCTCTCGAAAATAACGAAACTATGCAAACATAACCTCACTATGTAATTTTTTGTTAAATATCTTGATCAAATCCCAAATGAGAAACTAGCATACCTAATTGGAACAAAATCCTTTGGAAAATAACAAAACTTTGCGAACATAACCTTAGTTGGTAATTTTTTGTTGAATTTGTTTTATCATTTCCCAAATAAGAACCTACAATATCTAATTTGAACAAAATCTTTTGGAAAATAACAAAATTATGCAAACATAACCTCACTTGATCAATTGATGTTAAATATCCTGGTAGAACCTTAAATTAGAACCTAGGTACATTTTATCTCATTTGAACAAAATCCTTTGGAAAATAACAAATGTATGCAAACATAACCTCACCTAGTCAATTTTTGACAAATTTCTTGATAAAACCTCAAATTAGAACCTACATATCTTATTTGAACAATGGAAAAACACAAAACCATCCAAACAACCACACTATGTCTTTTTTTAATTTCTTGATCAAACTCCAATTAGAACCTTCATATCTAATTTGAACAAAACTCTCTCAAAATTAACGAAACTATGCAAACATAACCTCACTATGTAATTTTTTGTTAAATATCTTGATCAAATCCCAAATGAGAAACTACATACCTAATTTGAACAAAATCCTTTGGAAAATAACAAAATGTTGCAAACATAACCTCACTTGGTCAATTGATGTTAAATTTCTTGATCAAACCTCAAATTAGAACCTGCATATCTAATTTGAACAAAATCCTTCGAAAAATAACAAAACTTTGCGAACATCACCTAACCTGGTCATTTTTTGTTGATTTTTTTTTTGATCAAACGCCAAATTAGAACCTATACCTACATATCTGATTTCAACAAAATCCTTTGGTAAATAACAAAATTATGCAAACATAACCTTACATGGTCAATTTTTGTCAAATTTTTTGATAAACCCTCAAACCTTCTTGACTAACCCAAACTAACCCCGAAATTAGAACCTACATATTATCTAATTTGATCAAAATCCTTTGGAAAATAACAAAATTATGCAAACCTAACCTCACTTGGTCAATTTTCGTTAAATTTCTTGAACAAACCCCAAATCAGAACCTACATTATCTAATTTGAACAAAATCCTTTGGAAAATGACAAAATGTTGCAAACATAACCTCACTTGGTCAATTGATGTTAAATTTCTTGATCAAACCTCTAATTATAACCGGCATATCTGATTTGAACAAAATCCTTTGGAAAATAACAAAACTTTGCGAACATAACCTGATCTGGTCATTTTTTGTTATTTTTTTTTATCAAACGCCAGATTAGAACCTATACCTACATATCTGATTTCAACAGAATCCTTTGGTAAATAACAAAATCATGCAAACATAACCTTACATGGTCAATTTTTGTCAAATTTTTTGATAAACCCTCAAACCTTCTTGACTAACCCAAACTAACTCCGAAATTAGAACCTACATATTATCTAATTTGATCAAAATCCTTTGGAAAATAACAAAACTATGCAAACATAACCTCACTTGGTCAATTTTTGGCATTCGTTTGTTTTGTCACGGAGATGTGAAATCTCGAAAGAAAAGTTGTGTTTCCCAGCTTTTTTCGCCATAAAAACAATCCCAAGACTGTAAGGAACAATTAAAAAAAAAATGACTCAAATTGCCCCAGCCGTTCTCAAGTTATGGATCTTCCAGAAGAAATCGCTGTTCATTTTTATTCATTAAAATTTTGAAATTTAATTGATCTTATTGTAAAATAGTTGTAGTGGGTAAAACTATTTATTTTCTAAAAAATGTTTGGGAGGTCATTGGAGGAACCGCTCTTCTTGCTATGATGATCAAGTAGTACCATTATACAGGGTTAGGAGATATTACGAGAATGGTCGATTATATCAAAAGATGCACGACAGTCTGTCTTATATAAAAGTTGTGATGCTTTTAAAAATCTATATAAAATCTGTATTAAATAGGAATATACAGGGTCGGGTTTACAATTGGTATAGCGACAGCTCATATCTGCGCCTTTTATAGAAGAAATTAAACAAAGTTTCGTTTACTCAGCTGTCTTTAAAATTAATTTATGTAAAAAAATGTCAAAATGTGTGTTTCTTGTAGTTCGAACAGACTTGTTAGTCGAACAAAACAGCCTACTACTGTTTGAGTTACTTTCCATTAGTTTGGGGCTAGTTTTGATAAGTTCAGGTTAGTTAGTGGTTCGTTCCAATCAGTTTTAGTTAGTTCGGATTTTTTAGGTTAGTTTAAGTTAGTTTGGATTGCTTCGGTTAGTTCTAGTTAGTTTGGGGTTAGTTTGTAGTTTGTAGTTGGTTCCAGTTAGTTTTGGCTACTTCGGGTTATTTTGAATTGTTTATGTTACTTTCCGTTGGTTTGGGGTTGATTTTGGGTTTAGTTTTGGTAAGTTCAGGTTAGTTTGTGGTTCGTTCCGGTTAGTTTATGGATGGCTCCGGTTGGTTTTGGTTTATTCGGGTTGGTTAGGTTTTTTTGGGTTACTTCCAGGTAGTTTGAGGTTAGTTTTAATTAGTTTGGGGTTGATTTCAGTCAGTTTGAAGTAAGTTTCTATAAGTTTTGGTTATACCTGGTTAGTTTAGGCTATTGGGCTCATTCACAATCACTACTTAATTATTACCGTGGCATTCAAAAATAGACTTCACCTTCCTAATAATTAATAATTGATTTTTTATTGAGTTGTGCACGTAACAACTTTACTATTGTATTTTGGACGGACCTAGGCAAACAACTAAGATGGATATTGACCGCAGATTTGTACATCATACTCCTCAATAATCTCTGAATCACTCAAAAATGAAAACAACCTCCTCAACAATAACGGGTTATTAATTATTTATCTAGTTGTGTACGTTGAAACATTCATATTTTACTTTAGAGGGACATGGACAAGAAACACAGACTGTGAGTCCCTCTGATGTGTTTTTTTGTAAGATTTTTTTTAAGCTGATTTTTCATTTATAGAACTCATTGTCACAAACTTCAAGAATGTTAATTTTTTTTTGTGGTCACTTGTCGTGAGAGCCAAATTGCTTCAATAATAAATTTGTGATTCAATAATTTGATTAAATATCAAAACATGAAAACTGGGTAATTTGTTCGGTGAACTTATTTTCTATCAATTAGTTAAATTAACAAATTGTCCTTGAAAAATGTAGACAAGCTCCAATAACAATAGTAACATTTCAACATTACATTTTGTCATCTATTAGCTATTTATACAGGGTGCGGCAAAATAAACCATGCAGTTTTGAACGGATACAAAAATGATAATATTATACAGGGTGTCCCAGCAAGGGTGGCCACCGGCCATATCTCAGAAACTACTGGACCTAAAAGTTCAGGAAAAAAAATATGATCACTAAAGTGGCCACGAGAAAATGCTGGGAAATATTTATAACTTCGAAATTTTTCCGCTAGGGGGCGCAATCAAAGCTTAAATATTAAAATTCGAAATTTCTCCGGAAATTCTCAGATTGAGGTATATCTTTATCAACATGGTTAGAAAACCTAGACAATTTCACGTCTTTTTGGTACAGGGCTCATTGGCGTACAGATCTTCGTGTGAGTAGGGGAAGGTAGTGAAAGTGTAATTGTTCAAGTGGCTGTAACTTATAAACGACTTGTCCGATTTTGTTGCGTATAGGCTTGTTTGGAAGATAAATGTGAGTACTTTCGTGTATCGTATCCAGTGATGCGTGATTGTCTCCAGAAAAGTTGCTAGAAGGCGTAATTTGAATTAAAAACTGTTATTTTCGTTTCACCGCAAAAATTTAAATGGTACGGTATCAATTCTGATAACAGAATCGAAATGAAGATTAAATTTACAAGAAAAAACCTTGAAAAAAAAAAAAAAAAAAAAAAACCTTAAAAACCTCAAAACATTAAATTTTACATAATTTGGACTAGTTATTATAATCAGAATTATACCATACCATTTAAATTTTTGCGGTAAAATGAAAAACACTGTTTTTAATTCAAGTTACCCCTTCTAGCAACTTTTCTGGAGACAATCACGCATCACTGGATACGATACACAAAAGTACTCACATTTATCTTCCAAACAAGCCTATACGCAACAAAATCGGACAAGTCGTTTATAAGTTACAGCCACTTGAACAATTACACTTTCACTACCTTCCCCTACTCACACGAAGATCGGTACGCCAATGAGCCCTGTACCAAAAAGACGTGAAATTGTCAAGGTTTTCTTACCATGTTGATGAAGATATACCTCAATCTGAGAATTTCCGGAGAAATTTCGAATTTTAATATTTAAGCTTTGATTGCGCCCCCTAGCGGAAAAATTTCGAAGTTATAAATATTTCCCAGCATTTTCTCGTGGCCACTTTAGTGATCATATTTTTTTTCCTGAACTTTTAGGTCCAGTAGTTTCCGAGATATGGCCGGTGGCCACCCTTGCTGGGACACCCTGTATATTTCTATTTATACAAACTATACGATAACTTGTGTCCAATGATACAATGATGAAACGTATATTCCTCCTAATGTCTACTATGTTAAATCTCCAAAGAATAATGATATGAAATAAAGGTCGTGATCTCTATATCCTTGCTTATAGAGATCACGCTCGTTGAGTGCCTCCTCTGCATAATTCAGTGATTCAATAAAATATAAAAATTGCCAATCAAGAGTTTCTTACTAATTTAAAAAACAAACATGGTCGTCACCCAATATCCCATATCATGTTACATTGTCTATGTAACGCAGCGGTGCAATTCACATACTCTCTGATTAGATTAGACTTTTTCCCAATGTTGAATGAAAAATACTGTCCAATACTGTAATGAGCAAAATACCCCATATCATTACACTAAAACTAAAAGGCTGCAATTTGCTTAATAACCCACATAAACGAAAAGAGCAATTATATTAAGGATCATTCAGGTTCGCTATTTAAAAATGAAAAGCTGAAACCGACAGCCTGCAGCTTTACCCCCGAGCAGGAAATTATTAATTATTCCTCTTTTTACATGAAAAAAGCTCGTGGCGGCGTCCGATGGTTTTTAGAAAATTTTAACCTATATATATATATTTTTTTTAATTACGCAGTATACGCATTTGAATACGGCCCGAAGCGGCTTTTTTATTTATAAGTGCACTTCGAAATGCATCGAAGTTTTCGTTTCGCTTTTAGCGCAACGAAGTACAGGAAAAAAGCATTACGCACTGCATGTGGTCGCCCTTCTTACCCCGACCTTCCTCTTTGCCATAGGCGGCCTTTATTTCTCCCTTTTTCACAGGGATGGACTATTATGGTTTTTATTTTATATTCCCTTTGATGTTATCTCTGAATGGACTTTGTTTTGTATTTTCAAATGCACTCGGGCTTTCACGGGATTGAATCATTTTCTCAGTGACCCAATTCTGGACGTCATTACCCTTTTCGCGTAGTTAATGAACTTCAAGTTGTTCATGATCTTCATTGTGATCAAGTTCACAGGTCAGTGATTATTATTTTTCTATTCTGCTTTATTATAGAATTTGTCAATTCATCGTGCTGGATTCGATTTGGTTAGTCACTTGAACAAATTAAAATTAATTGATCATTGCCGTTTTTCCAGTTTTTGATTTTGATAATTTTTATCGCTTTGGTACACATTGTCAGTCTCTATAATCTGTTATCTGCCTCTTGGACCTCCAAGTATCGTTGCTGGACTTCCGGTCTACAAATGAAGCGGAAGAACCAAGAAGTTCCTTTGCTGGTTCTAAGAAAATCTCCTTAAATTGATGATGAAGTTCCTGATTTCCTGAAAGTATTCAACGTGTTTCCAATTTGGTCTTCCACTCCACTATATTTTATGCGTTTTTGTTATGGTAAGGTCTTTTTCTCCATTTTCCTCTTTTATTTGAATAGATAGATTATTGAGGAACTTTGAAGAATTTCCTTGGATAATATGGTCCAGGGATGAGCAACCTCAAGTTCCACTCTTATTCATTTACCAAACCCATAACGAATTGAGATTTCAGATTGAAAATGTTACAGGATATATTTCAAACCTTTCTTTAGAAAGTACTGGTAGGGCGGCTTGAAAATTTCAAACCCTGCTCTCATGACAGTTTTCTAAAAATTCCTTCACAATATTTAAAACATTTTGCAAATTTGGAAAGTGATGCGACCAAAGGGATTCAGGTATCGGATTAAAAATTTGACAGGATATATTTCAATCCTTCCTCTAGATAGTTCTGGTAGGGCGGCTTGAAAAATTCAAACCCTGCTCTCATGACAGATTTTTAAAAATTCCTTTACAATATTTAAAACATTTTGCAAATTTGGAAAGTGATACGACCAAAGGGATTCAGATATCGGATTAAAAATTTGACAAGATATATTTCAAACCTTCCTCTAGAAAGTACAGGTAGGGCGGCTTGAAAATTTCAATCCCTGCTCTCATGACAGATTTTTAAAAATTCCTTCACAATATTTAAAACATTTTGCAAATTTGGAAAGTGATACGACCAAAGGGATTCAGATATCGGATTAAAAATTTGACAAGATATATTTCAAACCTTCCTCTAGAAAGTACTGATAGGGCGGCTTGAAAATTTCAATCCCTGCTCTCATGACAGATTTTTAAAAATTCCTTCACAATATTTAAAACATTTTGCAAATTTGGAAAGTGATACGACCAAAGGGATTCAGATATCGGATTAAAAATTTGACAAGATATATTTCAAACCTTCCTCTAGAAAGTACAGGTAGGGCGGCTTGAAAATTTCAATCCCTGCTCTCATGACAGATTTTTAAAAATTCCTTCACAATATTTAAAACATTTTGCAAATTTGGAAAGTGATGCGACCAAAGGGATTCAGGTATCGGATCAAAAATTTGACAGGATATATTTCAATCCTTCCTCTAGATAGTTCTGGTAGGGCGGCTTGAAAAATTCAAACCCTGCTCTCATGACAGATTTTTAAAAATTCCTTTACAATATTTAAAACATTTTGCAAATTTGGAAAGTGATGCGACCAAAGGGATTCAGATATCGGATTAAAAATTTGAAAAGATATATTTCAAACCTTCCTCTAGAAAGTACAGGTAGGGCGGCTTGAAAATTTCAAACCCTGTTCTCATGACAGATTTTTAAAAATTCCTTTACAATATTTAAAACATTTTGCAAATTTGGAAAGTGATGCGACCAAAGGGATTCAGATATCGGATTAAAAATTTGAAAAGATATTTTTCAAACCTTCCTCTAGAAAGTACAGGTAGGGCGGCTTGAAAATTTCAATCCCTGCTCTCATGACAGATTTTTAAAAATTCCTTCACAATATTTAAAACATTTTGCAAATTTGGAAAGTGATGCGACCAAAGGGATTCAGGTATCGGATTAAAAATTTGACAGGATATATTTCAATCCTTCCTCTAGATAGTTCTGGTAGGGCGGCTTGAAAAATTCAAACCCTGCTCTCATGACAGATTTTTAAAAATTCCTTTACAATATTTAAAACATTTTGCAAATTTGGAAAGTGATACGACCAAAGGGATTCAGATATCGGATTAAAAATTTGACAAGATATATTTCAAACCTTCCTCTAGAAAGTACAGGTAGGGCGGCTTGAAAATTTCAATCCCTGCTCTCATGACAGATTTTTAAAAATTCCTTCACAATATTTAAAACATTTTGCAAATTTGGAAAGTGATGCGACCAAAGGGATTCAGGTATCGGATTAAATATTTGACAGAATATATTTCAATCTTTCCTCTAGAAAGTACTGGTAGGGCGGCTTGAAAATTTCAAACCCTGCTCTCAAGAAAGATTTTTAAAAATTCCTTTACAATATTTAAAACATTTTGCAAATTTGTAAAGTTATGCGACCAAAGAGATTCAGATATCGGATTAAAAATTTCATAGGATATATTTCAGACCTTCCTCTAGAAAGTACTGGTGGGGCGGCTTCAAAATTTCAAACCCTGCTCTGATGACAGATTTTTAAAAATTCCTTCATAATTCCATTTATCTTCTGTTTTTCACCACAATTAAATTATGTCACCAAAAAACATTTTTGGAGGTGAAAATTGTTCATTGAGGTTCACGTTTCGTGCTGAAACATGGCAACCTCTGGTAGCAAAACTCAGACTTGAGGCCTGAACACTATTGTTCACAAACAACCGTTTCGTGAGGTTAGTGCGCTAGTATTGAGTTTATTTCTTAATTTCTCTCTCAAGAGAAAACCTAGTTCTGTGAATCATTCTATTGATAAAACAATGAAAAGAAAGTCTGTAGTGTGTTGCCAGAAAGCAAAACCAGGCGGACATTTTGTCATTTCACCTGCAAGTAAAACAAAAACAGACCCGGCCTTTTCGATAATTTCTGTTCAATATAAAACTGTATCACATAACCAACGGTTTGTTTCATCACAGAATGTCTTACTTCCGGCCCTGCATTGATATTCGATTTTTTTTAACGAACTGCACGCACCGCGGGGCTCTCACGGGTGCCGTTTGCTGCAGGGCTGAGCTCTAATTGTAATTTTCAGCAGCTTTTCTTTTCGCATTTTGCGTGTACAAAGGAGCCTACTATTTTGAAGCGAAAATGGGGGCAGCGCACACATTTGGGATAGAAAAAAATTCTATAGGCCGTAATAATATGGCTGAGGGGTTCCTAGAAAATGTGCATGCGTGTGCGTATGTAAAACAGGTGTGTGTGGAAATTTATTAGTTTTAAGTATTGGTTGAATGGTGACTTTTTGGACGGAAGTATGCATGAGGGTGAAACAGTTTTATGGTTTTTTTCCTTTGTGTTGGTCCCAGAAGCAATTCTGCCCTGCTTAATTTTTTTTTGGATTTTTTACGCAGCGGGAAAGGCACTAAAATTCACTTTGAACGTTAGGCCGATGACGTCATCCACCTAAAACTGTGATTGGCTAGTCAAAGGCAATGTTGCCAAACGAACTTTCCCAAACCGGAGCGAGGCTGGATATAGCTCCTCTTTTTACAACAATGTTGCCATTTCTCTGTTTGTTGGGTTGGGATTGTTAAGGTGAGTGGGGGGGTTTGTTTATTTTGATTTAAGTTTTGATTGTATCTTATCGGAATCCAGAATCATCATAAATAATTTGATTTGATTTTGTTATTAATCATAAATCTTTAGATGGATAATAATACAATAATAATAATTGTGCTGTGTGTCAACATCAAAATACGTTTTCAATTTACAGTTTTTGTGTAAAATTTTGTTTATCGTTACATATTTTGAAAAACAACAATCATAAAACGTAAAAATTGCTTTTATGTATAAATTTTTATCAAAAATGACCTCTCTGTCACAAGAACATTTTTACTGAACGAATACCAAGGTGGTGAAATTTGGCAACACCACGGGAGATGACTCTTGAAACCCGGGCAACCCGGGACGATATTTTTTTACAGTCCTTCATAGTCGTTAATTGTTTTTATAACCGCTTTAGTGAGTTTATTTTCAATTTAGAATTATGTTATAGACTACATAATATGCAATTTCACCGGTAATTAAATAAAAGCCTTACCCGGCCTCTCCGTTCATTTGCGTAAGATATTTGTATACAAGGTGGATTAAGTACACATAAAATTGACTACCACAAAGACATTGGTAATTTCTAATTCAATATCAAAATTAAAACAATATCGTTGATTTGATTCATTTTAAAATTTTTGAATATTAAAAAAATCAAATAAACAATAATCCAATTAAACATAAAAAGGTTTAATGTACTTCATTTCTCGATCAATACAAAGTAGGTACCATATTTTTATAGTTCACTATACACTGTTTTTGAATGAATTCTATAAATTAATATCTAGTATGTTTGTATTTTTTTTTTTTTTTTTTGGTGAAGTGTGGCTTTATTCATCTACTTTTTCACCTGAATAGCCGTAATAGCCATATAATTATGATTAATAAAAAATGCGGCTTCACCTATACACTTTTATATCATTTTAAATAAATTGTATGATTTCCACGAACATCCAACGTGAATCCATCACCCGAGTGGACCACCTACGAGATTATTTCAAATTTCAAAATTCATAGCAATTTGAATTATATCCCAGTACTCATGTGCATAGTACAAAATCCACTTTTCAATTTGAATATGTGCATCTCTTATTTTATACAAAGCGAACAAAGATACCCGATTCTGATGACAAGGTAATATTAAATTTCACATGAGATTCAAACCACGATTAGGTTGGGCAAAGTTACAGATTGACCTCATTGAATCGAATGAAGTTTAAGAACAAGGCATTTTAAGATAAAATACATGTGATTTCGACGCATTTTGGTGTATTTTATTGACTACATCGTCCTGGGACATCGTGGAATATGCTTGACGCCATGAACAAATCAACGAGTGAGACGTACATAGAGCTTAGCTTGATTTACATAATCGTAGTACGCGTGCGTTGCCAAATTGTCGAGATTTGCGTCTAAACACGCCAACTTAGATTCAATGACAAGACTCTGCTAATTGATAAACAGATCTGAGGGAGGAGGGTCTTCTGGTTTTCAGTGTAACAGTAACGTAATTTTTGGTGAAATACGTATTTAGTTGCACTCATCTTTATCTTTCTCATTTCACGAATGGCGTCAAAACAAATCCAACAAATCTTAAATTATAAAGATCGGTCCAGCGGTTCTTGAATTATGAATGGTGTATCTACGAACTTCACAGAACACACTCTAAATTGGCTGCGCTCGTAGATCGTGTAAAAATGCCAAAATCACTCAAGTTTGAATTAAAATATAAATCAAGTATCTTGGCTCGACCTAAATCCCACAATAAGTTGCAAGCTTGCATTCCCCGATTTTTCTACTGTCCAATTAAGTTCGCTGACAGCTCGAAATATCTTAATTAAGATGGAGTGAATGTGTTGGGGAAAATTCTGCACAGATTCCCGATTGGATTCATTATTGGAGAGCTAGCGAGCAAGTTTTTAAGTGAGTTAGACTTGGAGTTATATGGCATAAAGATCCGGACACTTCATTTTCGTCGTTAGAGAGACGCAAGGAAATCTTCGTTTCGACTACTCAGTTGATTACTTATACAGGGTGTTTCATTAATATTGCGAAAAAATTCAGGGTGAGTTTCCCCACTTAAAAATAATAAGAAAACTTCATATAAAAATGTGTCCGGAAATGCTTCGTTACAGAGCTACAGGGTGTTGAAGTTTTATTTTTATTTTTGTTTTTTCTAAATAATATTTGAACCAATGTCTATATTTTCATAAAAATCGGTATTTGAGGGTTTCTTTTCATGCGGAATTCTAATCTTATCTCAGTTTGGCTCTAACTTGTAGAGGGCGCCACCTACACTCATTTGTCCTGACATGTACAGCCATAACTTTTTTGGACGTAACTGTATGACATATTTGAGTGAAAAAACATATTTTTCCTTTATTTTTATGCAAAAAAGGCATACTTGTTAGAAGTCGCTACGTGGAACCATTTTCGAGATATTTGGATTTGAAATAATTAATACATGGGATTTTGAAATTATGGCGAAGGTAACCTGCTAGAAGTTATAACATATTACGCATTAATGCTTCTAGTTAATGCTAGTCAAAGGCAATGTTGCCAAACGAACTTTCCCAAACCGGAGCGAGGCTGGATGTAGCTCCTCTTTTTACAACAATGTTGCCATTTCTCTGTTTGTTGGGTTGGGATTGTTAAGGTGAGTGGGGGGGTTTGTTTATTTTGATTTAAGTTTTGATTGTATCTTATCGGAATCCAGAATCATCATGAATAATTTGATTTGATTTTGTTATTAATCATAAATCTTTAGATGGATAATAATACAATAATAATAATTGTGCTGTGTGTCAACATCAAAATACGTTTTCAATTCACAGTTTTATTTAAAATTTTGTTTATCGTTACATATTTGTCTCTATTGAATTAGTGATGAAGGTAGATACACACATTTCAAATTTGAATGTCCAAAAAAAAAAAAAAAAAAAAAAAATATATATATATATGAATACTACTTTATCAATATCCTACCCTCAACAATCCAAAAATATTCAAAAAGAAACACCACAAAACAATGTAAACAAAATATGATATGTGACAGAAGCACGAATATGTAGTATGGCGTCAGTTATCGATATTGTAGAAACATCGATATTATTGGTAAACTTGGCAACTACTAAAATTTGATTGGTGCAAAAAACTGCGGGAAATTTAAATAGGTAAATGGAATCCGTTTGCATCAAATTTATGGGCATAAAATTTGTTTTCCTTAGAAGCTACTTCGCGTGTCATTAGTATATTGAATGTACTTCTTCTCCAGATAATTAAAATAACAAAATAAGTAACAAAATAACGTAAAGTGACCCAAAAATCTCTTTATTTTCTTTCATGAAAATATTTACTTTTGCCTTATGAAAAAATACCCGCAACTGATTGAATTCAACTGATGATTTTCAAAATCAACAATCATAAAACGTAAAAATTGCTTTTATGTATAATTTTTTATCAAAAATGACCTCTCTGTCATAAGAACATTTTTACTGAACGAATACTAACGTGGTGAAATTTGGCAACACCACGGGAGATGACTCTTGAAACCCGGGCAACCCGGGACGATATTATTGTCGTTTATTGTTTTTATAACCGCTTTAGTGAGTTTATGCCTTACCCGGCCTCTCCGTTCATTTGCGTAAGATATTTGTATACAAGGTGGTACACATAAAATTGACTATCACAAAGACATTGGTAATTTCTAACTCAATGTCAAAATTGAAACAACATCGTTGACTTGATTCATTTTAAAACTTTTGAATATTAAAAAAATCAAATAAACAATAATCCAATTAAACATAAAAAGGTTTAATGTACTTCATTTCTCGATCAATACAAAGTAGGTACCATATTTTTATAGTTCACTATACACTGTTTTTGAATGAATTCTATAAATTAATATCTAGTATGTTTGTATTTTTTTTTTTTTTTTTTTGGTGAAGTGTGGCTATATTCATCTACTTTTTCATCTGAATAGCCGTAATTGCCATGAAATTATGATTAATAAAAAGTGCGGTTTTTCCTATACACTTTTTTTATCATTTTAAATGAATTATTGTGTGTTTTCCACGAACCTCCAACGTGAATCCATCACTCGAGTGGACCACCTACGAGATTATTTCAAATTTCAAAATTCATAGCAATTGAAATTATATCCCAGTACTCATTTGCATAGTACAAAATCCACTTTTCAATTTGAATATGTGCATCTCTTATTTTATACAAAGCGAACAAAGATACCCACTTCTGTTGTCAATTTAATATTAAATTTCACATGAGATCCAAACCACGATTGGGTTGGGCAAAATTACAGATTGACCTCATTGAATCAAATGAAGTTTAAGAACAAGGCATTTTAAGATAAAATACATGTGATTTCGACGCATTTTGGTGTATTTTATTGACTACATCGTCCTGGGACATCGTGGAATATGCTTGACGCCATAAACAAATCAGCGAGTGAGACGGAGGTAGAGCTTAGCTTGATTTACATAATCGTAGTACGCGTGCGTTGCCAAATTGTCGAGATTTGCGTCTAAACACGCCGACTTAGATTCAATGACAAGACTCTGCTAATTGATAAACAGATCTAAGAGAGGAGGGTCTTCTGGTTTTCAGTGCAGTGTTGCCGACAAGTTTAACAGTCTAACGTAATTTTTGGTGAAATACGTATTTACTTCCACTGATCTTTATCTTTCTCATTTCACGAATGGCGTCAAAACAAATCCAACAAATCATAAATTATAAAAATCGGTCCAGCGGTTCTTGAATTATAAATGGTGTATCTACGAACTTCACAGAACACACTCTAAATTGGCTGCGCTCGTAGATCGGGTAAAAATGCCAAAATCACTCAAGTTTGAATTAAAATATAAATCAAGTATCTTGGCTCGACCTAAATCCCACAATAAGTTGCAAGCTTGCATTCCCCGATTTTTCTACTGTCCAATTAAGTTCGCTGACAGCTCGAAATATCTTAATTAAGATGGAGTGGATGTGTTGGGGAAAATTCTGCACAGATTCCCGATTGGATTCATTATTGGAGAGCTAGCGAGCAAGTTTTTAAGTGAGTTAGACTTAGAGTTATATGGCATAAAGATCCGGACACTTCATTTTCGTCGTTAGAGAGACGCAAGGAGATCTTCGTTTCGACTACTCTGTTAATTACTTATACAGGGTGTTTCATTGATATTGCGAAAAAATTCAGCGTGAGTTTCCCCACTTAAAAATAATAAGAAAACTTCATATAAAGGTGTGTCCGGAAATGCTTCGTTACAGAGCTACAGGGTGTTGAAGTTTTATTTTTATTTTTGTTTTTTCTAAATAATATTTGAACCAATGTCTATATTTTCATAAAAATCGGTATTTGAGGGTTTCTTTTTATGCGGAATTCTAATCTTATCTCAGTTTGGCTCTAACTTGCAGAGGGCGCCACCTACACTCATTTGTCCTGACATGTACAGCCATAACTTTTTTGGACGTAACCGTATGACACATTTGAGTAAAAAAACATATTCCTCCTTTATTTTTATGCAAAAGAGGCATACTTGTTAGAAGTCGCTACGTGGAACCATTTTCGAGATATTTGGATTTGAAATAATTAATACATGGGATTTTGAAATTATGGCGAAGGTAACCTGCTAGAAGTTATAACATATTACGCATTAATGCTTCATATTTTCAGTGAAAAAGATAAAAGTCGACTTGTGTGTGATGTTATCAACAACTTTCATGCAAATATTATTTAAACAAAAACAAATAAAAAAACTGAAAAAAAAATAAATTAAATAATAACTTTAACACCCTGTAGCTCTGTAACGAAGCATTTCTGGATACATCTTTATATGGAATTTTCTTTTTATTTTTAAGTGAGGAAACTTATCCTGTATTTTTGGCACTATCAATGAAACACAATGCCCGGCCATTATTCCATTATCATATGTATTCATTAATTCAAATCTTAATATCTCGAAAATGTTGGCACGTAGCGACTTCTATCAGGTATGCCTTTTTTGCATAAAAATGAAGGAGAAATATGTTTTTTCACTCAAATATGTTATACGAGTACGTCCAAAAAAGTTATGGCTGTACATGTCAGGACAAATGAGTGTAGATGGCGCCCTCTACAAGTAAGAGCCAAACTGAGATAAAATTCGAATTCCGCATAAAAAGAAACCCCCAAATACCGATTTTTATGAAAATATAGACATTGGTTCAAATATTATTTGGAAAAAACAAAAATACAAATAAAACTTCAACACCCTGTAGCTCTGTAACAAAGCATTTCCGGACACATCTTTATATGAAGTTTTCTTATTATTTTTAAGTGGGGTAACTCACCCTGAATTTTTTCGCAATATTAATGAAACACCCTGTATACTAAACTGAAATTGAATTTAGAATATCACAATATAAAATTTTAAAATGTTACCTTAGTAGTTGAGGTAGGTTGCAACTATCACACAATGAACAAAACAAAATCATTCACCTTAAACGATGTCAAGTATTTACTTTTCATTATTTTTGGTAACATTAAGAGTAATGACTTAATGAACCAGGGCGGGACTTGATTTGTACACTGACATGGGGTATACAGGGTGTCCGGAAATTACGCGTCAGGATTTTGGTGGGCGATTCTACATGAAAAATTAATGCAACAAACTTCTATACAATTTTTTCAAAACTCAAAATTAAGGAAGATACAGGGTGTTAAAAAATATTTTTTTTTTCTTATTTTTTTTAATAACTTTTTTTCTAGTGTAATGATTTTCGCCAAATTTTGCATGCATGTCAATAGTGTTTCTTTGTATTCACCCTATTAATTTGACGCTAGTCGTCAATGACAAAAGGCTGAAGCTGTCCTTCACCTTAGGAAAATTACTTAGAACTTTTTTGTTTTAATCTTTTTATAAATTTGGATGTCAAATTAGTAAAGAGCATCAAAATATTTTTTAAAAAGGTGCTCGTGTTGCATCATCGTAGAATTAACGGTTTCCGAGAAAAACGACTTCAAACATTAACCGTACCTTGAATAATTAAAAATTCGTACTTTGAAAAAATTTTTGAAGTTTTTGGAAAAATTGTATATAAGTTTGTTGCATTAATTTTTCATGTAGAATCGCCCACCAAAATCCTGACGCGTAATTTCCGGACACCCTGTAGAAAAATGTTGCGTTAACGAATTGTTTTATCTATTCTAGTTGCACTATAGAACTATACGTACTTCCTATGATGAAAGATAATCACAATAATATTTTTTAATTGAATCATAAATGTATGATTCAAAATGTTGCCTATTCAGGTACTGTCATTTTTTCAAGTATTCGCCTAATTTTGTAATCATATTGAGATGTGATAAGATTGACAACAAATTCTTGTTTTTGATAAGAAGTAGACTTTTAGATGATTATAGGTAATGTTACGTTTTTGAGACATTGTCCAACGAGTCTGGTTGATAAGAAAATCAAGATCAACTTATCAAGAGTACGCATATGACACAACAAAAGTTAAAATCTTTGACTATACAGGGTGTTTCCTAACCTCTGTGACAAAATGAAAGGGGTGATTCTTCGCTTAATTTTAAGACGAAAATGTGGTATAACTTTTTTTCGAATTTCGCTTTGTTTCCAAAATACAGGGTGATTAATTTTTTTTTTGATTAGTTTTTTATTTTTAATTAATTTAACTTTTACTCGATTTTGTTGAAGTTTGGTAACGGTATTTATAGTGATAACGGGCTCATTTTGTCATGAACGAATAAAAATTATCGAATACAGTGGCGTCCCGAGCGGCACTTCAACCAATATTATTGGGAAAAAAATGTACGCCACTGACTTTTTGTGTCATTATCATTTTTTTCTCAGGTTATTCAACTAAAAACGCAACTTTTTGATCTCTTGAATTTTTATCGTATCTTGCCTAATTTTTGAGATAAAAAATTAAATCTAGTTGAGTGAGTTTTGACGCAAAAAGTAATTTTATCGCTGATGTTGAATTTTCTAACAAATACAGCAATCAATTATAACCATTTTAATGGAGAATTCAAAAACACTAAATAAATAAAAAAAAAAATATATAAAAATAGATAATAATAATAAAAAAAATTAAACACTCTGTATTTTGGAAACAAAGCGAAATTCGAAAAACAGTTATACCACATTTTCGTCTTAAAATTAAGCGAAGAATCACCCCTTTTATTTTGTCACAGAGGTTAGAAAACACCCTGTATACTACTAGACCAGGCATTTTATTCATAAAATCGAAGATTTTGACGCCAACCCTGCAATGAGGAAGACAAAGACAGTGGGTTTTGGACTATCGTTGGCAATGTCGCACTAGAATACGTACATTTCTCCAAAAACTACGTTAAATTTAACATGTTGGCAACTCTGTCCTGAAAACCAGAAGACCCGCCTCCTTCAGACCTGGTTTATCAATGAGGAGAGTTTTGTCATTAAAGCTAGGTTGCCGTGTTTAGATGTTGATTGATCCTCAAAAATCATAGAATATTTAAAAAGTCTGATAAATTGTCATCGTGGTTTATGACACGGTATGACTTTTTACAGGGTTGACCGATTTTGATGAATTTTGCGTTTTTTTATAGGGATCTACTTTTTTAATGATTTTTTGGGATTTTTTATCTGGACAAGTTCCAGCAAAATCCAGAAAATTCTATATTTTTTATTCAACAATTTTGCATTTTTTTTTTAACAGAGTTAACCAATTTTAATGAATCATTTTTGATTTTTTGTGATTTTTTATCTGGCAAATTTTGACAAAATCTAACAAATCATTCTATATTTTTTAACAATTTTCAAATTGTTCAAAACGGTATAACTTTTTACAGGGCTGACCGATTTTGATGAATCTTGCGTCATTTTATAGGGAATTCAATCTTTTTTCTTTATGATTTTTTGCAATTTTTATCCAAACACAATCCAGAAAATTCTATATTTTTCAAATGTTTTGCAATTATTGTCATTTATTCATAAATCACCCTGTATATACGAACTCAAGAATCTTGAAGAATTAACTGATCATCAAACGAAAGCGGATTTATGAAAGCATCTTCTGTCTAAATTTCAAGTTGATATCTCAAAGTACTCCGAAAATCTGTTTTTATTTTAATAATCACCCTGTATGTGCGAAATTAAAGGTTTTGACGGATTAAGTGATTCATGTGAGAATATAAGTAAATTCCTTGTCCAAATTTCAAGTTGATATCACAAAATAGAAGAAAGTTATGAATTTTTGAGGAAAGTTGTGATTAATTTATTAATCACCTTGTATATCTAAAATTTGAAATATTGACTAGATGGTTCATGAAATGAAGGTGAATATGAGAGTATGTATTTCTAGTTCAAATTTCAAGTTGATATTTCAGAATACAAGGGAGTTATGATTTTTTGAAAATTGCCTTCAAAAATCTGTTTTTTTTTAAATGACCCTGTATGTGCAAAGTTAGAAATTTTGACGGATTAAGTGGTTCATAAAACGGAAGTAAAAATATAAGTGCATTCCGTGCCCAAATTTCAAGTTGATATCACAAAATACAAGAAAGTTATAGATTTTTGAAAAAAGTTGTGATTAATTTGATAAATCACCTTATATATCTGAATTTTTAAATATTTATGGACTAAGTGGTTCATGAAATGAAGATGGATATATGAAAGTATTTCTAGTCCGAATTTCAAGATAATATCTCAGAATACGACGAAGTATTGATTTTTTGAAAATTGCCTTTGAAAATCTGTTTTCATTTTATTAATCATCCTGTATATGTGAAATCAGAAGTTTTGACGGATCAAGGAGTTTATGAAACGGAAGTAAAAATATAAGTGTATTCCTTGTTCAATTTTCAAGTTGATATCACAAAATAGAAGAAAGTTATGCATTTTTGGGGAAAGTAGTAATTAATTTATAAATCACCTTGTATATCTAAAATTTTAAATATGAAGGACTAAAGTGGTTCATGAAATGAAGATGGATATATGAAAGTATTTCTAGTCCAAATTTCAAGATGAGATCTCAGAATACGACGAAGTTATGATTTTTTCAAAATTGCCTTCGAAAATCTGTTTTCATTTTATTAATCATCCTGTATATGTGAAATCAGAAGTTTTGACGGATCAAGGAGTTTATGAAACGGAAGTAAAAATATAAGTGTATTCCTTGTTCAATTTTCAAGTTGATATCACAAAATAGAAGAAAGTTATGCATTTTTGGGGAAAGTAGTAATTAATTTATAAATCACCTTGTATATCTAAAATTTTAAATATGAAGGACTAAAGTGGTTCATGAAATGAAGATGGATATATGAAAGTATTTCTAGTCCAAATTTCAAGATGAGATCTCAGAATACGACGAAGTTATGATTTTTTCAAAATTGCCTTCGAAAATCTGTTTTCATTTTATTAATCATCCTGTATATGTGAAATCAGAAGTTTTGACGGATCAAGTAGTTTATGAAACGGAAGTAAAAATATAAGTGCATTCCTTGTTCAAATTTCAAGTTGATATCACAAAATAGAAGAAAGTTATGCATTTTTGGGGAAAGTAGTAATTAATTTATAAATCACCTTGTATATCTAAAATTTTAAATATGAAGGACTAAAGTGGTTCATGAAATGAAGATGGATATATGAAAGTATTTCTAGTCCGAATTTCAAGATGATATCTCGGAATACGACGAAGTTATGATTTTTTGAAAATTGCCTTCGAAAATCTGTTTTCATTTCATTAATCATCCTGTATATGTGAAATCAGAAGTTTTGACGGATCAAGTAGTTTATGAAACGGAAGTAAAAATATAAGTGCATTCCTTGTTCAAATTTCAAGTTGATATCACAAAATAGAAGAAAGTTATGCATTTTTGGGGAAAGTAGTAATTAATTTATAAATCACCTTGTATATCTAAAATTTTAAATATGAAGGACTCAAGTGGTTCATGAAATGAAGATGGATATATGAAAGTATTTCTAGTTTAAATTTTAAGCTGATATCTCAGAATATAAGAGAGTGATGACATTATCTAGAGGATAATAAATTGACTACATCAATCAATGTGTATATTAAATTAATATCTTATTTAAGAAGCAAACACAACTTGTGTGCGAATATTAATTTTCTCGTTAGCAATAACAAAATAAAAACTATGTTGAAAAATTTCAATATACCTAAATAGAGCTGAATCTTGATTTGTAGACACGTAGATAAGTTAATTCCGACAATTTGGCAACGCTCTCGTACTATGTTTATGCGAATCAAGCTAAGCTCTACGTACGTCCTACTCGCTGATTTGTTCATGGCGTCAAGCATAACTTGAGCACTACTTTAACTTTTGCACCAAAAACCAGAAAATTATTTAAAAAAAAGAAACACCGGCACTATATTCTACTAAACTCAATTCAAACAATGAACAATTTCCAAGAAGCCATATCAAAAGTGCACTTCTCTCCCCTTCACGCCATTTATCTCCAATTCCATCTCTAATTGTCTGTCGTTCTCTTCAAAAGGAATCCGTATCTCATCATAATTGCCTCACGGAATGGCGATAATCTTCTCGAACTTCAGCCTGTTTCAAAATGGAAGCAATTTCTGAAATGTCCGAACCCGTATTCTTCTTGGAGTCGACTAGATTAAAGTAGTATTATAGATCAGGGGGATTTTTGTCGAAATAAACCAGTTGTATTATCACGACTTACCATGTTGAAGAAAAAGGTAGAAGGACTTACCTAGAAACAAAAAAAAATCATCACATTCTAGGTCTAAAATCAAACATTATTGTGACATACTGTTATTTACACGAATTTGAAGTCAGATTACAGAATTGTGGAGAATGTGATTCTTGACACGATTTTTTTGCCCATTGCCCATATAGCTCGCATCACATAGCGGTTTGGACGTGAAATACTGCCATTTGAAGCCTTTTTTACTTGTTTAATTGCATTCTCCGATCGCAAAACTGCGCCATAATTGTTTGGTTTAGCTCACAGGCCACGTTTTACTTCCTGCTAATTTACGACGTTTCTGTCGAACGCACATCACGTCTAACTAGTTTTAAAAGAGCTGCTTTTTTCACTTGTCTCGCTCGACATTGCATACCAAAACAGTAATTTGGCCTATGGCATTTTTTAACGTTTGACGGTTTCGTAGAAGAGAAACTTTTTTGTGCAGATGCGAACTATTAGTATCTAGACTAGACTAATCGACGAAATTTCACATTGCCGTTATGAAAGGTGGATCAAAAATTGTAAGTAACAAATAAGATGTAAATTTTGGGTTACATTTACAATATTTATTTACACTGACTATACCTCACAACTTTCCAATATTTAACCTATTTAAGCCTTACTTGTAGCAACTATTTTTTTACATCCACTAAACACTAATTTCAATACTTACTAAACGAACTCTTTATTTTTATTGTCACTTATAATCTCCCTAGAGCTCGAATTATTTCCGGAAATTTTGTCGCGTTGCGAATTTTCTTGAAAAATTCGCAACGAGAACAAATTTCCGGATTTTTAATTCGAGCTCGCGGGAGATTCGGCAAAAAAATTTCATGCCAAATCATTTATCAAAAATATATGTCAGTGTTTTTAACAGCTGTCAAGCACTCGCGGCTGGATGTAGCTCCCATGCACCAACCACAGTGTTGCCGTTTGCCTTATCTCTGTCTGTGAAAGTTGGGTTGGGTTGGGATTGTTAGGGAGAGTGGGGACGGCAACACTGTAATCATATGGGAGCTATATCCAGATGCAAAGCGCCAGGGAGATTTCCACTTATTAATCTTTCAGTCACGTGATTATGAGTAGGGTGATTTCCGATAAAATCAGGTCGTTGGCATAGCAACATGTTAAAATGCAAGCCTATGATTGGTTAGAATTGACTGGTATGAAATTTTCACTTATAATCTCCCTAGAGCTCGAATTATTTCCGGAAATGTTGTCGAGTTGCGAATTTTCATGAAAAATTCGCAACGAGAACAAATTTCCGGATTTTTAATTCGAGCTCGCGGGAGATTCGGCAAGAAAATTTCATGCCAAAACTATTTAAGAAGATTTAATAGTAGGGGCTGGATGTAGCTCCCATGCACCAGTTGGGTTGGGATTGTTAGGGAGAATGGGGACGGCAACACTGTAATCATATGGGAGCTACATCCAGATGCGCAAAGCCAGGGAAATTTCCACTTATTAATCTTTCAGTCACGTGATTATGAGCAGAGAAATTTCCGATAAAATTAGGTCGTTGCCATAGCAACATAATAAAATGCAAGCCTATGATTGGTTAGAATTGACTGGTAGGAAATTTTCGAGTAAATCTAGTTTCTAAGTTATTTAGAGATCTGAGGATCTGGGGGAGTTCTTGGATATGGGAACAAAATAAAAGACAATGGTCGTACTCTCTTCGCGACGTTTCGTCTATTTTATAGACTCTAGGCGATCAACAGTTGGTCAATACATGGACTTATACAGGGTGAGTCTAAAAAACGTGCGCTTTTTGACACGGTGAATATAGAGGGAGGCAGGATGATCACTTTTTGTGAATGTGTCCGTAACCGCTTCGTTAAAAAAATACAGAATATTGAAATTTAGATTTTTTGTCTGTAGATTCGAAACGCTTCAAGCGATTTTGTTTTAACTTCCAGGGAGTATATCTGGGGTTGTAAAGCATTTTTTTGAATTTTTTTTTGAGATTAACTTTTCCTGGGCCGGACTTGGAGTGACTCATATTTCTTTTATCGTAGAAAAAAGTGGTATATCATCAAGTTTTCACAAAGTTAAAACCATGTTTTGGTTTGCCGTTCAATTTTGAGCAAAAAAGGAAACTTGAGTTTTTCTTTTTCGATGTGTAGTTTTTGGGATGAAAAATAAAAATCAATGTAATGCAGAAAAACTCACTTATTTCAAGCTATTAGAAAAATGGAAAATCATATGATTTCATAACAACTGTTCAAAGTGTTGCGCTGTTTGTTACTTGAAAAAGAACAAAATTCTCAAAATTCTACTAAAATCGAATTTACAGACAAAAATTCGAGATTTTGATTCATTTCATTCACAAAAAGTGTTATCTTACCATGTCAAAATAGGCACTTTCATCAGACTTACCCTGTATTTTTATAACACCGCTGAATCTGGAACACATACGTAGAGCTCAATTATCAAGTAAAGATAAAGATGCCAATTCTGGAACCGATAGAACGATCATTTTGAGAGAAGTGAACGATCACTTCTATTGAAATTAAAAATGTCATGATCTTATCGCTGCTTAAGCCAGAGTCAGGAAAAACTTTCAAATTGATGATGAATCAGAATGACCAAAAACATCCCTGTTCACATTTCCAAAAAAAAAAATGTTACTGTTTTGGTTATTTTTTTTTTGTTAATTTGTTAATTTAATACTTATACTGCTCATTGAGTCTTCCTGTACGTTCTAATTAATAAGATGTTAATAAAATCCCAGAATGTGGGTTTTAAACAAAAAATCATCGATACCTAATACAGGGTGAGCGATTTCAGAGTGGACACACCGTATAAGTACTAGCTGGAGAACCCGCGACCCCGCCCGCCTGTCTGTAAGTTGATATAAAATAGTAGACTTCCGATTAAATCTTCACTTATGAAAAAGAATTAAATATTTCTAGGTGTGCAATTTTGTCCCTAAGGGGGTGAAAAGAGTGGGGCTAGGAAAAATCATAAAATGATGAAAAATTATGTATTTTTGGTCACATCAACTTGAAACTTCATATAAATGATCTTGAATGAAATTGATTAGACACATATTCCGTCATTTTTTGAAATTCAACCCCTAAGGGGGTCAAAGTCGGGCTCAAAGAAGATGAGGTGACAAAAATCATCAATTGATAAAATATTATGTATTTTTGGTAACATCATCTTGAAACTTTGTATAAATAATCTCAAATGAATTAATTAAATACGTGTTACGTTAATTCAGCCTCTAAGGGGGTCAAATTTGGTCTCAAAGGAGTGGGTGGAAAAAATCATTAATTGATGAAAGATTATGTATAAAAATTGTTAACATCATGTTGAAGCTTCATATCAACAATCTTGAATGAAATTGCTTGAACACATGTATCGTTGTTTTTTAAAATTCAACCCCTATAGGGGGGACAAAGTCGGCTCAAAGGAAATGGGGTGGAAAACAACATTTGTTGACCTCGTATTTCAGAACATACAAGGTAAAATAACGTATTTTAATATTAATCTAATAATGTGAACGCGGCTTTATATTTTGTACGTACTCAATGTCAAATGAAAAAATTACTGTCAATGTATCAGTTAATGAAAAAAACTCTGCAGATTTTTATCCAACTTTTTCCACTTTTTCACACCTCTGATGAAGTTGGACACACTGTGGAAAAGTGTGGTGCATAATTCATGAGGAACAGCTGTTCTATTATAACAGCATCGATTTTATGGAAAACTGTTCAGTTGATGATAAAAGACATTTTTGCGATCATTTTAAATTATATTTCAAAAATGTTCTATCACTCTTATTCCCAATGCAAACAATAGAGCTGTCAGTTCCTAATTGTTCAGCTTCAGACAGCGACAATGTAAGCATCATGCATTCATGTAGCAAATCCTTTATCATTATCAGACCCTCAAGCTCAGCAACAAAGCACCAAATCCTTAGTCAGCAACAAATACGTCAGTCCGAAATCGCCGAACAACCGGTTAACGAAGGTCAGAATCGCATCGAGATAATGACCTATCGCACTGCAAAAAACCATTTTATGAACGGACAACATCGAGTCTATTGACAAGAAATTAATTGATTTATAAAGCAAAATTGACTAGTCGATTATTGGAAATTCTGATAAAATTAAGGTTTTTCTAATTTGCTATGGCTGGTACCAAATGCTGATGTGATAATATATATAACACATACAACAACTTGATTATCTTTGCGATTTGAGGATATTCTGTGAACTTAGTACCGCTTTTAACTCAAAATTGATAAAATGGTAGGTTGATTAATATATTTTCCCCTACTTCAATACATTTTAAAACCCTTTTTCAAAATTGGACACATTTTGAACCATTCGAAGATTGTCAAGAGAGCAAATACAGCGACAATACTACTTGTTAACTTCTGAAAAGAACTAATTTTGATTTATAAAAAGGCACAGAACCTCTAAAAAAATCGATAAATACACAAAAGTTAGGTTAGAAAGTAGATTTGATGGCTGTGCTACTACTTACTGTAACTTCCGCTATAAAACCTCTCTTTTTTTGTGAGTTGGTTCCACTATAAAACAAATCCATTTCAAATCAATGTAAAAATGATGTTTTTGCTTATGTTCAGTATTTGGTCATAACACTAAAATAATAATGACTAATCAAATTAAATTAAAAATAATCATATGTGAATATGTCATCTGTTGCAAGTAGCAGTCAACTTTAGCACAGAATGTTTTATACAGCATATCATGACATTTTGAATCAAAAAAAGGGCTGTATAAATAATTATTTCAAACAAGATTCTTCTTATTATTTTATACCAAAGACCACCAAGAATTTCTCAACAGAAATAATTCTGCGAAGTTTGTTCATACTGAGAATTGAACAATTAAATTGGTTTTTAAATTTAGTTATTGATGGACACATCCAATTCTCTATAAGCGATTATTTCTTTCTTTGCAATTACATACAATATGAATAACAAACGTTAAGATTTACGACCAAGTGATGGTTATTCCAAGGTACATTGATGTTCTTATGAATTATTCGTGTATCGTTAGCAATCTTTTATATTTTGTGTTATAATATGTTCCATTTCCCAATGGAACATGATATGAATAATATGTTTACCCTTCTAAAAATATAATTGGGTTTGATCTTTTTTTTTCAACCCTAACCTGATGTCCATAATCACGAATCATAATTATCAGGGTGGGGCATCGAAATTCATCCACCCGGATTAATCTTCTTTTAGATTATCATTTAGTTTAATTTAACATTTTTTAGATATTTTCACCTCTTATCCTCGAACCTCTACGTTGAACAGAGAAACTTCCCTTTCAAATTGTTGTTATTCTGATGAATTTTATTCATTTGATTAACTAAATTTTGTTGATTTAGTGGATTCTTAAACTATGTTGATTGTGTAGATTTTGTCAATTTTCTAGATACACTCGCCAAATCAATTTTACATCGTTTATTTTCAGTCTACATCCTGTATAATATAGTTGAATGTAGCAAAAAAATATTTTTCCTATAAAATATCAACATAATTTGTCATAAGTTATAAATTCAATTTTTTTTAGCCATGCTTTATGTAAGAAAATCAGGGCAGCTCTCTTGAAACGCCCTGTATATGGAAGTTAACGTCAAATTTGAATTCCTGGGCTCGAACTAGCCTCAATTGTTGTGCCGCATCATGTGCTTTCGATGATATTGCTTAAGAGATTGCCAATTTTGGCTTTTTCCATATACAGGGTGTTTTAATTGAACTGTCCTGATTTTTTTTTAGTTAGGAGTTTTTGAGTAATGGCAAAACAGATTCTAAAATTTGATGATCAGTGAGATCTTCGACAACATTTATTTGAAAAAATGTTTCGGAAAATCGACAGTTTTCGAGATATTTGAAAATTAAAAAAAAAATGACAATCTTTTGAAAAAATCACCAGAATCATAGAAAGCGGCACATCATTTGAGACTAGACTAGTTCAACCTCAGAAATTCAAATATGACATTATTCTTCATATACAGGGTGTTTCAAGTGAGATGGCAAAACTGATGCCAAAACACTGTGAGGTTTTTGAATTTTTGTTTTTAAATGATGCTTAAAATTTTTTGCAAGGGCGAAATCCAGTGCCAAAGATGAAAAAAAATTAAAAAATTTTGCCATGCTTGGTAGGTACTTTTATTCGTAACTTTTTTGATTCTTGACGCATCCAGTTGATTTTTGCGTCAACGTCCCCAAAAAATTGTTAAATGATTGAAAATGATGCTTGGAATTCCTGGAACTGGAAATTCCGTGTCAAAAATGAAATTTAAAAATTACAAAATTTTGTCATGTCTGCTACTTTAATTAATAATTTTTTTAATTTTTAAAATATCCTGTTGATTTTTGCGTCAACATCCCCAGAAAATGATGAAATTTTTTAAAACATTTTTGGACATAATGCTTGGAATTCCTGGAACTGGAAATTCCGTGTCAAAAATGGAATTTAAAAATTACAAAATTTTGTCATGTCTGCTACTTTAATTAATACTTTTTTTGATTTTTGAAATATCCTGTTGATTTTTGCGTCAACATCCCCAGAAAATGATGACATTTTTTGGAACATTTTTGGACATAATGCTTGGGATTCCTGGAACTGGAAATTCCGTGTCAAAAATGGAATTAAAAAATTACAAGATTTTGTCATGTTTGCTACTTTAATTAATAACTTTTTTAATTTTTCACATATCCTGTTGATTTTTGCGTCAACAGCCTCAAAAAATAATGACATTTTTGGAAAAAATACTGGAGATGATGCTTGGAATTCCAGGAATTGGAAATTCCGTGTCAAATATGGAATTTAAAAATTACAAGATTTTGTCATGTTTGCTACATTAATTAATTACTTTTTTAATTTTTGATATATCCTGTTGATTTATGCGTCAACATCCTCAGAAAATAATGAAGTTTTTGGAAAAATTATTAGAGATAATGCTTGGAATTCCACAAATTGGAAATTCCCAAGAAAATTCCGTCTCAAAAATAGAATTCAAAAATTACAAGATTGTGCCATGTTTGCTACTTCAAACAATAACTTTTTTAATTTTTGACATATCCTGTTGACGTTTTCGTCAACATCCTCAGAAAATAATGACATTTTTGGAAAAATTACTGGAGATGATGCTTGGAATTCCAGGAATTGGATATTCCGTGTCAAAAATGGAATTTAAAAATTACAAAATTTTGCCACGTTGCTACTTTGATTGATTACTTTTCTAATTTTTGACATATCCTGTTGATTTTTGCGTCAACATCCTCAGAAAATAATGCAATTTTTGGAATATTGTTTCAAATTGATAGTTTTTTTCAATGTTGAATAAATACCTGATATTCAAAATTTGTGAACTTGGTTAACTAATATTCACCGAACTCCCAAATTTACAAAATTACAAAAAATTACCTTTGTGAATGTTGTGATTCCTCACCCTCTCTTCGTGAATTCTGTAATTTTGTAATAATTGTGATTTTGGTAAATTCATTTCAAAAACTTGAAATTTTGTAAATTCACTTACAAAGCTGACCAAACTCAACAAATTTCCCAATATTGGAAAGAAAATGTTTAATTGGGTAATTTTTGTTTCTACGGTACACAGGCACCATCCCTGATTTTACAATATTTCCAATGTTTTATAAGTTTTGTAAGTTTTATGGTTACTCTGCAAGTTTGCAAGTTCTGTGATTTTGCAAATGTTGTGATTTTGGTAGATTTTAAATTTTTTAAATTAGATGAAATGACTCTTTTATTATTTCAAAGAAAATTGAACTGGTGATAGCAAAATTTGGATTAATTGATTTTTGAAGAAACCCTAGCACACCGCCTGCACTATGCGCTTCCACAAAAAACACCTCAAAGCAGAGGTGGCCTGATTTGTCGCCACTGGACTTTTTCCTAATTCTTTGGAAGATTTGCAACAACGAATAGTGTACGAGTGTCAGCAAATAACTCCCAACATGCAAGAAGGTTGGGGGTAAACATTTTGTTCACCATTTACCCCTTTAAAGTTTCAATGTTCGTCACTCTGTATTTTCAACTGAACTTTGTATTCAATTAACCGAATGACTATTTAAGAAAGTGGAATATTTCCATTGGTCGTATTTAAGTCTCATTCTTTGTCAGTCCAGTACAAATCCATGTATGTCTGCTTCTCTATAAGGATGTGTTTATTTCTTATGTGAAGTATGACAGTAGACAAAGTAGATAAAAGATCAATTTCTATTTATGTGAAGTCTTTTGTTTAGTAATTTAGCATGGGTGGCTTGGTGAGAAGAAATTTGCGCTTGCATTCATTATCGATTTTTTTTTATAAATTCCAAAATTATTCATCAATTGATAATGGTACCGGTCGAAGTGTTTCCATGTATTTCACGGATGAAGACATTATATATTAATTTGACCATTATTAACAAAAAATAATCCAACTCTTGTTATTCTACAGGACTTATGTTTTTTTTCTTCTACATAAACAAGTTAAGTAATACCTCAAGAAAACTTTATTGATCATGCTTCCTGCCGGCACATTTTGCTCTGTCCGCACAAAACCACCAAAAAGAACCAAGAACCGGCACAATTAATCACAAAAAACATAAACATAACATCGGAAAATGAATATCCAGAAAACCTACTCTGGCGAAACACGGCCCTTAAGGGCTGCGCCGAGTTTGAAGACAACGAGCCGACTGTGGAGAGCCAGAGTTGTGTAGGTCAGGACTGCATATGCGCCAACCACGGTTCGGCTCACTGGTGGAGCTGAGCGGCAAATGTGCATAGGCAACAGTGGGTTGGAAGGGTTGCATTAAGGGTGGAAAAATTTAACAAGAAATTCAACACTTCTTCTTTATTTTCAGTCTGTTCTCATCGACTCCTGGATGTTTACCGCCAAATTCTTCAACGCCTCTCTCCGCTTATAATGTTGAGTCAAGTAGTGTTGATCTGGAAGATTTCCACATTCAAATGATTCACACTAAAACCAAAATGAAAAAGAAAGAAACTTCACATGAGTTTTTTCATAACTGACGTTTCTATGATACTCCTTTTTTGCAAAAGTGATTTACGCTCATCATTAGGATCAGAAACTACAACATTTTTCACTTCCATCACATCATCCTGATTCAACTTGGCAATGGTGACCAAATTTTCAATTGAAAATTTTTGAACTCATTCTTCTTTGTCCATTTTTTCAAATGACCCAACCACTGCAAGTTCTCATTTGGGGTTTGTCTCCGCGGTTTCGGACTACCGGACTAAAAGTGCGTCGCGTTGAGTGCAGCAATCGTTTCCCCGGTTTACTTGCGAAGACATTGGGTTAGTACGAGGGACCGTGAAAGAGAACAGGAAAGTTGGATAATAAAAATGTCAAACGACTATACAGTGAAACAGAAAACTAATAGAATGGTTGTAATGGGGAATCTGATTTAGTACACAAGTATGTCTATTATCTTGTGAGAGTGTCGAATATTCTTGATTAAGTCCCAAATCGAACCTATATCTACTTTGAGCAAAATCCTTGGAAAATAACAAATTTATGCAAACATAACCTCACCTAGTCAATTTTTGTTATTTTCATGATCAAACCCCAAATTAGAACCTGCATACTTATTTGAACAATGGAAAATAACAAAACCATCCAATAAATCCACACTTTTTTTTTTATTTTATCAAATCCCAAATAGAACCTTTATATCTAATTTGAACAAAACCCTCTAGAAAATAAATAACGAAACCATGAAAACATAACCTCACTATGCCATTTTTTGTTAAATATCTTGATCAGATCCCAAATTAGAAACTACAAATCTTATTTGAACAAAATCTTTTGGAAAATGAAAAAAACTATGCAAACAATAACATAACTTTACTATGTCATTTTTTAAAAACTTTGATCAAATCCCAAATAAAACCTACATAACTAATTTGAACAAAATCCTTTGGGAAATAACAAAATTATACAAACATAACCTCAGTAGGTCAATTTTTGTTAAATTTTTTGATCAAACCTCAAATTAGAACCTACATAATTATCTTATTTGAACAAAATCCTTTGAAAGATAACAAAACCATGCAAACATAACCTCACTACATACAGTGTGACCCATTTGTTTTGGGAACACCCTGATAAAAAGTTTATTTCTTAACCGATTTGGTTCGTTTTTTTTTTGGATTGTAGAGCTCGAAAAATTGTATATTCTTGGCAAAAAGTGACCTTCGCCATTTTGACTTCAAGGCCTACTATGTTAGTTTTTAAGTGCAAAATTTCAGGAAACCATATTAGCGATTTTTTTTTAAAAAATCTGTGTGCGCCACTGGATTCAGCATCCTTTAAAACGGGTCTATACAAATTTTCAACCGAAAATATCAAGTTGAAAAAAATTAAAAATTCGCACTTTAACAATCTTTGATTCTATCAAAACAAATAAAAATGACATAAAACTAAAAATTTGTAACTTCTACCAAACCACCATCAACTTCAATGCATTTTTATTTGTTTTGATAGAATCAAAGATTGTTAAAGTGCGAATTTTTAATTTTTTTCAACTTGATATTTTCGGTTGAAAATTTGTATAGACCCGTTTTAAAGGATGCTGAATCCAGTGGCGCACACAGATTTTTTCTAAAAAAATCGCTAATATGGTTTCCTGAAATTTTGCTCTTAAAAACTAACATAGTAGGCCTTGAAGTCAAAATGGCGAAGGTCACTTTTTGCCAAGAATATACAATTTTTCGAGCTCTACAATCCAAAAAAAAAACGAACCAAATCGGTTGAGAAATAAACTTTTTATCAGGGTGTTCCCAAAACAAATGGGTCACTCTGTACATATATCATTTTTTAAGGTTTTTTTTTATCGAATCCCAAATAAAACCCACATACCTAATTTTAACAAAATAACAAAATTATATAAACATAACCTCACTTTTCTTGATCAAACCTCAGATTAGATTTTGAAAAAAATCCTTAGGAAAATACCAAAATATATGCAAACCACACTAGGTATGTCATTTTTTGTAAAATTTCCTGATCAATCCTCAAATTAGAACCAACATAATTTTCTCATTTGAACAAATTCCTTTGAAAACTGACAAAACTATGCAAACATAACCTCACTGACATTTTTTTTCAATTTCTTGATCAGATCCCAAATCCAAATAGAGCCTACTCCTCTCAACGGATATCCTAGTCTGGATATGTTTTGTACAGGCACACACAACATCCCTTTATAGGAAAAAATAGAGAAACTTTTCTCTCATAATGTCATTTTTGTCTTGATATTGTAAATGGCCGCCACTGCTATGCTGTATAGTGGAGAGTCTCTTTCCACTCATTGACATTGACATTAGTTCGTTTTGTCACGGAAATGTGGAATCACGCAATAAAAGTTGTGTTTTCAGGTTTTTTCTCGCCATAAAAACAATCCCAAGACTGTAATTAACAATTAAAAAAAAAATGACTCAAATTGCCCCAGCCGTTCTCAAGTTATGGATCTTCCAGAAGAAATCGGTACTCATTATTATGTAATAAATATTAAGATGTTCCATTTTGATAAATATAATGGGTTTTCCCAATTTAATTAAAAAAAAAAAGGAAAACGAGCTGCTACTATTTGAACTTAAAATGTCCAAAAGAATACTTGAGCTCATGAGTCCAAATTGCTAAAGAAGAACCAACATACCTTATCAAGAACCTGGCAGAGGACATTGCCTTGTATGCTGCACCTTTCCAACTCTGAATCATTCCTGACAAGCGGCAGATCGTAGAAATTGGAAAGAATGTACTAAGAGGAAATATAAGAATAGCTCTAGGTGGCCTCTATTCCAGAGTATCCGAAGATTACGAAGATCTGGAGAATGTATTAGAATCTTTACAACAAAACAGTCGCATGGTCTATATAGAAGAGCCCACATACATGATGGGTGGTTTTCAGATGGATCCAAATATCATAGAGACGACGATCCTGCAAAAGATTATGCAGAACAGCAAAAAAATATGTATAGTATTGTCCCATGGTTAAAGTGATATAAAGGGTTCACCAAGTGAGCCGAGAGGACCTAAACCAATGATAGCTCCATCAGAAACAAGAGGAAATCTGCTATAATTACTTTACTATTCATAACTCCTCAAAAATTGCCTGTCATGACATTCAAGAATGACCTCCGCCGGATCTAGTTACGCTCTCTATCTTGAACTCTATAACTCAAAAACTACCAAAGATCAAGTTGAGATAAGCTCCTTTAGGAAGTGGGGGAAATTTGCAAGGCTTCACCACTCACAAGTCTCTTTAAAAAGTCAAGGCAACAGCCCATGTAACAGCAAAGGACCTTATTTGGGCAAGATCAAAAATGTTTTGAATCTGACCAGGGAGGACCTCCACACAATCTTAGGTTCATTCACAGGTCACACTGACCTGAAGGGTCACCTCCATAGAATCGGAGTCAGATGGGATCATACTGCAGGTTATGCCTTGAAGATGAAGAGATCCTAGTACATCTGTTCTGGTGTAGGTGTTGGATGCAATGGAAAAATGTGCGAGAGTAACTAAAACTACAGACCTAGCCAGCAGTTAGGCTCTATGGAGGGCTAAGTAAGAATTGGGGACAAACTTATTTTTTTTTTTTTTTTCCTAACAAAAAAAAAATTTTTTTTCTGGAATCAGTCCTATTTGATACCAATCTCTGATGAGTTTCCACACTTTTACAACATCAAGAAATAATCACATTTTTATCCATGCCCTGTATTCGCTTTGTAGTTTGAGCGACCGCCTCTCTAGCCTAGTCACGCTGTTCGTCTCTACAAAGTAATTGTCCGTTGACCTGTTTATAGATTAGTCTAATAAGCTTGCTAGGAAACTGTTTTGCGTGATGTTGCTCACAGTGCTTTTCAAGCTTTTATCCGACAACGACAATGACGCCGCATAAAAATGCAACGTCTTGAAAAATATAAAACGAGCTTATTGTGTTGAATGGTGAAAAATACAGTCATAGTTTTTTTTTCTCTTGCGGAGCCTTTTACCTCTTAATACTCTTAGGCAAGAGATGGATTGCAATTGTTTGAAAAAACGTATGTCTTGGCTTACATGACATATACAAATCAACTTTCTAACCTAACTTTTGTATTGTTGTCGACTTTTTGAGTTTTGTGATCAAGTCAAACTTTAGTAAATAAATATATGTTGCGTCACTTCTTTGCTCCATCAATGTCTTTACATATTCTGAAGAACCTAAAAACCCCAACCACGCCCATCATCTAATTCCAAAAGCGTTGGGCACTTTCAAATTTCCGACCAATGACAAATGAAAATTTCGAGGAGCTTCTCCATTGGTTAGCTGATTCTAAACAGACTTAGGCTTAGAATTTAGATGAATGGGATTGTATCGACTTGACAGCTATACAAGGGAAGCTTGAAAGGATCCCGGTGCGCTCAGCCAATAGATTTAGGTAATATATTGTTCAGGTCGATATCCTCGTCAAATGAATAAACTCAAATGATGGCAGTAAATATAACTGCTTCTCTAGCATCATTAAATATTCTTACATACCAAATCCAGGATTAACTCGAACATTTTCAGCCTCGAAATGCAAATGTGCAATGTCGGCAACTTTGTGCCAGGACCCGTAAAATTATTAACGCACTTTAATGTTGATGCGCCTTCCGAATAATAAGGTCAAAGGGCGAGGGGCGCATAGACGCCCTTTGAATTGGCGCCGTTATTTAATAGCTTTGCAAAAACTATTTTAACGTACAGTAAAGGTCGAAGGGAAATGCACCAAAATGGTTGAAATGATGTAATAACTTTTGGAAAAAATGTTCTGATGGCTAAGACTGATTTTTTTGCTTCTTCTTGAGCTTCTTTCATTATTTTGTCTTCCAGTGATTCTTTCATTGAATTTTTCTTCGTTTGTTTATTTAGCGCTATACTATTCTTTTTTGGGGATCTATGATTCTTTAGATCTTCTTGTGCTTCTTCCATTGAATCTTTGATTCTACCTTGAATAATGGTTGAGACAAAAATGCGAGGTTATAATATTTTATTAACGTTATTATGTCAAAATTAGGTGCTTTGGTTGGAGGTATTCGTGTATAATATCACAGACGAAAACTTGACACTTGAATCTTGCTTGGCTGAGCACGACTCAAGACTGGGATTGAGATCGAACTATGACATTAAAAATACCTACTAGATAAATATGATAACAACTGCGTACTTATATATAGTTATCCGAGGCGTACTCAAGCTCGATGCTTGGGATCGCAATGCTTGGGACAAAAATGTGAGGTTATGTTATGTTATCAACGTTTTCACGTCAAATTCATGTTGAGTTATTGCACGAAGGTTCAACTATAGTACAGGGTGGCCAACTAAGAATGCGAGGTACTGTATCTCGGAAACTATACATCGTAGAGGCTTGCGGCAAAAAATGTTATTACTAAAACGGCCAAGAGAAAAACCTGGAAAATATTTTCAAGTTTCTGAAATGGTCGCTAGGGGGCGTAACAACCAACACCAAGTAGAAAAATATGATTTTTATGGAATTTTGTCCAATGAAAATATATCGATGAGCTCATTTTCGGATTTACTGAATATTTACCTACACTTTTTGTCGTAAACGTTTTTTTCTATCTATCATAATAAAGTGGTGGGGGAAGTTCAACTGTTTTTTTAAACAAACGGAGATTTCTTCCGTTTCGCTTGACCGATTTTAACGAACTTGGGCTCATATGAAAGAGAATAGTCTACGCTATAAAATGCTCATTTGCTTTTTAATTTGTAACATTCGCCGTCGCCGCTAGATGGCGTTAACTGAAATGGTAGCATACTTTTGAGTTTTTTCCGAAAAAATCAAACGTAATGGTATATCCATTTTTATATATTTGAAAAGGGGACACATTTTCCTATAAAAAAAATTAAAAAAAAACAAAAAAAAACAAAAAAAAAATTCAAAAAAAACAAAAAAAAACAATAATTTTTTTGTTTTTTTTAAAGGAAAATGTATCCCTTTTTGAAATTTATAAAAATGAATATACCATTACATTTGATTTTTTTGGAAAAAACTCAAAAACATGCTATCATTTCAGTTAACGCCATCTAGCCGCGACGGCGAAGGTCAAAAATTCAAAACCAAAAAAGTTTTTTGAAGTGCGGATCATGCTCTTTCATATGAGCCCAAGCTCGTTTAAATCGGTCAAGCGAAACGGGAGAAATCTCCGTTTGTTCAAAAAAACAATTGAACTTTCCCCACCACTTTATTATGATAGATAGAAAAAAACGTTTTTGACAAAAAGTGTAGGTAAATAGTCAGTTAATCCGAAAATGGGCTCATCGATATATTTTCATTGGACAAAATTCCATAAAAATCATATTTTTCTACTTGGTGTTGGTTGTTACGCCCCCTAGCGACCATTTCAGAAACTTGAGAATATTTTCCAGGTTTTTCTCTTGGCCATTTTAGTCATGAAATTTTTTGCCGCAAGCCTCTACGATAAATAGTTTCCGAGAAACGGTACCTCGCATTCTTAGTTGTCCACCCGGTACAGACGGAAATCTGACTTGAATCTTACTTGGCTGAGCACGACCCAAGTTTGAAATCAGAAGCCGAACTTGTCTGAGAAAAGATTTAAAAGAAATTAATAGAAAAACTCGCAATTTCTGTTTTGAAAAAAATCAGCCACGTTTCGAGTTTGTACAACTTTCAAGCATATATTTGCATGTAAGTTCTTGATAACATTAACAGTTTAAATTGTGTGCCACGTGCGTCTACTTGATGTGAACTCACAGGAAAATAGTTTATAGGAATTTTGAGCAACTTTGAAGTTCACGTACCTCAAAGGATGCAGATGATAAATAATAAATTGTACTCTGTTACTATTTTGTTCGTTTATTTCCTTTTTGAAATACCTAGATAGTGTCGTTTTTTTGTTTTAATCCTTGAACTGTATCAATATTGAATATAAATTGTCAATTTAGAATTCAATAGTTTTACATTAATGATAAACAAAATTAGACAATCCCCATTTTTTTTTTCAAACTATTCAAATCTACCAATCAGCCATTGTTCGAAAACTTATCAATTCAAGGCTTCTTGTATAAGCCAATGCTAAATATATGAAATCAGGCTCAATTTGAATTCACTAATAAGGAATTTGGATCCTGTGACCATGACAACAAAAACCTTGTTTTGCATAAATATTCACCAATTCATAGACGGCAAATTTTTGATTATGCGAAATTGAAACCAGACACTAACCTGCAAATGAGGGACTAGCCTAGACTCAGCAGGACTGTTTTACATACCTGCAAAAGAATATACATAAAAGCTAATTACACAGTATTTGTTTGAAATTTCTACAAATACAAGAAATTTATGAATATGGAAATGCCATTACAGCGTGGGCGAGAACCGCCGCTATTGGCATACGAAGTTGAGTTTTTGTCAAAGGAGTTTGCTGGAGAGTATGATTTATGCTTGGGAGTCATTTGTGTTTATTTTTGGAAATAATAAACTCCAGCATAAATACATACAGGGTGTTTAAAACTTGAAATTTCCATATTTTGGGAATGAAAAACTGAATTAAAAAACGCTCAAAACAGAATCTATAAACCCACCCTTATCTGTAACCCCTAAGACATGGTGAAGTACACCCCTGAAATCTTAAATAGAAAGGGGGTCGAATGATACCTCTTTTTGAAGGCCCTTCGACCCTGACTTTAACTGCCGACTTTCAAGCCTCTGCTGTTATTCCTGTTGATATAACAGCTTGACAAAACTTAATTTTTTTTATTCAATAAATAATTTCCCTCGAGAGTTAACTTCTCTATACTGAGGGGATATGATGAGGGACTAAATATTTTCAAAACGAGGTACTTATACTATTACTCCAAAGAAGTATTTAAAAAAAAAAAAATGAGTGAAAAAAATCCTCGTCAAAAGGCCTGACTAATAGCTCGTTTTGAAGGTCTTTAGTCCCTCATCATATCCTCTTAGTATGGAGAAGTTTACTCTTGCGAGTGATTATTTATTGAATAAAGTAAAATGAAAAAATAAAATTTTGACTAGCTCTCATATAAACAGGAATGACAGCAGAGTCTTGAAACTCGGCAGTTGTAATCAGTGTCGAAAACCCTTCAGAATAAGATATCACTCGACCTTTTTTTCTATTTAAGATTTCAGGGGTTTAAAGGCTTTTTTTCCCTTCGTTTTATAGAATCTGTTTTGAGCGTTTTTTGATTCAGTTATTCGTTCCCAAGATATGGAAATTTCAAGTTTTAAAATTGTCACCCTGTAGATCATTCAATTATTGTTCAAAAACAAATTTTCAATTCGTCAAACGTGATTTTAGAAAAACAATTTTTTACCGCAAATCAATAATTATCACTTACCAGTACCCATCAATCAATTAATGAAACCAATTTAAATGAAACGTGATTTGTTGCGGAAAATACCGAATTTTATCGCAAACCCGTCGAAAATATCAAAACTATTATTTTTAAACGCGCAATAAAAAATTTCCCGGAATTTTTGCTATCGCTGCTGTTCGCCCGACTTCGTCGCATCTCCCATACATAGAATGCAATTTTTTGATAGTCGCTAATTGACCGCAATTTCGTAGGATATTTGGAGGTCAAAAGCGGATGGTTGCGAATTAGAATCACGACGTAATAGATCCAATATGGCCGGTGTATTACATATACTGCTTGAAATAACTGACGACACAAATACACTACTCCAAAAAATTAACGCACCCCAGTATTAATATTATGTCTTAGGAAAAATCCCACTAATTTCCTCAAAGAAAAGAGCTATCAAGCTAAACAAAAAAATTAAAACATCAAAAAATAATAAAGGCTTCAACATTTCTATGATGAAAAAAATTTAGCTATTATCGTGAAGTTTAGAGACAAAATTACAATTTTCTTTATTGTCAAAACTTTGAAGCCTTGTTATGTTTTAATGTTTTAATTTCTTGTTCAGCTTTTGTAAAGGATAAATTAGGGGGTTCTCTGGTTTGTCAAAAAAAAATCTTTCTTATATGAAATTTAGCTGGAAATCTGACCATATCTGGAAAAAATGAGAAATTTTACTTTTGTCGAAAAATTGAATATTTTGAATCACGTGGAGATCTTTTTAAGTAAAAAATGCCTTTTTTATCATAACTTTCCTACCGCTCCAGATATTTCCACATTTTTTTTTCATAAGATTTGGATTGTAGTAATGTAAGTTATTCACCTTACTTCAATACAAATTAGATAAAAACGAATTTAACATACAAAACACCATAACAGATTTTAGCGACTTTGCCATGCATCAAAATGGCTTTTATTTTTTTAAACAAAAACCGCTCGTCGTACGAAAAAATACCAGAAGACCAAATTAACTCCAAAGTGAATGAGTGTTTCAAAAATAATATTGATTTTAAGAAAAAGCAGTGGCGTACTATTTTTTTCTTTAAAAAAAATCAATACAAATCCGGTTCGAACGTCACTGGTGGAAATTTTTTTAAAACTTTTAAATCAAAAAATTTAATTTAATGGTCAAAAGAATTATAATACATTTTGAAATATCTGGAGTGGTAGGAAAGTTATGATTAAAAAGCCACAGAGTGAATTATGGTAAAATTTGTTATGCGCAGTGGTAGGTTTCACTTTTATGGATAAAATAAAGTAATTCCGCTCAATCCAGCTGAATCAAATTTTCCTCAATGTAAGTTACTATAGTTTGCTATAATCTGTGAAAATTCCAAGTTGATATCTTCACTTTCAAGGTCACAGTGATTTTATTCAGAAAATTTCCTACCAGTCAATTCTAATCAATCATAGGCTTGCATTTTATTATGTTGCTATGGCAACGAAATAATTTTATCGGAAATCACCCTGCTCATAATCACGTGACTGAAAGATTAATAAGTGGAAATCTCCCTGGCTTTGCATCTGGATGTAGCTCCCATATGATTACAGTGCTGCCGTCCCCACTCTCCCTAACAATCCCAACCCAACCCAACTTTCACAGACAGAGATAAGGCAAACGGCAACACTGTGGTTGGTGCATGGGAGCTACATCCAGCCGCGAGTGCTTGACAGCTGTTAAAAACAATGACAAATATTTTTGATAAATGATTTATTTTCAACTTCCAATACAAAGTTGCAATGTTATCAATTATGGACAAGATTGGTTATAACTTCCAAATGTTTTATAAAATCCTGATTCCCTTCTTTCTTCCTCAATGGCGAGTAGAGTAAGGAGCCGTTGGTTTCTTCCACTAAATGCGAGGTGAGTCCTGGGTTATGTTTTTTCCAATGATCAGTTTTGGCATGAAATTTTCTTGCCGAATCCCCCTAGAGCTCGAATTAAAAAACTCGACAAAATTTCCGGAAATAATTCGAGCTCTAGGGAGATTATGAGTGAAAATCTATCAGATATGATGCTACAACTTCCTTTAACATAGCAGAGAGATCATTAGAAATTTGTTTAGGATTCGATGGGAATTTTATGGGGAATCATGGAAACAACAACAACAAGTGCATTCTAGCTAGAATTGAATCCATGACCACCACAAATATCAATATCACTCAACACTTTTTCAGTTGCTGTATAATTGCAATTTACAAACTCCAACAAAAAACAGCTGTTAAATTAATTAGGTATTAATCAATCAATCGAATAGGTGATCATTACCCAATGAATCAAATTTCAGACCATTATAGCAACTACTGGGAATTTTTCGCAATAGTTAAAATGGTTTTGTTATAAAGGTTACAGACTTTGTCTAACGCGAGGATTGCGGTCTAACTAATTGGTCCAATCAATCATCATCAAATAACCAAAATCCATGGAAATTGGGAAAACGAGCCAAGCAAGACCTGCCTATATAGACATATACATACATTATTAGACGGAGACATACGTGGTGATATATTGAAATGAATTATTGCGTGTCAGGTGAAAATTAATGGGCACATTCGGATAGATGCAGTGCACGCACGAAATGTCAACCTTTGAGCAACAAACGACAAAAAATCCAACCGGGGGTCTATCGATTCGCTTTTCACTCAGTTAAAAGTTTTTCACTCTTTTTTGATGGAAAGATAACTTGCACTAATGCACCACCGGCATTAAGGGGTTTTTAGGTGAGTCAGAGGCGGGGATTGTTTCATTTTCTATACGCTGATCTATATAAACTGGATAACCACAATAAACCGGCTCTGAAAAGCTGGCATCCTTGTTTTCGAACCAGTTGATGAACTAGTCTTCATACAGGGACGCTGCTGATACCCTAATAAATGGAGGTGTACGACGACTTTAGAAAAATGCAACTACTGCGCATGCTTCTGTTTGTCGTCGTTAATTCATTACGCCGAGTGACAGCTGTATTTATCCAGTTATATTATAGATCAGTGATTTTATCAAGTTGACTTCAATGATGCTTCTTATCTTTTTTGATTTAAAAAATATACGGATTCAATTGAATCATAAAAAAAAACTTTATAAATTTTACTTTTCATCATTAAGATCGTTTATATCTTTCGTTTTTGATTTCTTATTCAATTGTTCCCGTGGTTTTTATCATAAGTCCTTTTTTTTGGTATTTCTCGTATTCTTTGTACAATGTTCAAAGTATGTACCAAGATTTCATTTTTTTCCGATTTCAGTTTTTCTCTAAATTCTTACTTTTTTGCTTTTTGTTTTCATCTCAGTATTTAATTCAGCTATTTTATAACATCACCTTTTTTTCTTGGTTGGTTCATTTTTCTGCTACACCTTTATTTTCCTGTTTTGATTTTGGAATTAGTTTCGGTTTATCATTGTTGAATTTTTGAAGTATTTTCATCATTTTATTATTTCATTCATGTTTTGTTAAGTTTGAGTATTGTTCTCCTCGGCTTTCATTTAATTTTTTTTCAAATGTTTATGAAGATTAATCTGAAAAAACAATGCAAAAATTCGAAAAAACATAAATTTTCTCAAAAACGGTTCATTTTATCGATAATGAACAGAAGTACCTTTTTTGTAGCCTAGAGTTGAGGCTATCTAAATTTATAGTCTTTATCATACAGAGTGTTGAAGATTTAAGCATTAAAATGTACAACCTACTCCGCCCCTGGTAAACTAAACAAGCTAATTATGTTTTAAGGGCAGTATTTTAACAGGTAATGTTTACTGTTCATCATAATAGATTTTCATCAAATTATATTAAGTTGTTGAAAAGTTATTAAAAAAAAATTGATTTCCAGTGGCGTCCTTTCGGGGCCCGTATCTCCGTAGAGAGGGCCTCTGTTCTATCTAAATCTAAGAGATCCCCCACATTTTTTCGGACGCCCTGTATACATGCTCAGTTATTATAAGAGATCAAGTTGCGCATTTTAATGCATTTGAAAATCCAGGGGAGAAAAAAGCACTTCACTCCAGCACTTTTTTTTCTCTCGGGGAGGAAAAGAACTATTTTCCTCCTTCAGTTCTAGTGAGGTAGTAGAAAAAGACATTTTCCACAAGACTAAGAGACAATTTTTTGTACGAGTGTTTAGTCCTCTTATTCATCAAACAAAATTTTTTTTTAGGCAAAGATTTCAAGATTATTCTACAAAATGACCCATAAGATAGGATAGATACATAAATCATTTGATTAGTTCCAAATATCTTCATTTTTAACAATACAAAAATCGTGCGGAAAAGAAAAAATCGTGCAGAAAAGTCAAAAAAGCGTCGTGCGGAAAAGAAGAAAAGAACAAAAGGTAAAATTGTGCATGAGAATCAGTTATTTTATTAACAAGTGCGCAAAGTTATGCTTTTCCGCTGGCAAATTAAATGCAATCACACGGATATGCTTTAAGGGCGGGAAATACATATAGTTATTTACCCAGCAAGTGCGGAAAGTGGTACTTTTCGCGCGGATCGGAGTTCGGGAAAGCCGTTAAGGGCGGAAAAGACATTTTCCGCAAGAGTTTGGTAAGTACAATGTTTTTCCTACGAGTGATTATGTCCATCTTATTTATAAAAAAAAAAGTTTTTGATACGCAAATATTTTCTAATAATACCTCAAAATGCCACATAAAGTAGAATAGTAATATAAATCATTTAATTAGTCCTTAACATGTTCACTTTTGACAATACAAAAATCGTGCGGAAACGTAACTTTTCAGCACTCAGTTCACCTGTTCTGGCGATTTTTTCTAAAAAATTATTAATTGCTTTTTTTGACATTCGATTATTTTTGTCCATCTTATTTGAAGTAACAAAAATCATTTAATTAGTCATAAATATCTTCATTTTCAACAATACAAAAATCATGCGGAAAAGTAACTTTTCAGCACTAGTGCGGTAAAGTAACTTTTCCACACTGCGGAAAAGTACAACTTTCAAAACGAAAAATCGTGCGGAAAATTAGCTTTTCCGCACGCTCGTAAGAAAAACACTTTGCGCATGTTTTAAGGATAATATTTTTTTCACGAATTAGAAATTATGAAAGACTTGGATTAAGTACAAGAGAAGTTTTTTTGCTTGATTGTTATGAAAACAAAGTTCAAAACAATGAACTGGTAGGTATATGGGAATTACAATAATTGTGTAGGAATTTTAGTTGACATTTGACATTTGATTTCGAAAAATGGTTACTTTGCACACGCAAATGAGAGTGCAAAGGGTCACTTTGCGCACGCTCATGGAAAAAGTAACTCTTCCGCATGCCCGTGAGAAAAGTTACATCATTCAATAAAAAATGAACGGTCGTTTTAGAGGCATCTCAAAATAAAGATTTCGAAATTCAACGAGGTCAACTTCTTAGGCATTTTTTACCGTCATTTTCTTAAAAATGATAAGGGAGGGTTGATTCGATCGTCAAGTTGTCCATAACAAAATCAACCCCAACAAAAATATACTACTCCTCCATAACACCCTGGAGAATATACAAGGCGTCGCAAATCAAATATTTTTAGTTTTAACAAAAACAACTTCCTAGAAATTTTTAACCGTAAATTTCTTAAAAATTTAATACAGGGTCGATTTAAACGTCAAATTGTCCGTAATAGGATCAACTTTAACAAAAATATACTAAAACACCTCCATAACCCTCGTTAGAATTTTTCAAAGGCTCTAAATTTTCAAGTAACAAATCCCAAGGCCAACGATATTCAAATGGACATTTGCAATTAAAATTTTTCTTCGCTTAAAATTCCGGGCGTGTAACAAAAAACTCTAGTGAAAAAAATTAACCTCCAAGCGGAAAATTATATATGCGACGGCGCACCCATGCAGAATGCTAATTTGATGTATCACTTTTTTCGTCGTTAAATGTATGCAATTCAAAATTTTATTTTCCAGTTTATGTTTTTAAATAATATTTTAATGATGCAAGTGTAAATATATGCACCAGATGTCGAGTAATTATAATTGGTTGTCAAAAAAAATGCCGAAAGTACGCGATACACTTGACTTATCAAAAGAGACTCAACACCGTATCACGATCTCTGACAGAGTTGATAAATTAACATCTGCTCCGCACTTATGTTCAGGACAAAGACAAAAAAAATATTTAGGTTAATTGTACAAGAAAACATAGCAAGGGAGTTGTTGCAATTCAAGAGATAATTGTCTTTGAAAAAGAGGTTCAAATCATTTTCAAAACATTGCTGTCCTTGAGTCATATTTCCTCTATCAATTTTTGAAAATAAAAGTCAATGAGGTTCAACTGTTGGTTGCTTTGGGACTATTTCCAAAATCACTTAACAAGGAAATAAGTCTGCATCATAAATATGCTTTGTGTTATTTATAGCATTTTCGGAATAACGAGTTTCTTTGTCTATTTGATTTGTTGAATTCAATGTGCATAACATAACTAGCATTGCCCAGCAACAAGGTCTCCCATTTAAATGATCTATAAAAGGAATGCGGTTTATTGGTATAATTACCGCTTACATGCCGATCACTTGCTTTGCCTTTATACCGAGTGTTCAATTTTGATGATGTCATCTAAATCGATAATACGTTTTCAGTTAGGTCATGAAAGTCAAACCTTTGTACAGCCCAATAAACTGTAATTAGACATTATTAATTCAACAAAACAAATTAATTTTGCATATCAAAAAACCTATACAATTAATACGCAAGGATACTTTGGAATTTTCAGAAGCAATAATTATTACTTATCAATTTTCATAAACAGAAAACCAGCGAATCATGATGATTTATGGTTATTCTATTTTTGATTATTTTCGACTTTTTTTATTTTTTCTTATTTTTATAGAGCGTCCAACCCACACAAAAGTAATACACATTTTGTGCAATATATCTGCAATTTGTTGTTAATTAAAATTTATTATTGATCGTTTGGACTAGGAATTTGATCCTCGTCCTCGTACTAGTTTAGTTTCGAGCACTTCTACGACACACTGTCAAATTATCGGCAATATCAATTTTGTGCAATTTTGTATTGTGATTTATTGATTTCCAAATCGATTTTGAAGAGTTGCACATGAAAACGATTACTTTATGCAACTGAGAAATGTACATGTCAAAAGTAACCTTTATTTCATACTGTACCATAAAGCATCATTTACCGGACCCAAAACCAGTCCGGTAAATGACACTTTACATCATGAGAGACTGTGAAAAAAATTACTTGACTACTCCAAAAATGACGCCATCTCATGATTTTGATTAATAACTTGACATAGAATTTTGGTAACATATAATTAATCTATCTATTACCCAAGTGGTGACATGGTTTGGCTGGAATCGAAAAAAAAAAATTATCACAGTATGAAACAAAAAAATGTACGATACACAGTCGTTAAATGTCATCAAACTAATCGTCTCGAAATTCCGACTCGTGATTAAAAAAGTCATTTACCGCCTTAGTAACGTAATTTACTAATAAGCTATAAATAACTCAACCGAAACAGCTAAAAACTCCATTGATTTGGACTTACTTAGATTGTTTATTGTAAGACAAGCAGAATTATTTTGAGCTCGATTTTAAAGGATTTTTATTTTTTCTTTTTCTCATTTTCTCACCTTTTACACAATATTGATAAATTTGCTATCACTGTTTTTAACCGTTCTAGACTTTGATTACTTCCTCCATTGTTAACCAATAGACACGTGAATCCAGGGGGCGGCGCCCGAGTTTTTAGAATATTCCAACCCCCGTTATAAATCATCGAAAAATCAGAAGCGCATCAAACTAGGTATAACTAAGAGGAAAGTGATTTAATCATGTGAAAGTTAGTAATTTTGAGATCTCCATAATGAATCTCAGTAATTTATGAAAAAAAATATCAGTTTTGAGAATCTATTACAAAATCCCAAAAATCATCTTATCAGTTTTTGGACAACAACTGTAGTAGAGTAATCAAGAATTCGATTTGAAGGGATTCTTTGGTGTTATTCCTATTTTGTCTTTTCTCTTCAGGAGCATGGGCCCTCTACCATTTATAGATCTAGTGGGTGGCGCCCGAGTTTTTGGAAATTTTAAATTATGTACCGCAAAATCCGAAGCACGTCAAACTTGGTATAAAAAATAGGCGAAAGTACTCTAATCATGTGAAAATTAGTAATTTTGAATCTGAGTACTTTTTGAAAAAGATATCTTGTTTTGATGCTCTATTTTTCCAACATGTTCTAGAATAGAACACCAGAAGCTATTCTAAATTCCCAAAAATCATCCAATCGGATTTAACAGGGTCTACAGAGTTTTTTTTCAAATTTGTTGTGGGTCTTGAAGTTTTTAAAAATAAGAAAAAAGAGATCTTTTACTTTTCTTTTACGGACTGCATCCGTCATCGTCATCACTATTTTAATAACAAAAAATCTTTGAAAATCCAAATTCAGGCGACTTTCAATCTGTTTGCAGATTTGTTTTGTTCAAATTTTTTAACATTTTACAACAAAAAATGAAAAGTTAGAAGAAAAAATCCAATTCCAATAACATGGAATTTTTTCAAAAATTAGTTTTTCTGCAATCCATCACTATCATAAAAAGATAATTCTGTACGTGGTAATATGACTATATTTGAATAATTTTTAGACATGGTCATATTTTTTTCTAAATTTTTATAGTCGGAAAGTGTCACGCTATACAGGGTGTTTCATAATATATGCGCAGGACTCAAGGAAGTGATAGCTCGTCTAAAGATATAAATAGCTATTTACCTAACAAGTGCGGAAAATTAGTTTTTCCGCACGAGTCTGCCGTTCACCGACCGACGCGTAGCGGAGTTCGGTGAAGCAGCCGAGGGCGGAAAAACATTTTCCGCAAGTGTCAGGTACAATAGTTTTTCTACAGACGTGCGGAAATAAGGATATAATTCGTAATTTAAAAGTTTCTGATGCAACTAATGACAAATAAATAATAATGAATGTCGAAATGTGTAACTAAGCGACCATAGTTACCTGATGGAAACCTGGTTGCAGTTTGCTTATGATATTGTTAATTTTGACATATCCGTGCGGAAAAATGTTTCCGCACTGGTGCGGGAAATCTGATTTTCCACACGGATATCGGTGCGGAAAATTGAATTTTTCGCACGGCTGTAGGAAAAAAAAGTTTCTATAAACTAATCCTCTAAAATTTTCGAAATAAAAGGTGTTGATATTGAGAAAAAAATATCGATTCTTGCGAATATCTCTGGAACCGTTTATCGCACAAAAAACATTGTTCGTACGCGTTCTTTATTCTTGATTAGCTATGTTTTGTGCAGACTATATTTTTTCTACAGCAGTGCGGAAAAATCAATTTTCCAAAATAATATCCGTGCCGAAAATCAGTTTTTCCACACTAGGGCGGAAAAGATTTTCGGCACGCAATCTTCAGTTTTCGGCACGTAAATTTCAGTTTTCGGCACGCATACTTCAATAGCATAGCACATGCCGAAAATCAGTTTTTCCACACTAGGGCGGAAAAGATTTTCGGCACGCAATCTTCAGTTTTTGGCACGTAAATTTCAGTTTTCGGCACGCATACTTCAATAGCATAGCACATAAACAAAAAGCTGCGGTGAACGGCAGACCCGTGCCGAAAAATTCGTTTTCCACACTTGTTAGGTAAATAGCTATTTTTTAACTCATCATTGGTTTTGAAGGGGTAGTTGATGTTTTTCTTCCCAACTTCTACGCTACTGGAAAAAGTACTGTTCTCAAAACAGTACTTTTTCCAGTAGCACATTAGAACCGCAAGTGTTTTCTACACAAAAAAGGTACTTATGGACATAAGCTCTTAAAGTCAACCGTTTTCGGGAAAAATCAACTTTTATGTTGACAAACATGGTAAATTTTTTGAAATATATTTTTTTCTTACTAATCAAACAACATTTATATAAACGTTAAAACATATATTATGTACTTCATATTTGCAAAATGAAAAAAAAAAAACAATAACAAAATCAAAAACAGTTAAATTAAATGTTGCAAATGGAAAACACCCTGTATCTCGAAAATGATGCATCTAAGAGTGTAAGTTGGTGAGAACTTTTTGTCATATTTCTGGACAAGCTCTTACATAGTTAAGTCCTGCGTATATATTATGAAACACTCTGTAGAGGGTGAGTATCTAACCTAAAATAAATTCAGTAAATCAAGGAAGTTTTTTTTTGGGATTTGTTCGAACACGTCGATTAGTATTTCAAACTGCGATCTTTTTGATGTACGAAAATTGTATACAGGGTGTCCCAAGTTTGAGATATATGACGTTATCGATGAAATAAGACGTGTCCAAGCTTATTTCCAAAAAAAAAATCCTTGATATACCCTGTATAATTTAACAAGTTATTATTTTTATTGTTTCGTCAAACAATTAACCAACACTTTATAACCCTAAATGTAACACATATTTTGACAAAAATGAAAAAGAGTATTGTAAATTTGTGAAATAAAAAAAAATACAAATACACAAAGGAAAAAAAAAGAGTTCGGCAAGTTACTTGATATTGTTTTTGTCCGGAATTAGGGTTGTTGACTTTTCAAAACAAGACAAAAACTGCAAAATTAAAAAAAACACAAAAATCAAATGAGAAAAAACTTGACCAAATGATTTAAAACTTATCAATTTTCCAGATCTACAAGAAAAACAACATCAAAAACTATTCAATAATTCAAATATATTCACATTTAAAAATCATAAAAGCCAGGACGTGTATTAAAATTTCATTGGCTTACCGATGTAATCACACACTCAGCCCACTATTACATTTCAAAGGCGGAATTAATGGAAAAAAACAAACGATCCTTTCAAAATAGATAATCACATACTGTACATTCAAATAAGCTGGCAAAAAAAAACTAGTCGAATATTTCAACGATTAAAATGCAGAATTTATCACTATTTAACCAGTCAAGGTTAAATTGGTGATCATACTTGTTTTTATGCATTTATTTTGTGATAAGTATAATGGGAATTGTAAAAACGCAGATATTTTTCATTTTTTTCGTATATAGGAATATTTCGCCACCAATTAGTCATCGTATCGATGGCTTATCAATTTTTCAGTGACTCAAATTGTCGGAACGGAAGTCCAATTCTAAATTTATCCTCTTTGTCCATCTAGCGAAAACTTTGTTGGGGACTTTATCTATTTTTCATGTCATAAAACATGATGTCTGGATCAATATTTTGTTTCTTGATAATTTTTGGATTGCATATGAGACCCACGTCTTAGCAATAAATTACCCAACAAAATTGGCGTAGCCAAAAGCGATGTCGTACGACCAATAAATAAGATAGTTAAGGCAGAATTAAAACGAATCGGTGACGAAATTTAGCGGGTGATGAAATTTTAGAAGGGTTCTAAATCGTATTGGCCTTGAGCTATTTGCTCCGCTTGTAATGTACAATTTAGATTGGATTTTTCTTAGATAATTTTAAAAAGGTACTTTTGTGGGAATTCAACCAAGAAGTGCTGTCAATGCCGGCTTAACAATAGGGTCAACTAATCAACAAGATATTAATTTCAAATAAACTTCCATTATTACATCCCATAATGCGCGCACGTTATGATACCCGAGAAAAGCTCCTCACTAACACATCTCAAGCGCCGCACAGATTATTTGATTCAAAATTCAACTTTGACAATTTAAATGTAATATCATCACGCATAAGCAGGATGCACAGAGAGAGATAGAATAAATGATTGGCGTAAAATCAGTGTGTTAGAATGAGAAAAAATATGTCATGTTAGGCATTGACCAAGACAACTCCCACATCGGCACGCGGGGTTAATTTGAGACCCACGCTCCCGTTTTCGATCGTCTTCCTTCTTCGTCACACATTTTGAGGGGTTGTCGAGTAATGTCAATGCTGATAGATTTCTATTGATTTTATTTTGCGGGCGGATTGTTTACATAACATCAGGAATTGGTCGCGAATTTTGTTTTTGAAATATCGGATCGTTTTGTTGTGTAGAAAGAAAGACTGTCATATCCAAAGCTTAACTACACTTTGTTAAAATGAGTAGTACCCAATGTGCTCAAATAAAACATATATACCAAACTAACTTTAGCCATGCCAGTCAATCAAAAGATCTCCTTCAATTATCACAATTTTTAAGTTTACGATGCACATTTTATAAATAAACGTCTACCTAATGTTCACCAAAAGCCTCTTGATGAACAAGCGTTTCAGCTACTCATAACTGAAGTTTGTTATTGTGAGAAAATGAGTGGTGCTCCGGGTTTGCTGCTCAAAAGGACGACTTAATAGAAAGGGCAATGACGTCACATCTAGCTATTTAGGCTACACCTCTTTTTTTTGGTTGAGTTATGTGGATCCCTCTAGTTATCACATCAGAGTAATTAAAAAATCGTCAACCAACTGCAAGTATTACTAATGTTTGAGTCATGGTTTATAATCGAATACGTTCAGGATTGCCCCTACACTATAAAATTAAATACAAACATACTATCGCTGGATTATATAGTAGCGCGAGTTGAGTAAGGTTACGGACAAATTGCGCGTACTTTGCATGGCCTGGGAAAATAAGTTAATACGTAATGTATTTGTATAATTACTCGTTATATTGCACTCATTATAACTTTGAACCCAAATATTATAAATCAATAAACACCCATTTATAGGAACCTTCAAATCATGACAAAAGGCACTATTTGTTGCGAAACTTAAATATTAAACAAGCCTATTCTATTATTCGACATCCATGAGGCAATTAGGTAAGAATTCAAATACTATCCTTTGGGTGACCTTTAGAAATTTCGTGGGCAAATTTTTCACGTGGGTGGCTCGCTATACGAGCTGCCGCAATAATGCCTACGATTTATCGGATGACGATTTATCACCATTTTATATGACAGTGATACCTAATTATTCAATGTGAAATTCAGGACGGATTGGTGGGAAACATATGAGAGTTATTTGGGTGTTGGGTGATGGATATTTGGTAGTCAAATTTTGGGAAATGGCGAAAGAGGGAGTTGACAAATGATAGAAGCGGCTTAGACTAACCATTCGGTTACAGTGAGTGATGAAAATGGAAATTTAAAAATTGTTTGCTTTTGGTGATACATCTTGCATACATCTTGCATTCACTTTTTTCATTGTTTCAATGATTTATTTAATTGAACGAAATAATGTTTCTAGACTAAAGCTTTCATTCATCAATGTTATACTGCTGTATACATTGATTTGAAGTAAAATATACCTTAACATAATGAACTGTTTCATCTTCATGAGGAGAGGTTTTACGTTCAATATACTAATGAAAGGCGAGGCCCAGAAATTTGGTGCAAACGGATTCTATTTATTTAAATTTCCCGCAATTTTTAGCACCAATCAAATATTAGTAGTTGCCAAGTTTACCAATAATATCGATATTCCTACACTATCGATAACCGACCCCATAACGGCAACATTATTGTGAGAAGGGGAGCTACATGCAGCCGCGGGTCTCCGGTTTGGGAAAGTTCGTTTGGCAACATTGCCTATGACTAGGCAATCACAAATTTAGGCTGATGACGTCATCGCCCCAACGTTCAAAGTGAATTTTAGTGCCTTTCCCGCTGTGTAAAAAATCGGAGAAAAAAAAAATGAACTTATTTTTGGCTGCTCTATCCAATAAGCAAATTAAATCATGAAAATGGCCTATTATAACCAACTTAATTGGGACAAACATTGCATTCGTTAAAATAATGAATTTATAGGTCTTAATTCAATGTATCTTATTTCATGTATCCAATATACGTTAACTGAATGTATCCAGTGAAAAAATGAATACATCAGGAAACCAATGAACTACTAGTACATTAATTCAATGAACGACTATTCATTATATTAATGAAGTCGTTTTTTGGTTGAAAACCAACTAATTTGACGACTGAATGTACTTTTTTATTATATTCATGTTAATTTTTGGTTCAGTGTAGTTTTTCTTATAAAAAAAAAATATTAGAAAATTGTAACGGAATTGATGCGTTGAATAATAATAATAAAATATTATGTATTAGGAAGGAAGGTTAAGGAAAATGGAAATGATATATTATTCATGTCTTTGTTTCGTATCTTCTACAATAAAATAGAATCTTTTATTGATCTTTTTTTTTTTAAATTTACAGAGTATAGTGTTCGCAGACACTCACAAGGTTTCATCTTATCAGCTTTAAAATAACCCTCCCTATTAGGAGATTGAAACCCAAGTACTTTATGCTACAAAAATAGTTTTTCGTGGTTGTTTGGTTTCAGGTTTTGCTAAATAAGCTGCAAATTTAATGTGATGGGTATATGGGGTTGGATAAGAATGGAATGGAAAATAATAAAACATTTTACTGCGACAATTAAAATTGGAAACAATGGAATAATTGTTAGTGCGTAATTGAATTCTATTGATACGTATAGAAATACAGTACTTACAGTACTGCGAATGGTCTGAAAATAAATGGGAAAAGTAGATATTTGTATATATTTAAAAATGTTGTTGAAATTATAAAATTTGAATTTAATAGTTCTCAGAAAAAAGATATAAAAACACTTGGATAACACAGGTCTACACAATAAAACCTTTTGCGAGATGTTTTATATTTCATGGGTGTTTTTATATAATTTTAATTTTTATGTATCACGTGAGATATTATTGCAAAAAAATAAAATTATTTTCGATTTTTTCAAATATGTAATTTTAACTGGATTTGTGTTTTTTTCTCATTGTTTAATTTATTTTTAATTTTTTTAATCGATTTTTATCGAACTAAAGTCAGTTTCGGATTTAGGAGGGTCGTGATTACTTAAAAATAGATGTTAGTTTAGAAACATCAATTTTGCTGTTTACTTGTGTAATTATAACACATTTTGTCTAAAAAATATAAGCCAACATGATAAACTGCCCAAGAAATTGAGACCTTCAAACGAAATTAATTCTTCAAAATTTACGTGCAGCAATTTTAAAAATAGCTCTTTATTAAGCGTTCATGGTTCGAGTCAGTTAAAATTTTAATTTCAGCGTATAGAAGAAAAATGGCGGCCCTGGGAATCGCTGCGCTTCGTACAATGAATCATGGGAATTTTAAAATGCGATACATGAACCGTGGATATATTATTCATTAATTCCCATTTTCATATTAGATTTAATAATGGCATTATGTGATTCCAGGTAATTGTAAGAAAACACCGGTAGCACTGGAGGAATTACGAGTGTTTAATTACGGTACTTCTTGGGCAATTTTAAATAATGTTCAAATTGTTGGTGTAGCTTTAGTTGAGGTGAGATTATGGGCGCATTATAGTACCATATAGCCAAGAAAATTGAATTAAAATGTATCAAACCAGCATCTACAGGGTGTTTCCTAACCTCTGTGACAAAATGAAAGGGGTGATTCTTCGCTTAATTTTAAGACGAAAATGTGGTATAACTTTTTTTCGAATTTTGCTTTGTTTCCAAAATACAGGGTGTTTATTTTTTTTTTAATATATTTTTTTTTATTTATTTAGTGTTTTTGAATTCTCCATTAAAATGATTATAATTGATTGCTATATTTGTTAGAGAATTCAACATCAGCGTTAAAATTACTTTTTGCGTCAAAACTCACTCAACTAGATTTAATTTTTTATCTCAAAAATTAGGCAAGATACGATAAAAATTCAAGAGATCAAAAAGTTGCGTTTTTAGTTGAATAACCTGAGAAAAAAATGAAAATGACACAAAAAGTCAGTGGCGTACATTTTTTTCCCAATAATATGGTTGAAGTGCCGCTCGGGACGCCACTGTATTCGATAATTTTTATTTGTTCATGGCAAAATGAGCCCGTTATCACTATAAATACCGTTACCAAACTTCAACAAAATCGAGTAAAAGATAAATTAATTAAAAATAAAAAACTAATAAAAAAAAAAAAAATAAACACCCTGTATTTTGGAAACAAAGCGAAATTCGAAAAAAAGTTATACCACATTTTCGTCTTCAAATCAAGCGAAGAATCACCCCTTTCATTTTGTCACAAAGGTTAGGAAACACCCTGTATATAGACGAACCGATTACATATTGTATTTTTTTATATTCAATGTGATGGCAATGTTATTCTATTCTCTATCAATATAGTACAAAATATGGATTCTAGTTTGTTCAAAGTGGAATATTTTATCCCAATAATACCGGACTTGTTTATTTTTGTGCGTATCGGTTTGGAATTCTTTTGTCGGTGCTCGCATAAGCTTTTTTGTTCAGTTTTTTTTTTATAATGTAAACAAAATGAACTACTTAGTGGTTAACTCTCCATTAAATCTTAGTCTTAGGACTATATTCTAGAAATAATTATTAACATTTTTCATCCTGCAAGCTGTTTCACCTGCCAAGCAGATAAGTCCATAGTGCATTCTATCAGGGATCTTTTCTTGTAAGAAATAATTGAGCGCATGATCTCGAGCTCAGGTGAGGCCTTGAGATTACTATGCAATTTTTGTCGGTTTAGTACAGGAGCAAATGATTGAATTCAAGTGGATCGAGATTACACAAAATTTTATTTAAAAAGTCACTGTCTGGTCCCAATTCTAACTCATCTGATAATTTATCTGAAATTACTTGATGTGAAGTAAGACAATTTTCAAAAAAGTGAACTTTAATGGATGTTGTTGTTGTGATATTCAGTTTGATCATTTGCTCCTGGTCTAGATGCTCCGACTTCATAACAGCAAAATGGCTCACGGTTACGGGCTGACATTTACATTTTAATGCCACTATTATTTCACTATCATTTGCGATTCGCGATTCACTTCACTATTCTATACTAGTCTACAGGATGCGAGGCCTTATTTATAGCGGATTTTTACGATTGAATTTTGAGTCCGTTAGCTTGTCAAGTTTTGTAAAATTTGCATTCTTCGATATTTTCGCTTCTACAGTGATTGGAAACAACCCTGTAAAATTTCAGGTATTTTGACCAATTTTGAAATATTTATGTCAATTTTTAGGGTACTTTTTCGTGATATAAAATAAAAAAAAAATTATTAGCGTTTTTTTTTATTACATAGTTGAATACGCCATTGGATTTGGTGTGCTTCCAAATAGCTGTGACCAAAATTTCAAAAAAATATATTCATTAATAACAAAGTTACGACAACTTAAAATTCGTACATTTTGCAAGTCAACGGTCAGAAAAGAATCTCCTGCATTGATAGTTGCCATGGAGATGGAGTTACTTGTTGCCACTACTTAGTGTCAATGTAAAATTACCTATCTATTTATCGGCAAAAATGTTTAATCATATAGTTTTTTTTTCTCAGAGCAAACAATATTGAACCCATCAAACCAAAATTTTATTATTTTTTATTAAAAAATCCACCAGTTCTTGATTTTAATGCATTATGTAATTCCGTTAATTAAATGTTATGTTATTTTGAGCATCTTGTTATTCAATTTGTAGTTTATTGTCACAGGTAATAAAACAAATTCAATTTCCATGGCAACTATTGATGCAAGGTATTCTTTCGTGACCGTTAGCTTAGAGAATTTATGAATTTCAAGTTGTCGTAGCTTTGTTATTAATGAATATATTTTATTGACATTTTGGTCACAGCCATTTGAAGGCACTCTCAATCCAGTGGCATAGTGATTTATTTAATGAAAAAATCGCTAATAAAAATTCGCCATTTTTTATCACGAAAAAGTATAGTGCAATATACCTTGAAAACTTAAATATAAACAGTTTAAAATTTGTCCAACAGTAGACCTTTTATAACTTAACATTAAAAAAAATTGTTAAAATCGGTTAATAAACTACAACTTTACAGGGGTGTTTCCAATCGAAATCGGTCACACTGTATATGCCATTTACTAAAGCATTTTTAATGGCGTCTAAATGTTTAAATTTATCAATAATATTATTGGTGTTAGTCAAGGTCGAAACTTTCGACGTTTCAACACACAGGAAATGCCCACCTCTATTGTTTAAATCAGCGAAATAAACGCGGCCATATTTTTTATTCCAATTTCGCATGTTTGGAGGTCAGATATTTTGACGAGATCGTATTGCGAATTACGACCGCTTGGCCGCCAATATTCCATTATATTTTTCTTGTTTAATTTATTACCAGTTGGGCAACTGGCTGGTTATTGTTTGGTTTGAGAAACCGAAAAATAGGTTTTTCAAATATTCTCATTTTATAGTTCGAGTGGTTTTCAATTTCAATAGCTTCATAAAATGTATATCTTTATAACTCTACTTATTAGTTTTCTGAGAATTTTTTTTGTATAATTTTTTTTGGTTTTTGGTAATCGATGCACAATTTTTGATTCAACATTTGTTATCCCGTATATAAAAATGGAAATCTGTGAGTTTGTCCTCTTATAACTGAAGAACCGTAGAAAGAAGTTGAATGAAAATTTGCAGAGTTATCAGTTTAATCAGGGAATAGTCCAAGGGCATGTATTTATTCGTCAACTCATAATGGATTTTGAGAAATTGATATTTATATTGCAATTTTTGATAAAAAGTGACATTTGTCAGCATTCACCATCTCCTTTCATTTATGGACAATGACAGTAATTGTTGTTGAGGCATGTTCTATTGGTACGTACAAAACATAAAGCCGCGTTCACATTATTAAATACATATTTGCGTTGTTTGGTCAATGTAAATGAGAAACGGTAAGTAGAATAATAATATTGTAAAAGATACATGTAAAATTAATATAACCTTTTGTATTATAACAACTATTACATCGAAAGTCTGTTATTTTATTAATTTACAAACAAGTGAGCGAAGTCTTTTCCAGCTGGTAATCTATTATAGAAAATTGTGAACTTTAAAGAATAATAATAATATAATGTAGCCGCCACCTCTAATTAATTTTATTAACATTATAGAAAGAAGGGGAAAAAAAATCTTATGCGAGCACCGACAAAAAAATTCCAAACTGATACGCACAAAAAATAAAGTGCAAAAAAGATCAAGTCGTGGCATTGCATATTAGTCCGGTTTTATTGGAATAAAATTTTATTTTGGACAAACTGGAATTCGTATCTGATTTAATCATGCAAATATCACTTGACTTTCAAAATATAATGAAAAATGTGCATCGGTCTAGGAGTTAATAGAAAGAAACATTGAGTGAAGCGGCTTCATAATTAATTCAATTATTATATTAACAATTACAGAGGTAAAAGAGTATTGAAGTAGTTAGTAGCTGGGTTTGGTCCATTGCTGTTAAGGCGAAATAATATTTTGATAATTGAAAAACTAATCTTTACAGCACAAAATTCAATTAAAAAAAAAATGCGTTTCAGTCATCCAAGATCTCATCTACGTATAGTATTTTCAAAGTCAATTGAAACTGCGAAAAAACCGCTACAATAGACCAAACAAACCATGAAAACTGTGACGCCTAATAACATGAGTGAACTGACCAACACCAGAGAACGTTCGAAAATAATATATACAGGGTTTTCTTATTTCTTACATTAAATTTGAGAGGGTATTCCTGAGTTTATTTCATGAAAAAAACTCCATAATATAAACATGAATCCAGAAAAGCATTGTTTTTAAAATACAGTGTGTTAAACTTTTTAGAAAAACCGTTTTTCTTAACGAATGTTAGAAATATCATTGAACCGATTTTTTTGAAATTTGACAGATTTATTTTTAGTTATAAAAGACAATTTTAGCTCAGTTAAAATTATGAAGAACAGTGCCGTCCCGATGGGCATATAAATGTACGGCACTGACTCAATTGTGATTTTTATTTTTTCTTGAATGAAGCAGCCAAAAACACAATTTTGAAGAGTGTTTTTAAACAAGAAAAACGAGAAAAATTCAAGAGGCAAAATTGTTTCCTTTTTGGTAACTTCATCTAATAAAAAAAAATAAAAATTACAATAAAGTTAGTTGCGCACATTTAATTTTTTTTCAAGTTAATACCATGTAAGTTTTTTAAAAACAATTCACTTTTCACTTCCGGACCCATGTTTAGATGGACTTTTTTTAATGTATTCAATTAGGAAACACCCTGTATATTATTCGATCAATTCAATTCATTGATATATTCATATTAGGTATTTGCTTTGTTTGGTTTGTGGTACGTCGTAGCTAATTTTTTGATTGACCTAAAAAATATGTACTATAAATTAAAAACATAATTTTGAAGAATATTCAAATAGATGGATTAAGACTTGTTTTAGTATACAGAGTGATATATGGACAAAACTTATTGGGATGTGCCAAAATATAAAAAGATTTGTACATTAATGAATCAATTATTAAGTAATTAATTACTTGTACACAACAACCATCTAAATATATTGTCATTACATCTGCTCATTCCATTGACAAAAAAAAATTAATAGATATCTAATAATAATTGTTCAAGAGATTCATAGAGCCACACTATCCACCTTATTCTATAATACACTAATACACAACACCCAATAGAATACCATCAGTTATGTAAACATAACCTGCCATTGTAAAATTACTATTGTCTCGTCAGACTAACGATTTAAACAATAAACTGTTCAACAATAGTCATGTTGTGACTGGCAAGGTGAATCCCCCTGATGACTAAATATCGTGAACTTTATCGCAAATTCGGGAGAACTTTGTTTGTGTGTGATGCGAAATCTTTTTATTGCAATTACGGATTATAGATCATGGGTTCAATAAACGATAACAATGTTAATTGCATTCATTTCAAAAGATGAATAAACTTATTTTTCGCAGTTATCTTTGGGGCATTCAAAGTCTGACTTTCATTGTTTTTTTGTTGTGAATTTAGATTGATTATGAATCATTTTTTTTTACACAGGAAAAAAAATCTAAAGTGTCTATTTATCATTTATAATTTTATTACGTTGTTTCATTCTTTAATTAGTTCTTTAGTTTTAAAATATATTTTCGACTACTATTGATATACTGAACGATATTATTATGTTTTCATTCAATAAATGTGACAAAAAATAAAATAATAAATAAATACATCGCGTGAAAAAATATTTTCCAAAAACTGTGATAGAAGAGTAGAGAAACTTCGCAATATCGTTTTAAAACTAGAAATAAAATAAAGCCTCGATTAAACTATTCGTTAAGAAGAAATAATTGTAAAAAATAAAAAAAAAGATGTAACTCATTAACTCGTTCTATACTTCAGAATTATTTTTCCATTTGTCTAATTATTTTTCCGGATTCAGTGCTTTGTTTTTCCATTAAACACACTATAAAATAAATATTCCTTTTCAAAAAAATTGGCTTTATGAAAATCAAATAAATTTGCACATCATATAACATGCGTAATAATTTTATGTTGTTCTTTTTCTTTGGTATTTTGTATATTCTGATTGTGGAAATGTTTATTTTGATTATTTTACCTAATATTGATTTTGGACAAGTAAAGTGTCAAATAACACACTAGTGTGTTATGATACATAACTCACTGTAGTCACTATTGAGTTAGGGATTATAACTTAGGTTTCCGTTGCAACCAAACAAACAACCTACTTTGATAAAAATTCACTGTCAAGTCATTCTGACTCACATATATATTTAATAATTATTATTTATTTGATAAAACATTTTATGCCACTTGTGTATTATGTTTCCCAAGTCACTTGAGAATGTATACCACTCGGCCTAATGGCATCGTGGTAAAAATCTTTTTCGCGTGACTTATTTTCAACATAATGCACCAGTACCATAGATAACTACTATCTGAGGTTTTGGAGTAAAATTCCATAATTGGCGAAACGAAGAAGAATTTATTTAAAGTATTTGATCTTGATCAATAGTTAACACGCATCAGCAACTTTTTTTCAATGTGCGCCAAATAATAATAAAAGTTGTTAAAAATATAATTTCATCCCAAGTTGGTCCAAAAAATTAATTTTCTTTTATCAGGCCATTCGAGAACATCCCCCAACTCCTTCTTGCCCTCAGCCCGTGGCCAGCCGGAGAAATTCGGAAAAATAAAAGAAAAACAAAGCCGGCAGACCGGCGCCGCCGTTATAGAAAAATGCTACGACGCATAGAAAAAGTGCATCTTAAAAATCATTAGAAAATCCGGAGATGGGCAACAGGTTACAAACTCACCAACAATATGAACCATATTTTTTGTCCATCGTTGGAGGTCTCTTCTAATATTCCTTCTCTGTTGAACACATTTCGCGTAAGTGCAACTTTCCGCCATTTTTTGAATTTAAGTTTCCTACACTATGCCGTGAACTTAGATTACCCATTGCTAGCCACTATGATCATTTAATCACTTGTGTTAAGTATTTTTTTGGTCACTTGTCACTGAATGTCACTTGAAAAAAGTTGAACTTAACTTAAATTTAAGTCCGACTGAGTCTGTTAAGCCGGTTACATGTTTTCGCGATCAAAGGAATTTTTGCACTAATAAAGTAAAATGCGTTGCTGAATGAATACGGTCGGAACACAACTGTGGAGCGTAGTAACGTCATACGGCTGTGACGCAACAAGTGCGACTCCATACGAGAATCGCATGCACTTGCATTTTCCCTTCCATAGTCTATCGTGCATCCCTATTAACTATCCGTCTTTGTCTTTTTCCCACTCCACCTCTTTTCCCTCTCTCTCTTTTCTTTCCCTGTGTTTTTCCCGTCTTTTTCCCCCAAATATTTCGTCTTTGTCCCAAAGTGCGCGTGAAGGGGGGCTCCCGTCTCCCCACCTGGCCCCTTTGGCTAGTTTAAACTTGAATTGGTCTCTTTTCAACTTGCACGCTCTCCGTCTAATCTTTTGGTGGCCTTTTGGCGTATACGAGGGCTGTTTGTATGGTGGCCTTTGCAGAACTGGTTTGCGGATTAGCTTGAAGAATTGAACGAGACCGGTGCTTTTTTAAATTGTAGGAAATAAAGGTGTTTGGCGCCCGAGTTGAGTGTCTTCACTTTTTTTAATTTTTTCTTTTAAGCCCACCGTGATTTGATTAGTTGGACAGAGTTAGACAAAGTGCGTAGATTATGAAGTAATAATTTTTTTTCCAATAACACAGCAAATGGAGCAAAACCAAAATCACAATCATACACGCACTCCATAATTCTCCACTCGTGAAAAAGTTGGTAGTTGTTTAGCTAATTGAACCATAAACGAAGCAGAAGAATTAAAAAGGCCGTTTTCAATTAAAAAAAAATCAAAGTTTTAACTCTGATTGAGTTATTAAAGTTCAGTTGTATGCATGCTAAACCATCCCCCTAAAAAAGCACCATTTTCGCAAGATGGCACACATGCATCCCCTATCGCCGAAACCGGGATAATTTTCGTGTGTAAAAATGCAGGAAGTGCACACTTATAGGATGCATTAAAGGCGAGAGGGCACTAAGGGTGGGGGAAGGGTCGGGGGGAGAAGGGCGGGGAGGAAAAAATGCGATCAATAGTGCCCCTCTCCTGCTTCTTAAACCGTCCACAATTGCACTGAAGCGCTGTCAAAACTGCTCTCACACGAAAAAATGGGCCAACACCGCGTTTTGGGGATGACGAGAGTGGCTGAACGGGCAAGGGGGATGGGGGGGCAACGGAAAGAGATGGGAGTGATGGCGATGCACTTCTTTTGAAAGATACGGAAAGTGTGTTGATGGAGCTAATTTTTGGCGTTATGAGGGTTTTTATTATAATATTTTCATCTTTGTTATGGAAAATAGCTGGTGTTGGAGAGACACTTATCAACAATATATAAAATAGTTTGAGTTCTACTTCAAAAACTATATAAAATTTCTCTCAAGGATTTTCTTTAGAAGATCCTGCAACAGTTGGTTAAGTCGGTTGGTGCGAGCGCTTATTCAGGAAAGGGAAAGAGCTTGAAAAGTGGATTGTAGTGATACATTATCACGTTTACTGTTTTCCTTAAGTGTGATCTATGGATTTATGTGAATGTGGTAGACAATGAGTTTGAGTTTGTTGGTTATATCTCATCAGAGAGAGAACATTTTGAATCATCAGCGACAGATTGAGTTTCTATGAGGTTTTATGACCAAGACAACTCCTACATCGGCACGAGGTTAATTTGCGACCTACTCTCCCCTTTTCGAACGTCTTCCATCTTCGTCACACATTTTGAGGGGTTGTCGAGTAATGTCAGGTCAGCTGATGCTGATAGATTTCTATTGATTTTATTTTGCGGGCGAATTGTTTACATAAAATCGGTAATCTGTCGCGAATTCCGCTTTTAAAATGTCGAATCCATCGGATCGTTGTGTTGTTAGTGTAATTTTGAATTTGAAAGTCGGAGATGGTTTGACATTTGAGAAACGCATCGATTTCAAGTCGATTCAATGACAGTTAAAACTTTCTATAATGAGAGAAATGATTCTAGACTACATTTCATGAATAGGTGTTTTTAAAAATTGCCGACTCTTTATACTGGTGCTTTTTACTTTTTTGCGCTGAGTACGATTTATTTCAATTATGTATTTGCTTTCCTTCGATTTTTTTTTCATATTTAAACATGAGATAATGCGTTAAATGTTAGGGGTTGGGGGCTCTTGACATTTGTTTTGTTCCACCGCACAAATCATATCATTTTGACCCTATTGAATCAACCTAGAGCCGTCACTGCTTCTATATGATTGTACTTATAAATAATCAATTAAATTTCAAAATACACCTCAGATTATTTTGACCGCCTCTCATAATATTCATAGTTAAACTCCCAAGCACTGTTAGAATTCCGAAATACGCTTGGGCTGCAAGGCCGGAGTTGCCCTTATGGCGATAAAGCTTGGCGAAAATACCCGAAAAATACACAGTTACCGTGCGTATAGCCTAACGCCTAAACGAGTTTTTGGAAGATTGAACTATGCCTTGGGTCATGCAATAGCCGCGGCAAAAATTTGATACATATTGGCGTCATCGTTCCTAGCCGTTGGTTTTTGTGAAATTGGTTTGGCGACGCTGGACTTGGTTCGATTGAAAAAATAATTGAAGTTGGGTTAATTTATGTCAAGTTAGTTTATTGAAAACAATTTTCCCTTCCAGTAACCTGTCCTTGAGTAACTGACGGAAAATCGAAATAAATTTTCCTTTTAGTAACTTCCCTTCAAGGATCTTTCGGATTTCTCCTAAAAAAAATCAAGGCAACTCAAGTTTTAACTCTAAACCATGTCAGCTCGCTTCAAGATATTGGACATGAACAAAAGTACGATTTTTTTAAACAAACACAGTGTACTGAAAAAAAAATTATGTATTTGGATTTTAGCAAGTAATCATAAAATTATTATCCAAAAAGAATATCATAAATATTGAGTTTGAAGGGAGACTTTAGAAAACCGAGGGAGATCCTGGACTTTGTTCAGTATCTCCACTTATGTACAGGGTGTACAACTAAGAGAGGTCGCCGGCCATATCTCCGTAAGTATTCATCCTACATTTTTGAAAAAAAAAATTAGTATAAAAGTTGCCAAGAGAAATTGCTGGAAATTATTTCCAAGTTCGTGCGATATCCGCTAGGGGGCGTAACACAATAGTGAAATAGAAAATATAGATTTTATTAAGAATATTGAACGGTGACCTACCAGATAAATAATTTTATATTAAAGAAGGAGAAATTATGAACATTTTTCATAATAAACTTTTTTTTGTAATCTGTCAAATGAAGGGTGGGGGAAGGGTCGAATGTTAATTTTTAAAATTGTTGATAACTTTTGATTGGCTTAACCGATTCCAATAAGGTTGGCGTCGTTTTGAAGGTTTATTGTTATGATTTTTTATGGTGATATATCACTTTACGAATTATTTTATTGCTCAACGGTAGAGGGCGCTTTCTGTTAAAATTAATTATTTCATCGATTTTTTTTTAAATATCAAATACGAAGGTGTTCTTCTAATTCGTAAAGTGATATAACACCATAAAAAAGCATAACAATAAACCTTTAAAACGACGCTAGGCTTATTGGAATCGGTTAAGCCAATCAAAAGTTATCAACAATTTTAAAATTAACATTCGATCCTTCCCCCATTTTTTATTTGACAGATTACAAAAAAAAGTTTATAATGAAAAATGTTCATAATTTCTCCTTCTTTGATATAAGATTATTTATCTGGTAGGTCACCGTTCAATATTCCTAATAAAACCTATATTTTCTATTTCACTATTGTATTACGCCCCCTGGCGTACATCTCACGAGCTTGGAAATAATTTCCAGCAATTTCTCTTGGCAACTTTTATAAAAAAAAAAAATCCAAAAATGTGGTATGAATACTTACGGAGTATGGCCGGCGACCTCTCTTAGTTGTACACCCTGTACAACATATCGAATTATTTTGCCTAAATTGACCACAACTTCCCGCAGGTATTTTCTTTTAATCCAAACATTACCTTGAAATCGGAGAATCCAGAAGAATCTTGGTCTTGATAGAACAAGCAAGCAACAAAACGTTTACAGCATGACCTTGAAAAATTACATTAAACATGCCAAATTCGAAAATAAAATTCGTTTTAGTTTGACGTGGTGTAAAAAAAATTGGGGTGTGATAGTACTCCTAATAATGGTGAAAAAAGTTAGGGCGGAAAATGCATATTAAGGGATTTAGGGCTACTGAAAAGGTTAATTTAAAAAACGTTTTTTTTTTAATTGTATGTAGGCTTAAGAAACGAGACGAAATTTTAGAAAAAAAATCCTTGAAAAAAATGTTGTCCTTTAATCAAATGGTGATACTGAAAAATTATTTGGAAAATCGGAAAGGGTTTTTAGGTTTTTTCTGCCACTACATATTTTTTCCTTTTTTAAAACCTTTTATTGCTTTAAAAAAAAAAAACGTCTTTTAAATTCACCCTTTCAGTGCCGTATATACTTATAGGATTTTTTTAAAACTATTTTTGAGAGTACTATCACCATCACCTCCCGATTTCTTACACCATTTCAATGACACCCTGTATAATGTAAATTTTCGATGGGACTTGATTCAGATCTATTTCACCGTCTCTACAGACCACAGTTCTTAGTTGTTGTTGTTGAAATGAGTGGATTGAAGGCAACTTTGATGTTTTCAATCGATTGAAATTACGTAACAGAATTTTTCAATCCAAAACAACAGAATTACCATTCTCGAAGTAATAAATGCACATTTGATAAAAATGCAAATTAAAATAGGTCGTTCTTTATTCCTAATAACTCAGTAGATCATTATTCAAATCATTTTTATTGGAACTTTCAAAAAGACCACTCCCACATTTGAATACCGGGTGTGACTTGGACAGTGGCTTTTACAAAAACTCGTCGGAAATATTGTGCATTTCGGATGATGTCAGCGATTTTATTATTCATCAATTTTTTGATATGTGTAATTTGAAACCACACGATTCTGTTGAAATTATCACTTTGTTGTTGTCGAGTGGTTTGGGGAAAACGTTTCAAGCATTGTTAAAACTATTTAGTGCGCTGGTACATTGGTAGGTACGAATACAAACATTTAATGCAATATACAGGGTGTCCGGAAATTACGCGTCAGGATTTTGGTGGGCGATTCTACATGAAAAATGAATGCAACAAACTTCTATACAATTTTTTCAAAAACTTCAAAAATTTTGTCAAAGTACGAATTTTTAATTATTTAAGGTACGATTAATGTTTAAAGTCGTTTTTCTCGGAAACCGTTAATTCTACGATGATGCAACACGAGCACCTTTTTAAAAAATATTTTGATGCTCTTTACTAATTTGACATCCAAATTTATAAAAAGATTAAAACAAAAAAGTTCTAAGTAATTTTCCTAAGGTGAAGGACAGCTTCAGCCTTTTGTCATTGACGACTAGCGTCAAATTAATAGGGTGAATACAAAGAAACACTAGTGACATGCATGCAAAATTTGGCGAAAATCATTACACTAGAAAAAAAGTTATTAAAAAAAATAAGAAAAAAAAAATATTTTTTAACACCCTGTATCTTCCTTAATTTTGAGTTTTTGAGAAAATTGTATAGAAGTTTGTTGCATTAAGTTTTCATGTAGAATCGCCCACCAAAATCATGACGCGTAATTTCCGGACACCCTGTATGTATTTTATTCAGCTTCCTGAAAATGCAAGGTCTTAGTTCCGAAAGTACGACTGACCTAGTTCGATTGTAATCAATGAGTTGTGCAATTCGTGTTTGTTGTGAATATTTTTGAAATCAGTTTTTGTTCCTGGAATCTGCTCTGCATGTGTACAGAAAATTCAAGTTTTCAATGTTATACTACAATGGATTTTATCAAATTTGCAAAATCATCAATAAGTACGCATTCATCATCACAATACAAATCCTAACAGCTAATTTCTAATTAGTTCGACTTTTCCTGACAAAAACCACTTGGCATTGACGCACTATTTCCACATAAAGCCCACACTTATACTTCGATGATTGTTCCTGAACGAAATTATTTTTTTTTTGAATGGAAAAGTTCGAATGTGAAACTGATTATGTTTTCCCATCATTGTTTAATTTGTGGAAATGTTCATCAGATATTAAGAGATCTGTGTTGGAATGATATTTAGATAAAGAACTGTCAAATATTGTCGGCGTTTTAAACCATAAATTCAGTTGGCCAAAACTTTATTTTTGTAGTTCGTAGAAGCCGTTTAAAAATGCAAGTGTGTGGATTTTTTCACAGGAGCAACCTGTTAGTTTCTGATTATTTGGCTGAAAATAATATAAATACTAATATTTTTTCAGGAGTATTGTATTTTTTTTTAAATGCTGAATAGTGGGTTTATTTGTATATTCAATTTCATCATTGCTCCTCAAAGATCATTAAATTAGAATTGAATTACCTCAAATTTCCAATGCAAAACCATTACAAATCACAATCGTGTCTGAAAAGTTGTTTATTCCACATTCAAGTGCAAAACAAATGTAAATTCGAGACCCCGAATCGCGAAACCGTGAATATAAATATAGGTCTCGAATTTTTTTCCGTTTTGCACATAATGCTGCTGGCATCAAATATCGAATTTCGACATACATTAGGCGAAAAACGTGTTTCCGCTGATTTTTACATTTACTGTACTGAGAATAGGGGAGAGCGGTAATAAAAAGAGCAATTAATATTAGTGGCAGACAAAACATGCTATTTTTGTTTTGGATGACGGACATTGAATAATTGCATGAATTTCTAGGCTGTAAAATTGTTGTACATATTTCACTTTTTGAATAGTCTTTGTGGCGCATACATGATTTACCAGATTTTTTTTGGTATTTCGCCACAAACTATCAAAAAACAATCAAACTAATGTTAATATACCGGCTCTCTTCTATATCACCTGAAAAAAAGTCTATTAGTAAACAATAAAACCTATCAATAACAAACGTTTCGGAAGCGAATCTGCTTCCGTCGTCAGTGGAACCTAAAAAAGAAACAATCAATTCAAATTCAAAAAATATTGTTCGTCTTTTTGTGATTTCGCAGTAAAATTGGCTTTTTTGTGTTTTTGGCACAAAATGTCACGTTCACTGACATTGAAGTGTTTGGTGTTGATTGTTAAACTTTATGTATGTTCACTATTTATAATTCACTTTTTTTAGGCTATGTTCAATAATTTCTTAATAAAGGTAACCATGCATGTATTACTGAGATTTACAGAGCAAGCTGCCACACATTCGATAGAATTTAACATAATAGCACTTTCTTTTAGTTTACATTTTTTAGAACATGGCTCTTTTGCTAAGATTTTTGAATTATCCCAATTTATTCTATGATTATTATCAAATGCTTGTTGACAAATTCCCGATCTATGAAATTCCCTTTTTTTTTTCATATATGATTTATGTTCTTCAATTTTCTTTTTTAAAGGTCGTGAGGTTTCTCCAATATAAAATTTATTGCATTCACAAGGAATTTTATAAATTACATTTTTAGTGGACTCATTAATATTATTAGGTCGAGTATTTGTTAAATTAGAGCGAAGTGTGTTATTAGTTTTGAAAATGGTCCGTATATTATATGATTGACCTAAACGTTTCAGTTTATGAGAAATTCCAGGTATGTATGGAATAATTAAAATAGTTATTAGATTATTAAATTATAAATTAGGTTTATTCGGTTCTCGTTGTCTATATGATAGAGCAAAAATAATTTGTGATAATGACAATTTTGAATCCGAAAAAGATTTCAGTTGTTTTGTCAAAAAATAATTATCCCATAAATTGTATTGAAAAGTGTTTTAATAGTTTTGAACGGACCATTTTCAAAACTAATAACACACTTCGCTCTAATTTAACAAATAATAGACCTAATAATATTAATGAGACCACTAAAAATGTAATTTATGAAATTCCTTGTGAATGTAATAAATGCTTTATTGGCGAGATCTCACGACCTTTAAAAAAGAGAATTGAAGAACATAAATCATACATGAAGAAAAGGGAATTTCATAGATTGGGAATTTGTCATGCATTTGATAACAATCATAAAATAAATTGGGATAATTAAAAAATCTTAGCAAAAGAGACATGTTCTAAAAAACGTAAACCAGAAGAAAGTGCATATAGTATGTTAAATTCTAACCAATGTGTGGCAACTTGCTTTGTAAATCTCAGTAATACATGGTCACCTTTATTAAGAAATTGAACATAGCCCAAAAAAGTGAATTATAAATACTGAACATACATAAAGTTAAACAATCAACACCAAACACTTCAATGTCAGTAAAAGTGAATTAATTGTTTCTTTTTTAGGACCCACTGACGACGGAAGCAGGTCCGCTTCCGAAACGTTTGATATTGATAGGTTTTATTGTTTACCAATAGACTTTTTCTCAGGTAATTAACACTAGTTTGATTGATTTTTGATACGGTGTGGCGAAATACCCAAAAAAATCTGGCAGATTTTCCTTTTTGTTTCTATATATGTACATGTAATATCATTGCTGTTTTTTCTTTGTTTATTGTTTCCAGTAAGTAGTTCAGCGTTACATAAGCACATCCATCTTTTAAACATTGCTCAAAACCAACATTCTCCCATTCAGCGACGAGCACGTGCACATACATCAGAGCAGCTTATTTACACGTATGCTCGTGCTCGTTGAATGTCACGATGAACGAAATAGTGTGCATGCACTATAAGCACATTCATCCTTTGAACATTAAAAAAAAACAACAATCTTTTTTCGCTGTTCCAGGCTGCTTATTTATATGATGGTGCTCGTGCTCGTTTAACGGTGGCATGCGAACAGATATCTAGAGATAATCATAAAAGCAATTTTTACATCTTTGAGATTATTGTCAAAAAAATTTAAGTATCCCAGTTTCAAAATTGTTTGAAAAAATCCAAATATGTATTTGTGCAATAATACATTTCTGCATAGTAATTCAATTATTGTGAATGGGAAAATTCCAAATCCAATAACAAATATAAATAAATTCGCAGAATAACCAGTTCATAATAATAGCCTACACCATTTGGTATCTCTTCCCCATAATTGTTTCTTCTTATTCATCACAAAGTCACGTCGAAAAAAAAATCCTGATGTATCGTAATAAGCATCAATTAAAACTAATCTGTCTCCAGTCTCCCCTTGCTTTATAGCAAAATAAAGTAAATGGTAATCATAGAAAATTCGTAGCCTTGAATTTAATTACAAAATTATTGCAAGACAGCAAGTCCAGTGTGATTCACGGATTGTTTGGCATTTACCATTTTTTTATAGTTTCTAATTTAATTTTATATTTTCTATGTTGAAGGCTGGACCTTCTTAGCCCGCTATGGTGAATGGCATTGATTGGTTTGGTTCTCATGTTTTGATGGTTAATGATGCACATTATTTCTGTGTAATTATTTTTCAACAATGATGGCGGATAAAAAACATTTTACAGTGGAGATTTAGTACGAAGAACTATCAATCATGCTGTGCGCACGTCAACAATATTAGCCAAAAAAAAATATCTTTTCTCGGAAGATAAGCAGGAAATTCTCAATATCTTTTTCTTTTTCACATTATAGTCGTATACGCCAGACGGAGATAGATTATAGAGTCTGTGACGTCAGAATAATTAATAGATTGGCGGATTTTCAACCATTCATAAGAATATACCAAAGGTGACAATTTTTAAACCTGAAATTTCCATATCTTGGGAACGAAAAACTGAATCAAAAAACGCTCAAAATAGATTCTATAAAACGAAGTAGGAGCAAGAACCCACCCTCATCTGTAACTCCTGAAATCTTAAATAGAACGGGGGGTCGAGTAGTGATACGTTAGTTTGAAGGGTTTTCGACACTGACTACAACTGCCGAGTTTCAAGTCCTGCTGTCATTCCTGTAGATATGAAAGCTAGTCAAAATTTTATTTGTTCATTTTATTTCATTCAATCAATAATTACTCGCAAGAGTTAACTTCTTCATACTAAGAGGATATGATGATGGACTGAAGACCTTCAAAACGAGCTATCAGCCAGACCTTTCGACGAGGATTTTTTTTTTTTTTTAAATACTTCTTTGTAGTAATGCTATACCTCGTTTTGAAGGTATTCAGTCCCTCTACATGAGGGGAATTATTTATTGAATAAAATAAAATAAAAAAATTCTCTCAAGCTCTATATCAACAGAAATGACAGAAGAGGCTTGAAACTCGGCAGTTGTAGTCAGGATCGAAGGGCCATCAAAATGAGGTATCATTAGCATTGCATATGAAAACAGACACATGCATGTTGAGGATTAGCTCCTGATTTTTGCTCCGCTTTATGCTACGTTGAACAGTTTTCAGCAACTTGATAATAGAAGATCTTGATTGATTTTCCAAAACGCATCATTATCAGGCATAGAAATTTCAAGGGCAAGCCATATTAAACCATTATTCCAAAATTATCGCTCAACCACAATAAATAATGTATTGAAACACTATTCGGTCGGAACTGATAGCTAAGCGCGATTGCACGAAATTATCAAGTTACACTAAAAATAATGGCAATTTGGCGGTGAAGGGGAACCGATTTCCCATTTTATCAAGAAACCAACAAATATTCGGCCAATATTATTCAAGCGGAAATATCGACTTTACCACAGAGATGAATTTAAATTGGTTGATTTGGTCTATGACACACATTTGAAAATATCCGCCATATTAATTTATCAAAATGCACACATTGCTGGTTGACACCATTCAAATTCAACTTACATTTGGGTTATCTCACTTTTGGCCTCGTTATATTATCGGCTGTTTTTGGCAAAATTGCATTTTTGTCGCTTTTGTATTTTGGAGGTCAGATCTATCGAGTGCAACATGTCAGATAAATAGCCAAAATATTGCGTTTATATTGCGCAATAGCTTAGATACGATTATATTTTTGAGACCATTTTCAAAATTGGCAAATATTGCTGTTTGAGTTTTCCGACAATATTCTGGATTATTAATTATTAATTAATTTATTAACATTTCTGTAATGCCGATCTTCAAACCAGATTCATTTATTGCCAACAACCACAAACAATTTTCTAAACAGATTGAATAACACCTCATATAATTTTCCTTGAATGTATATAGTAAATCATTACATGGCAGAAGAAGACGCCTTTCTTGTAGGTAACGGCACGCGCGTGACGTATACGTAAAATTTGACAGGACAAATTGGCATACCGCTCTTTGTGTATCGTGGTTCCTGTAAACAAAACCGCAAGTGATTTTAACACAACATAATATTCATCTATGGATTTTTGTTGGATGCTTTTGTCAGATTCAATATTTATTAATTGTTTACGAATACAATAACTACAAATTATGTCTCAAGCTGACGCTGTTCGTGCTTCCACTAGAGAATTTGACACTTAATTGGGTGCTGAACATAATTTCAAACTTTTCCTCCTTTAACTTAATTTATTGAAAGATTCTTGTAGATGTGGATACTGCCATTTTTTATATTGCTGGGGTGGACTATTTTAACGATAGGTACGGTACTAATTGATTCTTGTTTCCATCACATTTTTAAGTATGCAGTGTTCTCACTGGATGAGAAATCTTTTTCTGAATAAAAATGGATCTATGATCTTTTATCCTAAACTGACAAAGAAGTTTTTCAAATTAGAATTAAGGTGACAAAATCTACTTTCAACAATATGCAGGACACAATGTTTGCCAGATTGATATCCTTTCACAACACTCTTTTTTCTAAAAACAAATATTTATCAGGGTCCTTTTATCTGCATGACTCCTCGATCATCAGACTTGACGCTTATAGATTTTTTTCATTTGGATATATCTGGAAAGTGTGGTCTGATTATTTAATGGAAAAGAGATTACCTATCAATATGAGCAAACTCTTCTGGTTTCTAGTAGTTACTGAAAGTATGAGGATTTACTGCTCTTTATATGGGCATGTAAAAGAGCTATAGAGACAACATGGGGACTGAAACTCAGAATAATTTACTGGATCTTTTCTATGGTTATCAGACCTCTGATCACCTACTGGTGGCCCACAACCAAGAAAGCATACATATGGTCAAAAGGATGGGATGTATCAGTATAACAGGCGCTGTACGGACCACACCAACGAGAGCGTTGGAGATAATCCTGGACTCACCCCCCACTGCACCTGTTTGTGGAGACTATTCTGTCTGGAACATCTGAAGCTGAGGAGTAAAGGGACACTCGGCCTTCACGAGTTGACCCCAGCTATAGGATGGAGTGCTGCTTATGCACTCTGACTACATGACTCCAATCTTCTTTGCTGGTAGCTCGCCTGAGCTGATTATTCCTAGACTAGAGGATTGGATGGATCAGAACAGACCAGCTCAAAGAAGGGTCGTGGTAGTTTTCTGATGGCTCCAAGCTTCAGAGAGGCACAGGTGCAGGTTTTTGCAAGAACGGGAGGTACAATAAAATGACCTTCTCGCTCGGTATTCAGGTTTCGATCCTACAGGCCAGAATCTTTGCCATAAAACAATGACCACACAACACATTGACCTACCTTCCGGTGTCCCCGCCCATTCTGACACCTATAGCAAGTCTATGGAATCATACCTTTCCATAAACTTGCTATAGGTATCAGAATGAGCAGGGATACGTAAGGTATTGTACATGTGAAGATCACAGTGTGTCTCAAGAATGTAAATGGAAGGGAGGGTGCAACCTGATAGAGTCTTCTGTAGACCCAAACATTTCTCATTCGACGTACATGACGCCATGCCGAGTACAGAACAGCATAACATACGACACCAAAGAGTAAAAATGACCCCTTTTTGGGTACATTCTCTCCAAGACATCGAAAGCTTGCCCTCTCCTCTATAGCTCCTGTGCTGAGACAGGACCCAGTCGTATTCCCAGGAACCGCACTTTGTCAACATCATCGTATCATTGTGATGAAAGAGTGTGATCTTAGCGACTGGGTCGATGGATGTTAGATCATTGTTGTATCTCAAAAAAAGAATTTGCGCCCTGCGCCTTGTGGCACTTCCCCTGCCTAAACCATTTGGAATCCACGCTAGAGGTAAGACTCCTGCAGTTTAAGGCTCGCTGACCATGAAAGATCGTTGGATCTTTTCAGTTTTTTCCAGTGACATGCCAAAAGTTCCATCATCCCTTAGTTGCCAACTTACGATGATGATTGAGAGAGGTTGTACATCCATTATCTTTCAAATGTTACTGAAATTTAACAATATATCCGAAACTCCATTGTCTCAAGACATAATCTGCGAACAACACCCAGTTTTTTTTTGTTTACATTTCCTCCAATTTCCATCAGATATACCCCATGCCCACACATGCCGGTCACAGCTCTTGGGCTGACGCTCTCAAATATTTGCTCGCGCCAGCTAAAATATTGTTTTTTAAGGACGACGTTTTAATTTACAAATTGATATCGATCACCATGGGCTTGGCTCCGTTTTCGGTCGTAAATTGCGAGATTAAAATTATTGCTTGTTTTTTTAGCTCTAAATGGCTCCCTCAATATTTGTACAGGGCGCCCACTTGCATCAATCATGTCTGGAATTCGACATGAACATTGTTTTTTCGTAATCTATGGGCAACCTGCTTGGAAATTGAGGGATATTAATGGAGAAATGGCTATTTTCGATAGAGCTCAGTTGGGAATATGAGCAAAGAGGCACTTTTTCCATTTTGAATGTTGCCATTAGTGGGTATTAGCACGATTGAGCAGAGAAATAAAAAAAACATTTGAGTGAGAACGAGTTTTTGAAAATAATCAAATCATTGGCAATTGAACTGATTTATAATGATTCAACAATAGAATATTTTCACATATTATGAAGATTTTTTCCCATCTTATTACAGTACAACCTCGATAATCGGTACTAATTATTGCAAAGGACCGTTGGGGTTATCGAAAATCTAAATAATACACAATCGTTTATGAGAAAGCTTTATTTTTTGAACAAAACCACTTTTAAGGACAATATAAATCACGCAAAAAACAAACTCAAGTGGCTACAAAATAAAAGATATAAAAATATAACACTTGAGTTTTCGTTGAAAAAATGTGTTTTCTTTTGTTTTATGTTTCTGCTACTTCGACCTCTTTTTTTCAATTTCTTGTAGAGAATGTAGATTCAAACTAATATCAAAACATTTCATTTGTTTCTTATCAGAAATATATTTACTTTTTGAGACTTTCTACTCTCTAAACTCAAGAATAAGGTAGCCAGGTGTTCGGATTATCGAGATTTGTTCGGATTATGACTATGCCTCCAGGCTTTTCGTATCAGGGCTTGTTATGTGTTTTTATGGTTTTTTATTCTTGTTTCTATTTCAATGATATTTTTTCATGTGATCTCAATTCGTTCTCAGACTTGCCACTTGTTATTTAAGTTTTTTTCCATTTTGACTTTTTGTATTTTCATTTCAATCTTTCTTTTATCATTGACTTTCAATATTACTTGTTCTTTGATCATGAAAACATTTTTTACACATATTTTTTTTCAGTGAGTATAGGTATTCATTTTTTTAAATTATATTTATTATTCTGTTTTTACTCACGACATCTTTATATTTTGTTTCCAATTTGTTGTTGTTTTCTAATCTTATTCTTCATTTTATTGTCCATACAATTTTTTATCTACATTTTTTATAAAAACCTCTACAAACTATAAAATCAAAAAAAGGTTGCTACAAATCACATAGGTACTGAAAGGAAGTAACGGAGAATAAAAAAAAAACTTTGGAACATATTTGAAATATTGAAAGACAACACTTTTTAGAAAAAATAAAACCTCTTAGAATAAGAGATGGAATGAAGAAATGTTTATTTTCGATAGAGCTCAATGTTCACTTGGAAATTATGAGCAGAACAGATTTTTTTTCATTTTAAATGTTTAATCCCAATCTTTTTTTGTGTTTGTTTTTGTTTTTATTCCATTTCTTCCATTGGCAGTTGAATTCATTAATAATGATTGATCAATAAAACATGCTGTTTTCATTACCTACTTCATTCTTGTTTTTAATTTCAATTCTAATTTTTTCATCTAGTTTAATATAGTTTTTTTTCATGACTTTCATGTGATCTTTATTAATTTTCAGACTGATCACTTTTTATTTGTCTTTTTCCATTTTATTCTCTTATGTTTGCATTTTAATCTGTTTTTATCATCGACTTATTACTATTTTACTTTTTCTTTGAACATGAAGGTGAACTACCTGCTTACCTGAAGAAATGTGATAATTTGAACCAGTTTAAATGTCTGTTGAGGAAACATGTTAACCAAGTTTAGAGTTGTTGTTTGTATTTGCTTTTTATATTAATTGTTATATTATAAGATTTTAATTTTACATTTTTCATTTTTTACTAAATGGAACTGATTTTTTTAGATATTATTAAGGATTTGTGTAATTTTGTAGCTTTATGCTAAATAAAGATTATTATTATTATTATTATTTTTTTTTCACTAATTACCATTTTATTTTTTTTCCAAACCAAATTTTCAATAGTTTTTTTCTCAAGACGATGTTTAGAGATTCTCTCATTTTATTTTCTTTTTTTGTTCAAGTCTAACCGCTGTTTTTGAAAATTATATTTATTATTCCTCTCTTACTTAACTTATGGTATCTTTATATTTCACGTGTCTCAATTTCATTCACAAATCCATGATTCTTATTTTGTTTCCAATCTATTGTTGTTTTTAAATGTGATTTTAATTTTATTGTCCATATATTTTTTTTATTCGATCTTTTCAGAAAACTATAAAAGCAGAAAATGGTTGCTGAAAATCACATTGTTACTAAAAGGAAGAACAGTTGATGAAAACAAAAAAGTTCCCTTCACAAGTATGAATAAAATTGATTATTGTTTAAATTGGAGATTCTTAAAGACGAAAAAGAAGATTTCATCAAAAAACGAGATAAAAATAAAAAGTAAAAGTGAAAAGTATGTATTGTTATAACACAGACATGGGTCCATGCTTGTCAATATTGTCAAAATAAAAAGAGTTTGGTGAAATTTCTTCTCGAATAATAAATCCTGACATTTCATTGAATATTTTGTCAGAATGATAAAGATTATCTCAAAAACTAGAGCGAAGTCGCGAAAACCACTTAAATTTATGAATTTAGCAGGTCTGAGATACCCGGAATTTGTTAAAAAATACGTGGCAAAAAAAATTTCGCAAAATGTTGTTGACCAGTGTAATGATATGGAATTAGGGGTTTCTCTTTAGAGTGAAACAAGCTGGGAATATGTATAAACTTTTTTTAGCATTCTCAAAGCTCTCTTGAAAGTTTCTTAAAATTTTATGGTGGTGAAAGAATTAACAAGAAAATCACAAAATAAATTATTACTTAAACATACTGCCAAAAGAGTGCAAACGGCCTTAAATAAAAAAATTATAATTAAACTTATCAAATAATGTTGGCTTTAGTTCACGAAAGATCATTCCAGTGCTAAAAATAATAAATCGGCTGAGGAATAGATCAACCGATGAAGTGAATTGGTGTTGTTTAACAACGGATCAATACCACTCTCTTTTCCAGAAACGTAGATAAATCAGAGGTTTCGAAAGTGTTGCTTTGACAAGACGAAAAATTTTGGCGGCCATTTTCGGCCTTATCGTCGCCACTATCTTGTATAGTCACTGTATATAGAACTAGAAAACTGCGTCCTCTTTGTCACCACAGAGAGCATAGTTTTCTAGTAATTTTAACTCTTCTGATTTTTGCGAAAAACCTTGTTTATGTATCGTAACTCGTAAAAACCAAAACACACTCGACATCTTGTGTGCAGGAATTGGCGCGGAATCAAGCCGAGCACATGCAGTGGATTTTCGCGGGCAGCATTTGTTGCAATTGCAGACTTACAGAGTGTATGTGTTTCTGCATGCATTCAGACGACTTTGGCATCGTTGCCATCGAATACGTCCACTGACCTTGACACTCTTACTTCGATTATGCTTCGATGTTCTGGTTCTCTCGTACGACGGACTGATGGAAATGAATTATGAGGTTGGCATGAGTTCCTGTGAACTTGTCGGTTCTAGTTCCTTTTGAAGGGTCGTAAACATGAACAGGGTTCATTATAATTGGACCTCCCATCTAGTTCCCTTTTTCACGTTTAAGAAAACTTAGTTTATTGGTCAAAACATGAAAGAACATGTAGTGCTTATGATGTAGGTATATACATAACATAGGTCATGGTGTATGGTTTTGTGTAGAACTTAAAGGTATCTGACCAGGAAAGTTTAGTGGTTCTATATAGGAGTTACTACAATCGAAAGACTCCCCGAAATTCAACTCTTCCAAGAAGTTATATATATATGACATCAAAGGTCAACAACCTTCCAGTTAAAGCTTTGGCAATGGAACAGTAGAAATTATTGAGGCAATATGGAATTAATTTTGGCACTGTCAATGCCCTATTCCTAGCTTTCCCTTTGAAGATCACGGTAACCATCAAATATTTGACTGTGATACCTGATGAAGACATCAAATTTCGTGAAGAGATACGCAGACGCCTAGTTATCCAAGGTTTTTTTTTGCAAAGGAAGAGATTTACAGACCTTATCTCTCAGGAAGCTGTAAAAAGACTCCAAGGGTACAGAGAGCGAAGCTAAAATTGATAACCAAGTGGCTTGAACTGTGTGTGGTATACCCCAGGACTCCCAAATTGCCGCAGTTTATCAACGATATAGTCTCTTGTTTCTTGCCACTCTTGGAGCATTCAACGGAACAGGGATCGTAATCAGAAAACATTTGCATACCATCTTCAACAATGAACCCATGTGGGCTCCCTAAGAAAAAAGAAGGACAGCCTCAGAAACCGTCTCTGAATGTACAGCACTGACAATCTGGAGGGAGATAATGGAAAATTTTAAACAAATCCTTCGAAGGTCGCATAGAAAAACAGTAGAAAACAGTACAGTTTTTTGACTGAATGACAGACAGAAGCTGTGATGTCAGGGATAATATCCCGAAACATCGTTACGCCTGAGTTCTTGTGAACTTGTAGAGGCTTTACCAACAGAAATATAAAGGAGTTGCGTTCGCAAAGAACACTCTGTGCTGCATGAAGGACTTCCATTAGTCATCATCACATCTGCATGTTCAAAGATGCAAATTGACATCGACCAAGCGACAATAGCTTCTCAACCAAAATCTAACGCACTTGCCTAAAAGCCAATCACCGTACTCTAATCTGATAGCCTTTAGCATCTGCCGGGCAAAGGAGTAGCATCAGGCAAGATGGGGTTTAATTAACCCCCGGTATTTAGTTTCTATTAAGGTCTAATCGTCTAAGCTTATAATGCAGCCATGACCATTTGCATAACCTCGATGCTTAGACTGTGTCAACACAAAGGAGAGCGTCCCGGCTCAGGCACGACTACGACGGGCCGCCAGGATTGTTCACTCACTACACAACTTAATTAATGTTATACTTGCCTTTATACCGGGGTATTTGTTCAAGCATTGACATCAATCGAATCGTGTGGATTTACATGCATTATGCATATTGTACCGCCTGCGAGAAATATTCGATTGGGTTGCTAGGGTAGTGATAAGAGAACTAACATTTGATTAGGTGATTAGAATTTACAATCACAGTCCGTCAACATATTTGTTGCTCATAATTCAAAGATATGCGTGCTTTAACTTCATAACTTTCAACAAATTGTCAACTTTACTTATTGGGAGGAGATTGGTTTGGGTTCGTTACGACCTAATCAGACTAAGTTAGTTAATATTACTATTTTATATTGTCACAGATTCCATCTTTAATATGTTCACATAATAGTCCATACTTCAAGCATAATTTTTATATCTGAAAAAAAAAGCCACGAGCAACCTCGTGGCTAGATCTGGTAAGTGAGGTGCCACATTTTTTGTTTCTGGAAGGAGAAGGTGGTTTATTGCGCAAGCAAATTAGGCCCTAGCTCAATGCCGGAGAGTAGGGTCGGGTAAGCACCACCGACTCAAAACCGAATATATAAGTCGAAATAATCTCGATCTTCCGAAAAATTGGACGATACCAGACCCATTCTTATGAAAATTGATAAAATTATCTTTCAAAAACCACTTTGACCTACACAAAACCAGTACCAAAAAACGAGTTTCAATTCCGACTTTCAAGTATTTTTAAGTCATCTTCGCAGTACAAACAAACACAAATTAGTTTGTGGTGCAGAGCATAAACAACAAAAATATTATGAGACGTCAGGAGCAAAGAAGTGAGGTAGGTGTCTGGTCGAGTTCTGTATAGCTGAGTTCAAGACAAGGTTTGTCAGATTGTTGAGTGGATCAATCCGCAAAAGTATAAAATAAAAGAGAACATTGTACTAGGTCTATTTTTTGTATTTAAAATATTCCATTTTGGTTCCTGCGATTGTTTATTGTCATGTAAAGTTGTTATTTGCATCATATTTTGATTATATGCTTAAGAAAAAGATATTGTTAGCAGTAATTTTCATTGGATTTAACACATTCCGGCAACATCGCTGTTCAAAATGAAGCCTACCATAACGATAAGCCACTTCCCTATTTCTCCGTAAGTTAAGGTTGATAACGATAAAGGATTGTGATTTAGTCAATGCGCATGCTCAGAATAACGATTATCACAACGGAATGAAAATTCAAGAGATGACCGAAGATGACGTTTTGGATCAGTCACGGTGGCAACAATGGAAATAAAATGCAACAACATCCGTCTCCACTCTTCCACTCATTCATAAGACGTACACAGCAACACAGCATCAAGAAAAGGTGATTTGATTCTACAAAGGGGAAGGTTGCCTATATTGAACCGCTACCTAAATTGGACCACAGTAATTTCCCCGAAACCAAACAAGTCCCAATAGCATATCGCAACATTGTGTTACGTTTTACCATGACATGAAGGTATGGTGGTGCACTATTGCCAGATGATATGGGACTTTTTAAGTTTCAGAGAAATGTCCTGTGGTTCAATTTAGAAGGTACAAAGATGGGACGCGGGGGGGAATCGGAGGCATCTAAAGTTGGAGTTGCTATGCTGGGAAAAATCGTGTTCTGCGATAACAGATCGATTGTAGATGCCATAAACTGTTGAGAGTTTCTAACCAAATCACGGTGACATGGATAGACGATATAACGCCATGTTGAAGGGTCAGAGATGAGAGATGGGCTGTGGAGGCAGCCGAGAGTGAGCATCAAGAAATGAGGGTGGTGGATGAAAAAACATATCAGAATAACGTTGTTAAAAAGCAAGAAAGTAAAAAAAATATATGTAGCTTTTTTTGATACCAACACAACGCATTGGTTTGCCAAATGAATGAACGTAAAGCTGTAACATCAAGACAAAACTGCATTATTTGTCCATTCCAGCACAATTCCAACAATATCCATCCATATTAACATGAAACTCTTCCGACTTCCATTTCCACAACAATTTTTCATCATCTAATGGCAGAAGTATATTTCCACGTCGTTATTTTTCTCCGAAGCCAAGCAGCCTTCAAAAATAATGAGACTGTCCGTGGGCCAGGCGGAACGAAAAGTGGAAGGTGTCTATTGAAATAAATCTACCACGAGATGTCAATAATATAAAAGATAAGTATCGGTTGTCGTTTGGATCAAAGCCGAAGTTTCGCCAACTTGATTGAAAGTTGCAGTGGCGTGGATTTGCATACATCTGCTATCAAAAATGCTCTGAAAAATGATTATGAAGGTTCTTCTTTTAATCTAATTCTTAATGGTTCCAATGATTCTTCTCAAGTTCTGTAGTTGCTCTTGGACTGTCATCATGTTTCGGTTCTCCTCGTCAGACCTTAAAGAAATCTTGACCTGCAACATCAACCCTTTCCTGTTCCGCCGCTGTCCGAGGCAAAGTAAAGCAATCCGGCAGTTGAGGCCGGAAGGGAACAACTCCTAAAATAACCAGGAAAAATCAATAAGTGCAGCTTGGCGATGGCGAGGGCCTTCGACGACAAACAACAGTGACCGGGCGTAAACGAGAAACGACGACGGACGAACGGCTCTTTCCAGAGAGGTCCAGGAAAAATTCCACCAAAGAGGGGGTGGAGGACCGACTTCGGTGGATTTTAATTAACTCATCCGATTCGGATTGAAATGAAATATAAGATGTACGGTGAAGCAATAGTAGTCCAAAAAAGGGAGTGACCCTGACAAGTAACAACATAATAGCAAAAGTGCAAAAGATGATTAAGGCCCCGCGGAGTTATCGGGCTTGAAAGGTTGTCTACATGAAAAAAGAAGAAAAACGCCGGATGGCCGGTGTGTAGAAAACAAAATGGCCTTCGAATATTTCGAAGGATGAGGCGCGCGCGGGCCAGCGAAACCTGAACGAAAACGAAATTGGTTTCTTCAAGACGGCTGCCGGACGGAAAAACAACCAAAACAAACGCGCAACCAACAACCTGGTTGGAGGCCAGACGTGGGTATGCCGAATTTTAATCAGTGGGTCTTGGGCTTGTGTGCTTTTTTGATAAAGATCCTCCCCAGTTATCATGTATACTTTCGAACATGTCCCCGTATGACCTTAAACTGGGCCGGGCCAACGAAAGCAAAAGTGCATTGCCAAAATTATGCACCGACTGAGCGGGCCGTCGAAAGTGAACCAACAACTCTCATCGTCGATTGCAGCTGCATTTATCCGCTTTAGGTCTCCATGCTTTATGCATTCACAAGGGCAGAAATTTGGCACACTATTCTGTGGGCTTGAAGGGATTTGTATTCGTATAAAATCAATAATTTTAGTCTGTTTTGTTGTTTTGACTTGTACTGTACAACTTGAAACATTTTCGTACATACACTATGATCGGACAAATGAAACTAAGTACCTATATGATTATTTTTCTTCTATGGATGCCATCGAAATGGACGCAGATGGAATACGAGGATCTGAAACCTCAAAACATGTATGACTGTCTTCAGTTATGGTTTGTTGATTTGCTGGACTATAAACAACAAACAATTATCGACCTACTAGTGAACCCTTTTTTATCAGACTCAACTTTTTGGGTTCCATTTCTTGCCAGAATATCCTTCTTGATATTTCTTTTTATCAATAATTTCAGCTTCTGTAACTGAAAATTTCAATCTTGTAACTTGAGGAGTTCTTGAGTTATTGATGAAGTTATGTCATTTGGCCCTATTTTTAAAACTGTTTATAGCTCCCTGTGGAAAACCGCCAAGGTGGTCTACATAACCAAAGTTGGGAAGGAGGACTTCGGAATGCCAAAATCCCACAGGCCGATTAGTTTAACATCTTTCGAAGCTAGAACCTTGGAAAGATTGATTGATAGGTACCTGACAGAGGAAATCCTTTCGACATTTCCTCTTCATAGGAACCAGCATGCCTACTGCAAGGGCAAAAGTACGGAGTCCGCTCTCCATGCGGTAGTGCAACTAGCTGAAAAGACCGTAAACGACAAAGAAGTCGCTCTAACCCTATTCTTTGACGTCAAAGGAGCATTTGATAAGGCCAAAACCGGTGCTATTTGTGAGGCGCTCATCAGCAGGGGAGTTCCCTCTTCCTTCGTTAGGTGGGTCCCTTCGTGACCGCCAAGTAAAAGCGTCCTTAGGAGGCTACCAGGTTGAGGCAGAATTACATGGAGGCTGCCCCCAAGGCAGCTGCCGCTCCCCCAGACTATGGTGTCTGATAATGGACAGCCTTCTCACAAGGTTGAATGCAGAAGGATTTTACACTCACGCGTACGCGGACGATGGACTGGTGCTAGTGAGGGGCAAAAGCCTAAGGATCGTCTGTGAGCGGATGAAGCTAGCCTGTAAAATAGTAGATGAGTTAGTAGACCCCTTCAAAACTGAGCACATTCTCGTGACCAACAGAAGAAATATCCGAGAGTTCAAGCCACCCACGATGTATGGGACCACAACGTCACTCAGGCCGGAAGTCAAGTACCTCGGGGTGATGTTGGACAGGAGGCTAACTTGGAACTTGGAAACCCCCCCCAAAGGACTAATGTACTCAAAGTTAATTAGACCGACTGCAAAGGATGTCTTGTTTAGGTACAACAGGCGCAATGAGGACAACTCCTGGAGCAGCACTGAACATCCTCCTCGGACTGCCAGAGCTAGGACTCTGGGGGAAGAGGAAAGCGATTGCACTGAGCACCATCGTTGACATTCTGACAGGTCATTGCAGGCTCAATAAGTGAATCAACCCTATGTCCCCACTGCGGAAGGTCGGAGGAATCCTCCTACCACCTGCTGGAAGTTTGCGATTTGAGAATGAAGGTCCTAGGAGCGGTCACCATCCCCAGGGAAGAGTTGGGGTACCTGAGCTGGGATGGTCAACTCCTATTTACGACAAGAATGAAAGAAAGCGGGAATGGTGAAAACGGCCACTATAGGCCTACTCGCCGGGCTTTGTCCCCCACCTTTAACATTACCATTGCCATCATTATCCAGACCGATGGATCGGGCCACCTCGTCTGCCTGATCTATGCCTGCTGGACTATTTCCTTTAAGGTTCAATGAAAAGTCGTTTGGAGAAATGTATTTGAACATTTATTGTAGTGATAATATTCACACAATTTAATAAAATGAACTGAACAATTTTTTAAACAAGTTTGAAATCCTCTTATTTGGAAAACTATGAATTTCCATTGTTTATCGGTATAAAAAAAAATTATTATTTTCTAATGTAGAGTCACCCCCTAAATTATTTGAACGTTATTTCCGGAGAACCTGGATTTAGAGCAGCCAACCAATAAAGGAGATGTAATTGACATGATGTTGAAATGTCTCCTCTGCTGTAACTTCCATTTTGAAAGTAGCTTTTGTTGTTATAAATCCTAAAAAGATCTTAATAACAATTCAGCTGTACTACTTCCAGTTTATGCATAAATTCCAATTTCTATTGTGCTGAATCCAGACCAAAAATAGCTCAACCCTCGTATTGTATCGAAGGCCCCACAGACTTATTTCGGCAACAACCGGCACAATAATGAGTACATGTAATTTGGCGTACCACAGGCGTGAAGGTCTTCGTTTGGCGAGACACTCCGTCAGTCTGCTTTGGAAAGATCGTGGATAAAGGGACAAAAACTCATTATTCGATGAAAAAGTGTGTATTTTCGAACCGCATGTTTTGTTATTCTTTTATGTTGCTCTGATCATATCAGCTATGCTATTTTTGGAAGGATTAAAAGTGGAATATACAGGGTGACTGATCAAAAACGGTCTGGCATTCAATTTTATACAGGGTGTCTGGGAAAATGTGGGAGATCTCTCGGATTCTGATAGAATATTAAAAAATAAGATGACAAGTTCCCATAAATTTTTTTCCTAGCGTTAGGTTCACAATTTCGTCAAGAGCACCACTTCGTCATGGCTTTTTTCGAGGTTTTGTTTAATAAAAATTGTTTTTTCTCGAAAATGGTTCATTTTATCGACAATGAACAAGAGTACCTTTTCTTTAGCTTAATGTTCAAGGTATCCAAATTTATTTTTTTTAACTCCTTATCATACAGGGTGTTAAAAATTTGAGCGTTAAAATGTACAATCTAGTCCGTCCCTGGTAAACTAAACAAGCTAATTATGTTTTAAGGGAAGTATTTTGAGAGGTCCTTACTACTGTTTATCATATTAAATTCTCATTGAATTATATTGAGTCGTTTAAAAGTTATTCAAGAAAAACCGATTTCCAGTGGGGTCCTTTAGGGGGCCGTATCTCCGTAGGGAGGGCCGCTAGGAAAAAAATTTATGGGAACTTGTCATCTTATTTTTTAATGTTCTATCTGAATCCGAGAGATCTCCCACATTTTCCCGGACACCCTGTATAAACATAGAACACTCAGACACGTCAACTTTGTTTTTGAGGGGGACACTTAATAGATGTATAGGCCCTCATCTGCAGTCCCTCGAGCACCCCTAAAATCTTAAATTAAAAGGGGGTCGAGTGTTATCTTATTTTGACCCTGATTACCACTGCCGAGTTTCAAGCTTATCACTTAATACATAGTTACCCGCAATTCCAAACCAAGAGGATATAATGGGGGACAGAAGAATTTAGTTGGTAGTTTCTCATTTCACCCTGTAAAGTTAATTACTGATCAAATAAATCCAAAAATAACCAAATAAACCATAAGTCTTCCCAGTATAGGTCGCTTTCTTTTTGTCTCAGTCAGTGTCAAGCGTTGACCATGACCATGCCTCTTCGTGGTCAAAAACTTGTTTTTGGCGGGATATTTTTAACTCCCATCTAAAATGGTGGGCAAGTGTCCGGTGTGAGTGCGTTTGTTCCAAGATCGAAAAAAATTAAAATATTTCAACAAACAAACAAAAAACAGACGTTCATATGCAAAAATCGTAACTTTTTATGATATATTACGCTAAAATTTAGCTTCCCAGACAAGATAGATAGGATTTTTCAATTTAAAATTGAATTTGGTTGCGATGTAGACACAGTCACATAAATTACGCTGTCTACAAAGTGCATCGGGTGGGCAAACGAAAGCGAAATTGCATTTCGCGAAAATAAAACGAAACGGAAAGTGGCCCGCCCGTCTTCACTTTTCAACCGGCCCTGCCAAATATTTGCTGGTCTACCGGTTGGCCATGATGGGTACCATACATACTGTCATGGCCATTTAGCATGTCTGAGGGCTATTTAGTATTCTGGGCTTCATTGATTCAACGGTCCTGGCTAAATTTCACTTGTACTTGAATTTTGGGCGACTTTGTTTGTGTTTAACATCTACATAGGAGCGAGAATATGGGGTTTTGTAGACGGTACTCGTATGGTGTTCTTTTCTTTAAAACAATTACAAAATAGGGTGGATGCTTCGTATGGCGAAGCTTCTTTTGTCAGGAGTCAAATCAAATCAAATATGCTTTATTGCCACAGAAAAAAAAAATAAATCGCACAATCGACATTTTTGTCTCTGTTGGAATTGAATGTAAACATAAACAAGTTTACAGGCGGAAGCATATATTTTATTTTATTATTATTTTTTTTTTGGACTCCTTTCATTTTTGCGAAAGGTTTATTTGAAGTTGTTTGTTTGTTGTTTAATTATTGAGTTACCTTAGGGTAGGGTTCATAGTATAGGTGTTGAGCGGTGAGTATTGAATATATTAAAAACAAAAATTGAGTATTTGAACAGTCAAAAAAGGAATTGTAAAAAAATCTACAGTGACCTATTTGAAAGCGGGCAATCCTTTTTCAAATTTATTGATCGATTTTGACAATTTCTTTTGAAATGTAGAGTGAGGAAAGGTGTTTTTTGAGGCCGTAAGTCGCCCAGTTTTTTCCAAAAACCAAGGCCTACTAGAGTCTGAAAAATCCAGAAAACATATTAGCGATTTTTTTAGAGAAAATCTGCCTACGCCACTGGATTTTTCATCCCCTGAAATGGATAAGTATACCAAATTTCATGAAAAAAATATTCAATTCAAAAATATTATTTCTGTGTGTAATTTTTTATCTATTTTTTTTTTGTCAGTTTCGTTTGTTTTCATTGTATCTTGACATGTGAATATCTATTGAATGTTTATATTTACTTTTTTTTTCTGATAGATTTGCTATCGCAAGAGTTTCGAGGTAAAATACTTCTTGGTGCATAAAAAAGTTAATCGTTGATTTTTGATATTTTTTTCATGAAATTTGGTTCAGATCCATTTTAGGATATGACGAATCTAGTGGCGTAGACAGATTTTTTTTCTAAAAAAATCGCTTATATGGATTCTGTATTTTTCAGCCTCTAGAATATGATCTGGTAGGCCTTGAATTTTCAAAGTCTTGCCTTAAAATAAACCTTCCACTCTCCACATTTCAAAAGAAAACGTCTACTCCTCAACCAGCTGATCTACATGAACGATTTTTCTACTCAGTTGGAGAAAGAACCCTTCTCTCTTAAGTAAAGAAAAATATTAAATTGAGTATATTCACAGTAAAAAAAAATGAAATTGTGAAAAAATCTTCAAAAAATTTGAATATCAGGGACAAAAATACAAATAACTTTGAAGCAAATTGATGAAATACATAGATCAATCAACGAAATAGCATTGACAGCAGACCGTATTCTTTTGGTTCTGCTCCGAACTCCTCGTGTTTCAACAGATTTGATGAAATATAGTAAATAAAGCTGAAGTCCGACTAACAGCAGACCGTATTCTTTTGAATTATTCTTGGAATTATATGAAAAAATCTTAAAAAATTTGAATATGCGGGACAAAAATACAAATTACTTTGAAGCAAATCGATGAAATACTTACATAGATCAATCGACCAAATAGCATTGACAGCGGACCGTATTCTTTTGGTTGTGCTCCGAACTTGAGGAAATATAGAAAACAATCGCTGAAATCCGACTGACAGCAGAGCGTATTCTTTTGGTGCCACTCTAACTTTGAAAATTGATATCATCGAAACAAGGTGTTCTACGTGAGCGATTTTTCTACCAAGTTGAAGAAAAAACCCTCCAAAAAATATTAAATTGAAAAATTGAGTATATGAACTGTAAAAATGAAATTGTAAAAAATCTATAAAAGATTTGAATAAGCGGGACAAAAATACATATTAATCTAAGGCAAATTGATAGAATACATTGATCAGTCAACCAAATAGCATTAACAGCGAACCGTATTCTTTTGGTTGTGCTCCGAACTCATGTGTTTCAATAAATTCCATAAAATATAGCAGACCGTATTCTTTTGGATCCACTCTAACTTTGAAAACTGATATCTCCAAAACCAGGTGATCTACATGAGCGATTTTTCTACTCAGTTGAAAAATAAACCCTCCTCTCTCAAGTAACGAGGTGAGTCCAAGGTGTCAGGTGATAGGTTATGGTTGAGTTGGGTGAGGTTAGGTTATATTAGCTTATCGTTGGATCAATTGAGGTTAGTTTGGGTGGGTAAATGAAAGTTTTCAAAGCAAAACTTTAACAACAAATCTTTCAGGAGCATTGAAGAAAATGATTGAAAAAAGCTAATAAATGTTTGCTGACTCATTTCAATAGTTTTTGGTTGAATTAAAAATAAATAAAACATGAAACATGAATTTTTTTCCAGATTAAAAAAAAACAAAAAGTGATGTTCACTTTATCGGTATATGACATGCGCAATGTTCTACTGCCTACTGCATTTATGAATATGAACTTTTTGTGTTTGATGGCGGATCTCCAATAGAGCATTAGGAGAGGGAGAACAGAGAATACACACAAACAAATTTTTTTTTCAAGTAGTGAACAACAAAAGCTTTACAAAGTTAATTAAAGACAGATGTTCTGTCCTTGACCGCCGCATTCATTAAAAAACAATGTCAATATTCCAAAGTGACAATTGCAATTCGAATGTTTGGCACAGATCCATGAGAATCAGCTCGGGTGCACACAGACACCGGAAATTGACTTCAAAACGAAATGCTAAAACTATGCAATTATATTCGGTGGAAATTTAAGCAATTTTCAAATGAATGCCTCGAAATGCAGTTGTTTATGGATCAAGGCCAAAACGAGTATCTGGCTGGATACAAATGATTAGCTGCTTCTTATTTGCAACTTGAATCAGGTCAATTTGACCCAAATCACAAAAATTTCACTGTTTGTCCAAAATATTGTGGGTTACGACAATTTGTTTGAAGTGTTACTTTTCATAATAATACACAGGATGTTTGATCCAACGAAAGGATTGATTCCTGAGGTCATTCTAAGAAAAAAAGTTCCAATAAATATAGGTCCGAAAACGCATCGTTTCTATGATACAGGGTGGCAAAGTTTTTTTTAAATCAAATTTTTTAATAGTTCAGTTAAATTTTGACCGATCCGTTTGAAATTTGGCAGCGTTGTTGTAAGGAATAAGGGGCTAATTTTGACCCTAATAGATAAAAAATATTGTGTCCAGTGGTGTTGAAGATGGCCAAGATAACATCAATTTTTGAAAAAAAAAAACAATGCGTTTTCGGACCTATGTTTATTGGAACATTTTTCTTAGGATGACCCCTGTAAATGACACCTTATTATTAAACAACATATGTTTCTTTAAAAATTTGTGGATATCCCTATCTAATTATTGCTATTTTTTTTATAAAATGCATGCATTTTTTGTTTTTTTTTGCCATAAAATTATATAAAATAGATGAGAACAAGGCAGTCATGCCAGTAAAATCGTAATGTCCATCTTCCCTAGAATGAAATCAGCATCCGTTTATTTCTATTATTGTTTTTCAGGTCGAATCCAAAATTACTATATATATTATATATATATATATACAGGGTGGCCCAATGAAAAGGTCCCACCCTTATTTATGACTTTCCTGGTATATTTTGGGAAAAACGCTCGGACACGTCAATTTTTATTTTTAGGAGGACGCGTCTTTTCATGTATGACTGTATAATACAGGGTGTTCCAAAAATAAGATATTGCATTACACTTGACATTTTTAAATGGAAACCCCCAATTTTTTTTTCTATTTTTGGATTCTCCATGAAGTTTTTAGTAACTTTTGTATAATACAGTTTATACCTATCTTCAACCGTTTATTTAAAAAAATTAAACAAAAATTAATTACTTAGCTATAATGTGTCAAAAAGTCAATGTGGTAATATATGTTGAAAGTGGTGTTCTTTTACCTCCATGCAATAATAAAGATTTTGCTCAAATCTATTCCTAACATTTTCACACATTTCTGGATTTATTTGTCTGCATTCCGCCGTGATCCGCTCCCGAAGATTTTGGATGGAGTCTGGCTTCGTACTAAAAACCTTACTTTTCAAATGTCCCCAAAGAAAGTAATCTGAAGGACTCAAGTCCGGAGACCTTGGTGGCCACTCAATGGGGCCGCGCTTTCCGATCCACTGATTTGGGAAATGGGTGTCCAAAAACTGTCTTACTGGAGCTACAAAGTGCGGTGGTGCACCATCTTGTTGGAAATGAGGAAAATTTTCATTATAATTGACCTAATTTTTCATTATTTTGGTTATTCGTGGCTCTATTGTAGTTTCCAACATGTCCAAGTACGTCTCCCCCGTCAAGTTTCCAGGAATAAAGAAAATAATAAATAATAAAAAATAAAAAAAAAAATTATGAAAAATTCAAATAACTTGAAAACGGTTGAAGATAGGTATAAAATGTATTAAACAAAAGTTACTAAAAACTTCATGGAGAATCCAAAAATAGAAGAAAATTTGGGGGTTTCCATTTAAAAATGTCAAGTGTAAGGCGATATTTTATTTTTGGAACACCCTGTATTCTGTATTATACAGTCATACACGAAAAGACGTCCCCCTAAAACTAAAAATTGACGTGTCCGAGCGTTTTTCCCAAAATATACCAGGAAAGTCATAAATAAGGGTGCGGGACCTTTTCGTTGGGCCACCCTGTATATGTATTAAAAGTTCATATTATGAACTTCTCATGTATCATGAAGAAATCTGGTTCGATTACGTTGTTTTAGGTTTATTTGTTTTGGACTATTCAAAAATACAAAAGTAAAGGCAGATCAACAAGGTTGATTCATTGTTATCTTTTCAGATTTTAGATTGCAAGTGTTAACGAATTTCGTTGAAAAGATGACGAATTCCTGAATTATTAATCAAAAAAATACACATATTTGTTTTTGATTCATAAATCAGTTGGATGTCAAGGTGACTAAGATTCATACTGTATTACTGAGTATTTTTATTCATTTATTTAACCATTCAACAAAAATTTATGTTCCTACACCAACGAGGTATCGCACTAATTAAAAAAGAGGTTGTGGGAATCGGCGGAAGCATTAAGATGATAGTGGCAAATCAATATTTTATTCAATTTTAATACAAGAAAATAAACGAGGTACTTTCACGGACAAAGACACCGTCTGTCTGCCTTTGAAAATACTCCCTACACACCCCGCTACCTACCTATCATAAAACCTTTTCTCGATACAGCAAACAAAGATCAGGTAGATGGGCGCGTTTTACAAATTGCAGCGGACTGCTTATTTTAACTAAGAACTAAAATTTGTGCGAATAATATCGGAGGGTAAAGAGGTTCTTTTGGTCCCCACAGTACCCCCCTGCCAGTGATTAACGTTATGACAAAAAAAAAAACAAAAAAACTAACTACGAAAAACCTCCCTGGAGACGGTCCGGGAAGCGGACACATCTACCAAATCTTGTCGTACGTTTCGGTTGTTGGCTCGTTGATGGTTGCTGAGATACTGGAGGTTCATCAGAACCTAGTTCTGGTGGTGTTGAGTTCTCACATTGGACTGCTGGTTGGTCTGATGAAGGTATTGGATCAGTGGCTCCGGTGGATGGTTGCTCAGTCATGACATACGCTGGTTTCAAACGATCGATGGAGATGGTGACGTCTCGGCCATTGATGTCTACTACCATTGTTTTATCGGTTCGGCTTACCACCTGGTACGGCCCATCGTACGGTTGTTGGAGAGGCTGGCGATGGCTATCACGCCGAACGAATACCTGGTCGGTAGTAGCTAGATCTTTGAAAACAAATGAACACCTCTCCCCGTGCTGGGTCCCTGCCACAGGCTGGAGGTCTCTCATCTGCTGGCGAAGTTCTTTGATAAAATCGTTGCTGATGTCCAAATCAGCACTCTTTGAGCCCAGGAATTCTCCTGGAAGTCGAAGAGGCTGGCCGTAGAGCATTTCTGCTGACGTTGATTTGAGGTCTTCCTTCCATGCTGATCGAATGCCCAACAGGACTGTAGGCAATACCTGTGTCCAGCGCTCATCTCGATGACACATGATGGCAGCCTTTAGCTGGCGATGAAGACGCTCTACCATACCATTAGCTGAAGGGTGATAGGCAGTTGTCCTTAGGTGAGTCGTACCTAGTAAGCGATTCAAATGCCTGAATAGGTTTGACTCAAACTGCCTGCCTTGGTCAGTTGTGATTCTCAGTGGCGTGCCAAATCTCGAAATCCAGTTCTCGTACAAAGTTCGTGCTGTTGTTGTTGCTTCCTGGTCGGCCATTGGGATAGCTTCTGGCCATCGGGTAAAGCGATCCACCATTGTGAGACAATACCTATAACCCTCTGATGATGGCATGATGATGATGTCAATGTGGACATGCTCGAAACGCGCTGAAGGCAATGTGAATTTGCCAACTGGCGCTGAGACGTGTCGCGTTACCTTGGATCGTTGACACTGAACACAACTGTTGGCCCATTGTCTACAATCTGCTTTGATCGCCGGCCAGACGTAACGCTGGGTTACGAGTTTGACCGTTGATTTCACGCCAGGATGCGAAAGGCGATGGATAGCATTGAAGGCAGCTTTGCGGAACCGCTTGGTGACAAAAGGGCGGGCTGTCCGGGTGGACACGTCACAAAATATTGACACTTCCGTATCAGGAAAACGCACAAGCTTGAGCTGCAGCGCCGATTTTCCATCGTCCAGGTGTTGCCTCAGCTCGTCATCGTCTCGCTGCGATGCTGCTAAGGCCTCATAGTCTAACGTGGGTTCACTGGAATCAACTTCGTCAACCCTGGAGAGGGCATCAGCTACAACATTTTCGTCACCTACAACATGACGTATATCTGTAGTGAATTGGCTAATGAAATCAAAATGGCGAAATTGACGAGGTGAGCCTTGGCGGTCTCCTCTCTTGAAAGCGAATGTGATGGGTTTATGGTCAGTGTAGATGATGAATGTGCGGCCCTCTACCATGTGCCGGAATTGTTTTACCGCCAGATAGATTGCCAGGAGTTCTCGGTCGTAGGCACTATACTTGGATTCGGCTTGGCTGAGTTTTTTTGAGTAAAATTCCAATGGCTGCCAGGCGCCATCAACCCACTGTTGAAGCACAGCACCCACTGCCAGGTCGGATGCGTCGGTAAATATTGCCAAAGGCACATTATGTTGTGGATGCGCCAGTAATGTCGCATGTGCCAGACACTCCTTCGTGGCTTCGAATGCGTTAATGGTCTCTGGTGTCCAGCTGACAGGTGTCTTGCCTTTGACATTCCCACAGAGTAGTTCGTTCAGCGGTGCTTGAATTTGTGCAGCGCTGGGTAGAAATCTTCTATAGAAGTTGATCATACCCAGGAACTGTCGTAGCTTTTTCACTACCTCAGGTCGTGGATAGGCACGAATTGCTTCGACTTTCTCTGGAAGGGGCCTCGTTCCCTCACCAGACACCAGGTAGCCGAGGAATTTAACATTAGGCTGGCCGAAGACACACTTGGCTGCGTTGATGACTACCCCGTACTTGTGGAGTCGCTGGAACAGGATCTCCAGGTGTTGCAGATGCTCCTCTTCTGATGTCGATGCAATCAAGATATCATCGATGTAAGCGTAGCAAAAATCCAGGCCCTGCACTACCTCATCGATGAAACGTTGCCACGTCTGTGCGGCGTTTCTCATACCAAACGTCATGTACGGAAACTCAAATAAGCCAAATGGCGTGATGATGGCAGTCTTCTGAATATCGTCAACGTGGACCGGGATCTGGTTGAATGCTCGCATCATGTCAACAACGGAAAATATTATTTTTCCTTGAAGCATCTGTGCGAAGTCCTGGATATGTTTTACTGGATAACGGTCAGGGACCGTCCGGGCATTTAGGGCACGGTAATCACCACATGGTCTCCACTCGTCACCTTTCTTTGGCACCATGTGAAGGGGCGATGACCAGGGACTTTTTGATGGACGGGCTACCCCCAGCTGAAGCATGACCTCAAACTGTTTTTTAGCTGCCTTCAGCTTGTCCGGTGCCAGGCGTCTTGCTTTCTGAGCAATGGGTGACGATGTGGTGCTCGGTTGAATGTTTGGTAGGAGACACTGCGCCCCCAGGTCGTGTCAACTCTGGGTATCGTTGTAGCATGATGTGAAAAATTGTTGCTCCATTGACTGTTCGTATGCTCAGGATCTCACAATCAGTCACATCTCCCGGAGAGGTGAGATAAGTTGTAGTATCCAGTAGTTGTAAATTTTTCATATCCACCAGTAGTCCATAGTGTGCCAAAAAATCTGCTCCAATGATCGGCTTGGAGACGTCAGCGACGACAAACCTCCAGGGAAATTGACGTCGCAGTTTTAGATCGAGGGTGAGGGTTACGATTCCGTATGTTTGGATAACTGTACCATTCGCCGCGGAAAGTTCATAGTCGGACTTTGTACGCGGACCAGGCAATCGCGAACGCGGAAATACACACAAATCAGCACCCGTATCGATCAGGAATTGAGTCTTGGAGATGTTGTCCTCGACGAATAAACGACGCGACGTTGACGGGCATGGGTCGTCAGTCGCCATCAACGACCGCCCGTTGCGTTTCCCGATGCACTGTTAAACTGAGCCTGCTGTCCACTTCCCGTCGAATGATTAAACTGACACGGTTGTTCGCACTTCACTGCCCGATCACCAAAACGCCAGTGATACCAACACAAACCACTACGATTCTCACTGTGAGCACGAGACCGAGATCGCTGACGCGAACGCGAACGCGAATTGTCTCGATGAGATGATGTTCGCTGAGACACTTGATGGACTTCCAGAGCCTCAAATTTTTGAATTATGGTTCCCATTGCATGCTCCAGGTACACAATTTTTTCTGCTAGAGCCGGATTGGTTGCGACTTCTGTGACGGCGACGTGCGCGCCGTAGATCTCGGCCATTGAGTCCGCGATTTCTGCTCGTTTCTCTAATGAGAGGTCCTTGTGTGCAGCAAGGAGTGCTTGCATGGTCTTGGGCAACCGACCGAGCCACAGGGTTTGTAGGATCTCCTCAGGGAACTGACTTCCAGCAAGGCCGCGCAGATGACGCAAGAATTGTGTTGGTTTCCTGTCGCCCAGAGGCTCATTCTCCAACAGGCGACGGGTGTTTTGCTCTTGAGACGAACCCATGCGTTTTATCAGCTCACTCTTGAGCAACGCGTATGTGCGCTCATTCGCCGGCTTCACAATAATATCGCGCACTTCGATCGCGTATTTTTGATCGAGCCCTGTGAGGGCATATCCGAACTTTGTGCAATCCTGGGTGATTCCAGAAGCATCGAAGCTACTTTCCAGCATGCAGAACCATAGCTCCGGGTCAGACGCAATGAATGGCGGCACTTTCATGGCTACGCGATCAATCTGTTGATTGCGATTGATTGGATTGAGTTGCACGTCGTCCCCTTCTATGTTGAGCACTGTTTGGTTGGCGTCGAAAAAAATTCGAGTCCATCGTGGATTGATATGAACCACTATATCAATAAACTCACTGATAGATCCCACACGTTTTATGTCACACGCGAAACTTTTCGATCACGTCGGGGTCACCAATTTGTGGGAATCGGCGGAAGCATTAAGATGATAGTGGCAAATCAATATTTTATTCAATTTTAATACAAGAAAATAAACGAGGTACTTTCACGGACAAAGACACCGTCTGTCTGCCTTTGAAAATACTCCCTACACACCCCGCTACCTACCTATCATAAAACCTTTTCTCGATACAGCAAACAAAGATCAGGTAGATGGGCGCGTTTTACAAATTGCAGCGGACTGCTTATTTTAACTAAGAACTAAAATTTGTGCGAATAATATCGGAGGGTAAAGAGGTTCTTTTGGTCCCCACAAGGTGTTTGTTTTTAATCCTATTAAAAATGTATTTTTTCGTTCTCTCTAATACATGAGTTCTTATGGAAAAATGTATCAACATAATTTTTTTGAATAATTGCCAAACATTGTTGGTTTAGGAACATAAGAGTCCCTCAAAATCCGTCATAAAAAATCCAGGACCATATTTAAAAAAACAAAGTTGATGATGGCTGCTCATAGACGAAACGTCGGTTCTTCAATTTAATAACGCTATCTTGTAAAGGGCAAAAAGTTGCAATAAAGAAGGTCTATTCATTTCAAAATATCTCTTCAAATGTGGTCAGAAAAAATGAAAACAATTTTGAAAAATTTCGGTTTTTTCCGGATAATTTCGGACTTAGTCGGAATTTCATGGCTCTTAAAACGGCATTTTGTTAAGCATCAAAATACGCAACTTTGCCTCCATCTAACCGACCTTGTATCTCTCACGGTTTTCAAGATCCCCATGATAGACATTCTTATCTTGGACACACTGTATATCTCAAAAGTGAGTAGAATAAATGAGTTCGACTGAATAACAAAAAAGTTTATAAATAACATGTACTTTAGCATGCGCGTAATTTCAAAGTCCCTGCAATCGATTAATATTTTCGATGCGTCGCGACGCTTTAGTCTTGGTAGGCGTCGAATTTTTTTAACTGTGAAAAATAACTACTCGACCCCATACATTGACTACTTTTTACAGAAATCAAATATTCCCATTCGTTTCCGAGATATTGACGTGCGGAGTTTTAAGTGAAAAGCCCTGTATAGATAAACATTTTTGATGTTGATAATATATAAGTACATACATATCTTGAATTGCATAAAAAATGAAGTCAAAATAACCTTTTTTATATCCGAACCTCAAGTTAATGACATTATTATTGCTCCCCAACCTCAATATTTTCCAATTTGCAAAAATTGTGCAAATTCATAAGGTGTTTGGATGTTTTTATATTCACTTCCCATGTAATATTTTTTGTTTGGTTTCTACTTGAAGCCAAGCCATGTACACACAATTTCGTACTATCAGAATTCGCTATATAGTCCGTTTTGGCACGTCTCCGAACCCCCAGTTTGGGCATTTTCATTTGCAAACACAGTTTTCTCAAGGAAAACTAGATGACACTTGAGACTCAAAGACTCAATTTTCGAAGTTGGAAATTCAACATATTTATATTGTAAATGATGATTAAGCATTTTTCTGTTATATCTCCAACCAATTCTCAATCTGGAATTCAAATGTGCATTAATAATGCAGCGCAACACAAAGAATCGGCTGATTTTTTTAATTAAGTCATCCATCTAGCATGACCTTCATCGTCGTCCAGATCCAATAAAATCAACTCTTTGTCATAAATTCGTGTTACCACATATTTTCAGCGTGCAAATAATTCAACAGTACTTGTAGGAAATGAACTTGAAATGGGAAACAGAACATAACTTTGCGTCAAACCGGCATCGGAATTTGAAAAAAATTGCCGCACCTCAAAACATTATTGTCTTGACCACCCTGCATTTCTAATTCTTTAGTTCGATCCGAAAAGCAACATCCGTTCAAAAATACCAACATTTCGATATTTGCAATTCGTATTTATTTGCAGCCAGACAAAATATCTTATTTGAAATTTACATTAGTGGGTTCTATGTGCATTTTGTGCAACTGAATCTGGTTAATCTTAATACGTGAGTCCTTGAGAATATATTTTGATGATATATGGTTAAATCTGTTATTTGATGCCTTGTTTTGAATTTTAGAGGATGTTCCTATATGTAAATTTGTTGCAGTTCTTATAGATTAGACGAAAGCCATTTAACATATTTGAACGTTAAAAAAAATTTGCTTACATCGAGCTATACGGGGTACCACAGATTCGAGTGCATGCATGGGGATCTCAGGTTCGGTTGCGCATTTTTATGCTCAACAAAATGGCATTTTGACCATTGAAAAATCGCCATTACTTCCGAAGATATTCGAAAAAAAACGACATTTCGCAAAAACGTTATTATTATTTTCTGAGTTTATTTGAGAAGATATTTTAGAATGAATTACACTTTATTATTGCCACTTTTTCTCCTCTACAATATCAAGTTGATTTAATTAAATGCGGACCTGGATTTTTTATTTTATTTTTAGTTATTTTCTGACGTCCTTAATACATTGAGGTATCGCAACCGTCATTTGGTTCATAAATCCAACTTTATTCGGTTCGTTATTCTTATGAGAAAACCTGCACAACTAAACAAAACTAATTGACTGAACAAAAATCGAAATAACCTCCAATAACGATACATTTAATGAAATTGAATCAAATCCACAAAAAAATACACATAAAAATACTGAATCAATTTCTGCAAGTGTTCAAAAATATTGCCACTTTAACACAATATTAAAAATAACAATAAAAGGTGAATAATAATTGAAAATATTGAGGATGCTAAGGTCACCCATTACTCTACACCCCCATCCAATCACCTTAATGCCTCAAGGACGTCAAAAGATAACTAAAAATAAAATCAAAAATCCAGGTCCGTATTTAAATAAATTAAATTGATCAAGGCAGCTCGAAGACAGATTTTCAATTTGATACCACCATCTTGTAGAGGAGAGAAACTGGCAATGAAAAGGTGTAATCTATTTTAAAGGTCTTTTCAAACAAACGCAGGAAATAGTAAAAACATTTCTGCAAAATTTCGGTTTTTTTCGAATATCTTCGAAAGTAGTCGGAATTTTTCAACTTTCAAAATGTAATTTGTTGAGTGAGTAATATCCATCATCATCTGAGTGAGTAATATCCATTTCCCGCGAGTAGAATACTATACTTTTTCTATGATTATTCAATAATTGAAGCGAACTTTGCAATATTCAATTTCATTTTGACGGCACTTTTTGACAAATATACTTAAAGTGAGGTTAGGTGGTCAACACAATGACCATAAAAGAAGTATGGACGGTCGAATGGGCTGTTCCAAAATGATGGATTTGAAGGTTGACATTTTGTCGAATGTTCTGATTGGCTCTAAAACAGTGGCGTAATGACATTAGATCATTCCATTGGTTAAAAACAATTGAGTAATGAAAAAAAGTCACTGAGTAACGAGTTACAACCAATAGAAAGTGGATGTATAATACATCTATTATTGAATAATCATAGAAAAAACATATTCACTATACAAGATACAGGGTGTCAAAAAAATATTTTTTTTTTACATTTATTTATTAATATCTCAAACACCTGTTGACCGATTTTGTTGAAATTTGGCAGTATTATGGACTATGATAAGACGCTAAGTTAGAACCAATTGATTGTTGATTATGACTTCCAGTGGCGTCGTAAGGGGCAGTTTGACGAATAAAAATAACAAAAAAAATGTGCGGAAATGGACACTTGTTTATATGAACTTTTTACCTTAAAATCACTCAAAGAATCACCCTCTGAAGTTTGGCCAGATACTTAATTAACACCCCGTATTCAGAGACTGAAACCTGGGTTTCACCACTTTTCAAGTGATTTTTAGTTGAAAAATTAAAATTATTTTATAATATTGATAATTTTGGGTTCATATCCAAAAAAATATGTCGCCAAGAAAAAGTGCAATGAAAAAGACAAAGTCTAAGATTTTGTTATGGGAATTTACATGTAAAAATAATCAAACTTATTCCAGAACCGGCCTTGTTCTTCAAAAAAAAAAAAAAAATCATTTTTGAAATTGCTCACCATACTGTCAGGGGCTTCTTTCTAGGAAAGCAATAAATGCTTCAGAGAGTGTACGATAAAAAAGGGCTTACGCAATGTTTGAAGTGTAATAGGCGCCATTTTGCCGATTAAAAAACCGTGCCAACTCAAAGTTTCCATATCAATAATCAGACAAAATATAAATCTAAGGAAAATCATGTCATAATGATGAAGATCTATTAATCAGGTTGCGAACCCTGCAACTAGTGAACCATAAAACTTCACAAAAAAAAAAAAAAACTTGGACAGCAGAAAGAAAGAAAATATACAATCATCCCCACGTCCCTACCTGTTTTGAAAGTTTGCTCATCTCCCTAAGATTTATTTGAACATGGGACGACATTATGCAAACATAACCCCACTAAATCCATACTGAATCCAAATAGAACGTATATACCAAAATTGAACGAAATTCATTGAGAAATAACAAAAATCTACACTAAATTGAAAACACTCGCTTATAGAACCTGCATACCGGATTTTAACAGAATCCATTGAAAAATAACAAAATTATGCCGATCATAATCTCCTAAAATCATCATTTTTTTAAATTTCCGAAACAAATCCCATCTGATTTTAACAAAATCCGCTGGAAAGTAATAAAATTGTGCATACATAACCTCACTAAATTATTTTTTCTTTTATATTTCAAGTAAGTTCAAAACAGAACCTACATATTATCCAATTTGAACAAACTTCTTTGAAAGATAACAACATAACCTCACCAAATCCAAACCGAATCCATCTATTTGAATACCGAACTTGAACGAAACTTATTAGGGAATAACGAAATTTTGCAAACATAACCTCACTTGCAACTGACGCGAAAAATAGATGAGAACCATATTTGAATCAAATTGTGAATTGTATCAAAATTTGACATCAATCGGTGAAGAACTAAGGATGTTTTCGAGTTTTCAAAGCGTACACAAATCAACTAAAAATTTGTTTATACAGGGTGTTTCAAAATTGAGTACGAACCTCTTTAAGGGCATATTCACCATTCATATATAAAATAAATCATGTGAGTACATAGGTAATAAGATTATATAAGATTTTTACAGAGTGTCAAGGTTATCAATTACTCAGAAACCGCGCGGATACATACATATACAGTGCGGCTAAAGGTCCCCTAACTTTTTTTTAGAAATAAATGTACATTTACGACATTTCTCTGAGAATGTGAAAACGACAATTGGGCGCCATTTTGAAAGAAAAATCTGTCTGAAAATTGACAAATCAGAACGTGACAGCAACTTCAAACTTTCATAGTGTAATAAAGATGAGAATATCGTCAAAATGAGGTTTCACCCGACCTCCATTTTAATTTGATTTTCTCTTTCAAAATGACGCCCAGTCGCCATCTTAAATATTGAATGTACGTCAGTGAAATAAAAAAGTAGTATTTCGATTGCAATTGAAGTGTGCCGAGTTTCAAAATGTTGGGTGCACTGATTAAAAAAAAAAAGAGGGGAGGGGAACTTTTTGAGCCGCACTGTATATTTATGTATATTTTGACCAACCCAATATTTGACCCAATGACCACTGTGGAGAAAAAAGAACGAAGGATATAAGTACCGCCAAAAGTGGTGAATTCATATTAGTTACGAATTAATTCAAAACATAAATTAGTGTGGATATAAATTGTTGTAAGTGTGTGTACATAAATTAGTTTAAATAGTTCTAGAGGTTTCTATAGCTGGACAACATTGTTACAAAACAAATCAAGAAATCATCACTATAACACCCCAAGTACAATATGCAGTTATAATGCTCACATCAATTACAAGAAATCGGAAGGTCAATTTATAAATAAACAATATAATTGTGAAAAGTGACGAAATGATGGTTCAACGACATTCAGAGGCAAACATTCCGCTAAAACTGATAAAAAGGTTATTGGCGTCATCTTTCAACTCAAAATTGTTCGCCTTTGATAAGAGGTAATTATTATTTGCCTTTTATTGTGCATTCGTTGAACTGCCACGCTTTTCTGGAAAAGGCAATATTTGTCTCGTTATCGAATTTTTTTTGGCGCGATATGCGGAAATAAAAAGGTAGGGTTTTGAACTTTGTTAATGAGTCTATCGACACTGCAGTTTTGTCATTAGAATGTACACTTTGTGATAAGTGGATTAAGAGATCAGATCAGTTAGTAATGATAGTATAGTTTAATCATTGGGGTAACTTTCAGCAATAGATTGGGAAAGGTTCACCTTTTATCAGTCATTATTCTCTAATAACTTTTGTCAAAAAAGGAATATTCCTTTCAATAGAAACCAATTCCAATTTAAATTTCCTGTCATTTCCAGCAAAATTATCCGAATGAACCCTCTTATCAAACAGGAACATCAAAAAACACAACAAGACAAATATTGACTCTGGGCTTATTTTCCGAAACGAAACTGCATCGAAAACAATGATAATAAAATGTTTGTCACTAAGCCCTTAATAATCTGTCATGCAATTCTTTCGGAAATTTATATTCGGGTGGTATTATTACGGTAGGTCAGTGACCTGCCAGTTCGTACAGTAGACCAAATCGATAAGAGCGGCTCTTGAACGGAAACGGGGTCTCCAACTTTGATGACTCGCCAGGAAGAGGGGAACAAGATTGGGTTTATTTATCAAAAAATGTTTTAAGGGCTGGGAAAATATGTTAGCTTAGGGCGAGAGGGTTGTAAGGTGGAAAATCAAGTAATAAAGTTTTTTGTGATGATGTTTTGATCACTTTCATCATTTTACAATAAATGTCTCATGAAAATATCAAAACAATTCTTCAAGCATCGTTACTCTTCAAAAGCTTTGGTCACTGGTTTATCAAAATTGAGACCTCCTTAAAAGCTTGAAGGTTTTGTTCTGTCAGGCTGTCCCAGTCCATGTGTGTATTCGTTCGGCGCTCCAGTCAATTATATTCTCGCTATGAAAATTTGTCGGAAGTACTCGGGAAATCGTCCGATGTAGAACGCCACCGTGCGCTATTCAAATACACACTAGGGACGGGAAGCGTCGTGCGTCAAACCTGGTACAATAATAATTGTGTTGATTGTGCTGATACTATAGTTCAAAACGAAGAGATCTAGTACATTTGACATTTTCTAGTACAATTAATTGTCATCTGCGTCATTGTCAGTCTGCGTGTATTCATTCACAGTGTTGTGAAACGAGTAGGGATAACCATGCTATATATTTATGGACGTGAATGAAGATTTTTTTAAACTATCAAAATGTAGGAAAAATTACTTGACTCTCGCCCCATGTTGACAATAGAATATCCGCATCAGAAATGAAGGTTTTAAATCACAATGAAATTGTTTCACTTGATTCAATTTCATCACTGACTATTTCCATAAAGTCACTTCACAATAATTTTCTTAAAATATACTTATTTCGCAATCATGAAAAGTTGGATTCCCTGATGTCCCAGTTATACATTTTTTTATCTAATCACTCGAGGACAATTTACAACTATTAATCCAACAATTAAAATTAATTAAATATTTTTTTCATCGAAATTCATCATCCCGTCCCCGATTGTTTGTTTTGTCTGGAGATAAAAAGTGCATGTTGCGAAAAAAATAAATAAAAAATTATCTGCAGTTGATTTGACACACTTTTTCGTCCGTTCATGTCAACATAAAAAATAGGGCGTTTCAACATGTTTTCAAGTACTCGAGTTGTAAATTGTAAAATAACCATTTGCTCATCAAGGATCGGATCATTATTGAACGTGCATTGAATTTTGAGTCACCTTCTCGTTTCCTTATACACCTGGTTTAATGCGTCACGCAATATAATATTTTAGACGACCATTTTTGTTTCTGAAACTAGTTTAAGTCCCCTCCCCTAATAGACAACCCTCTGATACTAGACCCTCCTAATTTTCTAGCTCTTTTGAATAAATAATCACGGGGAACTCTTATTGGAGCGGTAAGTGCGGCATTTGGGAAGTTCTGTTTTGAACCATTAATCTCACAGGAATTATGACACAAATATTCAAAACAAAATTAATTTATTTTTTCTTATTATCATTTATTATCATTTATAATGAAGACAAATAAATATTAAAGTCAATAGTAATTTATTTACCATGTAAGTAAGTTCTCCAGGGTATTCAATACTTACTATGACTGGACACTGGATAGTACATAAGTACGCATTGCCCTCAATTTAATCTCTTCTGGAATAACAAGGAATCTTCCTTAGAAAGTCTTCCAGCTCTTTGCAGAAGCTCTTTGTTCCTATACCTGTAGGTATAGGTTTTTTCATGGTGAAGTCTATTTTCGTTTTTTTTTACCCCTACGTGGATAACTGGATATGAGGAAGCTGACCAACTGACACTCGGGCTCTAGAACCTGCCACTGAGAACATCAAATCCTCCGTAAGAGGCTGGCTGAATTGTTGGTCACAGGAATCAAGGGGTTCCACTTTTTCCAAAATAATTCACTGATAGCTACTAAAATTTAAAAAAAAAACATACATACAATGCTTCTTCAAGAAAGTGAAGGAAAGATCCTCAAACATCGTTCTTGAATGCCCTGGACATATTGACCTCATTCCACAGTTTGGACAGAGTAATATCAACAATAGGTGTCACAAACCTTATCCTGGCTCTTGTACTTAAATTCCAGAAAATCGTCCATATCCCTAAGACTTACTTAAAATCTTAAAAGTAAAGTACCAGTATGCCTATTGCAATAAATGACAAAGAAGTGGCTCTAACTCTATTCTTTGACGTCGAAGGAGCATTTAATAAGGCCAAAACCGGCGCTATTTGCGAGGCGCTCACCAGCATCAGGGGGGCTCCCTCTTCCATCGTGAGGTGGGTCTGGTCCTCCCTTCGTGACCACCAAGTAAAAGCGTCCTTAGGTGGCTACCAGGTTGAGACAGAAGTCCAAGGAGGCTGCCTCTCCCCCAGACTATGGTGTCTGATGATGGACAGCCTCCTCACAAGGTTGGATGCAGAAGGATTTTACAGTCAGGCGTACGCGGACGATGGACTGGTGCTAGTGAGGGCCAAACACCCAGTGATCGTCTGTGAGCGGATGAAGCTAGCCTGTAAAATATAAGAAACATGGTGTGGAGAGATGGGACTGTCAGTGAATCCCACCAAAACAGAGCTCATTCTCTTCACCAACAGAAGGAATATCCGGGAATACAAGCCACCCACGATGTACAGGACCACACTGTAACTCAGGCAGGAAGTCAAGTACCTCGGGTGGTGTTGGACAGGTGGCTAACGTGGAAACCCCACGTTGAAAGGACGATAAAAGAAGGAACAGCAATAATGTGGCTACTGCGTCGAGTGGTCGGAAGACAGTGAAGCCTAAGACCCAAGGTCATTGGCTCTACCAGGCCAAGGATCTCATACGGATCCGTGGTCTGGTGGTCGGCAACCGCTAAGACCACTTATGTACTAAAGCTAGACCGACTGCAAAGGATGGCTTGTTTGGGTACAACATCCTTCGCAAGCTAGGACTCTGGGTGAAGAGGAAAGCGATTGGCATTCTGACAGGTCATCGCAGGCACAACAGACACCTGAACTTGTTAGGAATAAGCGAATCACCCCTATGCCCTCACTGCAGAAGGGCGGAGGAATCCTCCTACCACCTGCTGGGAGTTTGCGACAGGTGGGGTCACTTGAGAAGGAATGTCCTATGAGCAGCAGGAAGACTTGGGGTACCTGAGCTGGGATCTGCTCCTATATTTACGACAAGAACGGGCCGATTTGAGTAGTTGGGTTGGTCAAGCGAGGATGGCGAAAAGGGCCACTAGGCCTACTCGCCGGGCTTTGCCCCCCTCATCTTTACCATTACCATGTAGTACATCTCTGCACTTGTCTGGAAAGCAGAAATGGATCACAGAGGAATTTTTAAGTTTAATGGACGAGTGAAATGAGGCTCTGTACTTAGATAAAATATACGGTAAAGAAAGCTGGATTGAAGGTAAATGATCCAAGTTGAGGGTCTGCAGCGATGCTACGTCTTTTTTAATCAACATCCATAAAAAAGTGAAAGAAGTCACATTGACGAATAGGAGATTCACAATCCCCAGCATGCTATGTCCCATGGACTTACAGGATGGTAATCGATTATTTTTTTTGTACGCTATATCAAATTATCAAATACTAGAGCTTTGAAGATTTTACAAGAGCAGTCAAGAATCGAGAATAGTTTGCTACTGTGATATCCACTTATGGAGACGGCACATTAAGAGGAAGAAAATATAGGTAACGACATCCTTAAGAATATCAATATTCGGTGTTGCCACCTCTAGCCCTCATGCGACATCAGGAAGCTGAGCAACATTTCCTGGTTTGTTTCCATGAGTTCTGATTATTCTGTTGAGCTGGTCCTACAAGTTCTCAATGGGATTCAGATCTGGTGCACATGGGGAGAAGTGGTGACTGAGTTTTTACATGCATCCATCATGATACCTCCCCAGAATAATACAGTTCCTCCTTCATATGTTTTGAACAAATGCAGGTTGGAGTCTCGCCTGTGTTCTGGAGCTCTACAGAACCAAGTTTGATGGCTAATCCTAAAAGAGAACACTCTGCAAGTTTTGTTGAAGGCACCAAAATTCTATTTTGCCTTGATAACTATGGGACCCGTAACTCCTTCTTTAATCCATGAAAGAGAAAGACAAGACCATTTTCCGGTTCTAGAATTTCCTTAAGCACAAATAAGATTTAGAAAAATAAAAAAAATTATCTAAAATCCCAGGCTTCAGTGGTCGCTCATTATATGAGCTTCACAAGCCAACGAAATTTGCATAGCTAATACGCATCAAAAATAGGCAGTCATTCGAGTGTACCCTCATCTATCAAGTTCTAGTTGAATGCCTCGTGACCCGTGAATTCAAGTCTAATCTTTTCGCAATGCCGTTATATTAGAACCAAAGAACCCAGTCAAGTTGCCACTTTAGCTCATTTTGCAATGCATATATGAAATTAATATCAAATTGCGCAGGGGCAGGTTCAGGTTAAATTTGCCTAGATGAGTTAGTTCGCAGATCCGGACTTTGTCATAGATGTTCTTTAAATAAAAGCCTCTATAAGTCGATTATCTGCATTATCGCAGATTTAGGGCACATATTCGAGAATGGCGTTAATTAAATCGATCTTCGTGTTATTAAGCCGGGGCGGGCATGCACGGGCATCAAAGTGATGGCCTGAATCCGGAATTAATTTAATTAAGTAATCCAATAAAAAATTGACTGTGCCAATTGGCGAACACTTGCATCTACCGGAAACCGGATTATCCGCTTTTTTTCATCGGAGATTAAAGCGCCGGGACGGACAGGCGAAAATGCTAATTATGTCATGTGCCCTTAGTTCGTAGTTGAATAGGTTTCACAAAGAATAAGAGGAAATATAATTTCGTTATTGGTGATTAAAGTCAGGGACGAGTAATTTCCATCAGTTCAACTAGATTTCGTTCATAAAAAAATAATTTAACTGTCTCCAATCAATTAAAAATTGATCATTTTAATGATAAGTAGATTATAAATTTTGAATAATGCCGGATAATGCACCCTAAAATAATCATGTCCAATGGTCTAAGCCTACACAAGATTCCATAAGATGAAGAACTGAAGAAAGTTTGAATCTAGCAATTTTTTTTCCACGTATTCAGTATTCTGGAAATATCCGGTTATTTTCGAAACGAAAACTGGGTTATAGTATTCAAAAATGCATGAATCAAGTATAGAGACATCTATTTCCGGTCGCCCATTGTAGAGACCTACATTTCTGTAACATGTAATTATTTGTTGATGTCAAGAAATAATTATTTATCTCTGTTTTGAGGCATCAAAAACACGTAATATTCCAACATCGCATTATTACTATATATGTCATTTAGAATGAATGAAAAAAACCTAGTTCAATAAAAATGCACTCCGAAAACCATTACTAACAAAAAAGCGAAACCATCAATAATGAAAAAATAACGCATGCTTAGGCAATTTCAAGCTGGGACTCGTAATTGACGCACTAAAATAAAATATTCAAAAGCAGTCATAGAAACGAAGTCATTTGAAAAGCCCACGGGTATAACATCTTCTCTCCCCTTTTCTTATAAATTATTAACAAGGCGACCACCAGCCTATGGCATTTGGAACACGCAACACCATTAGGCAATGATGGGCCACCATTTTGACTAGAGGGTTTTTCTAGTTTCTTTTCTCCTCCCCTTGTCGCTGGATTTTATGGATAAACTCCAATGAGGAAATACGGAATGCTTCCAATTTTTAGCTTGTACTTTACCATTCAGAACTAATCAATTCATATTTTCTGTTGATAGAGAAGACAAGATCTGGACCTCTTTTGCTGCCTGCCATTTTTTCTGGTGCGATGGTTATTTGTAGTCTATATATGCTCTCAGCTAGATGGCTGACCTTCAATTATTGTAGGGAAGATTTTATAGAGTTCCTCCTGCCCAGTGTGAGCCTATCAAACTCCGAGGAGTCAGACCAAGATGGCAGAAGTCAAAACAAACGGCGACGTGACTGTGTGAATTTTAGTTTGTATTCTCAATGTATAGGATTTAATTTACTAAGAATTTATAAGAAATGGCTTAATCAAATGCTTCTACATTAAAATTATTATAACTTTTATGCGACAATCACCACATGCATTCAGGAAATAATCTTGTAACGCCCTCTACAAGAAAACGTTGAAAATAATTTTACTGTCTAGCCTTTTTTGAGTATTTTGTAGGCCTAGCCTTGGAAATGTCTATACTTTCTCGTCCAGTTTGGAGGCAGTAAAATTCAGTTCTAGTGTCGTGTCGTTAAAAAAATATTTTTGGGTTTACAAAGGACCTTTGTTCAGAAAAATTGTATGTGTGACATTGAAACTGAAGAGAAGAAAAATATATTTAACACCTTTTCCGCAAAGACTGTTCAGCTCAAGTTTTTTAGAATATTTACATTGAAGCTGGATCTATTTACTGACAATTTAACGTTGGAATCAACCCTTCATCATTATTTTTAGGAAAGTCATACTGAAATATGTTCAAAATGATCCCTTTTTCCAGAATCCATTATTTTTACATTGTTTTTAGAGCGCCCTGTATATTTTCCAGAGTGCTTCAGAAGTTGTTTGTGATATTTCAATTGAAGATGGATCTATTACTGACAATTTAACGTGGGAATCAACCCTCCATCATTATTTTTAAAAAAGTTTTACTGAAATATGTCTAAAATGTTTCTTTTTCAAAAATCAATTTTTATGTTGTTTTTTCAGCACCCTGTATATTTTTCAAAATGCTGTGGAAGCTGTTTGCGATTTTTACATTGAAGCTGGATCTATTGCTGACAATTTAACGTGGGAATCAACCCTCCATCATTATTTTTAAAAAAGTTATACTGAAATATGTCTAAAATGTTTCTTTTTCAAAAATCAATTTTTATGATGTTTTTTCAGCACCCTGTATATTTTTCAAAATGCTGTGGAAGCTGTTTGCGATTTTTACATTGAAGCTGGATCTATTGCTTATGATATAACGTTGGAATCAGTCCTCCATCATTATTTTTAAGAAAGTTATATTAAAATATGTCTAAAATGTTTCATTTTCAAAAATCCATTTTTATGTTGTTTTTAAGGCTACCTGTATATTTTTCAAAATGCTGTGAAAGCTGTTTGCGATGTTTACATTGAAGCTGGATCTATTGCTTATGATTTAACGTTGGAATCAGCCCTCCATCATTATTTTTAAGAAAGTTATATTAAAATATGTATAAAATGTTTTTTTTTCAAAAATCAATTTTTATGTTGTTTTTTCAGCACCCTGTATATTTTTCAAAATGCTGTGGAAGCTGTTTGCGATTTTTACATTGAAGCTGGATCTATTGCTGACAATTTAACGTGGGAATCAACCCTCCATCATTATTTTTAAAAAAGTTATACTGAAATATGTCTAAAATGTTTCTTTTTCAAAAATCAATTTGTATGATGTTTTTTCAGTACCCTGTATATTTTTCAAAATGCTGTGGAAGTTGTTTGCGATTTTTACATTAAAGCTGGATCTATTGCTCATAATTTAACGTTGGAATCAGCCCTCCATCATTATTTTTAAGAAATTTATATGAAAATATGTCTAAAATGTTTCATTTTCAAAAATCCATTTTTATGTTGTTTTTAAAGCTACCTGTATATTTTTCAAAATGCTGTGGAAGCTGTTTGCGATTTTTACATTAAAGCTGGATCTATTGCTCATAATTTAACGTTGGAATCAGCCCTCCATCATTATTTTTAAGAAATTTATATGAAAATATGTCTAAAATGTTTCATTTTCAAAAATCCATTTTTATGTTGTTTTTAAAGCTACCTGTATATTTTTCAAAATGCTGTGGAAGCTGTTTGTGATATCTACATTGAAGCTGGATCTATTGCTGACAATTTAACGTTGGAATCAACCCTCCATCATTATTTTTAAGAAAGTTATATTGAAATATGTCTAAGATGTTTCTTTTTCAAAAATCCATTCTCATGTTTTTTTTGAAGCTCCCTGTATATTTTTCAAAATGCTGTGGAAGTTATTTGCGATATCTACATTGGAGCTGGATCTATTGCTGACAATTTAACGTGGGAATCAGCCCTACATTATTATTTTTAAGAAATTTATATGAAAATATGTCTAAGATGTTTCTTTTTCAAAAATCCATTTTCATGTTTTTTTTGAAGCTCCCTGTATATTTTTCAAAATGCTGTGGAAGTTATTTGCGATATCTACATTGGAGCTGGATCTATTGCTGACAATTTAACGTGGGAATCAGCCCTACATCATTATTTTTAAGAAATTTATATGAAAATATGTCTAAAATGTTTCATTTTCAAAAATCCATTTTTATGTTGTTTTTAAAGCTACCTGTATATTTTTCAAAATGCTGTGGAAGCTGTTTGCGATATCTACATTGAAGCTGGATCTATTGCTGACAATTTAACGTTGGAATCAACCCTCCATCATTATTTTTAAGAAAGTTATATTGAAATATGTCTAAGATAATTCTTTTTCAAAAATCAATTTTTATGTTGTTTTTAAAGCTCCCTGTATCTTTTTCAAAATGCTGTGGAAGCTGTTTGCGATATCGACATTGAAGCTGGATCTATTGCTGACAATTTAACGTTGGAATCAACCCTCCATCATCATTTGCAAAAAATGTATACTAAAATATGTCCAACATTTTTATTTTTCCAAAATACTTTTTTACGTTGTTTTTGAAGCTACCTGTATATTTTTCAAAATGCTGTGGAAGCTGTTTGCGATATCTACATTGAAGCTGGATCTATTGCTGACAATTTAACGTTGGAATCAACCCTCCATCATTATTTTTAAGAAAGTTATATTGAAATATGTCTAAGATAATTCTTTTTCAAAAATCAATTTTTATGTTGTTTTTAAAGCTCCCTGTATATTATTCAAAATGCTGTGGAAGTTGTTTGCGATATTTACATCGAAGCTGGATCTCTTGCTGACAATTTAACGTTGGAATCAACCCTCCATAGTAGATATACTAAGCGGGTTCCGGCTCACTTTCTGTACCTAACCTCACTTTCATTCGAGCGCGACCGGCTTTTTGGTGTGGTGGTCTATTGTAGCGTTGATCCCTGGAGATTGATGTGTGAGCGGTGTTGCCGGCTGCGTGCGGTGTTGCCGCTTATGGTGTTTTGTGGGGAGATGAGGGATTTTGGGATTTTAGGTTTTATGGTTGGCGTTTGAAGTGTCATTGACGTTTGTGGCGGGTGAGTTGTAGCGTTGATGATGACAATTGACAGGATTGATGTGTGAGCGGTGTTGCCGGCTGCGTGCGGTGTTGCCGCTTATGGTGTTTTGAGGGGAGATGAGGGAATTTGAGATTTTAGGTTTTATAGTTGACGTTTGAAGTGTCATTGACGTTTGTGGCGGGTGGGTTGTAGCGTTGATGATGACAATTGACAGGATTGATGTGTGAGCGGTGTTGCCGGCTGCGTGCGGTGTTGCCGCCTATGATGTTTTGTGGGGAGATGAGGGATTTTGGGATTTTAGGTTTTATGGTTGACGTTTGAAGTATCATTGACGTTTGTGGCTGGTGGATTATAGCGTTGTTACAGACAATTGACAGGATTGATGTGAGGACGGTGATGTCGGTTGAGTCGTGCGGTGTTGCCGCCTATGGTGTTTTGTGGGAGGATAAGGGATTTTGGAGTCAAGTATGATGTTTTGTGGGAGATCAGGGATTTTGGGATAGGTCGGGTTTTTGGTGGGCATTTGATGTAACGTTGACGTTGAGATATTTTGTAGGCTTGATATTGATAATTGACAGGATCGATGTGTGGACGGTGTTGTTGGCTGCGTGCGGTGATGTCACGTATGGTGTTTTGTTGGGAGATAAGGGGTTCTAGGAATTGAGGTTTTTTTTTTTTTTTTTTTTTTTTTTTTTTTTTTTTTTTTTTGATGTGGCGTTGGTGTTTGTGATGTTTTATTGTTCCAATGCAGATTTCGTGATTGTATTTGAATGTTATAGGCTCGGTTATAGGATATGATGGATGATGGACAATTGTGTGTTGTCTCATATGAAAGATCATGTAAGTGGTAGTACTCCGATGTGTAAGGTATTTAATAAGAGAGAGAGATGTGTAGATTTTTTCATTAGTTATAGCATTTTTATGAGGGGTTTAATTATTTAACCAGAGACTATGAGTCATTAGAAATTCTCCTTCATCACATGTTGATAGTTTCAGAAAAAAAATATAATGTTAATTATTATGTATATATTATGATATTATATTCAACACAAAAATAGAACAAATTGAAGGGTTCTATAGAGATTCAACGCAAGAACAACAAAAAGCTGTATTTGGGATGCTTGATTACCTGAGTGTGGCGTTTGGGAGAGGATTTTAAAGTGATCTCATGCCAGATGGTCAAAAAGGTATGGATTGGGGTTTATTGTGACACTTAGCGGCGAATATTTGTAATAAGGGATTTGGAAAATGTAGGGTTCTTCATATTTTGAGTTAATTAGTTTTTTAAAATGTAGATGGTGATGATACTGTTGATTGAATTCTTTAATCATTCGCAATTAGAGTTAATAGGTGGAGTGCGATGTTTGGAATTGGTGAGCTGATGCTAGATTTTTGAAAGAAATACCTTATAAGAAGGCCAGTGACTTGAAGCTATGGTTCATTAGAAAATACCGACATTTAGATGTGAATCATTCCAAGAAATACTTCAACTTATATTGCTATTGATAAGGAAAAGACTAAAACAGTTTTAATGTTATAGCAACACCAAGTAAAATGCACAAAACAGTCAAATTAAAAACCACAATTTGATATTCATGAAATATTTTTTTTTTTTTTTTAATTATTCTAATCATTGTTTATTGATACATAATTTCGCCACCAAAAGGTCTAGAACAGTTCAATGATATCCTAATAATAGAACGAAATAGATTTTGAGGTGTTATAAAATTGCCCAACTGACGAGTATATAGATTTTATCATTTCATAATTAATAAGAAGAACGGACATACCATATCTGAGAAATTATCCGGTAAAATACACACAGCACAATCAAATTAAAAGTCTTTATTTCATAGGTATTCATGAAATAAATTTACACTAAGATCATTTCATTTCATCATTGTAATAAGTATATCAAAATAATTTACTCGTTAAAACATTATTAAATATTAATATGATTTTATCAAATTAGTAATATGAGAACTATTGAACTATAAGACATATTTTCAAGATTTGGTGGATATATATAGAGTTGATCAATAAATCAGTAGCGTTAAAATTAATAAATAATTTATATCTAATTTACAATACTAATCATCGATGATTGGATCGAGAGATTTGAAACATATTTTCTTACCTAACTTTGAATGCAATCTGTAATTACAGCTTTCTTCAGTCTATTATTCATAAATTTTATAAACCAGAAACTACAACTTCTACAAATATTCATATTAAAATCTTCAAGTACATAATACTCCACCCAAAGACAATATCTCCTACATTCAAAACTATGATCATTCCAATTATGGATGAGTATCGCGTTTCTTTTACAGATACATCCAATTATCCTTGAATCATCTATAATATTCTCTAGCGAAATTGAATGACATACTTCATCTTTTGAAGCTATTTTATTAAGATAATCCCACCTATAATTGGAATAATTCTGTAAAATATAATGATTTAAAAGTCTCAGGTAAAAATGGTATAGGACTAGATAAAAAAATCTGAAATGTCATTCACATTTTCGCAAACCACCCTTCTACATAGCTCTCTTAATGTTGACATCATCTACAATGAAGAAGAAAACAATTAAAATGAATTACACGATAATCGAATAACAACATATATTATCACCATTTAAACTGATTTCAAATTGTGAATAATTTTTGGAAAATCATTACTTGATTCCGATTATTATTTTGAAACAAACAAATCCCACCCTAACGAGCTCATTTTTCAAAATCAGTCACCTTTTTATAATTTTGAGGTGATGCAAATTGTTTTGAATTGACTGTTACAAGTTTTCCGAGTAAATTACCAAGTGTTACTAAATTAATAATTGCTCTGACACATACGTACATCCCCCAACAGAAATGATTTCATTGTTTCAAAAATGTGTATATATTTGATTGAAACAAAATAATAAATGAATAGACGGATGACTCACCTTATTTAAAAGAAAAATTATTTTTTCCTCAGTTGTGGACACTGTTGATAGCCAGCTTGTATACGTTACAGTTATTGAAAACACCTCCAATTTTTCAAATATCTTTTTCCTTAAAAAACATAAAAAATTAATGAGATATACAAATCATAAATTTCTGTTACATACAAGGTGAGGTTTCTTGTTGAAGAGATGCAATCAACTTACACATCAAACTATGAATGATAAACAGATTTTCACCCCAAGCGATTAGTTAGACTAAAGTTTTTGGATCAGAAAAAATTCACACAATAATTTAGAGTGGATATCCATGTACTACATTTCTTCAAGAGGTACGATCAAGTGACATACCAAACTATGGAAGATAGACATATTTTATCTAGATGTGAATAATCTGTATGGAAAAGCAATGACTTTATATTTAACGCTATTTATTTATCAATTATTGATGGTGATACTAGCGATCGCGGTGAAATAGAGCTGTGTGTGTCTCCACCTCATGGTGCTAAAAAGGTAGTAGGAGGAATATGGTACTTCTCAAATACTAAAATAATTGGATAATATTTGACGTATTAGTGTAAAATAGTTTTACTGCGTACATTTTTGATCTGTCTGTCATAATCCGTCCATTATTTTCATCTTTCATCAAACCCAACACCTTTTATTAAATATTGATATGATTTTATCAAATAAGTAATATGAGAACTGTTAAACTATAAGACATATTTTCAAGATTTGGTGGATACAGATAGAGTTGATCAAAAATCAGTGGTGTTAAACTTAATAAATAACATATCTTATTTACAACTAATCATCGATGATTGGATCGGGAGATTCAAAACCTATATTCTTACCTAACTTTGAATGCAATCTATAATTACAGCTTTCTTTAGTCTCTACGCAAAATAAAAGTTGCATGAAACAACTTTCGCTCCAAAATTTCTTATCTCTTTATACACGTATCTTGAGTTGGCGAACAATCACAACGATATGATAATGCTTATCAACTATCTTAAATCTATTATTCAGAAATGTTATAAACCCGAAACTACAATTTCTACAAATATTCATATTAAAATCTTCAAGTACATAATGCTCCACACAAAGACAATATCCCCTACATTCAAAACTATGATCATTCCAATTATGGATGAGTAGAGCGTTCTTTTACAGATAGATCCAATTATCCTTGGATCATCTATAATATTTTCTAGCGAAATTGAATGACATACTTCATCTTTTGAAGCTATTTTATCAAGATAATTCAACTGTATCAGTGTTAAGAATGGTACAGTTTGCAAAACGATTTTTCATGTAACCATAGTGAAAATTGTAAATAGTGGTCTTAGCCAAATCCAAAAATAAAATAGCCTCCATACATCTGCGTACTCCGGAAAAAATTAATGTTGACTTGTAGTGACTCGTTTTTGATAACCCATCGGGTTGAGCTCGATTATACACGTTCTGACCAGATTAAGCAGATGTTCTAGCACATTCGTTGAGAAAATAAGTGGGAAAAGAGAGGTGAGGAGATTTATTAATTTACCACTGACCGCGTTAAAGAAGAATTTCAGTTCGCATTCATTAGCGTCAGCAGCAACAACAGGTAAGCGCCCCCCATAATCAAACTAGAGAATGTATTTGATTTTATTTTTTCTTTCTAGAAATGGATCTGGCAGAAATCAACGCAACCACCTCTTATGTGGATAAGACATCCATAAAATTAATTGAATTAACTCGTGATGTAAAGTATCCAATTGTGGGATTAAATATTGTTCTTTCTAAATATGGGGAAGTGCCGCGAGTAGAGTTGGAGGATCATATCGTTTTTCTACCAAAGCGTACTTCTGTATCTATCAAAAGAAATGTACATCAATTTCAACCTCATAAATATGCGATAATTTTAAGATCGATTACGCAGATTTGCGATATGAAGTACACCCCAAGTTTTGAGATAGTTGCTATGTAAAAAAAAAAAGTTAGTATTATTTTCAACTAGGATCAATCGCATTTTAAATGTATTTATTTTTTACAGAACCAGTCCATCATGAAGATGATTGCAATGGATTTTCAAGGATTCAGTCTGTCTCACGAATTCATCATCAAAGAGTTGGCAGCCACGAACGGGATCCAAACTAGCCATTACATATTCAAACCAAATGGATCATATCGATCGTTACGTTTATGGGACAAACAAAGAACATCCAGAGCAACCATGAAACAACATGGAATCCCGTTTTCATTTGGATATATCAACTATGAAGACCTCCTTCCAATCATCATATCACATATATGTTTTGTGGATAAAGTCTACGTTCGAGGTCAACAACAAAAGAATTTTCTGGAAAACATTCTGCAGAACTCTGCAACAGCGCATACCCCCAAAATCATCAACGTCGAGGACATTGATGACCATTGGCAACATCCACCTGTATTTAAAAAAGACGTTCCAACCTGTTTTGGTCATCTATCGAATAATTTTTATATGTGTAGCCTACGCAATTGTATCATTCTTCATGAATGGATTGAAACTCGTTGTTTAATAGAGAGTTGAAAATACTATTTGTGTTTTAGTTGAACATTGATCATGATGATGTTAACATCAAATTATATTCTTCTTACTGCGATTTTCAATAATACTTTCTATGTACATCAACCCCACGATGTTGTAGGGATGCACATTTGTTTCAATAGAACCAATGACACTTGGCTAAATATGAAATCGCAAGTAGATTACAATGATGATATGTTTATTGTTGCATTACCCCAAAATGCAAAGGAATACAAAGTAAAGGTGATTTTTCAAAACCAAACATATGGCTATAGTATATGGAAAAATGTAACTACCCCCACCTCCAATTGTTCACCAACATCATCACCCACCACCTCTGCTAACCCCACCACCACCACGGATCAATATAAAAATGATTGGAGTTGTTGTTCAACTTCAATTATTGAGTCGCTGTACTACATTATAAGCGCAATCTCACTTCTCATCCTGAAAGCAGTCTGGGAGATTTATCATCACCACCATCATCATGTTGACTCCAGAAGATATTGAAAAAATACGTAGAACCATCCATCAGCTCAACATACCAGCTTCATCCCTGTATCAGGAGTATTTTGTCAAAACTCTACATACCACTTTGGGCATTTCTGAAGAAGTTTTGAAGATAGTTCTCAAACCATGTTGGGGGCACTACACCGCTCCAACTGATGAAGACGATTCCGGATATGATGAAAATGATGGACCATATGTTTCGTTTGGAATAAATTGTAATTTGTGCATGAACAATTATTTGAATAAAAATAAATCGTAGAATTGTTGTTGTTGTTATTGTTTCATTTCGTTTAGTTATAGCATCAGGACTATGTAAAATCTCCTCTTGGGTTTCATGTATTTTTTTGAGGTGTTTCTGGGTCTATACCTATATTTCAATAAAACAATGTTTTTTATTTAGATTCCTTTATTTGACTTAAATCAGACAAAATCCTACTTTTGTCATTATACATGATTTATGCTAAACAATAACTTTCTATGCTAGGGTTATCCTTATAAAAACTCGAAAGTACATCTTCAATGGGAACATGTGTTATACAATCTTTAATTATTTCATGTAAATTATTCAAAATCATATTATAATACTTGAGAAAATCCAATTGCTTCAGTTCTCGAATTCTCATGTTTACAAAATGTCTATTAACAATACAAAGGTCAAGTGTGTGTTGTTCTCAGTTAATTACAATATTTGATAATTTTTTGAAAGTTATATTGTTTTTCAAAAATCAATTTTCATGTTGTTTTTAAAGCTCCCTGTATATTTTGCAAAATGCTGTGGAAGTTGTTTGCGAAATTTGCATTGAAGCTGGATCTATTGCTGACAATTTAACGTTGGAATCAAACCTCCATCATTATTTTTAAAAAAGTTATAGATTTGAGTTCTTATTGGTTAGACGTAAAATGAGGGCGATATAACGGTAAACAACCATTCTCTCATGAACCTGACAATCTAAGCCAAATATAAGAGTGATTCTTGATACAGTTTTGTTATTGTGTAGTGTTAGAACTTATTGAACTAACAATAGTTGTCGGACTGGATGGTGTTCAGTTATATAAAACTTTCCTTCAAATTCTTCAGAGTGAATGTGATTGTTTCTAATCATACGTTTCCTTAATAACAACAAAAATCATCGAATCTCATTACTGCAATTTTATGAACACGATTTATCCGCAATTACAAACGAGGAAGCAAAACACAACCTCCTCCGCCTCTGCCATTGACATTCTTCAACATTTAAAACCATCCGTCATTTTTAATCAAAGCATAAACAATTTGCAATAAATAATCAGTCTCAACCAATAATTGCGGTTAAGAACAAAGACATTCACCAATTTAATTCTATGACAAAGACAAAATGAAATCCATCGGCGAATAGCGATATTTCCCAATAAATTAGACTAGACCAGTCCAATCCAATATCAAGGTGAATATTATCGTTTTTTATGGCAAAACCTTGCTTATAAATTGGTATATTTTCGCGCGAAAAAAAAAACGTTCGATAATGGCTAACCTTCTAATGCTAAAATGAAACGAAGTTTAGCTATAACGAAATAAATAGTTGATTTTCTTGTTTTTGTTCTTGAGAACAACCTTATTTTCTGGTGGTTTGTATAATTTTATGTGGGAAACAGGCGGATTGATAATTTGAATTTCAATTTTATCGGTTATGTGTCATGACGGACGAATATGTTATTTAATGAGGCATGGTTCATTTTACTTTAATGACTATTTGAATGTATTATTAAAAATGACGATACTAACCTACCTTACCAGGAACTTGAAACATTACATTCATTGTATTTTTTTTTTGTATACGCAATTTTGAATCAAGTCCAATAATTAATTTGAAATAAATTTGCCTTTACGAAAAAGGAATGGTATTGAAGCAGTGCGTAAGCGGGATTCAGGATTTTTTTTTCAGAAAAGAGTTGTGGAATACAAGAACGTAGGTCGTGGTTTGATGGCAGCTGTCACAATTGTCACTGAATGTCATTATTTGTTGAGATTAGAAACTCAAAAACACAAAACAAAAAGTTGAAATTAATTAAAAAAAAGTTAGGTTAGGTTAAAAAGTGGATTTGGTGGCTGTCATGTTTACGATGTTAGCCAAGACATACGTGTTTCAAAACAATTGCAATCCATAGGTGAGCTGACCGTATTCTTTATTGAACCTGTTTGGGAAGGAAAAATCTCTCACTCCCACTTCGAAGTGAAATTGAATGTAAATGAGGGATAGAGTGTTTGGAAACAAAGATACATTTTGGGCATTAATATGTTTTGAATTTGATTTACAAAAAAAAAATAATGGGCTAGTTATCAAAATAATGTTTTACGGATTTTCGATTTAAAAAAGAGGATTTTTGATCATCTGATTAGCAGCCTTATCAAACCCCATTCTTGTCATAATCTAATACAATTGCCATTTAAATCCGATTATCCCAATTACGTCCCTGTTAAAATAGCTAAAGCCCACTTGTTTGTCGATAAAAATGGCTGTTGTCTCCAATAACGACGAAATTCTAAGCTTTCCTTAATCAATAGCACAAAATTCAGTTTCTATTGTATTTAAAGTCGACTGCCCACGGTCGCGACATTCAAATTATTCATTTGGATTGGAAATTGGTGTACTCAATAGCATTGGTTCTTCTGGCAAAATGAATGTTTTTTTTCTTATAAAACATTTAATTAAATGTTTTTTTTTTTTATAAGAACGATTAATGAAGAGCACTAAACTGAAACTCAACTTTTCATCTTGAAGTAGCTGGTTCGTGATCGACTATTAAATCTACAGGGATGTCATCATATCAAAAAACCGTATTTTTACTTATTCTTAAAATTAAGCTTTAGTGATTTTTCTTTTTTTGAAAATTAATCTATGATCTATAGTCGATATGGTTTACGTGCATTTAAACGTTGGTAGAAATATCCGCAATAGTCATGAAAGAAATCAGGAAAGGAAAAATATTTACATAAGTTGAAAGTGTTGTTTGTATAATCTTTGGATAATCAATTTATAAAAAATCAAAAAGACAGGGTCGTACAAAGGCCTTTTTTAAAATATCTTTATGATGAATTTTCCGGATTCCACCTTCGAGAAATACAATGCCATGATTGTGAAGATTTGAATTCGTTAATTTTTTTCATAAAAATTTGAAAAAATCTAGTGCTGCATCGTGTACAGTGTGATTCACTATACAGAGTGTTTATTAATTGAATGCCTATACTGAAGGGTGATAATCCTTGGATGATTTCAAGACAAAAAGTTCATATGGACATAGGTCCGCAAGATACAGGGTGTTGAAATTTCATATTTATCATCACTTTGATACTATTCCAGATAGCTTTTTGAAATTTTTGTTACGTCACGTCTTATATGCATCAAAATGCATGGGAATGTTAGAGAGGGCGCCACTGATTTAAAAATATTGGATGACACAGCAGGGTGTCAATGCAATTAAGTAGATTTTATTTTTTTAAGCGAAAACCATGCGCCGGACAAAAAAAAATCAAGAGAACAAATTGGCTCAGAAATAAATAGAGATTTTAAAAATAATTTTTATTTTGGAAGGAAGCAGTGGCGTACAAGTTTTTTCTCCAAAAATATTGAGTGCAAAGCCCGTACGGACGCCACTGGTAAAAATAATGAAATTGTTTGTACATCACAAAATGCATATTAAAGCCTAGAAGACGTGTACCAAATTTCATAAAGATATCTGGAATAGTATCAAGGTAATTATAAAAAAATCATTTATTTTTTAATATTTCAACGCCCTGTATCTTGAAAATTAAGCTCTTGCGGACCTGTTCATATGAATTTTTTATCTTAAAATCATCCAAGGATTATCACCGTTAAGTATCGGCATTCAATTAATAAACACCCTGTATATTGACTCCCGCTCTAACTCATTTTTAACAAGGTGTACAAAAAAAAGATTGTTGCAAAAGTTGTTTGGTTTATACATTTTTTTTAAAATTGAGCAATATCATTTATACAGGGTGTCCCAGAAGCTGTCCACAGCACCCAACTTTGAAATTTTAAATGAGATGCCCTGTATTTTATTTCGTTTTTGGATTCTACATTGAATTCTAAGTCAAATCTGTAGAGAGTAGATTTATATTATCTTTCGCCGTTTTCGAGATATAGGCTGTTAAATTTTTGCTAAAAATACAAAATAAACTATATTTTAACTCCCCTCTAACACATTTTATACAAGGTGTACAAAAAAAAGTGGCAAATGATATGATAGATTTATTTTATATAGATTTGATTCAGAATTTAACGTATAATCTGAAAATAAAATAAAATACAGGGTGTCTTATTTAAAATTTTGAAGTTGGGTGTTGCTTTCGGGACACTCTGTATAAATAATATGGCCCGATTCAAACAATTCATCTTAAAACGAACAACTTTTGTATCACCTTTTTTTTCTACACCTTGGGTAAAATGAGTTAGAGGGGGGTCAAAATATTGGATTTTCCACAAATTGGAATAAAAATGGAATAAGATACAGGGTGTTCCATTTAAAATTTCAAAGTTGGGTGCTGCGGACCGCTTTTGGGACACCCCGTATAAACGATACTACTATATAGAATTGAAAGATTTAGTATAAACCAAACAACTTTTATCTAAAACTTATTTCTATACACCTTGTATAGAATGAGTTAGCGGGGGGTCAATATAGTGAATCACCCTGTACCTACATATGTGGCAGAAGTGAAACTTTTCCTCAACTAGAAAATGAGAGAAAAAAAAGGGATAATATCAAAAGATATACAGGGTGGACGGTAACAGTAGATTCCTCACACACAAATATTGCAATCGACCTCAACTTGCCTATTCCGGAAGTTGATATTAAGATACAGGGTGCCAAAGTTAAATTTTAACTTTTGATTTTTTTCAAATAACTTATAAAATAATAATAAAGTTATTTTGATGAAATTTCGTATATTATGGAGGTTGTTTGCCAAGCAAAATTCATAACTGGCATTGGTATGGGTGTAGGGGGCGCCACTTACACACCTTTTCACTCATTCAAATAGTCAGAACTTTTTACTGTTACCGTATGTCCCATTACTTCTGGTCCTCCCTGTATAATATACTAGCTGGAAAACCCGCGACTCCGCTCGGTTTGTAAGTTAATTTAAAATAATAAATTTTCGATTCAATATTTTTATCATATAAAAGGTTATACTAATTGGATAGTATGATTCTACTTATATACCGTTTCTCATTCACATTCACCATACAACGCAAATATTTATAAAACGTGAACGCGGCTTAATGTTTTTTACATACCAATAGAACATGCCTTAACTTCAAATGAAAAAATTACAGTCATTGTCAATACTTAAATGGAAGAAAATGGCGAATACTGACAAATGTAGTTTTCTTTAAAAAATTTGATTATAAATCTCGATTTCTCAAAATCAGATATGAGTTAACGAATAAAGGGTGTTCAATAAAAAATACGTTTGTAGGTGGCTGTCTATCATGACTGTGGGTCGTGGCTAAGTTCGTATGGTATGATGACAACTGTCACAATTGTCACTGAATGTCATTATTTTTGTTGACATTGTTTTTCGTGAATTAAATTTAGTTCTTGATAAAAATAATACGAAGCACTACTTGTTTAGACATAATAACCATCAATGAATACAAATTTAAATAAAACCATACCGTATATCACACCAAGAAGTTGCGAATTAAATTTCTGTCATCACCCTGTAACAGTAAAACGCAAACAATTCGAATGGCATTGCTAGGCGCAATAAGCGACCCTGTCGGTTTCTGCCATCGTCCTTTCCAAGACACCTGCTGAGCCCTATCGCTCTTATTTTGCAGGTTTGCAGGACACACGCTGTTGCACGGCCCAGTCGTTGCTTGCTATTTTTCGTTTTTCGTGCAGCTTTCTTATGGACGATGGCCCTACGACGCAGTGTCTAGAACATAACCGGATAACATTGACGGTTACAATGTTGCCAAAGAACCTTTGAAGGAAAATTTGATTGATATTCGGCAGCTTCAATGATTTGGATTTTATTTTGATCATAATATCGTGAGCATTGGTAAAGAAATAGCAATAAAAAATCAATTTTTCTCCATGAAGTGACACATCTTATGAATTAGGGATTTATCATGGGAAATCACTCACTGTACTTTTGCTCCTGCTTCTCTGGGACTAAAATAAATAGATCCATGGTGTAAGAACTGGACAGAACACCTCCTCCTCCAACACTCAACTGCTTCCATCCCCCGTGAGGAACTGTGCAACCTGGAGGACCAAAATACTGATGAACCTCCAATTGGAGAATCGACCATCTACACACTAAGTCTTGGTCTGAAGGCGGAAATAAATCTTTATCAGTGAATCTGAATCACATCATTATGAGATAATTCACAAGACATGACAACCTTGTCAAGTACCATTGCAGAAAACCGCACTCCAGACTATACTTTTTATCTGGCGGTTCGCATTCTTTAGTCTCTAATTAATGAAGAGACGATGGCCGAACCGCGAGGACTGGTTTGGGGTTCGGGTTGTTTTTGGTTGCGCTGGTTGAGGTTGAGGCGAAAGTGTTGGATGGACAAGGAATGCCTGATTGGATTGGTCAGGGTTCTTCATTTTCGATACAGGGTTGGATCAAGTTTCAATTATCAAATTGCGTTGTTAAATCGAGGATCGATAAAAATCTTTTACTTCATAAACTAGCATAAAAAGGCAGTTTGTTGGAAGCAATTCGTCTCTCTCTATAGCGTTAGCGACGCTCGAGAAGCCCCATATCAGTCCATGGCCAGTAAACACCATAAAAAACGCAATAGTCATGAATTTTTAACAGGAAAAATAGCGCAGTGAACAGCAGTAGCAGCGTCGAGTTATTAACGAAATTGAAATTCAAAAAGTTCGCATGATTAAAAGTTTTTTATTTTTCCCAACGTGCAGGTCGGTCGGGAAATAATTATTTTTTGTAAGTTGCGTGTATCAAAAGTCTGAATAATTAAAAGTTGGGAATTTATGCATTTTCAGTTTTCGAGATATGGGTTAACTCGTCAACGACTAGAATGAATTATGCAAGTTCTACCGCTACAGCCTGCTATTTTCACAATAATGAGATCGATATTTTTAAGGTTTTCCGGGGAAGCGGCTAGTCATGGTATTTAATATTGTATACGCGCGCGTCAACTCGGAAAAATTCACTACCAATTTTCATATCAATATATTGAAGGTTTTTATTTATCTCTCAGGCCTCTACTTGAAAAAATGCATTACGTATTTTTACACGCTTTATATTAGCTTAACTTGTATGTGAGTTGGTTTGTCACGGAATCTTTGAACTCGATTTTTACCAACATCAAATTCTCATCAGATTGCCCGCAATACAAGAATTTCAATAGAAAAAACCAAAGAGTAGACAATAAATTGTAATTAAAAAAAAAAATTAGTTTTGGTAAATTTTTTACATTTTTGTCTTCTATGACAGGTTGAAGGGAGCTTAGATAAAGGATGCACGTGACGATAATTCTTAGACCGGCCACGGCCGTCTGATAGGCAACGTTGCCAAGGAAATTCATTTTACGCTGGGGCGTTCGGATTGTATAGAGTATTTTGGATTATGGGGTGTTCGGATAATAATAATTGATTTCAAAAATTAATATACAGGGTGTCCGGAAATTACGCGTCAGGGTTTTGGTGGGCGATTCTACATGAAAAATCAATGCAACAAACTTCTATACAATTTTTTCAAAAACTCAAAATTAAGGAAGATACAGGGTGTTAAAAAATATTTTTTTTTTCTTATTTTTTTTAATAACTTTTTTTCTAGTGTAATGATTTTCGCCAAATTTTGCATGCATGTCACTAGTGATTCTTTGTATTCACCCTATTAATTTGACGCTAGTCGTCAATGACAAAAGGCTGAAGCTGTCCTTCACCTTAGGAAAATTACTTAGAACTTTTTTGTTTTAATCTTTTTATAAATTTGGATGTCAAATTAGTAAAGAGCATCAAAATAATTTTTAAAAAGGTGCTCGTATTGCATCATCGTAGAATTAACGGTTTCCGAGAAAAACGACTTTGAACATTAACCGTACCTTAAATAATTAAAAATTCGTACTTTGAAAAAATTTTTGAAGTTTTTGAAAAAATTGTATAGAAGTTTGTTGCATTAATTTTTCATGTAGAATCGCCCACCAAAATCCTGACGCGTAATTTCCGGACACCCTGTATATGTGAATTTGATGTAACATTTATGTAAATTTGAAGTAATTATGACTCCCACAATAGTTTTTATGTTAAAATCATATGTAACATTTATGTGAAGAAAACTATGTAACCTTTGGATCTATCATTATTACGTAAATGTTATGTAAAATACGTGATGTAACATCAAGGTGTACATGAAGTACATACATTTCACATAAACAGATGGATGTCTCTATCACATAAGCGATTTATGTCAATATTATGTAAATTTTATATTTAAATGTGACATTAGAAAATCGTGAACGACGAAGCGTTGTGCGCAAATCCTCGCAGCTTCTCTCCAACAGAGTAGAAGTAGAAGCCATTTTGTCATTTTGTTCGTGTTCTGTGTTGTATGACCGGAGCCGTACCATCTCGCAAAAATAAATGATTTTATTGTACTGAAGTGAGAAGAAAAGCATCCATTCGCATGTGTTTTTGATAAAAACCCAAGTATCGTTACGTTACTCGAGCAATTAGAGGCAGAGAAAAATATCATTTTGTGGCAGGGAAAAGGTAGGTTATATACTTATGTTTGGTGGTTTGGTAGCTGATATTTATAGACGTTATTTTATTTATATGCTGATAATAATAACTATAAATCACTCCTTACTCCTTACAGATTTCATTTTTGAGAGCCAAATTGGATGAAATGCTACAGCAGAGAATTGTAGAAGAAATCTAGACCCCCCGGATTTCTCCCGTAGTTTTGGTACCAAATATTTACCAATGCGCGATTTCTTGGGTATATACACAAAAGTACGTGATAATAATGAGATAAGAGTGACGTAGATTATTTATATGGCGATGATATAAATTTTACGTAATGTTTACGATATAAAATTTACATAACCTTTTTAACATAAAAATGTTTACATAAATGTGATATAAAGTTTACATGCACTGGAGGTATAACATTATGCAGTCGTTGTAGGTTGAAGTTTACTTTCCTTGTTATTATGTCATATTGACGTAACTGGTGACTTGTGTTACATAATTTTTACATCAATATCATGTTCTTATGTTTACTGAAATATTGAAAATAAATTATAAAAACTAGAAAACACGCTTTCGAATTAAAAAGTGAAAAAAAATAGGAGACAATAAAAAAATTACAATTTTGACTTGAAAGTTTCAAAAAATGGACATTACCTCAATTGCTTGAGTGATTTTGGTCATAGTTCAAAAAATTATTCGTCGTCTTTCAGAATAAAACAAAAAGGAAGTTTCAACTAAATTTGTAATGTAATATTTGGTATATCTCGAAACTGACAAGGTTGACAAAATTTTGGTAAAATAAAAGTAAAAAACTGCCGCATTAAACTGGGTCACCCTGTATAATGAAAACAATCACAATATTTAACACACACAGATTTCCATGTAACATTCAAATTACGCATTACTCATGCGCCATGTTCCTTTCCCTATCTCTTCTATTTCTAATCTCCTCCCACTAACAGCTGGACTTAGAAATTTGATAGGGGGCCATTGCCGGAATTATTTGGCCTTGAGTGGTCGACGGTACCATATTTATCTATTTTTAGGCGGTACCAATTTTGGGCCAATAAAAACTTGTTATTGCCTATTAGAATTCTATAAGTATAGAAAAACTAATCCATGCATCGTAAAAAAACAATTGAAGCCACAAATGATCTTAAATTACACCTTTGAGAATGCCCATTGCTCTAATTACCATCCTGTTGCCATCATTCAACTTTAAGTATAATAATATTCATGAAAAAAATTTGGTATGACATATGGGGCACTGACAAGAATATACGTTGAAAATCATTTGTTTCGACCGCATTATTGAGCAGCTGCTCTTACGTAAGGCATGCAAATTCAAGGCAAAGATAGGGTGCTAAATGCCGAAACTTTTTGGCACGTAACAATTTTTGGGGGAAATGAGGGATGGGCTTTTAATTTGACGCCTCAGGGGTAGCGGTTGAGACAGGTTGGTATTGGCTAGAGAATAGGTTTTGACCACAAAAATTGGTGTCGCGTTTCTATTTGTTGATGGTTTTTGAGAAGGGGATTACATGTGTATTTTTGAAATTTTTCTGTCATCTGCACATCACCTGAAAAATAAAATTTGGTGAATACATAAAAGAATATTCACTTTCCGGCATCACATCTGGGAGATGATGAAAGAACGACCCTCCAAAGCATTGCTATATACGCCCGGAAAGAGGATGAAGCCCTGGAACCCGGAACTACAATTAGTCTGCTCCCACCATCGGAAACTTGCTGATAAGCTAATCCTCACTATGCTCAAGGAGCAGCAGGACAACCGAAAAATTCTCCCGGAAAAGCAAATGGATTTCAGAGCAGACCAGTCCACTCACCAGACTGTACCTTAGTAACCTAGAAGGTTACTGGAAGACGTAGAAAAGGGGCAGATGAGTTCGCATGATAATATCCAAAACATTCGATAAGATATGGCACACTGGACTTCTGTTCAAGATGACAATCAATGGATGGACAGATGGTGAACTCCAAAACACAAGCCATATTGTTCAGCATGAATCACAGAAACTCCAGTGGAACGGAACACCACTTCCATGGTCTAGGGAGGTGAAATATCTGATGGGATTCCAATTTAATAAAAATCTGACTTCGATGAAACACGTAAAGACTGCTTACGCCACCCCTGCCTGCTGCACGACCGACGGTTACACCTTCCCTCCCACTGCCGTTAGTAAGTGAACCTCAAAAACTCTCAAGCCACAATCTTTATATCAGATCATTGATAAGATAATTCCGCTGCCCCAGTGTGCTCAACCAATTTGCAGCTCCAGAATCTCCGGCCGCTCATTCAACTTAATCCTAAGGCAGGTTTGCGAGGACCCAGACTTTGTCAGGCAACCACTTCTCCAGAAGCCAAACATCCTGCTATCCTAAAATTACTGATGACAGTCACGGACCCGCTTCCACCGCTCTCAATCTCATTCAGCTGCCAGGTGTAAAATTCTGGTCACAAGATGGTGATACCCCATCTTCCCTCTTGTTGGAGACCCCATGTAACGACCACTTTTATCTTACCCCGAGCTCCCTAACCAACGGCAACAAGTTGTCGCCATTGGTTCTCCACATAAGCCACCATCACAGGGATCCAGAAAGCATCTGAAACCCACAACTTGAAGGGCTTCTACCTTCACCAGTTCTCGATGTATGAAAATTCTTGCCAATACTAGATAAGCAGCAAAGTGTACAAGAAGAAAAGGAAAGAGAGAATAAATGCCCTGGTACGAAAATAACAAATAACTTAAACGAAAGACAAAGTCGTTACTATTTGGGTGAAAACAACAGAAATGTTTTGTGTTGATGAAATAAACAGTGCTTCTGTTGTCACTCACGTACCAAGATTACATCTTATCCCCATTGGTAAATTCTCCATCTTTGACCAGCACCATTGTCCAAAAATTACCATTTCTTCTACCTGAAGCCATCGGTTGGGTACCATTGAATTGACTGAATACCACAGCAAAACCAAGTCCAAGAGTCCTTGATTATTCTAATTCATTTCGAAAGGCTAAATCGACTGACGAAAGGTCGATGGGTGGAGATTATATTGAATATACAAAATGGAAGTCGTTAGTCGTTAGAGAGAAACACGTTTTTAGCTATTTGACATTGAAAAAGTATGGGCAGGTACTTCATTTTTAGCGTTCGGATTACGATTAATATTCCTCCATTGTCTGCTGTAACTATGCCTGTAATTATGGACATAAAGCCAACGGTATTTCGATAATGTTGTAATTAGGTGATTTTTTTTGCTTGCGACTAATCAACTGTGGAATTAGTTTAGGGATATTGGAGTTGATTGATTTCTAGAGGAGTTTGATAGCGAAAAAGAGACCGTTGATGTGATGTTTGGACCTAGTTACAGTGGACTTCTAGACTGGGATGAATAAGAGACGTGTTATTAGGACGTTGAGGTTGCCATATTGTGTCAACTTTCCTTGTTACACCTCAAAAAATATCTTTATACAACTGTAAAAGAACCTGCCTTTGGTTTGACAGGGTGCTGGTTCTAGTCTTTCAATGTTCTAAGGTCGCATCGGTTTCGATCCATAAAAAACGGATATATAAAAACATATTTCATCGATTATATAAATTCCATTGTAAAAGAACCAGTTGAGCCTGTCAGAAAAACTAAAATTCCCAACCGCAGTTTTAGTAATGTCTGCCGAACCGGCATGTCTTGAATGATCGGTGCATTGTTATCATGTTTGGTCTTTCCTTATTGTTTTCCGTGAATACCTTCAATCGTTTTGAAAAAGGTGTATATCACGCGCCGTATCTTGTTTCTAGGTGGAAATGTCGAATTTATTATGGTAATTTCTGTAAACACGTCTGCTTTAAAAAAATCGTGGTATATGGAGTCTTTTTACTATATTTCTTTTAGTTTTTTAATTCTAAGACATTAGGCAACATTTCGGTTGTAATTCTGATATTTGAAAATCATTGATACATTTTTTTTCTTGTGGATTGAGCCAGTGTATCTAGATACGACCGGAGTAATGATAAAACGTTGTGTTTTTATGGGCTGATATTATTGAATCTCCGCCGGGAGAGCTTGATTGAGCTTTTTTATTTTTTTTTTGTATTTGATAGTTGGAAACTAGTCATCTGTTAATGACTACTTTGAGAAAATAGACCGATTAATTTATTTTCCATCAACACCCGTGCTTTTATTTAAAAGTTCAAAAGTTCATTTCATAGCGGAAATCGGCGGAATCTTGAAACCATGAACGCTTGGACTCTCTCCAGTGTTTCAAAGCTGCTCAATAGGCTTGTAAGCCCTCTACCAAGGTAATTCAGAGGATGGCGCCCGAGATGTGGAGATCATGATTTTAGTTATGAACCCTCGAAAATCACCGGAAAATTCTCGAGGAGCATCACACTTTGGTGTTTCATAGTTACCATCAAAAAACGCTTAGTTCTCGAACTATCCTAAACTGAAAAAAGTGTCAACATTCGAAGAATTCCTGCAATTTTCGTTGTACGTATCAGGTTTTCTCAATCAACGGTAATATCTTGGTTCATTTTTCTACAAGAAATCGTTACCTATTCATTTATTAAAGTGAAACTTCTTTTCCGAAGTTTTGATGATTTGTCGACAATTGGGAGTGAAAAAAAAGGGGAAAAATGGAACGTAAAAGTGAAGAATTCAAATTTCATTATACAGAGATAGAAAAATGATTTACAGGGTGTTTAAAAAACATTGGGCAAAAATGAAGGGAGTTATTTCCAAGGTCATTCCAAGAAAAAAAGTTTTAATATGCATAGGTCCGAAAACGCATGGTTTTTTTTCAAAAATTGTTGTTATCTTGCCCGCCATCTATGCCACTGGACACAATATTTTTTATCTATTAGGGTCAAAATTAGCCCCTTATTACCTACAACAACGCTGCCTTTTTCAAACACCCTGTATAACGTACCTAATATCTGACATTTGGCTTGTCAAACTGAATGAAAGACTGGTTGACGTTGGCGCTGTGCAACGTTGCCAATTATTCAATAATATCCTTGAACCCTTTTTATGTGGGTATTCAAACTATTAAAATATTATCAAAAATAATATTTCTAAGCCTACACTGGGCCAACAAATTAAAAATAGATATAAAGTGGTGAGAATGAGAATAAACGGAATCTAGAAACACGATTTTTACCTATTTCAAATTCACAGATTGATTTGAAACTTTGCACACTTGTGACTTGTTATCAAGAACCGATGACAATACAATAATTTCAATCAATAAATAAAGGAACTATCATCGAATCACCAATCGATAATAGTGTACAGGAGTACAGGGTGATTCATTTTCAGCGACAGGGTGCCAGTTCTCGTAAACTATTCATCGTAGAGGCTTGCGGCAAAAAATTTTACTACTAAAACGGCCAAGAGAAAAATCTGGAAAATATTTTCAAGTTTCTGAAATGGTCGCTAGGGGGCGTAAGAACCAACACCAAGTAGAAAAATATGATTTTTATGGAATTTTGTCCAATGAAAATATATCTATGAACTAATTTTCGGATTTACTGACTATTTACCTAAACTTTTTGTCAAAAACGTTTTTTTATATCTATCATAATAAAGTGATGGGGGAAGTTCAATCGTTTTATTAAACAAACGGAGATTTCTCCCGTTTCGCTCGACCGATTTTAATGAACTTGGCTCATATGAAAGAGAATAGTCTGCGCTATAAAATGCTCACTTGCTTTTTGATTTGAAACATTCGCCGTCGCCGCTAGATGGCGTTAACTGAAATGATGCATATTTTTGAGTTTTTTTCAGAAAAATCAAATGTGATGGTGTATTTATTTTTATATATTTTTAATTTATGATTTTTTTTTGTTTTTTTTTATTTTTTTTTTGTTTCTTTTTATTTTTTTTATAGGAAAATGTATTCCCTTTTAAAATATATTAAAATGGATATACCATTACATTTGATTTTTTTGGAAAAAACTCAAAAATATGCTACCATCTCAGTTAACGCCATCTAGCGGCGAATGTTTCAAATCAAAAAGCAAATGAGCATTTTATAGCGCAGACCATTCTCTTTCATATGAGCTCAGGTTCGTTAAAATCGGTCAAGCGAAACGGGAGAAATCTCCGTTTGTTTAATAAAACAATTGAACTGCCCCTTCCACTTTATCATGATAGATAGAAAAAAACGTTTCAGACAAAAAGTGTAGGTAAATAGTCAGTAAATCCGGAAATGAGCTCATCGATATATCTTATTGGACAAAATAATATATAAAAATCATATTTTTCTACTTGGTGTTGGTTGTTACGCCCCCTAGCGACCATTTCAGAAACTTGAAAATATTTTCCAGGTTTTTCTCTTGGCCATTTTAGTGATAAATTTTTTTGCCGCAAGCCTCTACGATGAATAGTTTACGAGAACTGGCACCCTGTCGCTGAAAATGAATCACCCTGTACATTATGATTAAAACAAATTTTTGTTAGACAAATAATGTACTTTTATCCTCTGTATAAAAGTAAAGATCTCTATTTTTTAACTCAAGAACTGCAGAAAAAAGTTTAATGAAAATTTAGTTAAAATACACGTAAACTGACCAAAACATTCCAAATCAAATTAGATTCTGCCCACAACAACTTCGCCATTGTCGATAATATTTGTTGTTCAATATTATTATGGGAGTCACTGTAAAAGTTTTCTGACAGTGATGATTAATGGATTAATCGATTGATAAGCGAAAATAAACAAAAAAATAAGATAGACATGTTCCCTTATTGCGTGGGTAGGTATTTTCTACAAAAATCAATAAAGGTTTCCGTTCCGTGTTCCGTGGCAGCAATTTGTAGGAGAATGAAGTACTAGCCTAGTTTATACCGACAACTTGGTCCGCGGACCAAGTACCAAATTCGAACTATATCCGAACCAAATATTTGGTTCGAATGGTGTAAACAGTTGCGGACTAAGCTGGTCCGCTCTTGGTTCGGTACTCGCCAGCAAGTGTACCAAACTAAATTTGGTTCGATCTGGATCAAAATTATGAGGTTATGTTGATTGTTATTTCTGAGTTTCTAAGGCAATCTGAGCGTACTTACTTTATGTTTTTTTTTGGTTACGAATTGTGTTGATGAATAATTTCGACTTGTTTTTTACGCGCGTACTCATTTAGTTCACGCGTTGCAAGACGGTGTAAACGGGCGAGAAGCAAGCATTGGTCCTACCGTACTATCCCCACCCACTTGGTCCTATCGGACCGAACTAAACGAGTTATCGGTGTAAACTAGGCTACTAAAGTAGATAAAAGATAGGTATCCGATCTTCAGAGAGCAAAAATTATTAAGAACAACAGATCAAATAAAATTGCCATTCATGAACCGATTGCATCTAGCGCTATCGTTTTGAAAATATAAACTTCAATCGTCCCCTAACATAATAGAATAGTAAATCGAATTGCGTCACTTGTATTTTTGCGGCTTATTTGGAGTTTACGGCTTACAAACGAAATAAACAACGGTACATTCATTTAATAAATTGCGAAATGAACGCTGAATACCAGAAAGAGAGAGAGAATAGCTTCAAGGATGCATGCAAGAAGACGAATTTACATTGCAAGTGTTTTGGACGTGCGAACGAGTAGTGATGTATGAGAAGATGATGGAATAAAGCTGAGACTAATTATTTTTATTCCATTTTTGATCATGTAATGCCCTATTTGAAGGAAACATTCCTATCTCTTTTGTCTGTATAATCTATCAACTGCTAATGAACAAAGGTCAGAAAAATTTAGAGTTATGATCCGATTACCATACCATTCTTATTCGTAATCAACCCAAGGGGTACTGTCGACATTGTATATCTAGATTGATATGCAGATATTGACTGATTGTAGGATTTCTTTATATATATAGATATATATATATCATACCGGTAGCATTCCTTTCATCAGCTTTAATTTTTTTTTCTGGAACGATACTTCCAACAAAAACGTCAAAAACACATTTATATCCTAAACTTCATAAAAATAATTGCGAATTTCCGTTTGAAAATCCATATCCATATAAACGGGCCCCCATATTATTAAATTGTTGAGGCTTATCAAAAAGCCCATGTTATTTTTCGCTTATCCATTTTGTGGCCGGAAAAAACGGTGAACTTCGAATGATGGATCCACATGCGAGACCTACATTAGAAGTTTTTTCATATTTATGTAGAAATGATAATTTAAATAATTGAGGATACTGTTTATCATTTAGTTTTCTTTTGCTTTTATTTTTTTATTGATCCTGTTATGTAGAATTTAAGGAACCGACTTTCCATGTGAAAGTAACAATCTGGTTTAACTAATAACTAGGTAAAATATTATAAGCTCGCTCGTTTCTAACTAAAATATACAAATCATTATCATCAGATATTCAAGTCACAATTTACATTTGAATTAATATTTATTTGATTGTTTCTTTGGAATTAATTGAATAATAATTCCAGAATCGTTAAGTTGTTTTGTGTTTTGAGTTAGTTAAACCTAAATTGAGTTATTGTGGAGCGTCTTAGGTTTTTCACGTTTTCTTTTTTAACTTTTTTTGTTGTTTATTTAGGTTCATGTGAGCTTTCTTTATTTTTTTTTGAGTTACTTAAGCTCTGATTGTATTCAATTGAAATTTATTCGCTTTACTTTTAAAACTTTTTTCATTTGTCTGGATTTATTTGAGTTTAATCAGATTGCTTCAGTGTTAATTGGGGTTTTTATGTTTGTTTTCAATTTTTTTCTAGGTCTATTTGGTTTTACCCAGGTTTATTTGAGTGAGTTAAGCGTTGATTGCAATTTTTTGATGTTCAACTATGTTTTGTTTGAGTTTATTAGGATTTATTCGGCTTTTGTTGTAATTTATTCAATTTTATTTTAACTTGTTTGAATTTATTCTGTGTCATGTGGATTGATGTGACTTAAATTGTTTTTTTTTAGTTTGGTTTGTTTTATTGGAATTTTTATAGGTTTGTTCATGTGTATTTGGTTTCGATCTATTTAAGTTTTTGTTTCAGCTTATTAATTTCATCAAGTTTCGTTAGAGTTACTTTTACCGGATTCTTTTTTTATTTATTAGATTTTGTTTGGGTATTTTTCCGTTCTTGAAAGTTTTGGTTTTGAGTTGGTTTGGGTTTATTTGGTTATTCGCACTTTTTCACGGTTAATGAATGTTTTTGATGATTAATTTTTCTTTCGTTCACCCTAATCGTTTCAGTATAGCTTCAATTGTTTTTTTGTGAAGTTTTCTTTTTTTTCTGTTTATTTAGATCTTTCATTTGGGTTTGCTCATGTCTATTATTATTCTTTTTTGGTTTCATTTCATTAAAGTTCATTAGAGAAACTTTGAATTTATCCGGTTCTCTGTTTTTTTATTCTTATTTAAATCCCATTTGGGTTTATTCAGATTCCTTCTGGGTTAATTGGAGGTTTGTGTTCATGTTTCAAATTTTTTTATGTTTAAGTTTTTATATGAGCTTACTTAGGTTCATTTGGGTTTGTGTTTGGTGTTTTTTTTTAGCGTAGATTTTATTTGGCATTTTTGTTTTGATTATGTTCATTTGGATTTTTTGGTATGTTTTCTTTCGAACAAATTACTGTTTGGGCTCATTAATTTAATTTAGGCTTGGATTTTTTTGCAAAAAAAGGTATTTTTGGTTTAGAGAACAAAGCCTACTGCCATACAAAAAAATCAACTTTGGTTTGTGCTGAATTATTAACTTTTTTGCATTAGTCATTAAGGCTGCCTCTAAATGGTGCGAACAGTGCTTTTTGTACAACCAGTTTATCATCATTTAATAAAAAATAATTATGAAAATCAATAATGAATAATCGATACACTGCACTGACAAGTCAGACAACGGACAAGTGACAGCTGTCAATCATGGTTACAATAGGTGTGTTCCCGTATTCTTTTGTGGTGCGGATCCATTAGTTGAGTTCGGCATTATCATCGCGGATGAGACAGATTTTCTGTCACGTGATAACAGTCAAGTCATACACGATCAGATCATGTGCCTCCGCTAGTTTTGATCGAACTCAATAGTCCGGCACGTGATTTGGTCGTATATGTCTTGATTGTTATCACGTGACTAAAAATCTGTCACATCTGAGAGGAAAATGCCGAACCCAACTATTGTCACCGAGATTGTCACGTGATTAGTTCCTTTAAGTATGCTAGACTGTCACGTGGTTATTAGATTCAGACGCGTTGGGACCCTAGGAACCGTTGCTAAGCGACCTACTTTTAGGCCCGGCTGCCAAAATTAGCGACTTTCCGCCTGCTTTGCATGCATTGAAAAGTGGACTTTACGTGTAGGTTGTACAAAAAATAATCTCTGTCTACTGTGGGAATCGAACCCACGACCGTCACAGACTTCGTCCCTAGAAACTACCATTAACTCAGCAAATTAAGGGCCAGTGAACTGAAATCAATTCAAAAATTTTGGGCACTTCGCTTTAGTGATGTAGAAGTGCTAAAATAAGCATGTTGCTATGAAGTATTGATCATTAATGAATGGTGAGACCTAGTCACTATCACTTTCAAATCAAATAAGGGGTGGTTTGAAATGTATACTCTGACTAGTAACGCATCGATCATAAATCCCACTGTCTAAACTTTGTTTTAACGTCTTGATCTTAATTCATGTACCAGAAACGTTAAAAGCAGAAGAACACACATATACATAAATCCGATTAGGTGATAGCTTAGGCCTCTCGCATAGTAACGACTATATATTAAAATATTCAAGTACAGGTTTTTGCCATTTGAAAAGTCGACAGGAAGGAAGCCGTTGTATATTATTTTGTTTATACAGTTCACCAGAATGTAGATTTTGTTGCACAGGGTCGTACATCAATTTTTTATCAAAACACAATTTCCTACAAAGCATGTATGAGATGCTATCTTAACCATCCTCACACAACAGCTACAATAAAATAATTACAGAATTATCAGATTCTATTGAAGTAGATCCCTGTATGGCATGTAGAAGCAATGATGAAGAACAGGAGGCGAACGGCGTGCGCAAAATAATTTGAGATAGGCCATCGACTTTTAGGAGAGACCGGTTTTTCTTTTAATTTTATATAATGTGTGTGAGCCTCAGTCAGTACTCAGTGTGTGTGCTTTTTGCTTCTAGCTTCAGCCAAGTAATTCGATCTGATAAATTGTGGAGCATTTTAGAATGGCCGAGGCTATTTAAAAATTACTATGATGGTCAGGACCGTAGCGGATGAACATTCTACATTCCATCGATTATTATTGTTGATCTATGAAGAGGTTTTGTATCGTATTTGACTGTGATTTTATTTGATATGGCATCATGTCAATCCATCATACCATTCAAAAAACTTTTACATTTGTCCGAAACATACCAATCATCTCTGGTACGGTTCATCTGGTCAATGACCTCCCAAACATATTTATTTTACTCATAAATAATCAAATGAATCTCAAAAAGACCGCCCCTCGTTATAGTTGTAATAAAAAGCTCAGGAAATGAAAACAAGATTCCCCTTAAGTATTTGCAGCCAGCAATTGAAAATCAATTTTCCCATAAGTAACCTTCCCTTGAGTAACTATCGGGAATCGAGAACAAATTTCCCCTCAAGAAACTTCCCCAGAAGTAACTATCTGAAATTGAAAACAAATTTACTTTTGAGCGTTTAGTTATTTCCCCTAAAGTAGCTATACCAGGAAATGAAATCAAGATTTCCCTTAAGTAACTGCAGCAAGGAATTGAAAACCAATTTCCCTATAAGTAACCTTCCCTTGAGTAACTGCCAGAAATCGAAAACAAATTTCCCCTCAAGTAACTTCCCCAGAAGTAACTATCTGAAATTGAAAACAAATTTACTTCTGAGCTTTCAGTAACTTCCCCTACAGTAGCTGCCAGGAAATGAAATCAAGATTTCCCTAAAGTAACTGCAGCCGGGAATTGAGAACCAATTTCCCCATAAGTAACCTTCCCTTGAGTAACTGCCAGGAATCGAAAACAAATTTCCCCTCAAGTAACTTCCCCAGAAGTAACTGTCCGAAATTGAACACAAATTTACTTTTGAGCTTTCAGTAACTTCCCCTAAAGTAGCTACCAGGAAATGAAAACAAGATTCCCCTAAAGTAACTGCAGCCAGGAATTGAAAACCAATTTCCCCATAAGTAACCTTCCCTTGAGTAACTGCCGGGAATCGAAAAAAAAATTCCCCTCAACTAACTTCCCCAGAAGTAACTGTCTGAAATTGAAAACAAATTTACTTTTGAGCTTTCAGTAACTTCCCCTATAAAGTAGCTGCCCGGAAATTAAAACAAGATTCCCCTTAAGTAACTGCAGCCATGAATTGAAAACCAATTTTCCCATAAGTAACCTTCCCTTGAGTATCTGCCGGGAATAAAAAACAAATTTCCCCTCAAGTAACTTCCCCAGAAGTAACTATCTGAAATTGAAAACAAATTTACTTCTGAGCTTTCAGTAACTTCCCCTACAGTAGCTGCCAGGAAATGAAATCAAGATTTCCCTAAAGTAACTGCAGCCAGGAATTGAAAACCAATTTCCCCATAAGTAACCTTCCCTTGAGTAACTGCAGAGAATCGAAAACAAATTTCCCTCAAGAAACTTCCCCAGAAGTAACTATCTGAAATTGAAAACAAATTTAATTTTGAGCTTTCAGTAACTTCCCCTATAAAGTAGCTGCCAGGAAATGGAAACAAGATTTCCCTCAAGTAACTGCAGCCAGGAATTGAAAACCAATTTCCTCATAAGTAACCTTCCTTTGAGTAACTGCCGGGAATCGAAAACAAATTTCCCTCAAGAAACTTCCCCAGAAGTAACTATCTGAAATTGAAAACAAATTTAAATTTGAGCTTTCAGTAACTTCCCCTATAAAGTAGCTGCCAGGAAATGGAAAGAAGATTTCCCTTAAGTAACTGCAGCCAGGAATTGAAAACCAATTTCCTCATAAGTGACCTTCCTTTGAGTAACTGCCGGGAATCGAAAACAAATTTCCCCTCAAGTAACTTCACCAGAAGTAACTATCTGAAATTGAAAACAAATTTACTTTTGAGCTTCCAGTAACTTCCCCTAAAGTAACTGCCAGGAATTGAAAACAAAATTCTTCTTAAGTAACTGCAGCCATGCAGGAATTGAAAACCAATTTCCCCATAAGTAACCTTCCCTTGAGTAACTGCCGGGAATCAAAAAAAAAATTCCCCTCAAGTAACTTCCCCAGAAGTAACTGTCTGAAATTGAAAACAAATTTACTTCTGAGCTTTCAGTAACTTCCCCTTAAGTAACTGCAGCCAGGAATTGAAAACCAATTTCTCGATAAGTAACCTTCCCTTGAGTAACTGCCGGGAATCAAAAAAAAAATTCCCCTCAAGTAACTTCCCCAGAAGTAACTGTCTGAAATTGAAAACAAATTAACTTCTGAGCTTTCAGTAACTTTCCCTTAAGTAACTGCAGGCAGGAATTAAAAACCAATTTCCCGATAAGTAACCTTCCCTTGAGTAACTGCCGGGAATCGAAAACAAATTTCCCCTCAAGTAACTTCACCAGAAGTAACTATCTGAAATTGAAAACAAATCAACTTTTGAGCTTTCAGTAACTTCCCCTAAAGTAACTGCCAGGAATTGAAAACAAAATTCTTCTTAAGTAACTGCAGCCATGCAGGAATTGAAAACCAATTTCCCCATAAGTAACCTTCCCTTGAGTAACTGCCGGGAATCGAAAAAAAAAATTCCCCTCAAGTAACTTCCCCAGAAGTATCTGTCTAAAATTGAAAACAAATTTACTTTTGAGCTTTCAGTAACTTCCCCTTAAGTAACTGCAGCCAAGAATTGAAAACCAATTTCTCGATAAGTAACCTTCCCTTGAGTAACTGCCGGGAATCAAAAAAGAAAATCCCCTCAAGTAACTTCCCCAGAAGTAACTGTCTGAAATTGAAAACAAATTTACTTCTGAGCTTTCAGTAACTTCCCCTTAAGTAACTGCAGGCAGGAATTAAAAACCAATTTCCCGATAAGTAACCTTCCCTTGAGTAACTGCCGGGAATCGAAAACAAATTTCCCCACAAGTAACTTCCCCAGAAGTAACTATCTGAAATTAAAAACAAATTTACTTTTGAGCTTTCAGTAACTTCCCCTATAAAGTAGCTGCCAGGAAATGAAAACAAGATTCCCCTTAAGTAACTGCAGCCAGGAATTGAAAACCAATTTCCCGATAAGTAACTTCCCCAGAAGTAACTATCTGAAATTGAAAACAAATTTACTTTTGAGCTTTCAGTAACTTCCCCTATAAAGTAGCTGCCCGGAAATTAAAACAAGATTCCCCTTAAGTAACTGCAGCCATGAATTGAAAACCAATTTTCCCATAAGTAACCTTCCCTTGAGTATCTGCCGGGAATAAAAAACAAATTTCCCCTCAAGTAACTTCCCCAGAAGTAACTATCTGAAATTGAAAACAAATTTACTTCTGAGCTTTCATCAACTTCCCCTAAAGTAACTGCCAGAAATTGAAAACAAAATTCTTCTTAAGTAACTGCAGCCATGCAGGAATTGAAAACCAATTTCCCCATAAGTAACCTTCCCTTGAGTAACTGCCGGGAATCAAAAAAAAAATTCCCCTCAAGTAACTTCCCGGAAGTAACTGTCTGAAATTGAAAACAAATTTACTTCTGAGCTTTCAGTAACTTCCCCTAAAGTAGCTGCCAGGAAATGAAATCAAGATCTCCCTTAAGTAACTGCAGCCAGGAATTGAAAACCAATTTCCCTATAAGTAACCTTCCCTTGAGTAACTGCCGGGAATCAAAAAAAAAATTCCCCTCAAGTAACTTCCCCAGAAGTAACTATCTGAAATTGAAAACAAATTTACTTTTGAGCTTCCAGTAACTTCCCCTAAAGTAGCTGCCAGGAATTGAAAACAAAATTCCCCTTAAGTAACCTTCCCTTGAGTACCCAAATTTTTCCAAAAAAAAAAATCACTCAACTCCGACTTGAGTTCTAAGTCTGAACCATGCTAGCTAGCTCTCTGCTGACGTTCTTCCGATGATCCGGTAACTTCCGGAAAATCAAAGCTTTTGAGTTCCGGGGAAAGTATGGTTGCAAAGCTGAAACATTGCCGGAAGCCGGAAGTGCACCCAGGAATCACACTGGAAGGATTGACAAATTGAGAGCTCATTCTTGAGCGTGGTGGGGCATGGCCGTTCCTAGTTGGTGGAGCAATTTGTCTGTATGATTCCTATAACGGGCGAGACTAGAACCTGCTAACTAGGCGTATTTTGACATCCTTATTGCCCATCAACTCTGGGTTCACTTTTGGTGTTTTGAGAGATGAAAATTGATGGTTTATACCTACTGTGAGTGGGTGATGACGATGAAAAAAAATATTTCTTCAATCCCTCCTCTTAACTAATGAACCAATGTCTAGAACAGTCTAGTCCTGAACACACAGTCTCAGTTTTTGAAAGCAATTGACATCAAATTAAGTCCAAAAAATCTTATGGTCAACCAAAGGTTATCGCCTGCGCAATCTTATGGAAACCACAACCATATTTTATTTTAGCATTGAGGGTTATAAGCCTGATTAAAAATAATTATAATAAGTGGTTTATGTATTTATTTATGGGTATCAAATATGATAAGTTAAATTATGGCAATAGAGGATCCTTGGATCGTTGAACCCTTGGTTTGACTTGAAAAATTTCGTACCTTCCCAATGTCCTCTTCCACATTGTGGATAAGGAGTTGTCTATATATATTAGTTATAGAATTGGAAACTGATATTTACATTTCAAAATATTTAGTTAGTCTACAATCAGAGGATGTTGTTTGAACATTTTATCAATGGGTGCAATAATAATTCATTGCTTGAATACCAACATAACACCTTGTTTCGACCATTTCACTCATATCAATAATCATAAAATGCCTCTTCAATATTGAAATACGGCTGTTTGAACGGAAGTGGGTAATCGAATCGAAGTCGTCGATCGCTAGTTAAAACCAAACTTCTTTTACTCATCCTGTGTATGTTGAATATTGTGGGTAGTGATGTGGAAATTTCTGTGCCTGGACGTCGATAATCGAATTTATCGATTATAAATTCATGGCTCAGCCACACTTAGTTTTTATGAACATCCAGTTTGAGCCCATCACTAGTGTGTATAGATCGCGTGCATTGCGTACGTCCACACATAAACACAGAAACGATGCGGACGACTTTTCGCCGCTTTTCGGGTTAACGACCCACTCCACATTCGAACACTTGGGATAGGACAAGCACCCAAACTCCACGAAGCCCGTTCGCGAAAACCGTATTTTGTGTACAGTCGAATTGCGAACTAATGTTCCGTTCATTCATGAAGCGAAAACGGTTTTATGTTGAGGATCTTGGGAACAGAACGTCTTTTCGCTTGTAGTTTTCGAATTCTACTGAATTGAGCTGATAATGATCATCATTAGTACATGGTGGTTGGTCAAGGTCTTGTACTTCAGCCAATTGTTTCAATTCATCAGGCTCAAGACGAAGAATGTTAAAGTATGGTTGTATGTCCACTAAGTGACGACTGAAGACGACCGATTTCAGAGAACATGCGAACGGCGAAGCTGCCATGCTCTCCGTTCCAAACCTCATCATAGAGAATGTAGTCACTCATCGCATTTGCACTGTACCAAAGAACGATGAGAGAGATCGAGACCCAAAGACTACAAACTTTGACGGTTACAGTCGTCAGTTGGAGACGTTCAAAAAAGCCTATGAAGACAACTGTGTAAAGGTAAAACCATAAGAAGCAGTGAAGAAGTACCTACCCTGGTAGAACAGTCACTTGTCTAGGCTGAGACGTTGAGGACTGTAACTCAATTAGTTTATTTATGGTGTTGCCTCAAGTTTTTTCTATCAATTTATGGCGGCCTGTTATTGAAATTCCTGTAGGGAAGTGGAGAGTTTATTGAGGTCAATGGTGATATTACTCAATATTGAGGAAGCTTTGCTGATAACTTCCTCAAAGATTGAGAACGACTATGTCAATTAATAGTGGCCTGTTTTAAAAAATCATGTAGATGAGGTTATAGGCTATTGAGGTCAATGAGATTTTTACTCAATATTAAGGAAGGTCTGCTGATCACTTCCTCAAATTTTGAAGACTGTAACTCAATTAGTTTATTCAAAGTGTTGTCTCGAAGTTTTTTTATAACAACTGATTATACCGTAATATAAAAACTCCTGAAGAGAAAGTGAGGCTATTGAGGTCAATAAGATTTTCACTCAATATTGAGTAAGGTTTGCTGACTATTTTCTCGAAGTTTGAGGACTTTAACTCAATTAGTTCATTCATGGTGTTGTCTCAAAGTTTTTTATGTCAATTAATAGTGATCTGTTATGAAAATTCATTTGGATGAGGTTTTGAGGTCAATGACATTTTCACTTAATATTAAGGAAGGTCTTCTGATCACTTCCTCAAAGTTCGAGGACTGTAACTCAACTAGTTGATTCATAGTGTTTGTCTCGAACTTTTTTATAACAATTGATTATAGCCTATTATAAAAACTCCTGTAGAGAACTTGAGGCTATTGAGGTCAATGAGATTTTCACTCAATATTGAGTGAGGTTTACTGAGTACTTTCTCAAAGTTTGATGACTGTAACTCAATTAGTTCATTTATGGTGTTGTCTCAAAGTTTTTTATGTCAATTAATAATAACCTGTTAAAAAAATTCATGTAGATGAAGTTTTGAGGTCAATGAGATTTTCACTCAATTTTAAGGAAGGTCTGCTGATCACTTCCTCAAAGTTTAAGGACTGTAACTCAATTAATTTATTTAAAGTGCTGTCTCAAAGTTTTTCATAACAATTAATTATAGGCTATTATAAAAACTCCTGTAGAGAACGTGAGGCTATTGAGGTCAATGAGATTTTCACTCAATATTGAGTGAGGTTTACTGAGTACTTTCTCAAAGTTTGATGACTGTAACTCAATTAGTTTATTCATGGTGTTGTCTCAAAGTTTTTTATGTCAATTAATAGTGATCTGTTATAAAAATTCATTTGGATGAGGTTTTGAGGTCAATGACATTTTCACTTAATATTAAGGAAGGTCTTCTGATCACTTCCTCAAAGTTCGAGGACTGTAACTCAACTAGTTGATTCATAGTGTTTGTCTCGAACTTTTTTATAACAATTGATTATAGCCTATTATAAAAACTCCTGTAGAGAACTTGAGGCTATTGAGGTCAATGAAATTTTCACTCAATATTGGGGAAGGTTTGCTGACTACTTCCTCAAATTTTGAGGACTGTAACTCAATTAGTTCATTTATGGTGTTGTCTCAAAGTTTTTTATGTCAATTAATAATAACCTGTTAAAAAAATTCATGTAGATGAAGTTTTGAGGTCAATGAGATTTTCACTCAATATTGAGGAAGGTTTGCTGACTACTTCCTCAAAGTTTGAGGACAGTAACTCTATAAGTTTATTGATAGTTTTAAGTTTGTTTATGTCTATTGATAGTGACCTGTTATAAAAAATCATGTAGATGAGGTTATAGGCTATTGAGGTCAATGAGATTTTTACTCAATATTGAGGAAGGTTTGCTGATTACTTCCTCAAATTTTGAGGACTGTAACTCAATTAGTTCATTTATGGTGTTGTCTCAAAGTTTTTTATGTCAATTAATAATAACCTGTTAAAAAAATTCATGTAGATGAAGTTTTGAGGTCAATGAGATTTTCACTCAATATTGAGGAAGGTTTGCTGACTACTTCCTCAAAGTTTGAGGACAGTAACTCTATAAGTTTATTGATAGTTTTAAGTTTGTTTATGTCTATTGATAGTGACCTGTTATAAAAAATCATGTAGATGAGGTTATAGGCTATTGAGGTCAATGAGATTTTTACTCAATATTGAGGAAGGTTTGCTGATTACTTCCTCGAAGTTTGAGGACTGTAACTCAATAGTTCATGGATAGTCTTGCCTCAAAGTTTTTCATGTCAATTAATAGTGACCTGTTATGAAAAATCATGTAGATGAGGTTATAGGCTATTGAGGTCAATGAGATTTTTACTCAACATTAAGGAAGGTCTGCTGATCACTTCTTCAAAGTTTAAGGACTGTAACTCAATCAGTTTATTTGAAGTGTTGCCTCGAAGTTTTTTATAACAATCAATTACAGCCTATTATAAAAACTCCTGTAGAGAAGGTGAGGCTATTGAGGTCAATGAGATCTTCACTCAATATTGAGGAAGGTTTGCTGACTACTTCCTCGAAGTTTGATGACTGTAACTCAATTAGTTTATTTATGATGTTGGCTCAAAGTTTTTATATTTATTTATTGTAGCCTGTTTTAAAAATTCTTGTAGAGGAGGTGAGCCTATTGAGGTCATTGAGATTTCTACCCAATATTGAGGGAAGTTTAATGATTAATTCCTCTGAGTTTGAGAGCTGTAACTCAATTAGTTTAGTTATGATGTTGCCTCAAAGTTATTTTTTCTACGAGCGTGCGCAAAGTAGCCACTTCGCACACTCATTTGCGTGTGCAAAGTAACCTTTTCCCGCACTAGTGCGGGAAAAATTTTTCCCGCACTCAAATGTCAAATGTCAAATAACTACCTACCAATTTGTTGTTTTAAACTTCGTTTCCATACCAACCAAATCGTAGATAATGCACTTTGTAATGCACAAAATAATGTTCTTGTTACTTTTCCCTTTTCAGTCAAAATCAAAATGAAACACACAATTCTTTTTTTGCGTTAAAAACGCATTCGCCAGTAGCGTAAACAAACATTGATAATGACGACTTTCAATCGGCATTTGTGAGTTGTTCTTGCTTGATTTTGGTGCAAATTACTGTGTTTATCGAAATATTATTTGAGCTTTGAGCTGAATAGTGGCATCAAAAAAACCTGATCATGTATACAAACAAACGGACAATCAAATTTATAAAAGTATAAACGATTAAACGAAGACTGACTGACGCAGCTGTCTAGAGTGTCATGTCGAATCAAAACAGTGTTGCCAATAGCAGGGAATAAGGCGACAAAAGAGGAAATTTTATGAACAGTGATCGGACATGCCCTTGCATTTCAAATATAAAATAAATCAATTATGATTTTGATTATACCCATATTATCCAATTTCCAGCTGCCGCCACAAACTGTTCTTTCAATATAAATATTGTTAAGCATAAATAATCATTATTCTCAAGTTCTATGTTTTTAAGTGCGTTCAAATAATATATTATCTAAAGTTTTTCGTGTCTAATCTGTGGACGCTCGTAGAAAAAATATTGTTCCTAACAAGTTCGCAAAGTGTCTTTCCCGCCCTTAAAGCATATCCGAACTCCGCTTCGCGTCGTTCGTCTAACTGCTTTTGCGTGCGGGAAAGCATCACTTTGCGAACTTGTTAGGAAAATAACTATTTATATTAATTGCGACTATCTTTACTCAATCAACAAAACCCTGAAGAAAGCCAAACAGGACTAATGGAGAAAGCAGTTTTCACAGGATCCTGAAGAAAAATAACTTGAATTATACTTATTTTAATTCGCATTAATCAACCCCTCCCCAGACTAATTGTTTTCTTAGACTTCTTATTGATAATTTCTAAATTACAATTTCACAAGAGACCAATCCCAGCTATGCGGTCAACTTTATAAAAATGCTCGTAAACCTAAAAACCATCTAATTACATGAAAATCAAAACATATCGTTCTGCCCTTTTTATGTCGACTGGCTTTTTCCAATTCCACGATGCACCTCCATCTTTTTCATTTCCATCGACATCAAACAGCTCAAAGTCACGTCAAATATCAATAATTTGGAGTATTGGAGTAAAAGTTCAAAGCGCGTATGCGTTTCTAGTTGCAACTTTTTGATGAAGTTGGAGTATGGATTGAGAGTGGAGTAATGTTTATTTAAACATTTGGAAAATACCTCGTAGGTATTTCATAAAAATCCCATTTATCTCAAGACTAAGTGAATTATTCAACAAACAACGTCCCTCCGCGAGCTATGCTAATTAAGTCTAGAATAATTAATAAATGCATAAATTATTTGAAACAATTCGAGAACAATTTTTAAACTGTAATCTTTATTATAATCGTGTGCATATAAAGTAAGTTTCAACGTACGTATGTATATTTGCGATGATAATTCAAGATTCATTGTTAAGGTCGGGAAGAGATAAGCACGCAAGTGCAAACCTCTTTTATAATACATCTGCTCTGGGTACCTCACTTACTAGCTACTACTAGATAAGAATTTATTATTTATTTGAACATGGTGTACACGAGTGTAATACAAGACGGTTCCCAACGTAATTTTATTCAACGAAAACCTTGCGCTCACTTGCTTCAACTATTTCCTCTGTTCTTCAACTTTGACAGATCAATTCTTCCTGCTATTTCGTCACATTATTCTAAACCATATTTCCATAAGTTGCAGACAATGAAGACGTTTTCGTTTCTTCTTCACCAGCAGCAGCAGATATAAGAATTCAAATAGCAGCAGAATGTGTGCAATAAACAAAGTTTGCCACAATATACATAGAGGTGTAGAGGAAGAAAAAGCACAAGTTGAAGACAATGAAGATATTTCCGTTTCTTCTTTACCAACAGATACAAGAACTCAAATAACAGCAATATTAGATGATAGAGGAAGAAACAGTTCCCAATCAGTACAAAGATGTGTAATGATCAGTGGAAATTACAGTTAAATGATGTTGAATACCGCTAAGTGATCACTATATCGGTTTACATAGATGAGTGCAGTTTGATTATGTGTTTGTTGTGGCAGTAAACTGGAAGTGAAAGATAATCAAATTGCAATATCGCACCAACGAGTGTGCAGGGTAATAGCGATAATTGGGGATGGTTGTGATCCACTCCCAGACTATAAAACAGAAAGAACTTACACTTGAGTGTTGTTTCCGTGACGTCAGCATATTAGTCAAGGGTGCTTTGCGGTGCGTTTCAATAGTGAAGCCATACCCTTTGAACACGGAAGGGTCCAGAACCAGAGGATTTTCAAAATTTGGTCCAGACGTCAGTGAGGATGAGTTTTTATCGAAGAATGGTACACTAACCAACAGCTGATGTGAGGGTTTTTTTATATACAGAACATTAATTAGTACAATTATTGTATAGCATAAACATAGAGGACGCTAAAGGTCTAGATTGATGGCGCCCTCTGCAACGTTGTCAATGACGAGATGTTGTAGATGGCACAGGCACTTGCGTGCTTGCAATGTTTTATGTTCACGGAGGTGGCGCTCTTTTCAACATTCCCAAGAATAAAATGTTGTAGAGTCGGTATAGCGACATGAATTAGAGTGAAGGTTGGTGCGCCCTCTTAAACGTTGCCAATGACTTGATGTTGTAGAGGGCGCTCTTTCCCACGTTCCCAAGGTCAGGATGTTATAGAGGGCGATGATAATCCACTGTTACCATAGAGATATGAATAAAGAGTGGATGTTGATGGAGGGCACTACCACTTCTATATAATGTTGTTCGAGATTGGTGGCGTTCTTTCTAACGTTCCCAAGGATACTATGTAGAGGGCTCTGATACTTCACTGTTGGTATAGCAATGGGAATAAAGAGTGGAGGTTGGTGACACCCTCATCAATGTTGTTAATAACGGGATGTTGTAGAGGGCCCTGACTCTTGAGATTTTGCACTGTCTTATGTTGCCTGAGGTGGGTGGCGCTCTTTTCAACATTCCCAATAGGATATTGTAGAGGGCGTGGTTGCTTCTCAAACCTTGCCAATGACGGAATATTGTAAGAATATTGTAAGCTGACACTTCTTGAGAGATTCCATTATTAAATATGGTTGAAGGTTGATGGCGCTCTTCAAACGATCCCAAGAATAGGATATTGTAGAGGGCGCTGATACTTCACTGTTGGTATAGCAATAGGAATAAAGAGTAGAGATTGGTGACGTCCCCTTCAACGTTGCCAACAGCAAGATGTTGCTGTTGATAGCAGTTATCGTTTACTGTTGTCGGAGGTTGGTAGCGCTCTTCTCAACTTTCTCAAGGAAAGGATGTTATAGAGGGCGCTGTTACCGACACTCCAGCCACAAACTTCAGTTTCCCGCCAGACTCCGGCGGCTCGTACTTCAATGTGGTTCATTTTTTATCATTTTATACAATATTTTTTGTTGGTAGAAGAAGATTGCTGGCACCAGCGGTTCATAGATTTTAAAATGTCTATTTTTTGAAAAGTTTCATGATTTATTTTTGGTGAATAGCCGCCATTGGTTTATCATAATCTAACCTCAATAGTTATAAAAGAGTTAGAAATCAGCAAGAAGTTGTATACTTAAGATGATCAACTAACTACACCGGACGTATCAATCTTCTCAGAGTGATACATACATTATTTCCTCTTAGAGACTGAATATCAATAAAAATCTAGATTCAAGAATCGAAACCATGCCAATAGATGGTATATTTCAGGCCAAATCAAAATTCAATCAAAACCGGTTGTGTGCATTAGAAATGCGGTTTTGTTGCAACAAAACAAAACAAACAGCAACTGACTGAATTCGATCGTTTCGTATTCGACTCGAAGAATGGGTATTAAGGTCGAAGAATTAACTATTATAATAATGGTAATGGCTGTTCAAAAGCAGCCTATCCTTATGTTAGATCACCTTGAATTTGCAGGATTTACTTGTTATGCAACTGCTGCAATGGGTCTGTTTCTTTAGTCTTTTTATACAAGTACCTACTTATTAATATGCATTGTTGAGTCCGCAGCACTATTCTTCACTGCATCAATACTCATCATCCATAATGTCCTAAGTCAGGTACGGTTTTCTGGGACTATCTTTAGATAGGTTACCTACCATCAGTACCATACGTAACCATATCGTTTCCAAACTATTATTGTAATTATTGATTGCAATATACAGTCTGCTTTTTCGTTCCAATTCTTTATCAACATTTTGAACGCAATAAGTACACAACTCAAAACTTTTCCGAGCCACTTCAAGATAAGTCGACAATTTTTTGATCCAGTTTTGGCATTCACTACGAAATTCATATTAGGATAAACAGCAAATTTGTTTTTGTGTTGACACAACTTATCATGTTGTGAATTTTGACCTAATTTTCAAAGGTACTTGTGAACAAGAAATATCAGAAATTGTTCATCTTTCAACGATAGAAATAAAGCGGATTTATCTGAGAATGCTGCAGCTCAAAAACTGGTCCCATTTTTCTCGGTGGTTCGGACGGTACATCAAACTTGATGGTGCGTATGTATTATCAGTGAAGCGCGCAACCCAGCTTGGTTATATCAGAAAAACGTCAAGGAAGTTTTAGTTGAGTGGAGTCGTTTAATGGATGCTTTGCTTTATACGGGGTATTCTTGATAAATTGTTGAGTAACATTCCAAAATATTGTAATGTCCAATTTTGTTGTTTGTTTTGTTTGTACATTTAGAAAAAAAAATGCCATGACGAAGTGGTGCCCTTGACGAAATTATTTTAAAAAATGTGAAATGTTTCGAATTTTGCATTGTTTTTTTCAGATTAATTTTCATAAAAATTTCGAGAAAAATATTGGTTTGAATTTTTTTTGAAATTTCGTCATAGACTGCACTCTGCATTATCGCTATTTTTGATGATTTTTTCAATAAAAATATGCTTTTTTCTCGAAAACTGTTCATTTCATCGATAATGAACAAGAGTACCTTTGTTGTAGCCTAAGGTTCAGGCTATCTACATTTTTTTTTTCAAGTCTATTATACAGGGTGTTGAAAATTTAAGCATTAAAATGTACAACCTAGTCCGCTCCTGGTAAACTAAACAAGCTAATTATGTTTTAAGGGCAGTATTTTAAGAGGTGGTTTTTAATGTTTATCATAATAAATTTTCATAAAATTATATCAAGTTATTTGAAAGTTATTCAAGAAAAATCAATTTTCCGTGGCAAAAGTGTAAAAAAAGTATAAGTAAATGTCAATCATTGACAGGTTGATGATTTTTTCAAATTGAACACCCTGTATATTATTTCAAATTTTTGTAGGCCTTTTTATTCTGCTTTCAAATATAATATATACCTATACAGGGTGTCCGGAAATTACGCGTCAGGATTTTGGTGGGCGATTCTACATGAAAAATTGATGCAACAAACTTCTATACAATTTTTTCAAAAACTCAAAATCAAGGAAGATACAGGGTGTTAAAAAATATTTTTTTTTTCTTATTTCTTTTAATAACTTTTTTTCTAGTGTAATGATTTTCGCCAAATTTTGCATGCATGTCACTAGTGTTTCTTTGTATTCACCCTATTAATTTGACGCTAGTCGTCAATGACAAAAGGCTGAAGCTGTCCTTCACCTTAGGAAAATTACTTAGAACTTTTTTGTTTTAATCTTTTTATAAATTTGGATGTCAAATTAGTAAAGAGCATCAAAATATTTTTTAAAAAGGTGCTCGTGTTGCATCATCGTAGAATTAACGGTTTCCGAGAAAAACGACTTTAAACATTAACCGTACCTTAAATAATTAAAAATTCGTACTTTGAAAAAATGTTTGAAGTTTTTGAAAAAATTGTATAGAAGTTTGTTGTATTAATTTTTCATGTAGAATCGCCCACCAAAATCCTGACGCGTAATTTCCGGACACCCTGTATTTTTTCCATTTGAAAAAATCATCAACCTGTCAATATTTGACATTCACATACTTTTTTTACATTTTTGCCTACAGATTCTAAAAGTTTATGAAAAACCACGAAAGTTTTATATTCACCTTATTTCAATATCTTTTCAAATAAACTTTCTAGGTGAGGGGGTGCAAAAATGTATGGGAACACCCTGTACATACTACCTTCATTTTTTAATTATGACATAAACTTATGTTTTTTGAAAGGAAACCATATTAAATTTTATCTTTATTTGATAGATAATTTTATCACGATTCTAGCGATATTAGGGGGGTTATTTTTAAAAATAAAGTTTTAATGTACGTTTATTGTTATTTTTTTATTCACGTTTTAACGTAGTTAATCCAGTTACTTATGGTAAAAAAAAATTTAAAGCGTTTTAAAAAATCACAGGAAAAATCAATAACAGGGTCTTTCAAGAAGGTTTTTAGCATTTTAATGAATCCTTGAAGCGGATTTAAACAACCTAGAGTTGATAAAGAAAAAAATAATAACCTTGGAATCTATCAAGAACCTCAAAAGTACTTTTAAAATCATTAACCCAATCTTTTAAAAAAGTTTAAACATTCAAAGAAGCCTTTATTTAAATTAAAACTGTCTTAGGATAATTAAGGAGACAAAAATAACTTTGGAAGCAATCAAAATCCTCAAAAGTACTTCCAAAATCATCAATTAAGTCTTTCAAGAATGTTATAAATATTTTAAGAAGCCTTTGACTAGATTAAACCTGCCTTGAGGAGATGAGGGGGACAAAATCAATTTTAAAAGCAAAAAACAACCTCGAAAGTGCTTTTAAAATCGTCAATTTAGTCTTTTAAGAGTGTTTTAAACATTTTAAGAAACCTTTAACTATATTAAAACTACCTTAAGATGATGAAGGAGACAAAATTTATATTGAAAGCAATAAACAACCTTGGAAGTGCTTTCATAATCGTCAACTTAGTTGTTTATGAAGGTTTTAAATACTTTGAAAAGCCTTTAACTAAGTCAAAACTGCTTTAAGATGATGAGGGAAGAAAAAATTAACCCTAGGAGCAAGCAACAAGTCTTTTGAGAAGTGTAATTTGATTTATTTATTTTCATATATTTAAATAAACTAAGCCAGTCTCACTCTAATGAAATGAAAAAAAAAACAACTTGAATAAGAGACTTTTAAGAAGGTTTCTAGCATTTTTAAATGATCTTTAAACGAATTAATGAGTTTTGAACATTCAAAAAAGACTGCCTTGATATAATGGGGGAAAAAATTACCTTATTGCTCTTTCAAGTATTTTTCATATATTCTCACAACATGGTCGAAAAAAAATATAACAAATACAATTAATTCATCGACACTCTTATGATTGTTTATTCAATCAAATCAGGAAAACGAAGTGTTACATCAAAACAAGACAATTTTCCTGCTGCCATACCAAACAGGAAACCACAGCGGCACAAGAAGCAAAACCAGCCCAGCCCGAGCAACAGTTTCGGATAACCTTGAGGCTTTAATTTATTTATGAGTGAGAGACCTAGCCCATTATTATTATTCTGACAAGTTGGCCTTTCTTTATTCTTAGACCAGGCAAGGCATCTTGCATAACACACACTGTTGTTTGTCTGTGGACACTGATTCTGAATTCAGCCATTTTGTGGACGCTTTTTTCGTCTGCCCACATCCTGTTCGATTGGGTTTTAGGCGGAGACCTATTTGATTGATTGATAACCATAGTGAATTGATATTATTATTCATAGAACTGCAATGATATTGTCATATTATTGTTTGTAGGTGTCATCGTCATTTATTGACCAATGGTATATTAACTATACTATAACAACCCAATATCTCAACCAACAACCAACAAAACTAGTTCCGATAGCATCAAGCTATGCAAAATCTGCCCATGGATAATATGCAATGTCACTGCTAGTAATAAATAAGTGCGCTTGATTATACGACGGTCCAAATTGATTTAGATAATATATCAGCTAAGGTTATCTCGGATAGTGCGCATATTTTCAGCTGCCATTGTGTCAGCAATCAGCAATCAGTTAGATCAAGGTGGCCCGTTAGGTTCTTGGAAATGGAATTGAAGGAAGTGAATTGAGAGATTATTATTTATTAGAATACCTGCCCATCAAAACAGTATGGTAGTTAATCTTGTTATACTTCTATCGCAGTGATTGCTGGATGTCTCACCACTTGTATTTTCCATTATCATTATTTTATTTTTTTTGTTTTAATGGCGGCTATTCAGGTGAAGTAGGTGAAGTGCCACTTCACCAAGAATTAATGATAGAACATATATATTTTTGATTTTATAAACTCTATTCTGTAACAAAAAAAATGGACAATTCATAATTAATGAACCGCTTGTGGCCGCAATTTTCTTCTGTCACCAAAAATATTGCATGAAAATTATCAAAAATAAACCACACAGGCTCTTCACTGAAGTATACGAGTCAAAGCAACACCGCCTCAAAATAAAATGTGTTCATCGATGTCTGGCGGAAAACTGAAGCTTGTGTTGGGAGACGGTTTTCTTTTCCAGGTGCCATGACAACTTGTGCTTCTTTCCCCTCTACTCCTCTATTTGTTTCACATATTCTGCTGCGATTTGGAAACATCTTCACTGTCTTCATTTGTGCTTCTTCTTTCTCTACTCTTCTTTATTGTGCTGCTAGTGTGTTCTTATATCTGCTGGTGAAGAAAAAACAGGTTCGTCTTTATTGTCTTCAACTTATGGAGGCATGGTTCAGAAGAACAAGAAGAAATGTGAAGGAATAGCAGGAAGGATTGATCTGTGCGTCAGAGTTGAAGATCAGAAGCCAGACGTCATTGTCTTTAATTTATCGTCAAAGTTGAGTACCAACATCCATGAATATCTTCAGTTTCCAGAAGCATAAATGAGATGTTGCATCTTTTAGAAGATTTAGAAAGTGAAAGCCGCATTCAATGAAGAAGAAACATCAAAAGAAATCTTCAAATCTTCGAAGAATGAGCAGGAGCTGTATCAATCATTGGCAAACACACCAAGACAATATCAGAACTGACGCAGACAGCTCTGACTATCGTAGAAGACTGGTGCAGGGAGGTGAACCTGAAGGTCAATCCTGAGAAAACCTCCCTGGTCAGCTTCACGAGAAAGAGGAATATAGCGGGATTATTTTAACCCATATTCTATGGTCAAGAACTGCAGGTGGCAAGAGAAGTCAAATACCTATAGGCATCATCCTGGATGACAAGCTCACATGGAATTCAGACCTACAGAAAATAGTCAATCGAGGCAAGGCCACAATAATGGCAACAGAAAGAGCGATAGGAAAGAACTGGGGCATAAATCCGCTCATGCATGGTACATTGGCTCTACTGTACCGTGGTAAGACCCAGCTCTGTTGTCTGGTGGTCGAAAATCAAGCAGCGACACGCAGCCATGGAACTTGCAAAAGTTCAGAGGCAGCATGTCTCTGTGTAACGGGAGCCATGAAAACTACCCCAACACGAAGCCATGCTTAACCTCCCTTCTTAAGATATCTATATCAAAATGGGAGCATATAGACTTAGCAACACCAGGAACTGGAGCTACTCAAACTCCCAAGGACACACTAAGATAACCAGCACAATCACGAACCCCTTAGTAACAATGAGGAGTGATATCATGTTGAAAAATATCAACTTTAGCACTTCTCCCAAGACCAAGCTAATATGGAAAGAGGAAACGGTGAAACAACTCAGGATAGCAAATGGGGCAAAATGGTACACAGACGGCTCCAAAACATGCCGGGGGACTGGTGCCGGAATCGAAGGAGAAAACCCAAAGTGGGAAACATATGAACAACTTGGGATGCACGCTACAGTTCTCCAGGCAGACACGCGTGCAAGAGAATCTCAGGAGAGGCTACAGAGGAAGGAAAATCCTTATCCTAAGTGACAGCCAAGCTGCAATCAAAACCATCTCCTGTCAGAAAACCAAATCTAAACAAGTCATGGACTGTCAGCAAAACCTTGTTACACTGGGAGCATCTGATGATGTTACTCATGGATGGATACCAGGGCACACAGGGATAGCTGGGAACGAGCACGCAAAGCTGCAAACACACCACTTCTGGGTCCAGAACCTGCCATTTGTATCACAAAATCCTCTGTAAGAGGTTGGCTGAGCTGTTGGTCCAAAAAACAACAGAAAGCTAGATGGTGCCAATCACCAGGACTGAAGCACAGTAAATTAATGATGACAGACGAAATCGAACCATCATTTTCTGGAAGCCTACTGAAACTCAGCAGGAATCAGCTTGGGAAAGCAACAGGTATATTAGCTGGACACTGCACTCTAAGGAAACACATGCATAGCATGGGCCTTTTCAAAGAGGAACCCATATGTAGGCTGTACAACGAGGAGGAGGAAACAGCCTCCCACACTGTATTCGAATGTAAAGCGCTGGCGTACTGGAGAAGAGATAATGGGGAATTCACAACCACTCCTCAAAGGACGGACAGGGAAACAGTGGAACGAGTCATAAACCTTATTCGGGCAATGGAGCTCTTCGACTGAGAGACAGGCACAGAGAAGATACAATAATAAGCCCAATTAGAGGCTGCGGTGTCGGGGCCAACAGCCACAGCCCGAAACTTGTAGCGCCTGTACTTCAGTAATCAGTAACTGTATCAAAATCTTCATTTTTGAATACTCAAATGAGTGAGTCGTTACAATCTTCGGTAAATATAGAAAAGGAAACACATTTCCCTTTACAAAATGATGTGGAAGACCCAGTTGGACACTTTGATTTGCATAAATAAAGTGAATTCCTGTGAAGAAGGTCTGTAAATCACTTTTTTTTTAAATTAGTGTAGGAAACCCAGTTGGACGATTTGGTTTGCATAATGAAAGTAGAATAAACACATTCCTGGAAAAAAAAACAGACAAAACCTACTTTGTAATTAGTCTGAAAAGCATTCATAGTGTAGGAAAGCAATCCATTCACATGACAGCTTTTCTACCATAACCTCAAAGCTATTATTTTATTCAATTTAACACACAAAATTTTCTTTCAAGGGGAGGAGTTTCAGTTTCTCAAGACATGAAATCCTCCAAACAGAAATGTCAGATCAAGTCGCAGTTTTCAAAACGATTTGAATACCATATGGTCGAAAACTTTTGACAAAACCCCAGTGGGTGATTGATTAATAACTTCAAATTACCATTAAATAATCCCACGATAAATAATTTGAAAGCGATTTAAAAAACCTGTAATAAGTGGCTGATTAGACAACAAAAATATTTTCGCATATATTGCATCAACCTTGACGAACCCAACCAACGTTGAACTATCGTTTTCGCTATTCTTTATCACATATTGATCATATTATTAAACAAGGAATGTTATGCTCACTTTTTTGTTTCGTTTATCTGCATGCATTTCAGAAAAAATGCGGATCTTGGTGACATTGGCATTTGAGTAATGGCCAATTAGACTATCAGATTGCAGATAGGACAACGAACACATACATGAGTATTATTAATGAGATTTGATTTTTTTTCTACGACTAAACTAATAATGGACTGACCCTCATATTTTCACAAGTTAAAACACCAAATCCCCACTGCTGTCCTGAATAATCATACACATACTGGTGTTGCATTAGCAGCAGCAAAAAGCAAAAAAGCGAATAAAAATGTGGGCCATTACCCATTAGCCATTACCCAAGTTGGTTGCAGATGCTTTCATTTCGTCTAGTCAGTGATGCAGGCCAAACGACATCAGATTCAGGGGTCGGTAACCTTTGATCAAAATCATCGCGAATGTAGGCAACCTAGATAATATGTTGAATTATTCTTTCAATTCAAAGACAGTCGATTGTTTATTGTTCTGGAGTCTCAAGTTTTTTGTCGTTACTTTCTGCTAGAGAAATGTACTTATTATTATTACTGTGTGGAATGAGTTAAAAGTGGTTGGACTCATTCAAAAGATCAATGAAAAAAATTAAACATTGATAGCAAATTAGAACCAATAACGTTGAAAAAATCATTTTTGCTTTGTAAGCCACAATTTTTCCAAATTATAGAGAAGAGTGAATTTATGGAAAATTATATAAAATTGGAGGTAGAGGAGTGAGTTGAAAATAGAATGAACAAAAAATCGTTTTCTTTTAAATCGATATTCAGCGATGGAAAAATTATAACCAATTGGTCAAAATAATTATTCCATCGACTTTGAATAGTCGTTAATAAAACTATTGGTTTTCTCAAAGTAATTATCTGAAATAATTACACTATTTGTTATTTCTTGTGAAATCGACAGATCTGAATCTGCATTAATCCGTAATAGTCTCATGTGTTGTTCCTCGTGACAAAATAATGGGTTATCGATAGCTAAATTAGTCAAAGATATGGAAATTGATGTAAAGGGAAGACTAGAAAAGAATTGGTTAGAATTCCCCTATACAACGAAGGCGTGGAGGGAACATATTTAAAAAATTATTATTTGATTTGATTTAATTTCCCATTGTGTAACACGAAATTCAAACAAATCCTTTGGGAACTCTTTCGTCAACGATCAAAGATGAAAAAGGCTTTCCGCAACCAATTCAACCATCACGTCCAATGTAGTCATCTCATACTTCCCTCAATATCTCAAAAACCCTTGAAGATAATGGAACGCACCTACATCCATTGAAAAGAGGAGGAAACTGGCTGTATTTTCCATAGGTTGCGCCCTTAACAGATCCTTTGATAAACCCTTTGTTGACGACCAAAACTAGCCTATAGCTTACAACAACCAATAACGTCCAATGTAGTCATTCCATACTTTCCTCAATATCTCAAAAACCCTTGAAGATATTGAAACGAACCTACATCCATTGAAAAGAGCAGGAAACTGGCTGTATTTTCCATAGGTTGCGCCCTTCACAAATCCTTTGAGAAACCCTTTGTCAACAATCAAAACCAGCCCTTAGCTTACAACAACCAATAACGTCCAATGTAGTCATCCCCTACTCTCCTCAATAACTCAAAAACCCTAGAAGATAATGAAACGAACCTACATCCATTGAAAAGAGGAGGAAACTGGCTGTATTTTCCATAGGTTGCGCCCTTCACAAATCCTTTGAGAAACCCTTTGTCAACGATCAAAACCAGCCCTTAGCTCACAACAACCAATAACGTCCAATGTAGTCATCCCATACTTTTCTCAATAACTCAAAAACCCTTGAAGATAATGGATAGAACCTACATCAATTGGAAAGAGAAGGAGACTTGCTGTATTTCACATGGGTTGCGCCCTTCACAAATCCTTTGAGAAACGTTTTGTCAACGATCAAAACCAGCCCTTAGCTTACAACAACCAATAACGTCCAATGTAGTCATCCCCTACTCTCCTCAATAACTCAAAAACCCTAGAAGATAATGAAACGAACCTACATCCATTGAAAAGAGGAGGAAACTGGCTGTATTTTCCAAAAGTTGCGCCCTTCACAAATCCTTTGAGAAACCCTTTGTCAACGATCAAGACCAGCCCTTAGCTTACAACAACCAATAACGTCCAATGTAGTCATTCCATACTTTCCTCAATATCTCAAAAACCCTTGAAGATAATGAAACGCACCTACATCCATTGAAAAGAGGAGGAAACTGGCTGTATTTTCCATAGGTTGCGCCCTTCACAAATCCTTTGAGAAACCCTTTGTCAACGATCAAAACCAGCCCTTAGCTTAGAACAACCAATAACGTCCAATGTAGTCATCCCATACTTTTCTCAATATCTCAAAAACCCTTGAAGATAATGAAATGCACCTACATCAAATGAAAAGAGGAGGAAACTGGCTGTATTTTCCATAGGTTGCGCCCTTCACAAATCCTTTGAGAAACCCTTTGTCAACGATCAAAACCAGCCCTTAGCTTAGAACAACCAATAACGTCCAATGTAGTCATCCCATACTTTTCTCAATATCTCAAAAACCCTTGAAGATAATGAAACGCACCTACATCCATTGAAAAGAGGAGAAAATTTGCTGTATTTTCCGTGGGTTGCGCCCTTCACAAATCCTTTGGGAAACCTTTTGTTATCGATCAAAACTAGCCTATAGCTATAGCAACCAATAACTTCCAATGGAGACATACCATACATTCCTTAATAACTCAAAAACCCTTGAAGATAATGGAACGCACCTACATGCATTGAAAAGAGGAGGAAACTGGCTGTATTTTCCATAGGTTGCGCCCTTCACAAATTCTCTGAAAAACCCTTTATTAACGACCAAAACTAGCCTATAGCTTACAACAACCAACACCGTCCAATGTAGTCATCCCATACTTTTCTCAATATCACGAAAACCCTTGAAGATAATGAAACGCACCTACATCCATTGAAAAGAGGAGGAAACTGGCTGTATTTTCCATAGGTTGCGCCCTTCACAAATCCTTTGAGAAACCCTTTGTCAACGATCAAAACCAGCCCTTAGCTTAAAACAACCAATAACGTCCAATGTAGTCATCCCATACTTTTCTCAATATCTCAAAAACCCTTGAAGATCATGGAACGCACCTACATCTATTGAAAAAAAGAGGAAACTGGCTGTATTTTTCATAGATTGCGCCCTTCACAAATCCTTTGAGAAACCCTTTGTCAGCGATCAAAACCAGCCCTTAGCTTACAACAACCAATAACGTCCAATGTAGTCATCCCATACTTTCCTCAATATCTCAAAAACCCTTGAAGATCATGGAACGCACCTACATCTATTGAGAAAAAGAGGAAACTGGCTGTATTTTTCATAGATTGCGCCCTTCACAAATCCTTTGAGAAACCCTTTGTCAGCGATCAAAACCAGCCCTTAGCTTACAACAACCAATAACGTCCAATGTAGTCATCCCATACTTTTCTCAATAACTCAAAAACCCTTGAAGATAATGGAACGCACCTACATCCATTGAAAAGAGGAGGAAACTGGCTGTATTTTCCATAGGTTGCGCCCTTCACAAATCCTTTGAGAAACCCTTTGTCAGCGATCAAAACCAGCCCTTAGCTTACAACAACCAATAACGTCCAATGTAGTCATCCCATACTTTTCTCAATAACTCAAAAACCCTTGAAGATAATGGAACGCACCTACATCCATTGAAAAGAGGAGGAAACTGGCTGTATTTTCCATAGGTTGCGCCCTTAACAGATCCTTTGATAAACCCTTACTAGCCTATAGCTTACAACAACCAATAACGTCCAATGTAGTCATCCCATACTTTTCTCAATAACTCAAAAACCCTTGAAGATAATGGAACGCACCTACATCCATTGAAAAGAGGAGGAAACTGGCTGTATTTTCCATAGGTTGCGCCCTTAACTGATCCTTTGATAAACCCTTTGTTAACGACCAAAACTAGCCTATAGCTTACAACAACCAATAACGTCCAATGTAGTCATTCCATACTTTCCTTAATAACTCAAAAACCCTTGAAGATAATGGAACGCACCTACATCCATTGAAAAGAGGAGGAAACTGGCTGTATTTTCCATAGGTTGCGCCCTTAACAGATCCTTTGATAAACCCTTTGTTAACGACCAAAACTAGCCTATAGCTTACAACAACCAATAACGTCCAATGTAGTCATCCCATACTTTTCTCAATAACTCAAAAACCCTTGAAGATAATGAAACGCACCTACATCCATTGAAAAGAGTATGAAACTGGCTGTATTTTCCATAGGTTGCGCCCTTAACAGATCCTTTGGGAAACCTTCTGTTATCGATCAAAACTAGCCTATAGCTATAGCAATCAATAACTTCCAATGGAGACATACCATACATTCCTTAATAACTCAAAAACCCTTGAAGATAATGGAACGCACCTACATGCATTGAAAAGAGGAGGAAACTGGCTGTATTTTCCATAGGTTGCGCCCTTCACAAATCCTTTGGGAAACCTTTTGTTATCGATCAAAACTAGCCTATAGCTATAGCAATCAATAACTTCCAATGGAGACATACCATACATTCCTTAATAACTCAAAAACCCTTGAAGATAATGGAACGCACCTACATGCATTGAAAAGAGGAGAAAACTGGCTGTATTTTCCATAGGTTGCGCCCTTCACAAATCCTTTGGGAAACCTTTTGTTATCGATCAAAACTAGCCTATAGCTATAGCAATCAATAACTTCCAATGGAGACATACCATACATTCCTTAATAACTCAAAAACCCTTGAAGATAATGGAACGCACCTACATGCATTGAAAAGAGGAGGAAACTGGCTGTATTTTCCATAGGTTGCGCCCTTCACAAATCCTTTGAGAAACCCTTTGTCAACGATCAAAACCAGCCCTTAGCTTAGAACAACCAATAACGTCCAATGTAGTCATCCCATACTTTTCTCAACAACTCAAAAACCCTTGAAGATAATGGAACGCACCTACATGCATTGAAAAGAGGAGGAAACTGGCTGTATTTTCCATAGGTTGCGCCCTTCACAAATCCTTTGAGAAACCCTTTGTCAACGATCAAAACCAGCCCTTAGCTTAGAACAACCAATAACGTCCAATGTAGTCATCCCATACTTTTCTCAACAACTCAAAAACCCTTGAAGATAATGGAACGCACCTACATACATTGAAAAGATGAAGAAATCTGCTGGTCTTGATTAATTCCTCATGTCAATGATTCAGGCAACAAAAAAAAACTGCTCCCCACTTTAACACGACATTACACTCATGAAATAATATTTATCACATGTCATCAATAACTTGAAAAACGACCCCTTAATATCGCTAAAATCATCATCTAAAATTAAAATTAATTCGAAAACGAAACATATGGCTTAGAATCGTGATTTACGTCGCTGTAGCAACGCTTAAGACCTGATTTATAGCATCTCATGGACAATTATTGTCCGTGAATTCTTTAAAGGAAAATTTTAGCAAAAAAGAATTTATGATCAATTGTTCTATACACGACGTTAGTGAAAAAAGCTGCAATAGTGCAAATCTTGCTTGACCAGAACCCAATTGTAGTAATCATTTCGACTATAATCTTATGGTAGAAAGTGAATTTGACTGGTATGGTTTTGTTAATAGAACGAATTATCGGTAAGATATTGATTTTTGGTCAGGTGATGGAAACTAGTAGAGCGTGCCGCACTTTTCAAAGTGCTAATTTTCTGTTTTCCTTGAAACCCTAATTGGAGCAATCCAAACAAAAACTTAAAAGATCTAAGGGACATTCTGGTACTGCTGGAAGCATCTGACCCAGTTTTGTTGCTTACGAGGATCATTGTGTGGTAGACCGTAGACCAAAGCCAAAGAACCTCAAAGACTGAGTCACCACATCTTCATCTAGTATGGTAATCAGGCTGCATGCTTCCGACTGGGATCCAGGGTGTGGTCTTTAAACACTACCCATCTCTTTGAAAACTTCGTATGGGTTTTTTCCTTAACTTACCATTTCCTCGATCCTCTCGCTTTCCTCCACCTCTCTTTTCCTCGGGGGAAGCTCATCTTATGCCCTCCCACAAGTCTCACAGCACCACCTCCACCCCTCAAGACATCATGTCTGACGCCCTCAAGGATGCAGTCCACACCGACCACCCAAACATGGCCAGAGTTCTCCATCCCACCATAAATTCATCTTTGTAGCTGGCATCTAAAGATTTCTTGTTCATTCCCTCTCCCAAAGAGAAATTTTATCGTCAGACTTAAGGTAATCTATTCCCTCCATCTTCTCTCCTCAGTTGCGGGGTTGAGGTTTAGGACTTGGTGCTCACGTGAAACCACAGAAGCTAAAGGTACACAATGGAAAGGAAAACTGAGACAAAATGCCCACTAATCACTAAGAAACAAGTGGGACAAGAAGAAAAGAACCATGACAATGAGAGATCACCAAAGCTGTCAGTCATTTTAGAATTGTGACAGCAACGACTCCATGGACAAGCACATCAAACCTCTCTATATTTAAAGAAGGATTCAAGCATAGAGGAGAGAGCCTTAGCCTTTCTCCTTTATGGAAGGGATGTTTTGATACGGTTGTGTCCTTGGTACGCTTCTCCCAAATTTCAGCACCGTACAGATAGAGAACTGCTGGCATTATGAGTCTTTCATAGATGTTCTTACATCCAGTCAACTTGAGTGACATCCTGATTGGCTCACCATCTTCGTTTGCTCAAAGAAGTTGAAGGTCCAGCCCAAGCATCGAGCCAACAGAGACAAATGAACAGTTCTGGTAAGTTTGGGAAGCTCCCAAAAGATCCAAGCAGAGAAAAGATGTCCAGAAATGGCCTCCAACGTTGTTGGCTGGCTTGATGGGGAAAACAATAAGCATCATCAGTGCCACCTATAGAAATTTGCAAGAGTGTAATGACTTTTGAGCTCGACACCCTTGTTGCGTCTGTTCCTCTACTTCAGATCACCTTTTCACTTGGATCCTTAGCAGTCAGATTGTCAGTCTTTCGAAAACGCATCAGCTCATCCAGAGTGCTGGAGATAAGTATCATCACTTCATCCAAGACCCTCGTATGCGTAACGTTGCATATCACCTTATAAAAATATAAACGAATATCACCGGGGACTTTCCGCATACCATTTTTTGCCACAATTTTTTCTAATTACCTATATCGTTCCTTTTCTCGCCCACATAATTAGTATCGGAATCAGAGCAGCGCAACAGCTGTAAACGCTCGGATATTGAGGTGATTGCCAAGTGCAATACATTGTTAACTTTACGATTCAATGACAACTTGAATGAATACATTTGCATACTTTTAATTCTACATAGCTTTTATTAAACCACTCTTAAGCGGCGAGATAATAAATTTCAGTAGTGAGAGTGGAATCTTATATGGACGTATCGTAATGTTGGTAGTACATGATAGTACAATAAGATCACGATTGCGATTCATCTTGCGCTGCAATTTTGATTACATCATCAAAGAGTTAATGGAGGCCGTGGATATAAGTTTCAATTTTTCAAGAGACATCATTTCATTGGAACCACGAAAGTGATAACAGCAAACGCCTAAGATAAGAATGGATTGTGAAACTTACGGTCAACGATTGGCAAAGATTTCCAAATAAAATGTCACTTCGTTTTATCTAAATCACGTTCCATTCACCATGTCGCAACCGAATTTTTCCAATTCACGCACGACATCAAAGAAGAGAAGGGCATTTTTCGTGCTAGTTTCTCAACGTATTCAAATCAGTAGCATTCAGCAGGTTTGTCCATCTAACTGCAGCAAGGCCAATGTAAATTATGTTGTAGCGGGTCCAATTAGTTTGATGCCGAACTGCACCGTGTTGGCAAACACTACGGCATATATATCTGTTGCTCTATGTCTGGACATCTTAGGAGATTGTAACATTTGTACTGGCTTAAGTAATTAGTTTGATATTGCAAGGATGTAGTGTATTGATCGGGTTAATGGAGCGTTTCATCCTGAGAACTAACAGGAGGGTTATGCAATTTGATGATTTGTCGCACAATGTCAAGATAAGAATTAAATGTCAGGCTTGTTACTCGCAAATGCGTTTTAAACCCACTTACACATGTTTTATGAACCATAGATGGATCTACTGATACTGGAACAGAATTGAATCGAAAATTGAAAATTTAAATGTATTGACCTTGCTGAGATGTAACAGTGAATGTTATCCTGGTAAAAGGAGAAAAAAGTGGCAGGAAGCCACAATTTGCTACTGGAAAAGTCGAGAATCAGTGTAAAAGCCTTCCATGAAGGGCTATGTTGATGGTCAATGCTTCCTACAAAATACACCTTAGCGTAGGGACATGGTAGATGACCCTGGACCTAGTCTCATGAATAACTATTGATCAATACAACTCCACTATGCTCAATATCTTGGGAAATGAGAATACCCAAAGATTGTGATACGTTGATAACAGCAATTTCCAGAAAGTCGGCTGGACTAAACAAAACTGGTGGCACTTTTGACTCCGGACATGCGCAATAGAAATCGATCTACCCAGTTTGCTTTCTGTTGAGTTCCAGAATTTCTCTGGTGCGTTTCTTTTGTGATTCAGAGATGAATTCTTCTGAATGTATGCATCGCAGGTTCCTTCAGTATTATAGAAACTGGTTTTGCATCCATGTGGATATCTCGGCAGCCGCGACATTATAAGCCATACAGCTCTGGTCCAGCAAGGAATATTCTAGCTAATTTGCCCTGGCTGTGTGATATTTCAACTTACTCATGGCTACAATAGGGTCCAGATCCTGCTTCGAAAGACTTTTCAGATCCGTCCGTGTAACAGCAGGTGTCAGCTCTTGTTATGCTGAAAAGGTCCTGTGTGGACTCTTCCCCGAGAGGGATAAATGACTTCAGAGAAAGCACCTAGGGTACGATGGTCCTCTAGTTGGATTCCACTGTGTCTTCCCTATACCACCTCTGTTGTTAGCTATGATTATACGTTGCCCTTCCGGCCTTCTATTCCAGCACAATGTGTAGAGGAGGGAGATTTAGCAGGCCTGGACGATGTGGTGCTGGTGGCTCCACAGATGGCCAAGCTGGCTTGACGCTGTAGACTTGTTAGCACATTTTCCAGATGAGCATACCAAATGGGGGTTTTGTCTAGCGTTACGCCTAGATATTTAACTTCTGTCTCAAATGGACAGAGTAGGGGGAAGTAGGAAGTTTAGCTTTTTTTTCTAGTGAAGGGTATCATAATTGTTTTGGTATAGGGTTAACAGGCATTTGCTCTCTCCTGCACCAATCATTCACAAGATCGACGACCTCTTGGATCTTCCCATTGATTTCTTCATCCGCGATATTTTTGATTAGGACAACCACGTTGTGTGAATAGCCGAGTACGTCCAGCTCCAACAACTTCACCATGGCTAGCAGGTCGTCAATGAGAAGGGACCACAAGAGAGGTGAAAGTATACCCCTCTATATGGGTATCCTCTAGCGGCCCTAGACGTACCACTGATGAGGGAGGTTTCGATCAGTGTGCACCTGATAAATGTTGACACTGCAGAGTGCAGGTTCTACCTCTCTTGAGGATCCCGCCTCGTAGAGTGAGTGGGGTAGTGCATTTTCAAATACACCCTCTATGTCTAGGAAAATACCCACAGCGATACTTTTGGCCTCGAGGGATTCGTTCATTTTCCCTACTATGTGATGAAAATTAAGCATAGGGAGGTTTCATGAATTCGAAAGTTAACAAAAATATATAAATATGTTTTTCAGAATTGCTCAAACAGTGCTCTGTGAGAGTTTCAAGTCATTTGGTGAATCTTGTCAATTTACTAGAGCTGTTTGAAATTTTGATAGAAATTTGAAACCAATTTCAATGGCGGGCTCTGACGTACTATCCCCAGCTTTTCCGTCTTTCTCGATTAAACAGAGACAACCTTCTCCGATTTAGCGTGCATTCTGCGCGTTTGCCACAGTTTACGTTTCACTCTGGACAATAGATGAGTGGGGTTATATAGAAACAAATCAAACATTTTCTATTGAATATTCCGAATAATCAAATTGATCAACTATCTATTATTCAAGTTTGAGCCATTTTTTTTTTATTTATTCAAGACTAGATCACTCGCTAAATCATATGATATTTGGTTAACAAGCATGATCTCATGTGATTTCTGTGTCAATGTGGCAACACCAACACAGCGCCGTCTCCTTATACTCCTAACCTAACCTCAAATTTTGTATTGTTTTGCTGTTTGCTTCTCAAAAACTGCAAACTTCTCATTTTTTTATACGTTAAAACCCAATCAAACGTCCTCATATATTCGGTGAAGCTCTCATTCAGTTAAAAAAAAGAAAAGTTTATGTTTGAATCTGTGACAAAAATGAGAAAAGTGCTTTGTGCCATCATTGTTATCAGTGGCTTCCGGGTTTTATGCTCTCATATACCAGTGAAACAGTTTATATATTGCGTGACAATAAAAGGTAAACACTCATTATTGTCTTTTATTGTCCAAAATTCATAAACATACTCCAATACAAAGCTTCGTAACTTCTTAGAAAAAACACTTATTGAGTCACCTCAAACAACAAAATGTTCAGAAAGGATGAGGCTACAATATTTCAACATAAGAAAAAGTCCATTTGCACCTGTATACTACACAAAGTGCTTTCTAGGATATTTCACGGAATCGAGGCTTTTCAAATGGCTTTTTCGTCTCCAAATTTTTGAAGCACTCGATGGAGAACTTAGACAAGTGGAAATGGACATTCCATAATTTGTATGTGTATTGAAATATGTTCAGAAACAATAATAACAGTAACAAGCAACAGTACCCAAATCCCAAATCACGGATGTATGTAAACAATAGAAACAAGGTTAGGTTACCCACATGATGCGGCGTTGTCAGCTCGTTCGCAATTTACCTAATAGACTTGGGTTTACGAGTGATTTCATTGGTGGATGCGTTATAGAGCTAAATAAAATGCTACGCTAATTTCACAACCTGGCAACAAATTTAGAATGGGGCGTCACCAGTCGTTTCATTTGTCGGTGACGTAGTTTCCCTGAGAGTATTTTGAATGAAACCGTTAGAAAATTAGCAGATATCAATTGAGTTTTCTAGAATAAATATGGATAAAAAAAATTGAAAAAATTGTTTTTGGCATTAGTATACATCAAAGAATTCACAGAAAAAAAATCCAAAAAAAAAATATCTCCCTATTGAATGTGATCGTTTTAACTGGTTATATCGACAAACCGTATATCTTTCATACAAAAATGTGTCAAGGAAAAGGATATCCTCATAAAATAAAGTCCCTCAGTCTCTGCCAATCTAGCATCAATGTAAAAATTCCTTTCACATCCGTATTTAATTATTTATTTTTGATTTACCTAGAATACAGACAAAATTCACGACACAATCCGCAATCGCATCGAAATCCTTTCAATACATACAGTGAGGACGTAAATAGTCCCCCCCCCCTCTAACTTTTGAACGCATTAATATTTTTGGCTCAAATTATTATTGTCAAGAGGTTCAGGGACAGCATTTTGAAAATTTATTGAGATAATTTTGCATGATTTCGTTCTTAATATTATCTTTAGTATTAGGTTTTTTTGAAATTTTGTATTAAATACTGTTGTAGAAACAATCACTTATGTTATAGGTTAGTTTTTTCATTGTTAATAAAGTTTTTTTAAGAATTAGAGATGGTATTTTGACCCAAATAATTTATTTTCGATATGGCGCCATTTCCTTAAGAAAAATGCTAAGGACTTCAAACTTTGGGGGTGAAAAGAGAATGGAAGGACCTTTCAAATAAAGTATCACATCGACCCCCTTTTCCATTTAATTTTTTGTTTCAAAATGGTGCCCAGCTGTCAGTTTGACAGTAGAAATTTTTTTTGGAGGTCAAAACTTAGTTAAGCCTACCCTGAACAACACCTCTAAATTTGAGCCAAAAATATCAATGCGTTCAAAAGTTAGAGGGGGAGGGGACTGTTTACGTCCTCACTGTATACAGTTAAATAGTCGTATTTTAAGATGGTGCGTGCGTTTATGCGTGTGTGGGAGCTGAGAGCGTTTGTAATCACACAATTCTGCTGTTAATTAGCGCTGATTGTTTATATTGTGATGATGAACGGCTACAGATCAATTTGCATAGGGAATTGGACAGGTTAACGTTAACAGAGGTCAAGTTTGTACAGTTGCTTTTCACTGGAGAAAAATAATTTCCATGCCAACTTATCAAAATATTCTAAACGCTTTATGACCATGCGAGTTCACGCATTCTGCACACAGTTTATGTGTACGATATAATTGAAAGCTTTTACAGAAAAATGGAATAAACGGGCCAATTAAATAGGTTTTAATGCAACGTGAGTGAGGTAAGGAACAATGCCAATTAAACGAGTGCGTAACCGTCAAATTTTTACGCATCGCTTGCTTGTAATATGTCAAAATGTTTAACACTGAAATATTGTTTTGTGGGTTTGTTTCATAAAAATTATAATTGCATACGTGCAACAGCTTTGGTTTATGATTTGCACATCATACCTCAACATGCACTGTCGATAGTCTTTTTTAGCATTTATCATTCTTTACCTATTAGAATTTTATGTCGCAGTAGCTTTCCAGTTTATATCCAGGTTTTTTTCTTGTTTTTGAAAATTGGGTATCCACGCGAGGTCATGTAACTCGGTGATCGGAGTTCTTCTAGGCAAGTTGAGGGCAATGACTGTACTATACACGGTGACCTTTGAATTTTGTTTCTAAAATGTCACCTTGGCGAATCCTCTTCTTTGCAGGATCAATAAGTGATGTTTGATGGTTCATTACTGCATGGTACAGGCCCAGATCAAGCCATATATGACAGCAATGTAACTATGTTGTGGCTTCCTAAAATATCAAGAGTGCTAGCCTTATAAGGTTGCCCATTCCATCGCGTATAACATAATATCATAATAAAATTGATGAGCTCTCCCAAATATTTTACATCTGATGCCGATAATTCGGCAGGCTGTTTGCAAGGTGTCGAATGTCTCTTTATTCGAGTTGCCAGGGTTGCGCTTAGCAGAGTAAGGTGTGCTACGTTTGAGTGTTGAGTGTATCAGCACGTCAAAAAATTGTTCTTTCAGTTTTTAATTCCATTGGATGCAAATCGGCAAGTTGATGATATTTTTTTTTGTGCAGCAGTTCCGGCCCAAAGGAGAGGAATCTGAAACCAGACACTGTTGACGTTTTGAAGGAAACTGGCAGATTGATATTGTAAAGTGTTTTATTAAATCCAAGGTGTTACTATTACCATGACCGAAGACAGACTTATTCAAGCAACTTAAAAGTACATCCTACTACCTGCTCTACCATAAAATCGATACCGAAAACTGGTCAGACAAACGACAATTTGCAGCGACAAAAATAGACCTAGTTCATCAGCATGATATCGATTTTCTTGAAACTCCCAAGGCCAGAAATATAACAATTCGATGCATACAATAATCAACATAAATGTAGGTACGTTTTCTAAATATCGCAACATCACACAGTTCCGTCCCAACTGCGGTCAAGAGAGGTCCTGACCCAAGAGCGACAAGAACTACCTGAGAAGACCCGAAGGTACTACCTGGTACCTGGTAAATATTTAGAGTAGAGGAGTTAGGCCTTGGTCTAACCACCCGTACCCTGAATCCTTCGTTTTTACGAAGAAGAGAAAATTCGTTCTCCCCCTTTTGTTAACGTTTCAGGTTTATTTCAGAACTGGAGAAACCCTATTGCACTATAGCTTGTCTATAAGGGTTCTTGGAAAGGTAAAACCAAGAGCAAAGTTAACCTGCTTGGTTTTATTTCCAGGGGAGTCACTGAACAGTGAATCTCTTGTGAATCGAATCACCCAGGCTTTGTTCCCACATTAGGCTCCTTCGATCGTGAAACCCCTACGTGATCGGGTAAAACCGGCGGTAGTAGGTCACCGATTGAGCTTGTTGTGGTTCGTCCCTCCGTGACTAAAAAGCGCGACACGCCCCTCCATTCCGTCCTCTTCAAGGAATTTTGTCCTTCAGACAATGGAGGCCCTACGAAAACAGCTAGAAAGAAAAGACGCAGTCATTGAGAGACTGACTGCAACCGTTGAACGGCTGACCGATAAGGTCGAGGATCTTAGCGATCAGCTGCAGCTCGCTCTTGCTTCTCGCTCTTCTTCAAAGAGCGAGATGCGGGAGCCTGCCCCTGCCCTTTCTTCAAAAGGGGGGGGGACAGACAGCTGCGAAGTCAACGCAGTTGCCCGCGAAAACACAAAAGAAGGCTCCCCCTGCTCCTCCTCCTTCCTCAAAGGTGGTGAAGCAGGTGGAGGCTGTCTCCCCCTCTTCTTCAAAGGGGGGGAGACAGAAGGCTCCCCCCCCACCTTCTTCAAAGGCGGAGGAGAAGCCTACTTCAAAGACGAAACGGACGGAACAAACCAAGAGAGACTCACCTGTCCCTTCACCTTCTTCAAAGGAGGAGGCACAGGTGACTGCGAAGCGCCCGGACCCCCCTAAAGTGGGGGACGTCCAAATGTCGGCCTCGGGAAGAGAGAAGGACGCGTTTCCCCCCTTGCCGGCAAAGAAGACATTAACAAAGGTGTCGGAGTCAAAAGTCTGTGTCTCTGAGACCCACACAAGGGTCTCCGACGACATGGAGGTTGACTCCCATGCTGGAGTTAAGAGAAAAGCTGGGGGCAGTGACGGCATGTCTCCGGACGGCTCGCCTAAGGGCAAGCATGTCCGGAAAAATGTCACCACGCCCCCCCCCAGCAGAGGAGGCACCGGTGCCCACGGTACCAACCCTCGTCGACGAACGTCCGGGACACGTCCCGCTCGTACCCCCACCCGCGACCGCGACGGACTTTGCCGCAGCAGCTTCCAAGAGGGCTCCCGCTATCTTTTTAGAGGGAACCCACTTGTGGAGTGAGCTGCGCGCAAAGCTCCAAGCAGCCAGCATACCGTATGCAAAGGCTTCCGTTGTGAGGGACGACGTAAGGATCATACCAGCTTCACTGGATGGTCACAAAAACATCCAGACCGTTCTGGATGAGATGGCAGCGAACTACCACACCTTCTCTCGACCAGAGGAGCGTTCGTTGCAGGTAGTCATTCGCAGACTTCCTGCCAACGCAGACCTAGAGACACTCAGGTCAGAGCTCGCCACCCGCTTTGGCATCGATACTGTGCCGCTCCGCATGACTAGCCGGAAAACCCGGCAAGTCATGCCCCTAGTGTTGGTGAAAACCAACGCTAGGCGGATCTTTGAGATCAAAGAGCTGCTCGGCGTCGATGTCAAGATGGAACTTAAAAAGAAGTCACCGGAACCGCGGCAGTGTTTCCGGTGCCAGCGATGGGGTCACACCCAAAGCAGGTGTCGTCATGCACATCGCTGCGTCAAGTGTGCCGGTGCACACAGCAGCAGAGACTGCACGCTCGAGAGACTCGCTAGCGGTGAACGCAACGCGAGCTGCGTGGTTTGCGGGGTGAAAGGCCACCCCGCAAGCTGGCGTGGTTGCCCATCGTATATGGGCAGAACGAACCCCAAAAAAGGGGAAGAGAAGACAAAAGCATACGCTTTTTGGTCAAAGAGAGCCCAAGCTGCGTTTGAGTCTCGCGTCGACGCAGAAGTCAAGAAAAGAGTGCAAGCCTTTAAGGATGCACAAAACAACTAGACAGCGGTCTAGAATTCACCGCAGCGAGAGCGGAGTTAGGACAAACGCGTCGCAACCGTGTACTCACCTCTGGTAGTGGCTCCAGATTTTTACCCCTTTTTATTTTATTTTCTTTTCTTTTCGTAACCACTAGTGCGGAGACACACGGGTAGGACGAGTTTTGCCGCGATCCTACCCTGTGACCAAGAGGCCTTCGGAAGGTAACTCGGTACCAAAGAGCTAAAAATTAAGTGAGAGATTGGGACACTAAAGGGCTTATCCCTGACGTCCTAATGCGGGGGTGGAGTTTAGTGGGCGAACCCCACACTACCCTATGGTCTCGGATCATAGGGTGTCTGGTTTCAGATTCTCCACCCTTGGGCCGGATCCCATGAAAAAAAAAAAAAAAAAAAAAAAATATCGCAACACTTATGGTCCGAGACCATAGGGTCGTGTGGGGTTATACCCACTAGACCTCTTCTCCGCATTAGGACGTTAGGGATAAGCCCTTTAGTGTCCCAGTATTCTCACCTAATTTGACCTCTTTGGTACCGGGTTACCTTCCGGTATAGGCATCTAGAAATACAGGTAAGAACGACGCCAAAAACCCGATTCCCACCTGTGCAGTGTGATCTGTAAAGGCTACGAAAATAAAAATAAAAATACGAACAAACTGGAGCCTCTACCAGGTTGGATCGTGATCCACCAGTGCTCTGAGCGCAGGTATGTTGCGGCCAGATCAAAAGTTTTCCCGGCCTTGGCTCTCATGAAAGTTGATAATAATGGAGTGACTATTGTGATATATCGACACAAATTTAATCAGTTGTTTTGTGAACAAATCTACTTTTCAAAAAATATACAGTGCAGTTTTGAAAGGCCATTGAAAAAAATTGACACAGTTTACGAAAAAGTGGTTTATTTTGCTAGAGTCTATACAACATTTTTCCAAATAAATCACATCAGAATCATTCAGTTTTTCCAAATTATGAGGAGGATGCTTAAAAACTTTTCCAAACGAACTATACAGGGTGTCCGGGAGAATGTGGGAGATCTCTCGGATTCTGATAGAATATTAAAAAATAAGATGACAAGTTCCCATAATTTTTTTTCCTAGCGTTAGGTTCACAATTTCGTCAAGAGCACCACTTCGTCATGGCTTTTTTCGAGGTTTTGTTTAATAAAAATTGTTTTTTCTCGAAAATGGTTCATTTTATCGACAATAAACAAGAGTACCTTTTCTTTAGCTTAATGTTCAAGGTATCCAAATTTATTTTTTTTAACTCCTTATCATACAGGGTGTTAAAAATTTGAGCGTTAAAATGTACAATCTAGTCCGTCCCTGGTAAACTAAACAAGCTAATTATGTTTTAAGGGAAGTATTTTGGGAGGTCCCTACTACTGTTTATCATATTAAATTTTCATTGAATTATATTGAGTCGTTTAAAAGTTATTCAAGAAAAACCGATTTCCAGTGGGGTCCTTTAGGGGGCCGTATCTCCGTAGGGAGGGCTGCTAGGAAAAAAATTTATGGGAACTTGTCATCTTATTTTTTAATGTTCTATCTGAATCCGAGAGATCTCCCACATTTTCCCGGACACCCTGTAGAACAAAATACCAAACAATCTGTGCATACTGATATACCCATAATGTGATTTTGTAATGGTAATGTTAATGTTCCATAGCAAAAAAACCAAGAACGTTATATGAACCTCGACTCCATTTACGGAAAGAGATCATTATGAAGTAACCTGTAACCATCGCGAGCACGCAAGCTGAAAAGCTAATAATTTAATTATCAATTTAAATAAAAACAGTCTGATTCAAAGCGTATTGTAGATTCGATTGCGTGCAATTTTGAATAAACAACATAGTTCGTCGATGTTACATGCTGGGATGAGAGGTCTAACTAACGAAGATCCTATCGTTGTGTGAATTTACACTTATTAATGGCAAACGGTAGTATTTTTTGCGTTTTTCGATAAGGAAACTGAATGGACTGTAATTAGTGCCTATTGCGCTTTTCCATTTTCCCACAAAATTTTCTATGATTTTTATAATTTGTTGTTTTTATTATCCTTTTGAAACGCACACATCAGTGTAGACGGCTATAAATCATTTTTATGATACAGATGGGAAACCTGAAGCAATGGAGAAATAACTTAATTAGGAACAGATTGGTTTTGAATCGGATATGCGTTCTTCGCTTTAATGTTGAAAAATTGCATTTGACATGGATGCTTTATTCTTGATAAAATAATCTGCATGGTTCAACTATGAAATTAATTTGTGAGAAAGATTTTTGTCTTTGTGAAGAAACAAAAAACACTTTCTATCAGCTCCCCTCGAATTTGAGTTTTTTGGAAGATTGATCTACATCCTCCAAAGTATACCTTTCGTTTCATTCCAAGTCTTCATTCAACAGGGCAGACTTTTTTTTTGCCAAATCCAGGTGAGTTTTTTCATTTCTGGATCGTTCACCCACTGTACTTCATCATAGATCTTTAGTTCCAGAGCAAATCTCCACTTTAGTCAACAGTTCTGGAAAACGGTAGATATTGGTTGCTAATAGAGAGGTGGTTTCAATGCTTTCCAGAATATGTGCGAAGAGGTCCAGTCCTAACAAACATTGGTCAAATTTACCGCTTCTCGACCTCCCCTGAAGAGGGCAAAATTACCGATATTTGTCCACATATTTCCCTTTGTCGGGAAAGAAACTAAGGTGATTTGGAAGTGGTAAATAGGTCGATAGGTCCTTGTCAACCATGTTTTACGTCAAAATGTGGGAAATTTGACCATATTGTTGGTCCCAGAAAGATACTGGTAGAAAATTGATGCGCTCTAATCACATGTCCATTTCGATACATTATTACCAGACTTTGCGAAATTCTGAAACATAACCTTGAATCCAAAATAACAATAATAGCCTAGAAATGTTATAAACAAACTTGCCATTGGTTGTAATCATCTTTGAATATGTGAATATTCCCAAAAGTCAGAAATTCAATAAAATTCGGAAATAACACATTGTTTTTTTAGATGCTGACATTGAAACATGGCCGCTTTCATATGTTGTGAACCTATAAGTTAATTTTTCGACCTTGATGACATTATTCCCTAACTTAGGTCAAAATTGACTAGATATCGACCTTTGTTATAACCTTATACACAGGTAGCGATAAAGACAGAATTGTGGTGGTCAGAAGAAATAAAAGTCTTGTCCTTGAAGGTAACTTTTTGGTTGTTTTTTAGTAATTTTACACTTATTTTCACACCTTATATGTAATGATTGTACAAGAGACAATGCATGTTTATCTTTTTTTTTTCTGATCAAGATTTTTTTAAATGGTTTGTTGGGACATCAGGTCAATATTTCAAATAAATTGCCACCTCATTAATTTGAGCGTTTGAGGTTATTCATCAAGTTAAATGACCTTAATTATAACCCAACAGACACGTAGCGATGAAGACGGACTGTTGGTCATAATTAAGTAATATTCCACCTGAATTAAGAGGAAATATATTCTTGTCCTTGAAGGTTACTTTTTTGGTTATTTTCAAGTTAGTTTTGACTTCTTCGTATAACTTATATTTGTCGTCGTTGTATATGACGTTGTTTTAGTAACCTGTGACTATATTGAATAACTTACAGGAAAATTATCTGATAGAACTTTATTTATGTCGTGAATAAGATATACAGGGTGTTTCATTAATATTGCGAAAAAATTCAGGGTGAGTTTCCCCACTTAAAAATAATAATAAAGCTTTATATAAAGGTGTGTCCGGAAATGCTTCGTTACAGAGCTACAGGGTGTTGAAGTTTTATTTTCATTTTTGTTTTTTCTAAATAATTTTTGAACCAATGTCTATATTTTCATAAAAATCGGTATTTGGGAGTTTCTTTTCATGCGGAATTCGAATTTTATCTCAGTTTGGCTCTAACTTGTAGAGGGCGCCACCTACACTCATTTGTTCTGAAATGTACAGCCATAACTTTTTTGGACATAACCGTATGACATATTTGAGTGAAAAAACATATTTCTTTTTTATTTTTATGCAAAAAAGGCATACTTGTTAGAAGTCGCTACGTGGAACCATTTTCGAGATATTTGGATTTGAAATAATTAATACATGGGATTTTGAAATTATGGCGAAGGTAACCTGCTAGAAGTTATAACATATTACGCATTAATGCTTCATATTTTCAGTGAAAAAGATAAAAGTCGACTTCTGTGTAATATTATCGACAACGCTTATTCAAATATTATTTAAACAAAAACAAATAAAAAAAACAGAAAAAAAAAAAAATTAAATAATAACTTTAACACTCTGTAGCTCTGTAACGAAGCACTTCCGGACACATTTTTATATGAAATTTTCTTTTTATTTTCAAGTGAGGAAACTTATTCTGTATTTTTGGCACTATCAATGAAACACAATGCTCGGCCATAATTTCATTATCATATGTATTCATTATTTCAAATCTAAATATCTCGAAAATGGTGGCACGTAGCGACTTCTATCAAGTATGCCTTTTTTGCATAGAAATAAAGGAGAAATTTGTTTTTTCACTCAAATATGTCATACGGTTACGTCCAAAAAAGTTATGGCTGTACATGTCACGACAAATGAGTGTAGGTGGCGCCCTCTACAAGTTAGAGCCAAACTGAGATAAAATTCGAATTCCGCATAAAAAGAAACTCTCAAATACCGATTTTTATGAAAATATAGACATTGGTTCAAAAATTATTTAGAGAAAACAAAAATAAAAATAAAACTTCAACACCCTGTAGCTCTGTAACGAAGCATTTCCGGACACACCTTTATATGAAGTTTTCTTATTATTTTTAAGTGGGGAAACTCACCCTGAATTTTTTTGCAATATCAATGAAACACCCTGTATATAGCTGTCTCTAGATTAATAACTAATAGCTGTTTATGACATGGAAGTTAAATTGCAAGGTAAAAGCAGGTGGTTTTATACCAAATCAAGTCATTTTCCTTTTCTTCTGGTCAAGAGTTCTTGAATTGTTTGTTGGAGTATCTTCCCTGTTGTGAGTTGAGGGTGACACTCTACTCCTGTATCATCTGGTTTCTTGGGAAGAGGGAATAATGCTCCACCAAATTGAGCTCGAGAATGTAGATTTTGAAAACCATCAAAAATCTTCTCACTAGAAAACACAAAAATTCATGATCAAATTGTCTACAGAATGGTGCAATTTACGTTCAATTTGGTCAATTTGTTCAAAAGTTATAGCGTTTTAGAGTTTAAGGAAGCTTAAAAAAAAAAGCCTTACACGCTTCAACGCTGAGTTTCCCTAATCTGTTGTTCTACAGAATTGCTGGTAACTTGAAGAATGTTTGTTTTGGACAACGAAAACCTGTTTTCTATTTGGTTCTTCTTGTTGGAAATCAATCGTTCCTCAATATATTCAGCTAATCCTCAATATTTCTACTGAAGTCAAACAAATTTCAATTTAGTTATTTGATAGCAAAAACTAGCCATTAGATATTTGTGTCACGGTTAGCATCGAAATCGTCGTCGTTGCCTTGACTCTTCTTTCGTCGGGCTCACGCGATTATGCAACACCAACAGATAAATTATGTTGCCGAGCCAGTCTCATCTCATCATTTCTGCACGAACTCACTTTGGTAATAACCGCATTATTGAACAAATAGACGAATTCACTATATGCACTAGCGAGAGGTTGTATTAGATAGTACATTTTGTATCAAGGGCGGAAAGTAGATGATTTTGACGAGGGTATAAGAAGCAGCACGAGCGAAGCGAGGGCAGATATTAGCCGAGTCAAAATCATCTTTCGTCCGTGATGCAAACAGTGCTTTTTGTACAGCCAGTTTGTAATCATTTGAAAAAAAATAATCATGAAAATCAAAAATAAATAGTCGATCCGATACAGCGCACTACACTGCTGACAAGTGGGACAACTGACGAGTGACAACTGTCAATCATGGTATCAATAGGTGTTCCTGTATTCTTTTGTGGTGCGCATTCATTGTCACCGAGATTGTCTCGTGATTAGTTCTTTTTAGTATGCTAGACTGTCACGTGGTTATTAGATTCAGAGGCGTTGGGATCCAAGGAACCGTTGCTAAGCGACCTACTTTTGCGCCCGCGGGTGCGAAAGTACTTTTAGGCCCGGCTGCCAAATTTAGCGACTTTCCGCCTGCTTTGCATGCATTGAAAAGTGGACTTTACGTGTAGGTTGTACAAAAAATAACTTATAGAGCCAAAATTGGAGTATTCATAGTTTTTGAAAGTTTAATCTACACGTTCGGTTCTATTAACTGCATGCCATTTCGAAATTGTTTCCCAAGCAAATGAAAAAATGGACTATAATAGTAGAATGGAAGAAATGGCAAGGCCAAACCAGTTTTCCGCACAAAATTACGCGACTCATTATCATAAAATTTATGATGGAGCGGGTCTTCGTCGCTTCGCCAGGACGTCATCTAGGAATTTAAATATTGATATTCAAATTATTGAAAATATGTGACAGGACTCGTCCATAATTTTCTGTTAAATACAATTTTGCAAATTGGACAAATTGTATGATGATGTTAGTGGTGCCACATAGGCGTAGGTAAGGAAACAGAGAAAAAAAATTCACTGAGAATTTTTTTTTGTGGAGTGCAGACTGAGTTTATTAGGCTGAGCAATGTCAGTTTTGTCTGATTCGAACACAATAATCATGAAAATTCAATATGTTTTGATATCTTCTCAACGTACGATAAGTTAGGTTAGGTATATGTATATCACACAATCAAACGTATATTAGACGATTTTCTACCTGTAATCATTGCACTTTTTTATCGTCTAGTCAAAATTTTCACTCCAGCAATTCCACTGGCCAGTATTGCAATTTTTATTATTTTGAGTCCGAACATCTTTGACTGTCTTAAATCGTTAACAAGAGCTTCATAAAATTCGCCTATATTTTTTATGTACTGGTTACCAGTCCGGTAAATGACACTTTACATCATGAAAGACTGTGATAAAAAACTACTTTACTACTCCGCTAATAATGATAATTTGCATGATCAAAGGCTGTGAAATTGCATTGGTATATAGCATGGTTTGACTGGCGCCATCTCATGGTTTTGATTAATAACTTGACATTGAACTACTCTTCCAGAAAACATCTTGACTCCTTATTTAAAAGTCATTTACCGGCCTAAATAACGTAAATTACTATTTCTCTTATTTTTAAAATTATGGATTTTCAGTTATATAGTAATTTTGACGCTTTTTTTCACTTTTGATAATTGAATTCAGTATGTAGAATATCTATTGATCGCTTTTTCTATCTTTTTAGTGTTTTCCACTGTTAAATGCGATTTTTTTCATATTTTATTTCCTTTAATTTCTTTTTTTTTACCATTCTCTTGAGATGTGCGGATTTTTAAAACTTTTCAGACAATTAATATTCTCCACTGTTAAAGGCAAATTGTAACATTCATAGCATTTTTTATAGTAAATATATTTTTTTCCTTTTTATTATTTCCTTCATTTATTTTTTAAAAATTTTTCAGAGCTTTGTCGATTTTTAGTAACTTTTAGGCTATAGTTTCCACAGTCAAGGCATTTGATACCACTTACAGTATTGGGTGCATTATAAAATGATTTGGCTCTTCTTATTTGATCTTCCTCATTTGTTCGTTGTTTTCAACATTTTTTGGGGATTTATGAATTTCTGGTAATTTTGAGGCTTTTTTCCACTTTTAATTGACTTGAGATTGAGAATGTAGGTCCAATCGCGTTTTTTCATTTTTCACGTTTTCCACTGTTCAAAGATTTATACCTTTAGTAGTTTTTAATGTTTTTTTTCTCATTCTATATCCGTTAATTGTTCTTTTTCCACCATTTTTCCATAATCGCGTTCTTTATTTTTTAACGCTTTCCACTATTAAAGGCGTCTTGTGTGTTTAAATATTTATCTCAATTTTTTTCAGGAGCTTTTTTATTGTTAATTTTATAACTCAGATATTATTATTTTTAAATATTATGAACACTCTATTTATTTATTAGTCTATTAGCCTATTAGTCTATGCTTAATAAAAATATTATCAATTTCACGAAAGGAAACAATTCACAATAAAAAAAAAATGTAAAAAAACGCCAATAAAAAAAATTCTGTGTTATAACGAAAAAAAGATCTCCGAAAAAATAAAAAAAATAAGTCATTATAAAAAGCTGCCAAAACCTAAAAAATTCAAATATTTGAAGTGAAGTATCAATGAAAAAAATCAATAAACAAACAATAATGACGATAAAAATAAATGAATGTCATGAAAATACCTCAAAACATGTCTGACAGAGACAAAGGACTAATAAATAGAATGTTAAAAAATACCAATAGACAAGGAAAAACAATTTAAAAAAATGTCCACAAATTAGGAATAAATAAAATGCGGATTTGAAAGTTTGAAAAAACACGTATTATTTTTTGCTTTTAACATCATAAATCTTAAAATCACGTGACAATCGGAGGAATGTCACGTGACGGCGGAACGTGCCATAGCCTGTGAAAAACGCATCTGGCCAACCATAATATTACATAATATATACAGGGTGTTTATTAATTGAATGCCGATACTTGAGGGTGATAATCCTTGGATGATTCTAGGATCAAAAGTTCATATGAACATAGGTCCGCAAGAGCTTAATTTTCAAGATACAGGGTGTTGAAATATTAAAAAATAAATGATTTTTTTATAATTATTTTGATACTATTCCAGATATCCTTATGAAATTTGGTACACGTCTTCTAGGCTTCAATATGCATTTTCTGATGTACAAACAATTTCATTGTTTTTACCACCCGTCCGTACGGGCTTTGCACTCAATATTTTTGGAGAAAAAACTTGTACGCCACTGCTTCCTTCCAAAATAAAAATCATTTTTAAAATCTCTATTTATTTCTGAGCGAATTTCTTCTCTTGATCTTTTTCCGTCCGGCGCATGGTTTTGGCTTAAAAAAATAAAATCTACTTAATTGCATTGACACCCTGCTGTGTCATCCAATATTTTCAAATCAGTGGCGCCCTCTCTAACATTCCCATGCATTTTGATGCATAGAAGACGTGTACCAAATTCCAAAAAGATATCTGGAATAGTATCAAAGTGATGATCACCCTTATAAGTATCGGCATTCAATTAATAAACACCCTGTATATAAACATGAACTGAAAATGTTAAAAAAAATATATTTTTTTATTTTTTCACTTTTTGTCAGCATGGGAAATTCAAGTTCACACAGATATCAACAAACTAGTGTCCAAATGTTACCTTCCGCACTCCGGGCATTGAGAAAACAATTTTTTTAAATTGCCGTCTAAGATTGGTTGTTGTCTACATTTATTTCCACTGTACTGGGACGATCAATATAATCAAAATCCTCACTAGAGTCTGAATCAGGAATAAATGCTCGCCTTTCAAGAAGATGAAGAACTCGGGGAATCCATCTTGCAATAAGGTCCTGCTGTGGCACAGTCCTGCTGAAACCAGACGTCTTCGAGCTCCCCCTTTCCAACTAGTGCAAGAAAAATCTGGATCATGGTCAGGGAACCTGTACGAGTGACAGGGAATTCTGTTCATTGACATATTCAGGCCAGACAACGATAGTGTTCTGTCTTCCTCACGTGGCGTCAGTTCTAAACTCTACAACCAAAGTTTACTAAATAAATATAAGTTCCGTCACTTCTCATTGGCACTCAACAATACCCTCTTCAAAACAATGCCTCTGCCGCGCACCACCCTGTATTTTTCAATCAATATTCTGGACAAAGTAGAGAATTAATATGATATTGTCTATGCTATTACATCACGGATGCTGATCTATCGGCTCTTCGGATTCATTTTTAATAAGTATAGCAACAGTCTATCAACCACGTGTCTGATGATATCCTGGTGCAACAGGATCGCTTATCAGGAAATCAATCTGTAAATTTGAGCCAGATGAATATATAATAATATAAAGGCGATTGATGATCTTCACACCAACAGTTTTGACCATCTACAGTTCAATGGACGAAGTTTTGAACTTCTTTGTCCACTGTTCTAGTTGATTATAACGGAGAAAGAGTCGCTGGTAGCCGATAAAATTATTAAAGTTTTTTTGTACTTTATAATAATATAAACACAGTCTGATTAATTTGAAATACACGTATTAGCAATTTTTCCCTGTCCTCCAAGAATTTAATCCTTGCCTGAAATAGAGAAAAACACAAAAATCAGCCGTACACATGAGCCCTTGTCGCATATCTGCAGGCTAACTATTGCTGAAATGGGATCCGCGAATCGGGATTTAAGGTTTATTAAATATTTTCTAAAAATATTCCTCCACTCTGCCTGGAGCTTATAAGTAGATACCGATAAGCTGATGCATCCAGCTTTTGCACGCAAATTATGAATATTATTGGCCATACAAAGGGTGATTTTGTGAAATTTTGTCATGAAGTTTGGGTGAAGAAATCACAAGTGGATAGATAATTTTTCATATTATTCATATTTATAGGATTTTTCAGCGGTAGGTTTAGCCCTGTATAATACCATACTTCAACCTATAATATGCGAAATTTACATATAGATAACCTGTTTCTTCTTGCGCTTCCGTCCCTTCTTTCTGAATTCTTCTTCGAGTTCTATTTGCCTGTTATACTCCTGATATTTCATATTCCTATTTTTCTTATTTTGCTTTTTTATTTCTTGTTTATTTGTCCTTCCATTGCTTGTACCATATTCGTATTCGTTTTCACAGCCTTAGTTGTATATTTTGTATTAACACTCTTTTAGGTCCAATAATTAGTGTTTTGCTCTTCCGCACTCAAACTCTAATCCTGTTTTTTTTTTATTTTCCATTTTCCATACCATTGCCGTATTTTTCCTTTCACAATCAGTTTCATATTATGTCCTATATACTTTATATATTTCTTCTTCTGTTGCCAGTTCCCGATTCGAAATGTTTTCTTATTTGTATAGAAATTTTGGAAAATTGAACATAACAACTCGATTCCAAGGTCGAAATCTTGACATTGACAACAGACAGTCTCCGGTGGACCAACATGTATGATTTTCTTTAATGACTGGCTCATTCACCAAATCTCGATATTGCGTACCTACTTGAAATGTTTAAATGTTCCATGAAAAAAAGTCCATGTCGCATGAAAATGAGTCCGAGACAGCATTTCATATGAGGTACTTCACAAGTGTTAGTGCATCACCCAAGACATTCCAGATTTGGCTCCCATATTTTTCTCTTATTGAGTGGTGGTTTCTTATTAAATCAAATTTCATAATGATGTAGGGAATAGTCTGGATGAGTGAATTTCACATGAGGTACTCCTCATTCATAGTGCGCCCCTCCAGAAATTCCAGATTTGATTCTCATGAATAATTTTATTGAGTGATGGCTGACAAGGTTTCCCATTAAATCAAAGCTCATGATGATGTAGAGAGTGACCATGGAAATCTGGATGAGTGAATTTCACATGAGGTACTCTTCAAGCCTTCCTCCTTGAGTTACTCATAGTGCGCCCCTCCAGAAAATCCTGATTTGGCTCTCATAAATAATTTTATTGAGTGGTACCTGACAAGGTTTCCCATTAAATCAAAGTTCATGATGATGTAGAGAGTGGCCATGGAAGTCTGGATGAGTGAATTTCACATGAGGTACTCTTCAAGCCTTCCTCTTTGAGTTACTCATAGTGCGCCCCTCCAGAAAATCCTGGTTTGGCTCTCATAAATAATTTTATTGAGTGGTACCTGACAAGGTTTCCCATTAAATCAAAGTTCATGATGATGTAGAGAGTGACCATGGAAGTCTGGATGAGTGAATTTCACATGAGGTACTCTTCAAGCCTTCCTCTTTGAGTTACACATAGTGCGCCCTTCCAGAAATTTCAGATTTGACTCTCATAAATAATTTTATTGAGTGGTGCTTGACAAGGTTTCTTATTAAATCGAAATTCATGGTGATGTGGGGAATAGCCATGGAAGTCTGGATGGTTGAATTTCACATGAGGTACTTTTTTTTTTTGAGTTACTCATAGTGCGCCCCTCCAGAAATTCCAGATTTGGCTCAAATAAATAATTTTATTCAATGGTGCCCGACAAGGTTTCGTATATCAAATAAAAATTCATGGTCATGTAGAGAGTGACCATGGTAGTCCGGATGAGTAAATTTCACATGAGGTATTCCTCAAACCTTCCTCTTTGAGTTACTCATACTGCGCCCCTCCAGAAATTCCAGATTTGGTCCTCATAAATAATTTTATTGAGTGGTGCACGGGGTTTCTTTATTAAATCAAAATTCATGGTGATGTAGGGAGTGACCATGGAAGTCTGGATGAGTGAATTTCACATGAGGTATTCCTCAAACTTTCCTCTTTCATTCATTCATAGTGCGCAACTCCTGAAATTCCAGATTTGATTCTCATGAATAATTTTATTGAGTGATGGCTGACAAGGTTTCTTATTAAATCGAAATTCATGGTGATGTGGGGAATAGCCATGGAAGTCTGGATGGGTGAATTTCACATGAGGTACTCTCCAAGCCTTCCTCTTTGAGTTACTCATAGTGCGCCCCTCCAGAAATTCCAGATTTGGCTCAAATAAATAATTTTATTCAAAGGTGCCCGACAAGGTTTCGTATATCAAATCAAAATTTATGGTCATGTAGAGAGTGCCATGGAAGTCTGGATGGGTGAATTTCACATGAGGTACTCTCCAAGCCTTCCTCTTTGAGTTACTCATAGTGCGCCCCTCCAGAAATTCCAGATTTGGCTCAAATAAATAATTTTATTCAATGGTGCCCGACAAGGTTTCGTATATCAAATCAAAATTCATGGTCATGTAGAGAGTGCCATGGAAGTCTGGATGGGTGAATTTCACATGAGGTACTCTCCAAGCCTTCCTCTTTGAGTTACTCATAGTGCGCCCCTCCAGAAATTCCAGATTTGGCTCAAATAAATAATTTTATTCAATGGTGCCCGACAAGGTTTCGTATATCAAATAAAAATTCATGGTCATGTAGAGAGTGACCATGGTAGTCCGGATGAGTAAATTTCACATGAGGTATTCCTCAAACCTTCCTCTTTGAGTTACTCATACTGCGCCCCTCCAGAAATTCCAGATTTGGTCCTCATAAATAATTTTATTGAGTGGTGCACGGGGTTTCTTTATTAAATCAAAATTCATGGTGATGTAGGGAGTGACCATGGAAGTCTGGATGAGTGAATTTCACATGAGGTATTCCTCAAACTTTCCTCTTTCATTCATTCATAGTGCGCAACTCCTGAAATTCCAGATTTGATTCTCATGAATAATTTTATTGAGTGATGGCTGACAAGGTTTCTTATTAAATCGAAATTCATGGTGATGTGGGGAATAGCCATGGAAGTCTGGATGGGTGAATTTCACATGAGGTACTCTCCAAGCCTTCCTCTTTGAGTTACTCATAGTGCGCCCCTCCAGAAATTCCAGATTTGGCTCAAATAAATAATTTTATTCAAAGGTGCCCGACAAGGTTTCGTATATCAAATCAAAATTTATGGTCATGTAGAGAGTGCCATGGAAGTCTGGATGGGTGAATTTCACATGAGGTACTCTCCAAGCCTTCCTCTTTGAGTTACTCATAGTGCGCCCCTCCAGAAATTCCAGATTTGGCTCAAATAAATAATTTTATTCAATGGTGCCCGACAAGGTTTCGTATATCAAATCAAAATTCATGGTCATGTAGAGAGTGCCATGGAAGTCTGGATGGGTGAATTTCACATGAGGTACTCTCCAAGCCTTCCTCTTTGAGTTACTCATAGTGCGCCCCTCCAGAAATTCCAGATTTGGCTCAAATAAATAATTTTATTCAAAGGTGCCCGACAAGGTTTCGTATATCAAATCAAAATTCATGGTCATGTAGAGAGTGCCATGGAAGTCTGGATGGGTGAATTTCACATGAGGTACTCTCCAAGCCTTCCTCTTTGAGTTACTCATAGTGCGCCCCTCCAGAAATTCCAGATTTGGCTCAAATAAATAATTTTATTCAATGGTGCCCGACAAGGTTTCGTATATCAAATCAAAATTCATGGTCATGTAGAGAGTGCCATGGAAGTCTGGATGGGTGAATTTCACATGAGGTACTCTCCAAGCCTTCCTCTTTGAGTTACTCATAGTGCGCCCCTCCAGAAATTCCAGATTTGGCTCAAATAAATAATTTTATTCAAAGGTGCCCGACAAGGTTTCGTATATCAAATCAAAATTCATGGTCATGTAGAGAGTGCCATGGAAGTCTGGATGGATGAATTTCACATGAGGTACTCTCCAAGCCTTCCTCTTTGAGTTACTCATAGTGCGCCCCTCCAGAAATTCCAGATTTGGCTCAAATAAATAATTTTATTCAATGGTGCCCGACAAGGTTTCGTATATCAAATCAAAATTCATGGTCATGTAGAGAGTGCCATGGAAGTCTGGATGGGTGAATTCCACATGAGGTACTCTCCAAGCCTTCCTCTTTGAGTTACTCATAGTGCGCCCCTCCAGAAATTCCAGATTTGGCTCAAATAAATAATTTTATTCAAAGGTGCCCGACAAGGTTTCGTATATCAAATCAAAATTCATGGTCATGTAGAGAGTGCCATGGAAGTCTGGATGGATGAATTTCACATGAGGTACTCTCCAAGCCTTCCTCTTTGAGTTACTCATAGTGCGCCCCTCCAGAAATTCCAGATTTAGCTCAAATAAATAATTTTATTCAATGGTGCCCGACAAGGTTTCGTATATCAAATCAAAATTCATGGTCATGTAGAGAGTGACCATGGTAGTCCGGATGAATAAATTTCACATGAAGTTTTCCTTAAACCTTCCTCTTTGAGTTACTCATACTGCGCCCCTCCAGAAATTCCAGATTTGGCTCCCATAAATCATTTTATTGAGTGGTGCACGAGGTTTCTTTATTAAATCAAAATTCATGGTGATGTAGGAAATAACCATGGAAGTCTGGATGAGTGAAATTCACATGAGGTACTCCTCAAACCCTTCTTTTTCAGTTACTCATAGTGCGCCCCTCCAGAAATTCCAGATTTGACTCTCAAAAATAATTTTATTGAGTGGTGCTTGACAAGGTTTCTTATTAAATCGAAATTCATGATGATGTAGGGAGTAGCCATGAAAGTCTGGATGAGTGAATTTCACATGAGGTACTCTCCAAGCCTTCCTCTTTGAGTTGCTCATACTGCGCCCCTCCAAAAATTCCAGATTTGGCTCCCATAAATCATTTTATTGAGTGGTGCACGAAGTTTCTTTATTAAATCAAAATTCATGGTGATGTAGGAAATAACCATGGAAGTCTGGATGAGTGAATTCCACATAGGGAACTCCTCAAACTTTTCCCTTTGAGTTACTCATAGTGCGCCTCTCCACACATTCCAGATTTGGCATCCATATTTTTTTTTATTGAGGGATGCACGACAAGGTTTCTTATTAAATCAAATTTCATGATGATGTAGGGAATAACCATGGAAGTCTGGATGAGTGAAATTTACATGAGGTACTCCTCAAACTCTTCTCTTTGAGTTACTCATAGTGCGCCCCTCCAGAAATTCCAGATGTTGCTCCCATAAATCATTTTATTGAGTGGTGCACGAGAAGGTTTCTTATTAAATCAAAATTCAAGATGATGTAGGGAATGACCATGGAAGTCTATATGAGTGAATTTCACATCAAGTACTCTCCAAACCTTCCCGTTTGGGTTACTCATATTGCACTCCTCCAGAAATTCTAGATTTGGCTCTCATAGATTATTCAATTGAGTGCATGGTGCACGACTGTTGTACTATTTCAGATCAACTGATGATTTGATGGAAAAGTATTTCTACGGCATTTTCCGCTAGATCGATGCCATACCAATTCAGGTTTAGAAGACATGATGGAAATTCCAAAAATATTATTCATTCTTTATTGTCTTCTAGAACAAATCTAATTATCAAAAAATTATTGTTCCGCAAGGTCTTGACATGATTCTGAGTAGTCATCAATCATCATCAGCTAATGCGAAGGATATTTCGTGTTGGCTATCAGAAGAAGAAGATTCAAAATCTTGAAGTATTCTAGATTTTCCTTTTTTGCAAATTTTGATTTTGGCGTATCGTGCAAGATCTTCATCATCATCATCGACTTCAAAATAGTTAGAAATCCAAACATTGCTTGATTCAAATTCCATCGATTCAATCTTCTCAAACCAGATGCCAATCACCAAACGCCACATTCCAAGAACAACATCCATTACTCCAAACAAAGAAACCGAAATAGCTTTTGCCGAAAATAACAAGGCATGTTTAAAGTTTAAAGTGATTCAGTCATCCGTTGATTACAAAAATACACAATGGCGGTTTGCTGAGGGCAGGTCAGGGTCTTTAACGGGGCCATGAGTCCGAAATTAAGCGGCTTTAGTTCGGGTAAATAACACGAATCAAGGTCGTCGCACTTTTTTCGGCTTACTCACAGTTCATGCATCGACAACAGTGCTTTGGGTCAATAACACCACTGGGCCTACAATTCGCGAAAATCTCCTCATTGTGTGGTACTGGTGTTGATGACAGTAATGTCCTTTTGGCATTTCGGTAATGACCTCGTAACGATAAATCCTGACATCATCAACAAATAGTTCTGATGACATAGCTAATTACCCAACTGAACAATCAATCAACAAATCAAAATTAATCAACAGTCTGCTTAAAGTAGGACATCTTCAATAAAGTGGCATTTATCTTGGATCACGGCCAAGCAGAAGCAGCACATAGCGTTTCACTGTTGTTTATCTTTTTTTTTTTTTGCTCAGTGTACACTCGTCGATTCAAAGGTAAAGGTGATTACTGTTTGCTTTCCGTCTATATTTATATTGTTAAACATGCTAATTAATGCGTGAGAATATTGTCTTAGAGTGTGGACGTTTGGAATGATTGGTACAGATACAAGAAGTATTATAGGGCCAGAAACTGAATGGTTAATAATGCATCAACATTCCAAAGAGCAATCATCAAAAGTTAAAACCCGTACCCTTGAAAGTTGTACTTTGCGTCCGTCCCTGCAGTACCAGTTCGTCAACCGGCTTGAATTCGGCGGTTATGCTCGTTCCGATTATGATAGGTTAGTGCTAGTTGGCAGTGGCAGTGGCTGCAGCAGCAATGTAACCTTGGCGAGGGCTGTTGACCGAGAGCGTTTTGGTTTGGTTCGGTTCGGCTCTTCGGTTTGGTTGTGCGACTCAGCCAGCCCGGCCAAAAAACAAAAAGGCCTTCTGCGAAAGCAATGCACTCGTTCAAGGCCAACATTACATTGCCGCCGTTTCGGCAACAGTCGATCGATGAGCCCGTATCTTAGTGCAGCTGAAGTAGTACCAAAGAAATATGGCTTGGGAAGTTTTGTTTTGTTAGTAGGTACAATTATTTTATGGCTGCAGGCTGCCTGATACAGTACATAGTATTGTTTTGCATTGGTAATTTTTTTGATGCTGAAAGACATAGAAATTGCCATGAACAAATCGATGTCATAGGCACTGTTAAGTTGTTTAATTTTTTGCACCACCGACATTTTTGTATGTATAAAGGGTAAACTCGACTGACTGACACAGATCATAATTCAAAATCATTTGTGCAAATTATTTCAAACTTACCTCACAAGAAGATATCGTATATAAAGGTGATGCGCTACGTAATTAGTGTATCCGTTACTTCGCGTATCCGTTTTGTCGAAAGGATTGTTGGCGGCTATATGTACCAGATTTAGCTGATGACCAAAGACATGGTTTAATTTTCCAATTCGCTTGGACGTTCTTTAATTTTTACTACCTCAGTATCTGTTCCTTGAAAAGAACTAAATAATGAAAGTAAAAACATAAAAATACATTTTGAAAACAAAAAAGTACATAACCATCTAAAAAGTGTAATCAATTTCTTTAAAATTAATTGTTAAATATCTTAAATAATCAATAACACGGAAATAGGCTCAACAAAGGCGTCAACAATTTGTAAAATAATTAACAAATGATAAAAATAATGAAGTGAATTATTGAAATATAGACGTTGAAAAATTTCAAAAAAATTGAGGAAAAACTAGGGAAAATGTCAAGGGAAGCTGAAGCTTTTCTTCAACTCAGAATTAGGAAGGAAAAATTTCCTGGAAAAACTGAAGGAACAGCCAAGGGACGTTGAAAACAAGTTACGGGAAAAGTTGAAGTAAAAATGAAAGGAAAGTTGTTGAAAAAGTTATGATGAAAATAAATATTTTTTGTACAACCTACACGTAAAGTCCACTTTTCAATGCATGCAAATCAGGCGGAAAGTCGCTAATTTTGGCAGCTGTGCCTAAAAGTACTTTCGCGCCCGCGGGCGCAAAAGTAGGTAGCTTAGCAACGGTTCCTTGGATCCCAACGCCTCTGAATCTAATAACCACGTGACAGCCTAGCATACTAAAAGGAACTAATCACGTGACAATCTCGGTGACAATGAATCCGCACCACAAAAGAATACCGGAACACACCTATTGTAACCATGAATGATAGTTGTCTGTTGTCTGACTTGCCGGCAGTGTAGTGCAGTGTATCGATTATTTGTCTTTGATTTTTATAATTATTTTTGTTTTAATGATTACAAACTGGTTGTACAAAAAGCACTGTTTGCACCACGGACAAAAGATGATTTTGACTCGGCTAATATCTGCCCTCGCTTCGCTCGTGCTGCTACTAATACCCTCGTCGAAATCATCTACTTTCCGCCCTAGATACAAAATGTACTATTATGATAAAGCAGATTACAAAAAATCAAGCAGGATGTTGATGAAACAGGTAAATATGGAACCTCTTGAGAAAAATACAACAATTCAATATAAACACAACAAAATACAAAAATCAAAATCAACACTTCAAAAAAAATGAAAATGTTCTAGAATGAAAATTGATGAGCACCATACACACACAACGGTATATGCTTTTGCGCATCTCGTAGTGACGTCACAGGCTGACAAACTAGAGCTTACCCAAGATCAGTATATAACAGGTTACCTCACTGTTACGGTCAGATGATCCCTATCAAAAACAGTAGAACAGAAACCCATGGGCGAAATCAGTGGATTTTTTTTCAAAACAGTACTTCTGGCAACCTTGCGAATGACACATGTCACGATAGATTTAGACGGAAGCAATCGAATGACAAGTTGCAGTCTACTGCAGACGCTCGACACCGATGCCGTCATATTTTCCCTCCTCCGTCTCTTACCTCTATAACATAAATAGTAATATCGAGTTTGAAGCTAAAGATATATTTGGCAACACTGTCGGCTGTCATGTCAACAGTCAGCCTTCTATATCATGCGCGAAAGGAATGGGATCGTGACAATGGTGCTTGATGACCATAAAAGAATAGCTTCAATGAAAGAGGATGTTCACGCTTAAAAGTTTCTCCTGTCATTAACGTCATTCAGAAACTGCTCGAGATGCACATTCCGGTTGGAAGCAGATGGACCGATTGAATGAGTACCGTTATAGTACCATCATCAGCTTATGTAGCCAATGAGAGAATTATCTGCCAGAGATACCATGGATCGATGGTACATTTCACCAACAGAACAAATGAACTGACAACATAGGGTTTTAATGGACAGGTGGATATATGACATGGGTTCCATACTAGCATGAAACTTCTCATGGTGTCCAAAAATGTTCCTCTCTATAGCTGGAGTCGAGCTAGCGCACCATAAAACCCGTCAGCCCATCACACGTCTCCCCTCCGTCTCCTTTCTCACCTGACTCAAGTCCTAATGACTATTTCCTCTTTCCCCAACAGACCATCTTGCTTCACTGAGCGCAACATAATATCAGTAGATCTTCCTCCAAAAGCACCAAGTTGTATGAAGCAGAACTCATATACTAATATGTATCGAAATTGCTTTAAAAAAAAAGTTACAATATTTAATTTCCCATCAGATCTATTTCTGCTGCACTAGTGAATGGTACCAAAAGGGCGTGTCGAAGGGGACTAGAAGGGGGCCCCTTACGCGTTGCAGCAGTGCGACGGCCAGGAGGGCCGAGGGGCCATTGCCGTGAAACAATTGAACCGCGACCGGCTGACTGGAATCCAGAATTGACGTTTGCTTTTTTAGGCATTAATTGAAACGGATGATATCGTTTTGATGGAAATGCCGAGACGGGCAACCGTGAGAAGATCGAATTAAGATTAAGCTATGGGATGCTGATGCGAATGCTAGGACATGACAAGACAAACGAGACATGCCACCAGGATGAGATTTCTCTCCAAACATAATTTGGCTACTTGTCAAACCCATTCAAGTCCGTCCCATTCTTTTTCGCAGGTAAACAACCTGACATGTTAACCACGCATATTTTGGCATAACATCCGGCTTGGCCCTCTTTCGTGTCCCTAACCTTTCTCAAGACATTCTTGCTTGGCTGCTCCTTCGTGTCATGTAACATGTAAAGCCATATCACATTTCAATGTATACAATTTGTTTTGGTGGGTTTAATGAACTTTGCTTTTGGGGTTATTCATTGGAGAACAATTCAAGGCAGATTAAAAGACTGAAACTCATAGAATATTACCATATCCTCTACCTAGCGCTTTGTATCCCAAAGGAATAAGAGCAAAAATCCCACTCGATGCTTCTAAATGACTCTCAAAGACAAAGAGCGACGGCGATAACGAGAAAATAATAAAATAAAATTTAAAACAAAACTGTCAACGCTTTATAAGTTATTAATGCAAATTGAACAATATAAGTGAAGACAATGCTAAACGATATCGGCTATGAAATATTCAGTTAGATGTGTGGGAGTCCGAGCTAAAATTTTACTGATACCGTTCGAGTTCATTATGAATTTATTAAGCCAAATGAAAGAGGCTGCCATGCTTCTGTTTTTGTTTATTGGGAAACCGACTGAACTGCTGTGTGGTCACCAGTGGTGGAGAAAAAAGTTCTCTCCCATATTATTTTGAACATAATTATTTCTGTTCCATGCAAGTTGTAATCATTGGATAGACCATCAACTTTCTTGGGGTGATGTGGGGTCACCTCTAGGAATCTGTTTTTATAGTACAATGATTGTTGGGGCTGCCGACCAAGGTTAATTTTTGGTCTTGGGGAGGATCCGTTGGATCCTCAGTTGACGTCTTCTGTGGGTTAGTTTGGGCGAGCTTCAAAAGGTAAAACCATTCCGGAATCCTCGTAAGACAGACTGGCAAAGATTCTCTGACCTCATGGAAAGAAACAGGAAACTATTGGCATCCAAGGTATTACGATCACCTACCAAAGAGAAACTAGAGTGAAATGTGACGAAGCTTAAGGAACAATTAAAGAAGGCCTTCCACATATCATCTCCCTTCAGCCACTCACTCAAAAGCACCACGTCTCCCTGGTGGACATCGGAACTGGAACAGATAGATAGTAAAATCAGGAAGGCCAAAAGAGACTCATGGCAGGACTTCTGCGAGTCTATAATGGATTCAAATGAGACCGCAAGGCTAAGGAGGTAGCCCCAAGAGGCATAAAAAGGCTGGATAACTCATGGACAAACTCCTGCAAGGAGACACTGGAACTTTTAGAGAAGTACCGTTGCAGAAATCAGAAGTTTTGACGAACAACAGCTGATGCCAAAAAACGAGAGTGCTCAGTGAACGGTTTCGAGCCCTATAAGTCGGCGGGACCAGACTACCACAAAGAGGATGTATCTCTCAACTCTTGTGTTTGATCGTAGTGAATTCGATCTAAAAAACCTTTAGAGGAAAAGAAATATGCAGACGATATGGCAATCCTGGTAGTGGACAAAAGCCTGTCGACCATCAATTAAATCATGCATGGGATGCATTGAAGGAACTTTCCAATTTGGCAGGACAGAACGGTCTTGGAGTATTCCCTGATAAGACAAATCTATATTGTTCACAAAGAAATACAAGATGCTCAACAGTAAAATGCCCACATTCCGGGCTTTCCAATGGGGCAAAATACCTAAAGGTCAACCTAGACTCGGAGAGAAAGAAATGAAGAGAGGCCTCAATGCATCATATACACTTGCAGGAGAATGGGGACCAAAGTCGCAAATTATCCACTGGATGTATACAGCGATCGTGAGACCCATAATTACTTACGAAGCCGTGGTATGGTGGTAAGTCATCGACACGAACTCCAACGTAAAGATGCTCACGAAAGTACAACGGCAGGCAACACTGAGTACAACGGAAGCAGAGAACAGCACACCGCAGGCAGCTTTAGAGGTCATTCTAAACCTCCTGCCCATTGACTTGTTCAGGAAGGCCAATCTGTGGAAACAAGCAACAAGTGGAGACTCAATGGTGCCAAGAGACGAAGCTGATACAAACTACATGGTGACCAAGAGCTCTTTTGAGAATAAGGTAGCGGTTGAAATAACTTCCAGAGAAGACTGATGGGATCAAGACTCTATTATAAGGGAGGAGATTTCCATCTTTACAGATGCATAAAGACAGACAAATACATACACAGGAGTAGGGATATACTCAGAGGAACTAAACATCCAAGAGTCTATCAAGCTTGAGAAAGGATGTGGCATTCTGCACGCAGAAATCATCGCCATTGGGAAAGCAGCCAACCTGCTGCAAAGACTGGAAACACAAGAAAGGACGTCACTATCTATGCTGACAGCAAAGCAGCGTTAAGATCATTAGAATTAGATACATTAAGGTCTAATAAGCTAGTAATGAGTCGAGTTAGACATTGTCCTGGATTAGAAACAAGAAGCTCTTTCTATGCTGGGTTCCTGGCGAAACTGGGACTGAGAAAGGACGAAGCGGAAATTGAAATCACATCGCTGCCAACGATCAAACTATTACATACAGCAGATAAAAACATGGTAAAGCTAGAGCGACAGGTGGATCGATAAAAACGACTGCATCACATCGAGAGCTCTGTGGCCAAACTTGGATATGGAAAAAACAAGGAAACAAGCACATCCTCTGTGAGCACCCTTGTGGGAGTAATCACAGGACATTGTGAAATTGGAACCATGCTCCGAAAATGGGGTCCAGGTACTGAGATGAGCTCTGCAAGGACTGCATCGAGGAGGATGAGACGATAGAACATCCACTGTGCCACTGCCCAACTCTGAAGGAAGGACGCGGAATATGGGACAATTCTACCTTGTAGACCTGACGGAAGCGGCAATGTAGACATCGTGTTAATTTTAAACTTCGTAAAAACCATGGGATGGTTTAGAATGAAGAAGAGAAGGGCTGCAGGTTAAGAACAATGGACACCTCTCCAATCAAGGGAACACAATGAGTCATTTGGCCTCCGAGTGAAAATAATGCGAAGTAAACTCCGAGGCATGGCATACCCTCAGAAACCTAATCTAACCTAAACTAGTTTGGGTAAGATTTTGATCACCAGCTTGTCGGGGCTTGCCCAGTGAAAACAATAAGATTCAGGTTTCCTTGGAATAGTAATCTGCATATCCTTTTTTGCTCTTGGGGTTAACCATAGTGCTACCACTGATAAAGTCCCTGCTCCGGGATATACCAAGGATGTGTATCAAAAATCCTGATCTTTTCGAGCTACCTGATAATTCTCAGGAATAACTGGGTAATTTGAAAATTCACTTGGCGATTGAGGTCTTCTTTTTGAAACTCTCTTAGGTTCAGTAATTCTTTACATAAAATAAATCAACCGTGGATTATCAGCAAGTAAAAATGCTCTCCGCCTCTGTCGTCTCATCTTCTTACTTTTCGTTTTTCCTTGGTCTTTTCTCCGTTGTCTCGTAGCTGCGAAAAGGAAAATCTGTTGCTGTACACTCGATGCATTGAACGGAGAGATAACAGAAAATAATAATGTCATTCATGGGAAGGATGTTCGAAAACATTGTCAAACTACGCGCCACTTGAATGGAAGGAAGAAACAATGTACCTGAACAGAATTGTTAAGCGACAGTCTAATACTAAGAAGGCTTCAATTCGTTGCTGCTGCTTAATAAACGAAAAAAATCGCGTAGATTGACAAGATAACAATCAATGGTGTTTTAAACGGTTAATATTTATTTAGTTGTCAGAGGGTTGCGTCCCAATCTTCTTTATATGAAGAACCATAATGCTGCCTCTATCAGCCATCTGCCGTTTCAGAAGGGCAATAAATTAGGTCGGTTCCCCGGCATTTACCAAGTGTTGGGCAAAAAACCGCCATAGAGCAAAGACCAGACAAAGATGGGTTTATATCATTAGTTGTATCGCAGGTGCAAGAAATCGAACTTGGCCTTTTTATACCGGCTAGATCTCATTTAGGATTTCGCAGTAATGGCCTTTCAGATTATGTAAGTGAACGCCAGGCGCGTTTCTTCGTTTGTTGACTCTGCGTATGGAGTCATGCTTGAACTAGACCATGAAATGCTATCAATTATCACATTTGCACGTTACTTTTTTCAGCATTGGTTTTATGCGCTTGGTCACATCGATGTGTTGGTTTGTTCATATATTTGAAAAACTATTTTTCCCGTCACCCCTTCAACCTTGAAACGTGCTTCGTGTTTCCTAATTGAGTTAGGTCGTCTGTCAATTTAATCAGTAACCGAAATCTAAATTAGTTTGCCGACACGATAGCGGCAGATGTGCCGAATTCCAAATTTGGGCCTCCTGGGCCGTCGCTCGACTGTCCCGTATTGCGGCAGGTCGGGACACGCGGACGCATCAGACACACACAAAACGGATGACCGAATTGCGTGATGTCTGATATGGCCTTGTTTTTTTGGGGTTTAGGTGGATTAGATTACAGGATCTGATGTGGATTGTTTACCGGATGTATTTTCGTTTTATTTGAATTAGTACGTTGGAATATCCGCTAGAGAGAGTGGTGAGACCACCAACACTGAAGATTTTTTTGGCAACAAATTAAATGGTCAGTATTTCAATTTTATGGACAGTACTCTTTGCCATTATTTTATTTCCCTTGGTCAGTATTATAATAAATGGTCGGTTGAAATAATGAAGGGTCAGTAACATAAAGAAGTGGTCAGTAAAAATAATAAATGGTCAGTATAATAATAAATGGTCGGTTGAAATAATTAACGGTAAGTAATATAAAGAAATGGTCAGTAAAAATGATGAAGGGTCAGTAACATAAAGAAATTGTCAGTAAAAATAATGAATGGTAGATATAAATAATCAAGAGTCAGTATCATAAAAAAACGATCAGATGAATTAGTAAATGCCTGGTGAAAATAATGGACAGGCCATAAAATTAATAAAGCGACAGTAAAATAATGAATGGTTGGTCATATATTTTATTTCGTCTAAATACAAAAAATTTTACAATGGAACGAAACACAACTTAGTAAAGAGAAAACACTCTGCCTTTATGTCATGATGAAGTAGTCAGATAGGTTCATTTGAGAAGCGGATTTAGTTTGGGTTAGTTAGGGTTAGTCTGTGTTGGTAATAGAAATTGATGAAAAATATGCAGCGGCTCGTGGGTTAGCACTAGGTTAACATCACAATTATTATTGTATATTATAATTGACGTGTTGTGTATTGGTTTTATGTGGATCAAGTTTGGGTTAGTTTGTGTTGGTAATAGAAATTGATAAGAAATATGCAGCGGTTCGTTGGTTAGCGATAGGTTAACATTACAATTATTATTATATATCATAATTGACGTGTTCTGTATTGGTATTATGTGTATCAAGTTTGGGTTAGTTAAAATTATCACTGACTTTTGCATACTGGCCATTTATTATTTCTTACTGTACATTTGTGGAATTATTACCAGCTAAGTCATACTGACATTTCATAAATTTTTACTGACCATTAGAATCACAATAGTGAACATAGAAATACAGGCCAAATAGTACTTTTACTGCTCAAAAATTCCATTTTTACTTATCATTTTTAACAGAAATACTGAGTCTTTTACAATATTATACTGACTGCTTGTGATATTATACTGTACATAATGAATTTAATACTGTTCAGTTTATTACAACCCGATTTTTTTACTCTATGAACATTGGAAGACTAGAATTAGCATCAACTGTCAAACTAAGGACAGGTTGTTTGAAATCAACATCTTTCGGCAATGATGCCAAATGTTAATTATCCTAAAGATCGTGTATAGAAGCAATACGATGTGATCACCACAATGGGAGTCGTTTATTGGTCGTCAAATAAAAACTGCGCATACCTCGCACCGATAAGCGGATTTTGGTCAATTTTGACTGTTTAAGAATAATGAAAAAAAGTGCTTTCTATAACGATGTTTACATTTTTCTTGCCAAGGGCACTCAATCTAAATGTCGCATCAGTAAACATTATTTCATGACTGAAAATCAAAAATTACAATTTAATGAACTATTGCGAATATTTTATCGTAGATCTTCAAGATTATTTTCCTCAAATGTAGTACATTTTCTCATCAATCCTTATAGGAAATTGTCTGGAAAATCCAATGGTCAAAGTATCAAGATCCTATCTCTTGTAGTTTTCGAAATATCATTTTTTCAATGAATTACTGCTTTGAGAATATTTTTGCTACAGTTTGTTGCTCTCATTTTTATGTACTTATTGTTTTCGTAATCATTAGTTATATTTTGAATTTTTTATTAAATTAAAGCTTTTAATTTTGTCTTTTGGTATTTATAGCTAAAAAATTAACTTATTTATATTATATTTTCCATGCAGTGAGATCTATTGCAATAATTTCAAGAGTTCCACTTACTTGGATATTATTTTTTACATTTATTTGTACTTTTATTCATTAGATCTTTTAAGATTTTGTATGAGTTTAGGGATCCTATTTTCGGTCTCTTTCATCTTTTTTCACTTACTTTTTAATTTCAATGATATATTAGTGCCTTTTTCTTATTTTATTTTATTGTACTGGTTTTTCTTATAGCTGATCTAAATAACGGATAATAATAATTATTAGTATGGCATAAAAATATGTACATAGGTACTAAACATTGTTTAAAGAGGTGATTAAAATCGATTAAATTAAAAGCGATGATCAACAAACAACTCTCAAATGTGAAAATAAATATTTGAATATAGAAACATGAAGTAAATGGATAAAACTGTGAAAAAATGTAAAAATTTCAAACAAAACTAACGAAGATAAAACGTTCTACTTACGTCTTGAAACAAAAAACTCAAAAATTAATAACATGAAGATCTGCCTTTTTTGTATTGAAATGATAGAAAAACTAATATGTTAAAAATATTCAGTGCCGTCGTACTTGTGAAGTTGGAACATCAAAATCATCTAAGCAAGTTCCATTCTAATCTTCGACCAATAGAAACAACAAAGAATAGCTATTGGCTGGTTCTTGGGTTCCTAAGCTAATTCGATGGAACCCGTTTGATTAGACCCAAAATTCTACCATCTGTTTTTATTGGGTTTGGTGAGTTAGGTACCTGCTGGTAGGGGAATTCTAATCTATGATTCTCATTGGCTGAGGATTTTTTTTGGCAATCAATATACATTCTGCTGATCATACTTCTTGAAATACAAAAATAGTATATTATTCAACAAGCGGAAAATGGTGGATATTACTCACGAGGATGAAGTCGCGTAATCATCTGAGTGAGTAATAGCCATTTCCCGAGAGTAGAATACTATACTTTTTCTATGATTATTCAAGAATTGAAGCGAACTTTGCAAAATTTAATTTCATTTTGACGGCACTTTTTGACAACTACTTTACTTAAAGTGGGGTTAGGTCGTCAACACAATGTGACAATGACTATAAAACAAGTGTGGACGGTCAAATGGGCTGTTTCAAATCGATGAATTTGAACGTTGACATTTTTTCGAATTTTCTGATTGGTTCAAAGACAGTGTAGATCATTTCATTGGTTGAAAACAATTGAGTAATGAAAAAAAATCACTGGTATTAGTAACGAGTCACATTAACCAATAGAAAGTGGATGTGTAATACATCTATTATTGAATAGTCTTTGAAAAAATATATTTTCAGTATAAACAATATTCAGGGAATATGTAGAAAATTGAGGTATGTAAAAACACAATCAATACATTTTTGAAAATCTTATTAATCGAATTTTTCAATAGACAAAATCCATATCAGAAATATGTTTGAACTATATTCTGTCTTGGTACAACAAAATAAATTCGTGACGATTTCTTCCTAACTCTTGCTCCCTCGCCATTTCGTTCAATGCTTGTTGGTAGCTTTTTTGATTTGAATTATACCAATATGATTAGGAAATGGAAAAAAAATAATACATTCAAATAGTTTTGATTCAAATAAGCATTTTGAAAGATGTCAGACTCTGAAGAAGTGGGTATACAAGTCTTGTGAATTAATAACAGATTAACATCCTATGTAAAATAACCTTGATACAAAGATTTAAAGTGAAATATGTAATTTATTTTTATTTATAAATAGATCTCTAAATAATCAAAGCTAAAGCTCCTTGTAAAAAATACAATTATTTATTATTTATTTAATATTGTATAAAAAATAAGGTATAATTGATAAATCGAAGTATAACAACGAAAAGGTCCCACCCTTATTTATGACTTTCCTGGTATATTTTGGGAAAAACGCTCGGACACGTCCATTTTTATTTTTAAGAGGACGTCTTTTTGTGTATGACTGTATATTACAGGGTGTTCCAAAAATAAGATATCGCATTACACTTGACATTTTTAAATGGAAACCCCCAATTTTTTTTCTATTTTTGGATTCTTCATGAAGTTTTTAGTAACTTTTGTAAAATAGAGTTTACACCAATCTTCAACCGTTTATTTAAAAAATTTAAACAAAAATTAATTACTTAGCTATAATGTGTCAAAAAGTCAATGTGGTGATAAATGTTGAAAGTGGTGTTCTTTTACCTCCATGCAATAATAAAGATTTTGCTCAAATCTATTCCTAACATTTTCACACATTTCTGGAGTTATTTGTCTGCATTCCGCCGTGATCCGCTCCCGAAGATCTTGGATGGAGTCTGGCTTCGTACTAAAAACCTTACTTTTTAAATGTCCTCAAAGACAGTAATCTAAAGGACTCAAGTCCGGAGACCTTGTAGGCCACTCAATGGGGCCGCGCCGTCCGATCCACTGATTTGGGAAATGGGTGTCCAAAAACTGTCGTACTGGAGCTACAAAGTGCGGTGGTGCACAAGATGGTGGATGATGGTTGGAAATGAAGAAAATCGTCACTTATAATCTCCCCGGAGCTCGAATTATTTCCGGAATTTTGTCGAGTTGCGAATTTTTTGAAAATTTTCTTGAAAAATTCGCAACGAAAACAAATTTCCGGTTTTTAATTCGAGCTCACGGGAGATTCGGCAAGAAAATTTCATGCCAAAACTATTTTAGAAGATTTAATAGTAGCGGCTGGACTCACCTCGCATTTAGTGGAAGAAATCAACGGCTCCTTACTCTACTCGCCATTGAGGAAGAAAGAAGGGAATCAGGATTTTATAAAACATATGGAAGTTATAACCAATCTTGTCCATAATTGTTAACATTGCAACTTTGTATTGGAAGTTGAAAATAAATCATTTATCAAAAATATTTGTCATTTTTTTTAACAGCTGTCAAGCACTCGCGGCTGGATGTAGCTCCCATGCACCAACCACAGTGTTGCCGTTTGCCTTATCTCTGTCTGTGAAAGTTGGGTTGGGTTGGGATTGTTAGGGAGAGTGGGGACGGCAACACTGTAATCATATGGGAGCTACATCTAGATGCGCAAGGCCAGGGAAATTTCCACTTATTAATCTTTCAGTCACGTGATTATGAGCAGGGAAATTTCCGATAAAATTAGGTCGATGCCATAGCAACATAACAAAATGCAAGCTTATGATTGGTCAGAACTGACTGGTAGGAAATTTTCATTATAATTAACCTCATTTTATATTATTTCGGTTATTCGTGGCTCTATTGTATTTTCCAACATGTCCAAGTACGTCTCCCTCGTCAATGTTCCAGGAATTAAGAAAGGTCCTACAATATGATTAAAAAAAATAAATAAATTAATTAAAAACAAAAAAAAATCAAATAACTTTGAAACGGTTGAAGATAGGTTTAAACTGTATTATACAAAAGTTACTAAACACTTCATGGAGAATCCAAAAATAGAAAAAAAAATGGGGGTTTCCATTTAAAAATGTCAAGTGTAATGCGATATCTTATTTTTGGGACACCCTGACATATACAGTCATACACGAAAAGACGTCCCCCTAAAAATAAAAATTCACGTGTCCGAGCGTTTTTCCCAAAATATACCAGGAAAGTCATAAATAAGGGTGGGACCTTTGCGTTGGGCCACCCTGTATACAGAACAACTCAAAACAAATTATATTATTGTAGATGTATTGGCCAACACCACGGTGTATGATAAATACAACACTGACCAACGCAAAAATATTTGGGCACATCTGGCGGCTGTCGAAGAATAAGAATAGGATTCGAGTGGCGGCGCGATCGGAAGAAAGAAACGAAAACGAAGAACAAGAAAAAGAAGAACGAGAGGATGAAGAGCGATGGTCGCGGGCTGTCACTGACCTACCTGAAAAGCCATTATATGTTGTTCAACTGGCTCTTTTATTTTATTTTATTTTTTTTATGGCCTGCTTCGGCCCGGGCAATGACGACGCGAAATTGAGCCGAAGTGCGTGAAGAAATTCATGAACAGAGCATGGAATGCATTGAACTTTTGCTTTTCTGTCAAGTATTTAAAGAATATTAATTTGTTTTAGTTTTGACATGAATAACGCCCTAAGCACTCGACCAACAACTAAATCAATTACAGATAACTAAATGGACATCGTTAAAAACAAGAAAGCTGATTTACAAGCATTGACAAGTAACGACGTAGTAATAACCATGATATGCTGATTGACTTGTCATTTATTGAGGGTAATTATTGTCTGTTTAGCCACATAAGTGACATATGATGGGTATATCAAGTACCTACTCAAGAAACTTTTTGACTGTGTAAATTTTGTCTTTAGGTTTATAATCTAATGTATGCATATACCGGACGTACCTATAATGTATTTAAAAGTTGACTTCATATTTCAAAAAGGTCATCAACACTTGAAAATCTATAAAAATTCGTCAAGTGTAGTAAGCGCACGTGCCGCAACACGTGAATTCGAACGTGGACAAATCCTGGTGTAAGTTCCTCGCGCTTCATACAATATTGACATTGTCCTCAAGACTTTTTGTTTTAAGTGATTTTTCTGTTAGTTTTATCAAATGCACATCTTTTTATCTAGAAGTTTTTTTGCGATGCGATGGGTCGATTTGCCCCTTGCGGGCCAGCCAATACATGAAAATGCACTCGTTCTTTATGCTGCGCCTTCAAACCATTAGACAAATTAAACAATTTTCATAAAGCCAACATAACCAGTGGCGGCACAGACGTACTCTAGGATGAAGTTGGATCAGTTGAATGAAGAAAACAATCTTTTTGACTAGATATTCAACATTACGAATAGTCTAAGATACGGTATTAGAAATATACAGGGTGTCCGTTTTGAGTGATACTACTATTGCTATCTCTGGAACCGTATGTGTCACAATGTCTATTTTTGATGCTATACAGTGTGTCTAGAATAAAATGATGTACATGGGAATATTGGAAACGGTAAGAGATACGGCGTCGCTTGAATGGAAGAAAAGTTGCGTATTTGTATGCCCAAAAATAATCTACTTTTGTTTTATTTTGAATCGATACCGTGATGTAGATACAGGGTGAAAAAGAAAATGTCCATATTCGAAAAACTACAAAATTTTGCTTATTATAAAAGCCAATATTTTCAAATTTACAGGATATGGGTAAGAGGAAATGACGATTCTAAAAACGGCATCAAAAAATGTTGTAGGCCCACGATGTTGCGTCCGGCCGAGGCCAACTTTGGTTTTTCTTATGGAGGCCATATTGAACTTCTCCATTTTCATGGTCCGTATTGAAAATAATTTCCAAAAATATGACTTCCATAAAAAAAACAGACTTGACTTTGTCTGGACGCAACATAGTAGGTCTAGAATTTTTTTGACGCCGTTTTAGAATCGTCGTATCCTCTTACCTATATCCTGGAAATTTGAAAGTGTTGGGTTTTATAACAAGCAAAATATTGTGTTTTTTTCAAAATGAACCTTTTCTTTTTTCACCCTGTATGAACATAACGAAATCGATTCAAAATGAAACAAAGGTAGAATATTTTTGAGCATACAAATACGCAACTTTTCTTCCATTTAAGCAACGTCGTATCTTTTACCGTTTCCAATATCCTCGTATAGTCCCATGTACATCATTTTATTCTGGACACACTGTATATAGTGTGTATAATACAGAATAAATTGTAAAAATTGCCTAAATTAGTTTGGATGAATAGTTCAGAAACTAAGCATTTTTTGGAGTTTTATAATTTTTTTCATCCTACAATATGATGTTTTCCAATGGTTTATATGATGAATTCAGAACCGTACTTGTGATAATTTCTGATGATGCTATTTTACAAAGTCCTTACTTCGTCAATAGTATTCGTGTGTTACATCATTGAAAAGGGTATGAGAGGGAAAAGTTTTAAAAATGATGATACAAATCCAGGTCCATATTTAAAAAAATGAAGTTGATGGTGTTTACTCGAATACGAAACGTCGTGTACACTTTTTAAAGACATCATATTGTAGAATGGAAAAAATTGAAGGATTTTCAAATTTAAACTGTGTATCGAAAATGAAATATTTTTATAAAAAAATTAATTTTGGCCATTTTCACAGTTAACCCTGTATCTCGCAAACTAAAAATAATTTTGCGACACAATAAATGGGTCTTTAATAAGCATCAAAAATTGCAACTTTTCTCTCATTTAACCATGCAACCTTGTAGCACTTGCTGTTTCGAAGATAGCAATAATAGTGATAACACTCAAAACCAACACCCTGTATACTCTCATCTGTTATTTGATATACAGTGTGTTTCATTTTGATTGGCGACAATTCGCCATTCAACTAAAAATTGACCGATTTGAAAAAACTTTTTTCAGCTTTATCTTTTTATTTAAAAAAAATTACATATTATGTCATTTCAATGGTCTACTATGATTGATAACGCGAAAAGTTATTAGGCATTTTTTTAAATTGAAAACGGATAGCGTTTCTGAATGTGGCATACTCAGAAACCCCCTTTTAACGATATTTTTGAAAAAAAAATGTTATACGGGATGTTCAAAAAGTTAGGTCAAATTTGCAAAAAATCAATTTTCATAACCACGCTGTATAAATTCCAGTAAAAATTTTGCAATAACTTTTTGTTATTTTTGTAGGTTTGAGATGATGTGAACGTGAACATTTAATAACTTTTGTTAGTTCAAAAATTCAAAAAAATTATAATTTTTTTTTAAATAGTTATATTGGGCTCACTAAAGCCAAATTATTGATGTATAGTGTATGATGTATTCCTTTGAGTACCAGTACACATGTGTCAATTCTTGTCACTTTAGCTTATACGGGGGCTGTTGAAAAGAAGACTATAAGATATTGGAAAAGTAATGTATCATGAAATACATATTTACTAATAATAAGTAATAGCAAAATTATGTTTTACTCGTACATAACAGAGTACTTTTGAATAGTTCCTCAATATTTAAGCTTTAATCATATTAATATGACGATTTAAAATAACATTATTTTTTCATAAATTTTGACCTCCATTTCTGAGTGCTCTGTATAAGATAAAGAAGCAACACTTATCGAGTGAACATACCTACAAAAATAACAAAAAGTTTTTGCAAAATCTTTGCTGGAATTTATACAGCGTGATTAAAAAAAGGGATTTTTTTGCAAATTGAACCTTACTTTTTGAACATCCCGTCTAACATTTTATTTCAAAAATATCGTTAAAGGGGTATGCCAAATTCAGAAACGCTATTCGTTTTCATTTTAAAAAAATGCCTAATAACTTTTCGCGTTTTTGGGGCCCTTCTATCAATCCTAGTATGATATATGCCTTTTTTTTATGAGAAGATAAAGCTTTTTGAGTACTATAACCTAAAGAAAAAAGTTTTTTGAAATCACTCCATTTTTAGTCAAATAGCGGATTAATTGTTGCCATTCAAAATGAAACATACTGTATATGCTCAAAAATAGATTGTGAATAATTTGCCTGGCAAATTCCGGGGTTATACTTTTATACAGGGTGTTAAAAATTTCAATGTCCTCCATCAGTACCATGAAAAAAGTAGGATACGCAGAGAAGTTCAAAGCACGTCAAAGTTGCGCTTTTCCAAACCGATATTTTTAAAATGGTTTTTATGTTTTCATAGGTTTATTAGAAGAAATATTTCGAAATAAATGCCACTTTCTTCCCTCTACAAAATGACGTCATCAAATTTATGATCCGACGTTTCGTCTTCGAGCAACCATCATCAACTTAGTTTCTAGCCATTTCAAAAAGACGAACAATTTCGTTCTACGCCTGATAGATTATAATTTCAATTCTTGTTTCGACTACATGTCACACTTAACATTTATAAGACGTTTCGACCTAATAAAGCCATCATCAATGCAAATCAATGAGGGTTGGGAAAAATATACATATAATATAACATAATTTTAAAAAAATATCCAATAAACTATCTTGTAGTTATTTGAAAACCAACAGTTTTTGAAATTGTAAACACGAATTCTTGAAATTTCCTTCTCCTTCGAAATTTGGGTTAGTTATAGTTGTGGTCTCCATTTAGTTCCTCTAACTTCTCCCAGCGCCCATCTACCTCCTTTAAACTATAGACTCTACCCCTTCATTATAAGCAAATCCTTCACCAACAAGCCAGGTTCAGTCGATTTATTAATTTTGGCAATCACGACAACAAAAAAACAAAGAACACAAGAGAGGAGTCTTGTTCTACAATATCGACATCCAGATCAATTCTTTACTCACACAACCCAAAAGACCTCAATAATGGTCAACCGTGGAATTATACAAAAACCAACAACCATTGCCCTACTCCATTATACAGGGTTAGTCAGAAGTCCGGAAATGGTATAAGCACTGGTAAAGTGAGGCAAGGCTCTATCCTGCTAGAACCATGTGGCCAACACCATTAGGAAAAATAGCATTTAATGCTGCTAAAATTTAGTTTTTTTTATGAATAAAATCTGCCTACATTGCGATATACACCAAAAAGACTGACCCCAAATTTGGTTCAAATCCATTCGCATCGGTATGTGAGATATTCGACTATTTCTAGACTAGATTCTATTTGCGGTTCGAAGGTTCCCATGGAAAACCTAGTGGCAAGTATGGATTAAATGTTTTTCTTCAAGAATATGTTCAAAAGTTTCTACCTACATGCTAATCAGAAGCTAACTGAAGAATACTACACCACTGGTAAATAGCTTAACGATGCAACTTTCGATTCGACCCGACTGGCCTGCACACGCTTTTTTATTACTTCTTTTCGTGAATCCAAATCATAAATGGAAATTTACTGCCCTAGCAGTTTTATGGAAACTAACTACTGAATTGAGCTCCATAATAGCAGCCTTAGAGATAGCTAGACTGCAATTTTCATTTAATTACCGTCTTATCTTCTCATCTGTTGATTCTTAATGTGCTTTTGTTTCTTTTATGTCACAAATTAATTTCAATATTTTAATTTTTTACAAAGCCCTTCAACTGCCTTGTTCACAACCGCTTACACAGCGTCAAAACAGACTCAAAATGTCGGCTTCTTTTAACTCGAGCAGGCTTACATCTGAAAATGAGGCAAAAAAGCATAATCGGCGTCTTTTAAGTCTAATGTAGTTTCGAAAAAAGTTTAATTCGCATCGAGTTACCCTGCCAGTTATAAAGTCACTCTTGTGTGTGCGACTTGCTTGCACCTATCTTCTTACGAATTTTCTTTGTATTAAGAGGGGCAAACCTTCCAGAATAGTTTGCTGATAATCGGAGTTTTAAGCATAGATTTATCATGTCTCATGTAAATATTTACTCTTTTCTCAGCGATGTTGCCATGTGAATGTTATACAGGGTGTCCCAGCAAGGGTGGCCACCGGCCATATCTCGGGAACTACTGGACCTAAAAGTTCAGGAAAAAAAATATGATCACTAAAGTGGCCACGAGAAAATGCTGGGAAATATTTATAACTTCGAAATTTTGCCGCTAGGGGGCGCAATCAAAGCTTAAATATTAAAATTCGAAATTTCTCCGGAAGTTCTCAGATTGAGGTATATCTTTATCAACATGGTTAGAAAACCTAGACAATTTCACGTCTTTTTGGTACAGGGCTCATTGGCGTACCGATCTTCGTGTGAGTAGGGGAAGGTAGTGAAAGTGTAATTGTTCAAGTGGCTGTAACTTATAAACGACTTGTCCGATTTTGTTGCGTATAGGCTTGTTTGGAAGATAAATGTGAGTACTTTCGTATATCGTATCCAGTGATGCGTGATTGTCTCCAGAAAAGTTGCTAGAAGGCGTAATTTGAATTAAAAACAGTGTTTTTCATTTTACCGCAAAAATTTAAATGGTATGGTATAATTCTGATAATAATAACTAGTCCAAATTATGTAAAATTTAATGTTTTAAGGTTTTTAAGGTTTTTTCTTGTAAATTTAATCTTCATTTCGATTCTGTTATCAGAATTATACCGTACCATTTAAATTTTTGCGGTGAAACGAAAATAACAGTTTTCAATTCAAATTACGCCTTCTAGCAACTTTTCTGGAGACAATCACGCATCACTGGATACCATGATACTACGACAAACAGATAAGCTCACGCGCATCTTGTCGGGTGACCTTTGTGAGGTTATGTTGTCAAGCTTCTGTCAGTTTGCAATGTAAATATTGTTGTTCTGATATTTGTGTGATATAATATCTTATTATTTCGTGAATTTCGCATAATTTGATGATGGTGTACTTACAACTGTGCCGTGGTGTTCTGCAGAAGCAGCAATAAGAAAAATAAAGAAAACCGTCCGTGTAAATTCCGTTTCTTTCGGTTTTCAACATCCAAGTATATTCGCAAGATATGGATACAGAAGTGTTATCAAAAGGACAATAATGTTGAATATGCTAGAATTGGTTCAAACCATTTTTCTGAAGACGACTTTTGTGACAGAGACATTTGCAATTGCATCGCATATCCGGTATATCTGAAGAGAAACCCTCTAACCTTGAATAGCAAGATCAAATTAGAATAAAAAAAACACATACAACCACAAAAACCACATCGAACCACATAGAATCACAAAAAAATCTCTCATAACCACAAAAACCACATCGAATCATGTAGAAGAACAAAAAACCACAAGGAACCACATGGAACCAGAAAAACCGCAAAAGAACCAGAAAAACCACATGGAACCACAAAAAAAAACATACAGAACCACATAGAAACACAAAGAACCAGAAAATCTACATGGAACCACATAGAATAACAAAAGATCTCTCAAAACCACAAAGAACCACATAGAACCAGAAAAACCGCATGGAACCACAAAAACCACATATAGAAACACATATAGAACCACTGAAAACCACATGGAACCACAAAAAAACACATGGAACCACATGGAACCACAAAAAAACACATAGAACCACAAGAACTACATAAAAACACAACGAACCTGAAAAACCCCCGGAAAAACCACAAAAAAAACACATGGAACCACTAAAAACCACATGGAACCACAAAAACCACATGGAACCACAAGAAGCCACATAGTACAATAAAAACCACATTGAACCAAAAAATAACCACATGCACGGAGCCACATAAAATCACAAAGAACCACATAGATTCTCAAAGAAACACATAAAACCACAAAAGAATAAAGAAAAGAACATAGAATCACAAAAAACCACACAAAACCACAAAGAACCAAGTGTGTCGCGACCTTGAAATTCCACTCTCACCGCACATAAAAAATTTTCACCTCAAACATCCTTTCTAACGTCGAAAACCAACTGAGAAAAATGTTTTTTCAATTTTGGAAAATATGATCTTTTTTTAAAGAGTATTTAACCAATCTGGTGGGATTTGCGTAGATTATATAATCAATTTTGGATAGATATATAACCAACTAAATACATATTATTCATTTTGGGGTAAATAACCAACTATAATCATCAGAATTCAACAAAATCGCAATATAAGCCATGCTTTCCAATGCTATTTTATCCAATTGGGTCACCGGATAGCTTGATGCGCAGTTCAGTTCGAAACTCGTTCGGCTAGTGAGCATATCTTCTTTGTCGTAGTATCATGACTGGATACGATATACGAAAGTACTCACATTTATCTTCCAAACAAGCCTATACGCAACAAAATCGGACAAGTCGTTTATAAGTTACAGCCACTTGAACAATTACACTTTCACTACCTTCCCCTACTCACACGAAGATCGGTACGCCAATGAGCCCTGTACCAAAAAGACGTAAAATTGTCTAGGTTTTCTAACCATGTTGATAAAGATATACCTCAATCTGAGAATTTCCGGGGAAATTTCGAATTTTAATATTTAAGCTTTGATTGCGCCCCCTAGCGGCAAAATTTCGAAGTTAAAAATATTTTCCAGCATTTTCTCGTGGCCACTTTAGTGATAATTTTTTATTCCTGAACTTTTAGGTCCAGTAGTTTCTGAGATATGGCCGGTGGCCACCCTTGCTGGGACACCCTGTATATAAGCTTCATGAAAAAATACCCGGAAAATTAAATTAATTCAACTGCCAATCTTCTAAATCACCAATCCCCAACACATACAATTTATCTTCAGTTTTCATCTTCAATAATCCAAGTTAATTTCTATCTGATCTATACAAGTTACAATAAGGTCTCTCCCTCTTAATAAACTTAGCATTAAAAATCGTAAATTGCTCATTATAGAGCTTCCTAACTTAACTAACTGGATAACTCGGGACGGTGAAGTATAGTATAGGTAATTTTATAACGAGTCAAGAAAGCTCAGATAGATATTTGTTTTATTTTGGAAAATTATTACCTGCAACGACGGCAAATTGATAAAGAAAAAGGGACCATTAAAAGGAAATTTGATAGGATATATAATTTTGAAAGTCGCTCAGTAATTTATGGAAAAGCTATTGAGAAATACGATACGGTTCTTGATACTCTGGCGAATGTTTGTTTAAACTCATCAGTAATGAATTGGACATTTTATACGCAATGCATATGAAAAGTCAAAAAAATTATTGAAATAGTTAAATTTGTATAGTTTTGAAGTACATTGAAAATAAGGTATTACTAGACCCTTTTTTCCATTTAAAATTTTGGTCAAAAATCGACGGGTCCAAAAGTTCTTTTTAAAATGTCTTGAGGCCTGGACCTCTGCTTATTTTTCAAATGGCAACACTGTATGCTTTTAGTAGGTTTGTTTCTTTCTTTTAATTTATTTTTTCCACTTTTGTTGTCAGCTTCAAACAAATGAATAATATTTAATAAAGATAGAAATAAAAAAAAACAAGAGAAGATATCAAGATGTAGCCAAACAAAGATTTAGTTCTATACAGGGTGTTTCCTAACCTCTGTGACAAAATGAAAGGGGTGATTCTTCGCTTAATTTTAAGACGAAAATGTGTTATAACTTTTTTTCGAATTTCGCTCTGTTTCCAAAATACAGGGTGTTTAATTTTTTTTATTACTATTATTTATTTTTATATATATTTTTTTTAATTTATTTAGTGTTTTTGAATTCTACATTAAAATGATTATAATTGATTGCTGTATTTGTTAGAAAATTCAACATCAGCGAAAAAATTACTTTTTGCGTCAAAACTCACTCAACTAGATTTAATTTTTTATCTCAAAAATTAGGCAAGATACGATAAAAATTCAAGAGATCAAAAAGTTGCGTTTTTAGTTGAATAACCTGAGAAAAAAATGAAAATGACACAAAAAGTCAGTGGCATACATTTTTTTCCCAATAATATTGGTTGAAGTGCCGCTCGGGACGCCACTGTATTCGATAATTTTTATTTGTTCATGGCAAAATGAGCCCGTTATCACTATAAATACCGTTACCAAACTTCAACAAAATCAAGTAAAAGTTAAATTAATTAAAAATAAAGAACTAATCAAAAAAAAAATTAAACACCCTGTATTTTGGAAACAAAGCGAAATTCGAAGAAAAGTTATACTACATTTTTGTCTTAGAATTAAGCGAAGAATCATCCCTTTCATTTTGTCACAGAGGTAAAGAAACACCCTGTAGATCACTCTGTGGTGACCCCGCCTGATCTGAATTTTATTTTAGATGGTAAACAAAAGACGTGGAGGGTAGCTTGATTAAAAACAATGTCCAGAAAGCAAAGAAGAAATCCACAGAATATTTGCGTGAGTACGTTGACTCATCAAAAACACAGCTAGGTCTCTTCAATATATGCGGAAATCACTTATCCAACTCAACTAGGTAATAAATCATAAATAAATCAATTGAAAAGCAAGTTCATCTCTAACATAGAATCAAAGTAATATTCGAAAAGAGTGATGGAAAATGTAAAAACTTATAACAATTCAGCGCAGCCAGCATTTATCTTCGGCATATAGAGCAATTTGCTGGCGTGTAGGTAAGATAGTTGATGGTCGAAATTAATCTCACCTCCTCTCCAAAATTAGTGGCTCTTCCCCTATTTAAAGCCTTTGTCCGGAAGGTCAGCTAGAAGAAAAGGCTAAACAATGCACCTGCGAATGGTTAAACTTATCTTAAAATAATATCGATCACGACTCATAGAAAGGCGGTGCCAGAATCCAGTTTTTAGCGCGTGCAACCTAGTTCAACAGTTCACCTTTATACGAAAATATTCGGACAAGTTTATTGTAACTCAAATTCCATTCTTGTTAACCGAACGAGATTTCGATTCTGTTCTAGATGGTTGAGGAAATTATGTAGTCGGCGTGCACTAAGAGAGTTGATGTTTTCGGAAATTTGGTTTTCATCTTCTAGAAGTTATTGAATGGATGTGCTTTCCACTACTCACACCACATTGCCATGAAGTATTTTGAAAGCTGGCTGAATTTCATGCATATTTTGGAATATTTTAGATTGTCAAGGAATTTTTCAAAATCTATATTACCAACCCAAACTAACAAAAAATTAAAGTCTCTGTCCAGACGGTCAGCCGGAAGAAGAGGCTAAACAATGCACCTGCGATTGGACAGTCTCATCTTAAAGACTCATAGAAAGGCGGTGCCAGGCTCCAGTTTTCAGCGCGTGTGGCCTAGTTTGGTAGTTTAGTCACCCTTGACGAAAATATTTGGTCAAGGTTACTGTAGCTCAATGAATCTTGTTACTCATGCACACGTGGCCAATTCAGCTTGTTGTTGATATTTGAGATTCCGATTCTGTTTTAGATAGTGAGGAATTTATGGGGTTAGCGTACACTAAATGATTTGATTAGGTTGTAATCTTTTGGAGGTTATCAAATGGATGAGTCTTCCGGCCCTCCACAGTATATATCACTCTATTGTTTTGTGTCGTGTGTGGTTATTGTAACCAAATGTTAAATCACCATGCAGCAAAGAATGAAACGAAATGTACATTCACTAGTATATCATCTTCATAAACGAAAAAAAACTTAAACCAAAATGCAAGTGTATTCTTGAAACCACCACCAAGTATTCCAACCTTCCAATCATTCTCAACAAACCAGAGTTTCTTGTAATTCACTAATTCAAACCTCTATTGTTGCCTACCAGCATTCAGGCCGAGCAGCCACATTCCACAATTCTCTAGTAAGTGGACGGAACCATTTAAAGGTACCTTAAGTTTTTGTTGAGCCGACCGGGCACCAACATGTATAATGGAAATAAGTGGCCTGAAAGTCGTTGAAAGAGTAACGACCCAAATTGAATTGGAAAACGGCCGATGCGTATTCGGCTTGGCTTGAAAAAACGTTAAGAGCTTTTTGCGAGACTTCATCTCGGTTCGGTTGAGTAAGGTCAGTCAAGTGGATAGAGTGGATTTCGAAATTGGTTTGAAGAGGTTTTCATTCGCTGTGTAATATCATTACTTAATGAATAGTGTCGAACTCTTTTCTATCAAAATTTGATAGTGGCTCTGCTTTTTCTGTAAGGACTCACACCTGTCATCTGAATCCACTATTTATCATCCAGAAGAGGGCAGTACGTTTTCCTGTTTGCCAAGCGGAAATTTGATAGTTCCACTTCGAAATGAAATTGAATGTAAACCAGGCATTAATCCTGTCAGGTTCAGACAAAGACTGAAGAGGGTACTTTTGTACATTATCACCTTTTAATGCTTATTTGAAAATCAAGTAGCGATATGTAACAGGAGAAAAAAAATAGGTGATGTGAACTCATCTCATAGTTATCCATTTCCCAGAATACCAGCACAAAACATACCACAAAGTACTGTACACCTGCACGTACTGGAAATTGAAGAAAAACACCAAAAACTACGTTTATCAACATTCCATGGCGATTTCGAGTACGTTTTTGCCGTTGGCTAATTCCGCGCACAACGGAAAGAATTAAGCGCGATCCGTAGATATCTCGAGAACGGATGCTACTCTTCATATAAATCTCGGGATAATATGTGACGCTTGAAAATATTTCATGACTAGAATATATGACAGTTTTTGTGGGATTTCAAGTTCTAATGGCTATAAAAGGCCAAGAGCCAAAGAAATTCATCAACTTTAAGAACAGAATCTCTTTCTAGTTGTCTGTGATCCCGGGCCGGTTCTTTAGAAATTGCAATAAAAATACGCCGTTATTTTTGCCGCACTCTGCTGTTTGGTTTTTATTTTTATTTGGCTGCCGCGACGGACTCCTGCTAACGGTTACTGACCTTATCCAACACTACACACAACTCGGACGTGTGGGTGCGGATTTGGGGGCTCATTTAATCATCTTGCATTCAGTAATGGAGAAAGATATTCCAAAATGGAGATTTAGCATTATTTTTGGTTTTGGGAAGACATAATCTTTGTTTCTATGTTTGTTTATTTGATGTTTTTGCTCATAGAAAAGCTCCAAGCATGCATTGGAACGTATCAGTCAACCATAACATGAACCATAGAATAACGTATATGGGAGATTCCGTATTGTGACTGGTTGACATGTTGACAGTAGCAGTTTCCATAATCGAATTTCCATTTCTTCACACATATCCATAGACCATTGAAGATGTTCCGACCCTGGAAAATGTCCTTGTAACGAATTATCACAAGTTCAGCCCTGATTTTATGATATTTCAAAATGTTGAACGTTTTCACGCACTCTCAAATTTTATATTTTTTATATAATATTAACAACAATATTTTAATCAATGAAAGTTCAAAAAGTTGTCAAAAGTACCAAGCTTCTCTAATGCACGCTATCTACATAAATTCCTCAACCATCTAAAACAAAATCGAAATCTCCAGTATCAAAGTCATGAAGAATTCTAAGAACTTACCGAGATCCTAATCCTCAATAGTACCGCATGCAAGCCATAACTGATCTCCCAACGTAAAGCTCAATTGGCCACGAGTGGTTGACAAGAATGGAATTTGGGTCAATCCCTTGAGCTACACTAACCTTGTCCAAATATTTCCATAAAGGGTGACTAATGTACTAGACTAGGTTACACGCGCTGGAAACTAGACTAGAAACACAGCCTTTCTGTGGGTCGTACAACCAATTGCTTTTGTTTTCATATAAGGCTAGCCAATCGCAGGTGAGATTAATTTCGACTATAAACTATCTCATGTACATACAGGGTTATTGATTATAAATGCCCCCCCTCTAACTTTTTGATTTGACGGTTTAGAAAAAGGTGTTCCAAATAAAAGATTCATGGTTGAAAATGAACTTTTTTAATAACCTGATTTCACATATACAGGGTGCTCCAAAAAGTCTGGGCGAGGTCCAACTTTCTTATTTCAAATTGATACCCTATTTTTTTATTTGATATTTGGATTCTCCTTTTAACTCACATTTTCTATGAAGCATATCCTATACCTAAGTCTAATGTATAAAAAGATATTTGATATTTATTTATTGAATAATAATAATTTATTGCTATCTCTATATCTATGATTTCGAATTATTGACGCTCGTATTGACGAAAATGTCACGTCATTAAGTACTTTTAAAGTGTAAAAGTATCAAAGTATAAATAATTCTGCATTTGATTCAAAAGATTTTTTATTATATAAGACGTTATTTTATTTTTTGTTCATTTTTTGGGTATCAATTTATAATCAGAGAAGTTTTGGTATATCCTACACACACAATTACGTCAATACTTCGAAACCATAGATATATTTCACTTTTTTATAACAATGAATTAGTATTATTCAATTTATAAAATATCAAATATCTTTTTATACATCAAATTTAGGTATAGGAGGATATGCTACATAAAAAATGGATAAAATTTGAAGGAGAATCCAAACATCAAATAAAAAAATAGGGTATCAATTTGAAATAAGAAAGTTAGACCTCGCCCAGACTTTTTGGAACACCCTGTATATGTGAAAACAAGTTTTTTTAAAATCTCATTTTTAACCATAAAACTTTCATTTGGAACACTTTTTTCTAAAACATCAAATTAAAAAGTTAGATGGGGGGGGCATTTATAATCAATAACCCTGTACAGGGTGTCCCATTTTGGGTACTTTTTCGGGGTATCTCCGTTATTCTTATAGATAGAAAGTTGCGGTTTTCGCAACAGTTTGCTACTTTTTCGTGAAACTGAAAATGCCGTTAACAAAATTGTCATAGCCCTTTTCGTTTTCAAGATACAGGGCTAAACTGAAAATGTTGCATTTTAAGGTACCCCTCGTATCTAAACTATCAGATAAGTTATGGAAAATGTGAAAACTGTTTCTTATATAACTTTTCCCGTAGAACTCGATTCTGCCTTCGGAATTAGTATACAGGGTCAGGTCAAAAAGTTATCGGACCCTACTTTATTTTTTTAAATTGAACACCCTGTATATTTATAGTCCATAAGATTTGTCTTTTCTTTACCTTTTCAAAAATATATAAGAGTATGCACTTTAAAAAAAAAAAAATTTTTAGCCTATAACTTTTTGACCTGATCCTGTATACAAATTCCAAAGGCAGAATCGAGTTCCACGGGAAAAGTATATAACTTTCGATTTTGCCTTCGGAATTTGTATACACGGTCAGGTCAAAAAGTTATAGGCTAAACATTTTTTTTTTAAGTGCATTCTTTTATATATTTTTGAAAAGGTAAAGAAAAGATAAATCTTATGGACCATAAATATACAGGGTGTTCCATTTAAAAAAATAAAGTTGGGTCCGATAACTTTTTGACCTGACCCTTAATACTAATTCCGAAGGCAGAATCGAGTTCTACGGGAAAAGTTATAAAAGAAACAGTTTTCACATTTTCCATAACTTATCTGATAGTTTAGATACGAGGGGTACCTTAAAATGCAACATTTTCAGTTTAGCCCTGTATTTTAAAAACTAAAAGGGCTATGAAAATTTTGTTAACGTCATCTTTAATTTCACGAAAAAGTAGCACACTGTCGCGAAAACCGCAACTTTCTATCTATAAGAATAACGGAGATACCCAGCAAAAGTACCCAAAATGGGACACCCTGACACGCCAGTCAATCGCCCATGAGGACCATCCACAAATAATCCAAAGATTATTTCCATTCTTGATTTTACTTGTCTCAAAACTCTCAAATTAAGAGAAAAAAATCAATATTCAGTAGGAGGATGCATTGCACTATGCCCCGTGGATAAATTTCCAAAAATCGTTTGTTTTTTTTCTTTTATTTCCTCAAAAATGGTTATCTAACCCGATCTTTTCTACTTGTGGAGTCAAAAAAAATAATTTGAATATTTATAATTTTTGATTTTGGTGGATCTCCATCAAGCATTTTTTATTTTGAAACTATGCTTCAGCATGTTGAAAGATTTCGTTCACAATCAGTATATTGTAAAAAACCATAATGTAAATTTTTGAATTTTTACATCTCGCAAAACTGACTGAAAAGTATATCGCTTGTCAAAATATAATTAAAAATTCCGTATCCACAAGCTGTTTCAATAACAAGAAAGAAACATTACGATATTAAATGAAAACTTTCGACAAAATTCCTCATTCTAACAAATTAATTTTCTATCAAACGCAGCAGTAAACTAAGACAGGTTGAACTTTTTAATCATATCGTGTCTATATACTCCTATAGATATTTTTCATTATCTCTGCCCGAGTATTCAATATTCCATTTCCATGGACGGCAAGAGCCGGTGCTTTTTCTGTTTCCATCTCCTGCTACCTACAACCTGCGGCATCGGAAACGTCTATAATGCATATCAATCTGTTTTATTTTGCCCGTACAGCATGGCTCGAATTAAATCCTTATGATTGAGGGAGTTGATTCGTCAACCTCAAATCAAAATTAGGATTTTTCATGCTTATTTTGAAAGTCACTCTGTGGAACTCTATCCACAAAACTTGATTTTCATCAAATCCACTTAGAGTGTCACAACTCATTTGCATGATGGCTATATTTTCATGTAAAGAAAACTATTCCAAGAACTGCCTCCCGTATCACGGAGAAACTCGAGATATGATGAGACTATATATAACATTCCAAATTAAATTTAAGCAATCAATACTCGGTATAAGTAAAAGAAAAATCATAGGAGCACGAAATTGAAATCGTGTGGTTTGGAACGAGCCGAAAGCGTTGCAGGGGTGAAGGAGTTAAAAACGCGGGGAGAGCGGAAAGGGTGTCAAGCAAGCCGTAATTGGAAATCTGTCTGGACACAGTCAGGACTTTGACGTTTCTGCAAAAAGAAGAATGCAGTGAAAGGGATGTTTCCAGTTGTATAGAAATTTTGTTTTATTTGTTTTGGTGAATGCGGCAAAAGGATTGATTAATTAGTTTTGTCATGTTTGTTCGGGATATGATGAATAACTAAATTGAAATGGATTTTGATTACTTTAAATTGAATAAGGAAAACACGTAAGCAGTTTTTTCAAAGCCGCATTTTCATTATCACAGTTTTCAATCATCGTACTTGAGAAAATTCAAAAATTTTATTTGGCTTCTTGAGTTGAGCCATTTTCTTTTCCTACAGAAACCCGCGCCGTTTCCTTCCGTTTTTCTTTTTATTTTTACGTCGAACCGTATACCGCATTCCGCGTACTGAGCTAACTGCAATTTCCCGTCTACACTGTCACACAACACTGTCACTTCAAAACTTCATACAGTGAGGACGTAAATAGTCCCCCCCCCCTCTAACTTTTGAAAGCATTTATATTTTTGGCTCAAATTTGGAAGTGTGTTTCAGGGTAGGCTTTACTAAGTTTTGACCTCCAAAAAAAATTTTCATCTGTCAAACTGACAGCTGGGCACCATTTTGAAACAAAAAATTAAATGGAAAAGGGGGTTCATGTGATACTTTATTTGAAAGGTCCTTCCATTCTCTTTTCACCCCCAAAGTTTGAAGTCCTTATTATTTTTCATTTTGAAAATTAATTGAGATAATTTTGCATGATTTCGTTCTTAATATTATCTTTAGTATTAGGTTTTTTTGAATTTTTTTATTAAATACTGTTGTAGAAACAATCACTTATGTTATAGGTTAGTTTTTCATTGTTAATAAAGTTCTTTTAAGAATTAGAGATAGTATTTTGACCCAAATAATTTATTTTCGATATGGCGCCATTTCCTTAAGAAAAATGCTAAGGACTTCAAACTTTGGGGGTGAAAAGAGAATGGAAGGACCTTTCAAATAAGGTATCACATGACCCCCTTTTCCATTTAATAATTTGTTTCAAAATGGTGCCCAGCTGTCAGTTTGACAGTTGAAATTTTTTTTTGGAGGTCAAAACTTAGAAAAGCCTACCCTGAACAACACCTCCAAATTTGAGCCAAAAATATTAATGCGTTCAAAAGTTAGAGGGGGGGGACTATTTACGTCCTCACTGTATAATCTGTCTTCTTTCATCGTCTAATTACAATGTTTTTTTACAACTTTGCTGGACATTTTCACCTTTATTTTTAGCTTCACGTACGTACATTCACCGTTAAAAAGTTTGGATGTATTATTTTGGGATTTTTATTCAAGGCTAAACGATCTAGTGGCATGAGTTCTCCACCACATAAATCCAATGGGTGGCGCCCGAGTTTTTAGAAAACAATTAAAATTCACGAAAGAACCTCATTCTGTTCGGTGCGGCCAACGCAACGTTCTCACTAGAACAACAGACAAAGTAAAAATAATCTATAAATCAAATCGTCTTATTAAGAGAGTATGATAACAATTTTATTTCTACAAACAAGGCAACTGCAAGCCAATTCATATTTGATATGTATCTCCAAGGTAAAAATTATGATTATAGTTTTTGCGCTGCGTTTCGTGAAAAACGGCAGTATTTTTCACTTTAAGCGCCATTTTATTTATTTTTCTTATCCTTACCTGGTTTTGCTCGTTCAACGGTTGGCGTAACAAATTTATTTGTTTTTGGAACGAAAGCATGCCGATAAGGTTCTAGTGAATAACGTGCAGTTGTAATTGAAAACATACAAAAAAAATTGCATGAATTTTTCTAAATTAACTGTACCGTTTCAGGTCAAAAAAAAGTTTTTCAAAAAAGATGATCATTGAAAATTTAATAAAGACGCTTATACAGTGTGTCCACTTAAGTTCGCACCATATGGAAAACTTTTTTATTATTAAGTTTACGAAAAAAAGTTATTCTTTATAAAAAGTTCTGCATGATCCAAAACCTAAAATGCAACCATCAGGTATTTAATTTTTCCAGTCGTATACGAGGTATATCAGAAAATATGAATTTTGCTCAAGAATAAAAAACCTTTATTTTTGATAATATCGAAAACTTTAATCAGATCTCTTTATTCGTTAAACATTTGATAACCTTTACGTCTCTTAACCTCTATGTTGCATTATTTTGATGATTTCAAATAACTACACTTGCATTTACATTGTTATTGTAGTTAAAAAAGAAAAATGGATTTTTTCCTGATTCGATTTAATTGTATATTTGAACGTAGTTTTTAGTTCTAAACAACTTTTCTCAATAATATTTTTCGATGTTATCAAAAATAAAGGTACTTTATTCTTGAACAAAATTCATATTTTCTGATATACCTCGTATACGACTGGAAAAATTGAATACCTGATGGTTGCATTTTAGGTTTTGGATCATGCAAAACTTTTTATAAAGAATAACTTTTTTTCGTAAACTTAATAATAAAAAAGATTTCCATATGGTGCGAACTTAAGTGGACACACTGTATAATGATTTATCAAAAGGAGTGTTTGAAGCATACCTCCTCCAGATTTTAGGTCGATAAGACTTTTGGTTGTGTTTAGACACCCCTGAAAGTTGAAGCTTGAAAAATAAGAAAAAGTTGCATTTTGAAAAAAAACATCATGTCAAATTCTTGGGTTTTGATAATGATTTACTAGAAAGAAGTGTTCAAGGTAAACCTCCTCCAAAATTGAGGTCAACAACTCTCTGGGTTGAGTTTAGACAGCTTCTCAAAGTTAAAAAATTATAAAAAGTTACCTTTTTGAAAAAAAAATCATCATGGAGAATTTAATCAGATCGCTCTGGTTTTAATAATGATTTATTAAAAAGGAGTATTTGAGGTATAACTTTTCCAAATTTGAGATTGATAATTTTATAGGTTGAGTTTACTCAGCCCCTTAGAGTTGAAGCTTGAAAAATAATTATAAAAAAATGTGTATCGGACCATAACTTTTCTATATTTCCAAATTTGTGATTTTTGTATACAGTGTGTCTAGAATAAAATGATGTACATGGGAATATTGGAAACGGTAAGAGATACGGCGTCGCTTGAATGGAAGAAAAGTTGCGTATTTGTATGCCCAAAAATAATCTACTTTTGTTTTATTTTGAATCGATACCGTGATGTAGATACAGGGTGAAAAAGAAAATGTCCATATTCGAAAAACTACAAAATTTTGCTTATTATAAAAGCCAATATTTTCAAATTTACAGGGTATGGGTAAGAGGAAATGACGATTCTAAAAACGGCATCAAAAAATGTTGTAGGCCCACGATGTTGCGTCCGGCCGAGGCCAACTTTGGTTTTTCTTATGGAGGCCATATTGAACTTCTCCATTTTCATGGTCCGTATTGAAAATAATTTCCAAAAATATGACTTCCATAAAAAAAACAGACTTGACTTTGTCTGGACGCAACATAGTAGGTCTAGAATTTTTTTGACGCCGTTTTAGAATCGTCGTATCCTCTTACCTATATCCTGGAAATTTGAAAGTGTTGGGTTTTATAACAAGCAAAATATTGTGTTTTTTTCAAAATGAACCTTTTCTTTTTTCACCCTGTATGAACATAACGAAATCGATTCAAAATGAAACAAAGGTAGAATATTTTTGAGCATACAAATACGCAACTTTTCTTCCATTTAAGCAACGTCGTATCTTTTACCGTTTCCAATATCCTCGTATAGTCCCATGTACATCATTTTATTCTGGACACACTGTATACATAACTATTAACCATGGAACTATTTTCAAAAATGATCTGAATGGTTTTGCTCTGTAGTGAACACATACAGGGTGTCTCACGGTCTATGGTACGTTAGACGTTCACGGAAAACTAGACATAGGATCGACCTGAAAATTTGGCTGAGCCCATAATCGAGTATGATCCATATTTTAAAAATATTTTCAGTTTTGCAGTGTTGCCGCTTCTTCCCAAAAGTCGTAACAACTTTCTTATTTTAAATGGACCACCCTGTATATTATTATTTTTTTGGATTCCTTGACTGATTCTAATCACTTTTGCTTGATATACTCCTATACCTATCGGCAGCGGTTTTCGAGATATAAATTAATTTATAATATTTTTGTCTTAAAACACATCAGTGGATTGAGTTCAATAATTTCGTACTTGAAAACGGTGGAGAGTTGAAATTGCTATGCCGACTAGAGGAAGGTAGGTTTATATGGTTCCAATGGAGAAACCGATCTGAAAATATACAGGGGTGCTTCAAATTTATTAATCTTTTTCCTTCACACAAAAATGATAAAAAATCAATTTTTTCAAATGGTATATTACTTGAAAAATGAAAAGGCCAATAAATTTCCTTACAAATGGTATCCCATGGTCCTATACCTAAACTTTCAGGATCTACAATAAAAATGCATTTTACTAAAAAATAAATTATATTGGTATAATACATGTATGAAACATAATGTTGTTTCTAGGGCAACCTATAGTTGCCAGGTCACACAGCAATAACAATTTATTTTTAGTGGCAAACTGCAACTACATTATGTTTCATATCAATAATATCAATATAATTTATTTTTTAGACAAATGCATTTTTCTTGTAGAACCTGAAGGTTTAGTTTAGATATAGGAACATGGGATACCATTTGAAAGGAAATTTATTGGTATTTTCATTTTTCAAGTAATTTACAGGGGGTTCCATTTGAAAAAATAGCTTTTTTACAATTTTATGTATAGGAAAAAGATTAATAAATTTGAAGCACCCTGTATATTTACAGATCGGTTTCTCCATTGGAAACATATAAACCTACCTTCCTCTAGTTGGCATAGCAATTTCAACTCTCCACCGTTTTCAAGTACGAAATTATTGAACACAATCCACTGATGTGTTTTACGACAAAAATATTATTAATTAATTTATATCTCGAAAATCGCTGCCGATAGGTAAGCAAAAGTGATTAGAATCAGTCAAGGAATCCAAAAAAATAATAATATACAGGATGGTCCATTTAAAATAAGAAAGTTGCCACGACTTTTGGGTAAAAGCGGCAACACTGCAGAACTGAAAATATTTTTAAAATATAGATCATACTCGATTATGTGCTGAGCCAAATTTTCAGATCGATCCTATGTCTAGTTTTCCGTATACGTCTAAGGTACCATAGACCGTGAGACACCTTGTATGTGACTTTGATGTAACTTTTATGTAAATTTGAAGTAATAATGACTCCCACAATAGTTTTTATGTAAAAATTATGTAACATTTATACAGGGTGTCCGGAAATTACGCGTCAGGATTTTGGTGGGCGATTCTACATGAAAAATTAATGCAACAAACTTCTATACAATTTTTTCAAAAACTTCAAAAATTTTGTCAAAGTACGAATTTTTAATTATTTAAGGTACGGTTAATGTTTAAAGTCGTTTTTCTCGGAAACCGTTAATTCTACGATGATGCAACACGAGCACCTTTTTAAAAAATATTTTGATGCTCTTTACTAATTTGACATCCAAATTTATAAAAAGATTAAAACAAAAAAGTTCTAAGTAATTTTCCTAAGGTGAAGGACAGCTTCAGCCTTTTGTCATTGACGACTAGCGTCAAATTAATAGGGTGAATACAAAGAAACACTAGTGACATGCATGCAAAATTTGGCGAAAATCATTACACTAGAAAAAATGTTATTAAAAAAAATAAGAAAAAAAAATATTTTTTAACACCCTGTATCTTCCTTAATTTTGAGTTTTTGAAAAAATTGTAAAGAAGTTTGTTGCATTAATTTTTCATGTAGAATCGCCCACCAAAATCCTGACGCGTAATTTTCGGACACCCTGTATAAAGAAAATTATGTAACCTTTGGATCTTTCATTATTACGTAAATTTTATGTAAAATACATGATGTAATATCAAGGTGTATATGAAGTACATACTCGTATGTTAATCCTTTATTTCTGTATGTGCTATCTTTATGTTTCTCTAAGTGGTAAGTTTTACTCTTATTATGGACACATTCACTTATATCCATGTTTCCTTAATGATTATAATTTTTCCTGAAGAAGGAACAGATCGGTTCGGAAAGCTTTGAAAAAAACAATAGATGAGATCTCATGCAAGCATCGTAGGCCTCTCTTCTTTTTTTTTGACTGCTCCCCACCACCTTTTCCTTCGTTAGAAAACCAAGAATCAAAATGAATCGACTACGAGGAGCAAAAAATTGAATTCGAAATCAACAATGCATTTTTCCCAAAAGCAAAAAAAAATGCATTTAGCACGAATATTAAAATCGTATGTACAATTTCGAGAAGCGCATATCTCAACGGAAGCGAGATGTGTCAAATGGAGAAATACCGGTAATGGAAAACCTGCTTCAGTCTGCAGTTTGACGATGTAAACAAAACGTGGAAAAAGTTGGAAAAAAGCGGTGTTTTAATCTTCGTGTGGCGCTTTTGTCTGACTTTTTTTCGGGAGCAGCATCCGTTGTTTGTGAATGATTGAATATTTTCATTTTCTCGCAGATATCGAATGGAGTAGAGGCTGCATAGGGATTATTTTTGGGGATGGATGGACCTTTTGTCTAAATGCCAGGTGTCTTTTTTTCACCCATATGTTTAATTATGAAAATTACTTCAGTATTTATCGAATCGCGTTAATCCGATTCGTAGAATGGCATCTCATCCAATTTGACTTATAACAAGCCGGTGCCATTAAGCTATATCTAAACTCGTCCTGTGCGCTTAAAACAAGTTTAAAAAGCAGTTAACAAACGTTCAAAGTTCCGCGAAAATTCATTTTATCTGACATTCTACCTATTTGTTCGCGAAAGTTTCTCTAATAGTAATGAGCCCGTTAGATTGCGCTCATTCGTATATTTGTCACCGTTATCACTTATTGCCAATTTGCTCGGACTTGAATCGGACCCCGGTAAACTTTGATCGTACTTTTTGTTGGCTAAACTTTATTTAGTTAAGATAAACTAATTGGATTCCTTCTGTTCGTGGATTAAAAACTTATAACTACCACTTTTTTTTGTTCAGCTGTCTCGTTCAGTCATCAATATTTATATCAACTTGACTGGTTCTGCGAACTAACTGAATAATGAGATTTTTCCCGACTATCCAATTTTGAGTTGTTTTGGTAATAATTGGAATTAGAATTGAAAGAAGCTCCATGTCATATCTCAATTCATCAACAATGAAGTTGGAGGTCTTGCCAAAAAGGAGGAGGTCTCACCTCCAACCTAAAACAGTCTCCCAAAAGCCTTAAAAATGTCAAGGCTGTCTTTTTTCAAATGGATCCTCCTGTATTTTATTGCATTTTTGGGTTATCTGATCAAAACAAGTATGTTTTAATAAGGTTTAAGTATAGTACCTATATATACGTCACCCCTTGAATAATTTGTGTTTTAGAAAATTTGACAGCTAAGAAAACTGATTTGCGGCAATTTTCAAAACGCTCCTAGTCCCCAAATTTGTAGGAGAAAATGTTTTACACAAAAGTTTTAGGAAATTTGATTCTTATCAAAGTAACATTTCAACAATTAACAAATTTCTTCGTCACAGCCGTAATTTTTGACATTTTATATGACATTAATTTTTTTTTGTGTAATTAATTAACGTAAATAAAATATCCTGAAGCTTTTGCGTATTCAACATTTTCTCCAACGCGTTTTGAAAAATCGTCATAATCAGTTTATTTTCAATTTCTATTGACAGCTATAAAATTTTGTAAAACTAAAAATGGCGTACAAAACTACAAATCTCTGCCAGTTTAAACTTTCCCGTATCTGATATAGTTTCTGATTTATTTCCCGAGATCCCTGTAGGCTACTAAACATACAAAAACACACCCTGTATATTCAAGGGCAAATATAAAAATCAAATTAAAATTTGTTATCCGTCTTGGATTTTATTAAAGAATCCATAACTAACAAACAATATATCATTTAAGTCACTCAAATTATTCTAAAACATACAAAACCAAGAGAAAGAATTTGCTTTTTACAAACGAATTAGAGTGCAAACTTTCTTGAAATTCACGAAAACGGTGCAGATGTTGATATGAAGATATTTATTTCATACTGTAACGTGAAGTATCATTTACCAGACCCAAAACCAGACCGGTAAATGACACTCTACATCATCAGAGACTGTAAGAAAAAAAATACTTGACTACTCCAAAAATGACATTTTGCATCATCCAAGACTGTGAAATTGCATCGGTAGCATGATTTGGCTGGCGCCATCTCATGATTTTAATTAATGACTTAACATAGAATGTTGGTAACATATAATTAACGTATCTATTACCCAAGTGGTAACATATGGTTTGGTTGGCGCCATCTCATGGTAAGAATGTAAGGCGGACTGCCACTTTAATAAGTGTTTGGTTCTTGTCAATGCACTTTGAACCGATTAAAAAAAATTATCACAGTATATACAGGGTGTCCGGGAAAATGTGGGAGATCTCTCGGATTCAGATAGAACATTAAAAAATAAGATGACAAGTTCCCATAATTTTTTTTCCTAGCGGCCCTCCCTACGGAGATACGGCCCCCTAAAGGACCCCACTGGAAATCGGTTTTTCTTGAATAACTTTTAAACGACTCAATATAATTCAATGACAATTTATTATGGTAAACAGTAGTAAGGACCTCTTAAAATACTTCCCTTAAAACATAATTAGCTTGTTTAGTTTACCAGGGACGGACTAGATTGTACATTTTAACGCTCAAATTTTTAACACCCTGTATGATAAGGAGCTAAAAAAAATAAATTTGGATACCTTGAACATTAAGCTAAAGAAAAGGTACTCTTGTTCATTGTCGATAAAATGAACCATTTTCGAGAAAAAACAATTTTTATTAAACAAAACCTCGAAAAAAGCTATGACGAAGTGGTAATCTTGACGAAATTGTGAACCTAACGCTAGGAAAAAAATTTATGGGAACTTGTCATCTGATAGAATATTAAAAAATAAGATGACAAGTTCCCATAAATTTTTTTCCTAGCGTTAGGTTCACAATTTCGTCAAGAGCACTACTTCGTCATGGCTTTTTTCGAGGTTTTGTTTAATAAAAATTGTTTTTTCTCGAAAATGGTTCATTTTATCGACAATGAACAGGAGTACCTTTTCTTTAGCTTAATGTTCAAGGTATCCAAATTTATTTTTTTTAACTCCTTATCATACAGGGTGTTAAAAATTTGAGCGTTAAAATGTACAATCTAGTCCGTCCCTGGTAAACTAAACAAGCTAATTATGTTTTAAGGGAAGTATTTTGAGAGGTCCTTACTACTGTTTATCATATTAAATTTTCATTGAATTATATTGAGTCGTTTAAAAGTTATTCAAGAAAAACCGATTTCCAGTGGGGTCCTTTAGGGGGCCGTATCTCCGTAGGGAGGGCCGCTAGGAAAAAAAATTATGGGAACTTGTCATCTTATTTTTTAATGTTCTATCTGAATCCGAGAGATCTCCCACATTTTCCCGGACACCCTGTATAAATATCCCGAGAATGGTTGCACGTAGCGACTTCTAACAAGAATACATTTTCTGCATACAAATTATGGAGAAACCTATTTTTTTACTCGAAAATCTATTGCAGAGACGTCCAAAAAAGTTATGATTGTTTATATCATGAAAAATAAGTGCGCCCTCTACAAGTTAAAGCCATATTAAGATCAAATACGAATTTCGCATGATAAAAAAACCCCCAAACACCAATTTTCACTTCATATAATCTCCCTAGAGCTCGAATTATTTCCGGAAATTTTGTCGAGTTGCGAATTTTCTTGAAAAATTCGCAACGAGAACAAATTACCGGATTTTTAATTCGAGCTCGCGGGAGATTCGGCAAGAAAATTTCATGCCAAAACTATTTGAGATGATTTAATAGTAGCGGCTGGATGTAGCTCCCATGCACCAACCACAGTTGGGTTGGGTTGGGATTGTTAGGGAGAGTGGGGACGGCAACATATAACATATGGCATAGCTCCCATATGATTAAATCATATGGGAGCTACATTCAGATGCAGAGCCAGGGTGATTTCCACTTGTCACGTGATTATGAGTAGGGTGATTTCCGATAAAATTAGGTCGTTGCCATAGCAACATGTTAAAATGCAAGCCTATGATTGGTTAGAATTCACCGGTAGGAAATTTTCATCAAAAGATCCACATTAGCTCAAATATTATTTAGAAAAAACATAAATGAAAACATATTTTCACACCCCGTCGATCTGCATCGATTTTTTTCGCAATAATAATAAGACACCCTGTTTAATAATGATTATAGAGTTATTAATTGTGTCGAAAAAATAGTCTTGTTTTGCACACTTGGTAAACATCTTCATATTTTCCAATTTATCATGAAAAGTATGTAAATTCTCAACAATTTATCACAAAGTGTTTCGACAATTTTTTCAAAAAACTCCCTCATCACTTATCCCCTCATTATAATAATTTATAAAACTGATTGCATGTAATTTCAGACTATTTAATAATTCTCGCAATAGGCAACATACTGACGTCACAGCAAAGCCATTTCAATTTTCAACTAGCCCCACCTGTGATGTAAGGTTTACATTGAATTTCATTTTGAAGTGGTAGTGTCAAATTCCCGCTTGGCAAACGATAATTGTAAGTTACCACCACATTGTATTTGTCTTCAAAGTCACGCCTATGCCAAATACAATGTAGATCGTATCATATGATTCCCATTTGGCAAGCAGAATCTATCAGTTCCACTTCGAAGTGAAATTCAATCTGCGTGATGTCATTTGCCAACCGGACTACCTGTTTTGTTTATTTTTTTCCAATCAACTATCTCATAAAAATATGCAATTCCAAGGTAAACATAGATTAATTTAATCAGTTTGAAAAATGAGTAGATAACAGTAAAGCTAACCGATTAGACATGTAATTGTGTCGGCGTGGACATAAGTCCAATATGAGGCGAAATCTGAAAACGCTGCTAAAATTCGCCCTTTTATCGGGAGTGACTGTGATTATTACCGTTTATATTTATCAGACTCTCAATGAAAAGAAGGTGGGCTTGGAGCCTCAAAAGGCCAAGCTGAGGGCCTATAATGAGAAAATTGATTGGCATGATTATGGTGCTATTGAACGAGATGCTAAAAGGACAGGGAAAGGGGAGAATGGTGTTCCTGCTTTTTTGAGCTCTACTGAGAATGATAGTTATGAAAAATTGTTCAGGGTAAGATTTATTACTCATTTAAGTTTGTTTAACTCAATAGACATATCAAGATTCTCTTTTCTCTTCTCAATGAATATGGATCGATATCTACTTCTTCAAGTGATTCCAGTGCACTTTTTAGTTCATTCTAAATATACAGAGCGTTCTTTAAATAATGGCCAAGTTCAACATTTACATGCCCAATACCTACTGAGTGTTCAATAAAAAATACGGTCAGATCACCTATGGATTGCAATTTTTTCAAAAAACGTATGTCTTGGCTAACATCGCAAAGATTGACAACCACCAAATAAACTTTCTAACCTTACTTTTGTATTGTTGTCGACTTTTTGAGAGATTTTGAATTTCTGTGCCTTTTTATAAATGAAAATTAGTTCTTTTCAGAACTTAACAAATGTTGTCGTTGTATTTTTGCTCACTCAACAATCCCCAAATGCTTCAAAATGTGTCCAATTTTGTAGGAAAAAATGGTTTAAAAATCTAAAATTTTATTAGTTTTGAGTTTAAAACAGGCACGGGGAGAGGTTAATGGCAAGTCACATATAAAAACCGTCCAAAAATTCATAGGTTCTAGCGAGATAACGTTTTTATAGTAAATTCTTGTTTGTGCTAAAGCCTGATTTCCAATGTTTTGTGGATTTTATATAATTTTTATCAAGAATTTAGTTCTTGATAAAAATTATAACGAAAAATAATGTCAACAAATAATGACAATAGATGACATTCAGTGACAGTTGCCATCAAACCATACAAACTCAGACACGAGCCACGACCTACGTTCATGATAGAAGAAGAAAATCATAGCCACCTACGATCGTATTTTTCATTGAACACCCTTTATTATACAGGGTGATTCATGGACGAACATGCAATGCAACTTTTAAAAATATTTTTGATATTGCCACGTTGCCGGATCTACTTGTTTTCCCAGTAAGTTTTCCTGTCTTTCATGTCTATGAGTTAATAATAAAGTAGAGAATAACTTTTGCAAATTTGAGACCTCTATGTAGTTTTCGAAATACCTAGTTTGACCAGCGTGTAAAGTAAAGTTCACTGTCGATTTAAAAAAAAATCGTCATGCAGTACTACTTCCTGAATAAAAGTTTCAGGAAAAAGTAGAAAGAATTTTTAAGTCAGAATTTTCTATGACATTAGAACAAAGAACAACTCCTGCGAGTTTGAAACCTTTTTGTCATTTCCAAGAAAAAGTTGCTGGAGTTTTCAATTCAGGATTTTTCAATCAGTTAATAATAAAGTGAAGAACAACTGCTGCAAATTTGAGAAGTCCATGACATTTCGGACAATTTTGAACAGCATGTAAATTTGACTGTCGATTTTTAAAAATCATTTTGTAGCATGCACTTACTAAATGAAAATTCCAGGAAAAAATTCCAGGAAAAGTATTATTCATCAGGATTTTCTAAGAATGTTATGTCTAATGATGATAGTTTCCTAAATATTTGCCATTTTATTTCAAAAATGACTAACATAATTGATTATTTTACATAATTAAGATTTATTCTCACCAACACTAAAAAACTGGGACGTGAACATTTGATAGCATTCCCTTCAAATAAGAAATCACGCAATAACTTTTTCGAATATTTCAAAAATTCTACAGGGTGCGCCAAGAAAACGTTCATATATTCGCAAATGGAATTAAACTCAATTTTTTCAAATGGAACACCCTATATGTTTTATGTTTGCAATGATCCTAAGACATTCAATTTTGAATAAAAAATGTCAATATTGTCCTATACAGGGTGGTGCAACCAAGATGGGGTGGACGATTGTGGAAAAATGGTGAGAAATTTGGGTAATTTTTTTATGTACATTATAGTTGGTCAAAAAGGCTATGTTTTACAAATATAGCCATAGTACAGGGTGTCCCAAAACGTTTGTGGCAAACTAAACTTGTATTTTTTTAAATAGAACACCCTGTATGTAAGAATTCTAATCATTTCTCCCATCTCGTACATACAAAATGATCGTACGAGGGAGGAGAAATGGCTAGAATTCTTTTATACAGGGTGTTCCATTTGAAAAAATACAAGTTTAGTTTGCCGCGAATGTTTTGGGACACCCTGTACTTTGGCTATATTTTTAGAACATAGCCTTTTTCCCCCATCTTGGTTGCACCACCCTGAATAATTTAAATTTAAAATGTTGTTCTTGCTTTATTTTTATAAGAATTTCAATTGCTCATTGCACCTTATCTGATTCTAATGTTGTCTCGATTGTTGTTTAAGCTTTCTTCTCTATCTCTATCATTATTAATTTTTTGAAATATGCTAAAATCCATGAAGTAAAAGTATTTTCGTCAGTTTTATCATATTCTACTGATTTTCCTATCATTTATATTCTTTATTCTGACATGCTAATGAAAATCAAAATGTTTCTGCTATACCTACCTACTTAAAATGGATCTCGAACAGAATACTAAAGAAAAAAGAATTCTATATGGCATATTTATAAACTCGACTGTTTTGCATTTTTTTAAATATCATGTAAATACATACATACGTATCTAATTATTATTCACGAGAATTGATTATACTTACTATGTAATCGACTGCTATGTAGCAAGGGGTCTTTATTTTTAGAGTTGTCTTCAAATAAAGCCAAGATCCAACAAAAATGGTTTTTAAGGATTTTATACGATTATTTTTTAAGAGAGTCTGGAACTATCCGGGGGTTTTTTACATTCTGAACGAAATATTTTAGGCAGTCAAATGCGATTTTTATATTTTAATAAAAATCTGAGATGTCAATTAATATTTTGTGACTAAAACTGTCGTTTAGATTTCCAAATTTAAAAAAAAGCAGTTAATAAAAAGCTTAAACTTTTTTGCATGTAAGTTTATAAAGTGGGTAGCTCTACGAATAGTTAGGTAGTTAGTAAGCAAAAAGTTTTATCAAATCGAAAATGTTCAGTTTTTGAAAAAGATTTTTTTCAAAATTTAATACCCTAACATGTTTTGAAGACTTGTTAGGTTGAATCTTTTTATAATATACGGAATTGAACAGTATTAATGTCGCTGTTGTCAGATCTTCAAGTTAAGCGCTTAAAATAATATGATAGCAACTGTTCATTATCTACAAAAACTGCTCAAGCTGTGTTTACACAATTGGAACCTGGAGTTTGTTGGGTAGGTGGAATTGAACACTGTTGCCAGACTTTTCAGTTTTGCGTTACATGTGGTAGTTTTATTATTTTAAATTGAATCTCTAATTTCTTTTTACTGCAGTGAAATGAGCATGCTAAATTCAGTTAGATTCCAAATATTGAAATTGTATTCTTACCGCATTTTCTAGGAAATCCGGCAACAGTGCCGATAACACTGCTGAATTTCGCATACCTAAAAAACTTCAGATACCAAATTTTGTAAACTAACCTTGAGCGGTTATGAGCATATTTAAGAATCTTTCCACTTACCCTGTATGTTTGAAGGACGATCAAAAGTGGTTTTAAAAATTAGGCAAAAAAAATTAAAGTTACTCATTAAAGAATCAAATGTTTATTAAAGGTACCTAATCATATGAAAATTATCAACAATCAGTTAGTAAATACCGCCAATGTTTGCTTATATTTGTAAAAACATTGCTTTCTGTAAAATACACGCTGAAGTATAGAATACTTATTTTATAAAATCATTATTTGTTTTTTTATAAATAAATTCGAAGGATAATTGTTGTATGCCTTCTTATTAGGGGTGTTGTTCTATAGTAGAGTATCCCATTATCATTTTAACACATTTCCAGAACTATCAAAAACAAATTTTGGCACTTTCAAACTTGTTTTGTTTTTCTTCTTAGGGGTATTCATCCGCTCGTAAAAGTACTGCTAGCTAAATAAGTGTTCATCACGTCATCCCGCGGGCTAGTTATTGGGTTACCTACCTAATAAAACTTGTTCCAAAAGGTGGTGTAGTAAAAAAATTGCACATTCCAGAAAAAATGCTTGTAATGAGTAAAATTTCAGACCGGATGAATCCGTTTTCATTTTTCAGCATAAAAAAATCTCCATATTCAAACACAACAAAACGACATACGATATTTGCATAATCCAAGCTATAAAGGTGAATGCCAGATTCGACGTTCACTTTCATATTAAAAATTTGTGATTTTTTTGTCTTTATACACATATTATGCAATAACATAATGAGATAATATCCATTACTCTCGATATCTCAATGGGAATGGAAACGATAAATTCAAATTGCGATAATTACGCATGAATCATCAAGAATGTAACCAATGTATAGCGATTTTGTCTAATAATAAAAAAAGTAATTTTTCTTATAGTCTGAAAATGATTTTGTACATACAACAAGGTCACATAGACAACATTTCCCAGCGATGCTTGACGTCATAAAATAAGTAGGATAGTACACTAATCCATAACAATGGTTCCGGCGAGTTTTTATCAGAAAAAAAATTCCACAGGTGAATGGATTCAATGCCGCCTTGAGCGATAAAATCGCTCTGGATCGTGCAGTGCCCGACATTCGGCACAAACAATGTAAAACAAAGAAATATCTAAAAAACCTCCCTTCAGTCAGTGTTATCGTTCCATTTCACAACGAACACTGGACAACACTACTGCGAACTGCCACCAGTGTCATAAATAGATCTCCCGCTCACTTAATCAAAGAAGTAATACTAGTTGACGACTTTAGCTCGAAAGAATTCAGCAAAAAACCTCTTGACGACTATTTGACAGCAAATCTGACGAAAGTCCGAACGATTCATTTACCAGAAAGAAGTGGCTTGATCAGAGCCAGATTGGCAGGAGCTAAGGAAGCTACAGGAGAAGTTTTGATTTTCCTGGACTCACATACAGAGTGTAACGTAAACTGGCTGCCTCCGTTACTAGAGCCTATAGCACAAGACTACAAAGTGTGTGTTTGTCCGTTTATTGATGTGATTCAGTACGAAACGTTTGAGTATAGAGCACAAGATGAAGGAGCTAGAGGTGCGTTCGACTGGGAATTTTTTTACAAACGCCTACCGCTGCTTCCAGAAGACTTAAAACATCCTGCCGAGCCGTTCAAAAGTCCCGTAATGGCAGGAGGGCTGTTTGCAATAAGCAGCAAGTTTTTTTGGGAATTGGGCGGCTATGATGAAGGCTTGGACATTTGGGGCGGGGAACAATACGAGCTTAGCTTCAAGATTTGGCAGTGTGGCGGGGAAATGTACGATGCACCATGTTCACGTGTAGGGCATATTTATAGGAAATATGCTCCCTTTCCCAATCCGGGAAAAGGGGACTTTGTGGGCAGGAATTATAAAAGAGTTGCTGAAGTGTGGATGGATGATTATGCTCAGTATTTGTATATGAGGAAGCCCCATTATAAGATGTTGGATCCGGGAGATTTGAGTAAACAGAAGGGTTTGAGGGAGAAGTTGCAATGTAAGAGTTTTGGGTGGTTTATGAAGAATGTGGCGTTTGATTTGCCTTTGAAGTATCCGCCCATTGAACCGGATGATTTTGGTGTGGGAGAGATAAGGAATTTAGGTGAGTGTTTTGTTTAAATCTTTAATAACATGGTTCTTCTTGCTTATTTTGATGTTTTTTTACTATTCAAGCAGATAAAATATTCGAAGTAAAAACCGAATGCTCCTGATTTGATATACAGGGTTTTTGCTAATTGCGTACATTTGATAATTCAAAGTATTCCTGAACTTATATTTAATGAAAAAAAGTTCATATGAACATGTGTCCAGAAAAGAATGGTTTACAATAAAAATATCCTTCTTTTTGAAATTTGGCAGATTTATTCTTAGTGATAAAAGCTGACTTTAGCCCTGGCTCAGTAAAAATCATAAAGCTCAGTGCTGTCCAGATGGGCATCTTACTGAATATTTTGGCCTCGTTTTCGAAAAAAAAAATCTTTTATAAATAAAACAGAATATTTTCATTTATTTTTTGAACGGTCAAGTATTTTGAAACAAAAAAACGAGGCTAGATACGCAAAAAATCTAAAAGAATCTAATCATCTAATAAAAAAATAAAAATTACAATTAGGTATGTTGGTGGCGTACATTTTTTATTATTTTTTTTTAAGTTCAATACCCTGTAATTATCTGGGCAAATTTGCAAATCTAATTAGTAATGATGTCGTGTCGGGCATAACTGGTGTCAAAGTTCAATTTTTATTTCTGTTTTATTTAAATGGCGCCACCTACAAGTTTTTTTACTGTTTCAAATAGTCATAACTTTTTTGCTCAACCCTGTATCTTTGTTTTGGGTGAAAAAAATGACTATTACATTATTTTCACATACAGGATGTCCCAGCAAGGGTGGCCACCGGCCATATCTCGGAAACTACTGGACCTAATTCTGATAATAATAACTAGTCCAAATTATGTAAAATTTAATGTTTTAAGGTTTTTTTTTTTTAAGGTTTTTTTTCAAGGTTTTTTCTTGTAAATTTAATCTTCATTTCGATTCTGTTATCAGAATTATACCGTACCATTTAAATTTTTGCGGTGAAACGAAAATAACAGTTTTTAATTCAAATTACGCCTTCTAGCAACTTTTCTGGAGACAATTACGCATCACTGGATACGATATACGAAAGTACTCACATTTATCTTCCAAACAAGCCTATACGCAACAAAATCGGACAAGTCGTTTATAAGTTACAGCCACTTGAACAATTACACTTTCACTACCTTCCCCTACTCACACGAAGATCGGTACGCCAATGAGCCCTGTACCAAAAAGACGTGAAATTGTCTAGGTTTTCTAACCATGTTGATAAAGATATACCTCAATCTGAGAATTTCCGGAGAAATTTCGAATTTTAATATTTAAGCTTTGATTGCGCCCCCTAGCGGAAAAATTTCGAAGTTAAAAATATTTTCCAGCATTTTCTCGTGGCCACTTTAGTGATATTTTTTTTTTCCTGAACTTTTAGGTCCAGTAGTTTCTGAGATATGGCCGGTGGCCACCCTTGCTGGGACACCCTGTATAAATGATACTTTTTTTGGATGTTGCTAGAAGTAACCGTTTTCGTGATATTTGCAGTTAAGTTAATTCATGCAATGGCAAATTTTGAAAATAATTTTAATTGGCTTTGAAAACGGCGTTATCATGGTAATTTTAACAGTTGTTTCATTGTTCGATGTTTCTTGAAAAAAAAAATGGGAAGTAAAAAAATTAAACAATCTAAAATAAAATGCATTTTTTTTATAAGAAGCATTGACAACATTGTTGAAAATAACCGTGATAACGCCGTTTTCAACGCCACCTATATCGATTTTCAAAATTCCATTCAAAACCACATTGCATTTGAATGCAAATATCTCAAAAACGGTTTCTCCTAAAAACTTCCAACACGAGTATCATTTCCACGTGAAAATGATGTTATAATCATTTTCTTTAGCCAAGCAATGATACAGGGTTTGGCAAAAAAGTTTTGACTTTTTCAAACAGTAAAAGAACTTGTAGATGGCGCCATGTACAGGGTGTCCCATTTTGGGTACTTTTGCGGGGTATCTCCGTTATTCTTATAGATAGAAAGTTGCGGTTTTCGCGACAGTGTACTACTTTTTCGTGAAAAAAAATCGAGTTCCACGGGAAAAGTATCTAACTTTCGATTTTGCCTTCGGAATTTGTATACAGGGTCAGGTCAAAAAGTTATAGGCTAAACATTTTTTTTTTTAAAGTGCATACTTTTATATATTTTTGAAAAGCTAAAGAAAAGACAAATCTTATGGACTATAAATATACAGGGTGTCCCATTTAAAAAAATAAAGTTGGGTCCGATAACTTTTTGACCTGACCCTTGTATACTAATTCCGAAGGCAGAATCGAGTTCTACGGGAAAAGTTATATAAGAAACAGTTTTCACATTTTCCATAACTTATCTGATAGTTTAGATACGAGGGGTACCTTGAAATGCAACATTTTCAGTTTAGCCCTGTATCTTAAAAAATAAAAGGGCTATGAAAATTTTGTTAACGGCATCACGAAAAAGTAGCACACTGTCGCGAAAACCGCAACTTTCTATCTATAAGAATAACGGAGATACCCCGCAAAAGTACCCAAAATGGGACACCCTGTACAAGATAGAGATATAGCGATTTCAAATTTGAAAAATATTATATAAATATAATTTGTCAAAAATACCCTGCATACCGATTTTTGTAGGGAAATTGAACTTTGACACCCTGTATCTTGAAAACTATGCATTTCCGTACCTGTTCATATGAAAAAAAATTCATTTTTCAATGTAGAATCACCCCTTAAATTATTGGAACGTTATTTCCGGACATCCTGTATACAATACAAATCACCCTCAATTTGACAAGCCAAGATTCAGATAATTCAACAGAACCACGATTTTGTTTAATTGATTGATTGATATATTCATTAGTGTGCAAAGTTTCGAATCAATCTGGGCATTTGAAGTTGAGAAAAATCGAGTTCCAAGTGTTTTCTAGTATATAGCTCTCTTTCTTATTCTAGCTACGTAAAATTATTATCTTTTTTTTTTCTCTAGTAACGAAATCTCGAAAACGTTTAATTTTTTCCAATTCACTCCCCATTGTCAACCAAATATCAAAAAGAAACTTTTGCACCTTTATTTCAGGTGCCCCAGAACTCTGCGTCGACTCCGGCTTCAAAGATCGCGACCAAATCGTCACAGTAGCCAAATGCAGCAAAGGCACCTCTAAAAAATCCGAACAAAATTTCACTCTGACTTGGCATAAAGACATACGCGTTAAAGGCAAATCCCTCTGCTTTGACGTGTCGGATCCCAACGACAGAGCTGATGTTACACTTTATCCATGTCATGGACAACAGGGCAACCAATATTGGAGATACGACGTGGAAAAACAACGATTTCTTCATGGAGGAAATCCAAGATGTCTGGATTGCGACCCGGGATCTTTGAAATTGTTCGTTTCGAAATGCGACGATAGTTCGAAGACGCAGAAATGGCGATTTGAAAATGTTAATTTGACGATGATTGCCGATTGGGATAATGTTGGGGGGCCCAAGTGATTTTTCGATTTGGTGCTGTTGTCTGGATGTAATAAAAAGGCAGGAATTGGTGTATGTTTCACATTATAATTATTGGTAAGATGATCAAAATTATTTATACGTAAAGTTGTGTTTCAATGACCAATTTATTTTTGTTCAGTATTATATGCAAATCCCATATCAAATAGGTGAAAAAAGATAACTTTATTGATTGTGGTTATTATTATTTATCCAGGAGTATTAATAAAATTATTGTTACATGAATTTTAAAGGATGATGGATGTAAATCAAATATCAATTTTATGTATACAGTGTGTCCAGAATAAAATGATGTACGTGGGGATATCGGAAACTACAGGAGATACAGTATCGGTTAAATGGAAGAAAAGTTGCGTATTTGCGTGCCCAAGAATAATCTCACTTTGGTTTGTTTTGATTCGATACCGTAATGGAGATACAGGGTGAAAAAGAAAAATGGCCATTTTTTAAATAGCACAATATTTCGGTTATTATAAAAGATGAGGTATTGAAAATTTCTGGATCTGGGTAAGAAGATACGGTGATTTTGAAAATTGTGTCGAAAAAATTGTAGGCCCACGATGTTGCGTCCGGCCGAGGCCAACTTTGGTTTTTCTTATGGAGGCCATATTGAACTTCTCCATTTTCATGGTCCGTATTGAAAATAATTTCCAAAAATATGACTTCCATAAAAAAAACAGACTTGACTTTGTCTGGACGCAACATAGTAGGTCTAGAATTTTTTTGACGCCGTTTTAGAATCGTCGTATCCTCTTACCTATATCCTGGAAATTTGAAAGTGTTGGGTTTTATAACAAGCAAAATATTGTGTTTTTTTCAAAATGAACCTTTTCTTTTTTCACCCTGTATGAACATAACGAAATCGATTCAAAATGAAACAAAGGTAGAATATTTTTGAGCATACAAATACGCAACTTTTCTTCCATTTAAGCAACGTCGTATCTTTTACCGTTTCCAATATCCTCGTATAGTCCCATGTAAATCATTTTATTCTGGACACACTGTATTTCTTTAGGGATTGGTTCGCGGAGCAGTTCCGGACTCATATAATAGCTATGTTTCCATTATTTGAGTATCAGAAAAATTCCTAATATTTTATAAAAATTATTCTTGCTATAACATAAACCAACTCCTGCAGTAGATCTCAACGTATCTTGCCATTTCCAGATGACTTACAAATGTGATAGTATTACATATTTTAGAGTCTTCTAAGACTAATTAGGTGTGTACTTTTTTATTGATGGAAACTAGAACTTTTAAAGGTGAACAATATGCTGTGTAATTCTTATATGGATAATAAAATTATTTTTTTGAAAGAATTGTTTGATTCACACAAAGTTCCTAAAGTTATACAATGTGTCTCATGGTGGCTGTCCATTAGAATATCTCGGGAAATAAAGCGATTGGAATTCTGAAAATTTGAATGGTGAGATATTCAAGCTCTTCAATTGAAATAATAGCTATGTTATACCGGAAGTAGGTGTAATCTCTCTTGTTTTTAATGAAACACCCTATATGTTTACTCCATTCTCACATTCAACAGAGTGAAAAAAATAATTAAAATGAGCTGTCCTTGTCTTCGCAACTTCTTCCTCTGCTTCCTTAGAACCACCGCGACAAGGTCTCACAGCTCCTTAGAGGGGAAAATAGGCAAATGTACAAAAATATATTTTTTGTACAACCTACACGTAAACTCCACTTTTCAATGCATGCAAAGCAGGCGGAAAGTCGCTAATTTTGGCAGCCGGGCCTAAAAGTACTTTCGCGCCCGCGGGCGCAAAAGTAGGTCGCTTAGCAACGGTTCCTTGGATCCCAACGCCTCTGAATCTAATAACCACGTGACAGTCTAGCATACTAAAAAGGAACTTATCACGTGACAATCTCGGTGACAATGAATCCGCACCACAAAAGAATAAGGAAACACACCTATTGTAACCATGACCATGATTGACAGTTGTCACTTGTCAGAAGTGTAGTGCAGTGTATCGATTATTTATTTTTGATTTTCATAATAATTATTATTCTTATTCAAATAATTACAAACTGGTTGTACAAAAAGCACTGTTTGCACCACGGACAAAAGGTGATTTTGACTCGGCTAATATCTGCCCTCGCTTCGCTCGTGCTGCTACTTATACCCTCGTCGAAATCATTTACTTTCCGCCCTTTATACAAAATGTACTATTTTGTCACCCTTCATCTGATAATTTTGGCGAATCCCTCTCTGTAGAGGGTGGGGTTCTTTAACGTGCCAACATTGATGACACGGGACCAACAGTTTATCGTCTTTTCCGAAAGACGGTGCAAGTGAAAGTGTATGGGACTTATCCTGTATCTAAGTGCAATGATACAGGAGAATACCCTCTAAAACCCTTTTCATAGAACTCTTGTCATATCGAGTTCTTTTTATACCACTTACTCATTGTAGAACCTTGTTTATAACCTCAAATTGATCGTCACATCTCCTCTATTCGGAAATTTATTAATTCCTGATAAATCAAGAAAAAAATCACAGTTGCCTAAACCATGATATGCCCCTCCTCCAGTCGTTCTACCATCTTCCATCTCTCGCCAATCTCAATGCATTGCGGTCAGTTCAGATACTCCAGCAGAGATCCACATAATGTCTGCCCCGGTTCGGAACTATGCCATCAAGGTCCGGAACTTCGCATCGCATTTGAGGTATTAAAGAAGAAGAAGGTCATGGAGGTGAATGGAGAGCGAGCGATGAAGAAGAAGGTCTTTTTTCTGTATAAATTTAATACGAAAAGAACACTTACCTCAATAGTTTAGTACAGTTACGTTACTACACTTTGTAATCATAGTTACAGTCTTTATTTAGCAAAGAACTACATAGGTATAATATAAATCCACCACACCAAGGCCGTACGGCTCTGCATGGATACCTGACCTGAAATTAAATACTTTTTTTAGTAAATCAAAAACAAAAACTGCATAAAAGTCAACATTTTCTACAATACTAAACTGGCATGTGCTCCTCCAGCGCCACCCTCCTCATCCGCCGCATCGCTCTTGGGTGGTTGATGAGGAAGGAGAAGGTCATGGAAGTGGATGGAGAACGAACGATGAGGGAAGAGGATTTTTTTTCTTATAAATACGAAAATATCACTTACCTCCATAATTTAGTACTGTCACATTACTTTACTTACCCGTCACATGATTTTACATGCACTCAGCTTCAATTTCACTCTGGTGAAAAAATCTCCTATCAATGTACCTACAAATAAAGTTTACCCAATTCTTCCTCACTCAACAGAATGAAAAATGAACTGAGTTGAGCCACCGAACAAAATTTTTTCGGTGGTTGAGCTGTCCTTGGCTTCGTCACTTCTTCGTCTGCTTCCTTAGAGAAGCATCTCACAGCTCCTTGGAGGGGTAAGGAGGCAAATATTGAACAAAAATATCAACGAATATATTCATTCCCCTACTAATGGAATTAATTGAACAAAAGCAAATGTTATAAACAGAATATCAACAATTATTTATCACCTTCAATATTTGTTGAAAATTTAACTTAACACTTTTATCTCCAACACACACATCTGCACCCTTCAAAGCACAATGACATGATTTTCTAGAGGAAAAAGAGATTTGTTTTGCTCGTTTCACGCACTGATAATGATTCTTGTTGCGTATAAACAATTCACTTCAAACTCCAACACACTGACGACGGAAGCAGATTCGCTTCCGAAACGTTTGATATTGATAGGTTTTATTGTTTACTAATAGACTTTTTTTCAGGTAATATAGAAGATTCAGTATATTAACACCAGTTTGATTGTTTTTTGATAGGGTGTGGCGAAATACCCAAAAAAATCTGATAAATAAAGTGTGAATTCTTGTTGGTACAAAATCCCGTTTTCCAAACATTTTTTATCAAGAATTAAATTAATTTCACGAAAAATAATGTCAACAAATAATGATAATAGATGACTATTATTGTGACATCAGTTGCCATCAAACCATACGAACTTAACCACGATCTACGTTCATGATAGAAGAAGAAAATCACAGCCACCTACGACTGTATTTTCACTTATAATCTCCCTAGAGCTCGAATTATTCCCGGAAATTTTGTCGAGTTGCGAAATTTTCTTGAAAAACTCGCAACGAGAACAAATTTCCGGATTTTTAATTCAAGCTCGCGGGAGATTCGGCAAGAAAATTTCATGCCAAAACTATTTGAGAAGATTTAATAGTAGCGGCTGGATGTAGCTCCCATGCACCAGTTGGGTTGGGATTGTTAGGGAGAGTGGGGACGGCAACACTGTAATCATATGGGAGCTACATTCAGATGCAAAGCCAGGGTGATTTCCACTTATTGATCTTTCAGTCACGTGATTATGAGCAGGGTGATTTCCGATAAAATTAGTTCGTTGCCATAGCAACATAGTAAAATGCAAGCCTATGATTGGTTAGAATTGACTGGTAGGAAATTTTCACTTATAATCTCCCCGGAGCTCGAATTATTCCCGGAAATTTTGTCGAGTTGCGAAATTTTCTTGAAAAACTCGCAACGAGAACAAATTTCCGGATTTTTAATTCAAGCTCGCGGGAGATTCGGCAAGAAAATTTCATGCCAAAACTATTTGAGAAGATTTAATAGTAGCGGCTGGATGTAGCTCCCATGCACCAGTTGGGTTGGGATTGTTAGGGAGAGTGGGGACGGCAACACTGTAATCATATGGGAGCTACATTCAGATGCAAAGCCAGGGAGATTTCCACTTATTAATCTTTCAGTCACGTGATTAAGAGTAGGGTGATTTCCGATAAAATTAGGTCGTTGCCATAGCAACATGTTAAAATGCAAGCCTACGATTGGTTAGAATTGACAGGTAGGAAATTTTCACTTATAATCTCCCCGGAGCTCGAATTATTCCCGGAAATTTTGTCGAGTTGCGAAATTTTCTTGAAAAACTCGCAACGAGAACAAATTTCCGGATTTTTAATTCAAGCTCGCGGGAGATTCGGCAAGAAAATTTCATGCCAAAACTATTTGAGAAGATTTAATAGTAGCGGCTGGATGTAGCTCCCATGCACCAGTTGGGTTGGGATTGTTAGGGAGAGTGGGGACGGCAACACTGTAATCATATGGGAGCTACATTCAGATGCAAAGCCAGGGTGATTTCCACTTATTGATCTTTCAGTCACGTGATTATGAGCAGGGTGATTTCCGATAAAATTAGTTCGTTGCCATAGCAACATAGTAAAATGCAAGCCTATGATTGGTTAGAATTGACTGGTAGGAAATTTTCACTTATAATCTCCCCGGAGCTCGAATTATTCCCGGAAATTTTGTCGAGTTGCGAAATTTTCTTGAAAAACTCGCAACGAGAACAAATTTCCGGATTTTTAATTCAAGCTCGCGGGAGATTCGGCAAGAAAATTTCATGCCAAAACTATTTGAGAAGATTTAATAGTAGCGGCTGGATGTAGCTCCCATGCACCAGTTGGGTTGGGATTGTTAGGGAGAGTGAGGACGGCAACACTGTAATCATATGGGAGCTACATTCAGATGCAAAGCCAGGGAGATTTCCACTTATTAATCTTTCAGTCACGTGATTATGAGTAGGGTGATTTCCGATAAAATTAGGTCGTTGCCATAGCAACATGTTAAAATGCAAGCCTATGATTGGTTAGAATTGACAGGTAGGAAATTTTCACTTATAATCTCCCCGGAGCTCGAATTATTTCCGGAAATTTTGTCGAGTTGCGAATTTTCTTGAAAAATTCGCAACGAGAACAAATTTCCGGATTATTAATTCGAGCTCTAGGGAGATTCGGCAAGAAAATTTCATGCCAGAACTATTTGAGAAGATTTAATAGTAGCGGCTGGACTCACCTCGCATTTAGTGGAAGAAACCAACGGCTCCTTACTCTACTCGACATTGAGGAAGAAAGAAGGGAATCAGGATTTTATAAAACATTTGGAAGTTATAACCAATCTTGTCCATAATTGATAACATTGCAACTTTGAATTGGAAGTTGAAAATAAATCATTTATCAAAAATATTTGTCTTTAACAGCTGTCAAGCACTCGCGGCTGGCGGCTGGATGTAGCTCCCATGCACCAACCACAGTGTTGCCGTTTGCCTTATCTCTGTCTGTGAAAGTTGGGTTGGGTTGGGATTGTTAGGGAGAGTGGGGACGGCAACACTGTAATCATATGGGAGCTACATCCAGATGCAAAGCCAGGGAGATTTCCACTTATTAATCTTTCAGTCACGTGATTATGAGTAGGGTGATTTCCGATAAAATTAGGTCGTTGCCATAGCAACATAATAAAATGCAAGCCTATGATTGGTTAGAATTGACAGGTAGGAAATTTTCCATTGAATTTACAAAGGTGCGTATAAAACGGTCATATATTTTGTGTCCCAAAGTCGGTACCCAGGCCAGGGATGCACAAAAAGACCGGGAAATTGATTCCATTCGAATCAAAAACAAACTTTTAGGAAAAATATAGCTTTTAATAATGAAAATAACTTAAATCTAACACTTCAATTATTAAGCCCAGACATAGTCTTCAATTCCTCCTTCAAACTAGCCAATTGTCGTTTCGCCTCCTTCAAATCGGGCTTCAAATTTTTATAAACACTCAATTCTTTCTTCAATTGATCTCGTTCTTCACGCAAACGTTTGATATTTTCCATTTCGACAGCCATATTTTGAATATGATATTCCGTCTGTTTCAAATAGGGGAATTTGGACTCAAATCTTTTGATTTCAGACTGATACTTTTTGGCTTTTTCTTCTAAATTTTGAAGACCTTCAGGATCAAGGGTTAAAGAGGTATTCACACGTTCTTTGGCTTGTTCAAGCTCACTGAAAAATCAACATATATTTTGGATTTTCGTATAGGTAGTTAATTGTTGGTTTACCTTGTCAAAAATTCAATGTGTTTAGTAACGTTTTCATTTTTTGGCATGTAATGTCGCATATTCATTTTCATTCTTTCCAAATGTACGTTTTGTTTTCTCAATTGTTCTGTTTGTGCTAATTCTATAGATTCTGGAGTGAAACTGTCAATATCTGAGTTTCCCAAGATTTGGTCGATATTCTCGACTTGTGGGAGGTCTCTGAGTTGATTTTCTTCAGTTAATAATTTCATTTTTTTGAACATGGCTTCCATTTTTCTGTCTGAAAGTGAAAATAATGGTTCCAACATACACAGATTCTAGTAAGAAAAGGTTATTTTTTGTTTTCCAGAGGTTTCTTCATAAATCGCGGCCCAAAATTTATAATTATACTCACTTTCTTCCAGATAATACTGACAACTCTGCTTCAAAATATTGGAGCATTCTTGTACTGCTTCAGTACTCAGGGAATTCTCTCGTCTGCTATTTTCTTCAGGTATAGGTGACAGATCCAAATCCATTATTTCCGAAAAATTATTCAACATTCAATCAGATTTTCACAAAATATGTTTCTCTTTGAAGACAAAAGACAAGCAAAATAACCTATAACATGCCACTCATGCCAGAAAATCAGAAAAACTGCAACGGAGTGCAACGTGCAACGGTCAAATTCAAATTTGAACTAATTTGAAGTATTTCAAGTTTACATTCGATTTCATTTCGAAGTGGAAATTTCCGCTTGGCAAACGTGAATCATACAGTACCACCACATTCAATTTAGCATAAGCCCGACTTTGAACACAGATACAATGTAGATAGTAGCATTTGATTCCCATTTGCCAAGCGGAAGTTTGACAGTTCCAATTCGAAAACAAATTGAATGTAAACCTTACATAAATTAGAGATGGTCGAGTTGAAAATCATCCCATTAAGTTACAGTGTTGCCAGAGTAATTAATGGAATATGGTGGAGTAAGATATTAAAGGCCCGTATTCTCCGTTCGTACTTAAGCTCGTTTAAGATTTGACGGCGTTTAACTACAAGATTTCGTATGCACCGGCGAAATTAGACACGTTCAAGTCGGTTAAACGCCTTTAAAGTTAAACGCCCGATTTTGAGCGTTTAAGGATTTAAACGGCTTCAATTGTGGCGGAAGATGCGTGCGTCTTGAAAAAATATATCATGACATAATATAAACTAATACCACCGAACATATTATTTATTATATATAATGGATATTAGGTGCTGATACCTAATTGTTTTTCATCCCACTGTGAGTGTGTTTATTTTATTTTTTACTAGGAGGAGTCTGGAGACGAATTTACTTCTTGAAGCCGATATTTTAGACATAATAATAGTTTTTGCATGTATTTTCATAAAAATAAAAAATACTATAATTCCATTTTAATAATTCAATGAACGTTATGTCATTTTTCAGATTTCATTTTTTTTGTGTTATCTACAAAGTCAGCAATGCCATAGTGTGGTTTCAAGATAAATCAAAATGCCATTTGCAATAATTGATGAAATAATTGAAGTACAAAATGGTTTTATTCAAATAATATCACGTTTTGGGATGTCCGTAAAATAATTATTCACCACGTAATTTTAATTTAAATTAATTAGCTTCCTGTCCTTTTCCCGTAGATATTATCATTTTATCGATAGCACTAAAATTATTGGTTCTATAGGTGAGGTGGTGCTGAGGGGAAAAGAAAAATCAAGCCAAAATCGCATATCATAAAAAAAAATAATAATTCTATGCGTACCTGAACACAATTGACCCAGACACAAATATTAAACTTGGAAAAAACTATAGGTTTAAACTTTATATGGCGGAAATAATTCAATATAATAATAAGAAAATAATCTTCAACCTTATGAATGCCTTTGAGATTTTCGTGTGGTTCACTTCTGCATGATCATTATCAAATATGGATATTTTTTAATCATCCTGAATAAAAATCTCATTTCTGATGATTTTTCGTTTTGTTCCTTTCTGCATCAAGATCAAGATTAAACATAATTACGTCCATGTATTAAAACAATAGTTATTTATCAAAAAATATTCAAATTATTTCAAATATACCATGCATTATGTGAAGTTTATATTCAATTTCACCTCGAAGAGAAAGTGACAGATTTCCGCTAGCCAAACGGGAATCATATGGTACCATCTACATCGAATATGTGTTCAAAGTCACGCTCACGCCAAAACAATGTAGATGGTAGCATATGATTTTTGTTTGGCAAAGGGAAATTTATCACTTGCACTTCGAAGTGAGATTGAATGTAGACCAGGCATTAATGTCAACTGTCAACATCATATGGTCTCCAATCAACTTGAATACCACCAAAATGTTCCCAAATTTCCAACGTTGCCGACCTTTCTCTAGGTTTAACTAAACGTTGCGAAAATTAGCAATTAGCACGGTGCATACCAAGAAAAAGTCGAGGACGTTTAACTATTTGAACGCGTTTAGTTGAATGCGTTTATCTGTAGAATCGGAGAATTCGGGCCTAAACCGTAATGTTCGGTTTACATTGAATTTTACTTCAATGGATGGTAGCAGATCATTGACTTAAATAAAACTAGCAGATTGGAATCATATGCTCAGGGGCGTAGCCACTGGGGGGTTTTGGGGGTCAGAACCCCCTCCCTTGAACAGAAAGTATCATTGAAAAGCACAGTTAAAATTTAAAAGATGAAATAATAGCAGTCTTACAATCTCTTACAAATTCATTAAAAAGTTCCTCAGATTTTCTTGCCTACGGCGCTCATTGTTTGTTCCCCCCATATAAATTGTCTGGCTACGTCGCTGCATATGCTACCATCTACATTGAATCAGTAGCTGCTTTTTTTTTTATTGAGAAGAAATAATAACAACAATGTAATACATATAACAATATAAATATCTAGCCATATAATATATCACTAAAATTAGGATCACATAATAAATTCGATTAATTTCAGGACAGCTATCATTTCACCCCTAATCAGCAGGCTGGTATCGGGGCACAATTAGTTTTTTTTAACAAAAATTAACATTTGTATCTTAAATCAGATCAATTTGACTCAGATCACTAAAATTTGACATTTAGGAATTTTATGATCTTTTATTTACAAACTGATCTGATTGGTAAGTCATCCGCTCAATTCCCCTTTCGCCTCTACTCTACCACCCGCAAATTTCGATCACATTATATGTCTTAAGTGAACTAGTAGAAGTAAAAGGTGGGGCCCGGGTTGTTTTGATGGATATTGAGCGTGGATTTCGCAACAGCCTAACCCTCAAACCACATAAAAATATAAAATATTTGCCCTCAGCCACTGTTTCTCCAGTACACACTGGTATAGATCAGTCTGTGCTCCGATGGCAAAGAATGTAAAAACCGGTCCCGTCTGCCGTCTACGACGTGCCCTTACATATCTTTATAATATACTGAACTGGCAAATTGCCTAGCAGCAGTGCCAACCGTCCCTACAACCAAACCAACTCTTGGGAGGTACAATACGTTATAACATAAATAACACTGTTAGTAACCAGAACGTTTTGGGGTTTGATCTCGAGCTGGTATCGATACAGTAACCATGCAATTACTTACCAAACCTGGACTCGTATTTCGTGTACTGTGGAATTCCACAGCAACACGTCGCTCTCTGTGTAAAATGATGAGAAAGCGACGTGTTGCTAGAATTTCACAGGTACACGGAACACGGGTTCTGGTAACCAAGGTTTCTAAGAGGTTGCCTCACTTTAACGGTCATGACGTCATTTGTGTCTACTGTAGCGCCACTGCGGCCATTTCTCGAACCATTCCATCATAAAATCAAGAATTTCATTTATCCAACGACCTAATAGCATTCACTAAACTAGTAAAGATATTCTATCCTGAAAAACAGACAAACATTTGTAATGTAGAAAAGTGTGCACTAGTGGAGCATAACCAACACATGCACCTAATGTTAACCAGGATTATGCCTGCTCGCAGACTCTGATGAATAGAAAAATAAAAGTAGAATCGCTACGTTTCGATTCTACTCGAAACTGATAGAAGATAGAATCGCTTTTTGGTACTCTCATCAAATGCCTTCAAAAGTAGAAACGAAATTCGACCATTTCTGGAAATACTTGGGAATTTTTGTGTTGAAACACTCTCACTCCGCTTATACAATTCGACCAAGTAGGTTTAATCGCTTCGTTTCTATTTTACAGGGCTATGAAGGAAAAAAGGATTACGGTGGAAAACTCCATGAGAGTGCCAATTTTCGATCGAGACGTCACTTTTCCATGCGATAATACTTTTCTACTCATCAGAGGCCCACTGCTGGTTTACATTCAATTTCATTTCGAAGTGGAACTGTCAAATTTCCGCTTGGCAAACATGAATCCTATGGTGTTATCCACGATGTATTTCACGTAAAAGTGACTTTGAACACAGATACAATGTGGATGGTAGCGAGGATTCCCGCTTGTCAGTTCCAATTCGATAACAAATTCAATGTAAACCTTACATTATTCACGTAACCTTGATGGACAACCAGTCCAACCGAAACTTTTTTTGTGTTCTCAACGTCAATTGACAATGTCAATATTGTCAATGTCAAACAGCTGTTCACAATAGGCTCCGCCACTGGAGAAAAATATTGTCTTTTTTGTTTTTTTTGTAATCCCATCTCAATAATAAGTATTTGTAATAATAAATAATAATTAAAAACAATGGCTGACCCAATAAAAATTGGTCAAAAAGTTGAGGTAGTGAATAAAGGTATTTATGGAGTTATAGCTTTCATAGGAAAAACTAGCTTTGCCGCTGGAAAATGGATAGGACTAGTTTTGGATGAGCCCAAAGGGAAAAATGATGGTACTGTACAGAATATTGAATATTTTAAGGTAGGTGTGATGTATTGACATTTATTGTATTTTTCATTTATTCAGTGTATTTCGTGACTCATTTATTATACGTGTATGTAGATATAGGTATAATATTACGATACATAGTGGAATAGTAGTATCCAAATATCTTCAGTTTATTAACACTTTATAATCTGTACATTTCATTGCTCAAATAAATGAATACGTACAAAATATGTAGAAGCCTTTTATAAATAGTAGATATGCAATAACCAAGGAAATAATACAATTTCGGATAAGCTGGTGGTAAGTAAGTTGTATAAACTCACACAACACAGTATTATGTATAGTTGGTGTGAAAAACATTGTGTCTCAGAATTTTTTTTTACGGCTCCGTTTAAGTTTAAGGGCATCATCAGATCTAACAACACAAAAAATAATAAAATGTTTCCAATAAAAGAGGAGTTCGGTACTAGGTTTTGTGAATGTCTTCAATTATTAACCCCAATTACTCTGAATAATTTTATTAATTGGATTGTTTATTCCATCAGCTGTACTATTTTATTTTGACACTGCTGGATACTTGACACTTGTCTTGTCACATTAGGCATGTTCATTTGTTCTGCTTCAGAATAAACCATTTGTATCACTTTTTTAGGACACTTTTTTTTTATGATGTTATTATATTTTTGTTGGTAACTTAATATTTTGACCACGATGATTTTTCTATTTGTTTCATGTTTTGATTGTTATTCAAACAAACGTTTGGTATGTAACCTACCTATTAATATTTATTTCAACAATTTTATAATTATTATATTGGTATTGTTAAGCCTGATGGCCTCAAACTGAGACTTTGACTCTGTGTTTTCCACACTCATGAAATACTGGGTATTCCTGAATCTGTAGAGTGGATTTTGTAAGCTTTCTTTTTGCGTTAGACTTTAGGTATTCATCTGATACTGATGTGTCTCTTCTGCACGCACAGTTTGTTTTTATTTTACTGCGCCATCAAGATCTCACTTCACACCTGATGACGATCGAATGAAAAACTTCGTTTTTATAGCTGATAAAAAAGAATATAATATGTACGTCATCAAACACGAGTTAAAGTCAAATTCGCACTAAAGCACATTGACAACTCAAACACTAAAGCTTAGCGTACACATCATGCAGCCATCGTTTTTCCAAAATATCTTACATTCGGCTTTTCTGCTCAAGCTGTTCTCAGGCAGTCTATAAGAAAAAGCTATAAAAAACGTTGTGGTCAAGATGTCCCTATTCACGAGGCAAATTTTATTGAAATAGGTGAAGTTTATGGTTGTCTTTCCAATAAATTCATCAGTTGCTGGTAGAACAGAGCAACCACAGCGAACGCTCCGAACACCGTTTTCCACTGCACCAGAATAACGAGTTCCATTTGAGTCATGATACTTAAATGTTTGTTTAAGTATTATGCATTTGAGTATTTCTAGTTCACCGACAAATGTCATTAATGACGTTCATTAGATTTTTGTTTTTATCAGCTACTGATTATATCTTTGTCTCTCATTGAAAAATGACGTCTAAACAATCCTGAAAACATGAGAAAAATAAATTCCCACGGTAATCTACTTTAAATTGTCTAAACCAAACTTTGAGAAGCTCAAAGTTTGAATTTAAAAAAGGCAACTAGCCCCAGACGTTTTCAAAAATGTTTTGTCTTTTTCACCCATGCGTCATGCGTCGATACGGGGACACACTGTATATCTTGGGAAATTATCCCTTTCTCTCTCTCTCTTTCTCTCTGCATATGATTTTTAAAATTTTGACTCTGATGATAAAATTAGTTTTTTCCAACATCAATCCAATCACAAGTGACATTTGTCTCGGGCGTCCAAAAGCTATGGTTTTTATTGTGTATCCGGAAATAACATTCGAATAATTCCCTGGGTGATACTACATTGGAAAATAAGATTTTTTTTCTTAGTGTGAACCGAACTATGGAATGTTTGTGCGGGAAACTCAAATTCAGCCAATCGATGATGAAGGCAGGCCGATACCTGTACCCAAAATGGATCCACCGGCTTCGGTTTCGAAAATTGCCAGATCTAGAACAAGCACGTGAGTATAACTGAACATTTTGAACCATTTAAAAAATAACCACCGGTTTTTGATAATCAATATAAGTAATAGAATTTTAATTCCCTGCTCAAATTTTTATATCTATCATTGTCTCTGTAAAATATGTCCTAATTGAAACAAAAAACTCAATTAAATAAACAAAATATTGATATTTTATACTTTTACATTTTCACAAGCAGGTCAGGAATGAAAACCCAACCCACAGCGTAAGTAACCCAATTTGTAGCTTGTGACAAATTTTATTTTAACCTTTCTAACATTATTCTAAAAACATGAAATTTATGAATATTTTGTGATGCTGCTTTTCAAGTGCTGGAATAAAACCTCTTCCTACTACGTAAGTTCTAGCTTAGACTAGACACGACATAATATTTCATGTTTGAACTTGTTTCTTGGATTTGGTATTCATCGCAGCATCATTTTTATGTTCTTTTGATGAGATTTGTAAAAATAATCAATTTTTTAGTTAGCAAATCTCTTTAGATCTTCTCATTTGCAACTGTATATGTATTTATTTTGTTTAGTTATTAGTTTTTAATGACTCCGGAACTCAAAACATACAGGTTTTATTGAATTTTTTGACCCTGCACAGTTGTTTCTGTGATTATTTTTTAAAAAAAGTGCAATGAAACTCGAAGAAACATTTTCTTACCAATTCTATTCAATAATAACAGTGGTATGACATGCAACAAATGATCATTTTTATCAGTTATTATATCACATTTTCATTCCATTTCTCCGCACTCTTTTCCTGAATCCTCAAACATTTCATAACAAAACATTTATTTTTCCGCTGCCTCATTGAAGTGTGAAGCGTAAACCATCAAAGGGCATAACAACATTGTCCGCGTCCAGGTATTAAAATTATTGATTTGTCAGCTTAAGCATGGCTGAAGCACTGCAACACGCTTTGAATTGCAAGGAACAGTGTTGCACTACTATGTAAGGTTTACATTCAATTACCGATTGCCAAACGGAAATCATATGCTACCATCTACATTGAATTTGTGTTCAAAGTCACGCCTATACCAAATTGTGAATGACAGCATATGATTCTCGTTTAGCAAGCGGAAATCTATCACCTCTACTTCGACCTGAAATTAAATTGGTGATCTCGGACGTGTACATTCTAAACTTTCTCACTTTCACTGCAGCTTCAAAAGCATGGAAATTCCAAAAATGCATGGCTAATTAGAACAAGTTCACTTAATTTTTGCCAAAGCTAATTGTATTTCAGCTCAAGAATGTCGCTGGCAAGCAGCATACAATCCTTGGCGAATAGTCGAACCTCTTTGGGGGGAAGCAGACAATCCTTGTCGGGAAGCAGAAGTCAACTGGCTTCGCCTTCCGTGGAAAAGTGCCCAGAAGGTGGAGATAATGGAGGTCAGCATCCGAAAAGATCCTCATTTGTTGAGACAGGGTTCGTGGAAACTTTGAAGCCCCAGTTTACACCTGGTGCAATGATCACAACTCCCACTCCAGTCTCTTCAATGGAAGACAAACTCACGCACATGCAGCTGCAAGTGGAGCTCGACAATAGAACCCAGCAAATCCAGGATTTGACTGAAAAAATAGAAACTTTGAAATTACGAAGACAAGATGATAAAGAAAAGTTAAAAGACTACGACAAGTTGAGGATCCAGCTGGAGCAGCTTGTTGAGTTTAAATCGAAGATAATGGAGGCCCAGAACAGTTTGCAGCGAGAGCTGCAGAAATCCAAACAAGACGCCAAGGAAGCTATAGCGGAGAAGGAAGCTCATATGGAAGAAGTGGCTGATTTGTACGAAACAATGGAAATGGCAACATTGGACAAGGAAATGGCCGAAGAGAAGGCTGAACTGTTGCAAGCAGAACTGGACGCTTGCAAGGAGGAACTTGAAGAAGTCACCACCAACCTCAAAACCCTAAAAAGCGAAATTGAGAAAAAGGCAATCGGTTCGTCATCATCAATAGATGAACAAGACATCTCTGTGTATGAAATCAAACAACTTCAACAGCAAAATGCACGCCTCAGAGACACTTTGGTGAAACTACGCGACTTATCGGCCCATGAAAAGCACGAACATCAAAAACTCCTCAAAGAGATGGATCAGAAACAGTCCGAAATTGCCGAGTTGAGCAAGAAAAAGGAACTACTGACAGCTCGTGTTGAAGACATGGAGCAACAAATTTCTGATCTTCAAGAGCAAGTAGACGCAGCGCTTGGTGCTGAGGAAATGGTTGTTGCTTTGAGTGAGCAAAAACTGTCTCTACAAGACAAAGTGGCTGAGTTGCAGGAAGAAGTGGCCGAGTTGGAAGAACTGCAAGACATGAACGATCAAATGTTGGAGAGTAACGAGGAAATACAAGCAGAATTGCGGGAGGAGCTGGATATGGCTTTGGGTGCTATAAGGGAAGCGAAACGGGAACGAGATGCTGCGTTAGAAACTGTAGCTGACCGGGAAGTGACAATAAAGCAATTTAGGACTCTGGTGCAAACTTTGCAAGAACAAAGCAGAAATTTGCAGACTCTGTTGGAGAAGGAGAGCAGTAAGCCGGTTAATCCGTTGCCGGAGATTGCTGATTTTGGCAAGATGTTTACTGAGACTAAAGCGCATACTAAGGGTAATGTTATCGTGTTCATGAATCTAGCAACTAAATGTTCATTATAGCCATTGATTTGGAGCTGCGCAAGGTTGATGTACAACAGCTACAGCAGCACATAAAGTATTTAAGTTCTTATATGCCTGATTCGTTTATGAACAGGGGTGGGGATCATGATGCAATGCTGATTTTGTTATTGGTTCCAAGGTAGGTTTCTTGGCAATATGCATTTAATTCTTCATGTTGCCCAAAGGCTGTTTCATAAATTGGACCTGCTGCTTGGACAAATCAAGGACAAGTTCCCCACTGCTGATAAAGTGGACAAAAATAGTGTCCTTAAAGGACACACCGTGGAGAGATATTCATTCAGATGCAGAATGTCGTATTACATCCATGCCTTACAGGTTGGTTTGAAAAAATCGTGCCTTGTAAATGTCACATACCGTAACGCCATTTGACAAGTATGACAAATCTCACCGTAGCCATCTAACGACCGTTAGCAGGATCATTACCGTAACCTTATTTGACATCAAAAAGTTTTTTTTTCGATTTTGTATATTGTCCCAGGTCAGGGAGTAAGAATAAGTAATGGAAATAACAAGAACAGGTTCATGATTTTTCAGGACGATGAAATCTCACGTCTACAATCAATAATGTCAATTAATAAATACATTATACAGGGTGTTACCTAATGATCGACCGTTATTTCAAAGAACCCAATTCAAGTAGAGAAGATCTAATAAAGAAGTGTTCTAAATATTCTGGATTATGAGATACAGTTGAAGGTTAAGAAAAAAATTGAAATTATTATTATCAAGAGTTTTTCATTGCAAGAAGACACCAAATTAGCATCAACTGGTCCCAGTGGCGAATAATATTGTCGAAAAATGTGCGCCACTGACTTTTTCTGTGAATTTTATATTTTTTTTAGATTAAGCAGATGGAAGTAAAACTTTCTTGTCTTGTGGTATTCTTTTGCATCTTTGTCCGTTTTCGAGAAAAAAAAAACACTTTATTTTAAAAATTTTCCGGCATGCAATGAATGAAGTTGTTTTGATTTTATCCTCGAAAACGAAGGAAGAAACGCAAAAATTTCAAGAATTAAAAAAAAATATATTTTTAGCTGCTCTATAAAAAAAATGTATCCGGAATAGTCTGGTTTTCCACATACAGGGTGTTTCAAAAACCAGATTCATTATTAATATCTCAAAGTTCCTTTTGTCCATTTTGTTGAATTTTGATAGAATCATTCATTGTTACAAAACGCCCATTTAGCACTAACTAGATGGTAATTATAAGGTCCAGTGGCGTCCCAGAGGGACAGTTCCACGAATAAAATTGACAAAAAATGTGCACCACTGGCTTTTTCTGCTTTCTTTTCCCATGCCCTTAAACTTTTCAATGTTACTTATTTTTCACACCTACTATTGATTCAATAATCTCCTTTTCCGTTTGTTTGCGCAATAAACTGAAGACTTTTTACCGTATTTTTTCATTATTAGTTATAGTTGCCGTCACATGTTTACCGTTTGTTTTTATGAGCGAGATAGCAGCCGCATCAAGGAAAAAAGGTTTGAAGTGTAAATGAAGATCAAATTTGAAGCACAGTGGTTTGATACTGAGTTAAGTAGGTTAAACATTCACTGGAACTCATAATTACCATCTAGTCAGTGCAAATTCAGCGTCTTACTAGATAGATACCAATAATGAATCCAATTTTTTTCTAAACCTTAAACACCCTGTATTTCGAAAACCAGACTTATAGGACTTTTTCTACCTCAATTTGGTTCACGACTGGAACTACGACCTACAATTACGCAACACCCTGTATTAGTTATTGATATAATACTGTGTAATAGACCATATTTTAATTCTTCCTTAATTGAAGAATCAATAAAACAGTGATTTCTATTAATTCTTCCATATTCAATTTAAAAAAAATTAATCAAAAAAGTTAGGTTAAAGCACATAAAAGAGCGGATTGATTGATTTAACCACGAGAACCCTTATAGAGCATACTGCACCAATACTACTACACACTCAATTCCTGCAAACCTGAGACTCTACTCAAAGTAGGAGCCACCTATCCGGAAATGGTGGGTCAGGAAAAAATCGTCGACGGCTTCATTGAGCTAATCAAAAAGGATCAATTGGACGAAAATGTGTCTTTGGAGCCGTTCGAGAAGTGCTTCAATTATTTCAATACGTTATATCCGGTATTTTTGGGCGAGGAGAAACTCAACCAAAACCAATTGGTTGGCGATTATTTGAAATTGCTGCTGAGCGCAGTGGAAGCTTTCAATACCGATGCTAGTGTTGTGAGGTGTTTGGCTGAAAGTGCAAACGTTGGCGACATATGTCTGTTGTCTCAATATGTCATTACTACATCCGAGCAGCTTCAACAACAGTTGAAGCTTGCCAAACGACGTCTTCCAAATGACATAGACATCATTGATTTATGTCTTGACAAAGACGTGCAGGAAAAGCTGCTGATTTGTCTTCAACAAGCTGGAAGAGTGATGAAGACAATGTATGATGTTGCCAAAGCTGCAACTATACATATTTCAACTAGTGGAGGTAGGTACATGATTTGCAAATTTCGTTCAGAAGAATGGACATGGTTTGATTAGAAATGGACAAAGGTATACCTGGAGATAAACTTAAAGAAATCGCAATGACTGCCAGTGACAGGGTTTATGGACAAGATGATTTGGGGCCCATTCAAAGTATCAAAAATTCTTTGTCAGCTTTGCTCACTCAAGCAACTAGTTTGGCGACTTCGTTGCAGGATAATGAATTGAACTTCAGGAAGGAACAAAACGTAAGTATCAACTTTTGAATGGAAGATGGAGTACTTGCTCTGTCTTCTAAATAAATCGTATTATGCTCATTCTAGCCAATCACAGTTCAAATATTAGAGCAGAATAAAAATTGAAATTTCTCTCTTGCTGAAATTCCAATTATGTATTGTTGAAACTAATGACCTTTTAAACAGTACTGTGTCGTGTTTTGGTTTTTATGACAATGTTATCGAGAGTTATTTCTTCGTAACTCGAGCGCCACCCTCTGGATTATTGTGGTAATGGGCCCACAGCGCCTTTGAACAGTTAAGAAAGTATTCCAGGCGTTGAATGTTGCTCTTCAATAAAGGTCAAATAAACACGGCGGTCGGTTAAATCTATTTATTACTCATTTTACAAATCACTGGTTTCCAAACCAGAAAAGCGGTTATGAAATACACTTGACAAAATACAAGCGGTTGATGGTAGAAGAGAGGTGTGCGAGGGGAGGAAAAATCGTGTTTTCCTTATCTCGAGCGCCACCCTTTGGATTGAGGGCCCACAGAGCCTATCGAGTAGACTTTAGACAGTGAAGAAATTACAGACGTTCGTACTAATGTACTTTTAATTACAATACGGGTTACAGAAAATAACTAATTCTGTTGTCCCACAGTTACAGCAACTGATCCCCGATCAGTTATTTAAATAAATGTAACAAAACAATTTTTCCGAATCGGGAGAGATGGAGAGGGAAACAGTGGTGGGAGATCTTTTGATGGTGATGGGGGGATCTCCGGTTTTTGAACCTGTTAACAGTGTAAACACACTCCACTGGCAGGAAGAGTCTAACAGAAAATTCAATTTAACAGCAGAGTGACAGTCAGAAAAGCTTGATTAAAAGGCAGCGTGTGTGAACGGAGTATTTCAGCGGGAAAACAGCAGAAAGTGACAGAAAATATGTCCGACAACGTACGTGTGGTACGGACCACAATAGAAAACAGGCGCAAAATACGTGGAAATGTGGTACGGGCCACAGAAGAAAAGGAAAATGTCTGTGATTGTTCCCCGCTAGTTTCAGTATTTGGTTTATCAATGTTTTCACCACAATTTCTTATATTTTTCGAAACAATAGAGAAAATAAATTCATGTCATTATAGTTCTTGCCGCCCTCGGTAGGGAGCGTGTTTTACAAAGTTGACCGTTTTTTTAAAAAATTTTCTCCGAAATTTTAAATGGTATGGTATGAGTATTTCATCAGATTCGGAAAGTAGATCGAATTTCCAAAAAAATATGTACAAGCCACATGTCGATATCATCATTCTTAAAAAATTATTTCTTATATAATATTTTATTATCGAATTTATCAAGGAAACAAAATAAATAAAGAAGGGAGTTTTCGTGGCGTCAAGACGAAGGTCATGGGTTCAAATCCCGCCTGGTGACAACTTTTCTCATTTCCATTTCTGTCCCTACGCCACGAAAACTCGCATCTTTACATTATTCGGACAAAGAAACTTCCCTTACATAAAAATAGATAAAATTTTCAAATTTTTTTTTTTAGTTTTGTAGTTAAGCATGAACAAATGAAAACAAAAACAGTTTAAGACTGCATTCATATTTTTATAAAAAACAACAATAATAATAATTATGATATACCATATTTCAGTGGGTACCTAACAAAATTATTATTAAATTTTATTTTTTCTTGGTTTCCTTATTTTTCTCCACCTTTGACACATTTTTTGCAATGCCAAGAAATGATATCTACAGAGTCTTTATTTTATTCTAATTTTTTTTATAATGAAGCCAAAAATTAAATCAATTTTTGCCGCCAAAATCAAAGTTATTATCATTATCTACGTCTGAAATACCTAATTTATGCGTTGGTGGAAAATATAAACATTAAGAACGTTAAGTTTTTCTAGTTATGGAGTTTGTTTGATAATTTTATTGTTGTAATTTTTGTTTTTGCGTTTGTTATTATAGGAAACACATAGAAAGATGTGCATGCTTGACTACGAATTTTAAAAAAATAGTTGAAATTGCATTTTTTTTAAATTTAATTCATCAATGAAATATTCATTCAATATATTTTATTGCAAATTCAATCTTCTTTACGAATCTAATAAAATAATCCTACCATTCCATTCAAGATATCGAAGAAAAATTGAAAAAAATGGTCAACTCTGTAAAACACGCCCCCTGGCGAGTGCGGCAAGAACCAGGACGACATGAATGTATTTTTATTTTATCTAGCAAACCTTTTTTCTTCAACTAGAGTTGAGCCTTCCCTCCCATTTTACGTCTTTCGTTAAAAAGTCATGAATCAAAAAAGATGGATCATTTTGATGGCATTAACATGAGGAGAACTGTTTCTAAACTTATTTTGGAGAATTTTCGGGAAAAATGCTTTTTTCATTCGATCAAAGCAATTACGTCCCTTGAAAAATATTTCCAGCAATTTCTTTTGATGGTGAGCGCTATCGGCTAACCTTGAGATATTTTGTCCTAAAATCATCAATCTGTGTGCATTCTTCTACAGGGTGTCCGGGAAAATGTGGGAGATCTCTCGGATTCCGATAGAATATTAAAAAATAAGATGACAAGTTCCCATAAATTTTTTTCCTAGCGTTAGTTTCACAATTTCGTCAAGAGCACCACTTCGTCATGGCTTTTTTCGAGGTTTTGTTTAATAAAAATTGTTTTTTCTCGAAAATGGTTCATTTTATCGACAATGAACAAGAGTACCTTTTCTTTAGCTTAATGTTCAAGGTATCCAAATTTATTTTTTTTAACTCCTTATCATACAGGGTGTTAAAAATTTGAGCGTTAAAATGTACAATCTAGTCCGTCCCTGGTAAACTAAACAAGCTAATTATGTTTTAAGGGAAGTATTTTGAGAGGTCCTTACTACTGTTTATCATATTAAATTTTCATTGAATTATATTGAGTCGTTTAAAAGTTATTCAAGAAAAACCGATTTCCAGTGGGGTCCTTTCGGGGACCGTATCTCCGTAGGGAGGGCCGCTAGGAAAAAAATTATGGGAACTTGTCATCTTATTTTTTAATGTTCTATCTGAATCCGAGAGATCTCCCACATTTTCCCGGACACCCTGTATTGTATTTATCTCTAGCCAACGACTTCACCAATCCAACTCCGGGCAGAACACGTGAAAAAAGAAATGGAACAAACCAAAACTCTCACCAGCCGCCTGGAAAACAAAGAATCTGACATTAAAGAATTGAAGAAACATCTCAAAGAAAAGCAAGAACAACTGTCCGAAATGACAATTCGCAAAGAACTAGCCGAAAAGAAGTTGGCAACTGTTCACAAAGATTACGAATTAAAAATGGAGAATAATCAAAGAAAGTTGGAAGAAGCCCAGAATAATTACCAAAGAAAGGTGAAGGAGTTTGAAGAAACCATGGATCATTTGCAGAATGACATCGATGCGCTGGAGAAGGAGAAGGGCGTATTGAGACAAACGGTAAAACAGTTGCACAACAGCGACAAGAGTGAGGTTATGAAGGAAAGTCTTAAAATGGAAAGTAGCTCTGGTTCGTTGTCTTTGAGCCAATCACTAGGCCCCAGTCTGCCAGCCGTCGTTAAAGACTCGCCAATGATGCGTCAAGAAATCGACAATCTCAGAAAACTGTTCCATCAAGAACGCAACGAACGCATCAAACTGCAAAATGCGAAGTTGAAGCAACAATTGGACAGTATGACTCCGTTACCCACATTTAAAAATACCAGAGATGCGGTTATTGAAGAGTTATACCAAGAAGGAGCTGCCTTGAAACAGGTAAGAACCTACTTAGCTGTGTCATGTTTTCTTTTTGTTTTTTTATCCAACAGTGAGTTATTGATTTTAACTCACGTTCCCGTGGCAACCAAACAACCTACTTTGACTAAAATGTAAAAATATCACTGTCAAATAATACTGACAATTTAAGGATACTGAGCTTTGATTTGATGATTATTATTATCTCATTTTTTCCACTTGTTGGTTAAAACATTGTATGCCACTCGTGTGCTATGGTTTTCAAGTCACTTGAGAATTTATACCCATCGGCCTAACAGCCTCGTGGTATAAATTTTTCCCGCGCGACTTATCTCCAACATAACTCACCAGTATCATTGATAATTTATAGGAAATTCTTACCTCTCTGGCCAACCCAATTTTCCCACCAATCTACAAGGTCAAAGCCGGAAACGGCGAGGCAGCTTGGATGCGTCATTTTGCTGAAGAGCACAACAAAATGGCCGATTTGAAGAAAAGGGCTGAACTTTTCCAGACGAAAGTTGGACAAGAGGCTGTTAAAAGAAGGCATGGTGGACATATTGAGGCTGATTTTAATATTTTCCCCACAAAGGAAATGGTTAATGTGAGTATTTCCCCATTTGATAATCACTTCTGTTGTTTTTTGCTAGTTAGAATTAGCTGTAAAAAGTTTTTCATGGTTCCGCCATTATAATAATTGTTTATCTACTAATTTTAACTATTCGCGTAAGTTAACTTAATTTGTATGGTTTTGTCATAGGCCATCAAAGAAATAGAACCAATCAACATGGGTCACATCAAAATACCCAAATCCTACTTCAGTCCCAACGATAAACCCGGTCTTGTGAATTTGGATGTAGACTTAAGTGGTTTGCAACAAATTCTTAGCACTTTATGTTAAAATTAGGTAAAAAACTCAATAATTTTTTTGAATGTTTTTATTTCAATGAATTGTGATTAATCATTTTATCTAAAAAGCTTCAAGGGTTAATGTCATATTTATTATTAGATACCCTGTGTAGTACGTTACTATGGCTGTTGTCTTTTGAATAATATTATTTCACAGTGATTATTTATTAATATAAGTGTAAGCTTTTACTATGATTATTCATCATTTTATTTACTTATCCATACTTCTCTATTCCACCAAGCAAAAATAGGTAATGTAAGTATCACCCTCTATTTTCGTCGTTGCTTCAAAGTCTTAAGTCCATTAGCATATTTGCTGAATCACAAAGTCCCCTCAAATTTTCCAAAATGTTAATTAGATTCTCGATTCGTAGAAAAATAACATTTTGGTTTTCTAACAATAATTGCAATAAAGAAAAATCTTGAAACTGTTTCCTCAATCCGACCATGACCAATCCATATACGTTTCGTCCTACTAGGACTCATCAGTATAGCTATGGGTCTAAGTCAGCCTGAAGAGAACAGTTTCAAGTGAGTTCACGTCTAGCTGACAAGCAAATGAAATGAAAAAAGTTGTAGTACATAACGCCATCTATCGGCAGAATTTGTCAATCTTAGGATGGAAATTCCCATCAGACCCATAGCCATACTGATGAGTCCTAGTAGGACGAAACGTATATGAATTGGTCATGGTCGGACTGAGGAAACAGTTTCAAGATTTTCCTTTTTCGCTTTCCCGGGAGGTTTACCCATTAACCCGTTGTAGACACTTTGGCGACCAAATGGTAGATGTCTTTCATTAGATTTATGGGAATTTTCATCCTAAGATTGACAAATTCTGCAGATAGATGGCGTTATGTACTACAGCTTTTCACAAATAATTGCAATATTCTATTATATTTAACCGTTTTCTTGGATTTTGGATGATTATTTTATCGAAATCGCACTAAAATACAAAAAGGTGAGGACTGACTGGCTTGTTGCTAAAGTTGTCGAAATTTGAATAATTAAATATTGTCCATGTCTATCAATCGATTCAAAGAGTCGTCCAGTAGTACAAGGGAGATGGAACAATTCACCTGTGATTGGCCAGATTCGTCACAAGAAAAGGTATGATTCATATAAAGGTAAAGGTGTGTTCCAAATTAGTCATATTTTTACGGAAATGCTAGATAAGGTTATCGTCACACATACAGGGTGGCCCAACGAAAAGGTCCCACCCTTATTTATGACTTTCCTGGTATATTTTGGGAAAAGCGCTCGGACACGTCAATTTCTATTTTAAGGGGGACGTCTTTTCGTGTATGACTGTATAATACAGGTTGTTCCAAAAATAAGATATCGCATTACACTTGACATTTTAAAATGGAAACCCCCAATTTTTCTTCTAAATTTGGATTCCCTTTTTAAGCGAAAACCATGCGCCGGACGGAAAAAATCAAGAGAACAAATTGGCTCAGAAATAAATAAAGATTTTAAAAATAATTTTTATTTTGGAAGGAAGCAGTGGCGTACAAGTTTTTTCTCCAAAAATATTGAGTGCAAAGTCCGTACGGACGCCACTGGTGAAAATAATGAAATTGTTTGTACATCACAAAATGCATATTGAAGCCTAAAAGACGTGTACCAAATTTCATAAAGATATCTGGAATAGAATCAAAGTAATTTTAAAAACATTATTTATTTTTTAATATTTCAACACCCTGTATCTTGAAAACTAAGCTCTTGCGTTGTGTTCATATGAACTTTTTGTCCCAAAATCATCCAAGGATTATCACCCTCAAGTATCGGCATTCAATTAATAAACACCCTGTATAGTGAATTTTGTATTTTTCACAAAATGTCTTCATCTCAAAAACGGTAAAAGATATTATAGGTCTACCTTCCATAAATTTGACTTAGAATTCAATGTAGAATCCATAAACGAAATAAAATACAGGGCGTCCCATTTAAAATTTCAAAGTTGGGTGCTGTGGACAGCTCTTGGAACACCCTGTATATGATATTGCTTGCACCCTGTACATCTTATAATAAATCAATAATTGATTGAACTTGTCACATATTTATTCGTTTGCAACTATGTATATAAATACTGAATAAAATATCTAAATGTTATTTCATCGTATTCAAGCCGCATTTCCAGTGTTGGCATACTCCCAAAATCTGTTTTTACTGTTATCGTTCAAATCTCTTGTGGTAGCAGCATTGCCAGCATAAGCCCGTCCACTAGTAGCCTGAGTGTATGGAGTCAAAATTGGGATGATTCCATTAATAGTCGATTCTCTTATGACCAACTGTCCATTTGGAGAGGTTCCAGCAACGTAGCTAGCAGCAGATGCTACCCCCATGTCCCATGCCCTAGCAAGATATACACCTCTGGATGTAGCAAACGCATTATCGCCAGTAAACGTACAGTCAACTGCCAAGTAACCATAAGTGTTGCTGGGATGAGTATCTGGCGCAAAAATAACCGCAACACTGCTTCTTCCAGAGCGAGCATAAAACGTACACTTTTCAAATACAGTGGATCCTCCTCCAAAAACAAAATCGATATCACCAGAAATGTAGGTGTTTGTAACATGGCTTCTTTGAACAGTGGTGGTAAAACCACCAGAACATAAAGTATCTTGATGCCCTACAAGTCTCAAGTTGTCAAGTTGGATTTTATCAGCAGCAGTCTGCAAGGCCACAGCCTGATCAGTTCCTGACAATGCTGATGAGTTCTCGATTTCCAGATTTGCAATCTGCACCCCACTAGCTAGAATCCAAACCACACTGGAGCAACTTGTTCCAATGGCAGATTTGGCGGCACATTGTGAGAACATGCTATAGGCTGGATCTCCCGATGCAAAAAGGCTTCCTACTTTAGCTTTATATGCTGCTCCTGTGAGGGTAGCTGAGAAAGCCAATGATATGATGGTTTTTGTGCTGCCAGCACCGTAAATTGTTATTGGAACATTAGTATTGGGGATGTAGATAGGTTGACTGTAGGTTCCAGAAGGAATTGAAATGTACTTTCTTGTGGTGCCTCCGGCTTTGATTGCTGCATTGACTGCAGCCTGGATTGTTGAGTAGCCGCTACCTACAATGTAGTCTGCTTTGGTGGTTGTGATTGTTTCAGGAGACCATCCTTGCAAATATTTCTCTTTCGTGTATGATGCTGCCTCAGTTTCACTTAGAATTGGACGACTTGTTGTTCCCGGGGATGTTTGGTTGGCAAAGGCATATGCAGCCAGCAAGAGTAAAATACCTTAAATCAAAAGACAAAATGTCCAAGTAGTTATAATTACTCTGGTAAAACTCACCTGCAACTTTCATTTTTGAACTCCAATCATAGACGTAACCAAGAGTGAATATTCATAAGGATTCAGCCCTTTTTATACTAAATCAATTTTAGATAATCACTTGATTGCAATTAACGTCATTCTAATCTTTGTTTCTGACATTGTAGATGCACCTTGAGTATGGTTTTTTAAATTCCTGAAATTAAATATGCTTCAATTGAATGGGAATAGGTTATAAGTGGGAAATTATCTTTATGCATTTCTTCCTATGTATATGATTTTAAATGGAAGAATTAGATGAAAGATAAATTCATTGCAAGAACTAACAGATAAATCCTATTATACAGGGTGTTTCCTAACCTCTGTGACAAAATGAAAGGGGTGATTCTTCGCTTAATTTTAAGACGAAAATGTGATATAACTTTTTTTCGAATTTCGCTTTGTTTCCAAAATACAGGGTGTTTAATTTGTTTTTTTTTTGATTTTTTATTTTTAATTAATTTATGTTTTACTCGATTTTGTTGATTTTTCATATAGTAGGCAAATGTCATGAAGAAAACAAATAATGTGGTTGCCATGGATCGAAGCAAAAAGCCTACTTTGCATCATATTGTTATTTTTGTGTAGTCCAGAGACATGCAATAAATTGGTTTATCTCAAAAATTAGGCAAGATACGATAAAAATTCGAGAGATCAAAAAGTTGCGTTTTTAGTTGAATAACCTGAGAAAAAAATGAAAATGACACAAAAAGTCAGTGGCGTACATTTTTTTCCCAATAATATTGGTTGAAGTGCCGCTCGGGACGCCACTGTATTCGATAATTTTTATTTGTTCATGGCAAAATGAGCCCGTTACCACTATAAATACCGTTACCAAACTTAAACAAAATCGAGTAAAAGATAAATTAATTAAAAATAAGAAACTAATCAAAAAAAATAAATTAAACACCCTGTATTTTGGAAACAAAGCAAAATTCGAAAAAAAGTTATACCTCATTTTCGTCTTGAAATTAAGCGAAGAATCACCCCTTTCATTTTGTCACAGAGGTTAGGAAACACCCTGTAGAATATATATCATTTTGTGAGTAAGGTAAGTTCGGAATCTTATAAAACACTTGATGTAGTGACCACAGGGATTTAAAAAAAAACGGTAAGTTGATGAATCAGTAATTGGAAGGAACAGATTATTCAAAAAAGAGAACGATATTGATCAACAGGGTGTTTATTAATTGAATGCCGATACTTATGGGTGATAATCCTTACTATTCTGGATATCTTTTTGAAATTTGTTACACGTCTTCTATGCATCAATATGCATGGGAATGTTAGAGAGGGCGCCACTGATTTAAAAATATTGGAAGACACAGCAGGGTGTCAATGCAATCAAGTGGATTTTATTTTTTTAAGCGAAATCCATGCGCCGGACGAAAAAAAAATCAGGAGAACAAATTGGCTCAGAAATAATTAGTGATTTCAAAAATAGTTTTGGTTTTGAAAAGAAGCAGTGGCGTACAAGTATTTTTTCCAAAAATATTGAGTGCAAAACCTGTACGGACACCACTGGTGGAAATAATAAAATTGTTTGTACATCACGTGTATCAAATTTCATAAAGATATCTGAAATGGTATCGAAGTAATTGTTATAAAAAAAACATTCATTTTTTAAAACTTCAACACCCTGTAGCTTGAAAATTAGGGTCTTTGCGGACCTATGTCCATATGAACTCTTTGTCTTGAAATCATTCAAGAATTATCACCCTTGAGTATCGACATTCAATCAATAAACACCCTGTATGTAGGTCCCAGTGAAATGGGAGCGGTTAGGTAGGTATACCTACGTAGTGATGTAAAACTTACCGTAGTTCATTTTTGGTCGGTAATATTCGTTAAATTACGTAATTCATGAGAATTTTAGGATATTTGTTTGGTGGGTAATTTATTATCCTTGTTCAAAAATATAGCTTCAACCAAAACTTCAATATTTTATCGAACGAACTATTTTGTTATTATTTATTGAATAATATACATGATGTTGGAACAATTTTTTCTTAATACGTCAGTAAAACGGACATTGTTCGACTGAGTATCGACCGCAAAGTTTCACTTTTCCTCCGGCGGAGAAAAAGTACTTTACTTTTCCTCCGCCGTATGTATGAATTCTGAATTCGTGTGAGGTTCAATGTTTTTTTTTTTAATCCCGGATACGTCAATTTTCAAAGTAAATTCATAGGAAATAGGTTTGCCCGTGGAGTAAAAAAGAATGAGCAAAAAATAATGAACACCTGCAAGAAAAAAAAATTGATGGCGTAACCCGAAAGACGAAACGTTGCAATACAATTTGAATATCAGCATCAGCATATTATAAAGCAGGAAAAATGGATACGATGAAGTGCCTTTCTTTTTTCTATAAGCCTTGAAATAGAGTCAATAGAAATGAAAAAAAAAAAGATTCTTCTTTATTTTTTTAGTATAATCTCGAAAACTACAATAAAAATTGAGGACTTCTTCACAGCATATTGTTGACCTCATAAATATGTTTTTTCTTCAATTTAAATGACCTCAGGTCCCTGGATTTAAAGGTCGCAGTTCATTTTTGAGCTACCCTGTATAGATAAATAGACTTTAAAAGAACACAAATAAAAATAAAAATTGATAGGTCGCCGAGCGTTTCACAAGAAAAACACCGCATTTTTAATGAATTCAGACATTATTTATGGGACGCACTGAATAGTGGAGTATATCACAAATGTTTTGTGGAGTATATTTCATAAAAAATTTAATAATATTCATGATGAGACAACATTTCAAAAAACACCTCATCTACATTATGTTTTGTAAATTTTTGTTTGACATTTTTTGGGCTTTTTTGACATTTAACCAAATACTGCTGCATTCTGCTAGCATTTTTTTGGCAACAAAAATACAGGAATAATATTCTTTCCCTCAAACTCAAAACACGAAATAGAGAAAGGAAAAATGTGTGTAAAAGAAAGATTATAAACCATGAACCAGTAAATATATATAGTACATTTTGTATCAAGGACGGAAAGTAGATGATTTTGACGAGGGTATAAGAAGCAGCACGAGGGAAGCGAGGGCAGATATTAGCCGAGTCAAAATCATCTTTCGTCCGTGGTACAAACAGTGCTTTTTGTACAACCAGTTTGTAATAATTTGAAAAAGAATAATTATGAAAATCAAAAATAAATAATCGATAATCGATATACTGCAGTTTACTGCACTACACTGCTGACAAGTCAGACAAATTTAGTGATAACTGTCAATCATGGTCATGGTTACAATAGGTGTGTTCCCGTATTCTGTTGTGGTGCGGATTCATTGTCATCGAGATTGTCACGTTATTAGTTCCTTTTGGTATGCTAGGCTGTCACGTGGTTATTAGATTCAGAGGCGTTGGGATCCAAGGAACCGTTGCTAAGCGACCTACTTTTGCGCCCGCGGGCGCGAAAGTACTTTCAGGCCCGGCTGCCAAAATTAGCGAGTTTCCGCCTGCTTTGCATGCATTGAAAAGTGGACTTTACATGTAGGTTGTACAAAAAGAAATATGTGGCTGTTGATTTTTTCTATATATAGATTCTTAGTTTCATGTTGCCAGTAGTAACAATTGATCTACTGATCTTACATGTAGGCCTTTGTTAATTAAATGCCATGACGCATAAGCGAATATTAAACTATCAACATTTTTCAAAAATAAAATAAAACGCTTTTTTGGAACCTATGCAAGTGAGGTTCATATATCAAGATCAGTGGTTATAACTAGATGACAAAATGAGAAACAAATCGAAAATAGTTATCTCTCTACTTGAAGTGTTTGTGGAACAAAAAGCACTTCCGATTTTTATTAATAATTGATTTTGTGATATCGTTGCCAAGCAAGAATATTATCTAAAACGTTCTCATATTGTTAATGATTAATGCAAAGTTTATTTCTTATAACAATTATTGATCAAACCCTTCAAAAAAAAAATCCCTTTCATTCACTTTGAGGGCTATATAAATAATGTTCAAAAAGTTATCAAGCAACAAGTTTCAAATAATCATTATTTAGTAAAAAAAATTGGAACAAGTCTTATAAATAAATGCGAGTACCTGAAAAATGTTTTTCTTTACATATTTTGTCCACTCTATGCCTGGACTATGAAAAATGTTTAAATAATCATTATTAAACAACTAAATGCTGCAACCAAGCTTCAAAGAATTTAAAGAGTATTCAACCTAATAACTACGTACCCAAATGTGTTTTTACTATTTAAGAATAATTTTTCCAAGTTACTTTCATTTACGGAGGATTTAGCTTTTATTTAGAAAAATGGATCTCGTTCGGGGTGCATGAAGAAGAGAGAAGTACAAAAGAAAAGACAATTTAGGTAGGTAAAACTTTTATTTTTTTAATAAAATTTTTTAAAATTAGTCATTTCTATTTGGCAATAACTAAAACTACGTATATACATTTTTTTACAAAAATATCATTGGTTGTCATTAAAGCACAAACATTCGTCACATTGTCACCCATAATCTATCAAAAACAGATCTCATTTTCTATATATCATTAATGGTATTAATAAAATTATTGTCATAAAAAATGTTGCACATTCGAAACAAATAAAAGTATATTATCACATAGGGAGGTACAGACATAATAATACAGATTTTCACATTGAAAGAACATCTGGCAAAATCCTAATTTATTTAACTGATGGACGTTATGCAGAGGAACATCATTGCGAATTAATGTAAGTACGTCTAATTCCTTTGCAATACTTGCCATTCCTTAATCAAATTCATAATCAATTTGATATTATTATTCCAAACGTCATACTCCTCTGATGTATCTGGACAAATATAGATTCTCCGAAAATCCTCTGAAGTGTCCACTAATAACCTCATAGTTTTTTGTTTTAAAAATCTATGCCCATCGTCATCACATAGTTTACAATGTTGTAGATCTATAACCCCTACGATGACACCAAATTCCTCATCAGAAGGATAGTTGTAGTAGACCAACTTGGTATTTTGAAGAACGCACCATCTCCTGTTCCATAACGGCTGTTGATTCATCTTACCCATTCCAATAGTTAAAAACCCTTTGTAGGTGGCAGGCCAATTCAACGTGACGTTAAAAGACGCAACCAGCTCTTTACTCTTAGCAGAGTGAAGGGTGAACTTCCTCTTGCGAACATCACCAATTCCTATTGTAGCTTCTCCAGCTAGTTCCATCAAAGGAAGTTTGGGCCTTTTGAGGAAGTTAATTCCTGTGCAAGCTACGCTTTTCCTGGCTATGTGGAGAACGTATAGCTGCATTTTGATGCTGAAGGTGTTGCTTATATTCTCGAAAATGAACAGACCACCCCAATCAACTCTACCCAGTCTGTTAGGAGTGGCTATTCTGGTACTGAGAACGTTGGCTTTGTGTTGGATGATACAAATGTAATGGTAACGATCTAGAGGGTGGAGATCTTCCATGTTGAGGATACACTCTAGGTTTCCTATTGTAACACAGGCAGTGGTTGTGCTGGTTGGATCGGGGATTTTGTACAAGTGGTTGAGGAGGATGTTTCTTCGTAATTCTGGAAAAATATATCAGTTGTGTTTTATGTAAGCGAAATTAATCTTACGTGACAATAATAGAATCCTTTCCGCTTCCAAGTGTACAGGAGTACCCAGGAAATCATCCTTCACCAGCTTCAACAACTTCTCAATCTGCTCACTTATTTTCTCATTAACATAAATATCATTCTTCATCTCTTTTTTCTGGACATTTACATCAAATATCGCCAAGTCTGTTATATTTTCATAAGAATAATAACTGCTTTGATCAATTAGAGTTGAAGTAGCAGATATCAAAGCAGAAACTTCATCAGTGCCTATGCTGTGGTTTTCTTGGGCAGTTGGTAGTCGTCGAAGTAGTTCTTCTCCAATAGCATTGCGGAGGAATTTGCGCTCGTTGTAGTCAGAATCGTTGGATTGGGACGATATGGAGTTCAGTGGGGATGAATGTGGAATATCATGGATCTTAATGATTTTCTATTTAATTTAAGTTTGAAGATAACACTTGAAACTTACCATTTTTTGTTGATTTTTCATACCAGATTGATTAATATTAACTTTCATCAACGGTTGATGTTGAAATTTCTTATAAAAGTCATTCTTGGTATCTAGAATGTCTTGTTCATAATTTCCATGATAGTTCGGGTCATTGGTCATAATTTTTGTAGGAAATCTAAACGTCCTCAACTTATTTATCAAGTTTGGATAGGAATCTTCATATCTTGATAATACCAGATCACGGACAATTTCTGGTGTTCTTCTATCATAGGACTTGTTCTGAAAATAATAATGCAGTTTCCAATTTCATCACAAAAAAAAATCATTATTAAATCATCATCGATCGATTACTACCTGCCCATACACGATTCCTCTTGAAAAAAGTAAGGAAATAAAATATTGTTCTGTATCAGATACATAAATAAAAACTATTTAGTCATTCATTGTTCGTAAGATTGTAATTTATTGTTGAATTCATACAGGGTACAAAAGAAAAATACACAGCCACTACGGCATAATTAGCCTATATTTTGGATGTTCGTCAATCAGTAGATATTTTACTCAGAAGTTTCGTCAAAAATAATTATCAGTTTGATAGTGTAGGATATTCCCGATCTGAATCATATTCAGTCACAAAAAAATATTCAGAGAGTGATTTTTCTGCTGTGGTGTATAATAGATAATATGACCGCAGTTTTTACAGGAAACTGCAAAATACGCTATATATACAGTGTGACCAATTTTTTTTGGGAACACCCTGATAAAAAGTTTATTTCTTAACCGATTTGGTTCGTTTTTTTTTTGGATTGTAGAGCTCGAAAAATTGTATATTCTTGGCAAAAAGTGACCTTCGCCATTTTGACTTCAAGGCCTACTATGTTAGTTTTTAAGAGCAAAATTTCAGGAAACCATATTATCGATTTTTTTTGAAAAAATCTGTGTGCGCCACTGGATTCAGCATCCTTTAAAACGGGTCTATACAAATTTTCAACCAAAAATATCAAGTTGAAAAAAATTAAAAATTCGCACTTTAACAATCTTTGATTCCATCAAAACAAATAAAAATGACATAAAACTAAAAATTTGTAACTTCTACCAAACCACCATCAACTTCAATGCATTTATCATTTGTTTTGATAGAATCAAAGATTGTTAAAGTGCGAATTTTTAATTTTTTTCAACTTGATATTTTCGGTTGAAAATTTGTATAGACCCGTTTTAAAGGATGCTGAATCCAGTGGCGCACACAGATTTTTTCAAAAAAAATCGATAATATGGTTTCCTGAAATTTTGCTCTTAAAAACTAACATAGTAGGCCTTGAAGTCAGAATGGCGAAGGTCACTTTTTGCCAAGAATATACAATTTTTCGAGCTCTACAATCCAAAAAAAAAACGAACCAAATCGGTTAAGAAATAAACTTTTTATCAGGGTGTTCCCGAAACAAATGGGTCACACTGTATATATCAATCAATATATTGATTTCTTTTTTTCCCGCATCGAAATCGTTCAAAAAACAACCAAAATACAATGAACTTTTATTCAAAACATCATAACTTTTTTATTTAATGACGGACATTGATGAGAAAAAAAGCATTTCGAATGAACTTTCAACAGCGCCTTTTCAGATCAAAATTCCAAAAAAATGTTTATCAATCTAGGTAATATATAGTCTTTACAATGATTTCAATTTTTTGAGTGAATCAATTAGAAAACACCTTTAAAAACGTACAACATCGGTCGAAACGCAGCCCAGATACATTGACTTAAAATATTTGATTTTATTTTATTTATTTAATTCCCTGCCTTGTTTTGGAACTTCAAAATCCATCTTAAGAAACTATATAGTTAGAGTAGCTATACAGTTTTTTTTCACACATTTTATTTTGAAATTGTGAGGTCCATGCATTTTGGTTTTTTCTGAATATTATCTGTATTCTATACAGGGTGTCCGGAAAGTCAACGATAATACTGAAAGGGGTGATAGACCAACTCATAAGCTTCCAGAAAAAAATAATATTTTTTTTTTATCATTTTTTTTTTATACTGCTCCCCACAACCTTTTCCTTTGCAATTACAAGCCAGTCACGAAAATTTTCACGTACTTAGTAAAAAAGAAAATGAAAATTAATTATTTCTCTGTAAAATAAGATTTCTTATTGAATATTTTAGTGGCAATATCTCGAAAACCATAGAGTTTTTTACTAAATGTTTTTCTGGATGCTTATGAGTAGATCCATGACCCTTTTCAGTATTATTGTTGACTTTCCGGACACCCTGTATACTGTATACAAAGTAGCCCATTTGAAAGCGGGCCACCCTCATAACTTTTTAATTTATTGATCGATTTTGACGATTTTTTTTAAATGTAGAGGGAAAAGGTGTATTTTGAGGCCATTTTTCCATAAGGCCTACTATAGAGCATATTTAGAGACTGAGAATTCCAGAATCAAAGACTATATTTTAAACAATGTCCTGCCAACTTAACATATGTTTCACTTTTAATCACTTATGTATTTTTATCAATGTAGGTATTTTTTTTCTCTCTGTCCTTTTTTATTCATTCAACTATATGTTTATACTTTTTATATTTTTTAAGGTTTATTATATTATATTATTATTTATTGTACTCCTTGAAGCTTGATGCTTAATAAAGATATATTATATTATATTATATTAAAACATATTAGCGATTTTTTTTAAAGAAAATCTGCCTACACCACTGGATTTTCCATCCCTTGAAATGGGTCTGTACCAAATTTTATGAAAAAATATTCAATTCAAAAATATTATTTCTGTGTGATTTTTTCCTTCTTTTTTCTCAGTCCCGTTTGTTTGTTTTCATTGTATTTTGAGAATATCTATTAAATGTTATTTTTTTTTTCTGATAGATTTGCTATCGCAAGAGTTTCGAGGTAAAAACTTCTTGGTACAAGAAAAAATAAATCGTTAATTTTCAATATTTTTTCATGACATTTGGTACAGATAAAAAAAAATCGCTAATATGGATTCTGGATTTTTCAGCCTCTAAAATATGATCTAGTAGGCCTTGAACTTTGAAAAACTTGGCGCTGTCTGGCCTCGAAATAAACCTTTCCTCCTTACATTTCAAAAAAAAAATCGTTAAAATCGCTCCATAAATAAAAATGTTTATAGGGGACCCGCTTTCAAATAGGTCACTCTGTATTATTTATTAGATATCTTTATTCTGTACGTATTATTATCTATGTCATATACCTCTGTTAAAATGAAAAGGAGAAATAATTTTTTTTTCTTGTTTTTTCCCAATATTCTCAATGATAATAATTGTATAAAATGTTATTTTTTTTTCAAAGGAGTTTTTTGATTCGATTTTAATAAGTGATACCGACAAAAATCTTCAAAACGTCATATTATTTGTTATTTTTTGCCGAATTTTGATGGTTTGCTTTTTTTTAAACAAGTCACTAGTTTTAATTCTCTACATTTTTGGTTCTTTATGTTCATGAACTAGATTTAAAAAAAGTATAATTTATCAACAATTTTTGAATACTAGGCTTACTACGTAAATATTTAATTAGTGAATAATAATAACACTGTAAACATTTGTTACTCGAAACCAAGACTTTTATGCAAAATAATGTCTTCAAAGTATGTAGATTTTTTTTGACGAATTTTGAAGCTCCTCCTTCTTCCCTAGTCAAAATAAGAGAAATACATGAAATTTTGTACATAGTAGGTACCGGGTGCATGTTCACAGCTAAATCAAAGTTTACTAATATTGTATATTAGTAAACTTTGGCTAAATGAACCTCCTCATCAACTTTTTAATTTGATGTTTGAGAAACAAATGTCAAAACTGTGAATATCCAAGACATCAACATAAATAAATTTATATTCGCACAAATTATCAAAATTCACTCATATCGCTGTCTGAGACAGTGTATAACAATGAAAAGAGGCGAGCTACATCAACGGGCATTTTTGTGCTATGTTTTCGTAATAGAGTAAATATTTTGAAGAACTGATTTTCAAAAATCGTTGAAATCATTAATGAAAACATTTTTCTCTGGATAATTGTGCGGAAATTTGAAAAAAAAAGGAAAAGTACTCACCAGAACATCATCAAATACCATTTTCTATTGTGTTCACAACCACTGTTACTCACACATTAAATACAACAAGCAACAAGTATCACCTTTGCACCCCTCTCAATATAAATAGAACCAAGTGGCCAGTACCTGCACTACTTCGATATATGGAATTTCCAGACGCCAAAATGGTTTCTATACCTGCATCTTCAGGTTCTTAGATTTTCTAGGTAAATTTCAGGTGTAACTGAAGGATATAAAATTATTGATTCAGAGAAATAAATTGATTTTTTTTCCCTGAATTAGGCATAAAGTGAAACATAACTCAAAATAAAATTCTATTTAACCTCTTACAATCACCATACTATTTAACAATAACAAGAAACTACTATTCTAAAAATACCATTTGTTCAGACTTCAATCACCCATTCCACAATTTCCAATGGACTATCCGGACTAATGTAGATCCTCTCGAACTCTGAATTGTCCAAAAGACAAACAATCTTGTTTCCCAAACAAGTGTTGATATCATCATCACTTATTTTGCAACATTGCAAATAGATCACCCCCATAGGACAATGGGATTCCTCATCAGATTGATTCTTGTAGTACTCAATTGTGGTGTCTTCAAGGACACACCATCGTCTATTCCACACTGACTCATGGTCAATATTACCAAAACCAATGAACAAAAATCCTTTGTAGATTTGAGGATTGTGCTTCTTTGATGGGATGTCTTTGAAATCTTCCTTTGTTGGTTTAGTATAATTTGATGGATCTTCTCCTAAGTTGTGGTCATTCTTGGGAATACTGTAGTTGTTGGGTGCAAACCTGAATATCTTCTTCATGTCAGCTACATTACACATATATTTTATCCTTTCCACTATCAGTTTCGACTTTTTGATTTTCTTTAAATATTCATTCAAACGATTTCCTCCCAGGGCTAAGTCGTTGACCACTATTCTGTTGTCTGACGTTTCATCTTCCTCGGAGTATTTGGTATTTTGATGGCATTTGAAAAGTTTCTTCGGATCTATACAGCTAAATCCAAAGAAACTTGTGCAATTCAACTCGATTGAGTTATTGTGGGATGAATCTTTGTCTGAGTAACTAGGTTCCAAATCGCTGAGTCCATGTTGGTAGGGGGTTTCAGTGTTTGTTGAGACATTATTGGACAGTGCTGTGAATAAATTTATAAAAATGCAAAGTGATATGAAGGATCTCCAAATCTTTTCGACTTACCATCATATTGATAGAATTCAGTGTTGTATAAAGAATTGATGTGGGCACAAGGCATTTTGCTCCAGATCTTCTAAAATTTAATGTGATCCTCTTGTTTCTGAACTTTGGAGACTAATTGTCTACATTTTTATCAACTGTGGCTTTTATATGATAAGTGCAATAAATCCATCGATCTGTTATTTCTGGGACAAATTTAACAATGGTTTAACTATTAAGTATAACTTCATGCAGGTCCAAATAATATTTCTTGTAATAATTAGAAAGATATTGAGTTAATCTGGTGAAATGAATTCCAAGTAGGTAATAGTTTATAATCCCTTATTGAATATATTATAACTAATATTATGAGGATAAAGGGTCGTTTTTAGTCTATATAATTTTGAATATTTGGAAGCAGGTGAAGTTCATTGAAACCATTTCGGGCTTTGTTTATGTGATTTTTTCATAATAATAAACAGGGTGGCCAGCTAAGAATGCGAGGTACCGTTTCTCGTAAACTATTTATCGTAGAGGCTTGCGGCAAAAAATTTTATGACTAAAACGACCACGAGAAAAACCTGGAAAATATTTTCAAGTTTCTGAAATGGTCGCTAGGGGGCGTAACAACCAACACCAAGTAGAAAAATATGATTTTTATGGAATTTTGTCCAATGAAAATATATCGATGAGCTCATTTTCTGATTTACTGACTATTTACCTACACTTTTTGTCCAAAACGTTTTTATCTATCTATCATAATAAAGTGGTGGGGGAAGTTCAATTGTTTTATTAAACAAACGGAGATTTCTCCCGTTTCGCTAGACCGATTTTAACGAGCTTGGGCTCATATGAAAGAGCATGATCTGCACTTCAAAAAACTTTTTTGGTTTCGAATTTTTGACCTTCGCCGTCGCCGCTAGATGGCGTTAACTGAAATGGTTGCATGTTTTTGCGTTTTTTCCAAAAAAATCAAATGTAATGGTATATTCATTTTTATATATTTTAAAAGAGGATACATTTTCCTTTAAAAAAAAAACAAAAAAAATTAATGTTTTTTTCTGTATTTTTTTTTGTTTTTTTTGTTTTTTTTTTATTTTTTTTTATAGGAAAATGTGTCCCCTTTCAAAATATATGAAAATGAATATACCATTACGTTTGATTTTTTCGGAAAAATCTCAAAAGTATGCTACCATTTCAGTTAACGCCATCTAGCGGCGACGGCGAATGTGACAAATTAAAAAGCAGATGAGCATTCTATAGCGCAGACTATTCTCTTTCATATGAGCTCAAGTTCGTTAAAATCCGTCAAGCGAAACGGGAGAAATCTCCGTTTGTTTAATGAAACAATTGAACTTCCCCCACCACTTTATTATGGCAGATAGAAAAAAACGTTTCAGACAAAAAGTGTAGGTAAATAGTCAGTAAATCTGAAAATGAGCTCATCGATATATTTTCATTGGACAAAATTCCATAAAAATCATATTTTTCTACTTGGTGTTGGTTGTTACGCCCCCTAGCGACCATTTCAGAAACTTGAAAATATTTTCCAGGTTTTTCTCTTGGCCGTTTTAGTAATAAAATTTTTTGCCGCAAGTCTCTACGATGTATAGTTTCCGAGATACAGTACCTCGAATTCTTAGTTGGCCACCCTGTACATGAATCATAACTTAACCTTATACTTACTTAATAGTAATATACGTTACTAAGGCGGTAAAATGACTTTTTAAATTACGAGTCGAGATGTTTATGGACGAGGCGACGAAGGAGCCGAGTCTGGAATTTCTAGACAAGTAGTTTAATGACATTTAACGGCTGTGTATCGTACATTGCTTTGTTTCATACTGTGATAATTTTTTTTAATCGGTTTAAAGTGCTTTCTTGTCAAACCATATACACTTGGAGAGGCAGTCACATTCTTACCATTAGATGGCGGCGCCAGCCAAACCATGTCACCACTTGGATAATAGATAGGTTGATTATGTGCTACCAACATTCTATATGTCAAGTTATTAATTAAAATCATGAGATGGCGCCAGCCAAACCATGCTACCAATGCAATTTCACAGTCTTTGATGATGCAAAATGTCATTTTTGGAGAAGTCAAGTAATTTTTTTTACTGTCTCTGATGATGTTATGTGTCATTTACCAGACTGGTTTTGGGTTCGGTAAATGATACGTTACGGTACAGTATGAAATAAAGTAATAAAACACGCTTTATAATATATACTTATGATTTCACAAATTGTTCACAAGATGTGAATTGACAATTTTCAAAAAATAAAATGATACGCTGCTGTTTTTTTTTAAATTAAAAATCAGTTTCGGAATCCTCATTCATTATTGAGCAAATTTGATCCCTTTATTTGTTCCTCGACAGTCCTCGTTAAAAATAATTTTTATACCGCGATATGATCAATTTTTTAAATTGTTTCGAACGTCTGAATTTTTTTCCTATGCAGATATCTATTTTTCTTAGCTCATCTATATTACTTCGTGGTTGATATAATGAACTCGGTGATTTTTTTTTTTTTTTAACGAAAACCGTGCGCTAAACGAGAGAAGGAAACCATATTTGTTCAGGTTAAAATTTTGCGTTACACCGTAGTGAGAGCACTATTTTTTCCTTGAAAATATTCAAGTTGCATAATTTGAAAGCAGGTACCTCTGCTTTGTATCTCGAAAGCCTAGACGTTTGAGGAATCCAATTTTTTTTTCAATTGCCTCCAGAATCAGCTCCATGAACAGTAAACCTTCTCATCAAAGATTTTTTGTTTGTATTTCGTTTTCTCATAGAATTTTTTTTATTAATTATGGTCCTGAAGCTTGCGGGTATCAGTCACTTTGTGTGTCTGCTATAATTTTAAATTATTGAGTTTCTTTTTTTCTCAATCAAATCAATTTGGAAAAAGAAACACTGTATCTAAAACGTACATTTTATTCAATAGTCACTACTAGCAACAAATAATGATATTGTCTACACATTCCTTCTTATTCCTTCTTTATCAACATCAAAACCAATCCCGCTCATCATCGGAATACCGCATATTCTTCAGAACCCCTTCATCCGCCTTTTCGACCAATGATACTTTAAAACCGCAATCAACCCCACTCAATCCTTCAGCAACTTTTCCTTTTCATCCATCTTTCGATCAACTCGAGCGTCACCTCAATATTTCTGCGCCATACGTCCAACTCTACTGGACTATCTGAGCTAATGTAAAACCGCTTGAACTCAGCTTGTCTGTTCATAGACAAGCAAAGAGTCTCTCTACCTAATGGATAGATGTCGTTATCAGCCCCATGAAAATGTTTGCAGTATTGTAAGTCAATCACTTCCAGTTCTTCATCCGAACCGTAGTACATGATTTGAGTGTCTTGCAGGACGCACCATCTTCTGGTCCACTGTGGTGGATGGTCAGCTTCACAAACCAATAAAAAGCCTCTTATGGTTGAGGGCAAATTCAATGTAGCCTTAATAGATGCAACCAATGTGTGCTCTGTTGAACTTTGGTCCATATTCTTGAAGGTAAAGTTTTTATTGTGGATGTTCAGCATTCCTATTGAGGTTTCCCCTACTAGTTGCATCATGGGCAACTTGGGCTTTTTGATGAAGTTTAAGGCAAAGTAAGTCAGACTCCTCTTGGGTATGTGGACTCTGTAGAGCTGTATTTTGATGTTGAAAGTACTGCTCATGTTGTCAAACTTGAATGATCCGCCCAAAAGAACCGCGCCCACTTGGTTGGGGGTGCCAAGTCGAGTTATATGAACGGTGGTTTTGTGTTGGAGGACACAAATGTAATAGTCTTGTCCTGAAGGTCGTGGTAAATCACTGTTGACAACACATGTTACGTTATCTATGGTCACACGAGCTGTTGATTCTGTGGACATGTCGTGAGTTCTGGAGAGGTGACTGATAAGTTCTTGTCTTCTGAAGTCTGCAATCACAAAATGATCAACTATTTATAGTATTAGACAAAAATACTTACTTGACAACAACAAAATTCTTTCGGCGTCCAAATGCATGTAGGTCCCTACAAAGTTCCTCCTCCGTTGTCCATAATTGAGAAACTTTTTCGTCTGCCCTATGATGTTTTCAAGAATATAAATACGATTTCTAGTTACACTTTCTCCATCCAAGCTCAAGTCTAGTGCTTCCTTTTCAGTGGAGTTTGACAAATCTTCTAAAAAGTTTCTGTCCTTGTTCCGTCCATCATCAAATAAAACAGCCATCTCAGCTACGACATTGTGGTAATTATGTTCTTCAAATGATAAATTTTGTTTTTTCAAGACTTTCAGCAAGCCGGATGATGTTCTCGAAATCTGTTCTTCACTTTTGGTTTTTAGAGGAGTACTTTGATTTTGCAAGATTGGTGACAACAAATCAGGTAAACTTGTGTTGATACAAAAAGTCCCTAAATCGCCATTTGGAATTGACTTGTGCAGTGTGAGGTCAGGCAGTATGGACAACCCATGACATGTGTAGTACTTTGTTTCAAAATCTTCTTCCATGTCAGTGTTGGTTGAAGAAAAGTACACATCTGTAAGAGCATTAGCAAACCAAAAGAGATGAGAACAGTGCTACTTACCATGACTAAATTGAGATGTGGATTTTGGTATTCCACTGATTAGGGATTCCTCCAAAGATTCTTGTAAATGTAAGAAACTGTAGTCAGACATTTTTCCAAATAAATTTTCAAGTTGAAACTCAAAGACGCTCTTTTGTTTCGTTTTTACTTGAAATGATACGTTTTCATGTTGCAGCTGGTATTTATGCATGTAGTACAGGTAATAAGTAATTAAAAAGATTACTAGACAATTCCGTGAAAGTATTTGGATGATGGTTATAAATTTGTGCAATAGTGGATTCTGCCAGGTAAACTTACTAGGAACTTGTTAAAATTATATGACATTGCAACTTAGTAAATTCCTACAACTTTCTTATCTGTGAAGGATTGATTTTGTAACATGGCTCTTCTTATATGAATTGTATAATTTCATTTTATTCCATAAAATCTAACTGACCCTCATAATCAATAAATGTGGTTGCGAATCAATTGTTTTATCTAACGCATGATATTCATAGGTGTTATTATTGATGTTATTTTGGACAAGTAAAGTGACAAATAACACACTATAGTGTGTTATGATTCATAACTCACCATAGTCACTATAATGAGTTATGGATTATAACTCACGTTCCCGTGACAACTAAACAACCTACTTTGACTAAAATGTAAACATGTTACTGTCTAGTCATTCTGACACTGACATCTATATTTAATAATAATTATTATCTCATAAAACAACGATTTCTTCCATTTGTTGGATGAAACATTGTATGCCATTCGTGTATTATGTTTTTCAAGTCACTTTAAAATGTATACTATTGAATGTATAAATCTTTCTTGCGTGACTTATTTTCAACATAATGCAGTAGTACCATAAATAACTAAACTACTTAACAAAAAAAAACGGTAAACCCGAAATTCTCGCCTTTGTTTAGACACTCATAATTTTTTAACGAGTCGATAAAAAAATGTACTGTTTGCACCACGATGCAGAGCATCTCTTTGCGGTTTATGCGGATGGTTCCTAAAATTAATTTTCCATAAAAGCTTCTTTTATACAGGGTGGTAAAAAAGTACTGTAAATTTTCTTTTTCTTTACTGTCCCCCCATTTCCACAGAGATTTTTTGGAGCTTTTTTCCAATATGACCAAGTGCTTGTTACGTCCATACCTCAGACATTTTTGGATTTTTGTTGATATCTTGTTTCTTTTTTTAAAATATCGACTTTTTTTCAAAATTATGAAACATAGGGCATTGAATGGCTGTTCTGCTAATTCTAAGTTTACATCAACTGACAATGTTATGGCATAGATATATTGTTTAGCTGTCTTTCTGATGACTCAGCAATATTTTGAGTATACAGGGTGTGCCAAAGAATTTTGATCATAAGTAAAGAACTTTTTAGTAATTATGTCAGGTTCTTGAAAATTAATTATTAATCAATTAATTAATTGAGCTTCTTCGACATAATAGAAAACCCGACAAAATTACAACAAATTGCTTGATTTATGATCAAAATTCTTTGGCACACCCGGCAGTGCCGACTATAGAGTTTAATCAGACTACAATGTATTGTTAAAATAGGAATATTCTATAATTTTAGTAAAATAGTATTTTCAATTTACTGGAAAAACGCATTTTCTTTCACTATTGTTCGATATTTTTTCGGAAGAAATAGTATATTGTAGTCCTAGGCGGTAAAGTGACATTTTTCCAGCCTGGAAAAATCACTTTATCGCCGTGGTCTACATATTATTTTTCTGCTGACACAGAAAAACAGTAAAAAAAGTACAGGACTATAAAAAAAAAGCATGCCCGAGCTGGGATTTGAATCCAGGTCTTTCCGCACGCTAGGCTAAGATCGAACTACTGAGCCACCGGGGCCGGAAATACTCAAATCTCATATTTCAGACGAAGATTTTACCGCCTAGCCATTTTTCACTACTTTGTCGACCTAGCCTTAGAAAGTCCCACTTTCTCGTCTCTTTGGCGTCAGTAAAATTTTGTTTTGGTGTCGTGTCGCCAGAAAAATATATATTTTATGAAGAGAATAAAATATTTCACATACAGAGGGACCCGTTTGAAAGCGGGCCACCCCCATAACATTTTTATTTATGGAGCAATTTTGACGATTTTTTTTTTTTTGAAATGTGGAAAGTGAAAAGGTTTATATTGAGGCCATACGTTGCCCAGTTTTTTCCAAAAACCAAGGCCTACTAGAGCATATTTAGAGGCTGAAAAATCCAGAAAACATAGCGATTTTTTTTGAAAAAATCTGTCTACGCCACTGGATTCGTAATACCCTAAAATGGATCTGTACCAAATTTCATGAAAAAATATTAAAAATTAACGATTATTTTCTTCAAGCACCAAGAAGTATTTTACCTCGGAACTCTTGCGATAGCAAATCTATCAGAAAAAAAAATTAAATATAAACATTTGATAGATATTTCCATGTCAAAATAAAATGAAAACAAACAAACGAGACTGACAAAAAAAAAAGAAAATAAATTACACACAGAAAGAATATTTTTCCATGAAATTTGTTACAGACCCATTTCAGGGAACGGAAAATCCAGTGACGTAGGCAGATTTTCTTTAAAAAAATCGCTAATATGTTTTCTGGATTTTTCAGCCTCCAAATATGCCCTAGTAGCCTTGGTTTTTGGAAAAAAACTGGGCGACGTATGGCTTCAAAATACACCTTTCCCCTCTCTAAATTTCCAAAAAAAAAACGTCAAAATCGATCAATAAACCAAAAAGTTCTGAGGGTGGCCCGCTTTCAAATGGGTCACTTTGTAGGTAAGGAATGGACCAAATTGTGAATGATGAATATTTGACTGATTTTAAGACAAAAAGTTCATATGAACATGGATCCACAGCGGCTTGGTTTCTGAGATACAGAGCGTCCAAAAAAAAACAATTCAATCAATTTTTTTGCTTTTATTTTTTTTAAGAAACATGGCAATGGGGAGCTTGCATGAAAGATTAAATCGTTTTTTTTTATTACAAACTGAAGAAAATCGCAAAAAAATCAATACGTATTCTTTTATTTCGTTCAATTATGATATTTCCAATAATTATTCAAGTTTAAAGTTTTGTATATATAGATATACTGAGCATGGTGTTACAATGTTATGTCATCATAACATTGCAAATTTAACACACTTTTTTCGACCAACATAAAAAAGAAAAAATACAAGTCTCTTTATTTTTAATGGACTTTCGAATTCAGCAATAAAAAAATTTGATGCAAGTTTTTTTTGAACGAGATTCGATATACCAGAGATATTGATGACGAGAAACTCAAATATTGATATATCTTGTTTTTTTTGAGAAAAAAAGCCGTTTTGAACCCATGTTCATACGAACTTTTTGTCTTAAAATAAGTCCAAGATTCACCCTTCAGCCTGTATAGGCATGACACAAGTGCGTAAATAATATCATAAAAAAACAAGTTCACTTTATCGAGTTTTTATTCTCGAAATACAATTTTCTGGGACTAATAAAAAAAAAACTATAATGATACAATTCAAAACTAATACACTACATACATTTTTTCATGTCATTGTACTATACAAACAAATCATTGGTAATTATTAAAGCGCACATCTCATTCAAACATTCATGCCTCCTCCAAGTGGAAATCTACTTCATCCACTCCTTGATCAATTGCAACGTCTCCTCAATAATTCCCCGCCATTTCTCAAACTCCACTGGACTATCCGGACTGATGTATATCCTCTTGACCGGTGAGTTTCTGTCCAGAACCAAACACAAAGACCTTCTTCCCAGATACGTAATAGAATCTGCACACAGTTTACAATTCTTCAAATCAATCACACCTGCTGGTCTGCAGAAAGCCTCATCTGATGGATAATTGTAATACTTGACTTCTGTGGCTTCTACAACGCACAATCTTCTATTCCACAACGGTTTATGTCCTGTTTTAGCAAAACCAATGTTTATAAACCCCCTTGCAGTTGATGTCCAATTCAATGCTGCATCAATGGATGCAAATAGCAAATTATCTTCCATTAATTTGTTGTCCAAAGAGAACGTTTTATCGTGGATGTTGACCTTTCTTATTGTCGTCTCTCCAACAAGCTGCATTCTAGGCAATCCTTGGAAGTGATTGAAGGCAACATACACTAGATTCTTTTCAGGTACATGTAGTCTGTAAAGCTGAACCTTGACGTTGAAAGCGTTGTTTACATTGTTGAAGATGAAGCTTCCGTTGAAATGAACAGAACCCTGGTTGGGGACCCGGAGTGGGGTACTGTAAACTTTAGTTTTATGTGTGAGAACACACATGTAGTAATATTGTCCGGATTTGGTATTGATGTTACATCTAAGATTGTCTATGGTAACACGTGCCGTTGTCCCGCTGGTTATTTCTGGAATTCTGTACAAGTGGCTGTTGAGCACTTCCTTCCTGATTTCTGCAATCAATGATTAATTAGTGAAAAATGTTTATACACAACTTACTGGACAATAAAAGAATTCTCTCAGCTTCCAAATGTATTGAAGACCCCACAAAGTCCATACTGCGCTTTCCGTACCTCAATAGCTTTATGGTCTGTTCAATATTATTTTCAATAATGGAAATGTAGCTTTTGATTTGTTTTCTTTCTTCATGGCTTATAACGTCTGGTGATTTTGAAATGTCGATTTGATTTTGATAATTCTTCACATATGTAGATTCTTCCTCAAGTGAAGTGTCTTCACTTTGACTTTGATGGCGTTTCAGTGATTGAATCAAATCAATCACAGTCGAACTAAATCCTCCAATATTACACATGGCCTTCTTTATCCCTCGGAATAAAGACTTGTTAAGGGCACTTTTCTGTAGCTGTGACAAAAAAATCGATTATCAAAATAATCCAAATTGTAATATAATGATAACTTACATGAATAGTCAGGAGACATTTTTCGTCAATTTAGGTGTTTCAATTTTGATTGCAGAGAATCAATTGAAGGTCCTTATAATAGACTCTGGCTTTTATCTGATGCAGGTATATAACAAATGATTGGATTTTCTTGTAATGCACCTACCTAGGGATTATTGTGGGATAATGTAATAAACCCTTATTCTTCCATGAATGTCTGGTTTGTTTCATCTCATTTGAATAATTTTGGATTGATTACTGCATAATAACGTCTAGTCTACTTACCCAGATTAACAGGTAAACTGAAATGAACATTTATTGAATGATAAAATAAAATCAAGCCATTATTTTTACTTTGAGAAACAAATAATATGTTGTACTTGTTTTTCCAGAAATTGTGGATTAATGTGAAGCTCTTCCCAAGTGAAGTTTGTATCTGATTTCACCTTCGTATTTTACAATTTTTTTGTGAATAGAAAAAGTATTATGATTATAAAGTTACCTTACTCATACATTAATGTTTGAAAAATTAACCTAATTAGAGCTTTTCCATATCAATGACTCACCCTGTATTTTCAATAGTAAACTTATCGGGAAGGTGGTAGATACTCGGTAGGTATCAACAATAGAATATTTGATACCTATGAAACCCTATAAAATATAATTTTATGCAATCTCATTTTAATCTTTTTCCCTTGAAGATTTTTCTCATAAAGGGATTACTCGTATTAAGTTAATGCATATACCTACAAAACTATAATGAAAGGTTCGTGGAAATACATGGAACTAGACTATGCTTATGTCTAGACGACATAATCATAATTTATTTGTGTTATACAAGGTGTTTCAGAATAAAATGCTGATCCTCAAGGGTGTGAAGAAATAAGAATATGATACTATTTTTGTTCATTTCCTGGCGCCTTTAATTTGAGATAACTATGTGTCAATGGACAATTTTCAAATGACTTGAAATTTTTTATACGTATTCTAGACAATATTTGAAAGTCATCAGCGAAAACATTTTTCCGAAATACCTAAAAATATACTAAATAAAAAAAAACACACAAATTCTACTGTATGATCAAAAACGGGGCGGAGCCAAATTACTTCCCCGAGAGAGAGAGTCATCTGAGTCAATACGCCAGACGGAGATAGATAATGTATTTTGTGACGTATTGGATGTTGATTGGCGCTCTTTAATCGGTGATTACTAATTTGATGCCGGTCGTAGGTTGATTTTTTAAACATCAATGGCATCAGTACCCACTAATCCTGATATTTTTTGTCCATCATTGAAGAAACACAAGACATTTTCCCCTTTTTATTGGATTTTCTCCGGTGCCAGTCAATCTACCGAGTTCACACTCATCTTCGTTTTTTTCATTCTCTTCATCTTTGCTGCTGACACTTTTCAAATTGTTCCAATATTTTGTCGTTATATCATTATTATAAAAAGTCCATAATTATGAAAATGCAAACTGTGAAAATGGAGATTTTAGCTGATTTTAGTATCAGCTATACATCAAATAAACTAAAAAAATCGCTAAAATAGTAGTTTTTAATTGTTACAACTTATAACAAATTTGATAAAATTTCTCCAGACATGATATTCAAAACTAAGATATGTATAATATGCAATTTTTATTTTCAAAAACATAATGTATTGATGTGACTTACGATTTACGGAAAAAGTTTAAAAAAATGTGTATTTCATATTTCTTGAGAATCGTTCATAAAGAATATAACTGGGACCTGTTTCGACAACAAAAAACAAAAATTATTTTATTATATTCACATTTCAATTTATATTATATCTAAAAAATTAATTATATTGGTATTATTTGATATGAAACATAACGTAGTTGCAGTTTGCTACTAAAAATAAATTGTTATTGCTGTGTGACCTGGCAACTATAGGTTGCCCTAGAAACTACATTATGTTTCATATCATGTATACCAATATAATTTATTTTTTAGTAAAATGCATTTTTCTTGTAGATCCTGAAGGTTTAGGTATAGGAACATGGAATACCATTTGAAAGGAAATTTATTGGCCTTTTCATTTTTCAAGTAATATATATTATATATAATATATTTCCATTTGAAAAAATTGATTTTTTATCATTTTTGTGTGAAGGAAAAAGATTAATAAATTTGAAACACCCCTGTATATTTTCAGATCGGTTTCTCCATTGGAACCATATAAACCTACCTTCCTCTAGTCGGCATAGCAATTTCAACTCTCCATCGTTTTCAAGTACGAAATTATTGAACTCAATCCACTGATGTGTTGTATATCAAGCAAAAGTGATTAGAATCAGTCAAGGAATCCAAAAAAATAATAATATACAGGGTGGTCCATTTAAAATAAGAAAGTTGTTACGATTTTTGTGTAGAAGCGGCAACACTGCAAAACTGAAAATATTTTTAAAATATAGATCATACTCGATTATGAGCTGAGCCAAATTTTCAAATCGATCCTATGTCTAGTTTTCCGTAAACGTCTAACGTACCGTAGACCGTGAGACACCCTGTATATAAATTAGAACACAGAATAAAAAGGTCTACAAAAATTTGAAATAATATACAAGGTGTTCCATTTGAAAAAATCATCAACTTACTTACTTTTTTGACATGTGTGCCTACAGATTCTAAAAGTTCATGTAAACCATGTAAGTTTTGTATTAACCTTATTTCAATATTTTTTCAAATAAACTCTCTAGGTGGAGTGCAAAAATATACGGGAACACCCTGTACAATTCGATTTTGATAAATTTTGGTGCCTAGTATTGGACCATGAAATTATATAAGTTTTTTGTTTCTATAGCGAACGGTTGTAATTGATCGGAAGTGTAATAAAAGTGACTTCACATGTTATTTCTTTTGATTTTTTTTGGAATTGACTTTTTGAAAATTCAAATGCTTTTATCAATAATAGTTCAATGTGTTGGGGAGTTTTTCTCTCTCCTGAGAAATTTCGCTGGGATAAGTGGTTGTGCCAGAAAGAAATATTTTCAATTAGATACACAGCCTGCTATTTTACTATTGATTTTTTTACTACTTATACCAGAAAATTTTTTCAAGAGAGGAAAAAGCTTTCCTAGACACTGCGTTATTAGATGAAAACGTCTGAATCATCATAAAGTCAATTCCATAAAAAATCAAAAAATATAACTGCATATGACTTTCTGATGATTCAGATGTTTTCATCTAATAACCCAGTGTGTAGGAAAGTTTTTTCCTCCCTCAAAAAAATATGCTGGGATAAGTAGTTATTCTAGAAAAAAAAACAATAGTAAAATATCTGTTTAACTAGTTTAAAAAAATTTTTTTGACACAGCCGCTTATCGTCGCAAAATTTTTCAAGAGAGAGAAAAACTCCCCAATACATTAAACTTTTAGATAAAAATATCTGAATCATCAAAAAGTCAATGTCAAAAAAAATCAGAAGAAATAACAACAATGACGTCACTTTTATAATACTTCCGATTAATTTTAAATGGTCGCTATAGAAACAAAAAACGTTATTTCATTGTCCAAGACCAGGTACCAAAAATTATAAAAATTGATTTGAAAAATGTGGAAAAAAAAACATTTTTTTTTTTAATCTTTGACGCTCTCTGTAGACTTGACGAAGCAATTTTGGATAAGGTAAGTTTGCCTAGATCACCATATTTTTGGTTAAGGAATTTGTGGTTAAGCGTTGTACAGTCTTTTCAGGGACACCCTGTATAAAATAGATCCAGAAATAGTAAGTTAAATAATACATAAAGTATAGTTTTCTTATACATTCGATACAGCACTTTCAAAATTATCAAAATATTCACTTTGTCTTGTCTCTTATAAAAAAATAACATAAGATAATGAAACCCCCCCTTGTTGTCAATCTTTTAAGTCGTTAAAGTTGTCATATCTCATATTTCTTGTATCCTTCCTTTTTACACCTTGAATGATTGTAGCGTACTGACATAAATAAAAAATTATAATTATGTTATTGACTAAATTCAATAACATTCCAGGAAAAACGACACAACTGTAAATTGAGATTGAAAGGTAAATTCGTCAATAAACTGATCTCATCATCAAAAACGACATAATTAAAAATAAAACGTTTTTCTGAAAAAATAACACGAATTTCAAACGTCACTTTTCATGAAATAACCAGTACCATGCAATGGCGTTTTTAATGAAAATGTTTGACACCACAAGTTCAAAGCACAACTGAATTATGACATTTTTCCAAGATTTTTTGTTCGAATGACAAAATAACACTTACTCCATCTCTTAGCAACCGTAACAGTTTCACTTATGACGTTTTGCCATATACAGGATGATTCCTAACCTCTGTGACAAAATGAATGGGTGATTCTTCGCTTAATTTCAAGACGAAAATGTGGTGTAACTTTTTTTCGAACTTCGCTTTGTTTCCAAAATACAGGGTGTTTAATTTTTTTTATTATTATTATTTATTTTTATATATTTTTTTTTTTTTAATTATTTAGTGTTTTTGAATTCTCGATTTTTAATCGATGATTATAATTGATTGCTGTATTTGTTAGAAAATTCAACATCAGCGATAAAATTACTTTTTGCGTCAAAACTCACTCAACTAGATTTAATTTTTTATCTCAAAAATTAGGCAAGATACGATAAAAATTCAAGAGATCAAAAAGTTGCGTTTTTAGTTGAATAATAATTTAGTTGAATAATGAAAATGACACAAAAAGTCAGTGGCGTACATTTTTTTCCCAATAATATTGGTTGAAGTGCCGCTCGGGACGCCACTGTATTCGATCATTTTTATTTGTTCATGGCAAAATGAACCCGTTATCACTATAAATACCGTTACCAAACTTCAACAAAATCGAGTGAAAGATAAATTAATTAAAAATAAAAAACTAATCAAAAAAAAAATTAAACACCTTGCATTTTGGAAACAAAGCGAAATTCGAAAAAAAGTTATACTACATTTTCGTCTTAAAATTAAGCGAAGAATCATCCCTTTCATTTTGTCACAGAGGTTAGGAAACACCCTGTATAAAGTATGTGTAAAATTTAGGTCATTTTAACGTTAAACTGAAAACTCGTTTTTTGACTTGTCGCTCTTTTCGAAAATCATCTGCATTGAATTGAAATCTGTCACTTCTACTTCGAAGTGAAATTTAATGGAAACCTTACATTATGCCAAATATACGCTAATATACACACAATTGAATATTGAATTTACCTTTTTTTTTCAGCCAAATTAATAGATGTTGCACTAAAATCAACAACTTTTTGCAAATTTGGCTTGTTTTCCATAGACACCGTAACACCAGATGTCGCGACATCTAACGCACGGAACCAAATAAACGTTTTGACAAGTAAAATAAAAAACGGGAGTTCTCTGATCTTGTATTGAATTCCAATTCTAATAGTACATCGCTATCCATTATCCAATAAAATACACTTTCAATAAGCTTATAAGTACAAAAGGATGTCCTCCAGATACAATTAATGTTGACCGTTAATAACCAAACACATTCACACTGACAGTAATGGCCTAAAATGATGCAATTAACCGAAAATTTCTTTTCTATTCAGCCAACCAGTATATTTGGCGAGTTGATGCTGAACTTATGCGGTTCAGCTGCCAAAGCTTGATCTGTGCATTCGGACATCCTTCGTGGAATGGAACGTGGCGGCATCAGGGAAAACTCGTCGGAAATTTTAATGATGTTTTTCGGAAGTTGCGCAATGTTGTGGAAATTGATCCTGAAATAAATCGACGTTGATTCAGTTTACGTCGTTTTGGAGAGTATACAAGGTGCAGTAGATGATTCAAGGTAGGAAGCAGTAAGTGTTGGACTATGTTATCATCATTAAAAAAAAAGTCCAACATGCACAAACATCCCAACCCCAATTCAAATGTCAAAACACCCCGTATCGATAAATCACAACACGTTGATAGTATACCTAACCAAAACAATTCAATTTCTTCGGTTCCCGATTCTAGATGGTGCTCTGCAGCGAAAGTCCACGAAAAACGCAACACAATAAATTTGAGTCTCTGCTCTAGATGGCGCAATGTCTCGCTGCTCAAGTCCACAGGGCTTGGGCAAAATTTATGCAACGTTGCCAAAACCAACTAAAATTTCAATATTGCAACACTGCTACTCTCCTCCTTGCCGTTAGGGAGGCAATAGTGTGTGTAATTGTTCGACATTGTTGGCGGGTTGGTTAAGAGGAATTGTGGGTTTTGGTGAAGTTGATGTCCAAAAATAACCAAACTAGACAAAAAAACACTAACTACTAGGCTAAGATGCGGTATTAGAAATGTACAGGGTGTCCAGTAAGTTAGTACCCATCGATTTAATTTTTTAGCTTTAACTTTTAAACCGGCTTGTATAATTTGATAAAATTTAAGTATGTTGTGTAGGCCATGAAGACTCATAAAACCATGGTAAAGTCAGAATTTGAAATTGTAGGGGGAACCAGGAACGGACTGGCCATCAAACCTTTTGGGCCGAATTTTTGACACGTGTCATTTTACAGAGCTGAAAACTACTTTTTCAAATACTCCGATCTTTTTTTAACAAAAAAGGTGTTCTTTTATACCGTTAAAACTAACCGTTTTCGAGAAAAATAGGTTTTTGTTTTACATTATTGCAATAATACACTAAAATACTATGGCGAGACATCAGTTGTTGGCATTTTTCGTATTGAAAAATTTTTCGAAACTCTTAGATTGATTGTTTATAGTAAAATTAGTTAAAAATAAAAAAACAAAAAAATTTCAAAGAAATTCAAGTTTTTTTTATTTTTTTTTTCAAATTTGACAAATTCTAGTACAGTCAATCACTCTGAGAGTGTCAAACGACGTACCGGGTGGCCAACTAAAAATGCGAGGTACCGTTTCTCGGAAACTATACATCGTAGAGGCTTGCGGCAAAAAATTTTATTACTAAAATGGCCAAGAGAAAAACCTGGAAAATATTCTCAAGTTTTTGAAATGGTCGCCAGGGGGCGTAACAACCAACACCAAGTGGAAAAATATGATTTTTATGGAATTTTGTCCAATGAAAATATATCAATGAGCTCATTTTCGGATTAACTGACTATTTACCTACACTTTTTTTCCAAAACATTTTTTTCTATCTATCATAATAAAGTGGTGGGGGAAGTTCAATTGTTTTTTTAAACAAACGGAGATGTCTCCCGTTTCGCTTGACCGATTTAAACGACCTTGGGCTCATATGAAAGATGACCTACGCCGTCGCGGCTAGATGGCGTTAACTGAAATGGTAGCATGTTTTTGAGTTTTTTCCAAAAAAATCATGTATATGGTATATTCATTTTTATATATTTTGAAAGGGGATACATTTTCCTTTAAAAAAAAACAAAAAAATTAATGTTTTTTTTGTATTTTTGTGTTTTTTTTTAATTTTTTTTTATAGGAAAATGTGCCCCCTTTTAAAATATATGAAAATGGATATATCATTTCGTTTGATTTTTTCGGAAAAAGCTCAAAAGTATGCTACCATTTCAGTTAACGCCATCTAGCGGCGACGGCGAATGTTACAAATTGAAACGCAAATCAGCATTTTATAGCGCAGACTATTCTCTTTCATATGAGTCCAAGTTCGTTTAAATCGGTCAAGCGAAACGGGAGAAATCTCCGTTTGTTTAAAAAAACAATTGAACTTCCCCCACCACTTTATTATGATAGATAGAAAAAAACGTTTTAGACAAAAAGTGTAGGTAAATAGTCAGTTAATCCGAAAAAGAGCTCATCGATATATTTTCATTGGACAAAATTCCATAAAAATAAAATTTTTCTACTTGGTGTTGGTTGTTACGCCCCCTAGCGACCATTTCAGAAACTTGAAAATATTTTCCAGGTTTTTCTCTTGGCCGTTTTAGTAATACATTTTTTTGCCGCAAGCCTCTACGATGTATAGTTTCCGAGATACAGTACCTCGCATTCTTAGTTGGCCACCCTGTACAGGAAAAACTTGAATTAAGACAAAGTTGTGTTTGAACGATGATTCAAAAAACAAACATTTTTAAGATTTTTATTTTTCTTAGGTCTTATTGACGGACCATCATGAACTTTTTTCATGGTTGAACAATTCCATTCTACAGTCGATGGATTCTGATTTAGACTTGACATTTATTCCACGTTTCGAGCTAAAAGAATCATCATCAATTTAAATCGATGATGGTGAAAAATCGTCCATTTTTCTCAAAACAACCTTATTAATCAATATAATGGAAAGAAGAAGACCTGGACTTTGTTCCCAATTCCCCTTATAATAAATTGATGATGGTTGGAAACGAAAGAAACGTCGGATCGAAAATATGATGACGTCATCTTTTAGAGGAGATGAAAACATACTATGCCAATGTTAATTTATTTTGATCCACCTCTTTCATGGGCTTCAAAGTAAAAAAAAAAATCATCAAAATCGAAGAAAGGTGTATCAATTCAACTATTGTCACGTTTTTGAAAAAAGTTTTGAACATTTTCACATAGTTTGATTTTTTTTAATGTTGGTACGTTTAAAACATCAATCCGCGTTCACAATTTTCCGGTTTGTGATCCGACGTTTCGTTTCTTCCCAAACATCATCAGTTCGTATTTATAATGGCGTTATTAGCTCGAAACGTCAAATAAATGTCAAGTAAGGTATATCAGAATTAGAATGAAAATAGGTATTAGGCGTAGAACGAAATTTTTCTGCTTTAAAAAAAAAAGCTGGTGATGGTTGCTCGGAGATGAAACGTCGGATCATAAATTTGATAACGCCATTTTGTAAACGACTATAAACATGTAACATTTTTGTTTTGAAATATTTCATCTAAACCAAAAAAAAACACGAATTATAAAATTTCGGCACAGATGATGTATTTTTAATACCATATCTCGTACTATACCAACATCCACCGGAACCCCCTTCCAACTCAACCTAACCCCCAACTAAGAACCACAACCAGTCAATACTCACCAGTCATTTTGATTGATGGCATAGTGCACCCTGGGCACAGGGAACCCATTGAAAGCACTCGCCACCGGCAAGGTATAGGCGCCCATGTCTTCAAATACCAACCAATCGCCAATTTCCATTTCGGGCAACAACACATCCTCGAGCACCTGATCTAGTCCGTCGCAGGTGGGGCCCCATACGCTGCTCGATTTGCGCATGCCCGACTCTGGATAGTTTTTCAATGGGATCGCAGTCACTTGTTGGTGATCGTACAAGATGCAATTGAAACTCCCATAGACGCCATCGTTGATGTAGTACATTCTGTGCGTTTCAATGTCATCGTCGTTGGTTACTTTGCGAATGGAGTGGATGTTGCACGCCAAAGTGTAGGAGGAGGCAACGTAATAACGACCGGGCTCGGCAATTATTTTGATGTTGGTTGTAGGAAAGTGAACTGCAAGCGCATTGTTGACAACGTCGGCTATGTCAGCAATGGATGATCCCTGTACCCCCGGATACCCCCCGCCAATATCCAGCAACGTCATCTTGAATCCCAAGCCATCAGCATAGTCGAACAGTTGTTTAGCAGCCGAAATGGCTCGTTCGAATACAGGGGCGTCGCGACATCCCGAACCAACATGGAAACTGATTCCGACCACATTCAGGTTCAATTCCTTGGCCAATTGTAGCAATTTTGGTGCTTCTTTGGTTGGGGTGCAGCCGAATTTCATTCCCAGAGGGCACTGAGCGTTGGCGGCGTCAACTCTAATGCGCAAAACTAGTCTGAAAGGGTGATAATAAACCAACGATAAGATCCAAGTTTTCACTCACTTGGCATCAGGATAAAGTTCTTGGATCTTATGGAGTTCACTCTCATTGTCAAATGTCATGGTGGCAATACCAACGGAAGCAGCAAAGCGGATGTGGCTTTTGGGTTTGGCCGGATTGGCGAAAATTATGCGATCGGGAGTGACGCCGATCGATAAAACTTTCGCAATTTCCGCACGGGATGCGCAGTCGAAACAGGTGCCAAGAGCGGCGAGCATGCGCAAGATGGTAATGTCGTCGTTGCATTTTACGGCTGTGAAAAAATGTCCATCACTTTCAAATAGTTTGACACAAATGAGTAGTCAACTTCTTAGACGCAGAAATTAAAAATAATGAATAAAACTATTCAAAGCACAGTTCCATTTGATATACCAGGTGTCGCTGATTGAAAATTCCTGCAGAAATGCGACGTTGAAGCAAGTGGAATCGATCGCCTGTTTCTAACTTGACTCACTGTCGGGCGGTTTTTTTCGATTTTAGGAATTTCGAAAAATCGCTTTGAAGACAAACTTCCGACATGAAGTGAACGAACTATGTATTATACAGGGTGTCTCGGAACAACGTCAAAAACTCAGCGGGCTAATTAACAACATAACATAATACAAATTCTAAATCTAAATATTTTTTGAAATATCGGTTATCAAAGATCCATTTTTTTTCTTCTAGTTATTGATATATTCCAGTTATCTCTTATCAAATCAGAATGAAATTTGGTACAAGATTTCATCTTGTTTATCTGTGTTCTGCGGAAAAAATAGCGCTTTACTTAAAATCAAAATTTCATTTTAATATCTTTTTCGTTTCAACAAATTTCTCAAAAACAAATACGTCGTTTTAAAGATTGGGAAAAAAGAAACAAAAAATATACTTTTTATTTGGGTCGATAGATCTCACCTTTTGGCCGCAAACTTATGTTGAAAATAATTTGCTTCAAATGATATGATAACAAAGAAAATACAACACAAAAACAGCATAAAATAACACCACAACAACAAAAAACAGACAGTGTTTTTGTATTGTTTTTGTTGCTGTTTCTGTTGTTTGTTTTTTTTTATTGTTTTATGTTGTTTTTGTGTTGTATGTTCCTTGTTATCATGTCATACAAAGCTTTTATTTTACTCATGAGTTATTTCAATGTGGATTTGCGGCCAAACGATGAGATTTATCACCCCTTACACAGAATACATTTTTTGTCTAGTCTTTCCCAATCTTTAAAATGGCGTACTTATTATTTTTTTTTAAGGAATCTTTGAAAAAAAAAAAGAAATGCAAAAAATCGAGTTGGGATTTCAGGTGAAGCGCTCTCTAGGGGCAGAGTAGAGAGACATTTTTTCCAGAGAACGTTACAGATGATTCAGTTGAAACTATGTAACAAATTTCATCCCTATACAGGGTGTCCACTCTGAAGTGTCCCACCCCAGTAACATTTTTGTTTATTAACCGATTTTCTTTTTTTTTTTTTTTTGTTAGGTCTCGTCAAACACTTTTTGAACATCATACCAAATCAGTTCCAGGGACGTACTTTTAGGTGATTATGGAGGTTCGAAGTGGGTCAAATTTCAGAAAATCGTATTAGGGGATTTTTTAGGAAAAAACTGACAACGGAATCTCAATCAGAATGACCAAAAACCTCCCTGTTCACATTTAAAAAAAAACAATGTTACTATTATGGTTATTTTTTGTTTGTTAATTTGTTAATTTAATACTTATACTGCTCATTGAGTCTTCCTGTACGTTCTAATTAATAAGATATCAATAAAATCCCAGAATGTGTGTTTTAAACAAAAAATCATCGATATCTAATACAGGCTGGGCGACTTCAGAGTGGGCACACCGTATGATAAAAAATGTACAAAATATATCAATATACATATATAGAAAAAAATAACTATTGAGTGCCGGTAACCTTGAATATAGAGATTTCGAAATTTTATCAAATAACTTTTAGCAGCATTTTTTATCACATAAGTTTCCTGACGTTCCAAGACACACCAGTTATGCCTTTATCAAAATAATTTGAACATAATATACCGTTGATCTTGTCTTTTCGCTTGCAAGCATCAAATAAAAAAAAATCGACCACAAACTGACAAAACAATATAAATTAAATGTCGATAACTAGTTACTTCAAGTTTTACGCTTGCCACACAAAATATCTAACCACATGATGTATAACACTCCGTACCCGACGCATAACCGAATTGTCCCGTATTTCGAAAAAAAAAAAAAATCCGACCATGATTTTTGACTCCCCAAGAAAATTTACCACCAGTTGGCATTAGTAAAGTGTGTGAGTGGCGCCCTCCTGACTCCGGTTTCATTCAAATGCAACGCTCAACACACATCCTAGCCTAGAGTGAATAGAATCACATCCTAGTCTTGATAGTACCGCCATCTATTGGTGCGCAACCCTGCGAACGCGTTGGGAATGTTTGAAGCAGAGACTAGGATAACATGTGCTGAGAGTTGCATTTCTGTGAGTGGTGCCACGTTGCCTGATGATTCCTTTTTCACACAAATGTAATTCCGCAGACTTTTCCGTCGAAAATCGTTTTCACTTTTTTCTTCATCATCGCTTACATAAGCTGATAATATAACATCTTCAAAATCATCTTTTGATATAACAACAACGAACGACCAAAATTTAATCATCACATACTTCATGATAATTATTATTATACATAAAAATAATGCAATGATAAAAATTGATGAACCTTTAAAGTGAGAATTAAAAAAATAAATAAATTTGGGAGAAATCCAATAAATAAGGTGTGGCGGAATTATTGGATCTTGATGACACATGATGTCTTTCCGACAAAATAGTTATTATTGATTTTCTTTGAACTTAAAATTACGTACAGTAATCTAATATCGTAGAATTACAATAAAGCTTGAAATGTTAACTAGAGAAAAAATAAACTTATAAGTGATGATTATAAGATGGTTTTTTGTTTAAAGGAATTCACAACCAATAATGAAAATGTTTTGTTTAATGGACTCAACAAAAATAAATCGTCAATTAACCCATATTCAGCATTAACCAATCAAAACTAGTTCAAAGCAAACATATGTTTCTTAGTAACCAATTTTTTTTGTTCTAGAAAGCATGACACAATTAATCAGCTTAAACAAACAATGTCGCTTAATGAAAGCCGATACAAATTCGAACAATGATTGAAGATTCTGAAACACAAAGCATGTTCACAAGTTGCGTAATGCTTAAGTAAATTGATAAAGCAAAGTGATAATTTGAAGTGAGATAGGGTTCAAGGATTTTCGTCATGAGTTTACAGACATGTGCCATTTTTTCCGTCTAATATAACTCACCATAATAAGGAACGACCCTGGGCATAAACGACAACCAACATTTATGCTTGTCGATAATTTCGTTCAAATTACACACATAGAAAGCCTCCTCCTGCCTCCTGTTTTTCGAGATATCCCGGATAATGGACCAAACTGCGCTGTCCTTCTTCGAATCGTAAACGTCGTCTTGTTGAATCTTCATTTTGATTGCTATGTTAGCTATTCTTGATTTTCTCGATGGATTTCCCGATACAGCCGCCCGTTGGTCTCACCAAGAACACTGAAAAATAACGTTTTTCCTTTATTAGGAAACGTCGGAAGACATTATATTTAACGAGACGAATGTCAGCCTAGTGTCTCGCTCGAGAAGTGACTGGATGTGGATTCATTCGATTTTTCATCGGCGAATACTATTTTTAGCGAATACGTCATGGAAGGTTATTCGAATAAATGAGGTTCGTGGAAATTTGGTGATACATGCGCTTGTTGGAGGTTAGACAGTGTATTCACCTGTTGTCTTTAACCCTATAAGGTGGCATTGGAATTTCAATTTATTGATAAGCTACCGACCACAAAAATATGTCTTTTACTTAATTTAATGACCTTCGTCCTCATCTTAATGAAAAACGCAGAAAATAAATAAACATTGATGATCAAAGAGTGACGAATTCTAAAATAAATTGAATTCTTTATCAGTCAAGTCCATAACAATCCAACCAAGGTCTGTACAAAATACAACTGTTTGTTATGGAGTAATATTTTTGATGTTTCTTGTCATACTTGTCATAAATATAAAAAAGGTCATGCGAAAATAACTTACAAACATAATGTGTACAAGACTAATTTACATAATGTGCGTTAAGGAAAGTATTCTTGATAAAATAATGAAAAATATATGGAAATGAAACTTTACCTTACAACCCTGAAAAGGGATCTTTAATAATTAGCACCTTCAATTGTAGAGAACTCATGGAATCGAATTGACACTTGGATTCTACCAATCTCTATTATATACAAACCTATTCAATGACTTTCTTATCGAAAGGAAGTTCGTAACATGTGAGATAATTATTTAAATCAATCTACTAATTCATGATTAATGACGTCTTGTTATTGGTTGCTAAAATTTTGGAAATTTTTATTTGTGAAATCAGGATGAGTGAAAACTTTTTGGAAAATCTGGATTCATTCATATAAAACATTTTTTCTTATAGTTTATGAACAAAAATTTGAAATATTAAAGTAAGGAAATTATTGTATGATTCTCGTAAACTATTCATCATGCATAGAGACTCAAGAAAAAAAATCTGTATAGTAATGTGCCCAAGAGAAAATGCTGGAAATATATTTTAAGCTTCTAGGACCGCCGCAAGGGGGCGTAACGGTCCTGTGAAAACAGTAAATTAACACATTTTCAAAAATTTTCCCAGTGAACTACCAAAAAATTGAGACGATATTCTCTACAAGTTGTCAAATAAGACAATTACAGGCTGTCAAACTTGATGTTACTAAATTGCTTACAACTTCAAAATTCCTAAACCGATTTGACTGTTCTTTAGCTCATTTTAAAGAAGAAAATCTGCTCTTTCTGGTGCATGTACTCTAGGTCGATTTTATTTGCTTGAACAACATGTATTGTGAAAGTCAAACCTATATTTGAGGTTTTTTCGAAATTTTCGGATATTTGGATAATTTCCTATCTCTTTTATATAGATCATTTTTCTATATTTTTTGAAATAGAAGAGTTACGGAAACTTCATCAGGAATCCCGCGAGAAATAATTTTGAAACAGCCCCTGTAAATTTGAATGTGCACAAAGATACACATCAGATTTGTTTTGATTCGCGTTTAACATTTTCTTCAGTTGATGTTAAAAAGGAAAGCCTATAAGAAGTGTGAATGCCAACTATTTTTCATTTTTTTTCCTACGAGCAGCATAAAAAATAAAAAACTAGTGCAAATTCTCAAAGTCCTCACCATTGGCAAGGCACTCCTATCTTTTTGACACATTCAAATTTACAGGGTCTGTTTCAAAAGTATTCTTTGAGGGATTCCCGATGTAGTCTCCGTAACTCTTTTATTTCAAAACATAAAGAAAAATTCATGAAGCTTCAGAATGTTCAGGGTACATGGCAACATTGCCAAAAAAAAGTAAATATCAACATGAGAGATGTTTGAGTTAGTGTTATTTGTTTTGTTACTTGTCCTGTGATTTTAAGTATATTATGGTTTGTGTTTATGGCACAAAGTTTTACTTTTCTGTGAAATGAACACCAAAAAACCAATTTCACTGTGAAATCACAAAAAGACGAACAATATTTTTTGAATTTGAATCAATTGTTTCTTTTTTAGGTTCCACTAACGCGGAAGCAGCTCCGCTTCCAAAACATTTGATATTTATAGGTTTTATTGTTTACTAATAGACTTTGTTTCAGGTAATATAGAAGATCAAGTATATTGACACCAGTTTGATTGTTTTTTGATAGGGTGTGGCGAAAAACCCAAACAAATCTGGTGAATCATGGATGCGCCACAAAACGACAGAGCATATCTGCGTTCTTTCATATGCACAGGTCCGCCTTCGCCAAAACTCCATGAATAGTGTAGAATTATCGAGAATTTATGACTAGATGGCGAAGCTTCTTGCACTACAGAGAAGACGCTCGAAAATTCGATGACAGCCCAGACCGATTATGTTCCAAGATACAAGATCAGATATGTTTTAGCGAAGCGTAGTGTGTTGAAGCGCTTGACGTATTTCGTCTCACTATTATAGAATCGAATAAATTCACGTTCATCGCAAGATTTCGATCAAGAAGTGTTCTATTTACTCATTTTTGCATCAACAAGACTGATATTTATCGTGAAAAATTCTAAGGAATGAAAATACGTCATGATTTGGTTATTTTTCAAATGTTTGATCCCGTGCTCACAAAATAATCAAGATAAGTCATTAATTGCCGCGCAATGAACCAAATACACATTTTTACCAAAGAAAAATAATCCTCCCTTTTTTTTTTGATTGTATGTAGGTATCGGATGAGACGTTGCAAATGTATCAATAAATCAATTAAAAATACAATTACTTATTGAATACGTTGAAGTTGTTTTTTATAAAATTGGGCCAGCACATGATTCACAAGCCGTTCACTAATAAGTGTTTACTCACAATAAAATAAATCACAAACTCGGTGAATGATTTAGATAGACATGTTTACGAATACTATACAAAGATAATCAATTTCAAGAACTAAAAAAGGTTATGAGGTTTAGTACGTTTGAAGTAGTCTATACAGTCAGGGAGACCGTTATGTTAGATAACTATATTATCACATAACAAAAATATTATGTAAGTTTCTATTTATTGCAATCTACTTATTATCTACCTACACAGCTCAATTACTTGTGAAACGATAAGGTTTCACACTTTTCCAATGGACTTAAAGAACTTTTGAATCCTTGCAGGTGCTCATTCACATGACCAACAATTTAGAGAGTAAATTTTCCAATTTTTCAAATAAGTTTCACTCATTTTTTTAGATGCTGCTAACAATGTTCCCACAATTTTTGTCGTTCATGACATTATTATATTGTAGCCTTGAACATAGCGACCCGATAACCTTAAACTTGGAATTTGTAATATAGTATGAAGAAAAGTAATGAAGGTTTAGAGTGAAAGATTTATTTTATAGGTCAAGGTTGAGGTCAGTTTTATGATTGTATATCTATGAATCTACTAAAAAATAAAGCGAATTCAGGTATTGATCCTTAAAATAAAGGCATTGGTAATTTGCGAAATAAGCAATCCGCAATGTCTACAGTGTGATTTTCAAGTTTGCAAGAAAATAAGAAAATTTTTGAAATAAAACTATGCTTCGTTTCCGAGATACAGGGTGTTGAAGTTTTAAGAAGAAAATGCCTTTCTTGCCATGACTTTCCTACCACTCCAGATATTTCCACATTTGGTTTTGGTACACTCCTTTTGACAATCAAATCACATTTTGTGATGTGGTTTTAAAATTTTCCACCAGTGGCGTTCGAACAGGATTTGTTGTGAATTTCTTTAAAGAAAAGACTAGTACGCCACTGCTTTTCCTCAAAATCAATATTATTTTGGAAATACTCATTTACTTTGGAGTTATTTTGGTCTCCTGATATTTTTTCGTACGACGAACGGTTTTCGTTTAAAGAAATAAAGCAATTTTGATTCATAATTTATTTTTATTTTTGAGTTTTGGAGCAAATAATGTTACTTGAGTTTGTGTTTTTTATCAAATCATGTCTCATGTTAAAAGAAAAATCCCAACTTCAAATACACCCTGTATACTCTATAGCCTGTGCAAGTCTGTGATCAAAAACTGCAAGTTTAAAATATACTAACTTAAACCACGCATAACTACACCTACGTTGAAAAAAATTGTAAAAAGCAAAAAAAAACATTTAACAAAAAAAGAATTATCTATACTGATGTGAGTCATTGGGAAACTCCCGATAATAATAATTGTCGAATTAAATGCGAGTTTTCCAGGAAAATTTCAATCGAAAATTTTGGTTAAAACATTAAACAATACTGTTTACTTTACTTAGTCTGAGGAAAAGGAATGTATTACCGATGTAGTGTATAAACAAGATTTGAAGCATTTCCAAATTCATCAACTAAAATGAAAATGTTTTTACAGAACCTTTGACTATGGGGTATATAGTCAAAGTACAGAACTAACAAATTACTCTGCAGGAACAGACTTTTTGTTGATGGTATTAGCTGCTAGCAGGAAGTGTGTCTGATGAGTTCTATATTATATTATTTATTAGGTATCTATATTTTGTTTTATATTACCTATCATAATCTCATTATTCTTAATAATAATTATTGCATAAATTGTTATTTTTTATTCAATTTATTCAAAGGATGAGTCCATAAAGATTATCTGTGTAATCTCTGGATTTTTTTGGTTTGATTTGATTATTTGATTAAAATGGATCTTATGGATTTGGCGGTTGAAATATTGATACTAAATTTATGTATTGAAGGCAATAAGGCGGTGAACTTGGCGAGAGTCCATTTTTAAATGATATGGAGTGATGAATCATCGTCGTAAGTTATGGGACAACCTGTATAAGAAAATAATAAAAAAAAGTCCCATGTGTACAGGGTGTCTATTTTAGAATGGCAAGGTGCCAGATCTCAGAAACTACTGATTACTGATTACTGAAGTACAGGCGCTACGAGTTTCGGGCTGTTGGCCCCGACACCGCAGCCTCTAGTTGGGCTTATTGTATCTTCTCTGTGCCTGTCTCTCAGTCGAAGAGCTCCATTGCCCGAATAAGGTTTATGACTCGTTCTACTGTTTCCCTGTCCGTCCTTCGCGGAGTGGTTGTGAATTCCCCATTATCTCTTCTCCAGTACGCCAGCGCTTCACATTCGAATACAATGTGGGAGGCTGTTTCCTCCTCCTCGTTGCACAGCCTACATATGGGTTCCTCGTTGAAAAGACCCATGATATGCATGTGTTCCTTAGAGTGCAGTGTCCAGTTAATATACCTGTTACTTTCCTAAGCTGATTCCTGCTGAGTTGCAGTAGGCTTCCAGAAAATGATGATTCGAACTCGTCTGCCATCATTAATTTACTGTGTTTCAGACCTGGTGATTCGCACCATCTAGCTTTCTGTTGTTTTTTGGACCAACAGTTCAGCCAACCTCTCACAGAGGATTTTGTAATACCAATAGCAGGTTCTGGACCCAGAAGTGGTGTGTTTGCAGCTTTGCGTGCTAGTAGATCCGCCCGCTCGTTCCCAGCTATCCTGGTAGTCCTGGAGTGTCCTGGTATCCATCCAATAGTAACATCGTTAGATACTCCCAGTGTGACAAGGTTTTGCTGACAGTCCATGACTTGTTTGGATTTGGTTTCCCGACAGGAGATGGTTTTGATTGCGGCTTGGCTGTCACTAAGGATAAGGATTTTCCTTCCTCTGTAGCCTCTCCTGAGATTCTCTTGCACGCATATATTTATTGCATATTCTTCTGCCTGGAAAACTGTAGCGTACATCCCGAGTGGTTCACATGTTTCCCACTTTGGATTTTCACCTACGATTCCGGCACCAGTTCCCCGGCTTGTTTTGGAGCCGTCTGTGTACCATATTGCCCCATTAGCCATCCGGAGTTGTTTCACCGTTTCCTCTTCCCATATTAGCTTGGTCTTAGGAGACGTGCTAAAGTTGATATTTTTCAACATGATATCACTCCTCATTGTTACTAAGTGGTTCGTGACTGTGCTGGTTATCTTAGTGTGTCCTTGGGAGTTTGAGTGGCTCCAGTTCCTGGTGTTGCTAAGTCTGTATGCTCCCATTCTTGCTTCCATTTTGATATAGATATCTAAAGGAGGTAGGTTAAGCATGGCCTCCATGGCAAGTGTTGGAGTGGTTTTCATGGCTCCCGTTACACAGAGACATGCTAGCCTCTGAACTTTTGCAAGTTCCGTGGCTGCTTGTCGCTGCTCGATTTTCGGCCACCAGACAACAGAGCTATAAGCAAGGGTGGGTCTTACCACGGTACAGTAGAGCCAGTGTACCATGCGCGGATTTATGCCCCAATTCTTTCCTATCGCTCTTTTTGTTGCCATTATTATTGTGGCTTTACCTCGATTGACTATTTTCTGTAGGTATGAATTCCATGTGAGCTTGTCATCCACGATGATGCCTAGGTATTTGACTTCTCTTGCCACCTGTAGTTCTTGTCCAAAGAACATGGGTTTGAATAATTCCGCTGTCTTCCTCTTTCTCGTAAAGCTGACCAGGAAGGTTCTCTCAGGATTGACCTTCAGGCTCACCTTCCTGCACCAATCTTCCACGATTGTCAGAGCTGTCTGCATCAGTTCTGATATTGTCTTGGTGTGTTTGCCAGTGATAAGTATTGCTACGTCATCGGCATAGCCTCGGGCGTAGAAACCTTTGCTGTTTAACTCTACCAGTAGTTCATCTGCGACTAGGTTCCAGAGGAGAGGGGACAAGACTCCACCCTTTAGCTGCCTCTATAGTTACAGTTTTGTCAAGCATAGTTGCTTGAATTCTCCTACCTTTCAGCATGTTTCTTATCCACCTACAAACTGTGTCTTTGATTCCACGCCGATTGATTGCGGTGGTCATTGAATCGAAGGAGGTGTGATCAAATGCTCCTTCTATATCAAGGAATGCAGCTAGGGCAACTCCTTGGTTGTTCAGTGGTTGCTCTATTTTATGAACAAGGTCATGCAGAGCAGTTTCACATGATTTACCAGGTTGATAGGCGTTTTGGTTTTTGTGTAGTGGCCTCTCTATTAGGGAGGTCTCCCTAATGTGCCTTTCAATCACTTTCTCCATCGTTTTGAGTAGAAACGACGAGAGATTTATTGGTCTGAATGCCTTGGGCTGAGAGCTATCTTTCCCGGGTTTCGGTATAAAGACCACTCGTGAGAGTTTCCATATCATGGGTATGTGTCCCGTTGCCAGGTTTGCTCTGAATAGTTGGCAAAGCATCGATATGAGTTGGGCTTCGCCCTGCTGCAGGTGTGCCGGTATTATCCCATCGCATCCAGGTGCTTTGTATGGTTCGAATGAGTTTATGGCCCATTCGATTCTATTTGGTGTCACAATCTGTCGGGCTGTGACCCAATCATCTCTTGATCCTCTCATCCGGAGGATCTCAGGAGATAGGGATTGCGGAAAAAAAATTACTGGGTAAAATGGAATGGAGAAAATGCTGGAAATATATCAGAAGTTCCCAAGATCGCCACAAGATGGCGTAACGGTGCTATCAAAACAGAAAATCGCTGTTTTTTTCGAGATTTTTAAATACAAACAAATACAAATGAGTACCGCTATGGATTCCTTGAGAGAAAAAAGAGACATTGTTTTACGGTTATCCGATGTTGAACGGAAAGGTTGGTACAGAACCGTAATAAATGTCTAGAGTTACATCCATGTGAGTAACTCTAGACATTTATTACGGTTCTGTACCAACCTTTCCGTTTAATTCCTTGAGAGATTTCCTTCAAATTTGTTTTTTTGATTTTTTTTCTGACATGTCAAATAAGACAGGTATCAGCTGTCAAACCTTACAACGCAAGAATGCTCATAACTTTGAAACAACTCAACCGATTGACGCGATCTTGGTCTCATATGAAAGAGCATGATCTGCACTTCAAAAAACTTTTTTGTTTTTGAATTTTTGACCTTCGCCGTCGCCGCTAGATGGCGTTAACTGAAATGGTAGCATGTTTTTGAGTTTTTTCCAGAAAAATCAAATGTAATGGTATATTTATTTTTATATATTTTAAAAGGGGATACATTTTCCTATTAAAAAAATTAAAAAAAAAAAAAAAAAAAAAAAAAAAATCATTAATTTTTTTTATAGGAAAATGTATCCCCTTTTAAAATATATAAAAATAAATATACCATTACATTTGATTTTTTTGAAAAAAACTCAAAAACATGCTATCAGTTAACGCCATCTAGCGGCGACGACGAAGGTCAAAAATTGAAAACCAAAAAAGTTTTTTGAAGTACAGATCATGCTCTTTCATATGAGACCAAGATCGCGTCAATCGGTTGGGTTGTTTCAAAGTTATGAGCATTCTTGCGTTGTAAGGTTTGACAGCTGATACCTGTCTTATTTGACATGTTAGGAAAAAAATCAGAAAAACAAATTTGAAGGAAATCTCTCAAGGAATCCATAGCGGTACTCATTTGTATTTAAAAAAAACGAAAAAACAGCGATTTTGTGTTTTGATAGCACCGTTACGCCATCCTGTGGCGATCTTGGGAACTTCTGATATATTTCCAGCATTTTCTCTATTCCATATTACCCAGTAATTTTTTTTCCGCAAGTCTCTCGGATGCCTAGTTTCTGAGATCTGGCACCTTGCCATTCTTAAATAGATACCCTGTACTTAACTTTATGGAGGGAAGATACAAAATTTTAATAACCAGTGAGCTTGGCAATAAGTATTCGAAGTAAATCGTGATTATCATGTTCAATAAAAAGTTTGAGATTTTTCCATTTTTTTGCACCTGCCAAGGCTCACAGCTTTTTTATTTTTTTAAATATCGAGATGAATTTTTTCGAAAATTAAATTAAGTAAGGTGAGTTTTACCATCAAACCTAGCGTGAGATCCGGTAGTTCTGATTTTTTGCTGACATGTTTATGATGTTGGCCCTATGAATAAACCAAGTTTTCGAGCTCGAGCGCCAAAAAAAAAAAAATCCACCTTTTATCCAGTTTTTGGCAATTTTAACCGAGAAGAACTAAGTTTTCGATTATAACTATGCAACACTTTTTTAAAGTAGACTAAATTAACTACACTTTGAAATCAGAATCTCTGTAGACATAATAGTTTTCAAGAAATATAGCGATATTTTTTCACACATGGAAATTTTTACTAAACAGAACATTATATTATTATGGTGCCTACCTGGAAGTTGTCTCAAGGCTAGTTACCATACACATTTATAGTTCTGTGGGAATTTCGACCCTCTAGACTAATTGTTTCGGAAATTCACGCCTTGCCAATTCCAAATTAAAGAAGAATCATGCATAATTATTTTAATTGCAATAAAAAAAGTAAATCAGATACATGTTTAGAATCATCTCAAAGTAGATTTTGCCCTATTTGGAGGACCCAATTGAATTGAGTCTCGCCGGTCCTCCCACTCAAAACATATCTGCAGTAGCAGGGCTCAACTTAACCCTTAGATGTTTAAAACGATAGAGTAAAAATGGCCGCAGACTCTTTCCAGGTAGATATAATGTTATTTTATTACCGCAGAATAGTATATTATACATTCACCTTGTCATATAATTAAATAAAGATGTGAAGAAATGGCTTCTTTACGTCCTGCTAGGTCATCTTTGAAATTAGGTCAGTTGTTTGATCTGCAAGTGAATGTGTTTTTTCGAATAACTAGGTACTTATCAATTGATTAGTTTCTATGCTTTAGTAAAAGTAAAGAGAGGTTTGATTTGTGCCAATTGAATTGAATAGAAATAAATAATTATTATTTTCCAAAATTGAACAATTTTCACTTGAATGTAGGTATTAAAAATAAACTGGTGGTTATATTTTGGAATAAGCATATTGCAGTAGGTAACAGTTCACTTTCGTTACCATTCGGTTATGAAATAGGTATGTACCTACAACATCCAGTAATCTGGATAATCATTATTATCAAGATTTATCCAAACTACAATTTTCCATCTTCCAACACCAAGAAGCCTCACACAACCCCCCATACCCCAATTTCTCGACTAGTTCGACATTCGACGAATCCCCAGCTCAGAATTTGATTATTTCAAGTGTTTCTGTTAAAACATCATTTTCTCTTACCTTGCTCTACAAGTGTCTCGGGTAAAATCTTATCTACTGCATCTCCACGAAGATAAATGGCAAAAATACACTTTTCACCTTTGAATCAACACTTCCACTTACGACTCCATTTGCAATTTGCTTTTTGAGGTTAGTCCGTTAGTCGTAAGTAACTACTCGGAGTAGTTCGGAGTATGAGGTGTTTTGTTGTACGCAAGTGGTTGCGTCAGTCAAATCCTGCATCTTCAAGAAAAATGCCAGGACTTTTTTTTAACGTGGTTAGTTGATTCTGTAGAATTCACATATCAAACTTCAATTTTTATAGCTATGAGTTTATTCATTTAAGACTGGATGTTCATCATTTTAATTAAGGGTTTTCATGGAGTATGGTATCATGCATGAGAACATATTCCAGTTTGAGTTTGGTCTGTCATTTACGTCACTAGCAGCTCGCTGATTGGCTGCATGTGACGTTAATGACAGTCAAAACTGGAATGGTCTCATTACTCCATTTTTTCTTCAGATATATATTTTTAACTTTCTGTTACGATATATGCTTGACATATACCTCCACATTGAATTTTGAATTGTTTAAATTATTGTTTTTCAAAATGGATGACGGATACTATGAGCAGAAATGACAAATATTGGATTTTTATTATTTTGATGGAATTGGACGCGGAAACTTCATCCATAATATATACCATATCCAAAAAGTACACGACCTTTTACCACCGATCAAATAACAATAAGAAGGCTCACTTTATGGTGTAGCAACATCAAAAACAGCCCGCCGAAGTATTCGGGAACAAATCAAGCGATTTCAAGTAGGTACCATTTTTTTATTGAACTTTATCAGAAAAATCAATACTTTATTTAAAATACCAGGGTTAGTTTGCAGTGATGAAAATCCCACTAAATGGCATTGAATGATCCATAAAAAGACATATTCAACGTTTTTTTACCTGTAAAGCGATTTTTGACTCGCAAATTCCATTTATTAGGTGTGTTTGTGCACACTTTTCTACACTACAACACTCAGTGTAGCTTAGTTTGTGAAATGTTTGTCTGTTTTTCAGGTCTTTACTAGTTTAGTGAAGATATTCTATCCTCAAAAACAGACAAACATTTCACGAATAAAGCCCCGACTGTTGTAGTGTAGAAAAGTGTGCCCTGGTGGAACATAACAGACACACCTATTATTGAATTTTATAAGTTTTCAGAAAAATCAATACTTCATTTAATTGAAGTCATACTAGATGTCACTTTTTGAAATACTAGGGTTAGTTTGCAGTGAATAAATCCTACTAAATAGCACTGAATTTTCCTTAAGACGACATATTCAACGTTTCTATATACTCGTCAAGCGATTTTTGCATCTCAAATCCCATTTTTTTTATTGAACTTTATTGGCTTCAAGATAAATCAATACTTTATTTAGTTGTTACTACTTGTCACTTTTTCGAATACTAGGATTAGTTTGCAGTGATTAAAATCTTACTAAATAGCACTGAATTTTCCATAAGACGACAAATTCAACGTTTTTTAACTCGTCAAGCGATTTTTGCATCTCAAATCGCATTTTTTTATTGAACTCTATTGGCTTTTAGAAAAATCAATACTTTATTTAGATGAAGTCCTACTAGATGCCACTTTTTCGAATACTAGGGTTAGTTTGCAGTGAATAAATCTTACTAAATTGCACTGAATTTTCCATAAGACGACATATTCAACGTTTCTATACTCGTCAAGCCATTTTTGCAACTCAAATCCCATTTTATTATTGAACTTTATTGGCTTTAAGATAAATCAATACTTTATTTAGTTGAACTCTTACTAGATGTCGCTTCTTCGAATACTAGCATTAGTTTGCAGTGATTAAAATTTTACTAAATAGCACTGAATTTTCCATAAGACGACATATTCAACGTTTTTTAACTCGTCAAGCGATTTTTGCATCTCAAATCCCATTTTTTTATTGAACCTCATTGGTTTAAAGGCATTTTTTCTTGTTAACTGTATTCGTTCTTGTTTTTGAACCGTGCTTATTCAAGCGCTGACGTCATTGATTCAACACTCAAGAAAAAAGGACCGTTTCAAACCAGAATGTCATAAAGTAGATAAAAGATTCATATTATCAACCATAACCTGAGTTAATTGTTAATTGTGTTTTTATCCATGAATGAACATATGAGATGGCTTCTTTTGCATTTTGATCTCCAAATCAACAGTTAAATTGTCCAATTTCACCTACACGAGATTTTCCTTTTTCTCAACAAAGATTGAAGAAGAAAACTGAATTATCAGTATCAGTCTCCCTTTATCACTTGAATTTGGTTCGGAGTTGAATAGCAAAATATATTCACCTTCACCACAAAAAATATATATTATTATAGGTATTGTATACATTCACCATAAACAAAAGAAACACAATCTGTTTATCATTGATTAATGACAATTATTAATATCAATGCTGTTAATAAGAGCGAGCGAGAGCCCTTGGCCTTAAAAGAGAATGGAACTATTTGACAGCTCTATGAACCACAGTCCGCTTGTTTTTGAATACGGTTCAAAATCTGACGTTTGTGACGTAACCGTCTAGCAAGAAAATGCCATGTATTTAAACCGGGTTGACCCATTTCTCTGGTTGAACCGTATTAGCACAAAAAATGCCTTAAGATAAATCAATACTTTATTTAGTTGAACTCTTACTAGATGCCACTTTTTCAAATATTAGGGATAGTTTGCAGTGATTAAAACTTGGTTATACGTCTATGTTAAAATCCTACTAAATAGCACTGAATTTTCCATAAGACGACATATTCAACGTTTCTATACTCGTCAAGCGATTTTTGCATCTCAAATCCCATTTTTTTATTGAACTCTTACTAGATGTCACTTTTTCAAATACTAGGGTAAGTTTGCAGTGAATAAATTTCACTAAATAGCACTGAATTTTCCATAAGATGACATATTATTCAACGTTTCTATTATAGTCGTCAAGCGATTTTTGCATCTCAAATCCCATTTTTTTATTGAACTCTATTGGCTTTTAGAAAAATCAATACTTTATTTAAATGAAGTCCTACTAGATGTCACTTTTTCAAATACTAGGGTTAGTTTGCAGTGATCAAAATGGGACTGTAATGTTCCATAAGAAGACATATTAAACGTTTTCCAACTCGTCCAGCGATTTTTGCATTTTAAATCCCATTTTTTATTTAACTTAATAAGGTTTAAAAAAAAATCAATACTTTATTTAGTTGAAATTTGAAATCCTACTAGATGTCACTTTTTCAAATGCTAGGCTTAGTTTGCAGTGATTAAAATCGTACCACATGGCACTGAATGTTCCATAAAAAGTACGTTTGATTTTTGACTTTTGCATATCAAATCCCCTTTTTTTATTGAACTTTTGACTTTTGGAAAAATTAATATTTTATTTAGTTAAAGTCCTACTAGATGTCACTTTTTATCAAGAATGACTTTCGGTAGGAAAATTAAATTTTTGATCGATTATACCTACAGTGTGTTCCATTTTGATTGACGACAATTCGCTATTTGACTAGAAATTGACCGATTTGGAAAAACTTTTTTTTTTAGCTTATAGTTCTCAAAAAGCTCTATCTTTTCATAAAAAAAAATTGACTTATGTCATTTAAATGGCCTACTATGATTGATAGAAGGGCCCCAAAAACGCGAAAAGTAATAAGGCATTTTTTTAAATTGAAAACGGATAGTGTTTCTGAATTTAACAAAAATAACAAAATGTTTTTGCAAAATCTTTGCTAGAATTACACAGCGTGGTTATAAAAATTTATTTTTTTGCAAATTTTACTTTACTTTTTGAACATCCCGTATAATTTTTTATTTCAAAAATATCGTTAAAGCGGTTTTTGGGTATGCCAAATTTAGAAACGCTATCCGTTTTCAATTTAAAAAAATGCCTGATAACTTTTCACGTTTTTGGGGTCCTTCCCTTCTATCAATAGTAGGCCATGGAAATGACATATGTCATTTTTTTTTATGAAAAGATAGTAGAGCTTCTTGGGTACTAGAAGCTAAAAAAAAGTTGTTTCAAATCGGTCTATTTGGGTTTGAAGTCGTTGGTACCAAATTTGAATTTCTCATGTCAAAAATATATATATATAGTTTTGTGGAAAACGATGACTTATTTGAGTGAGTGTGAGATCCGTATTAGGGATGAGACTGGCACCAGGAGGGCGCCACTAACACAAAAATTTAACTTTCGCCATTTTTGTTACAGGTTACAGCTCGATACCAACTACCAACCATCTGTTTAACATTATTGCTGGCACAGATCAACGAAAAGTCAATTTATTTCAATTAATTAACTTTTAATACAGATGGATCTTGACTTTAAATTGAAACATATTTTGACACTGGCAAAAAAAAATGGCTGACAAGAAGCAGGGGTAAAGGAAGTCGGACTCACGTACACAATCTTCCAATGTTTCATAGTACAGAGAAATTTTACATTACAAATCTTGTAGCAACCAAATGTTTCATTATTTTACAAGATTTATTAAACCTTCCGTTATCTTTACTTTTTTCTCATTTATGTAAAGCTATGAAATTTTTTTTGGATATAACTATTTCAACTTACATGAGGCTTGAAAAATTGGACTCGCTCAGTGCATGTTAACACAACCACTGTACAAAACTGATTGGAAGGAATTTCTGACAAAGCTTATACTATCGCAAATAAGGTCAAAGTGCAACCCCTCTCAGATAAGATAAGAATTGAATCCAAACAATAGATCTTTGATTTTCTATCTGGTACATAAAAGTGCATGATGCATATAAGTTTGGGTAAGTTAGTTAGGTTCAGCTCACTTATAAAACTTCAAAGTAGGTACTATGTCAAAGAGTAGGTAATACACGAACACCCTGTGTATGTCTGATTATTATTATCATTGTTTACCCCCAGATATTGACCCCAATCAGTGTGATATTTCGGAAATAAAACACAAAGTAAAGAAAAGTCTTTTTAATAAAAATATAAAATAATAAGAATATGCAGGGTGTCTTGGATTTATTGGGAGATATAATTAGTTGGAATAAAAATAAGTTCCAACTAACCGTGTTACTCCCAATACTTGTTGGGCACCTTGTAGATGAAAATACTGCATAGAAATATCCTACTATGAAGTATGTATACACAAATAAACTTAACGTCATTAAATTAACTTACCAAGGCGTCATGGACGGATAAAAAACAAAATATATACATATCACATACGAAAACTTAGACTAATTAAGTACAAACACTTTTATGGTAATAAACAAAGCAAAATTGCTTCTTATAAATCTTAATATTTAAAAAATTAACTTCAAATTACTTTTACATGCTGTAAGTTTGGTGTTACTCTTTTTTACACTTCCTGGTGTTCGTGGAGGTTTACCGGGGCTTTTTTTGTTTTTTGCACGTTTTGGAGATGTGGCTGCTGGTAGCAGGTTATCTGGAATTATAGTGCTGCGGCATGTCTGCTTGGTGGTAAGGTCGTTCTGTAAAAAAGTTTGGACATTTCAAGGAAGCTTGGTTAGAGGATGATGTAGGTTAATCGTCATCGATGCTGATGGGTGATAGACCATAGAAAGTAGACTTTCCTGAGAAAACTTAGTTGAATAATGTATCCTGATAAAAAAACAGGTTGTCAATGAATCCTTTAAATTTAAAATGTATCTCAAAAACAGACAATTGCCAGGGTGTTTTTTTCGAAGTGACATTTTGGTACAATTAACCACAAAACATCCCTTATAGAACTTTTTCTTAAATGGGAGCTGTCAAACCACTGTTTGAGTTGTGCCTCCTGTCACCGGCGGCGCTGAAGTCACTACCTTTGATTTGTACTACGGTACTTGTCAGCTGGTTTGTCACTGTCATTCGTGGTTTAAATTTGAAATTTCAATTCAATTATTATTGATTCAGTTTGCATTGTGCATGTCTTTCTTCTTACAATGAACATTGTAACTTTATTAAATCTATATTCCGGCGAGCAGAAGTCTGCAGGAAATAAATGCTGTGTCCCCGACTGTGAAGAAAAATACATCAGCAGCAACCGTTCTCGGTTTCCAAATTCTGAAGACTATGGAGATATCTGTCCTGAGTGGATTAAAAAGATCGCAAAATAATGCTTATTTGACAAAAATGCCAATATAATTCTGTTTCTGAATAAACGATTTGACAATCTCGATTCAAGAGGTTCAGCCTGCCTGGAAAAACTCTGCAGGCCGCGCAGTAAGGTCGGGGTCAGGACATGTGGCTTTCAGATGGTATGAAGCTATATAAAATAGTACCTTTTTTTGTTTTGTAATAGTTTTCGGTTTGTAATAGTGTTCAATTCCTAAATTGATAATATATTTTTACATTATTACAGAATGCTTTTTCTTTATTTCCAAGAATGTTATTTCTCAAAAGTGAGTTTCAATCAACTACTGTAAAAACGGTAGGTTGATATCGATTTTTATAATTTTTGGTATGTTATGTTTGGTGATGATAAGTCACGTTTTGAAATGGTTTTGTTCATGATCACAAGGTCATAAGTGTATACGCAATCATGTCGCAGACAAACTACTTGGTAATGCCAATAAGATCAGAATTTATTTTATCATTGGTAACTCTTGTTAATTATTAATAAAAAAGATACAAAAAAAATATTTATAAGGAAGAAGAATAAGTAAGATCCGCCTCAAGAAAGTTAATTTCAACTTTGTATTTAACGTTCTTTATTCATAATATAGGGTGATTCATTTGGACCTTTTTTTTCAATTGTTAATAAAATACATAAAATGGAACTGCATAGCGGAATCTTTATCATGACCTGAAAGAACAATCATTGACATTATTTTTGACAATAACTTTACTTAAATGATGGTCGAGACTACGCCGAAGGTCTAGAAAGGACCAATTTTGAATCACTTTTTTCAGCATTGTGACCGGTACCTATTTGCCCAATACGCGAGTGATGTTGGCTTCGATGACCTGAACCGAAACTAGCTTGGACTTTTCTTTTTGGGGCTATGTGATGTCAAAAGTCTTACTTTCGGTCCGTCCAGCTACGACTCGAAAATTGCAAGCCATAATTACTCGCCTAATCGGGCAGATACCGTTCGCAGTACTTGAAAGAGTGATCCAAAAATTGACCTTCCGAATAAACCACTTGGGGCATAGACACGGCCAGCATTCGATCGAATCATTTTCAGAAATTAAATGCCAAAGATTTTTCTTCCAGGTCATGATAAACATTCCGCATCCAATTCCATTTTATGTATTTTATTAACAATTTAAAACAAAAGGTCTAAATGAATCACCCTTTATTTATAATTTTCTGATGACGAGCAAAACCAACTCAAAACAAGATTTATAATAAGACCGAACATACCCTACCTTAAACTATAAAAATCGATCACAGCATTAGATGAACGTCAAGTCCCTGACACATCCACCATTTAAACCTTAATAGTTTGTCTTCCTATCACGAGCGGCGCACTGATTTGGGACCGTTCAGTAGCATTACAGATGATGTTCTAAGGGGGAATGTTTTGTGCAATTAACTAGACTTTTCAAACTCTACCATCGTATACCCTTTACGAGTGGAATATACAGGGACGGGTTTGGGAAAAATAGGCCCCAAATTTTCTGGTTATTGATTTTTAGTAGTTTTACCTACAAATTTGGAAAATCTGGAGTTTTCTACACAAATGAGATAGTCTTGTCGTAACTCGCTGAGACGCACCATTTTTTGGAAAAACGCATTTGAAAATCTTTTTACACACTGATTTTAGTGAAAAAATGTCGCGTGCATCTGACTAGGCTATCACAGGTAAACCCGTGCTTTCGCTGAGAGTTTTGGTATATGCATTTTTGTCGAGAATGGTGCGTCCCAGCGAGGTAGGAGACGAATACCTTATCTATGTAAAAAACTCTAGATTTTGAAATTGTGCAGGCATAACTACTAAAAATCAACAAAAAAAAAATTTAGGAGAAATTTTTCCCAAGCCCGTCCCTGTACTCCCTAGCCATGAAGGTATCAGAATACTAAGCCGTTCATTAGATAGAGCGTAAAGAGTTTGGTAACTGTACAAGATTTTACCCAATTATCTTCTCAGGTTTCGGAAATATTCACGAAAAACCGTCATCAGGTCTTCACCTTTAACACCCTGTATCTTGGAAACGAAGAGTCTGTGGATACTTGTTTAAAAAAACACTTTTCAAATATCTAATAATACTTACCAGTATAAGTAGTACCATTTATTGGTATTGGTATTGGTATGGTTGGGGGGGCAAACCACTGCCCGGCGAGTAGGCCTTGAAGGCCCTTTTCGCCAACCCCAGGACCATTGCAGTTCTAACTAAGTTGATGATGGAGAACATCACCTAGTTATACAGGGTGTCCGGGAAAATGTGGGAGATCTCTCGGATTCAGATAGAACATTAAAAAATAAGATGACAAGTTCCCCTAAATTTTTTTCCTAGCGTTAGGTTCACAATTTCGTCAAGATTACCACTTCGTCATGGCTTTTTTCGAGGTTTTGTTTAATAAAAATTGTTTTTTCTCGAAAATGGTTCATTTTATCGACAATGAACAAGAGTACCTTTTCTTTAGCTTAATGTTCAAGGTATCCAAATTTTTTTTTTTTAACTCCTTATCATACAGGGTGTTAAAAATTTGAGCGTTAAAATGTACAATCTAGTCCGTCCCTGGTAAACTAAACAAGCTAATTATGTTTTAAGGGAAGTATTTTGAGAGGTCCTTACTACTGTTTATCATATTAAATTTTCATTGAATTATATTGAGTCGTTTAAAAGTTATTCAAGAAAAACCGATTTCCAGTGGGGTCCTTTAGGGGGCCGTATCTCCGTAAGAAGGACCGCTAGGAAAAAAAATTAAGGGAACTTGTCATCTTATTTTTTAATGTTCTATCTGAATCCGAGAGATCTCAAACATTTTCCCGGACACCCTGTATATTGAACTAGCAGGACCGATTAATTAAGGCTAACTATTAAACTTTTCGACTGTCAGTAATTGATAATACTGCAGTCTACTCAGTAGCGTTAGCCAGTGAGAGTGCCACTAAATACAGAACAGAAAATAATTTCAGCTCACCGCGGGGATCGAACCCACGTCAATCAGAACTAACGGTCTCTCAAGCCGGCGTGTTACACGCTCGGCCACCGCGTCCCATTTAAATAATCATCAATTTGAACTTTTCTAAAGATGAGTATTGTTTTCCTGTTTACGAATTGCTTGGCAGTTTATTGATTAAATATGGTATCAAATAAAATATTAATACCTATAAAGTGATATTCCCTTATCTCTTTCTCCAGCATACAAGAAACAATGATCGTGACACCCATAATTATCACATTATCATGCAAAAAGTCATAATCTGAATAGTCACTAGTCAATAGAACTCAAAGTAATCAAAATACCATCGCCAAATAACTAAAAGTCATAATAATTGAAGCACACACAATCAAAATTATTTAAACTACATTAAAATTCAAACGGCAAACAATCAATTAAGTCTCAAAAACGCTATTGTAAACAAATACAATGGACGCCATGTTTGGACGACAATCAGCCAATAAGAACTGCACGTTCTGGGCAGGCGCAAAAGACGACTGGGCCTTTCAAAATAAGACTTATGAGAATGTTACATGCAAAATTTATATGGCCTTTTCAGTCTCATGTTAACTTCTAGCTCCACTCGTTTAACTAGGACGCTTTCTTAGTTGATATACAGGGTGTTTCCTAACCTCTGTGACAAAATGAAAGGGGTGAGTCTTCGCTTAATTTCAATACGAAAATGTGGTATAACTTTTTTTCGAATTTCGCTTTGTGTCCAAAATAAAGGGTGTTAATTTTTTTTTTTTTGATCAGCTTTTTATTTTTAATTAATTTATCTTTAACTCGATTTTGTTGAAGTTTGGTAACGGTATTTATAGTGATAACGGGCTCATTTTGCTATGAAAAAATAAAAATTATCGAATACAGTGGCGTCCCGAGCGGCACTTCAACCAATATTATTGGGAAAAAAATGTACGCCACTGACTTTTTGTGTCATTTTCATTTTTTTCTCAGGTTATTCAACTAAAAACGCAACTTTTTGATCTCTTCAATTTTTATCGTATCTTGCCTAATTTTTGAGATAAACCACTTTATTGCATGTCTCTGGACTACACAAAAATAACAATATGATGCGTTAGGAAACACCCTGTATACAGGGTGGACCAAAAGTGATGGGACATACGGTAACAGTAGATTCCTCACACAAAAATATTGCGATCGACCTCAACTTGTCTGATCCAAAAGTTGATATCAACAGAGATACAGGGTGTTAAAGTTAAATTTTAATTTTTGATTTCTTCAAATAACTTTTGAAATAATCAAGTTATATCGATGAAATTTGATATAAAGGAATTGTTTGACATGCATAATTCAAATCTGAGCACGGAATCGCTCTTACTTGTAGGGGGCGCCACTTACACAACTTTTCACTCACTCAAATAGTCAGAACTTTTGTGTACGCACTCGTACATTTTTTTTTAATTGAAAAAATTATTTTTCTATCATGTTTACATGAAAAAGGTATTCTTTGTAGCTTCAAGATACTTGAACGTAATCCATTCAATGTGGTTTTGAATGGAAAATTTTGAAAATGAACATGGGAGGCTTTGAAAACGGCGTTATCACGGTGATTTTGACATAACCTTGAATGCTTAATGTTTCTTGATTTAAAAACATTAATCTAATTTTACATTTAAAAAAAAAAAAATATTTTTTTCATAAGAAACATTAAACATCGATGCCCGCGATGATAATTTTCAACATTTTCCATTCGAAACAACATTGCATAGATTACTTTAAGGGTAAATATCTTGAAAAAGGTTACTCCTATCGACTTTTACAAAGTGTCCTTTTTTACGTAAAAATGACGAAAAAGAAAATTTTTTAATTAAAAAAAAATGTTTGAGTGCGTACAAGAAAGTTATAACTATTTGAATGAGTGAAAAGATGTGTAGGTGGCGCCTCCTACATGTAAGACCCATACCATACCCCTGTATAAAAAATTTCAACAAAATTACTTGATTATTTCAAAAGTTATTTGAAAAAATCAAATATTAAAATTCAACTTTGACACCCTGTATCTATCTCTGTTGATATCAACTTTCGGAATTGACAAGTTGAAGTCTATCGCAATATTTTTGTGTGAGAAATTCACTGTTATCGTATGTCCCATTACTTCTGGTCCACCCTATATATATGGCCGAACCCCACTTAGAACCCAACCGTTTTCGAGAAAAATGCAATTTTTTAATTTCTTATTGTGTGGTAAATCCGATACAAAAACAATGTTTGAAATAATAATTTTTTAAAAAATTTACGAAAAAACCCTTTCATATGAATTTTTGCCGTTAAACACTTTAAAACGAATTCACTACGGGGACAATATTTAAAATTTGAAAAATAACTTCAATACCTTGTATCTTCTAAAGTATCAACTTATGAACTGAGGTATAATTAAATCGTGATTTTTTGAGCTCCTGAAATGATTCTTCAACTTTTACTTTTCACTCACCCTGTAAAGGTTTTAGTGATTGAATATTATTGCGGCCATGAAATTTATCAAAAATGTGTGCCTAAAAATTTCAAATCGAAATGTGAAAATCACGTGACAATCGTAGGGTAATGACAGGTGGCCGCAAAACACGCCCGAGCCTGGGTTGTGAGCGAGCCACGGTCAGATCCGTGCTGCTAAGAATGTAATCAAACAAAGCAGAACGATCGAATACATATCATGTGACTTATTCAATCGTTCTGTTTGTCTGGTCACATGTAGTTTGTTTATATCTTCGGAGAAGTTTGAAAGTTATGATCAGAAATACATATTTTGTCCAAAACTTTGACACGTTGTATATTTGTTAGGATACATTGTTCAACCAATTTTTTAAAGCTCTTAATTGACCCCTAATTAACGTTGTTGGTTATTCCAAGCATGGAGTCTAGAAGTAACCGATAACGTATTACGGGCACATTAACGTTCACCTTATGTAAGGTTAAAATTCAATTTCACTTCGAAGTGAAAGTGACAAATTTCCGCTTGCCAAACGGAAATTCAAATTCAATGTGGATGTTAGCAGCAAAAGCATCTTTTCAAATTACCCAAAAATATACTAAATAAACAAAAAGCAAACTACTAAATACCCGAAAAAGAAGTGTGGCCTAACTACGAATCGTGACGTCATCATCTTTGCGATTGATCCTTTCATGCCTACGACCTTGTTAATAGCTCTACATTATGTTAGTCGGTGACGGCTGAGAACAAATCACATACATGTTATAAAGTTTGGTTTGAATAAATAAGGGCATTCCATTAAAGATTCAAGTCAGAACGGTTTATTCTTTTTTTCGCTTGTTGATTGTGTGAATATTGAATTTCATAATAGCCAACGTTACCGACATTGTGTTCGCAAAAATTTCAACACCGAGAAAAATTGAATCCTAAAAATAAGCTCTTACCTCAAAATCGTAGTATTCCGACTCTTCAGAATCACTTTCCATGACAGCTCTGGATTTGTCCAAACGTGCCGATCTGCGACGTTTTTGCAGTTTATCCATCGATGTTCTTGATCGTCGTTTTTGACTTGGAAGTGTCAAAGTTGTGTGTGTAACTTTAATGTTTGGGATTGTAAGTGGTTCTATGAAAAAGTTACTCAATAAGAAAAAATAATAAAAATATAGAATTAGTGGCAATTGTGTTTCGCTATGTGTAAAGTGCGTCCCTGTCGAGCTTAAGAAAAAAATTGTACAACTACAGCATCAATTATTATTCATGATACTCACTCCGTGCACTAGTCGAATTCGCCGGAGTCAATGCTCGTCTTTTCGAAACACTTCCACCCATTCGGGGAGTGGCCAAAACTTTGCGCTTTTGTGGAGTGGGCGTGGCAAACATCCTGCTGGATCCCGGAGTGGCAGCAGCGCCGCGTCTTTGTCTGGCGGGCGTGGTTGGTGACGCGGCCCGACTAACCGACGGAAAAAGATTCATGGGTGACTTGAGATGAGAGGCGGCTGTTGCATTCATTTTGCGCGCGCTTAGCTTGACCTTCTTTGCATTTTCTCTCTCTGCATGCAACTGTTCTATATAATCCTGAGCGGTTTTTCCGTAGCTCTGGAAGGGTGTTCCATGATTTTGTTGATACTCATCCGCTAACTCTAAAATCTCCTTTTCAATGCTAGGCACCAGTTTTGATAACTTGTTTCGTTCTTTTTCTTCTTTAAGTAGTTGTCCACCGCGGTTTTTGTATCGATCAGGGCCGTTCGCCCTTTCTTCCAGCTGTACGATCTATTATAAATCATTATAAAAAAAAAGACGCAACAAAGGGAAATAAAAACCGTACCTTGTCCCAGGCTTCTCTGTGCTTGTTGAGCAATTCCAACAAGGCTCCATTTTTCTCATAGTAGCGGCTCCACTTTTCTATTTCCAGATCATGGATGTCCAGCAGATCTTCCGTATAACAGTCGTTGTTGAGATGTCTGAATTGACGTCTCTCTTTTTCGGAACAATGACACTTGTCCCACAAGTCGACCAGTTTTGTACGCAGTTTTTCAACGGTGTCCTAGACCATACCATAATTGATGTTCATACAAATCCTGGCGTCAAAGATTTATACACACATAGATATTCAGCGCCTACAATAGATTGAGCCCAATATTTGGCGTACCCTCCAAATATTAGGTCAGGGTACACCAAACAGGAAGACAGTCTGATGCACTGCAAACTGCAAACCAGCTTGGACAAATCAATAAACAATAGAAAGTATTATGGGACATTTTTTTGGTGTTTGGTAACAATAATTGTTTGTATTGTGAGGGAACTATTTAAGCTTGCTTTTGAGGTAAAAACTGGGATATGACGCCATCAAATGTATTTTTCCAAATTTTTATGATAAACTTTCTTTCACAGATTTTCTTATTATCTTTTTCTGTCTAAAAGAAAAAATGCTGGATTATGGTACTAGTAAAAATTGAACATGACATGTGATGTTTTAGTTATCGTTACATATTATTAAAAAAATTAAACAGTAAAAAATGTTTAGCATATTATTATCTTTCGGTTAATTTTTTATTAGAGGCAATTTTTTAAAGGAAATGTCAAGGTTAATTAATTTTTTTCATTCAAATAATAATATTCTCGCATTTCTTCTTGGATCTTTTCAACACAAAATATGTTGAGAAAATCAATTACTGAAGGTTTATCGTAAGAGGGATAGGAGAGGTATGATTCAGAAAAGACATATTTATTTAATGGTGTAATATACAGTATGTCCAAGATAAGGATGTCTATCATGGGGATCTTGGAAACCGTAAGAGATACAAGGTCGGTTCAATGGAGGCAAAGTTACGTATTTTGATGCTTAAAAAAACGCCGTTTTAAAAGCCAAGAAATCCGAAATTATCCGAAAAAAAACGAAATTTTTCAAAATTGTTTTCATTTTTTTCTGACCATATTTGAAGAGATATTTTGAAATGAATGGAACTTCTTCATTGCCACTTTTTGCCCTTTACAAGATACCCTTATTTAATTGAAGAACCGACGTTTTGTCTATGAGCAGCCATCATCAACTTTGTTTTTTTAAATACGGTTCTGGATTATTTATTTCGGATTTTAAGAGCCTCTTATGTTCCTAAACCAACGATGTATCGCACTTATTAAAAAAGAGGTGTTTGTTTATAATCCTATTGAAAATGTATTTTTTGTCTCTCTCTAACACATGAGTTCTTATGGAAAAATCCATCAATATAATTTTTTTCTGAATAATTGCGCTACATTGTTGGTTTAGGAACATAGCAGGCTCTTAAAATCCCTCATAAAAAAATCCAGGACCGTATTTAAAAAAACAAAGTTGATGATGGCTTATCCGAAACGAAACGTCGTACGGAAAATCTCTCAACGCTGTTTTGTAGAGCTTGAAAAATGGTCATGAGAAAGTGTCTTTTGTTTTTACATATCTCTATAGATAACGTCAGAAATAAACAAAAACGAAATCGGCAAATTTCGTTTTTTTAGGCATATCTCCGAAACTACACGGAAGTTTAAAACTTTCTAAACGGCAAATAGTCAGGCTTGAAAATGCGCAACTTTTCTCTGATTTAACCATCTTTGTATCTCTTACGGTTTCCAAGCTCCCCATGATAGACATCCTTATGTTGGACACACTGTATACAGGGTGTTTATTAATTGAATGCCGATACTCAAGGGAGATAATCCTTGGATGATTTCAAAACAAAGAGTTCATATGGACATAGTTATGCAAGAACCTAGATTTTAAGTTACAGGGTGTTGAAATTTTTTAAAAAATTAATCTTTTTCAAGATTAGTTTGATACTATTCCGGATATCTTTTTGAAATTTGGTGCACGTCTTCTATGCATCAAAATGCATGGAAATGTTAGAGAGGGCGCCACTGATTCAAAAATATTGGAAGACACAGCAGGGTGTCAATGCAATTAAGTAGATTTTATTTTATTAAGCGAAAACCATGCGTCGGACGAAAAAAAATCAAGAGAACAAATTGGCTCAGAAATAAATGAAGATTTCAAAAATAATTTTTATTTTGAAAGGAAGCAGTGGCGTACAAGTTTTTTCTTCAAAAATATTGAGTGCCACTGGTAAAAATAATAAAATTGATTGTACATCACAAAATGCATAGAAAATGTGTATCAAATTTCATAAAGATATCTGGAATAGTATCAAAGTAATTATGAAAAAATAATTTATTTTTAAAAACTTCAACACCCTGTATCTTGAAAATCAGGCTTTTGCGGACCTTTGTCACTATGAACTTTTCGTCTTAAAATCATTCAAGGATTATCATCCTCATGCATCGGCATTCAATTAATAAACACTCTGTATACATCGAGAAATTTAATATCTATTGCATGTTCTTTCATTTTATGTTTGAGTATCCACTCGAAATATCGAGCCACTAAGGAAAAAAAAATTAAAAAAACCCTCGTTCCTATTTTCAACTTCGCGACTTTTGAGCTACAACTGCCAAGTTTCAAGCATTTTCTATCATTCCTATTGATAAGTCGGCTCGTCAAAATGTTTGTTTATTTTATTTTTTGATTTAAAAATTAAACGCAAGAGTTAGCTTCTTTAACCTAAGGGAATATGATGAGGCACAGGTTGATTTATTAAATAAAATAAAATAAAAGTGAAAGAATACATTTACATCACTCGACCTCTTTTTTTCATTCAGCATTTTAGGGATTGATTTCACACACTCATGGTTAAGTTGAGAAGTTGTAAAAAATCGTAGTCTTCTCTTAAAACAAGAATCGACGGGTTCGAGCGTTTCTTATTTTTTTTTTGGGGTGCAATACTTTTCGCTAAGACACCCTATATAGTCGAAAAGGCTGCTGCTGTGAAGCGAATTTGGAAAATAAAACATGCATTTTAGTTTTATCTACTGAATATCAAAGGTAAAAAATGATGAAGCGTGGTTTAATTAATTGATAATTAATCTAATGTAATTTTTTAAAAAGCATGTTTAAAATTAAATATCGGAATATTTCATGCGGACACAAAACTTTAATGCTGTCATGCAGTATTTTCACGTTTGCAAATAAAAAGACTAATGTTTTGAGGTTTTTTTATAAGAATTTGTTTCCCGAATCTCGAATTTTTTGTCATTGCGTTTTTCAATCCAACACAGTAAAACTAGTTCGCAAACAGTTTAGTGAACGACCGTAATTTGGGTATTCTAGATTCTTTCATCGTATGTAATTAAAAATCTGAGATTTTTTTGAAGTATACATGAGTTTCAAACTCTCCTAAGACTTAACGTAAATTTGTAGAAAACTAGAATTCCAGACGATCTCAAAACTTTTTCATTGCTTCAATGCATGTCTGTTCATATTTCCAAATAACTGAACATTTCAAAAAAAAGTCACAAAATTCGCGAAAAAATTGTGTAAAATTTTTTCGAAACATTTATTTCTAAAACCAAGCTTTTATAAAAACAAAATTATTATGCATTAAAGTTCTGTCTTAGCATGATAAATATATTTCAAATCATTTTGATATTTGTATATTATGTAATATGGGGGAAGCTTTTGACATTTTTTTTTTTTTGATTTTTGTTTGTTGAAAATATTTTTAAAATTTAAAAATATTTTCAAGAAATATAATATAATATTTTTATTTGAACCTCGTTGAATATTATTTTCAAAATTCTATATACATATTCAATATGTATATATAATTTTGAAAATAATATTCATTAATATATACAGTGTGACCCATTTGTTTTGGGAACACCCTGATAAAAAGTTTATTTCTTAACCGATTTGGTTCGTTTTTTTTTTGGATTGTAGAGCTCGAAAAATTGTATATTCTTGGCAAAAAGTGACCTTCGCCATTTTGACTTCAAGGCCTACTATGTTAGTTTTTAAGAGCAAAATTTCAGGAAACCATATTAGCGATTTTTTTAGAAAAAATCTGTGTGCGCCACTGGATTCAGCATCCTTTAAAACGGGTCTATACAAATTTTCAACCGAAAATATCAAGTTGAAAAAAATTAAAAATTCGCACTTTAACAATCTTTGATTCTATCAAAAGAAATGATAAATGCATTGAAGTTGATGGTGGTTTGGTAGAAGTTACAAATTTTTAGTTTTATGTCATTTTTATTTGGTTTTGATAGAATCAAAGATTGTTAAAGTGCGAATTTTTAATTTTTTTCAACTTGATATTTTCGGTTGAAAATTTGTATAGACCCGTTTTAAAGGATGCTGAATCCAGTGGCGCACACAGATTTTTTCTAAAAAAATCGCTAATATGGTTTCCTGAAATTTTGCTCTTTAAAACTAACATAGTAGGCCTTGAAGTCAAAATGGCGAAGGTCACTTTTTGCCAAGAATATACAATTTTTCGAGCTCTACAATCCAAAAAAAAAACGAACCAAATTGGTTAAGAAATAAACTTTTTAACAGGGTGTTCCCAAAACAAATGGGTCACACTGTATATAGAATTTTGAAAATAATATTCAACGAGGTTCAAATAAAAATCAGCATTGATTTCTGTTGTAATCTTATAGTCATTAAGAGAAAAAAAAATGAAAATTTTATTCTTTTTCATAATATGCGGCTTTCAAAAGGCTGTCTTCAGAGACTTATTTTTTTTAACGTGATTGTTGGTTTTTTAAAGTACACTGTAAAATGCAAAATTGTAGTACATTTGAATGATAATTATTACTTTTCTGTATTCTCAGAAGATCAGAAATCGTGTTTCTCTTCGTTGATTTGTTTTTTTCTTCATCATTTTCAAATTCATTTTGAAATTAAAAAAAATGTACCCATAATAAATACCTATGTTTTTTAACATGACCATAATACTACCCGGTATTTTTTCACATTACAATGTTCAGTTGCAATTTTGCTACCTCCCTTTTTTTAATTTGTTCCTCCTTACTTACCATTCGTAATTCTTGCAGTTGTTAAACGGCTGTTCGCGAATTTTATTATTAAACAATGGAATTTTATTTTTAAAGACACTAGCGAGGTGACATCTGTGCTAAAACCATGAATTGAGGGTTCGAGCAGTTCTACAGAGATGTCACAAAAAAAAATGTCATAAGCGCTGGATATCTATGTGTGTACCGATCTTTATTGGTGTACTTACCTTAATATTCGCCTTCCGAATCTCCTCGCATCTGCGCACTTCCACCCTCAAAGCATCCAGAGTTTCCAAGTCATATCCCTCGTAATGATCCCGAAACTCCACTCGATCCATTACATCCGCTTCCAACATGTTCCACAAATCTTCAGCACGGCGTCGGAGGAAGTCACAATCTTCAATCATAGACTTTTTCATGTCTTTGATATTTTTGGAAAACATATCAAGTTGGAAGAGGTTTTCTTGAGTAACGTACATGTGTTCCTCAGAGAGGACCTTCAAGAAAAATCGCTATACAATTTTATTACAACATCAAAGTAAACCAGCACCTTTCTCTCAAACTCATTCATAGGTTTATACTTCAGTTCCTGCACGTTCTTCACTATATCTTCCCTCAATAGATAATACTGCTCTTCCCTTTCAAAACGTTCCTGTTCCAATTCAGCCAGATATTTCTTAAATTCGTCCAACTGAGCTTGACTGGGAAGAGGCGGATAGTTCAAGGGGGTTTTATAGTCCCGCCCTAAATGCCTACAAAGGCGTTCTTGGTTTTCGTTCAGTGTGTCCACCTCCTCCCGTCGAGCTTGACGAATTATTTCATATTCAGTGATGTGCTTCTGGAGCAACTGCTGTTCATCGTACAAACACAACTGATTATCACCAGTTGTGTCGGGCATTCTTACATGAAGCTCTTTGCAAATTTGTTGCAACTGATCCAAATTTGACTGGATCTTATCGATAGTTGTGTTCTGCCGTTTTAGTACGTCCACGACCATATCCAGCAGAACCTCATCTAAATGAACCAGTGATTTTTATGTTTAAATATAACGGTATTATCATACCAAGTATATCTTTGTAGGATTCACACCAGTTCCTGATCACACTCTCTTGACTTCCAGCGATGTTTTTTACCGTGGTGCACCAGTTTAGGAAGCTGGTTTTGGTGTGACTGTGGATTTCTTCCCACAGTTTGAGTGCCCACGGCATATCGGATATTCTGAATATTGATGAATACTTTATAAATAAGTAGCTTAAGCCAATTACTATTCTAAATTGAAGTCAATTTTTCGTATCAAATTATTCATTAAAAATTGGAGCGTTAAGAACGTCAATATTATAGTTATTTACGTTACTAAGACGGTAAATGACTTTTTAAATTACGAGTCGAGATGTTTATAGACGAGGCGACGAAGGATCCAAGTCTGGAATTTCTAGACGAATAGTTTAATGACATTTACCGTACATTGTTTTTTTTCAGACTGTGACAATTTTTTTTTATCGGATTATGAAGAAAAAATGCTTTCTTATTGTCAAAGTACACATTGAGAGAGCGGTGGTGGCGGTACTTCTCACATTCTTAACATAAGATGGCGCCAGTCAAACCATGTCACCACTTAGGTAATATACATAGGTTACTTATGTTACCAACATTTTATGTCGTTATTAATCAAAACCATGAGATGGCGCCGCCAAACCATGCTACCAATCGAATTTCACAGTTTTTGATGATGCAATGTGTCATCATTAGCGGAGTAGTTGAGTAATTTTTTTTTCATTACACACTGTACCGTAAAGTATCATCTACCGCACCCAAAACCAGACTGGTAAATGACTCTTCACATCATCAGAGACTGCGAAAAAAAATTACTTGACTACTCCAAAAATTTCATTTTGCATCATCAAAGACTGTGAAGTTTCATTGGTTGCATGGTTGGCGCCATCTCATGATTTTAGATAATAACTTGACATAGAATGTTGTTAACACATAATTAACCTATCTATTACCCAAGTGGTGACATGGTTTGGCTGGCGCCATCTCATGGTAAGAATGTGAAGCGGACTGCCAGTCTAAGTGTATATGGTTTGACAAGAAAGCACTTTAAACCGATTAAAAAAAATTATCACAGCATAAAACAGAACAATGTACGATACACAGCCGTTAAATGTCATTAAACTACTCGTCTAAAATTCCAGACTAGGTTCTTTCGTCGCCTCGTCCATAAACATTTCGACTCGTGATTTAAAAAGTCATTTACCGCCTTAGTAAAGTGAATTACTATTATTTCATACTGTACAGTAAAGTATCATTAACCGGACCCAAAATCAGTCCGGTAAATGACACGTTACATAATCAGAGACTGTAAAAAAAAATTACTTGACTATTAAAATGACATTTTGCATCATCAAAGACTGTGAAATTGCATAGGTAGCATGGTTTGGCTGGCGCCAAATGTGAGGCGGACAGCCACTCTAAGTGTATGGTTTGACAAGAAAGTGCTTCAAACCGATTAAAAAAATTTGTCACAGTATGAAACAAAACAATGTACGATACACAGCCGTTAGATGACATCAAATTACTCGTCCAGAAATTCCAGACTCGGCTCATCGTCGCCTCGTCCATAAACATCTCGACTCATAATTTGAAAAGTCATTTACCGGACTGGTAACCAATCCGGTAAATGATACTTTACAGTACAGTATCAGATCAAATATACTAAACTTGAGTGAAGGACCTGTAAAATGAAACACTGAAAACCATCAGCATAAGTATCATTAACATCACCTTTATAAACATATTGAACAACATACTGTGCTTTTCTTTAATGTCCTTCCCCCTTTAATTTTTTTAACGTCTCAACTCAGAGACTTCAAATTCTAGGTGCTGAAATACAAGCATGTTTACAATGTTTTGACATAAAATTGACATAAGAAAAATCCATGATGAAGGCTGGGCGCCATCTTGGAATGTTTTTTAAATAGAAATAGGGGTCATGTGACACCTCATTTTGAAGATCCTGCTGAGTACTTTATAACCCTAGAATATTGGTTCGATATCTTCAAGTACTACAAAATGGCGCTACATTCAATTACTACATTGATACATACACTTTTTAATCGTCAAAAATTCAATTCAAAAGATGGTGTAAATATTCTTAAAAATAAATATAAATGACAAAAAAGCATCTTTTGAATTGAACTTGACGAATTTTTTCAAAAAGTGTATGTATCAATGTAGTAATTAAATGTACCGCCATTTTGTAGTACTTGAAGATATCGACTCAATATTCAAGGGTTATCAAGTACTCATCAGGATCTTCAAAATGAGGTGTCACATGACCCCTATTCCTATTCAAAAAACATTCCAAGATGGCGCTCAGCCGCCATCTTGAATTTTTCATAAGTCAATTTTATGTCAAAACACAGTAAACATGCTTGTATTTCATCACCTAGAATTTGAGTCTCTAAGTTGAGCCGTTCAAAAAATAAAAGGGGGGGACATTAAAGAAAAGCACTGTATAGTGTGTATCAGCCAAATGGAAAAAAATCGATATTATTGATGAATGAGAACTTTTTTTGAAAAAACGCTGGGATACGTCGATTGGTATTTTTGGTAGTTGATTTTGTTTCAACAACGACTTGGCCAATACCAATTTTATAGCCATAAGTGTATACAGCGTGTGTCCAAATTAAGTTGACAAACTTTTTTCCTGGCAAATTTTAGCGACAAAAGTATTCTTTTTGCTTTCAAATAGTCATTTAGTAGACCTTGTTAAATGACATCCTGTATAAAATGTTTTTGTAGAATAAACTGCGAAACTGAAAATACCAACCGACGTGTCCAAGCGTTTTTTCGAATACGATACCATTTATTTGTTAGTGTGTCGCAGATAAGATGCATAAGATGATTAGCTCCACTATTTGTGATGTATAGTATAACTGGAATTTCATGTCCGAACCCCGTCTACTACATACGTACGTCTTCGCAAAGAAGGCCAATTCTCGATATTTTCATTCGCATCAAAATATATGTATATGGTCGGATATTGCAATGAGAGGCGAAATAAGTCATTTTTGTTGGTTAACTCTCAACGGTAAAATCACCATTATCAAACAGAACCAAACAATGGTAAGTAGGTAGGAATTCTATTCGACGACTACCAAGTTGATAAATGTTAGAAAATCAAGTTTTTCTTTGCACCTGATTAGATTGTCCTGCATTATTATTATTAGAGGAGGCTTTTATGCCAAACTTGAATTAAAGATCTCCGCTATGAGAAAACCTTTGACTATTCAAAGAAGAAAACTGAAACTTTTGTGCAGAAAAATGAAGTTTCTGCCGAAACCGTACTGTGAAACGTCTTTCTTGTACGAATACTAACGACAAAAAGTGCAGTGAATAAGAAATTAATGTACTTACGAGTCAAGATCCAGCTTGTCCAGATCCTCAATAGTTAATTTGGCATTTATTTTTGAAGCATCCATACCGCTAGAGATGTATGAAATCTATGAAACGAAAGGGGCCCCTGATCCCGATAGTACGCTTAATTATTGGAACAGGTCAAAGTGTGAGTGTGAGTGTTCCAATATACCAACGAATAATCAAGCAATATGATAATTCATTGAAAAATGCTATGAGACACCACGTGAAGGCAACTTTTTGCAACGATTTTTACCAGTTCTTTCACCAAATTTCAAATAAAAACGTTAATCCTTTCGGTTCGGCGTCTCTTCAAAATGACGTTTTTGACGGATGACACTTTTGACAGGAAGGCTTTCGTAAAAGTAGTCTAGAAATAAAAATAGATGAGTCGCATTGATCCTCTATCGACAGCGTTGTAAAATGTAGACTGCAGTCAGCTTGAGATGAACCAACTTCGTGAAAACTAGTTGAAAATAGTTTGCTGATGCAGTTACTTTCAAGTTATTTTGGTATTTAAATGTGGTTTGTGTGATGATTCAAGTGTGCAACATATTGATTTTTATGAGATACATATATTGCCGATCGTGCATATTCGATAATCTTATTTAGGTGCAGTTTGGTGGATTGTTGCAAGTCAAACATCACACAGGCAGAGAAATGGGAGACATGGTGGGTCAAAAGATATACAAATTCTTCAAGAGTAAACTGATAGCAAAATGTTATCAGAATTAAAAGTTATGCTTGAATAATGCCGTCCTAGAAAAACATTCACAAAAAAATCTTATATATAGAGTGATATGAGAAAGCTATTATAGATTCATATCAAAATAAACTGATTTGAAAACCAGATGCCTCAGCGCAGTTTGTGAAAATGTTTTTCAATATTCATACAGGATGTATCATTTTTGCAGAGCAGGTTTCAACATAGTTTTTCCAAATAGCAAAACCCCTGTATATCATTGAATAATCGTATCTACAACTATTCGGCCATCTCAAATTCGTTTAGTTTTTGCAATTCGCTTTAACCATGCAAAAGCTATATTCACTAGTAGAAAATGCCGTCTCGCACGCTCGTAGAAAAGCATTTTTCCAAGCCCGCATAATGTTATTTATCACTTCCATATCGTCGCCGAAGAGCAACAGTGAGTCTAAGTCTAAATTTCGAGTTTCGGGAAAATCGAGTTTGAAATTCTTTAATTCTGGATAACTTTTTCCCATTATATTGATCAAATTTTGATGATCATTTTGTCTTCGGCTATATTTTTACATTTAGGTGATTTAGGATTATTAAAACAACTTTAACTTTATTATTTTCCAAAAAAAGCTCACTTGTCTCATGGTTGCATTATTAGACATGGAGTGGAAAATGGGATTTTGGTATAAAATGAATGTGAACTTTACTTATCTCAGTGTTGCGTTCAACTTAATTTAGTGAAACAGGGGGATATGCATATACGTTTATATAATATATGGGGATATGTCTCTTAACCCAGTTTTGCACTAAACAATGTTGTTAATTTTTGATTTTGCAACACTGATATATAACAAAACTGACCCAAAAGTAGCTAAAAATTCAGAAATCTCTGTATTATTCTATCTATTATATCTATCTGGAAGTCAAAATTGAAGAGATCTCAAAATCGCAAATTTTCGACCTATTCCACTGTTGCTCTGTGACTACGATATTATGACATAATACATACAACAACAGGTACAGGGTTTTTCCTTATAATCACTCACCCCTTTGGAAACTAGATACACAAAAATTGTTCAAATGAAAGTTTCATGATGTTTTCCGAAGATTTTTTAATAACTAAGCGAAAGAACATAATATCACCATTGGAAATCAGGAAAATGTCAAAAAGTTTAATTTTTTCAAATGAACCATATCTTATTTTACAGTTCCAAAATTTCCTCATTTTCCCCTTCTCAAAATAAATATATAGTTTGCTTATGTTTGGACTAGCCGTTCTTGAGTTTTTTCATACTCAATTGCAACGCGGGGAATAATATATAAGATATTTTATCGCAACTGGCCATGAATTTCCGATGGAAAAACAATTGCTACTTATATCAAGTAATTTTCTGTCATCAAATATTTTGTTTTTCTTGCATGGTTTTTCATAATGTTTATGATGAATTAATTATAGCATTATATTCGCCCGCATTTCAACTTTACACTATAGGTATATTATTCAAAGTCACATAACTCAAAAAGGGCTAGTCCAAACATGGGCAAACTATACATATATTTTTGAAAATAGGAAAATGAAAAGATTTTAAATCTGTGATAAAATATTGGGCAATCCATTTAAAAGAATGAAACTTTCCAATTTTTTCGGATTTCAAATAGTGATATGTTCCCTTGGTTATTATAAAATGTTCAGGAAAAAATATGAAACTTCAATTTGAACACATTTTTTGTATCTATTTAAATAGAGTTTTTAAAGGTGTAGCAAATAATAAGAAGAAACCCTTATTCAGTCATAATATAAAAGTAGTGAAAGGCAAAAATGTTCAAAATCAGAGTAAGGACTTAATTTAGAACAAGATCTTTATTCATCTGAGCATTTTTAAAGTAGATCCTTTCAAACGAATCAAACATTTTTCCACATTTTTCCGTTTCATTATAATATGTACTCACTTTATAATCTTCGTTATGATCTGTAGCCAAATTCTATGGAGTCTTTAATACGAACGTTTGTCGTCATTCGAAAATACATCCGTTACGATGAATACGAAAATTTTGTCTACAAACAGACTAAGAGCCAATAAAATACGCCTACTCTTCCTGCGCCACTGGCGATTCATACGAACTACTATGGTCAAGGTCAGATTTTGACAACAACTTTTCAAATTTCTATTTGTTTTGTAAACGTAGCAAAATGAAAATGTAATACATTTATTATTTTAAGTTCATTTTGATGTGATCAGTTTTCTTTTAAACTATATCAATTAATTAGTCGTATCACAAATGGCGGAGAAGGTTGTGACTATGAATAACAATAGGTGGATAAAGAAAACTCTCAGTGGCCCAATTTTAAACTTTTATTTTAAGTTTCAGATATATTTTATTTGGTATTGTTCTCATTCTGACTGGGTTAACGAGATTTTACAAAATTCATGAACCCGACCATGTGTGGTAAGTTTGTATTGTTTAAAGTTTAACGTTGTTACTCATATTTCATTGAAAAATTAAGCTGTTTGTAATATACCTACAGTTATTCATCATTATTATCAATCACAAATGTTTGTTTTCTTTTAATAATTATTTACTCTTCCCTTATACTTATTCTTATTACAATAATCAAAAAGAACACTGAACACTAATACAAAATACGTACATGATAGTATAAAAAAGTTATTAAACATCAAACTTGAACAACATTCTAGGGTGCAGGAGTATGAACAATTTACCTAATGCTAAATTCGTCAATATAAAAAGGAAACAGTGAAATTTGAAATGTTGTTTTCATATTTTTTGTTCTAGTTGGGATGAAACTCATTTTGGAAAAATGGGAAGCTGGTATATAAACAGAACATTCTTTTTTGATGTTCATCCACCTTTGGGAAAGGTAATGGTTTTTTTTATTTGAAAAGATGTTTATACCTACTTATAGTACCCGACTTGGTAATAATTGCTGATAAAAACTTCATATTTTTAAACAATGTTCCTTTTTTTGTTAGAAATACAACTTTATACTGAGAATTACTTGGTGATGATTAATTTTTTTCAACAGTAAAGTTTTTTTGACTGTGCCACTCAACTCACGTATAGTTTGTCCAAATTAGTCATTTTTGTATGCAAGTACAGTGAATATAAAAAAAAGCTCCTATTAACTTACCCTTTAAAATACACCATTTTCAAGATACAGGGTGTTGAAATTGGTTGAAGCCAACGGCGGACATTTCCAACATTTGAGTTAAGTTACTGTTTTTGATTTATTATTGTTTTATCTATTTTGCAATTATGAAGTCAATGTTTGATTTTGTAACTTATTCTGACGTTTAAATACATTTTGTTCAATTAGTAATAAAAAATGAATATTTCAATAAAATAATCATGTACCTTTTTTCGTGTAAAAAACATTGGCGGTTCAAGTGAGCGTTTCAAAACAGTACTTTTTCGAGTAGCGCAGAAATTGGGGAGAAAAACCCCCAATACCACTTCAAAACCTTCACCAATTATGGCTTTGAAAAATTATATGCCGCATAAAACAAAGCTTATCAGGAGTGAAAAATGATTGGAAAATTGTTTTCTCTACGCTAAACGGTTTCTAACATATTCACAACAAAACGACATATAATATTTTTTTCAATTTCAACATCCTGTATTTCGAAAATGGTGCATTCTAGAGGGTAAGTTGATAGATACTTTTTTTCATAATATTATTTTTGTACGAGCTATCACTTCCTGAAGTCCTTCGCATTTATTATAAAACATCCTGTATATTATTCGAACTCTGAATATCGAACCGTTCTCATTGGACTAAATTTATTTATATTTGAATTTGGACTGGCGGCTCTCGGCTGTATCTCTGAGTATTAAATCAAGAAAAAATTTATAAGGAAAAGTTTTTCAGCTTTTGATTATCTACAACTTTCGTCGAGGTAAATTTTTCGAAATAAACTCAATTATTGTTATTTTTTGTGTATTTACTTCCTATCATAGATGCTAATAGGCCTCTCAGGCTTCTTGACTGGCTACGATGGGACTTTTGCCTTCGACAAACCTGGAGATAGATATGAAAATACCAGTTATGTAGGAATGAGGTTTTTTTGTGCAAGTTTGGGTGCTTCGATTGTTCCGATGACCTTTTTGACTGTTGATCAAATGACAAGTAGTCCTACTGCCGCTTTGTTTTCGTCTTTGTTGATTTTGTTTGGTAAGCATAATATCCACTTTTTTGATAGATTTCTTCACGACCTACAACTTTATACCTATCGTTTTTTTTTACATATTGTGCACAATGTCTGAAATAATTGACTGTTTCGCTACTTTGTACGCACTGTGTATGACTCTAACCCTTACTATACAGACTGTCCCATAACTTATCCGTCATAGAGCAGCAGGTTGAAAGTGGAACTTTATTTTCGAAAAATTTTAATAATTTTTAAACGAATAAAGACAACACATTTAAAATTGGCATACTAATACTAGCGTTTTCGAAGGTGAGAAATCCGAATTTGATATCGGTTCGAACTTAATTCCTAGAGGGCGCTCTCTACCTACTTGATGATTAATGTTTTTATGATTTTTAAATCTGTAAAAGTGAGACCGTTTTGACTTCATACTTGGTAAAAGTCAGTCTTTCCACGTGGAAAATATCGATATCTCAAGTCGTTTGCGAGATATTTGACTTTGAAAGTAAAAATACCGGAAAAAATAAAATTCCCGTTATCAAAACGAGAACTCAATTCATTCAAACTATCTAGAAACATCTTTATATTCACTTCAATAAATGTTGGAAGTCCGCACATTTATCTCAATACATTGTATATGTATATTCCTAGAGGGCGCTTATTTCTACCATTGCCAGTCATATTATCACCTGCTGCTCTACGACGAAGTAATGGGACACCCTGTATAACCTTGATCAAGGGATCTGTCGAATGTTTTCTTTTTCTTTTAGATGTAGGCCTTATCACTCTAACCCAATACATTCTTCTCGATCCAATTCTGCTCTGTTTCATGATGGCATCAATATTGGGTGCTATCAAAGTTTCCTACAATAGTTCCCGGGAATTTTCCATAAAATGGTGGCTTTGGCTGGCTTTCACCGGAACTATGTTGGCCTGTTGCATTTCGGTGAAGTTCGTGGGACTCTTTGTCGTGTTGCTGGTGGGATTGATCACTGTTGCGGATTTGTGGAATGTTTTGGGGGATATGAGCAGACCTGCGGTGAGTAAGATTTGAAATTGTTTGTGTCAAATTATCAAGTAAAATACAAGGTGTTATTTATTGATAGACCGTGATTCCAAATACGCATTCCTGAGCCAAATTCAAGCAGAAAATGTCTAATAAGCTAAATAGTCGGGTTTTTGAGATACAGGGTGTTACAGGTTATGAAAATAGATCGAATTTATTATTGATGTCTCAAAGATTCTTTTACCGATTTTGTTGAATTTTGGCAGTTTTTCATTGTAACAAGACGTTGGTTTATCGCTTACTAGATGATAATAATTAATTATAGTTCCAGTTGCGTCCAGAGGAACAGTTTCACGAAAAAAATTGATTTTTTTATTTTGTTTGAGCTAGAGCAGCTAAAAATACAACTTTTTTTTTCCCTTGATATTTTTTCGTATCTTTTAAAGAAAAAAAGTTAAAAATAAAGTGGTTTTGATTTTTTTCCTCCAAAACGAAGAAAGATACGAGGAAATATCAAGAAACGAACAAGTTGTATTTGTAGCTCCTCTATCTCAAAAAAAAAAAAATGTGACCGGAATAGTCTGGTTTTCAATATACAGGGTGTCCCAAAATTAGACGTTAATATTTTAACCACGTATTCTACGCTCTAAAATAGAAATAAAACTTCATATAAACTAGTATCCACAAACTCTTCGTTTTCAAGATTAAGGTGAAGACCTGATGACGGTTTTTTGTAGATATTTTCGAAACCTGGTAAGATAATTGAGTAAAATTCAGTACAGTTACTAGACTTTTCAAACTCTATCTAATTAACAAAAACTCACAATTGTATACCCTTTATGAGTGGGATATACAGGGACGGGTTTGAGAAAAATAGGCCTCAAACTTTTTGGTTGTTGATGTTTAGTAGTTTTGCCTACAAATTTTGAAAATCTAGAGCTTTCTACATAAATGAGGTATACTCTTGTTGTAACTCGTCGAGACGCACCATTTTCGAGAAAAACGAAATTGAAAATGTTTTTACACACTGATTTCAGTGAAAAATGTCGTGTGCATCTGGCTAGGCTATCACAGGTAAACCCGTGCTTTCGCTGAGATTTTCGGCATATGCAATTTTGTTTGTAATATGATTTTCAAATGCATTTTTGTCGAGAATGGTGCGTCCCAGCGAGGTAGGAGAGAAGTACCTTATCTATGCAAAAAACTCTAGATCATGAAATTGTGCAGGCAAACCTACTAAAAATCAACAACCAAAAAATTTAGGGCACATTTTTCCCAAGCCCGTCCCTGTATTCCCTAGCCATGAAGGTAATAGAATAATAAGTTTCCGTTCATTACATAGAGCGTAAAAAGTTTGGTAACTGTACAAAATTTTACCCAATTATCTTCACAGGTTTCGAAAATATTCACGGAAAACCGTCATCAGGTCCTCACCTTTAACACCCTGTATCTTAGGGTACAGGGTATTTCAGAAATCGAATTTATTATTCATATCTCAAAGTTCCTTTTGCCGATTCTATTCAATTTTGGTAAAGTTTTTCATTGGAACAAGACCGCGTACTAGATGATAATAATTAATTATAGTTCTAGTTGCGTCCAGAGGAACAGTTTCACGAAAAAAATTGATTTTTTTATTTAGTTTGAGCAAGAGCAGCTAAAAATACAACTTTTTTTCCCTTGATATTTTTTCGTATCTTTTAAAGAAAAAAAGTTAAAAATAAAGTGGTTTTGATCTTTTTCCTCCAAAACTAAGAAAGAAACGAGGAAATATCAAGAAACAAACAAGTTGTATTTGTAGGTGTTCTATCTCAAAAAAAAATGTGACCGGAATAGTCTTCAATTAGCACTTATTAGATGATAATTAGTAGTACCAGTGGCATCCAAAGGGATAGTTTCACTAATAAAATTGATAAAAAATGTGCGCCACTGGCTCTCTCTGAAAATGTTCAATTTTGTCAGGTTGACCAGCATAAAATATAACTTTTCTGTGTCATCATATGTTTTCGTGTCTTTTTTCGTTTTCGAGAAAAAAAATAAAAACCACATTATTTCAACAGTTTTTGCTTCCTTAAAAACGAAGAACGATAGAAAAAAATATCAAGAGAAAAAAAAATTGTATTTTTAGCTGCCCTATCTGGAAAAAATTTAAAAAAATCCGAAAAATCCAGTGGCGCATATAAACAATTTAATACGTTGAACTGTACCTCTGGGCCGCTGGAACTTATAATTATTACCATCTAGCTAGTGTTGATTTTGAATACATCCCACTTTTATCCCTTATATTGTTTATGGTTATTTTATTCACTGAAATTCCTTGAAAAATTAAAAGCAAAAATAAAAAGTCGACAGCCTCTGACAACGTTGCCAAATTGCCATTTGGATTCTTATGCCAATGAGATTGTAGCTCTTTTGCACCGCACCAACTGTCAACGACAATCAAAAATGGGGCATGTTTTAATAATTTAAAAAACATTATTCACAAAAAGAAACATGCCTTATGTAATGTTTACAGCTAAAACATGAACATAATCCCATAAAAATGTTATCAATACGTAATTTATGCAAAATCAACTGTTTAATAGCCCCATTACGCAAAAGTGAGGTTAACTACATAATAAATGGGGCTTTTTGCGGACGATTCAAAGCGACAACCACTGCAATCGAGCAGAATGAAAACTTAGCCAGCCGGATAGTGAATAGTGCCCCTGTGAAAGTACAACCTTATTTAAAATTGATGCGACTAGATCGTCCTGTGGGATCATGGCTATTATTTTGGCCTGGAAGCTGGGGCATTGCTTCAGCTGCTGTTCCTGGATCATTTCCTGATCCTTATTTATTAGCACTGTTTGGAACAGGAGCAATGATAATGCGCGGGGCAGGATGCACCATTAACGACATGTGGGATAGAGACATTGACGCCAAAGTTGAAAGAACCAAAAATAGACCTTTAGTGAATGGTGAAGTGAGCTTAAAGCAAGCTGTGGTGTTTTTAGGGGGACAACTATCAGTAGGCCTTGCCATTTTGTTGCAATTGAACTGGTACAGTGTAGTTTTAGGGGCTAGTTCTCTAGCACTAGTTATAACTTATCCTCTTATGAAACGAATAACGTACTGGCCACAATTTGTCTTGGGATGCACGTTCAATTGGGGGGCTCTTTTGGGGTACAGTGCCGCAAAGGGTTACGTAGATCCTTTCGTTTGTCTGCCGTTATATTTCGCCGGAGTCAGCTGGACGATTATTTACGACACAATCTACGCACATCAAGATCGCCTTGACGATTTAAAAATCGGCATCAAATCCACAGCGATTAAATTCAATGAAAATACCAAAGTGTGGCTCTCAGGGTTTGCAGGTATAATGACCACATCTTTGCTGGTTTCTGGCTTGATGAATGCTCAAACTTGGCCATATTATGCGGCAGTTGCGTTGGTTTCTAGTCATATAGGTCAGCAAATTGTAACGTTGAATATAAATAATGCTGCGGATTGTTCGAGGAAATTTATTTCGAATAGTTGGGTGGGTGTGATTTTGTTTTGTGGAATTGTAGCGGGAAATTTGTTGAAAAATAGACGGAATGCTAAGATGGAAAAACAAATACCTCTAATTAATTAGGTTTAGTGAAGTGTGAATTGTTCCTGTTTTGTGATAATAAATTAATTTTTATGGGATAATTAATTGTTTCATTATTATTATAGGGGGTCCTGAAAAGCTGCAATTGACTGCAATTTATGGTAGATATTCATTTTGAGATAATGGATGCTCTACTTTTTATACTGTTAGATTAGGTTATTGGGTTGCTGCTTTAGTAATTTCCCTGTCTTTCCATGTCCAAGTTTGGCCAAAGAGCTCTGGGTGTGTTGCAGTCGTTTTGATTGCTCCACCTGTCGCTGTGTAGCTTTACCATGTTTTCATCTTCTGTATCTTTCAATAGTTTGATCGTTGGTAGCGATGTGCTTTCCATTTCGGCTTCGTCCTTTCTTAGTCCCAATTTCACCAGTTCATCTGCCATCGTGTTCCCTGCAATATTGCTATGTCCAGGAATCTAGCATAGAGCGAGCTCTTTGATCCTGATCCAGGACAATGCCTCAAGGCAACTCATCACTACCTTTGACCTTACTGCGTCTGTAAATATGGAGATCTCTTTCTCCCTTATAATGGAGTCTTGATCCTAGTCTTCTCTGGAAGGTATTTTAACTACTACCTTATTCTCAAAAGAGCTCTTGGTCACCATGTAGTTTGTAGCAGCTTCGCCTGTTGGTTATCCATTGCTTTGGAGATAAGTGGGCATCTCCAAGGCAATGGATAACCAACAGGCGAAGCTGCTACAAACTACATGTTTGCCTGTTTCCAAAATTTGGTCTACTTCAGTCTTAGAGCTCCCTTTGCGGCAGTGCTTTTAATGAACAAGTCAATGGGCAGGAGGTTTGGAATGATCTTTAGAGCTGCCTGCGGTGTGCTCCCGTTGTACTTAGTATTGCCAGCCGTTGTACTTCCGTGAGCATCTTTACGTTCGAGTTCGTGTCGATTGCTTTTCCACCATACCACGGCTCCGTAGGTAAATATGGGTCTCACGATGGCTGTATACATCCAGTGGACAATGTGCGGCTTTAGTCTCCATCTTTTACCAATCATTCTCCTGCATATATAATGCATTGAGGCCTCTCTTCATTCTTTTCTCTGTGTTTCTTTTCCAGGAGAGCTTTTATACTGTACTGTACTACCAACTTGTATTTTTTTGTTTCTACTGAGAACTTGAAAAGAAATTTATATAATTTTAAACACAACGACGGCGACGTCCAAACTATTACTGTATTTATGTTGAATTGAATGAGAAATGAGGACTGCTTATTACGTCATTCCGCCGACACTCATGAAAAAAAAGATTATTAATAGAAAATCAGGATTTGCTGCACTTAGTAAATCGACTTTATTTAGGAAATAAATTATTTTTGTCATATTTTGTAAATAGCGTTATTGCTATTGTGTCACTTCCCACGTTGAATGAAACTTTGTTTTAACCCCAGGAATTATACTGTTTCATTTAATACTCTGCTCTCGCGTTGAAATTTAAAAACTACCTAAAAATAAACCCACTTCTCGTTTGTATATCATGTAGTTTTTCTTCAGAATTTTATTTTAAAAATTACAAAATTTCAATAGTTATTATTCACATCATCAAAAGTTGTGAAAATAAGTCTATACAGGGTGTTTATTATTTGAATGCTGATTCTTAAGGGTGATTTTAAGACAAAAAGTTCAAATGGATATACAGGGTGTGAAAATTTAAAAAAATAAATATTTTGTTTTATAATAATCACTTTGATACAATTCGAGATCTCTTTATGAAATTTGCTACAAGTCTTCTATGTATCAATATGCATTTTGTGATGTACAGGGTGTTTGTTTATATTTTACACAGTAGATATCTCATTTATTTTTGGTTTTACAAAAAAGTTTAAAGGAACAAATTTGCAGTATTTTTCATGGACATTCAGAATCCGATACTAAGAAATGCAAAAATGCATAGAAAACCTAAAAATTTTACACAACATGGTATTTTTACTCCAAAAATATACCATATGTTGGTATTTGGTTCAGCCGTTTTTACGCTATTCACGTTCAAAGTCTCATATAATAGTTGATTATACCACGAGTCAATAATGATGGCTATTAATCCATGCAGAGGTCTATTTTAATGTTGGCGCTTTGGATCTTTCACAGGACATAAAGCATGGCACAAGTAACCTTTCTATGTGAAAATCTCAATTTGAAATAAAAACGCGCTTAGGCCCTTTCTAATTTTCACTTTTCAATTGACGTAACAAAAACTTAAATAACAATCCAATAACGACAAATAATAATATGTAGTTGAACTTACAACAAATAAATCTGGTTATAAGAAAATACTCATACCCCCCCCCGTTGATGAGGGGCTATAATGTCCCAAATAACCGCTTGAGATAAGAAGGATTCATATCAAACTTCCTTTATCACCAGACCAATTCCTAGCACAAAAAGTTGGACACAATTTTCACATTTTTCTGCAATCTCCCTCACAGTTCCAAAATTAATACTGCAGACTGAACCGGATCGTTCGCTCTACACCTGCTACCACGTGGTGCCGTACGCACATTTTGGCCAAACATTCATTTGTTGCGTCGTTTTTGCATACAAAAATTTATTATTGTTCACCATATTGATGTTTGTTTAGTTACAAAATAATATTAAATATTTCTTTCAAATGTAGAAATCAAATTTTTAAGTCAATTTCATTGTTCTTATCATTCCAGACTGACACCTTGAAACATCTCTTGGCCAGAGCTTCATGTTTGATAGTTCTCCCTGTTTTCCTATACATTTGCTTTTTCTATATCCATTTAAAAGTTCTCAACAAAAGGTGAGCATATTCAGGCTAAATGTTTTTCATGATGGTATCAAAATTTATCCCTTGTTTATCAGTGGAAATGGTGATGGCTTCTACAGTTCGGCCTTTCAATCTCAATTGATAGGAAATAGTCTGTACAATGCCAGTATGCCACATCAAGTAGCTTATGGGGCAGTTGTCACGTTAAAAAATCATAGAACTGGCGGTGGATATTTGCATTCACATTATCACTTATATCCTGAAGGAGTTGGTGCTAGACAACAACAGGTATGTGCAATATTAATGGACAGTTTTCTTCCATTACTCGTTTCAACGGTTTTTTATTTTATTATCTCTTCGTATCAGATCACAACCTACACACACAAAGACGACAACAATAAATGGCTTATAAAAAAATTCAATACAGATTCTGTTGATGGAATAGAAATAGTGCGTACCGGAGATTTAGTTAGATTGGAACATATTTCTACAAAGAGAAATTTGCATTGTCACAAAGAACAAGCACCAATCACAAAAAAACATTTCCAAGTCACTGGGTATGGCGAGAATGGGACTGGAGACGCCAACGATGTATGGAAAATTTTGGTTCCAGGTAAAAAGATTGTCTGAAAACTATTTGATAATTATTGTTACTAGAACAGTTGAATTTTATCGTCATAAAATATTCTTTCAATCATAAGTTCTTATAGTAGTTAATCTGAATCAAATAAAGAAGCCCTGCTTGTTATACGGACGGAAAAAAACACATGCGCTTGACATCAACAAAGTATCAAATAGTCACTTATTTCCTGTTGAAACCTCCCACTTCCACAACAAGCGGAAAAAAACTCACTCACTCACTTCTCAGGGACAAAAGACGGATCAGAAATAACAGCAGTGACAAGTAAACTGAAATTTGTCCATTACATACAGTCATGCGTTCTAACGACAAGTGGCAAGCAATTGCCAAAATGGGCGTACGAACAACAAGAAGTTTCCTGTAATCCTAACATACGTGATGTTAATAGTTTATGGAATGTTGAGGAGAACATCTTTGACAAACGTAAGGATTTATCATAAACAAATGCACAGTTCTTTGACTTTTTGCGACAGTTCCAAATGTGAGCTTTGAGGTTTATGCTCCGACTTTTTTTGAGAGATTTTTGGAATCGCACGCAGTAATGATTCAAGGAAATGCAGGATTGAAGCCGAAAGAAGGAGAGATTACGTCCAGGCCTTGGCAGTGGCCTATTAACTATAGGGTGAGTGATTTGTTGGTCTCATCAACATATTTTCTGTCCAAAATGGATTATCATTGATTTTGTCAAGTATCTGAACGTTGGGGTTGTTAGATTTATAGAAATTTTCAATAAGCTGTAAAATACAAAAAAAAACACCGATTGCCACCTATAACTTGACTAGATTATCTTTTTAGGGACAATACTTTTCAGGCTCCCAATACCGCATCTATTTATTGGGTAATCCTATAATTTGGTGGAGCAATTTGGTGTTTATTGTATTGTTTTTAATAATGTTCCTTGTCAACGCCATTAAATTACAACGAGGATACATACAGTCATTTTCTGGTAAGTAAAAATAACTATTGGTAATTTTTTATGAAATTTCCAATTTCTCAACATTATAGAACCTCACAGACAAAAACTGAGAGCTTGTGCATGGCTTTTTATCGGTTGGCTGTTACATTATGTTCCATTTTGGGGTATGGGACGAGTTTTGTATTTCCATCACTATTTTCCTGCGTTGCTGTTCAGTTCCATGATTACAGGTACAACACATTTCAGGATTTTTTTCTTGCCACTGTCACTAATTTCCCGGTTTTCCAACTTATCCTATGCAGCTGTCTATACAAAAACTGCAAAAATGACATGGAAAAAGTGACGCTACTTTCTGAACTACGTTTTTTTTTAACTTCCCAGAATTTTAGTGACAATACTCAAATCACTTTCAGGAATTATCATTGACTACCTCCTGGAAGAAGTTCCGAAATTAACCAATAACGAACAATTATCCAAAACCATCTATCATTTTATTATGGGTACATTTTTGGCTATAATTGTATACAGTTTCTATTTATTCGCCCCCTTGGCTTATGGAATGAGCGGACCTACTTCCAATGAACCCAATTCAACCATGAGCGGATTAAAATGGATGGATACTTGGGAGTTTTGAAAAGGAGATTCATGAGTTAAGACTTTTGAGTATGATTATTGAAACAAATCCGTCCTTAGTTTTAGGAGATGCATTAATAATAATTGTTTAAGTGCGTAACTCTATGTATTTATTTTTATATTTTGTTTGCCAAATTATACAACTTTATACTTATTTATTTTTACAATAAAGCTTTTCATTATATAGCAGATCATTTTCAATTTTTTAATTAGGTACTTGTGAATTCATTTTCTATTCCAAAATGAGCGTGCATCTCAGGCATGCAGAAACACAAGCGTAATAAAAACACTGATCAATGTGTCCGAGCATATTTTCAAATAAAAAAATCATCGGTTGGTGCTTCAATTGGTAATACTGGTTCCAAGAGATTCTTTTACAAACTTACATTCAAGCACTTTTCGGTAGAAAGCGCATTTTTCTATTTTTTTTTATTTATTATTTTTTTAGCCCAAGAAAAATTACCTTGGCAACGTTGCATATCAGACGGGCGGTTTAAGTTTAAAAATTACATTCTCGTTAACCAGTGTTTGTTTCACCATCTGTTTGACAAACCAAAAGTTGGATAATTCAACAAAACCACGATTTTGTTTAATCAAAAATTAAATTAGGTATTTGTACAAACTTAAAGGGGTTAATCTTTGACTAATTTTACGACAAGAAGTTCATATTATGAACATGCGTCCAAAACGGCTATTCTTTTTTTTTTTCATAAAACCAAGAAAATGTTTGAGTTTCTCGTCATAAAATACAGGGTGTCTCAGATCAACTGGTCACTACTTATACAGCAAATAGAGGAACCATAAATAATAAGTTTGAGATGGAAAACCCATGGCCGGAAGTGCCCCGTTTCCTAGATACAGGATGTACAAGTTTAAAAAAAAAATATATTTGAATTTATTTTGAAAACCGCTCAACCGATTTCAGGGTTCGAATACCAAATGGTATTGCAGAACAATGATAATACTTTCTCCTGAAACCTTGTTTAATCTTCAAGAAAATAGCTTTCTTGATTTTTTTTCTCCGGCGAACCGTTTTGGGGTGAGAAAATTAAAACCATACTAGTATCCTTCAAACTTCAAAGCGTTGAAAACCGAAAATTTTCAGTTTTGGTAAAAGTAGGAAACCCTACTGTTCTACTCGTCTTAGTGAAAAAACTCACGATACTTTCTTCATTGGAAATTGAATGAGTATTTTGAAAAAAAAAACAAAATTTTGCCCGAAAAACAGTGGCGTGTAGTTTTTGTTTTCTCGAATAACAAAACACCCTGTATCTTGGAAACGGGGCACTTTCGGTCATGGGTTTACCATCTTATTTCTGGTTCTTCTATATACAGTATAAGTATGATCTCGTACACCCTGTATATCCCCAGTATCTCAAATTTTGTTCATGTACCCAATTTACTTGATAAGAATATAAGCAAAAAACAGAATAAAATAGTATTTTTGGACGCCCTGTATCTCAGAAACCAAGCCGTTGCGGACCCATGTTCATAAATTATGAACTTTCTGTCTTAAATTTAATCAAAGATTCACCATTTAAAATTTTTACAAGCACTTAATATCACACTCTGTATAGCTCTATCTCATTCTCACTACGTTATATTTATTTTTAATTTGTTTGCCCAGTATAGGCTTGGAAATATTATTTTGATAATATTTCAAGAGTTCCAAGGATCTTATCAAATAATCACAGGACATAGCCTTGACAAGAAAATTACATTGGCAACGTTGCATATTAGACGGGCGGTTTAAATTTGATACCTGGTTTGCATTCAATTTCATTTCGAAGTGGTGGAACACAAGTTCAATGCAGATGCTAGCATATTCATTATAATTACCGTTTGGCAAGCGGAAATCTCTCACTCCGAAGTTAAATTGAATGTGAACCTCACATTAGAAACATTATATCCGTTGTAGCTAATGTAAGGTTTACAACCGATTTCCGCTTGCCAAATGAGAATCATATGCTAGCATCTACATTGAATTTGTGTTCGTGCGCCAAATTCAATGTGGATGGATAACAAGGCTGTTCCTTGGGAAACTCTTTTCCACTTCATCCAAGTTCAGCTTTTTTTTCGAAGACTTGTCTTGCTCATAAAATAAATAATAAGTTTTAAAAACATAACATATAATGATTATTTATTAATAACAAAAAGCAATCTTTTGACAATCAGTATTTTGCCTTAAAGTTAAAGAAAGATAGATCTTTTTTACCCTCAAAAAACTAAAAATAACATAATTCCACAAGCCAAAAACAAAATCACAATATTCTAAATAAATAAATAAATTAATGGTATGTTTCTTAATACTTTTCTCTAGCCAATAGCATACTTCTGTACGCTCTTGCTGTGTACAAGGAGATCAATTTTTGCTGATTAACCACCAGGTATCTTCCCAAAGTGTCATTCTGAACAACCAAGCCATAAACAAGCACGTATTGTGTGTTGCAACACGTCTCACTGGTACAACGTTCAAAACGAGCCGATTTTGTCGTTTTTGGAATCTCTTCTTTGATTTCCATCAATTGTAATTTTCTGGAAGACTATATCATCATCGCCGATATTGACTGCAGATTACCTACCTCATTTCAAATTCCATGCAAAGACAAGTGTAGTCTTTCGCTTTCCTGTTGCCTTCTGTAGGATTCTCTTTATAGTCTTTTTTATAACTTAAGTATCTTTCAGCTCTGGACGTCAGTCTTTTTTCACTTTCTTCCACTTCCTCTTGTGACATTACTTTGGAAACGCATAAAATTTCTCCAGAGCCATCATGTACATATAAATAGTGTTTCTTGTCATCTCCAGCCATCCAGCTTTCAACGGCAATGCCACAAATAAGCACTCTTTTGATAGCTTCTTGTTGCAAGAATTTGTTTTGTTCTGGATTAATTTGGGATAATTTTCCAGTCTGTCCTGGAAGTAACCACACTTTGGTCATATCCTTGTTTACATGTTTCTTCAGTTTAAAAATATCGGAAATGTGGCACAAGTGATGATGTTGCATGTTTTTCAAATCATACTGTTTATTCTCATCGTCGCGACGCACCACGCGACCCATTTGACCGCGCATCTCCAGAATTTCCTCCAGTTCTTCAGGAAGAATGTTTGGATCATTTTTTATTCGTTCGATTTCAGCATCTTCTTTTTCTTTCATGTCAGTTTGTACTTCTTCTTGAAATAGCCGATTCAGTTCTTGTAGACGAGATTCGGCATTCTCTGTATCAGATGTGGAAGGAGATCTAAGTCTTTTAAAAGAGGGTGGAGGTTTAAAGTATCTCTCTCCATAAGGGCCGTCATCAGAATCGTCACTATCATCAAAATCTGGCGTTTTGAAGATGCGATAACGCATAAAGTTGAGTTCTCTCCATCCGTCCATGATGTCGATTTCAAGGGTGTTTTGAGGGGCATCATCTGATGGTGTTTGAGCAGAGTCAGGCGGAGACCGAACAGAAGAATCAGGAGATGAGGATGAGGCTACAGACAATCATGTATAGCTTCTGAGGTATGGTCAAATTTTGCTTAGTGTTTCATAACGCTATAGGTATGTAAAATTTGAACAATTTCAAAACTCTGGAAATTTATTTATTTTTTCGATTTACTTAACTGTTTTTTTTATTTTGCAATTATGAAGTTGACGTTTGGTTTTGTTACTTGTTCTGACGATTAAATAAATTTTGTTTGATTAGGGAGAAAAAAAATTCTGTTTTTCAACATGAAAGTTGATTTTTCCCGAAAACGGTCGACTTTAGAGCTTAAGATCAGGAGTACCTTTGTGTGTAGAAAACATTAGCGGTTCAAATGGGCGTCTCAAAACAGTACTTTTTCCAGTAGCGTAAAGGTTGGGAAGAAAAACACCCACTAACCCCTCAAAACGTTCATCAATTTTGACTTTTATTAAAATATATTCCGCACAAAACATAGCTTATCAAGAGTGAAAAATGCTTACATGCTGTTTTCTGTATGATACCTAAATGGTTGCGGAGATCTTCGCAAAAACCGTTATTTTTCAATTTCAACACCCTGTATCTCGAAAATGCTACATTTTAGAGGGTAAGTTGATACCAAAACTTGTTTTCATATTTTTGGACAAGCTATCACTTCCAGAAGTCCTGCGCATATATTTTGGGACAACCTGTATAAATTGGTGTTTTCGGTTTTTTTTTTCTCAACTGTTTGTTCCTTCACAATTTTTTTTTGAAAATTACTTATAAAAATGTGTACTTTCCAGTGATCTTTTATTTTTCTAAATTTGGGGTTACGTATAATATCTTTATGGACCATGGACCCCTTTACGAAAGCCAAATTTGAAACCTATATACGGTTTTAGCAAAAAAATCCCTTAAAACACAAATCTATGATATAGTTAGGTACTTACAGGGACTGAGTTCAAAATGGTTTGAAGCCATTTTATATTTCAAAATATTGAGGAAATAGATCAAAAACAGATGAATCTTTGAATATAAATTTATGAAATTTACTGAGAAAAACAAACGTAAAAATTCAAAAGAGTGAGGTTATAACGGGCGAATCAAAAGGCAGGAATTATGCCTGGTTTACATTCAATGTGATTTCGAAGTGGAACTGTCACATTTCCGCTTGCCAAATGGGAATCATAGGATACCATCTACAATCAATTTAGCACATGCGTGACTTTGAACATAAATTTGATGGAGATGGTACTATATGATTCCCATTTGGCAAGTGAAAATTTGACAGTTTTACTTCGAAATGACATTGAATATAAACCTTACAAGTATGCCTGGTTTAGTGGGAGTGGAAGTGGAACTGTCAAATTTCAACTTGGCGAACGAGAATTATATGGGTACCACCACATTGTATTTGGCTTAGGCGTGACTTTCAATACAATGTAGATAGTAGCATATGATTCCTGTTTGCCAAGCGTAAATTTGACAGTTCCAATTCGAAAACAAATTGAATGTGAACCTTACTATTCCTCAGACATGACAGACCCATCTGGTCAAAGGAATCCAACGTTGCCAAGTTATAAATCGAAGACTGGTGCAAGAGGGGGATAAGTTACAATTAGTATTTAAAGTCAATGGTTACAATACGTTGATTATTCAAAAGCCAAAAACCTCTCTATTTCAAATTTGTAATCTATATTGATCATGAAGTATGGCCAGACTAGTACCACAGCCATTAATGATTTTCACAGCATGCTCAAGTCAAATAACAATGCTATTGGACAAAACAAAAATGTGGTCCAAGAATGAGAAAGTTTTGAGACTCTTCATAATGGAGTTATCAGCAAGGGGGATCAGTCACATCACTTTATTCTTAAATGTGAACGAACAATAAAAATGATCGCGTAACCAAAATGGCTGGTGCAGTGGTTTTTGAGAGAGGTTTCCTATCTTCCAAACAACTGGAAAAGCTATTTCAAAATAATAGGTACTTACATATGCAGATCCTAATTGTCTTGAATACTCCGTCTTATTCAACCAACATAAGAATCATAAGATGCCTTCACCACCGAATATCAACTAAAGACAAGAAGGTTCACTCGCCGTCAAAAGTGGCTCCGGCTCGCCGCATTCCCAGTCCCGCTCTGGTCCCAATAGCATACAAGATTCATCGTTGGAGTTTCGTGCACCGCTTGAATATCGATCGCCAATTTGTCTCCCTCGTAAAACTTGTTCTGGGCAGGTTTCTGGACGGATTTTGTTTATGATTTAGGATTTTCGGCAAATCGCTTATTTAGAGACACGATTTTCAAAGATGCCGACAGAGAGTGAACCAACTGTATATCATATAACAAACAAGCATTTATTAAATATTATTCTTGGCGGATCGAATGAAAGTATAGCACTTATAACTTCGTTATTTTTCAAGTTAGGGAAGATAGTGTCGAGACAAATGTAGGTACTGTTTGTTCAATGGTTTTCTGCGGTTACGTCACAGTATTTGACGTTTGCCATGCAGTATGTCGTAGATTGATCGGTCTAGACGTGCCATTTGTCAAAATGATTCGAAACTGATGAATAGAAAAGTGAAAGTAGAATCGCTACGTTTCGATTCTACTCGAAACTGATAGTAGTGATAGAATCGCTTTTTGGTACTCTCATCAAATACCTTCAGAAGTAAAAACGAAGTTCGACCATTTCCGCTCATACCTACAATTCGACCAAAAGTAGGTTTAATCGCTTCGTTTCCATTTTACAGGGTTATGAAGGAGAAAAGGATTACGGTAGAAAACTCCATGAGAGTGCCAATTTTCGATCGAGACGTCACTTTTCCATGCGATAATACTTTTCTACTCATCAGAGTCCCACCGCTGCGTCCAGACATACGTGAAATTTTTGTAAATGTGTCGGAGAGAGACAGAAGAGTATGACGTAGCCGCAGAAAAGCATTGAACAAACAGTCAAATTACTTCATACTGCTATATCGAAAAAAAAAACAAAAAAAAAAGTTCGTGCACCAAAGATATAAACCAAACCTACGTTATTTTGAATGGAACCCACTTTGTATTGTTAATAACATATTCAGAAAGAGCTCATTTTTCTGATTTCAAAAATATATAGTCGGATGTCTTTTTGATGAGCCATTTGGAAAATATTTGAATTTGAAATTTGAATAATTTGAATCATAAGCGAGAAAGCCTGGAAGCATCCGTTATCATCACGATACACAAACATAAAAATTAATGTATGGGGAATAGATAAAAGGAAAAAGAACAATAGAAAATTGCCTCCAACCAAATAGATTTTCCATCACACGCTCAGATACCTTGACGGTATCGAAGAGATGAGGACAAAAGTTGTTTTGATAATGAAGAACTGTCTGTTATTTGAACTGGAACTTACAATAATTACTTTTTAAATATATACTATAATCAATTAATACATTGATTTTATCCCAAATATCACCAATTCAATTTCATAATTTAGATTTTAGATTTTCCGGTTTCCTCGTTCCCTGTCTGTTTCTTGAGATTGTTGATTCTCCATTCTTTTGGTGTATTTCGATCCGTCCAAAATAATACGTCTTTCTATTCGACAGCTTTCTTGCTACTGTTAACAGTGTCAATTATGTCAATACTGTCAAATGCAATTTCATTTTTCGTTCTTAATTTATTTATTATTTTCTAATGGCGTCATGATGAGTGAGTAGATCGATCTAATTTACGCAATGTAATCCACAAACATCTCATTTATTAAAACGGGAATTCATATAAAAACACTAGTGAATCGACCGTGATACATGCAGCTTGCAAAAACCAACGATATTTTTCCAAAAAATGGAAGAAACTGACCAATTTCAATCAGCCATCAAACCCCTTTCTTCTGAAGAACAAACACTTCTCGAACACCAAAACACCCGCTGTGTAACCGAACACAAGGCCTCACAATTGGAACAACAAGCAAAGAAACATTGGGATCTGTTCTACAAAAGAAACGAAACACGGTTTTTCCGAGACCGACACTGGACAACAAGAGAATTTGCCGAACTTCTTGGTGAGTCTCACATGGAACAAAAACGTATTTTGTTTGAAATTGGATGTGGAGTTGGGAATTTCATCTATCCTCTTATAGAGGAGGGGTTGAATTTATCGATTTATGCTTGCGATTTATCTCCAAGAGCCATAGAATTTGTTAAAAATCACCCTTTGTATGACGCAGATAAAATAACAGCCTTCCAGTGTGATGTTACTACTAAGGACGTATTTGACCACATTTCAGATAACTCTCTAGATATTGTAACGCTAATTTTCGTTTTATCTGCAATACATCCCGATAAATTCATCAACACGTTGAAAAATATTAATAAATTGATGAAACCACGAGGTTTGCTGTTATTTCGTGATTATGGCTTGTATGATATGGCCCAGTTGCGATTCAAGGCTGGTAACAAAATAGCCGATAATTTTTACATGCGTCAGGATGGCACGAGGAGCTACTTTTTCTCGACTGAACTTGCTAAAGAGGTTTTTGAGGAGGCGGGTTTTGAGGTTTTGGTTGATACGTATGTGCATAGGAGGACTGTTAATAAGAAGGAGGGGGTTGATGTGCCGAGGGTTTTTGTGCAGGTTAAGGCAAGGAAATGTGGATGAAACGGTGAGTTTAGTTTAGGAATTTTTCAGAGTTATTGTAGGTATTGTACTATGTAAGGTTGAAATGGACAATTTGCACATTTTTTGGAAATATGAAAAATATAAGGATTAGTAAGTACTGATGCCATTGATGTTTAAAAAATCAACCTACGACCTCGAATAATGTAGTAATCACCGATTAAAGAGCGCCAATCAACATCCAATACGTCACAGAATACACTATCTATCTCCGTCTGACGTATTAACTGAGATGACTCTCTCTCTTTCTCGGGAGGTAATATGGACCCACCCCTTTTGCGATCATGCAGTGAAATTCGCGTCTTCTTTTTCATTTATTTAGTATATTTTTGGGTATTTTGAAAAATTTTTTTCGCTGGTGACATTCAAATAATGTCTGGAATACGTATATAAAATTTCAAGTCATTTGAAAATGCATGCAAATTGCCCATTGATTTTTGCCTGTAAACATTGCCGCTAGTTTTTAGATTATTCAATATCTGAGAAAGTTTAACTTTGATAGTTTTATTTAAACTAGGTGATATAAAAAGGAATCACGCGTCTTATAGCGAGATGAATTTCCCTTATTTTCGCAAAATCTGAGTTAGGTAGTGTGGGTTGGATTTTGCGAAAATTTACTTTTCAAGTACAGTTGAGAAAATACGGTGATTTTGTTCGTTTTCTCTAAATAAAGTGAAAATACCGCAATTTTTTTCCAAAATATGTTTTAGAGAGTCTAGTAAGTATCAATACATAAAAAAAGTGTGAACTGCGTGGGTTGTTAAATGAAACAAGACCTCGAAAATTAAAATGTTCAGAATGAATCAAGCTACAATAATTTGGCATAAGAAAATCAACTTTTTATTTTTATACTCATAGAATGTTCCACTCTGATAAAAATCAGATGATGAACAAGAAAATTGAAACTTCCATTTCACTTCATTATCATATTCTGCTACAAAATGCAATAGAATGGAAAAATCAACTTTGAATATTTCATTCATATAATGATGATTTTATCACCTTGAATGATCTTTTATGATTATTCACTTAACATGCACTACCAACTGATATCATGTACGATTTAAACACCAACTTCTGATATAATTGATCAAATATTATGGATTTTTTTTTGTTTCAGGATTCGAATAGGAAACCTTGCCGAACTTCAACAAATATGGAGATATCAATATTCATTGATGTAAGATATGTATGTATTTATAATAATTGAATTTTTATACCAACAATAAATGATGATCGTATAGTTCAGATGAAAAACTTTGATTACAACATTCATCTTGTCTTTCGCTCCTATCTGATATATAAAAAAAACTTCTATTCTGAGTTTGTGGAGATACATGTTTTAAATCAGGTTTTTTCTTACAGATAAATCTTCACCTTGACAAACACAACTTTTCAAGGAAATTTGAGGTAGGTATGTCTGTTTTTGATGTAACAAAATAACATAAAATTGATCTATATCTATGATGATATGCATAGTTCAGATGAAAATCTTTGATTACAAACCTCATCTTGTCTTTCGCTCCTATCTGATTTTTCAAATATGCTCAATTTCACTTTATTTTTGTATTTCAACTGTTAGACAAACAATTTTTTTTCCAGAACCGACCCTTTATCGATGGGATCCAGTCAAAAGATTACAGGTAAGATTTGTGTATTTTCTTATTCAATTGATTCAAGTTTTATTTATACATTTTCATGATGATCTGCATAGTTCAGATGAAAATTTGTGATTACAAACTAGCTCTGTCTTTCGCTCCTATCTGATTTTTCAGGAATTCATCAATAACTGTTTTAGTATCACAAAAAATACTTTTTAACAGTCGTTTACTATTCCAGATGAATGGTTGGGTTTGTTCGTGGAGCAATTATTATTGGTGTTGAGGTAAGTTTTTGTCACATTTTTATTGTATTTTTTTACGAAATGGTTTTAATCTCAATGATGACATTTTCACCATGAATGATTTGTTTCTGATTATTCCTGAACATGCACTACCAACTGAATCATTTGTATCTTTGACGTATTTCGATATGATATTGTTAAGATGCTGATAACTTTGTTTTTATTTCAGATAAATAAATTTGCTGACAGGAGATGGGATGTTTTGAAAAATATCAAAAAGGTTAGTGATAAATTTTTTTTTTTTATATAAAAGAAAATACACACGTGATGACCGTATAGTTCAGATGAAAATCTTTGATTACAACTTTCATCTTGTCTTTCGCTCCTATCTGAAATGTTTGATACATAGAAATTTATTAAACCTAAAAATTCATTTATTTATATAAAATTTTTTTTTCAGGGGTAGCAATCATCATTTTCCAAGATGTGCACTAGAAAGAATGGAAATGGTGAGAATTTGTCATTTTTTATAGTCAATGCAAACCGTAGATGCGCATGTCACATTGAGTCAATTAAAAAATATTGTAACCGTTTTTAACCGAGCAATTCACTTTTTTCCATACCTCGGTTATTTATCTGTCAAAAGACCCCGTATTTTTTCTGAAATAATGTCTGCCGTATAGGAATTAATAATTTGCTGTTTTCCAGCATTTAATCAAACAACTATTTTATTTCTCTTGCCCTAGCTTGCTGCCGGAATAGTTTCATTATTAGGGAGTTTTTGAAGCTCTTATTTGATCCGTTATTAACGTTTCCGGTTATCCTGAGCATGCGCTGATGTCTGGAAATAACCGAATCGGTTATTAACCGATAACGTGTTACGTTATCTACCGAGCCTTAACGTTCGCTTAATAACCGTCGGTTATTTTCTCATGTCATATTGATATATAGTATTATTTAATTATAACTTAGAAATCGTGAAACATACAAAGTACAATTTAAATGGTTAAAAATGACTACAGCTTGCACTGGAATTGTAAGATTCTTGTCTTTTTATTAAATATCCAACAGAAACTGATCCTATGTTTTACAGCTTGGCAACAGTGTAATTGATGTTGATGGAGATCAGCTGTTTATCATTCCAGTCGGTGTTTTGCCCATGATACTCGTGGTTTTGCCTGAGTTACATTTAATTTAACTTCGAAGTGAAAGTGACAGATTTCCGCTTGTCAAACGGGAATTATGTACTACCATCCACATTGAATTTGACGTAAAAGTAACTTTGAACACAAATTCAATGTAGATGGTAGCATATTATCATGATACCCGTTTGCCAAGCGGACTCACATTTGGTAGTCTGAATCTGGTCCAATTTGAACCAAAATATCTTTCATATTTCATAATCCGTGATGCTCTGCTAGGAATTTGGCGAAAATATCACAAAATCAAAATCAAAACATCAAAAACCAAAAACACAACAAATCTGATCATTATGATGACAGATGACACAACGTCAAACGTTAAATACGAGTTTCAAAATCTCTTTTTTGTGTCCTCTCCGTTATTATTGTTTTGTTTTCTGCGCATGCTTAGTATAGCGGGATACGTTAATAACGTTGAAATTAATAAGGGGTTCAAAAACTCCCTATTTAACATAACGGGAAATTTGAGTTAGTTACTATGCGTTTTTGTAACGTTTTATTCAATTTTCTAGCAGCCGGAAAACAGACAGTCGAGGTCTGAGCGAGTTTCTTTTTACAAATTTCCCGAAACTCTCTCGTTTTATCTCGTCAGAACGCAAACTGACCCTGTAGCGTCGGTTTTTACGTATAATTTTCTCTACGCCGGCGCCGTCGGACAAAAATCCTTTTACATTCCGTTGTTTTTCTGTTGAAATTCTGCCGTATCGGGCGCTACAACTTCGATAACACGCCGCTCCTTCACGTTTTATTTACTGATATTTCACTGCTGTTAAATTGCGTTTTATTAGCTGCTATTTTTAGTCTCCACCGGGAGAGTAGGTCTGATTTTTCTTATATTTTCTTCACGTTATTGATGATTTTTTAGTTTATGAAAACAATAACGGCTGTTTTGGGTGAAATACCCGATCAAACAAGGTTCAACCACGTCAAAACAAAGCATCCTTCATTTTCGCCGACTCTTTGATGTTTTTATTGCAGCGGTGCGGCTTTGCCGGGCTGTAATATTCAATATAATTTCAAGAAGATAATGACGATTCTCACTTTCTATTTTATATTTTCTTTCAGGAAAAGAATCTTTTTATAAATAATATGCTTTTAAATCCGGTTGATGATATTTTGCCGTAATCCGAACATTTTTTTTTTCAAATTCTTTATTTTAGAACGAGTCAATATCGGAGAAAAGCGAATAAATTGCTTTGGGATCTAATTCATCTTGTCTTATGACACCTGAATCGAAAAACTTTTCTTGAATGAGCTTGTTCATATTATCTACCCTTCTTGACCCTTTGTTCGCATTTAGGGACTTATTTTTGTGTCAAACCGATAAATGAATATTTCTTTAATCTTCATTAACAAGACTTCATTAACAAAACAAGAGTCGTATTTGTGAGACCTAAAAACATCTACATATCTGTAATAAATTGAAATATACAGGGTCGGAGGGGAGAGGGTGGAGACTATTTTGTTCTATCTTAAACCTTTTGAATTTATCTTACAACTTTTGTAGAAGACATTGTATAAATAATCGAACGTTCTGGTAATTTGTCTTCACCCTGTATATACTCAATGTGACTGTAGCTCAGAATATTACATGATGACATATAATCACCTTGAATGATTGTTCATGATTATTCACTTAACATGCACTACCAACTGAATTTTGAAAAACTACTTTGCAGTTTGTTGGGTATTTTCAACATGGAATCATAATCACCACCATTATTTCAGATACATTTGTGAACAATGTAACAGCTACGTGGATACAATGATAATGATTGGTGAGTATATTTTGAATTTGTTTATACGATATGTTTATTATTAATTAATGATGATTTGCATAGTTCAGATGAAAATCTTTGATTACAAACTGTTCTTGTCTTTCGCTCCTATCTGATTTTTCGAAATAACGACTTTTTATGTAAATTTTAATACACTTCAATAAAATCGTATTTTTTTCAATTTCCAGATTTCAAGCGGATCGACGCCCAGCAATGCACGGTTCAGTTTAATATGATTACTATATTAATTGTGAAAATATGTTCTACACAATAAATAAATATGATTGTGTAAAATACTTTTGAGTCACATTATTTCCACTTACAGCGACAACCGTTTCTAACGGGAATCTGGATAGAACGAGAAAGTTTGAAATGCAGATGAAGTAATAGAAATTCACGTTACTAACCCCCATATGCACCGTAGAAATCTAATCCGGATGAAGTCTTTATCGCGATTATCTTCCATACAACCTAATGGAAAATAATCGCGATGAAGTCTTCATCCGGATTAGATTTTTACGGTGCATATGGGGGTAAGCCGGTAAATGACTTTTTAAATTACGAGTCGAGATGTTTATGGACAAGGCGACCAAGGAGCCGAGTCTGGAATTTCTAGACGAGTAGTTCAATGACATTTAACGGCTGTGTATCGTTTTGTTTCATACTGTGATAATTTTTTTTTATCGTTATAAAGTGCTTTGTTGTAAAACCATACACTTAGAGTGGCAACCCGCCTCACATTCTTACCATTAGATGACGCCAGCCAAACCATGTCATCACTTGGTAATAGATAGGTTAATTACATGTTATCAACATTCTATGTCAAGTTATTAATTAAAATCATGAGATGGCGCCAGTCAAACCATGCTGACAATGCAATTTCAATGTCTTAGATGATGCAAAATGTCATTTTTGGAGTAGTCAAGTAATTTTTTTACATTCTCTGATGATGTTAATAAGTGTTATTTACCGGACTGGTTTTGGGTACGGTAAATGATACTTTTCGGTACAGTATGAAATTTGATATAACCATCGACATAAAGTAACAAAAGAATGAAACATTTTAGTTTAAGATGGTATTAGAAATATATACCCTCATCTTTTATTTATTGCGGATAAAGACTATTCAGTGTGTTTCATTTCGACTTTTCAGTTTATAGTACTCAAAAAGGCTCTATATGTATAAAGAGAAAAAGGAAATGTTTTTTAATTAATACTTTTGAGCTAATCACACTCAAAAAATGTTCATTGTATGAACTGTCATGAAGTATCTGTACACATTCGTGTTCTCAAAACTTCAGTTTGCTTTCTTTTTGGATAGATAATTTTTTTTTCTGGTATTCTCTTTGAATGCACCATTTATGGGCTAGGGGTAACGGGTAACAAAACTCCAGGAATGTGAACTTTTACGTAGGAGAGATTTTTTTTAAAATTATCACTTCAACATAATATATTATTTTTTTCATAATTTTCGACTTGAATTTTTGAACACCCGGTATAAACTTTATTAGCAAAACCTATCAAGTGTATATAGTTTGAGTCACATCACATCAAATCGGTCTATTTTTAATTAAATACCGAATTGTCGCCAATAAAAAATAGATTTGGGTTGCCTGGCACAATCCGGGCCATACTTTTATATAGGGTGTTACAAATTTCAATGGTCACCATCATATTGTGACGAAACATGTGTTCAGCGGACCAAAGTTGGTGGAGGCGCCGGATATTCGTACCACATTGTGTAGAATCGATTTGCCTCTGGTACATTCTAGCGAAACTAGATGGCGCCGAACGTTTTACGCTGTTCAAGGTGTTACTAGAATATTCTTTCAATCCTGGCGAGGGGATATGAGTCCGTCAATTTGGGAAAGGAGTTCAGTTCATTTTTTGATTCGTCGCGAAATATAAATGCGCTGCGATTGTCAATATTTTTGGTGTTGTGATTGTGCTGCAGTCTGTACTGTATAGTGACTATGAATAAATAAATCAAAACTGGACTAGTGTTTTCTATAGCGAAATTCGTTACAATATCTTGGAAACGGTGAGATATACAGAGGAGTTCAATCAAACCTGATTTGGAAGATAGTTATCTAAAAACTTGTTTTGAATTTGCAAATTTGAAATTTTTTTTTCCTGACGTAACTAAGAGAAATAGATCGAAGGAGACTTCAACTTGAATTGTAATTTTTTTCCTCTGAAAGATGACGTAATCGGATTTTTGATCCGACGTTTCGTTCCTTCCCAAACATCATCAAATCATATTGATGATGGCCTTATTAGCTCGAAACGTCGAAAAAATGTGTATTTAAAAAAAAAGTGGATGATAGTTGCTTGGAAACTAAACGAAAAAAAAAAGAATCTATAAATATGTAATATTTGTTTTGAAATATTTCTTTTCATAAACCTATGAAAACATGAAAATCGTTTTACAAAATTTCGGTTTTTCAATATCTTGGATTTCGCCAAGGTCAATGTGGATGGTAGCATATTGTAGCGTTTTTCGCTATAGAAACACTTGTCATGTTCTAACTTATTTATTTTACTTCAGTCATTTATGTACAGTAACTTATTTATGTTTTTAACTGCCCATTCCACAATTAATTCAACGCTACTAAATCAAATTAACTCATGGCGGAGACAATCTTTTATGCATATACCCCAAACCTCCTTCAACGAATCTGCATGAATAGTGTAGAACTATCGAGAATAATCGATAAGCTTCCACAGCGTTCGCGCGCCTATACAGTGGCTAAGCTCCCACGTTGGAGGGCAAATATCGGCGGAAAAATGATGTCTTGTAAGAATAATGCAAATCAAACGACAAGTATACAAAACAAATCTATTTACTAGTAGGTATTTATGTATAACTCAACAGTATCAAAACTTATCCGGAGCCTGACCAATCTCACTAATCAGTCTTTTTTCAACTGCCGGAATCAAAAATCTACCATCATCTACATTCAAGCTTAAATAAACGATTTTGTCCAGTCTTTTAGCTAATTTTCCTGCCAAATTATAACCAGCACCATCTGTTGTTCCGCCCAAAAGTGAAACGGTGTTCGGATTGTCGGAGAATCTGGTTTTTGCTGCCATTTCTAGGTTTCTACAACAAGGAAGGTCTGCTTGGTGAATGTAAATCAGTAGGGAGCCGGATAGCTTGGTTATTTGGAAAATCACTTTTTTGTCCAAAATTGTGTCTTGGAATTTGTGAGAGGAGATTCTGGGTTTAACGAATTGGATTTTAGGGTTATCCATTTTTCTGAAAATTGAAAAAAAAAAGAATTATTTAATTTATACGTACTCCAGAAAGTCTTTTTTACTTTTTACTCACTTTTCTACGATAATCCCTTCACTCTTCACCATAGATAAATAATAATATTATGTTGATTGTTGCTGTTTGCTGTTTGTTGTTTGTTTACTATTCCAAGTTCTGCCTGCCCTGCAGTGCCGGTTTGTATTTAATTTCGAAGTAGAACTGTCAAATTTCCGCTTGGCACACGTGAATCATATGGAACCATTGACAATGAATTTGGCGTAGACTTGACTTTGATCACAAATTCAATGTAGATGTTAGCTTATGATTCGCGTTTGCCAATTTGACACTGACACTTCGAAATGGAATATTACATTCCGTTCCTCACCGTTTATTTTTGGCGCTAGCTACTGTCGCTGTCCATCACGGAACTGAATACGCCACAACTGTCAGTTTCGAAGAAGATTGTTGACATATGTTGTTTTCGGAATGCTTTCTTGTAGTTTATAAATTTTATCTTAAATCTTGAAAACACGCAATTTTTTCTGTTTTCCGTTGCATTAATACCGTCACAAGTAAGTTTAGATATCCAACATTGTAGTCCACTTAGATTTCCACTCGAGTCTAATCGAACTTATCGATGATTAGTGAAAAACCACCCAAACAATAGAAGACCAAGGAATTTGGTTAAAAGAAAGTTTTTTTCAGCAATGGCCGATCAGCAGCAGTTTTTCTTGAAATGGAACGATTTCCAGAGCAATATGGTGTCGTCATTTCGGCATTTGAGGGACGAGAAGAGTTTTACTGATGTTACGTTGGCTTGCGAGGGGCAAACTTGCAAGGCCCATAAAATGGTTCTCAGTGCCTGTAGTCCGTATTTTAAAAGTTTATTGGAGGTAAATTCATGCAAAATTAGTAAAAACGCTGTTTGAACTTGATAACATATTCGAGTGAAATTTATTCACATGTCAAAGCACCCAATAACGTTCGAATCTACAATAGTTAGAAAATTTGTACATACCCCCTCATCGTCATCAAAACTGACAATTTTTTCATAAAAACTATACAAAATTACGTATTCTTTCGTTTTTTTGCGTTTTTTTTTTGATAGTATTTAATAAAAAAAGATCATAATCCACTCTAAAAAATACGGTCAGCTCACCTAAGTATTGATTCCAATGGACAATTTGCCATTTTTTGGAAATATGAAAAATATAAGGATTAGTGAGAACGATGCCATTGATGTTTAAAAAATCAACCTATGACCTCTAATAATGTAATAATCACCGATTAAAGAGCGCCAATCAACTACCACTACGTCACAGAATACATTATCTGTCTCTGTCTGGCGTATTGACTGTAATAGCCCTCTCTCTCGAGGGAGGGTGATCTAGCTCCACCCCGTTTTTGATCATATAGTAAAATGTGCGTTTTATTTTTTATTCATTGAGTATATTTCGAGGTATATTTTTGAGTATTCCGGATTTTTTTTTTCCTTGATGACTCAAATATTGTCAAGAATACGTATACAGTGTGTCCAAGATAAGGATGTCTATCATGGGGATCTTGTAAACCGTAAGAGATACGAAGTTGGTTAAATTAGAGAAAAGTTGCGCATTTTCAAGCCTGACTATTTGCCGTTTAGAAAGTTTCAAAATTCAGAGTAATTTCGGAGATATGCCTAAAAAAACGAAATTTGTTGATTTCGTTTTAATTTTTTTCCTGACGTTCAGAGAGATATGGAAAAATAAAAGACACTTTCTCATGGCCCCTTTTCAAGCTCTACAAAACAGGGTTGAGAGATTTTCTGTACGACGTTTCGTTTTGGAGAAACCATTATCAACTTTGTTTTTTTAAATACGGTCCTGGATTCTTTATGACGGATCTTAAGAGCCTCGCGTATGTTCCTAAACCAACAATGTATCGCAATTATTCAAAAAAATTATATTGATGGATTTTTCCATAAGAACTCATCTGTTAGAGAGAGACAAAAAAATACATTATATATAGGATTGGAAACAAACACCTCTTTTTTAATAAGAGCGATACATCGTTGATTTAGGAACGTAAGAGGCTCTTAAATAACGTAATAAAAAATCCAGGACCGTATTTAAAAAAACAAAGTTGATGATGGCTGCTCTTAGACGAAACGTCGGTTCTTCAATTCAATAACGCTATCTTGTAAAGGGCAAAAAGTGGCAATGAAGAAGTTCCATTCATTTCAAAATATCTCTTCAAATGTGGTCAGAAAAAAATGGAAACAAATTTGAAAAATTTCGGTTTTTTTCGGATAATTTCGGACGTAGTCGTAATTTCTTGGCTTTTAAAACGGCATTTTGTTAAGCATCAAAATGCGCAACTTTGCCTCCATTTAACGGACCTTGTATCTTTTACGGTTTCCAAGATCCCCATGATAGACATCTTTATTTGGACACACTGTATAAAATTATTAGTCATTTGAAAATGTATGCAAATTGTCCATTGTTTCAAAAAACATATGTCTTGGCTAACATCGCCAACATATTTTTCCATCGTTTGTTCCAACTCTCTCCACAAAATCGTCCCAGAACCAGTTATTTCTAGTGGCCCACATAATTTTTGACAAGTTAGACATTTGTCAAAATACTCAAAATTAGTCAAAATCAAAGTCAAAATCAACAAATGTATTGATTGACTGGAAATAACCGTTCTGAAACGATTCTTGAGGGTGGTTGGAACAACCCTATTATCACATAACAACCAAACCACTTTCTAACCTAACTTTTGTATTGTTGTCGACTTTTCAAGAAGTAATGAGTTTTTGAGTCTCTGTGCCTTTTTACAAATCAAAAATAGTTCTTTTAAAAACTTTAATATTGTCGCTGTATTGTTACTCACTTAGCAATCATCAAATGTTTTAAAATGTGTCCAATTCTCCAAGAAAAAGGGTTTCGAAATGTATTGAAGAAGATTCATAATAATATGTGATAATTCACCTACCATTTTATCAATTTTGAGTTTAAAATAGGCACGGAGAGAGGAAAAGGGCAAGCAACATCCGAAAAATCGTCTAAAAATTCACCGAGTTTCACCGAGTTAACGCTTGTAGAGTAAATTCTTGTTTGTGCTAATTGTGTGCGGGCACAGAAGCCCGATTTCTGATGTTTCTGTGGATTTCATATCATTTTTATCAAGAACTAAATTAAATTCCTCTCGAAATGTATATGGAAATTAATGTGAAAAAACAATGCAACGTTCGAAAAAACATAGGTGCACATTTTTTTAAATAATTTCGTCATGGGCACCACTTCGTCATAGCTTTTTTCGAGGTTTTTTTCATATGAATATAAAAATATGTTTTTTTCTCGAAAACTGTTCATTTTATCGATAATGAACAAGAGTACCTTTTTTCTAACCTAAGGTTCAGGCTATCTACATTCATTTTTTTCAAGTCTGTATCATACAGGGTGTTGAAAATTGAAGCAATAAAATATACAACCTAGTCCGCTCCTGGTAAACTAAACAAGCTAATTATGTTTAAAGGGCAGTAATTTAAGAGGTTATGTACACTGTTTATCATATTGAATTTTCATCAAATTATGTTAAGTGGTTATTCAAGAAAAATTGATTTCCAGTGGCGTCCTTTCGTGGCCCGTACCTCCGTAGAGAGGGCCTCTAGAAAAAAAGTTTACGGGAACTTGTCATCTCATTTTTTAATGATCTATCTGAATCCGAGGGATCTTTCACATTTTCCCGAACACCCTGTATATTATAGTATTGTCTGTAGAAAAAAAATTTCAGAAATACTATGAATTTTATTTTTTTTTCATTACTTGAGATGAATGCGTTTTTCTGCAAAAAAAAAATGCCATCATCTTCCAAACTATAGGGGATAGGTATAAGACATCCTTTAGAAAGTTACATTTATTTTGTATGTACAGGGTGATTCATTTTCAAAGTCAGGGTGCCAGTTCTCGTAAACTATTCATCGTAGAGGCTTGCGGAAAAAATTTTTATTACTAAAACGGTCAAGAGAAAAACCTGGAAAATATTTTCAAGTTTCTGAAATGGTCGCTAGGGGGCGTGACAACCAACACCAAGTAGAAAAATATGATTTTTATGGAATTTTGTCCAATGAAAATATATCGATGAGCTCATTTTCGGATTTACTGACTATTTACATACACTTTTTGTCGAAAACTTTTTTTTCTATCATAATAAAGTGGTGGGAGAAGTTCAATTGTTTTATTAAACAAACGGAGATTTCTCCCGTTTCGCTTGACCGATTTAAACGAGCTTGGGCTGATATGAAAAAGCATGATCTGCACTTCAATAAACTTTCTTGGTTTTGAATTTTTGACCTTCGCCGTCGCCGCTAGATGGCGTTAACTGAAATGGTAGCATGTTTTTGCGTTTTTTCCAAAAAAATCAAATGTAATGGTATATTCATTTTTATATATTTTAAAAGGGGATACATTTTCCTATAAAAAAAAACAAAAAAAATAATGTTTTTTTTTTGTTTTTTTTTTATTTATTTTTTTGTTTTTTTTTATTTTTTTTATAGGAAAATGTATCCCCTTTTAAAATATATAAAAATTCCATAAAAATCATATTTTTCTACTTGGTGTTGGTTGTTACGCCTCCTAGCGACCATTTCAGAAATTTGAAAATATTTTCCAGGTTTTTCTCTTGGCCGTTTTAGTAATAATTTTTTTTGCCGCAAGCCTCTACGATGAATAGTTTACGAGAACTGGCACCCTGACTCTGAAAATGAATCACCCTGTACAGGGTGTTCCATTTGATTTTGAAAAGTCGGGTCCAGTCCAGACAGTATTATGTCAAATATATACATATAATAATAAAGTTCCTTCAAAAACAATAGAACTTTATATTCAACTTTTCTAAAATCGCACATCTTCCAAGTCTGATCTTATATGGGACACCCTGTACTATATCTTAGAGTCTAATACTGAAAATATCTGGGTCGAAATCTTTTGAAAGTCCTTATTTTTTGGTCATAACTTCAAAAATTCACCATATTCTAGTCACCATCGGCCACAGGTTTTGAGCATTTTTGAGTATATTTATTGTCTTTTTTTTATATTCATTTGATAACATTTTTATTTGTTCATCTACAAGGTGATTCCTGTAAGTGGGTCATGCTTTCGGGAAATGATGGGAGACATCGAAATATTAATTTTGCTACAGTACACTATGGGTCGGAAATGAAAAACAAAAAAATTGAGAAAAATTCCTGATGCGTATCACACCTACGCTACTCGTTGAAACTAGAACCTCTACTTTTTACATTTTTTTCAGTGTCTATGTCAGGTAGACGCCTATAATACATTTTCGTAGGTAACGATATCTTCAAATGTTGAAAAAATCTTCAATACCCTAGCCGTATCTTGCGTAGGAGGCATTTCTGACTCATAGTGTGCTATATCAAAATTAATATTCCGATGTTCTCCATCATTCAACGAAACACACTTATAGGAATCACCCTGTATAGATTCTTCCATTAGTTGTTCCGATCGCGCGACAACGCAAACTTTGCCTCATGATCTAAAAAGGGGCGTGGTTAATAGCTCCCTGGTGACGTCATAAGAGGGCGGAGCCAGGTGCAACAAATCATTAATCAGCACATTATTCGTTGTCATTGTCATAAAGGATAATGTTAATTAAAAAACGCGTTAACGTTTGTTATATCAAACAAAATGATAATATGGATACTTCTTAGATTCATCATCTGATTAAACTTCATGCTCTATAGTTACTCGTGCTTCATTTAAGGTTTATTCAGGTGTTGCACCGAGCTTTATTTTCTCCTAAGCGTGCATTCTTTTCCAGGAAAACCCCTCAAAACACCCAATAATAATCCTGAAAGACGTGGCTTATAGCCATTTACAAGCCATTCTCGAATTTATGTATGCCGGTGAAGTGAACGTGAGCCAAGAACAACTGCCCGCCTTTTTGAAAACTGCAGATCGATTGAAGGTTAAAGGCTTAGCCGAGGCGCCACAAGCCATCAAACGAGAATAATGCCATTGAATTTCAGCAGGAAAGGGTTTTTAGACAAAATGTGCATTTTCATAGTTGGGAAGTCTCCATAGTCGACTTCTGCCTCACTAGGTGCTATCGCTCATTTTCTCATCGCAAAATTGTACTTAAAAAAAATAGCCCCACGGAATTTCTGATCGTTTTTCACAACAGATCTGATGTAAATAACTGAACCTCCCGCAAATATACCATCACATTTTCCGGAGTAATCTACTAAGTTGTGAACAATGAACCTTTGATGATATTAAACCTATTTTTTCACAGTGGTTAATGGAAACTTCCCAATCAGTGATTTTATTCATTCAGATGTTTTATATTTTAGTTTCTAGTTTAGATTAAGACTTTTGTGATTGACTGCAACCTGCTGAATATTGACGTTTCCCAGCCCAATAGCAAATCTTTTTTCCAGAATTGACCAACTTTTTTTATAGACATGTACATGGTGCTTTGAAAGTGTTCTATTGATACATTTTCAACACAATATGTACATTTTCATGCTGTTAAATACATAACCAGAGTATAAGGTATTATTTTTGGATAACGTTGTTAACAATAAACTGAAAATAAAATATAAGTAGCTCTAATTATGCCATAAGTGTAGGCATTCAGTTCAATGATTTTAGTATAGAAATTTGCGGCAATTGAACGTTTCTTTTTTTGGTAAGCGGACTGATCTTTTCAATAAATTAAATTTTGGCAAGTCTAAACATTTCTACATACTAGTATATGTATAGTTATTTCATTTCTTTTCAATCGTTTACAGTGGTATCAACAATATTATTGACATTTTGTGAGTACTGACAATGACAAAGTTGGAGAAGTCTTATTCGATTTGGAATGAAACTTCTCCAATCTTCTTTAGATGTAGACTTGCCTTATTGATGGGCGGATCTGTATTGAGAGTGTGGAAATATAGAGGAGAGTTTTTTTATGAATGTCATCTTTTATTTTGTCCTTAAATCAAGTTAGGTCTCAACATCAGGAGCTTGTTGATCAATCATAAGTAAGGATGGAGAACAAAATGTTGCCAGGTTGCCTAATAAATAAGAAATGAGGTCAAATATCTAGAAGCTACACTGCATAACAAACTTCCAGATCGGAAGCAAATAAAATCACACTGAATCCTTCCGGACCGGCAAAAAATGAATCCCAGTGGCGTGATAATAGAAATGAAACTAGAGCTGTATTTTGAGGAAAAAAAAGAAATTAATTTATTTCTCGAGAACCGCCACAGTTATGGGTATATCATGATATTCATGAAAAACATCCAGAATGCTCTGAAAATGCATTAATATTAAATTATTTAGATCATCACTTCTCACGAAAATGACCAAATTCTCATAACGATCCTAGGACTCTTCACCTTGAACATAAGAGCTTACATAATAAATATCTCAACCTATTAAGAGTTTCATGATTTTTTGAGAAAGAATATCGATTCTTAACAATAAAACTTCAAAACCTCCGGATAATAAATCAAAGACGAAGATTGCGTCAAAGACAGGTTTTTCTACTTTACTGGATCGTGTGCCCCTTCCTCTCCAGTTGTTCAACCATTCCTCCAACCCTCAATGCGTAGCGGTCAGTTCAGATACTCCAGCGAAGATCCACATAGTAAAATGTCGGCCCCGGTTCGGAACTATGCCATCAAGGTCCGGAACTTCGCATCGCATTTGAGGTATTGAAGAAGGAGGTCATGGAGGTCAATGGAGAGCGAGCGATGTGAGAAGGAGAGTTCTTTCATCGTAACTTCAATACAAAAAAAAATCACTCATCTCAATAATTTATTACAGTAACACTACTTTAATTACGTCTCTTTATTTCACTTGAATTTCACTTTCACGATGGTTAAAGAACTTCATACAATGTACAATAGAAGTTTACTCCATTCTTTTACTCAACAGAGTAAAAAAGAATTGAGTTGAGCTGTCCTTAGGTTCATCTCTCCTTTCTCCTTTGATTTCTCAGAGAAGCAAGGTGTGACTACTGAGCCCCTCCACCTCGACCAGGTCTCACAGCTCTTTGGAGGGGAAAAATGTTATTCTCGCACATTTCCAACCCCAGACAGATTGAAGTGTCACAAGAAGTGGGGTTTGGTCCATGGTTTGCACATACGGTTGCGCTTTAACAAAAATCATTATTCACATACACAACTTCATCCAACGAAGTACAATGATAAACTGATTCTCTTTAAATTTATTATGAGGTTTCTTCTTCTGCGCATTGATAAGAATTTTGAGCTTCGTGATTGCATTGTAACTATGATTATACAGGGTTTTTCACTTAAAACTCCGCACGTCAATATCTCGTTAACGAATAAAAATATTTGATTTCTGTAAAAAGTAGTCAATGTATGGGGTCGAGTAGTTATTTTTCACAGTTAAAAAAATTCGACGCCTACCAAGAGTAAAGCGTCGCGACGCATCGAAAATATTTATCGATTGCAGGGACTTTGAAATTACGCGCATGCTAAAGTACATGTTATTTATAAACTTTTTTATTATTCAGTCGATTTCATTTATTCTACTCAGTTTTGAGATATACAGTGTGTTCAAGATAAGGATGTCTATCATGGGGATCTTGAAAACCGTGGGAGATACAAGGTCGGTTAAATGGAGGCAAAGTTGCGTATTTTGATGCTTAACAAAATGCCGTTTTAAAAGCCAAGAAATTCCGACTAAGTCCGAAATTATCCGAGAAAAACCGAAATTTTTCAAAATTGTTTTCATTTTTTTCAGACCACATTTGAAAAGATATTTTGAAATGAATGGAACTTCTTCATTGCCACTTTTTGCCCTTTACAAGATAGCGTTATTAAATTGAAGAACCGACGTTTCGTCTATGAGCAGCCATCATCAACTTTGTTTTTTTAAATATGGTCCTGAATTTTTTATTACGGATTTTGAGAGCCTCTTATGTTTCTAAACCAACAAGGTATCGCACTTATTAAAAAAGAGGTGGTTGTTTTTAATCCTATTAAAAATGTATTTTTTGTCTCTCTCTAACACATGAGTTCTCATGGAAAAATCCATCAACATAATTTTTTTGAATAATTGCGATACATTGTTGGTTTAGGAACATGAGAGGCCCTCAAAATCCGTGATAAAAAATCCAGGACCGTATTTAAAAAAACAAAGTTGATGATGGCTGCTCATAGACGAAACGTCGGTTTTTCAATTCAATAACGCTATCTTGTAAAGGGCAAAAAGTGGCAATAAAGAAGTTCCATTCATTTCAAAAAATCTTTTCAAATGTGGTCAGAAAAAAATGAAAACATTTTTGAAAAATTTTGGTTTTTTCCGGATAATTTCGGACTTAGTCGGAATTTCTTGGCTTTTAAAACGGCATTTTGTTAAGCATCATAATACGCAACTTTGCCTCCATTTAACCGACTTTGTATCTCTCACGGTTTCCAAGATCCCCGTGATAGACATCCTTATCTTGAACACACTGTATATCTCAAAACTGAGTAGAATAAATGAGTTCGACTGAATAACAAAAAAGTTTATAAATAACATGTACTTTAGCATGCGCGTAATTTCAAAGTCCCTGCAATCGATTAATATTTTCGATGCGTCGCGACGCTTTACTCTTGGTAGGCGTCGAATTTTTTTAACTGTGAAAAATAACTACTCGACCCCATACATTGACTACTTTTTACAGAAATCAAATATTCCTATTCGTTTCCGAGATATTGACGTGCGGAGTTTTAAGTGAAAAACCCTGTATATACAGGGTGCCTCAGATTCTAGTGCATGCATGGAGATCTCAGTTATTATGAGAGATACAGGATCGTTTAAATGGTTGCAAACTTGCGCATTTTTATGCTCAAGAAAATGCCATTTTGAAATTTGAAAAATGCCGACTACTTTCGAAGATATTCGAAAAAAACCGAAATTTCGCAAAAACGTTTTTATCATTTCCTGCGTTTGTTTGAAGAGACATTTAAAATAAATTACACTTTGTCACTGCCACTGTTTCTCCTCTCCAAGATGGTGGTGTCAAATGGAAAATCTGACGTTTCGTCTTCGAGCTGCCATCATCAACTTAATTTTTTTAAATACGGACCTGGATTTTTCATTTTACTTTTAGTTATCTTTTGACATCCTTGAGGCACTGGGGTGATTAGATGAGGGTGTAGAGTGATAGGTTGTCTTGGCAACCTCAATATTTCAATATTTTATTAAAATGGCAATATTTTTAAACACTTGTGCAGAAATAGATTAAGTTTTTTATATGTAATTTTCTTATTTTCCATGTCATTTGTGGATTTAATTTGATTTCATCAAATGTATCATTATTGGATGTTATTTGGATTTAAGGGAGAAAAAGAGGCAATGACAAAGTGTAATTTATTTTAAAATGTCTTTTCAAACAAACGCAGAAAATGATAAAATCTTTTTGCGAAATTTCAGTTTTTTTTGAATATCTTCGGAAGTGGTCGGAATTTTTCAAAATTCAAAATGGCATTTTCTTGAGCATAAAAATGCGCAAGTTTGCAACCATTTAACCGATCCTGTATCTCTCATAATAACTGAGATCCCCATGCATGCACTCGAATCTGTGGCACCCTGTATATCCTTATTCAACGAAGCACAACAATAATATAGACTGATTCAATTTCAATTCCAATTTATAATGAGGATTCTTGGTCTGCGCATTGATAAGAATTCTGAACCACTTGGATGCTCTGTAACAATAATTATTCACATTTACATCTTGATCCAACGAAGCACCAGAATAGACTGATTCACTGTCTATTTCAATTTATAATGGGGGGATTCTTTTGCTTCTTTTGGTCTGCGCATTGATAACTATTCACATACACATCTTGATCCAACGAAGCACTATGAAATTAGGTATTAAATGTGGACCCGACTTTAGAAGCAACGAACCTGTGGAGATAAAAAAAATAATGATACAGTCATTGGACAGAGAACCCGCCGAAGTATGCAGACCAGTGGTTACTTACGTCTTTGCAAGGTCTGTGAAAGTAATTAACAAATTTTGTGTTTGAAAGTGAGGATGTTGCGGAATGTACATAATATTCTAGCTAAATAGGGGTAAACTCAAATTGCCTAATTTGAGTTTACCACTGCGGAATTTATTTTATGTTATTACATATTAATTAATCATGAATTTTCTGCAGTAAGAAAACTAAGCTTACTAAACCAATTACAGCCAAGGGCTCAATATTGCGGCTAAGAGTATGTTGACAATAAAGTGAGTACGGTGAGACGCCTACTGAATCTTGTTTGGAATTGGAATTGTGCAAAAAGTGGAAAAAAGAGTTTTCATCAATGTTGTATTAATTCAATACCTAACTGTAGGTGTAAATGAGGTTAGCTTCATATTCAGATTATTGATTGCGCACTTTCATTTTGGTTTGCTGTTGAGTAAGGAATAGTGAACATGTCATTGTGAGGTGATCATTTGACGACGATAAATATATCAACCTTGTAATGGAAGAATAATAATCAGGAATAGATGTTTATTCGAAGATAGATAGGTTCTATACTTATTTCGTGTGACTTGTTTCTTGGCAGCAATTCCGTGATGACATTGTTGATTTGTAGCATCTTTTTCTGAAAAACTTTAGCATCAAGGCTTCAAAAGGATTCAAGGATTCAACTTTAATTCCAGCTAAATTAGGTCAAAGCTGCTCGGAAGCCCACGCCGGAAAGGAATTATATTCCAGAAAGAGCTTATTTTTCAGGAATTAACACGGAATGGTCTTAGTCGAAGTGGGAATCAAGTTTTCCAAGTGGATAAACTTCTTTATGAATAGATGTTGTCTAGAAATAATAATTTTTGATTTGGTTATTCAACGAATATGGAAATTTGACTAATTAAAAGTAAATAAGTTGTGTCATTGAAATATCTACCAGATTGATGCTAATGTTTTCTAGCTGTGTTATAGAAGCGGCAAATCGGTTCACCATTCACCGTTATTTCATTCGGTCGCTATTAATGGTTAAATGAAATATGGAATATTCACCAAATCATAATTTCTTTGAGAGTGGGTATTCATACGATGCACTTTTTTCAGCTAACAAATCAGTTCTTTTAGCATGACATGCATGTTTACATTGAATTTTGTGAATGGACAGTTGAAACATAAATGTGCATAGTGAGTGTAACATAAATAGTGACTTCAAATAAATTAGTTTAACTTGGACAAGTAGTGATTTCTATAGTTGTAAAACGCTATAATATTTTCTTATTTTTTAACCTTGAATGGTCAAAGCTATTTTACCTTTGAACCTTGAATGGTTGATGTTTGATTAACCCCTTATAGATCAAAATTGATGATTTTTGGTAATAGGTCACTTATTAACCATAAACTTGATAAATATTTTCAATTCTTCTAATTCACTCCGGTCTCGATTGTTAGATGTAAGAGGTGGTCTCTTCTACAGACATTTTCTGTTTTTATCTGCTGCAGCTATAATAATGATTTCCATCCATTATCTTGTTCAAATTCTCATAAGCAACAAGAGTCAGATGTGCATGTGATGACATCAAATCAAACTTTGTTGTGTAAACATAAAAAATGTTCAATATAATAAAGTTCACAAAGAAAAAAATTGGTATGATACATTTCAATGGAGAAATTTATTCATAATGAGTGTGAATAATATTAGTGGGGAGTAAATAATTTTTCAAAACATAAATACATAATATGGGATGCTGAGTGATGTCTTCCATTATCACAGATCTGACAATGCAAATGCAAGGCAAGAATTCGAAGTTTCCTGAGTTTCAAGAAAAAAAGTTTCTCTCATCACACTTCCGAAAAACTTTCGCCTGGTATGGGAAATTGCTTTTTGAAAATAGACCATGAATTATGAAGGTGTGAATCATAAAGTGCGAATAGTTGAGTAAAATCTAGAACTGTTTAATGGAGAGCAGAACATTCACCATCTTCTTTTCCTAGTAGAATAAACCAGTGTTGTCCTTTCTTCTTTGATAATCTGGGTAGTGATTCCCTGCTCCAACTATTTCTATCCCATTCTTAGCACTTGATTAATTTTTTTTGGACAGGTCCGCATCGAGAAAACTATTCATATAAACGTTCAGTTACAAAATGAAGTGCGTTGATGATCTCACTACATTTTTTGTCGACAGATATTTTTAGACTTTGACCTTATGTATGGAAATCTACAAATTGAACAAGTCCCATTTATTTTACTCCGCTTGAAAAATATTAATTCGAAATAATTAAGATCATATCAGGTTAAATATGTGACCGCATATTTAAAAATCTGATTATTAACGCAGTTAGCCAGAAAATATTTATAAATAAAAAAAAATACAGCTCCAAATAAATCACGGGCAAACCACCCAGGGCCCTTCGAAATATGTCCATCAAAAATGAACCATAATTCCTCTATATTCCCTTCGGCACATAAACATATATCTTGTTGTGGCTTCCAGTTTTCATAGCGCTCTGCCGCATTATGGGATACAAAGTCTGGAATGGACTCAGTTTGCGCGTCTGGATCAAACGGGACGGTCGTGCGCTGTTCCAGAAATAAATTTCGAGATCGCGCGAGTAAAAATAAAATTTATAAGTTGAATTTGTTAACAATCAAATGTACAAAATTTAGAAATTGCTGGTGTATGGTGTTGGGTGTGTGAGTTATGAAGTAAAAAGTGGTGAAATTTTCATGAGTGCTGGTTTTGACTGGATGTATTTTTAGCCGAATTATTTTTTGGACAGCCAATGTAGAGTTGTCGTCTGGATCATATTGAAATTCCAAATGGTAGCAACAACATGGTCAAGGCTGTTTTCTTACTGTGAGTGATTAAAAATAATTTTGCTGTAATAAAAGTGACGATAGTGAAAATAATTGTTTTCACAATAAATGAATTGAGATACTTTCCGGAATCTGTACCATCAATGGTATTCAATTGAATATTATGATTCTGCATTTATTGACCAACAAACATGCTGATGATCAATTTAAAAGTGATCTATAATCCCTATTAATTTTATGTGACAGTATTTACTAGTCCAAAAGCAATAAAATCCCCATTTTTCACCCATAAAATCAAACAAAGATCATTTGGACGAAAAAGTAGGCAAAAACCATTCGACTTTTACGGTATAAACTACCCATTCTTTTCGTCGAAGAAGGCAAAATAAATTAGGGTCTCTGGGTCCATGACATTTTCTGTTTCCAGCCAATAAATAATAATCATTAATTTACGGTAATGACTTCAATACATGCAACTAGCTTTGTTAACTCATACTCTCAGTGGGACATTCGAAATGCAGCCAAGCGACAAACCTCAAAGATAACCTAATCTAGATTTCCTCTCCAGAGAAATGTCCCGTCTTCCTGTTTGGGGAGCACTGACGAGCGTGGCACTCAATCGTTGTGCTTTTTATGATACTACATTATTGAGTTTATAAGCAATAAGAAAAACACTTGATATAAATTTTTATGTAAGATCAGGATTTCTCTTTATTTTGGGGTTGATTGGATGAACAGTAAGATCAATTATTGATGACTGGGTTTATGTTTGTCAGAATCCCATGGAATTGTGATGAATATAATTTATTTTTTCAGCACAACAATTTGCTTTGATACAATCGGAAGTTCCACCCTCCCCTTCAGTCTGAATTATTTATTAGTCCATATCATTCAAAAACGCACTCTAGTACCCATATGAGTTGATGTGATGAACCTACTATACAATCGACCAAATTGTTTAATCCACGTCAAGTGCGAATTCGATTTCGTCAAGCACACAGTAGATTAAATTTGGTCGAGGGCGTTTATGTGAATTGAAGGCTTGAGGAGTCTTCCTGTACTTGAGTTTCCTAATGAGAAGAGGTGTTTCTTCATTATTTTATTGTAAGTAAGTATCAACACAATACATGATGGTTAGCTTGGTTTACACCAGAGAATTTGGGTAAAGATTTACTTGCTTGACTGAGTTAAATTCCTGTGTGGTACTTGTGGGACTTGAATTTTGAACATCACCTTTTTCCAATTTGGAACAATCTGATTGGGAAGATTAAACTTGCGATCTCCTTGAAATTGATGAAATTAGTCAAGCCTAACCAAAACTTTAAATCAGGACACACATTCCAATAATGAAACAAGAAATGGACAAGTAGTAGGTATACCTACCTATTAAAAACCAGCATTTTTAATGATATAATATTGCAATCACTAAATTCTGGACAAAAATTAATAAAATTTGACAACATTGATGAGATTTTCCATCACTCATCAACAACAAACAATTGCGCAAGTAAATTCACAACTTTTCATTCACATTCCTCACTTAACAATCCATCCAGCACTCCACACCACGATTAGCATCAACAATAATGTATAATTTACCAGATTTTTTTTTCATCAGTAGCAAAAAATTAACCAGCTTAAATCCAAAGCATAAACAAAATCCAAGCTGTTATCGATTTTTTCACTCAAAAGAAATTGCGCGGAATATCAAGATGCAAGTAAAAAAAGATAATAACACTTTTATTAAAGAAAAAGAGGCCTCTATATCTAATATAGTCGCTTTCTCAAATGAAATATCTTTAACTCTGATATAAAACAAAAGTTAATAAAATGAAAACAGTAATAAATTTGCAATTCATAAAATATTGCTTGACAAAATTTCAACCTTAATAAAAAACGATTGATATATCGTGTGTGTTTTTCACTGAAAAAAATACCATTTCCATCCCAGCCTTTTAAATCTATTGAAACAAACTTGGTCACAAGTCACAAAAACTCTCTAAATTATTTGTTTCAAAGATATACGAGTTTCACTTGAACAAAGTCTCGTGTTATAATGGGAGGTCGTATGTTTCTAAACATTGGTTTTCCACAATAAATGGCCATATCTATTATAATCTACATACAAATCACTTTGTAATACAATCCCATATCCAATTTGCTGCGAGCCACAATTTTTGCTATTATAAGCAAAGCAAGATTTATATCGTAGTTTATTCTTCCTGCAGGAAATTGTAGCTGGTCTTGTGTGCAGTTTATGGTGATGCTTTGCGATTTATTGTCCTTCTCAAAGTTCATTTTATCTCAATCAAATCTTTGTGTCATTTTTAGAGGAATTTAATCATAATAACGGGTAAAGTATAGGACGTAGACATTTTCTGTGCAAAGGGTTAAGTGATGAAAATTTAGAATTATTATGGTCATAGCACGTTGATAATTCGAAATAATGTATTCCGTCTGATTCAGGTATTTTATCTTGATTTTTTTTTACTATAGTTGACAGGATATACAGAAGAGGTGAAAATAAAGTTGTGACTTCACACAAAATGTTTTGTTTCCTTGAAGTAAGAGATTTAGCCCATTCATCCATATACAGGGTGTTTCATTAATATTGCGAAAAAATTCAGGGTGAGTTTCCCCACTTGAAAATAATAAGAAAATTTCATATAAAGGTGTGTCCGGAAATGCTTTGTTACAGAGATACAGGGTGTTGAAGTTTTATTTTTATTTTTGTTTTTCTTAATAATATTTGAACCAATATCTATATTTTCATAAAAATCGGTATTTGAGGGTTTCTTTTTATGCGGAATTCGAATTTTATCTCAGTTTGGCTCTAACTTGTAGAGGGCGCCACCTACACTCATTTGTTCTGACATGTACAGCCATAACTTTTTTGGACGTAACCGTATGACATATTCGAGTGAATAAAAATATTTCTCCTTTATTTTTATGCAAAAAAGGCGTACTTGATAGAAGTCGCTACGTGCCGCCATTTTCGAGATATTTAGATTTGAAATAATGAATACATATGATAACGAAATTATGGCCAAGCATTGTGTTTCATTGATAGTGCCAAAAATACAGGATAAGTTTCCTCACTTGAAAATAAAAAGAAAATTTCATATAAAGATGTGTCCGGAAATCCTTCGTTACAGAGCTACAGGGTGTTAAAGTTATTATTTAATTTGTTTTTTTCAGTTTTTGTATTTGTTTTTTTTTTAAATAATATTTGAATAAGCGTTGTCGATAATATTACACAGAAGTCGACTTTTATCTTTTTCACTGAAAATATGAAGCATTAATGCGTAATATATCATAACTTCTAGCAGGTTACCTTCGCCATAATTTCAAAATCCCATGTATTAATTATTTCAAATCCAAATGTCTCGAAAATGGTTGCACTTTAGCGACTTCTAACGAGTATACATTTTTTGCATAAAAATAAAGGAGAAATATGTTTTTTCACACAAATATGTCATACGGTTACGTCCAAAAAAGTTATGGCTGTACATGTCAGGACAAATGAGTGTAGGTGGCGCCCTCTACAAGTTAGAGCCAAACTGAGATAAGATTAGAATTCCGCATGAAAAGAAACCCTCAAATACCGATTTTTATGAAAATATAGACATTGGTTCAAATATTATTTAGAAAAAACAAGAATAAAAATAAAACTTCAACACTCCGTAGCTCTGTAAAGAAGCATTTCCGGACACACCTTTATATGAAGTTTTCTTATTATTTTTAAGTGGGGAAACTCACCCTGAATTTTTTCGCAATAATAATGAAACACCCTGTATATGGCAGGACCATATACTTTTTAATAATACGTATATGGGCAGGACGACCTGAGATTTATTGAATGTTTGTGAGTTTCGCCGATAGGGCGCGGCCCTATCGCTAACTCAGCTATAACACTAATCAGAATTAGAATAATCTCAAAAACAGTAAACAAACGTTTTTAACATTTTTGTATCATACATGATATGTACACAGCTCGCCGATTTTTGTTGTTATTCATCCAAACATGCCAAACAAGATTTATGTACTCTATTTCGCTGGCGGAAAATTGTTGCAGGCTTTGTGGACTTTTTATTGTTGACGCTCAAAGTTAAATTGAAAATTTATTGTGCTTATAAAATATATACATCTATAGAGGCCCTGGTCAAATGATAGTGGCAAATTGAATTTTGACACAGAATGACTCTGGTCTGTTGTGAAATGAAAACAGCTTTGAGGGACAGAAAATCTAATTTGTAACATTCTGGAAGTATGGTTGCAGCTCCTGCTTGTATCTATATGCTGATTGCCCATCGGTCCTGCAACAGTGTGCTAATTTTGCGGACTGAATGCAGTAAAACTACTGATCTAGAAACGGTTACAATCATACATGATGTTCTCGGAACAACACTCAAATTAATGTGGGGTTGTAATAAACTGAACAGTATTTAATTCATTATGTACAGTATAATATCACAATCAGTCAGTATAATATTGTAGAAGACTAAGTATTTCTGTTAAAAATGATAAGTAAAAATGGAATTTTTGAGCAGTAAAAGTACTATTTGGCCTGTATTTTTATGTTCACTATTGTGATTCTAATGGTCAGTAAAAATTTATGAAATGTCAGTATGACTTAGCTGGTGATAATTCCACAAATGTACAGTAAGAAATAATAAATGGTCAGTATGCAATAGTCTGTGATAATTCTAACTAACTCGAACTAACCCAAACTTGATACACATAATACCAATACAGAACACGTCAATTATGATATATAATAAAAATTGTAATGTTAACCTAGTGCTAACCAACGAGCCGCTGCATATTTTTTATCAATTTCTATTACTAACACAAACTAACCCTAACTAACCCAAACTAAATCCGCCTCTCAAAGGAACCTATCTGACTACTTCATCATGACATAAAGGCAGAGTGTTTTCTCTTTACTAAGTTGTGTTTCGTTCCGTTGTAAAAATGTTTGTATTTATACGAAATAAAATTTATGACCAACCATTCATTATTTTACTGTCGCTTTATTAATTTTATGGACTGTCCATTATTTTCACCAAGCATTTACTAATTTATCTGATCGTTTTTTTATGATACTGACTCTTGATTATTTATATCTACCATTTATTATTTTTACTGACCACTTCTTTATGTTACTGACCCTTCATTATTTTTACTGACCATTTCTTTATATTACTAACCGTTAATTATTTCAACCGACCATTTATTATTATACTGACCATTTATTATTTTTACTGACCACTTCTTTATGTTACTGACCCTTCATTATTTCAACCGACCATTTATTATCATACTGACCAAGGGAAATATAATAATGCCAAAGAGTACTGTCCATAAAATTGAAATACTGACCATTTAATTTGTTGCCATTAATGTGAGCCGAGGTGCAGATTGTGTTTTCAAAGTTTGTCGAGGTTATGTTTTGGTTATGAACGAGCGTTATTGTCAATCATTTTTCTATCCAAAGTGATGAGTTCTGTGACACACCACACGTGATTAGAGATAGCGAAACGATTGAGCTGATCACAAATGTTGGTTTATCGCACGTGACCTTTTTATCGTAATTTGTTTGTATATGTGAACTTACATCAATAAAGAAACATTATTATAATAGACAAGCTATATTTATATCCAAATTTCCATTACCACTCAGTTGATCTTCATCATTGTAGCCTAGTCAACGATTACGAAAACCAAAAATGTCTCTTGCACCGTCTAATTATAATGCCCCAAAGACAGTGCACCGACTAAAAAAAAACTGGTCCCCAGAGTCTTCGTATTCTACTTTTAGAATATATTTTTATCTTCGCTTCGTCTGGCCCCAAGTTTATAGCCCACTTGGGAGATCATTTATCGTATCTGATCAGTTTTAGTTCAAACAAATCGATTTATGGCACTATAACCGATCAAATCTCATCAGACATTTGCCACGGCAGTAAAATTTGATTGCCACACACCAATTACACGAATTTTTGTTATATTGAAATGTATTTCAGCAGGATTGAAATTCATAAATTCTTTACAATCCATTGTTGATTTTATTTTAGCCATTGTGTGCCAAAAACCAAGTTACAAGTATCATGACCCGGATTGAAAATGTATATATTTTAAAAGCGCAGTAAATCTTCAATTCAAGTTTAAACATCAACAATAAAAAGTCCACAAAACCTGCGGCAATTTCCCTTTAGCGGAATAAAGTACATAAATCTGGTTTGGCATGATAAATATCCACAAAAATCGATGACTTTTAGTACAAATGGAGGTCTGGAAACACCAATTCTGGAATCGAAAAAAAGATCACTTATGCTGAAATGTCATATTCTCGAAATAATCACATCGCATGGACATTATTGAAACGGAGTTCTACTATTTTGGACCGAGAAATTCTAACCCAATTTGTGAGCAAGCAAGCGTAAACGTCAACGACAAAAACTTGAGAAACACCATTTGAACTTATTTTCAATTCAAATACGGTATGACGACTTGGCAACATTGTTCATCTTTCAACGGTCTGGAATACGGCGATTAAATAGGGTATGATGTGAGAGATCACCGGTGATCGGTCACTTTCTTCACTTCCTAGAATCGTTACATCAATCACAGTAAGCTTGCGGAAAGCACATTTCACTTGAAATGGCCATCAGCGACACCTCGTTTGATTTAATAAATATTCCTCAAATCAAGTCGGAATTGGCTTGAACAATGGAATACGAAAGCCGGGCGTCAAAACAATCAAAACATTTCCGCCGTCTATTTTCGTTCCTTATAATTGGATTGCTCAGAAGAATAAAACTTCGGGGTCAAATTACTCTTTAATTTTACTTGTTACTGATTCAGTAAAGGTGAGTTCGGCTTATTTAATTGTATTATTGACTAGAAAACTCGCTATCCATGGATTGATTGGAAAATTGATGTGTCCAGCCAGAAAAGGCTTCCGGTTACTCAAGATTTCCCCTAACCCCCCCTGGATAACATCTTATATTGTTTCAAACCGTTATATTTCCAATCCATCATGGATCCACATGTTTAAGACGGATCTCTTGGATCGCTTTCATTTTAAAATATAAGAATTCACTTTTCGAAGTATCGGCGGAACGTACATCTCTGAATAATAGATTTTCCATTTGAAATACTGGAATTGAAAAATATTTATATGATTTCATCTGCTTGATGTGCCCGACCACTCTAGCTCATGCATTGAAATTGCATCGATTTGATCAATGGAGAAAAATGTATATTTTATGACACAGACATATTTGAAGAGTACATAATCTGGACTCGGTCTATAACAATGCTTCCTTTGCACCTTTTACCATCTAGATACAGTTTAGTTCTTGAAAATCCTTGATAGGTGTGGATAAGAAAAATATAAAAGAACTTATAAAATAAAAACATTCATGGGAGAACGGTGAACAATTAAGAATATCACATACAAATTCTCAAATGCAGTTGAAAAAAAAAACGTTTAATCATAGGATTCATCCGAACTATATATAGAATGTGTTCTCCAGGATTAAAGCTTTGGTAACATGTCGGATCATGTGAGCTCTCCGAGTTTTCATTTCTTTGTTCTATGACAAGTCTTGAGGAGCTATACATACCTCTGGAAGACCATAGATGCTGTTTCCAGAATGGGACCCAGAGAGTCATTCTGCCTATCACCCTTGTTCGGATGGGTGTCATTTGCAGCAGTACTGAGAAATTCTGCTTTGGTGGATCTGATGGCAAATCGGTGGTCGGTGTCCTTCTCCTTCAGTAAATAGTAGACTTGTCAATCGAAAAACTTTGACAAATCATAAAACACTGCAGTCCCTATATTTTCTCACAACAAAAACTGATCTTCAGAAACAAGACTGTCTAGCATTCTTGACTTGACCTTATTCCCTTATATACATTTTGCTTGAAACTAAATATGGTTTTCAGTATATACAATCTACTCTTGTAGTCGTCAATCTTTGTCGACCATGTGTAAAAGCAGCTTTTCCCGGAGCTTGAACCCTTTTCCAAACACGCTTTTTGATTGAATGTAAAACCACCAACCTATTAGTAAATTACATTTGGTTTTGTTCAGCAAGCAGTAAGCCAACAAGATGATTTAGCGGTTCTAAGTTAAATCTGACTATATATTTAACTTTAGAAAATCGTGACATTTACCGGGATTAGTAAATGAAGCTTCTTGGTTGACATGGACATGGCAGACGTGCATCCTAGCTTATGCAGATTTGACCTCAATAAACAAAAGCCGTGAATAAATTGACGATTAAATGAGTAAGATACAGATCCTGGTAATGAGTAAGAGAGGTGCAAAAACAACAAAAGATTTTTTTTTTTTTATTTTATTCTTAATGGTGAAGTTCACAGTGACATGAAATCGAATTCATTTTCCATTCAATTTATTAAATAAATACCAAAAGTGAGGCATCAATGTCTGGAGAAAAGTTCGTTTTATTGACGTGACATTTGAACCCCATTTTCCGTTTGAAAACTTGACGGCCTCGCTTGTGAGGGTGAAGTTTTTGCCATAGTTTTCCGTCAAAAGTTGTCACCAACAATTTAGACTGTTTCAAGTTGTTCTCGACAGGACCTTTTTCCGGAAGTTATTTAGGCACCCCTCGATGGACCTCTAGACTTTGTCACTCACAAAGAGTTGGTTCATGTGAGGGGATTACAGATATAGATATCAACTTGAAATTTAGTATACTTATGAATGCGACTATATACGAGAATGTCTTGAGAATATCAAAAATCATTTGTGACAGACGCATCCAATATGGAAATACTTCTGAAACGTATCAAAACCTCATATTACTCCTCACTACTACCATCGTAAAGTTCACTTGTACATGCAAAAATTAACTAACCTTAGAGGTGAATGCATCTCACATAAAGACTTCGTAATGCATACGGGATTTGCTCCACATATTTCCGGAATCAGTGGCGTGAGGTTATATTTTTGGAAGGGTCATAGAAAAATCAATCATTGTTTTCCTATAGTAACTACAAAAGGTGTGTTTGTAAGAGAATGACATACTTAAATGAATTTTCTCAGAACATTTCCATTTAATTTCAAACGATTTTATTAATCCGTTGATTAACGGTACAAATTATCTAAATACAAGTTACAATATCATGTTTTCCAATGCTAAGTTTGAGTCAAACACCACGGGTAAAAACTTGTAGATTTTCACACTTACTAGTTTCCTAAGACACGAAGGCGGATGCGCCCCCATCGAAAGTGAAAAGCAATCCCTGCGTACCAGAGACCAGCGGGCTGATGTTGGCCCCAACCCTCAACAACACCAACATGATATGGCTGACGTGAGGTATGATCACGCGAAGTGATTTAAAGCAAAGAAGCAATTTTCCGCTTAATTCAGGGCTGAATGAAGAGATTCAGTAGACTGTAATCCTGTCATTCGATTGCATCGGTCTGCATCGTATCGTGTCATTCGTAAGGTTGCCAAAAGTACGGGTTCAACAGGAGATCTACTGATTTTGCTTTTCTGTTTCTGTTCTACTGTTTTTGATAGGGATCATCTGGCAACACTGGACATGACGTCATGACCGTAAAAGTGAGGCATCTTGTTATATACTGATCTTGGGTTAGAATTTCGTTAAAACGACATTTCTAAATGTCAATTTATCAAGAAAATCTCACTCCACTGGCGACATTGCTCCAGCGTGACATCACATCTGCGCGTCGGCATACCGCAACTGCGATGTGATGAGAGAGGATGTGATGCATCGTTCATGATAATCAATTATTTTATCAAGGTATAAGGACACTATGCACGCCCCTGTTCGGAATCTCCGATCGGTAATGCATGTCAAGTTCGCACAACAAGCAGCAATATCGATGGATAAACCTGAAAAAGCAAAAATAGATGCATCCTTTGCACATCGTTGGCCTTGCGCCAGTTCAAAATGAATTCAAGGCATTACTCATGAAAATAGGCACCAAGAAATAAACCTCGAAGATTTTGGAATGCATGAGAATGCGAGCCTTGATATGAGATAAGCAGGAATTTTTATGGCTGCTGTTTGTTGGCCAAATAAGTATACTAGGTTTTGAATGGAAAATTGTTGGGTGTGCATAACCATGAGACCTCCTCTTTCCAATTTTAAAACAATTAAAACTCTTCAAAGTTTATTTGGATTGGAAATTTGTAAGCCTGTATTTTGATGAGCTGCGCTGTTTGGAGGCTTTATCTGAAATTAAATCATAGCACTAAAATGTTTATGCCCTACCAGTTTGAGTCGCTTTAATATATATTGTGTATATTTTCTGTTGTTGAGTGGTTTACGACGCTATCTAGTTTGATAAAATCATAAAATATAACTGATGATACAAACGAACATCGCTTTGTTTTTTTTGCTATATTTTCCGTTCTTTCAACTTTCAATACAAACTGCCTTAAGTTGAAGAGTAAGTTATACAGGGTGTTTATTAATTGAATACTGATATTTAAGGGTCATGATCCTTGAATGATTTTAAGACAAAAAGTTCATATGGATATAGGTCCCTAATTTTCAAGATACTGGGTGTTGAAATTTTAAAAAATGAATGATTTTTTTATAATAACTTTGATACTATTCCAGATACTTTATGAAGTTTGGTACACGAAAAAACGCACGCTACTGCTTCCTTTCAAAATAAAAATTATTTTTGAAATCTCTATTTATTTATGAGCTATTTTCTTCTCTTGATTTTTTTTCGTCCGGTGCATGGTTTTCGCTTAATAAAATAAAATCTTCTCAATTGCATTGACACCCTGCTGTGTCTTCCAAAATTTTTAAATCAGTAGCGCCCTCTCTAACATTCACATGTATGCATATTGATGCATAGAATACGTACCAAATTTCAAACAGATATTTGGAATAGTATCAAAGAAAAGTTTTTTTTTTTTTTTTTTTTTTTTTTTTTTTTAATTTCAACAACCTGTATCTTGAAATCTAGGCTCTTGCGGTCCATATGAACTTTTTGTCTTAAAATCATCCAAGGATCATCACCCCTGAATATCGGCATTCAATCAATAAACACCCTGTATATAGAAGGCAAGTTACCTACATAGATATATCACACAATGGCAGCTAATCATGTGAAGTAGGTGAACTGTTTCTTATAATCTTATATAACTTTTTCCGTAGTACTCGATTCTGCCTTCGGAAATGGTATACAGGGTCAGGTCAAAAAGTTATCGGACCCAAATTAAATTTTTAAAAAGTGCATACTGTTATATATTTTTGAAAAGGTAAAAAAAGACAAATCTCATGTAAAATAGATATACAGGGTGTTCCATTTGAAAAAATTAATTTGGGTCCGATAATCTTCTGAAGGTCCTTGACCAATTCTTTGAGAACACGTACACGGTTATTGGAGTAGTGTATTTTCTTTTATTTATTCACCTATACAGGATCAACAAAGGAAATGTTATATACAAATATTAAAATCCAAAATCAACGATTTGACGACTAGAAAAGATAAAAAAGTTAAATCAAGCTAAAAAAGTGATCAACATTATATCTACTGAAAAATATATATTTGCATAAATTAAATATCCGATTTTTTTATGTTGAAATTAGAAGGATAGCACGTACTCTTGCCATACTGATTGCAAATCAAACAAGCCTTTGAGATTTAAAACGCATCAAACTCATCAACCCCATAAAATAAAATTAAAATAAAGACATTTCCAAATTAAAATCGGAAACTGATTAAAAGACGTAATCGTAACTCCTACTCGGCCTCAAAGCCAAGCTGCTACAACTGCATCTTATTTATTTTCCGTAGTTTTCCAGTTTGGCAAATAGAATGACAAAACACGATCGGGGCTCATTAAATCAATTCGCAATCCAACCGACTGCGCCTTTTCGCATTTCTGATCGTAAATTATCGGATAGACGTAGGACGTAGGCCATGGAGGTTCATTTGTCTCTGAGACAAAACACACAGCACCCTATGGGCGACAGATCAGAATTTGACAGATAGCGGATTCGACCTATATTGTCTGAAATGTGAATTGAATTTTGATTAATTATGTGCGAAATTAAAGGCTCTTTAGTTTGAGCGTTTGAAAATGAATATGACTACAGAGGGATTTGGAATTATAGGGAGATCATTCAAGACAACGAATCATAATTAGGGAATTGAGTAGTCTGTGACAGTGAGTTAGTGTGAGGGCAGAGTATTATATCACAATGATTCTCAATTATAGATAAAATCAAAGTTTAAACAAACCTCGATCAGCATCTAGCCTATTTTTAATCTGATCTCTCATTCAATAAACTTGACATGCATTTATCCAACACATCTGTTGAATAAATACCCAATGAAACTATCAAATAACCAGAGTTTTGTTTAGAAATAAAATAACAGACGGACATGTGGTTATTTCCACTATCATCAACAATTCTAAACCATTGAATAGACATCTTCATTTTGACACTGAATTATTGTTTGATGTTTGTCATGATTTAATCAATCATTGTGCTTTTCGATTTTCGTTGATTGAACTGGAGGCTTTTAATTTCCTGTCATCCAATTTGAAATGAATTGGAGATAATATGAAAAAAATATTGAGACTAGGGCGTAATAATGCCATTATCATTTGAAAAATTAACCTGCAACCCTATAGTGATTAATTATTGAAAATTGCACCTGGCTCCGTCTACCATAAACGCGTGAATTCTGTTGTGATTCCCGTGACGTCACATTAGTAGCAAAATTACACTTTATCCTCCGAATTGGATTAATCATATTTATATTCATATTGCTAATATCTGCTCCGGTACGCATTTAAACATTCCGGTATAGGATTTGGCGCGCGCTCAAATTCTATTGGTCGACCAATACCAGAATAATGAGTAGTGCTGAAATCAAGGTCGGAATGTTGCCCTGCATTTTGCACGCGCTTTGTTCTTGTATCTAGCTACTTAACCTGATACCTATACATATTTACTGCTTGATGATGGTCACGTGTTGCCAACCAAATGAATGGAGCATTAAAAAAAAGATACGGAAAAATGTGTTCAGGGGCCAGATGTGAAATTGAAGGGATGTAATAGAATATGAAAAGTGGACATTTAGTTTATGGCGCATAAAAAGAAGCTCACAAAACCCTTTGACGATTGTTTTCACCCTTAAGCCTCCTTAGTATAGTACGCTCCTGATTAAAATTTTTAAATTTTGAGCTGTTAGTTGTAGGTATTAAATTTCATAATTTTTGAATAAACGTTCTCGGGAATATTGGGTAAACACCATCTTCAGGGTGACCTATTTGAAAGAGCGTAGTTCCCTCAGGAAGCATTTCTCACAAATGTTTGTGAGATCTTATTTTTTTTCCATTAAAACACCTCGGAAATCACCCCTTGAATTTGTCACCAATGTAAAGAAAACACCCTGTAGAATAAGTACCAAACTAACCCAAACTAACCTGACACGAGGGGTTCTTTCCTTGCTAGCAGTCTAGTTACTGCTGAAAAAACATGTAGTCACACACCTCTGTCTGACCAGACACAAAGTATCTATGCACACTATACACATTTACATTCCGACCTGGATTTCACCACCGCTCAACATTCTGGTACCGGTTTTGGCATTTCGCCTTTAATTAGTCGAGGAGTTTGAAATGGATCAACAGAATTTGAGCTGGTGCTGAATCCTATTACGGAATGTAATATGGAATATGGTGACAATTTTGTTCTTTCATGGAGCGATGGACTTACTGCAAAATATGCAAACCATCTCTTCACAACAACGTCCTATTTGTTCTTCACAGAAGACAAACCTTGTTAGTTTATTCCTAAATTGATGTAACTTTCTAAAGCGCTTTTCTTGCAAAAAACAAAAGGCTATCGTGCGATTAGACAAACCGACATAACGTTTACATCCTTACAGTTGGGCGAATCCTTGGATATTAACATTCCGGCTGCTTTTCCGAATCAGCGGAGTTATCTTCGTTTTCCGTTCCTATTTTCATGAATAATGCCTCCGAATTCATTTCAACACTCGTTACTTGGCACACATCCAACTGTGTGTTGAGACTGCCTATTTTTACCTGTCGCTCTTTTTGTCAGTCTGAAAAGAAATCAAGCCGATTAGAGATTGAAGTTAATTGTTAATACCATGATCATAATATTACATAACAGTTTTCCACCCTTAAAGTTCAATTTTTGACAACAATACCTAGCAGAAGTCACTCAGCTTCGACAGGATTATATAAAATCCAACTCACGTTTTCAGCTGCATGACTTATATTATAAAGTAAATTGAGGTTGTTATTTCTTGAAAAAAAAAACAATAAATTAATGTACAGTTGTACTTAAAGATCAGCTGATCCTTAGACAGCGATTTAGCAACGTCAAATAATTACTAAGGCTTAAACTGTGCATGCTAACTTCTCAAAGCCAGGATCTCAATTTAGGTCGTTTGACTAGTAGCGTCCTCAATCTTGTAATTAGCAAGTGTAATTAGGTGTGCTTAATGCCTGATGGTCAATGTGTCTAAAGTGAAGGTGAGTTTTAGAGTAAATATGAAAGAACGTTCATGAAGTCACGAACAGAGTGAATTATAAGTAGCAAAACATCTTCTGTTAAATCCGAATTCCCGATCAGAAGTGGACCATGTAGGGGAACTTCCCACTTTCCTTCCTGTTCAATCGAATTGAGTAGGTACTACGAGATTAGATGATGATAATTAGTTTACCTTCTCGCGTGCGTGAAAGTGTACTTTACAGCACGCATTTGCGTGTGCAAGTAGCACTTTACCGAACTCCGTGTGGTAAAGTTACTTTTCCGCACGGAGTGTGGTAAAGTACTTTACAGTACGTGAATAATTGTTTTGCTATAGTAACCACCAATGTCTCTAGGTAACCAGCGTGTCATACTGAATATGAATGACATTTCTTTGGTGGTGACTATGACAAAATTATGGAGAGGCAGATTTCCATGTTGAAGAAAATATGAAATTTCAACTCAAAGGTAAAATTTTGTACCTAACACATGTGGAAAGTGTCTTTACCGCCCTTGACGTTGTGACCGAACTCCGCTTCGCGTCGGTCGGTCACTGCCGTCGCGTGCGGTAAAGTATCACTTTCCACACTTGTTAGGTAAATAACTATTCCAATCACTGTGTAGTTAAAGATCATGATTTTTATTCACCAAAAATTGATCCATGTCTGTACACAACAATTCTAATGAACTATGACTTTCCAGTAATTATTTCAAATAGGAATTTGTCCGAGTCCAATTTGTCAAGATCAAAGGGTATACGAAGTTATATAGCCTTTATAAATACTTGTCAATTCCTGAGCCCTTGACCCATGAAAATAAGGATCCAGTGATACATCGTTTCATAAGTCCTTCTTAACTTGATTATGTTTGTTTCGACTTCATATATCATCCTTGCCAAAGTGACTTATCCAAGATTTTACGTTTATAAAGGGTATTACCATAATGCCTTTCGATTATTAACATTTTTATGTGGCGTTGCGAATATGTTCGGAATAAATAGCGGCACCTGGAGGTGAGTTAAAAGTTGGAGGCAACAGTGCATAAATGCAGAAGTTTTAATATCGGAAAGAAAATTGTTTTCATATTATACTCAGATACTTTCAATGGTTTATCATTGGGTATTTTGCTATGAAAACTGATTTATTTACACCCACTAACACTAATTTATATTATCACCTATTTATGTTTTGCAATTTTTCGTAAACACTACAAAGATCTATTCCATGTCATCTTCAAATTAGTCGCTTTGATTTGAACTTTAGACAGTGCTCACAATCAAATGATTGATGAAGTTTATCCACTTTTTCATGATGTGTTATCTGATGGCTGACTTGCTATTCCGTGTGCAAATATTTTTACTCTCACATCGATCAACATACCTGTCAACCGAACATCATGATATATGCCTACATCATCGCTCTTTATGATCAATCCATTTAAAAATGAGTGTGCTTAGATTTGAGTGTGACGGATGAGCTCGAGATTCTCACGTGCTCAAGCATAAAAATATGATACACTCCTTTCTCAACCCAATCCAACAAATATGCAAATCTGAAACACTCTCAAAGAAAAAATTAGGGTCAACCGATATTCAATACAAAAGAATCTCTATTTCTTAACAAACTTCCTTAAAGAAGTCTTTGTAAGGAACAAGAAAAGAGATTTTGGCAGCTCCAAATTATCGTTTCCACTCTGTGTGGCTGGACAAATGTTCATTTTGTCTGCAACATGGTCTTTGATAGAAAGCTTGAAGCGGATAAGGGAGAATTATTGTACTAAGGTTTATACATTTTGTGTTGGACATTTGAGATTTATGATAGGAATTAAAGGAAAAATGCCAAGAAAATGTTCAATCATCACTACAAAGAATGCCATCTGACGGTTAGTCGCTTTCTAGGTTAACATTCCTTTCGAACAGACGACGACTAAAAAAAAATTTCGAGAAAAAGGAGTTAATTGAAATGACATAAGCCCTTCGGACATCACACTCTCTCAACAGTTATACAAAATAATACTGTGATACGGAATGGAAAAAATACCCACTGGCTTGGTTATTATCCAGAAGTCATGTGAAAACATCAATTAAAAACCAGATGAGGATTAGTTTTCATCGAGTTATTTTTATTTTTAGAGTTTTGGCATGAATAATCAAGAATGTATTATCATCAAAATCTAATTTATCTTAATATCTTATCATCCATAGTTACTTACATACAATACTTAGAATTACAAGAAACAAATTTCATCAGCCCAAAACTCTCTCACGTAATTTTTTGTTTCAGCGTTGTTGCCATGTGTCTTCAATATTATAATAAAGCTTTATGAGGAGATACTCGGAAAAATAAATCAATTCAACTTCTCATCTTCTAAATCAACTATCCCAAATACCTGTAATTCCATTTACAAAAGACTTTTTTGTACAACCCACACGTAAAGTTCACTTTTCAATGAATGCAAAGCAGGCGGAAAGTCGCTAATTTTGGCAGACGGGCCTAAAAGTACTTTCGCTCCCGCGAGCGCAAAAGTAGGACGCTTAGCAACGGTTCCTTGGATCCCAACGCTTCTGAATATAATAACCACGTGACAGTCTAGCATACTAGAAGGAACTAATCACGTGACAATCTCGGTGACAATGAATCCGCACCACAAAAGAATACGGGAACACACCTATTGTAACCATGATTGACCGTTGTCAGTTGTCTGACTTGTCAGCAGTGTAGTGCAGGGGCGAGTTCAGAAACGTCACACCAGGTGTGAGTGTGATGCAAGTGCCAAACACTAACCCATCAGATACGGCAAGTCGTTTTACTTTTTATTCATCTGTGCTTATAAAGTGTCATACAAACAGTTTTTATGATACTTCATGAGCAGGGTTGAATAAAAAGCAAAACGGCTTGCCATATCTGAACGGTTAGGGTTTGACATTTGGATCACATACTCGCACCGGGTGTGACGTTTCTCTGGTTGTACAAAAAAAACTGTTTGCACCACGGACGAAAGATGATTTTGACTCGGCTAATACCTCGCTTCGCTCGTGCTGCTATTATACCCTCGTCAAAATCATCTACTTTCCGCCCTTGATACAAAATGTACTATTTTAAAATTGAAAATTTGTATTGAGGTCTACATTTTTTGTTGAAGCGTAGCAATAACCAAAAAAAAACAGCCGTTTTAGTGAGGTTAGTGAATTAGTAGTGAGTTTATTTCTCAGGAAACCTTGGTGTTTTATTGATAAAACAATGACTAGAAAGTGTATGTAGTGTGTGGCCAGAAAGCAAAACCAGGCGGAAATTTTGTCATTCCACCGGTAACTTAAAAAAAATAAACCTTGTCTCTTCTATCATTGTGTTTGGGTCAAAATATTCAATGTGTCTTCCGGCAAATTGATTTTTCTACGATTTCAATAAATCCCCATTTAAAGAGCAATGCGGATAGAAACATCTGACCTCAATCAACAACCATTCATCAATGCCCAGTTCAAAGCTCTACACGAACTGCATTCTCATTGTTTAAGTGCGCGTTAACATTTCACCTCTGAAATGGCCAGCAGCATGTTTAGTGTCTATAATTCCTAGCAGAGCTTTTATCTTCGGCTCAATAAAATAGATGAAAATCTCCAGCCAAACTCTCTTTGGCACATAAATTATCAAGCGTTAGAGGAGAGGGTAATAAAAATCGAAACTTGACATTTCCGTTCACAATTCTTTTGGATTCCGATGACAATACGTTCACTACTTTTGGCCGTGTCGTGTGGATCTAATGGATTTGCATAAACTTTGGAAACAGTGATTTGAATGGATGGAGCATTTATTGTGCCAAAAAATGTTGATTCAAAACAAAGGTGTGGGAAGCTTTTATTGCTATAATTCTAGCTTGAAATTTAAATTGAACCGGTCTCCAATTTCTTAAGTGCTCAAGTGCTAATGATAACAATAAATAAAGTTTGAGTCCATTACAGCAAAGCCAGAGAATGATAATGATTAACTTCCAAGTTTATTATAACTTACGAAATTAACTATGAACTAGCACGCAAAAAGTTACAGCTTACAAAAATGTTACCGTTAAGATGCTTAATTTATTTTTACGAATAAGCACCAGCACGTATAAACTTCAATGAATAAGCTGTAACTGGGCGACAACATAGTTCTCGAAATATGTTCTGCCTTGTAAGATGGTCCACACTTCAGCCACTACTGACTTTTGGCGGAATTAATCGCTCACTAGAAACGCGTGAATCCATCGTGCTACTCGTGACGTCACAGTAGTAGTCCAATATTTCACACTTAATCCTTCAAATCGATGATCCTTATTAATCACGGATTGTTTTGTTGGTTTTGTTTGTGAATTCCAAAATAACTAAGCTAACAGGAATTAAAAGAGAATACAATGATAATTGAACAAAAAATCAACCAGCTAGATTTAAAAGTTATCTGGGACGTTGTTGCGAACTCTCTTGGAAAAGTGATCCCACGAATATTCCCAAAAGAGATAATCCAGAAATAACAAAGGTGGGAGGAAAAACAGAATACCAAGAAGATTCCAAGTACTTTAATTTGAGTGAAAATATCATGGAAACACGTCTGTTCAGAAGAACAACCATTTCACTTGAATTAAGGAACGTGCTAAACTTTTTTACCCAGCATAGCCAATGAGGTCGTTCCCTAAGGTTCCAACCCACAAGCACCACCAACTTTTGTCCATTTAGTTTGGGTTAGTTTGGGTAAGCAATTGAGCAAATGAATCATGAACATTTTTATTTTAATGGTGACATTTTTGTTTCCCACAACTCAAAATCTATGTGTGGAAATATATATTTATTGATAGTATACTTCAAGTTGAATTTTATGTGTATGACTTCCTGGACAAATATCCCTTTATTCCTGGGTGGTTTATTATTTTAAGAATAATCCCAGTGGCGAAGACAGCGTAGGCTTTCCTTTTGTTACAACAATATTCACATAAAACGAGAACAGGCAACAAACAAAAATAAACAAACAGCAGGAATCTTCAAAGCCTTTATTCCCTTTCCTCAACATAAAACGAGAACAGGCAACAAACAAAAATAAACAAACAGCAGGAATCTTCAAAGCCTTTATTCCCTTTCCTCAAACTAAATAACAATGCTTATATCTGTTTTTGCCGTCAACCGTCACTGTCAATCGACTAAAATGATGGACAAATGAGCGGTCTACAAAGTTGTAGTGAAAAACTGTTCCTTGTAATTCTCAGCTAATTCATATCACTCAATCATCGTTAAACATAACATTGTATTTAATTGCCCTCTGAAGATTCTCATCGCTCATAATCAATTCATAAGGGTGATGTTTGAAGAAAGGGCGTATAAATATCAACAAACTGAAGTGATAATGTGGTGTTCGTACAATCAGATGACTTTTGATGATGTATGGAAAAAAATCGTGGATATTTGATGGAATTAAACACGCACGCACGTTTTGTGTTATGACGCTTGTTACTGAGTGATATAGTTATTTACCTAACAAGTGTGGAAAGTGATACTTTACCGCACGCGAGGAGTTCGGTCACAACGTCAAGGGCGGTAAAGACACTTTCCACGTATGTTAGGTACAAAATTTTACCTTTGAGTTGAAATTTCACATTTTCTTCAACATGGAAATCTGCCTCTCCATAATTTTGTCATAGTAACCACCAAAGAAATGTCATTTATATTCAGTATGACACGATGGTTACCTAGAGACATTGGTGGTTACTATAGCAAAACAATTATTTGCGTGCTGTAAAGTACTTTTCCTACAGCCGTGCGGAAAATGAATTTTCCGCACCGATATCCGTGTGGAAAATCAGATTTCCCGCAACAGTGCGGAAAAATTGACAATATCATAAGTAAACAGCAACCAGGTTTCCAGGTAACTATGGTCGCTTAGTTATACAGGGTGTTTCAGAATAACATGCTAATAATAAAGGGGGTGATTCTTGGGCTCATTTTAAGAAAAAAAATTCATATGAACGTATGTCCTAAACGCCTTAACTTTTTTCCCAAAAAATATACAAACCAAAACCCGCATGGACGGCACTGGTCAGAATAATTAAATTGTTGGTGCATCAAAGAATGAGTATTAATGCCTAAAATACATGACTCAAATTTCATAAAGATATCTACAGTAATGACAAAGTTATTGTAAAAAAAGTATCTATTTTTTAAAACTTTGACACCCTGTATCTCAAAAGTTAAGGCGTTTAGGACATACGTTCATATGAGTTTTTTTTCTTAAAATGAGCCCAAGAATCACCCCCTTTATTATTAGCATGTTATTCTGAAACACCCTGTATATTTCGACATTCATTATTATTTATTTGTCATTAGTTGCACCAGAAACTTTTAAATTACGAATTATATCCTTATTTCCGCACGTCTGTAGAAAAACTATTGTACCTAACACTTGCGGAAAATGTTTTTCGCCCTCGGCTGCTTCACCGAACTCCGCTACGCGTCGGTCGGTGAACGGCAGACTCGTGCAGAAAAACTATTTTTCTCCGCACTTGTTAGGTAAATAGCTATTATCACACTCCTTGCGGAAATAGTATATTATTCAATGAGCATGTAATGACAGCTATTACTCACGAGGATGAAGTTTGCGACACGAGCCGGAGGCGAGTGTTGCAATCATACGAGTGAGTAATTGTCATTACATGCGAGTAGAATACTATACTTTTTCTACGGCCTTTATACCGGGTGTCCAAAAAAATCTGCACATAATTTGAAAAGTAAGATCATGTGACAACCAAACCCGTGAGTAATGACCCGTGAGTAATGAATCATTACTCACGGGGTAAGTAATAGGTATTATTATCTATTCAAAATCATGTGACAACCAAACCCGTGAGTAATGACCCGTGAGTAATGAATCATTACTCACGGGGTAAGTAATAGGTATTATTATCTATTCAAAATGCGTGAGTAATAAGCCTATTATTGAACGGTCGTAGAAAAAGTAACTTTACCACACGGAGTGCTGTAAAGTGCTACTTGCCACACGCAAATGCGTGCTGTAAAGTACACTTTCATGCACGCGAGTAGGTAAAATAAAAAACAATCGTGATGATGTAGGGATTATTAAAAAAAGTGTTGAATTTTTACAAATAGACGCAAATTTTTGTTTAGAACGTGAATAATTTTTTTGATAGCTGATACGGTTGGTTGCCGTTGGCAGAATGCTCCTATTCGGAAATGAATTTATCTGAGGTAGAACTGTTTTTTCTCCCTACTTCACTGAGGGTAAAGTGTGAATTTGTGTTAAAACCTGAGTCTGGCGCGCAGCTGAATCTGAACATGATTACTGTTTGATACAGCGAAGAATCATTTACGGATGTTTTGGAAATGCTCAAGCGGTAGTTGGAAGACGGGCTTGTCATTTCGGAAGTTAATCAACAGAATATGTGTATTAAAGGAAAACATGGCAAAAGAAAGTCTAAAAAAATCACATCAAACTGTCAATAGCACTAAAGCCCTTTACTGATTCAGCAACAATCAAAGTTTGTGATATCTTTTATCACTGATGTTAGTTATTCCGACATCAAAGGCAGTGAAAACTTTTTCGCTGACTGTTGCAAAAAATCCAAGCATATATCTGCATTTCTGTTGAGCGCACATTTTACAGTAGATATAATTAAAAGAATGATAGTGGGAGACATTTGAGAAGCGGGTACATGCACGGGCTTAATGGCTTTATATCTGCTTTGAAAAAAATGGCGACGAAAATTGCATGAATGTGCGACAGACTCATAATAGTTTTAGTGAATGTGCACACAGGGATTTTTGAGAATTTATTTCACGCTGGGACTAAAAGGTATAAGGTTTTTGTTGGAAAACGTCCACAGTTAAATCTTCCTTTATTTGAACAGTGGCTAACAAAGTGTAAAAGTCAATTATGAATGGTAAATACACCAATTATTAGTGTTCACTTCATTCTATCGGCAATATTGAACAAGTCAACATCATATGAATGCATAATTGAATGAAACTCACCAACTTAACTGGCTAGTTTTGTTTTAATTTATTGAAAAGCAAATAAAAGGTACAACCGGAAATCTATCCTTGTGGAAAGGCATGCATTATTGATCAAATTTAATTATGCCATCGGCAAATCATATACAGGGTGACAATTTTAAAACTCGAAACTTCCATATTTTGGGATCGAAAAACCAAATCAAAAAACGCTAAAAATAGATTCTATAAAACGAAGTGGGAACAAAAAAAAGCCTATGAACTCATCATTATCTGTAACCCCTAAGACAGGGTGAGATATATACACCACTGAAATCTTAAATAGAAAGGGGGGTCGAGTGATACCTTATTTTGAAGGATTTTCGACACTGATTACAACTGCCTAGTTTCAAGTCTCTGCTGTCATTCCTGTTGATATGACAGCAAGTCAAAATTTTATTTTTTCATTTTATTTTATTCAATTAATAATTACTCGCAAGAGTAAACTTCTCCATACTAAAATAATATGATGAGCGACTGAAGACCTTCAAAACGAGGTATCGGTCAGACCTTTTGAAGAGGATTTCTTTCACTCTTCTTCTTTTTCTTGTTTGAATACTTCTTTGGAGTATTAGTATACCTCGTTTTGAAGGTATTCAGTCCCTCATCACATCCCCTTAGTATAGAAAAGTAAACTCTTGAGGGGAATTATTTATTGGATAAAATTAAATAAAAAATAAAATTTTGTCAAGCTGTTATATCAACAGGAATGACAGCAGAGACTTGAAATTCGGCAGTTGTAATCAGTGTCAAAACTCTTCAAAATAAGGTATCACACGACCCCCATTTCTATTAAGGATTTCAGGGGTGTATCTCACCCTGTCTTAGGGATTACAGATAAGGGCGGGTTTATAGGCTTTTTTTGTTCCCCCTTCTATTTTGAGCGTTTTTTGATTCAGTTTTTCGTTTCCAAGATATGGAAATTTCAAGTTTTAAAATTGTCACCTTGAACATATACACAATAATTTAATTAAAAACTATATCAAACTATATCACATAACATTCGTAGCTATAAAATAAAATACAATAAGAGCATCCACTTCTTTCAATTTCCTCAAACACAGCCTATTCCGCTTAAGTACAACAATTGCAATAAACGTAAAAAGCTTACAGTGTTGCTATTCGATCAGAAATTGGTCCCAAAATGTCGCATTTTGTCCTACTTACATTGTTTTACGACTTTAGGTTTCCCTAGGAACTGCTGAAATGGCATATGTGCTTTAATAAAGTTGGGAAACCAGACACATTGGAAAAATAAGGAGCGCCTATTGTTGCATGAAATATAAGCGTTAAATTATGTCAATTTCTATCCATAAAACTCCCAGCTTATGTACAATAATTATTTTCCCATTCCCGACCTATACATCACGAGAGTAAACAGAATAATCAAGTCAAGTGTCGCTGACAGGAATCTGATGCCACTTCAGATAAAAGACTGATCGACTTTCATCCATAGCGTTGTAGGGATGTGCTCAAAGCTATTATATGATTATTGATATATTCAGAATGCGTGCTATAGGGAGGTTCGTTTCATCGCCTTTTCCTGCTCCACCTCTGGGAGCTAAGAGGGTGTATGGGGAATTTTGAAAAAAACATGATACTAGGTTTGTAAAAGATAGCCATGACAAAAAAAGATTGGATAGGTAGAGGAAGTTTATTTTTGTGGTCAGCAGGTCAGCCAGATCCCAGAATTGCATAGATTGTCACCATTGACAAAAAATATGGGATCTTGTCTACACAACAAGCTCAACCTCAAGCTCAACCTCAAGCAAGGAGTGTTAGCAATGCAGTCAGTAGTATTACAGTTGCCGATAGATGACAGTCTATTTATACAGGGTGTCCGGGAAAATGTGGGAGATCTCTCGGATTCAGATAGAACATCAAAAAATAAGATGACAAGTTCCCATACATTTTTTTCCTAGCGGCCCTCCTTACGGAGATACGGCCCCCTAAAGGACCTCACTGGAAATCGGTTTTTCTTGAATAACTTTTAGACGACTCAATATAATTCAATGAAAATTTAATATGATAAACAGTAGTAAGGACCTCTCAAAATACTTCCCTTAAAACATAATTAGCTTGTTTAGTTTACCAGGGACGGACTAGATTGTACATTTTAACGCTCAAATTTTTAACACCCTGTATGATAAGAAGTTAAAAAAAAAAAATTTGGATACCTTGAACATTAAGCTAAAGAAAAGGTACTCTTGTTCATTGTCGATAAAATAAACTATTTTCGAGAAAAAACAATTTTTATTAAACAAAACCTCGAAAAAAGCCATGACGAAGTGGTGCTCTTGACGAAATTGTGAACCTAACGCTAGGAAAAAAATTTATGGGAACTTGTCATCTTATTTTTTAATATTCTATCAGAATCCGAGAGATCTCCCACATTTTCCCGGACACCCTGTATATCTCCATAATACATTATTTGTACATCTACAATCACCCATGCAAAAGCATCGACACATATTGCTCGATTGTCCTTATCATCCCTTCCACGTTTGCCTTGTCCAACCGCAAATACTAATTTAGTCGCGCTTGTTCGGCCTGTTTACGTGCGATGATGCCCGGCGGCCAAAAAATTCACCCTCCAATTTATCACCACAAAAGGGAAGAAGTGTCGGCAGTTTGCTCTTTTCATCATACAAAAGAGATGCTGGGAAATAATCACTTTTATGATGAATAGAAAAAAATGGCTTGGAAAAGGCTGTTTTTTGACGGATGTTTTCATTTGAGATATATTGAGTGAATTTGGTATGAACTTGGGCAAAATATAAATGTTGAGTACATTTTTCATTGTCGAATAAAGGTTACCGGAAAGACGTTGTTGGTTTTTTACCACAATAATCCTGAAGGTGGCGCCCGAGTTACGAAAAATACAATTTTTCAACCCGAATAGCAGTTTTGTTTGCAGTCCAAATGAAATTTTAATCTTTTTCTTTGAGAGGCAGATACCCAAAAGTGTGTTACTCAGAAAAAAGTAAATCCATTTTTAATTTGTTTGAAAGGAGCTGTACAGGGTGATTCATTTTCAGAGTCAGGGTGCCAGTTCTCGTAAACTATTCATCGTAAAGGCTTGCGGCAAAAAATTTTATTACTAAAACGGCCAAGAGAAAAACCTGGAAAATATTTTCAAGTTTCTGAAATGGTCGCTAGGGGGCGTAACAACCAACACCAAGTAGTAAAATATGATTCTTATGGAATTTTGTCCGATGAAAATATATCGATGAACTCATTTCCGGATTAACTGACTATTTACCTACACTTTTTGTAAAAAACGTTTTTTTCTATCTATCATAATAAAGTGCTGGGGGAAGTTCAATTGTTTTTTTAAACAAACGGAGATTTCTCCCGTTTCGCTTGACCGATTTAAACGAGCTTGGGCTTATATGAAAGAGAATGCACTTCAAAAAACTTTTTTGGTTTTGAATTTTTGACCTTCGCCGTCGCCGCTAGATGGCGTTAATAGTATCATGTTTTTGCGTTTTTTCCAAAAAAATCAAATGTAATGGTATATTCATTTTTATATATTTTAAAAGGGGATACATTTTCCTATAAAAAAAACAAAAAAATTATTGTTTTTTTTTTTAAAAATTATTTTTTCTATAGGAAAATGTATCCCCTTTTAAAATATATAAAAATGAATATATCATTACATTTGATTTTTTTGGAAAAAACTCAAAAACATGCTACCATTTCAGTTAACGCCATCTAGCGGCGACGGCGAAGGTCAAAAATTCAAAACCAAAAAAGTTTTTTGAAGTGCAGATCATGCTCTTTCATATGAGCCCAAGCTCGTTTAAATCGGTCAAGCGAAACGGGAGAAATCTCCGTTTGTTTAATAAAACAATTGAACTTCCCCCACCACTTTATTATGATAGATAGAAAAAAACGTTTTGGACAAAAAGTGTAGATAAATAGTCAGTAAATCCGAAAATGAGCTCATCGATATATTTTCATTGGACAAAATTCCATAAAAATCATATTTTTCTACTTGGTGTTGGTTTGGGTTAGTTTGGGTTAGTTTGGATTAGTTTGGGTTAGTTACGCCCCCTAGCGACCATTTCAGAAACTTGAAAATATTTTCCAGGTTTTTCTCTTGGACGTTTAAGTGATAACCTTTTTTGCCGCAAGCCTCTACGATGAATAGTTTACGAGAACTGGCACCCTGACTCTGAAAATGAATCACCCTGTACATGTATTGTTGTAAAACAATGTCTACCAGCTATCAATGAGTATGAACATTCTTTCATTTACATAATTGCTTTTGCGAGTGAAATCGGATTACATTTGACAATATAATGAAAATGTAGATTATAAAATGGTTCAGTGCATATCACACTATATTGATACAACATAGAGTTATATAGCTGTAAAATTCGTTTGACGAAGCAGATTTATTTGAAATGAGATGATATCATTGAAAAGTATAAATGATTCCGTCCAATATTGCCTATACTCTTTCAAATGGCCGATAAATAAAGTCGAAGGAATACAAATTGACTGTCTCAATTCTGAAAGAGAAGTGTTTGGTTTCTATTTTGTTTGCCAATATCATTTCAACGTTTTCTTTTAAAGGAGGAAAGTGGAATTGAAGCCTTTTGTGTCGTTTTATTTAAACCTAACGGGGTTCGTGATGGATATACAGTACAAATATACTATTACTATTTTTACATGTGAAGAATTGACAATAAAACATACGCATCAATGAAAAAGGAAAATCTTGAAACTGTTTCCTCAGTCTGACCATGACCAATCCATATACGTTTCGTCCTACTAGGACTCATCCTCATTAGTAGTCTTTCACTAGATTGATGGGAATTTCCATCCTTAGATTGACAAATCCTGCCGATAGATGACGCTATGTACTACAACAGTTAACATTAACAAAACTTAACATACGCATCAATGTTCCATTATCAGCCCTTGAATCGAGAAAAACAGTCACTCCATTTCATCATATTATATTGTTAGCAAAATGGTCAATTTATAACCCATAAAGGGCAAGCAACTTCTTTACTATGCTGCAAGTGATTTATCGCCCATAAAAAATGACTTATCCAAATGGCTACTAAAACCACTCTTGTTTCAGTTCAGAAATCATAGCATTCAGAAACTAGTCAACCCAAATATCCTAGTCCTAACACCTGACAATTACGATCAAATTCAATTGATAAGGGTTCGATAACTTCAGGGTCTTTTCAAACTTTCAGTGTGGCTTTTATTTGACAACCTGAATCTGAAAGGAATCTCAACTCTCTAATTTTGAAGTTTTATTCAAACTTTGACTAACTCTGAAATAAAAGTTGGCTTTGGATAAATTGGGAAGTGGATTATACTTGTTTTTGAATTGAAAGTATTCAAATTGATCAAAGTCTGCGAAGGATTAATTAAAAATGTGTCGCATGACTTTATGTTGGTAACATGAACATAATATGTATATCATACACCTTCAAATTATGACAGTAAACATACCAAATATATGAATTTGTGACTAGTGAGGAAATAAGTTGAGACTCCTTCTCAAACTGTGTTATTGCTGAACAATGACCATTTATTTTCAAGTCAATATAAAGGCAAAGAAAAGTTGTGAGCGGAGACAATAATGTCTAGAAAACCAGATAAATCCTTTGACTAATCTGAAACTCGAAACACTTGCTCTTCCTTAACGCGAAGTTCAATGACGGAAAGTGGCTACTTGTTACGTGAAGAGCACTTTGTTGTGTAATTAGGAAGATTGACAATTCTGGTTGTGCAAACTCCTGAAAAAATCAATGAGGTTAAGAGGAGAAATAAGTGGATGATATAATAGCACTGAAACGCATTGATAAAAAATTGAGCGGCCTTCTCTATTTATACCTGTCCATTTGAAGAAGCAAATGTATCGGACACAAAGTGGCCATCAACACACAATTTTGCCCCTTACAAGTTTTGGGCCATTTGAGCCACAGGGAAACTTTTGAGAAGCATTTGTCAATGTTCACTTCTTGTATGTCGAATAGAGGGGAATCATAAAAAGATTAGATATATATTTCGATTTTGTTTACGTCTTTTATGCGCTTGGATTTCTTTGCAAATTCAATTTGGAGCGCGATTGAAAAAAGAGTTTACTTGAGGGGGACTTTGATTTTTATTTTTAAACTAGCTGACCCGGCAAATTCCATACTGCCTCATAATCAATAATTAATGTTCTGCTAAATTAATTTGTTTCACAATTCTCTTTTTTTAAATTTTTCCGATGTTTCAATAATTATTCTGTTATTCGGAGCGCAAAGATAACAAACATACAAAAAATAATAAGAATCCTCTCAGCGATTTTCCAGTTAGGATGATATGTTAAATTTTTGATCTGACAACATTTCTAGCGTACTTTTTTTGAAATGTTTAAATTGAAAACGTATCTATTGTTACAACACTTCAAATCCCAAATAGAACTTACATACCTATCTAATTTGGACAAAATCCTTGGAAAAATAACAAAATTATGCAAACATAACCTCACTTGGATGATTTTCGGTAAATTTCTAAAACCAAATCTCAAATTAAAACCTTCAAATCTTATTTCAACAAAATCCTTAGGAAAATAACAAAAGTTTTCGAATATAACCTCACTATATCATCTAAAAAAAAATGTTTTCATCAAATCTCAAATAGACCCTCTATAATCTAATTTGAACAAAATTCTTTGGAAAATTACAAAATTATGGAAAACATAACCTCATTTGGACCTTTTTTGGTAAATTTCAAAAATCAAACCTCAAATTGAAACCTTCATATCCAATTTGAACAAAATCCTTGAGAAAAAAACAAAACTTTTCGAACATAGCCTCACTATGTCATTAAAAAAAAAATCATCAAATCTCAAATAGAACCTACGATATATTATCTAATTTGAACAAAATCCTTTAGAAAATAATAAAATTAGGCAAACATAACCTCACTTGGTCAATTTTTGTTAAATTTCTTGACCAAACCCCAAATTAGAGCCTACATGATCATTTGAAAAAAATCGTTTGCAAAATATCAAAACTATATGCAAACATAACCTCACTATGTCATTTTTTTTAAAATGTTTTGATCAAATCCCAAATAGAACCTACGATATTATTATCTAATTTGAACAAAATCGTCTAGAAAATAACAAAATTAGGCAAACATAACCGCACTTGGTCAATTTTTGATCAAACACCAAATTAGAACCTACATAATTATTCAAAAAAAGTCCATTGGCAAATGATAAAACTATGCAAACATAACCTCACTATGTCAAAGAAAGAGAAGTTGTGTTTTTGGGTTCATAAGGGAAATTTTCCAATTTTTCTTATCATAACATCACTCCTCATATTTCAAAGAACATTAAAAAAAAAACACCTAAATTGCTTCAGCTGTTCTCAAGTGATGGAGTGACCAAGATAGAGTCAGCATCAGCACTGTTTTAGTTTTATGTTTACGTTCACTGAATGCAACTATTTTAACATTATGGCAACGTTGCTTTATCAGTACTGGACCCGTATTCCGTGTACCTGTGGAATTCTAGCAACATGTCGCTTTCCCATCATTTTACACAGAGAGCGACGTGTTGCTATGGAATTCCACAGTACACGGAATCCCGCCCCTGACCTATGATTCTGTTTTAGTTTTAATTTTTGTACGGACGTAGTATCAACTCTGAAAATGACTCTGGACTTTGTCTGTAACTCGCATTAACGGGTAGATATTCTAACAGACGCACACAACATCCCTTTATGGGAAAAAATAGAAATAGTCTTCTCTCATAATGTCATTTTTGTCTTGATATTGAAAATGGCCGCCACTGCTTTGCTGTAGAGTATAGTCTCTTTCATTTCTCAGGTCTATGATTTGAATTGACATCAATAATAATCAATATCATTAGGTGAGTTCGAGTTTCCGCTCTTCGTGCTCAGAGTGTTTGAAGCGGAAACTCGAACGCGTCTATTGAATTTACCCATTGACATTGACATTGACATTAGTTTGTTTTGCCACGGAAAGGTGACATGTGACATCCCGAATGAAAAGTTGTGTTTTTAGGTTTTTTCGGGGGATTTTCCAGCTTTTCTCGCCATTAAAACAACCAAGACTTAAAGGAACAATTAAAAAAAAAATGAGTCAAATTGCCCCAGCCGTTCTCAAGTTATTGATCCTCCAGAAGAAATCGGTACTCATTTTTATATATTAAAGAAGATAAGCGGGCATTGTGGGGATAACCTTACAAAGCCATCTGTTAGAACAATGTTTCAAACATCAGATTATGTTAAGAAAATTTCTCACATATTGATCCACACTCCTCTCAATATCACCTGAATTCATGCGAGATAATCTTACTTTGATACAGTTCCTGCTACCACTAACCCAAGCCGCAACATCAAACACAACTACATGCAGGCGCAGGAATGCCAAATATTGATTGATTGTAAACTGCCAATGTATAGATCAACAAGTCAAACTGCTATTTGAATTTTCCGTACCGTGCTAGACCAAATACTTTTTATACAAATCAACATGATCTAATTAAAATTCACTGCAAGCAGCTTTCGAGAAATGTGACGCATCACTGCAGAAACAAACATCAGAAATCTAATATTTGCGGATAAACCCCATGCATGCTAAGCCCAAACCTACTTCAAAAAACGGTCGATGAACCTCGTTCTTTTAAAGATAAATGAACTGTCTTTGACATAAAAGAAACTAGAAGATGAAGGTTTTAGTTAACAGCGATTTTGAAAAATGGCCTAGAGGTCAGTTACCGTGTGATAGGTCCAGTCTTACTCATCCCACACGAGCAAAAAACTTTTTTTTCTATTTTTACCAATATGCAGTTATGATGAAGCCCCAAATCAGATACTAGTGAAGTTTCATCCAATAAGCTGGCACATATTTCGAGATTTGCCCATTTCAAGCTAATGACCTTCACTCGTATCTCCGTAATTAAATTCCACAATTTTGAGCTTCCTCTCTTTACTGGTTATGGTTTGCTTCATAATTGAGTTGTGTTTCAGTTGCTTATTGAAGTTTCCATTTTAAATATGGAACAGTGAAGAATTTTATCATATATGCTCCTGTTATGAGGGTGCAAGCATATTTAGACTATACATAGAGAAGAGATATGAGGAAATATTTCCTTTATCAAATGAGACAGGATTTTCTTGTTTTTCAGAATTTATCGAACAATAGAAAAATTACCCCTTCCCTTCTTGGCCAAGGTTTTTATCTCCATAACTCATAACAAGCCAGACATTTTGGTGGAAAATAAACTCTCATAATAGTTACCTTGAGACTAAGTCAATATCCTCCAGAATAATCTACACATCAAAAATTCCAAAGCAATCCCAGCTGCTCAATCTAGAGAGGATGCCTTTCAGTTCACCCCAAGACTTGGTAAACATGGCAAGTAATTTTTCCTGCAGGCCTTGTTTTTCGAATATCCGGAAAAGCCTATAAATATCTTAGTACTTGGTTCTTTTCATCACTTTTTTTGTGAGCACACATTCATGAGAGTTTCAAAGAAATCTTCATTTGAATCGGCTGAATAATTCAGAGTCGGAAAATTAAAATAATTTGACAATTTCCATTAAGTATAGGAAAATGGGTGATCATTTTTATCCAAATGGTAACAACAAACAGAAAAATATTTCATTCATTCTCATTAGAATAAGTGATACCATTTTGTTTTAAAAACATTCTTTGGACTTGGATGCAGCAGAGAGAAATTTTGTTTACCAAGAAAATAAAGGAAAGGAGTTTTGATAAGAATGGGAATGATTATAGTTTACAGAGCCTGGAAATATTCATTCAAAACTTCATTCCGACAAAACGTTGCTGATATAAAATTTGTATATCATTCGGAACGGAGTGTGTAGAATAACATACGTCTGAACAAATACAGAGTGCTTGCGTGAGGTGTATTTTTAAGTAGTTTTGAAATCAAGTTAAAAGTTTCTTGTAAAACATCGTTCAATGAACTTCTCGGTGTTACGCCATGAAATTTTTAGACAAAAACATTTTTTTGCTCAGGGTGAGACTGGTATAAGGTTCTCTGGTTTAACAATCAACCCATGGTCACAGGAGTTCAAATTTTGCCTTAAAAATGACAATTTTGATTATTATTATCATTTGAGAAGCACATTGTTCCAAACGAACCGTGGTGGATGCGCCATATCTACAAAACTCACAAATATTTCATTTGTGAACAACGCTATGATATTCATGAGTTGAAGTTATACATCTGCAGAAAATGTATGCAAACATATTTTTCCATTCTTATTTTTTCTATTTTATTTTATGATTGAGGTTATGTATAATATTCTCTACTATAGTTTCTCACGAAACCAGTTCATAAAAGATTCGTTCACCAACTTGACGGTACCAAAGATGTGACACCTCAATACCTCCCACTTGGACTCCTACGATTTTTTATATTGAAAAAGAAATAGTAAAATTCATAGTACTGTAGAACTTGTTACCGATGAAGTAGAGAAGTGAAGTAAAAAGAACTCATCTTCCTTTTTCAATTTACCAAAGATGCGCCTCCTCAATATTGGCATTCTGGACCGAAAAATTCCAGCGCCATAGTTGTTTGTGATTTTTTTTTTTAATGAAAGTTTTATAATCACGTTCACATTAATGGAACTATCAGACAATAAAACCAATACGGCTCATATAACACCTAACGATGTATCAATGAGTGTGTTTTATGTGCCGACATGGACGAAGCCTATATCTTGGAAATTATAGGTACTGTGGACTCTGTTATGCCCCATTTGATACATTATGTAGATACAGATTTAATGTATGTGGAGTGAATATTGAACAATGTGCATGATGGTAGGATGATCATTTAGTTGGAGCCTGGTGTGTTTAATCTAGATCATCTTTTATTATAGCGAATATATAATAAAATCACATATCCATGAATTGGCAAATCATCAATTCTTTTTTGAAATAAAGGATTATTATATAAAATTAAATATGGTATCGAGCCATTATCATCATATAATTAGGTATATTATATGTTATAACCCAAACAACTTCTACAAAGATCAAATTATTATCTCGGATTCTACACTTACATTATACAATGTGAGTATAAAAAGATATGATAAGTTTTTTATCAAAGAAATAATCACCGATATATTTGCTGCTCCAGCAAAATCCAATTTATCCAGGATAATAGGCAACACATTTCCATTTTCAGCAAAACTCCATTGCCCTTATTTTCTTACTAAACTAGCTGACCCGGCAAACTCCATACTACCTCATAATCAATAATTAATGTTGTGCTAAATTAATTTGTTTCACAATTTTCTTTTTTTTTAGTTTTTCCGATGATTCAATAATTATTCTGTTATTCGGAGCGCAGACATAACAAACATAAAAAAAATAATAAGAATCCTCCCAGCGATTTTCCAGTTAGGATGATATGTTAAATTTCTGATCTGACATTTCTAGCGTACTTTTCTTGAAATGTTTAAACTGAAAACGTATCTATTGTTACAACACTTCAAATCCCAAATAGAGCTTACATAATATCTAATTTGGACAAAATCCTTTGAAAAATAACAAAATTAAGCAAATATAACCTTACATTTTTGGAAAAAAAAAAAATCCCAAATAGAACCTCTATAATCTAATTTGAACAAAATCCTTTGGAAAATTACAAAATTATGCAAACATAACCTCACTTGGACGATTTTTGGTAAATTTTTAAAATCAAACCTCAAATTAAAACCTTCATATCTCATTTGAACAAAATCCTTTGGAAAATAACAAAATCAGGCAAACATAACCTCACTTTGTCAATTTTTGTTAAATTTCTTGACCAAACCCCAAATTAGATCCTACATGATTATTTGAACAAAATCTTTTGGCAAATTACAAAACTATGCAAACATAACCTCACTATGTATGTAATGTTTCAAAAAAATTTTTTATCATATCCCAAATAGAACTTACATTATATCTGATTTGAAAAAAATCGTTTGGAAAATAACAAAACTATATGCAAACAAAACCTCACCATGTCATTTTTTTTTTAATGTTTTGATCAAATCCCTAATAGAACCTACGATATTATTATCTAAATTGAACAAAATCTTTTGGAAAATAACAAAATTAGGCAAACATAACCGCACTTGGTCAATTTTTGATCAAACACCAAATTAGAACCTACATAATTATTTGAAAAAAATCCATTGGCAAATAATAAAACTATGCAAACATAACCTCACCATGTCAAAGAAAGAGAAGTTGTGTTTTCGGGTTCTTAAGGGAAATTTTCCAATAACATCACTCCTCATATTTCAAAGAACATTGAAAAAAAACACCTAAATTGCTTCAGCTGTTCTCAAGTGATGGAGTGACCAAGATAGAATCAGCATCAGCACTGTTTTAGTTTTATGTTTACGTTCACTGAATGCACCTATTTTAACATTATGGCAACGTTGCTTTATCAGTCCTGACCTATGATTCTGTTTTAGTTTTAGTTTTTGTATGTAGTATCAACTCCGAAAATGAATCTGGACTTTGTCTGTGGGTAGATATTCTAACAGACGCAAACAACATCCCTGTATGGGAAGAAAAAGAAATAGTCTTCTCTTATAATGTCATTTTTGTCTTGATATTGAAAATGGCCGCCACTGCTGTAGAGTTTAGTCTCTTTCATTTCTCAGGTCTATGATTTGAATTGACATCAATATCATTAGGTGAGTTCGAGTTTCCGCTCTTCGTGCTCAGAGCGGAAACTCGAACGCGCCTATTGAATTTACTCATTGACGTTGACATTAGTTTGTTTTGTCACGGAAAGGTGTCATGTGACATCCCGAATGAAAAGTTGTGTTTTGAGGTTTTTTCGAGGGATTTTCCAGCTTTTCTCGCCATTAAAACAATCCCAAGACTTAAAGGAGCAATTAAAACAAAAATGACTCAAATTGCCCCAGCCGTTCTCAAGTTATTGATCCTCCAGAAGAAATCGGTACTCATTTTTAAATATTAAATTAAATACAATATCGAGCCATTATTATCATATAATTAGGAATATTATAATATGTTATAACTCAAACGACTTCTACAAAGATCAAATTATTATCTCGAATTCTACACTTGCATTATACAATGTGAGTATAAAAAGATATAATAAGTTTTTTATCAAAGAGATAATCACCGATATATTTGCTGCTCCAGCAAAATCCAATTTATCCAGGATAATAGGCAACAAATTTCCATTTTCATCAAAACTCCATTGCCCTTATTTTCTTACTAAATTCAATGAAGCTCCGCTGCATCTGAATTCAAAGATAATCTTTTTGAAAATAAGAGCATAATAATCATACCGTCAAAATAGATTTTGTTTTTACAAGACCAACTATTTCCACATAAATTGCGAGTTTTGGAGAAGTTCCTTGTTCAGAATAGAGCTTTGTTTTCCAGTTGAGCTGTAGTAGAATCCATATAGCAGCAACCTCCCCTTTCCCAATTACTGTGGTTATTTTACAGCTATCATAGGATATGACTATGGAGGACACTCCTCCATAGATATGACATAACATGATATATCAAATATTTATAAATTAACTGTATTCATGTACTTACCATTAACTACATCTAGATAATCGCATATTAGCAACCTGAAGCAATTTCCTTAGAGACATAAATCAACGTAATCCATCCTTGGAAATAGATTCTATATTGATTGTATTACGACATGCAAACACACATATAGAGGACATTATTTCATTTATGTCGAAAAGAAATTTTTAAATTTATAATTTGCGAAGCTAATTTGTATGCAAAAAACTAAAGCTTATTTCGTCGCCCCAATGAACAGGAATTTTCAAAATATACGAATTACCACAATTTTCTGAAAACAGAATTCGTTATGATGCAGCCGGCTCTTGTTGCGCTGTATAATTATAACAATTACCTTTTCATATTGCCTTTCTATTTTCATACACAAATGATTTCTTGTTCTGGTGGAGTAAACCGTATTGCATGTTGTTTACTTTATAATTATCAAAGGAACAGAAACAATAAAATATTTGCCTGATGACTATGGAAAATAAATAAAATGTGTGTATCATATCTTATTAAATTGTGAAAAATGTGCATGGATAATGAAAAAAAATGGAGGAAAACCAAGAATTTTGCGAATTCAGTTGCGACCTCTGGCGAGATTCATGTATCAGGACCGCAGAAGTGGATGGGGATCACCGCACCGTGTTCACATCTCCATCAGACACACAGTTCCTACCTGCTTGGGGCACTACCTCCCACTTTCTGATGGTGTTAGTTATGTGTGAAGTTGGGTCGTGTAACGCAGTGATAAGAGTCTTTCTGGGCAGGGTTAAAAAAATAAGACAAAATCCATGAACTTGAGGTTAAAAGTATTGACCAAAAATCATCCCTGAATAACTCTCAGGACCCGTATTCTTGAATTGGAAGCGGTATAGATCTATGCCGAATGATCACTTGAAGGCTGCGCCGTTTTATCATCACAATTTAGATTTTAGGTACTTTCTGGCCAAGAATTTATTTTTACTGTGTTAGACCATGCGATGTGATAGGTCACATGTGTTGCATCTAATCACAAAAGAGGAAGATCGTATGACTGGATTATAATCTTCAATTTAGCGAGCCACTGTGGATGAAGAAACAAAGAAGTCATGCACCTTACATGATGAAGACATCTTTTTCATTGAAGAAGACATTTCGGTGGTTGATTAATAGATTAACTGAAAATTGAAGAAAAACCCAGAAAAAAAATGAATGTTTGCGGGACACATCACACTTGACTACTTATCAACAAGCTTCCTGATCCCTTCTGATCATGTACAAGTAGATTTTTCGGAAAACGTTGAGAAGTCTGGTTATCGCCTTGATTGAAAAAACTTATATATAGTTGGTTTTTCAACAAAAATATGGATTCCTTGTTATCTTTGTCCAAATAATCCAACTAGCCTTATAAAAAGTTTTCATCAATACAAACAGATATTATCAACTATATCTCAACAGTTGTCCACAAATACTGTTATAAAGCTGATATCAAAAACATGTTTTTTATCTATATTGAGAGCATCAACAAATTCTATCATCACCCAATAAACTCCCGCATAAGGAGAAAATTTCGCATGTAGAATAATAACGAGCCACATTGTGACCTTAGGGGGCATTCATCAGTTTTCCAGACACGAGACACTGAATTTTTATCTTTATTTGCTTTTTCAGCTTTCGGTTGAATGTTAGAATGTTATGTAAGTTGTGGATATAGCAAAATTTTATATACATCGGATTTTCTCGACAGATATTGGTTTTTCAATAACATTCTGTGCTTGAAATGCTATAGGCTGCATTAATAAAAAAACATCCACATAACTTGATGGGATATGATATCCACTTTCTATTTAGTTTTTACGTTCATCGTATTTCAATCAAAATCCAAACTAGAGAACAATATATGCCCAAGGTGGCCATATACTTGAAAATAATGTTGCCTAGACAATACCAGCTAACAAGATTGAAATGTGCTGGAGGCAGTGTACTGAACTTACAAGCAGTACAGGGACATGTTTGGATTTGAAACTCACACACCCTTGTCCCAAAATTGCCAGGGGTTGTTTGCAACCGGACTGCTGTTTGCTATAGGGTTGGTTGAGGAAGAAATCAATATGGAGTTTGTTTTAGTATAGTTTGAGGTTTATTGTAAAATACAGAGTTTCCACAAATGAATGAAAAAGTCAACCAACCTGCACAATAAAGGCAATGTCTTACTTATGTGAAGCCGGATTTTTTTTTAAAATAAATATTTCCACTCACGCATAATCAACATATTACAAAGAGAACATCGTACATGCATAGATTATGGATTTTGTATGAAACAATATCTTCTCACGCATGCAAGTGGATAGCTCTAGTACGATACTTCACTGAATATTAATTGATTATTTATAATATTTGTCTTTATTTCAGGTAAGTCATCAAACTGGATTTGATTAACTGAAGTGGTATGTAACAGTTCAAATTAAATCAAATCAAATCAAATAGCAAAATCAACAATTATTATGGGGAGAACAATAATACTGCGGTGTTAAATATCGAACAAGGAACCAACGATTGCTCACGTTTTTTCGCTTCCCATTCAAAAAATAAACATCAGGTGGCATGAGCGAAATCGGTGAACTCGAAATATGATTTATAAATCTGAAGTTATCTTGTTTCCGCCCCGCCTGCAGCATGTAATTATTTTTGATTTGAATATTAAACAACTTGTGGTTGTTTACATTATTGCAACCAAAACGTGTTGATATCCATTTTCTATTCAGGAAATGAACAACAGTCGAGGTACGCGACCTCGGTGCATTTTGAACTTGACACAAACTAGTTTTCGCTTTGCTTGCAATAAGCAATGTTTAGTTGGTATTATTCACAGAGGAAGTAAAAAAGTGTTGTATAAATTACTAAACTATAGGCGATTGTTGACCCCTAAAAAATATTAATACTCCAATGTTCACCGAATGCCCTCGAACAACTTCCACTCTAACCAATGAGATATGAGTTCAGGAAATTTGATGCAGATAATAGACACTTTAAGCACGTCCTAAATTTCAAACGTATCCGTATCCGCATCAATCTGCGCATGCTTAGAATAGATGCGGGGGTTCCGATCCGTTTCGTTGCACGTATCGTTGCAGGCCTTTTGTCGTATCCGTATCTGAGAACGCATCTCAACTAATCGAAGAATTATAACAAAAGCTCTTCAAAACCGATAAACAAAAAATACACAAACATCCAAACCAAACCAAGAATATAAACAAAAATCAATATCTAGGTTACAAAACGCGAGGTTTGACAACTTTGACATCTCATCAATCCGTTTCGTATACGTGGAACCGATCGCTGCTTAGGCGCGTTTTTATATGATTAACGTGATATTTATTGAATTTGTTTTCCGCCCGATTGCATGAGAATACAATTCAATTATTAAAATAATTCAGTTGCATTTTATTCAAAATTGATGAAAATTTTTCCACACGTTATAATCATGATTCTTAACAATTTTTGACTGTTTTTGAATTTTTTTTTTGTTTTTATTTTTTTTTATTTTTGCATTTTTCCACTTAAAATTCATTCAAAATTGATGGAAAAATTTTTTTTCATGCATCTAAAATATTCCTTGATCATGTTTGACTGTTTTCAGATGTTTTTTTTTTTATATTTTTTTAATCTTCTCTTATTTCATTCAATTTTCATTCAAAATGCGTGAACATTTTATCACAAGCTATAAACATGTTTTGTAATCGATTTTTGATGTTTTTTCATTTTTTTTTTTTTTTTAGATTTTTCAAAATTTTGATTTTTTGAATTTTTTTTTTTTTTTAGATTTTTAATTTTTTATTAGTTATGGACGTATTTTTTTCAAACTCAAATATATCGATTTTCAATGCTTTTCATTCATTTTTCTTTAAAAATTTTGCATTTTGATTTTTTTTTGGAAAAAATTGACGGTTTTTTCAATTTTTTTTTTCGATTCTAATAAAGTTTATTTACAACTATCGACTCGAATTTTTTCCGATTTTTAAATAAATGATTTTTGCCTTTTTTTTGATTTTTTGTGTGTTTTTCTATTTTTCATAATGGGGGTTATAAGTGGGTGCACCCGGATATTGGAGATTTTTTGGCAGAAATTTACTCATTGAAACGGTCTCTATCGATACAAGTTTTCAAACACCTCTCCATGTTTACAGTTTGCCGGTAAAGGCGATGGGTCAGTTTTGGGTAAGTTTAAAATGTGTCTTTTTGACACTTAAATTTCATTCAAAATTAATGAAATTTTTTTTACATGTATTTTTGATGGTTTTCAATTGATTTTGACTGTTTTTGAAAATTTTTATTTTTTATATTTTTTCTTATTTTTGCATTTTTTTCATTCAAAATTTATTTGAAATTGAAAAAAAAATTTTTACATGCATCTAAAATGTTTCATGATTGATTTTAACTATTTTTAGATCTTTTTAAATTTTTTTTTTTTTTTATTTTTGCATTTTTTTCACTCAAAACTCACTCAAAATCAATGACAAGTATTTTTAGCATGCATTTTACATGTTTCTTGATTGATTTTGGGCATTTTTTCAAATTTTTTATTTTTGTTTTTTTTTTGTGTTTTTCCATTCTTAATTCCTTCATTATTGACGGAAAACATTTTTAATATGCTATTTTCACGTTCCCCAATCATTTTTGACTGTTTTTGGTTTTTTTTATCAAGCTGAGATTATCACCTATATTTCCCTTTCGAATTCGAATGTTTCAATACATATTTTATTATAATAGTTGACAAGCTTACGGGATTGTGAGGAAATAGGGGCTTTGGGTGGGGTAAAAGGTAAAATAACAAGAGGTTAAAAGGTCAAGGTCAACTTGGGTTAATTTGGGTTAGTTTGGGTTAATTCAGGTCAGTTTCAGGTCAATTTGATCCAATTTGGGTTAGTTCAGGTCAAATCTCGTCATATGCACTCCCTGGGAGCAGTACTCGACGCAAAATGCTACCTGAAACAACAATAACCCAAAAAAATTTGCCTGCCCGCAGAGTGGTCAGTTAGACGAATTATTAATGTTATAATATGTACCACTTAAATCACTCACCTGCATACTACGCATATTTCGTTCGGAGTTGCTGTATTTATGTTGATTCGTTTACGGATACGGATGCGGATACGTGAATAAATGTTGGGTTTGCTTGAAGTGTCTAATGACACCAAAGATATTTTGGTTTTTTGAGATTCACCGTAACAAAAGCAACCATGCACATCAAAGCTTACATACATGTGAAGTTTCCACAGAAAAAGCTGGAAACATTGTTTCTATACACAATGAAGCTGCTTTGTGCCTGCTGTGAAAACCAAAACAATAAAAAGTTAAAAAATGATCCCGAAAAAAAATAATCCCCAATTAAAAATTCTCGGAAAATTAAGTTGGCTAGAATCCATTAAATCCCGGTTTTAATTTAACAATGTATATTTTCCATTGAATTGCACTCAACGTCAGAAACTCTGCCAATATTCGAGCAAACATTTAACAAAATCAGAAACTTTTCCTGCGAACTCGACCGTGAATCAGAAATTTTGCGGCTGACATCTGCTAGTTAAATTGAAAAGTAAAATCACATTGTCCTGCGACAGTTGTAGAAAATGAAAAGAGTATTTTCATCTTTTTTTTTTCAACAAATAATATATCAAAAACGCAATGCCAAGCTTGGTTGTTAAAACTAGACATCTTAATATTAAAGCAAAATTCGGATAGTTTCATAAAGCAATTGTAACCTTCCAAAAGAATATCATGGCAAAACTTGGTAATCGAAATATTGTTCTGAAGTATTTTGACACATGCAACAAAATGAAAGAATGAAACCTCATTTCATTTGCAAACGTGGAAACCTATGAATGTTGTTGGCATGTTTGAATTAATTTTTTCAAGCTGTTACACTTGTTTGCTCAATGCAACAAGCGGAAATACGCCTGTCACTCACCTTGTTCTTGTTATCTATAAATTAATGCAACCTGCTCTCGAACCCTTCTTGTCTCCATTCCTCATTCAGCAATTAATTTTCATGATTAGCAAAATTGGTACAATAATTTGAGGCTATTAATATGATTAAAAGTGATTGTGGGGTGAAGGATGGCCGCACATCAACATCAACAATCATCCTAAAAGCCAGTCGAAACAACCCTCATTTGATGTGTCATTTTTATTTTATCCTTTGGGAGACATCAAGTTACATCACGTCCATCAACAAATATAGTACATATTTACTTGACGTTTCAAGCTATAATTATTACTGTAATTTTGATTTTCATCCACTTACGTTTTACTGTCACACTCAACACATAACCGGTACATTATAATTGTACTCAATTCTATAAACGCTAGTGATCACTTAGCGGTATTTTACTTTGATTTGATGTATTTTTAACTAACAAATTACAAATTTTTGCCCCGATTGGAAACTGTGAATATAAGACATTTTATGCTGATAAAAACCAGCATTACTTACCTATCGATTTGCTTATCAGTTAGGCCACAAAAACATGGAAGATATCAAGGAGTAAGATGAAGTTATATCATCAATCAGATTTATTTGTACGTTCAAGATTTAACAATAATCCCTTGAAAAGTATTATCATATTCTTTGCACCCTTTTTGAACAATTTGCATAGATTTGCATGAATGTTTGCCAGATTGGCGCTCTTATTACAATCTCGAAATTATTCTCTGGGTGCTAATGTTTGTGTTCGGCAAGACGTTGGAGCTCTGTTGCCTTAATCGATTGAATTATGATGGATTATACTGGAGAGCACGAGTCAACTAAATCTTTGTATTTATATTTAATGCAAGATTATTCTATATATCCAGATAAAAGAGCGGTATAATTTATATTTAGAAATCTCCGTCTAATTCTTATTTTCAACAGACATTTTCCATTCATTTCGACAATAAGTCAGGAATCAGTCAATGATTGAATGGAGTCTCTGCGAAATAGATAATCCGATTGCGACGATTTGAATTGAACGTGATCTGACCTTTGTTCAGTTCAGTGAAAAAAAACAGAAATAACTGAGATAATTGACGTTTTTTGAACGTTCAAGTTCAAGGGGATGTTTTTGAAAACTTTGGTTCTTGAACATTAATTATGTTGAAAAGTATTTTTATTTGTGTAATTAACTTTTTCTGTTTAACAGCAGATACTACTTTTTGTCTGAAGCTTTTTCCCGCAACTTCACAGACGGTTCATTGCATTGCTTCTTTGAAGTGAGAATCTTAAAGAACATTGCCTATGGAAGATATAAATAGCTTTCTAAAACAAAAATATAATTCACAACAAAGCAATTTTTTTCTAATTTCCGCCTTCTTTCCATAAATATGAAAAATCGTTTGTCTTATGCGAAAAAATATTGTGTCTCAGCTTGGGGAAAACCAATTTTGCTGAGAAATATGGCAATTTGGGTCAAACGTTGACGATTTTCTTGAGTTGAAACACCAATTGACATCGTATTTCTAGTGAGTGGAATTTGAATACACTATGAACCCCATGTACCAGAAACTGAAACCATCGCAGGCAAGAATCTTGTCTCCATGTTTTGCTTAATTAGTGATTTAATAGAACTGCTCAGTATTACATCATTTTGAACAAATCTAAAGTGCATTTCATCATTCCCGGCTATGAAGTATCAACAGTTTTATTCCCCACAGTGAAATTTCTCAGTCCTGCGAAAGTGGCGCATACGATGACTAAAACTGCGAGGCATGTTTTATTCAAATCAGCAATTTTTCAACAACGAAGACGAAGGCGCATTTGTTAGTATGATTTAGTTGATCCTCCGGTTAGCATCTTTATTTCGTCGTGAATCTATACATTTCCATTAACTATAGTGTTATGCATATGAATGCGTTTGTGGAAAAGTAGACCTTGGAATAATTTCCATCAGCATATTATACCAAGCAGGGATGAAAAATATTACAAATTTTACGCCACCAGTAAGGTCGTCATTGTTATGAAAATAATCCCACAGAATTTTATCTGTATGCATTATGCATTATTTGATAATAAAAGCAGGGCAGGGGTTATTTCCATCTAGACGCCAAGAAAAAAGATATTCCATCAACTTTCAGAAAGACTTGATTATTTGATATTAACCCTGAGTATTTAAATATGAAAATCAGGCCGGGGAAGTGACCAAGACATTTCTAATCCTTATTCTTGCTTCATCCTGCATCGCACCCCTTCATATATGTCGAAAATGGCAAATACTGCTGGGGTATTACTTGAAGCAGGTGTATAGCAGCTCAAGCAGGAACAAGTTGAACCATTCCTGCTTGCGATGTGTGGCCAAGAGTGAAGTCAGCAACTGAAATGAAATTCGCTTTCTTTCTTTTTTTTTCTGTTGGTTTCTTCTTGAAAATAGCTGGAATTTATCCATTGACCTGAACCATACTTGTATATGTATGCTGTTGACCTCCGTCCTTTGATGAAAATATGCGAATCGTGCCCCTTCAAATTATGAAGCTTTCGTGATGAGTTGATTTTCTGTGAAAACAAGGGAGTGGATGGAAGAAACTATACGAACTTATTCCTACGTTTATAATAGAAAACGACCGTATTTTTAATTGAACACCCTTTACATACCATATTACAGGATTCAGAAAATGATAACTCCATTAGTGATAACATGATTGAAAATAATTCACTACATTATTCATCCCAATACATCCTTAAGAAAAAACCTCCGAGGCGTCTCTTGGTCTTGCAACTTGTCCATCATATCAACAGCCTTCAACACATTTTGCTTATTAGTGTCCTGCACTTCACCTCCCAACAAGAACTCATCCAAAATATAATAGGCTTTTTCAAAATTGAAAATAATGTCCAGTTCACATACACTGCCAAAATAACTATCAAGAAGATCCACGTAACGATGAATTATTTCCAAAGTCAACAGTTCATTGTCCAGAGGATCAACGCCGCAACAGAAAAACAGACTGGAATATTTTCTATATACGACTCTCAGGTCCTTGTAGTCGAAAAATGTACACATTTTGGGCTTTCTGAGGAGAATGGTTGTGGTGACATCTCTTACTGTGCGTTTTTTGATTGTTTCTAGTGAGGAGGTGTACCATTTTTGAAGGCGGATTTTACCATGATTGCTGAAGACTATTATGAAGTGTATCATGATGTCTTTTCTTGATTTTACGATAATTATTATTGAATCAGTCACTTTTGGAGAGAGCAGAAAACTAACCTATGTTTTTTGACGTGTGATTATTCGTAGACCTTACAGTGACTGTATGTAGACCTATCACAAGATGCAGTGTTGTCGGATCTGCACCAAGATCATAGAGAGATTTTAAGCCACTTATTTGGTTGACGTTATCCCTTATCCGTTATACTAAGCATGCGCAGTGGTGCAAAAATAAGGTATAACGTTAATAAGCGATAAGGGGTCCCCTTATTAAAGAAGAAATAAGGGAAAGTTAAGGTTTTGGCATTAGTGCCAAATTGTATTTACGTTAAGTTGCATACGATATGAAAAATATATTTTTGCATAGTAATGACCTTCAAACATATACATGTTTGATTTAACATATGTGTAAAAACGAGTTAAAGCATTTTTAAAGTACTAATTTGTTTTCAAAAGCTAAAATATTCTTCATTTGGCAACGTCGCTGCAAGTTGAACTTAATTTTAGTGGTCATGCGCTGTCAATTGACATTTGTCAGTTATATTTTTTGTTGTGTTTTCAACTTATAGACCTTTTATAGACTGCCACACGAAATAAGGTTATTATAATGGAAGTGTTTAGAAAAAGAGGTGGTACTAACTCGATGGGATCAAAAATATCATGCAGAATGACTGCTCTTAACAAGTCATGGTCTATACGTCCTTGAAGATCTCGACCTCTTATAATATTTTGAATAATATCTTTCATGATGTACAAAAAACCAAACACGAAGGCGATATAAAACATAAACATATACCTAGTACGTGAACAGAAAATCTGAGATTACTTTTTGGCGGCAATTTTAAACACTTCACTTTTTAATAACACTGCGCATGATTAAAATTAGGTTTAGCGTTAACGTAGGTGTCAAATTTATACGCTTCAAAAACTCATTTTGCTCAAACCGACTTCCCTTATGCACTAGAAACTGGGCATGCTCAGAATAACGTTTAAGGGATAAGGTAACTTGAATAATAAGTGGCTTAAAATCTCTCTCATAATTCCTCCATGAGAACTTTACGTAAATCATTGAACTCCATACTACGTACCAGGAAAGGACCCGGTCATTGTCTTTAACGACTCGTTAAGTGTGTCATTTATCTCCATGTATAGGCCAATGGGTTAGGAAGAGACAGGTATCCGTAACTATCGCTATCTCTCTCTATTCTCCATGCGTATAGGCCAATGAGTTAGAAAGAGATAGGGATACGTAACAATCGCTATCTCTACTTGATTCACACTCAATGATGAGCGGGTCCGTTCCAGGTACGTAGTATGGAGTTCAATGACGTGAATAGACAACCTAAGTCGTGACGTCACAAAAGAAGGTGGAGCACAAACAAAACTCATATACAAAGTTTTGTTGAGTGTTTTTGAAGTTGTTACGAGCAAATGCCTACCTAAGATTTCTAGCAGTGAGTTTTTGACAAGGCAAGTTGATTTTATTGTATAATAATTAATGCTTTCAATCATTTTGAGGTTAGGTATTGTCACTCTGGCCTATCACTTTTTCGATTATTTTTCTAAGGAAAATCGCTTTGAAGCATGTTTTTAGGTTTTCTAGTATTATAATGCTTCCTTCAAAATCGACATTGAATACTTTGGGATATTTTGAGGTTATGGTTTAGATTGTTGAATCCACTATTTTTACACATGAATTTCCTTCCAAAATTTCACTTTGACAAGGATCTGTAATTTTACTGCAAAAATATGAAACCTCATGCATTTATGTTAATTTTTGTACACAAGACCGACAACGCTGTATTACTTTCAACTGCAGTTTCAGCATATTCGAGCAACATGATTTGATCACATCCATTGACTTGAATCTAATTTCATGGCAATTTGTCCAAAATCAAAAATATTTCCAATAAAATTAATAAGATTGTTTTGATTATGACGACTAATACGGCAACACTGTGCTCGTTGCAATACGCGACGTTTTTGAAAACGTCACAGGCACCATATGATTGGTCGTGGCCGAATTTGGTATCCAAACAAGCTTTTGTGACTTGTGGTTTTGTATTGTGTGTGTTTGAAATCAGTGTTTGTGTTTAATTTGGACTTCTTTGGACTATATTTTTGGGTGTATTACATATATCGTGTGTCCCGTTAGTGCGTATATGATTAGCCGAGTGAAAAGTCAGCTTTTGAGGTAATAAAAAATAGTTTGTTTGGATATTTCCGTCTGACAGCTGACGTCATGACGTCACAGAAACCTAGCGCATTTTATGAGTAATCAAAGCCAGACGTACCGTATGACATTATTGACAGTTGACATTCACTTGAAGGTAATGAACTGAATAGTACGTAACTGGAACGGACGCGTTTATTACTGGAAATTAGGCAAGTAGAGAACGCAATAGTTCAACTCATTGGCCTATATGGAAAGAAATCAAGAATGAACGAATGAACGAACAAGAATGAACGAACCCAGACTTTTTCAAATAATTAAAATACAGGGTTGTATCATCTTATCTGGAAAAGTGGGATAAATATCCAATTATCTGACTTAACAAAACATATAATGACACTGCTCAATTTAAATTAGAGATATTCGTGACAAATCAAATTTCCAATATTGTCCATTTACTAACTTTTCCGATTGCCAAACCATATTGCTGTTGATGAACTGGTTTGAAGTTTAAATTGCCCAGCACTGCTGACATCTCCATTACTGAATTACATTTTATATTTCTCTACATTTCTTTGAACCACGATACCACAAAGAGCAAAAGGCAGATAACGCAACATAAACATAACTTGGCAAAGCTGCTCTTATTCTCGCTTTCTTGCCAATAGAAATATTGTGGTTGAATTGGAATTGCTTGTATCATCAGTGTTATCAACGGAGAAGGACTTTTTCTTTGATCAAACAATATGGAATTTTTTGAAAATGTGTATTGTTGTTGGAGTGAGCTTATCTGGAAATGCAAAGTATAGGTACTTGAAGTGAAGTATCTTTATGGCAATCAATAATGCTTTCTGAGAGTCTTTGGAGGCCATTGCTTCAGATGAAAGGCAGGATCTGCCATACACTGACTTCCGTGAAGCAAGGAACCTTGATAATGTCTAGTCTGTCCGCCACTGACTTCACTGTCAGATGCGCAAGAACATATCGTTGCCACTGTCCCATATTCTTGCTGGACGTGATTTATAGCAACAGAACTGCTTGCTTAGCGTGACCTCTTAGGTGAATTTACACTAATGATAATATGAATATGAGAATATGCTTGCGCCAATGAACTCGTTTGGTCTATAATATATGTATCAACACAAAGGATAATATTTTGTACTGGACTGGGAATATATAATATATATAAGTCAAAGTGATGATATTTTTACAATCAACTCAACCAAAACTTTCATCAACTTTTCCTTGGACAAAATTAATCACTACCTTATGAAGTTTCACGTCACCTAATGCTTTTGCGGGCTTCCATGTATAATTCAAGCCGACAACTTCACAAGAACTAACTTTAAAAGTGATTCGACTTTTTTCTCTTTACCCCTGTCGCCTAATGTTCATGTAAAAGTTGTGAAAATGGATTTTATAATGAGATTGGTAGAACTTTACAAGCTATACGCGATTTTCATTAGTAGTTTTTCAAGGACGTCTAATGAGAACATGATGCTGAAGAAATTTAATGAGATCTTGAGTTTTTTAGTATTCTATATCGAGTTCAATGTCGAATCAGTTGAAATCTCAAGCGCTGTTTAATTTTCCCAAGATAAAGTACTCAACAGACCCTGCTGTATCAGTGAGACAATAAATTTGGAAGGATATGGTATGGAAAGTAGCCAAAATTGTTAAAACGCGGCGTTAATCAATTCGAGCGCGAAGAAAATCAATATTGCGAATGTTCTGGACATTTATAACCCTTAGCAGATGGTAAATTGTTTTGTAAGTTTCGGAAAAATGGTATGTCTTGGGATGTGTTGATATCTACTAAATTTGTGCATCGTATCATCGTAACAATAGAAAATCGTACTTGTAGAGTCCATCGGTAAAATAAATTTGGTTCACCTCCATTCATACACCTGTTGATGAGAGGTGAAAACCGAAATCAATATGTTCGGATTAAATTCTGTTGCTACACAAGAAAAGTGATTGATTTTTCCTCAACATTAATCGCAGTGTAAATGAGGGATATCATTTTCCAGGTGTGAGCGATTGAATGAATTTCTTTAGAATAAACTTGATTTGAACTCATTTGCACACCAGAGCGTTGTACAGAAGCCCTTATCCACTTCAAACTGAGGTTATATAGTTTGTTGCTTTGAGTTATATTTGTGTGCTGGTAAAAGGTCATAAACGTCAGAAAAAAATCGCAAATGCTCAAATCTGGTGACCCCGCCGGCAACTGCACTATTTGTCTTGCCCTATACTGTAGAAATAAAAGGTCGGGTAATCAATTCACTTCAGGGTTCAAACTGAAGTAACATGCCCAATTTTTTGGAAATATTTTTTTTTATCTAATCACAAATCTTGTTTATATGCAAAACTGTACGTTTCCCTCTTTGCCATATTCCCTTTGTTGAAGTCATCTCGCCGCTTCGAATGGTATATTATTTGTTGTCTACAATATAAATTCTATAGCAGTCACGTATCCACTTACCGAGCTATTTGTACGGTTAATCACTTTGCAGTGTTTCATGAGGATAGTTCAATTTGAATCGTGTGCACTAATGACGATAGATACAGCAGAGCAGACGGTTATGGGTAATCCTCTATCAGTAAGAGAGTTAAAGACTTTTCTATTATTATCCTATAAGTAATTTGAATGATTGATGATGGTGGTCAGAAATTATTGTGAAGAACAATCGTCCTTTAGTGCGGTAGAAAACATTGTTTTTAAAAGAAGGTTCATTGAACCAGGGATAAAATAAATGCTCCAAGAAATTAATATTCATCGTCAGGAGCTAAATAGATTGCCAGAAGGCTGCGTAGTCCATTAAATTGTTTATACTGCATACATTTTTTCTCCATTTCTTGAATATTTTTACACTGTTTTTGTTTCATAAACACGGTGATGACAATAGAAATATCGTTTATCAAGCATGGAGATGGTTATCCAAATGCTACAAAACTTAACCACGATGAAAGAACTACGAAAAGAACAAAGAGACTTCAAAGAAGAAATACTGACTCTGAGAACAGAGAATGAAAACATTAAAAAAGAAAATCAAGCAATGAAGATGGAAATCGGAAACATAAATCAAAAATTGGATGCAATGGAAAAGGAAAAAAGAAGAAATAATATTGTAATCAAGGGGATAAAAATAGCAGGAAAACCAGGAGAAGAACAAAAAACCGAGGTATCAAAATGTCTTACGGAGAAATTAGAAGTTAGAGTGGACATTGAAAATGTATACAAAATCGGGGAAAAAATGTGGCGGGTCGAACTCAACAATAAAAATGATGAGCTAACAATCATGATAAACAAACAGAAGCTGAGAAAACTTGAGTATAGATGATGACATGACGAAAGATGAGAGAATTATACAATCCAAAATCCTAAAATCCTAATTTAGGAACAAGGCTAAATTAGAAAAGGAAAGAGGACAAAATGTGAAAATTGGCTTTCAAAAAATTATCATAAACAATGAAGAATGGAGATGGAACAACGAACAACAAAATTTTACAAAGGGCGAAAGTACAACGAAAAACGTAAAAAACAATAAAACAAGCACGAGACAAAATGGTAAAATGACAAAGGATTTCGAAATGGACATTGATAAGGAGAACCGAAAAGAAAAGTTGAACAAAAATAAGGAAGAATTTGAAAATTAGAGGATAGGAACATGGAACATAAAAACAATTCAAGGAAAACAGGACGAACTAGAGACAGAATTTGAAAGAGCAAATTTGGACATACTGACATTAACAGAAACAAAAAAGAAAGGTAATGGAGATATTATAATGCAAAATGAACATGTACTCATATACAGTGGTGTATCTAAAGAGGAGCGTGCAAGAGCAGGAGTCGGATGTATAGTTCATAAAAATATGAAGAAAAATCTACAGAAATGGACGGCTGTGTCTGGAAGAATTTTAGTAGTTGAACTCAAGAATGAAAATGGGAACACAAGAACCATAGTGGCAGTATATGGACCAAACGAAGATGAGGCAACAAGAAAAAAAGACCTGTTCTGGGAGGAGTTGACAAAAACTATGGAAACACTGAAGGGAGAGATCTATCTAACAGGTGACTTCAACAGCAGAGTAGGGAGAAAAGATGAAAATTACCCAACAGTGATTGGCCAATATGGAGAAGATACAAGAAACAACAATGGCAAACGGTTGCTTGACTTCTGTGTGATGCATGACCTAGTCATTACAAATACACTCTTCCAGCACAAAGATATACACAAATACACAAGAGAGGTTATTTCCAGAAAAGAGAGATCAATTATTGACTATGTGGTTGTAGAGCAGAAAAACAAACCAAATATAATAGACACACGAGTGAAGAGAGGACCAGAAATCGGAAGCGACCACTTTTTGGTAACAACAAAGATTAGAGGAAGACAAGAATATCGTGAAAGAATAGAGAAAAATCATTCAAACCTGAAACCAAAACATGAAAAAATAAAAGCCTACAAACTGACAGAAAAAGAAGTGGCAGAAAAATATGCACAAGAAATTTCCAAAAAATGTGAGAGATTAAGAGAGCATACACATCTACGAACGAATTCAGGAGATGTGGATTAATTTCAAACAATTTATAATAGAAACAGCTACTGAGACATGTGGAATCAGCAGAATACTAACTAAACAAAAACAAACGGCATGGTGGAACGATGAAATCAAAGAACAGATAAAGAAAAAGAAGGAAGCCTGGAAGAACTACCTCAAGGTGAAAACGACAGAAAAATATAAAATATATACAGAGGAAAGAAAAAAGGTAAAAACGATGGTGAATCAAGAGAAAAAGAAAAAATGGGAGGAATTTGGACAAAAAATTGAAAATGCGGCGAAGGGAAACCAAAAGCTTTTCTACAATATAGTGAAATCATGCAGAGGCGAACCCAAAGGACAAAAAACATTCAACATAAAAAGTAAGAAGGAGGAAATATTAACAGATGAACAAGTAATCATGCAGAGATGGGTCGAATACTTTAAAGAATTGCTAGAGGCAAACAAAAATACAGAAGCAACAGAAAGGATAGAAAAGGAAACAATGAGTTCGACTTGGGAGACGCAAGATGAACACATAACATTTGAGGAAATTGAAAAGGCAATAAGGGAACTTAAAAATGGAAAATCACCAGGAACCGACAACATTACAAGCGAAATGATAAAATACATGGGTGACGAAGGAAAAGAAATATTACTGGTAATCTACAATCAAATATGAAAAGAAGAAGAGCTACCGGAAGAATGGAAAACATCACTCATCGTGCCGATTTATAAAAAAGGAAAATATATGGAGTCAGGTGACAAAAGAATATGGAACGCAAATCAACAAAACCAAAGCAAAAGTTATGATAGTTGGAAAAAACATTCATCAAATGAACATTCAAGTGGAAGGAGAGAGAATAGAGCAGGTCAAAATTTATAAATACTTAGGGGTAGAACTGGACCAATTAGGAACAACTGAACCAGATGTCGACAACAAAACTTTACTATGCAATAAACAAAAAAATAATGAACAGAAAAGAAATATCCAAAAACACAAAGATAAAAGTATTCAAAACTATCTAACGACCAGTACTGACATATGGATGTGAATACTATCTCAGAAACAAGAAAGCAAAATACAGGCCATGGAAATGAAATACTTAAGAAGAGTAATGGGGGTAACAAGGATGGACAAGATCAAGAACAACGACATCAGGGAAAAAATGGATATAGAATCAATCCTAGAATTCATTGAAAAGAGAAAATTGAGTTGCTGGGGACATTTACAAAGAATGGGGAGCAATAGGCAGGTGAAACAAATCTGGGAAGCAAGAGCGGGAGGAAGAAGGATGAGAGGAAGACAAAAAAAAACATGGAACCAGACTGTAGGCGATGCACTGGAGAAAAGCGAAAAATCATGGAAGGAAAAAGCGTTGACCAGAAATAAGAAGGAATAAGCCAGATTCGTGCACAATTAATGTAAATTGAGAGAAAAAAAAAATGTAGACATGTATACACCCTACACCATTTCAAATGGTACAGTATGGGGTTTTTTGATAATATATAATAGATAATTATCAACAAAGAAGTTTTAATTCTGCCTCAGAATCCAATATAGAAAAAACATGAAAATTTTTTCAGAAACTTAAACACCATGAAAAGTATTTTGAACATTCCTCATATAGGCTATGTCCATCTGTAGTGAGTATACAGGGTGTTTCAGAACTATGAGATCAAACTTCTAGGGGTCATTCAGTGCAACAGTAGAAAGCATCTGAGGACCATGTCCTGGCTGGTACTTTAGCTTTATGCTTATTCGTTGGATTGCCATAGTGAAGATAGATCTTTTGGATGAAATTAAAGTGTAATGACACATGTAACAAGATGAATGGGCCAATATTCATTACACAATGTTTAAATTTTTTGTTCGTGGATTCTTTTTGTAATCAGGCAGGCAGCGTCTGGCAGCTTCTTTTATCTTTAATGGCGCCCGGAAATTTCTTCAACTTCCATTCTTTCTGTTAAAATTAATTTGAAACTTCCGGGCCAGTTTAGGTTCAATCTTACAGCAGCTAGTCTAAGTTTGGACTTTTTCAAGCAGGCTAAAGCACGTAATAATGACGCTTATTACAATGGACAATTTGCACAATTTTTGTAAATATAAAAAAATCATTAAGATTGAGGCATGTTTAAAAATTAACCTTAAATTGCATCTCGCTCCGTCCATCAGAAAGACAACCGTCGTGATACTCATGACGTCACAATAGAAGTAAAATATTTGTAGCGAACCGATGATGGCATATAAAAATCGCTGGTGGGATAGAAAACGTTCATGTTCGTTTCAATTCAATTACAATACCTAAAGTAATCGATGCTGAGTTAATTAGAAAATTGTTGAGCAGACAATTTTGTATAGTGTTGGGAGTTGGGATAAATAAATTCACGAACCTGCTGAGTGTAGCATTTTTTGTCCACATTATGTAAATTATCCATTGTCAAAAGTGCAGATTCTATGTCATATATTTATGAACTCACAAAATACGATCAAATATCAAATTTCATATCCGTACAACATTGTCATAAATACTTCAAACCAAATACTCTATCAATTAAATCTAATTGGATTATCGTTTCAGAATCGCAAAAGGTAATTCTAGTGGATAGATTCCATCAGTATCCATAAATAGATTGATTGTGATAATAATAAATTGACTTTGGGCAACTCATGTTTCAACTATGTGCATAGTTTGCCGCACCACAGCTATTAAATTCTGCTCATAAAACACTTTCCAGTCATAAATATCAAATATTATTTTCTTATAATAGCAATGGGCACTTAAAATAGTTCACTGAAACTGGTTAGTTTGCATCAACTCCTCTTTATTTATTGCAAACTGTAGAAAATCTCAAAAAAATCGATATTTCATTATATTTTTTTATTTCAATCAAATATGATTGTTCCAAAAGTTATTCAAGTTCTAAGTTTGGTATATACAGGGTGTCCGGAAATTAAGCGTCAGGATTTTGGTGGGCGATTCTACATGAAAAATTAATGCAACAAACTTCTATACAATTTTTTCAAAAACTTCAAAACTTTTTTCAAAGTACGAATCTTTAATTATTTAAGGTACGGTTAATGTTTAAAGTCGTTTTTCTCGGAAACCGTTAATTCTACGATGATGCAACACGAGCACCTTTTTAAAAAATATTTTGATGCTCTTTACTAATTTGACATCCAAATTTATAAAAAGATTAAAACAAAAAAGTTTCAAGTAATTTTCCTAAGGTGAAGGACAGCTTCAGCCTTTTGTCATTGACGACTAGCGTCAAATTAATAGGGTGAATACAAAGAAACACTAGTGACATGCATGCAAAATTTGGCGAAAATCATTACACTAGAAAAAAAGTTATTAAAAAAATAAGAAAAAAAAAATATTTTTTAACACCCTGTATCTTCCTTAATTTTGAGTTTTTGAAAAAATTGTATAGAAGTTTGTTGCATTAATTTTTCATGTAGAATCGCCCACCAAAATCCTGACGCGTAATTTCCGGACACCCTGTATAGATATACTGAGCATGGTATGACTGAGGCAAAACATTTAAAAGCATCAATTTTCGACTAACAAGAAAAAGAAAAAATACATGTCTCCATATTTTTCATGAACTTTCGTATCCAACAATTAAAAAATTGATGCAAACTTCCTACTAGTATCTCTATCTGCTTGTGTCTCTCAGATTTGATATTTATTAGTATCATGTAACTAAGTTTAAAGCATATCGCTATCCTGGAACATTTTGTCTAACTAACCGCCACATTAATAAGGGCCCGACAAGGCACCCCTGATTAATTCAAAACGCAAACCCAGTGTCCTTTTCTTGTGGACAGGCCAGTGTGTTATGAATAAACCGTAACAATTTGTAGGTTTTCATTTTGACATTTGGGTCACAGTTTTACATAATATATTTCTGGATATTTATGCAAGACAGTGTAAAGGTCGTTATATTTCGCGTGAATTTTTTCTATTTCGCTGATCCAACAAAGTGTTAGTTGTCCACGAATTGTCCGGAAACTTTTCGACTCAGTGCATGATCGGATTTCCGGAAACACTTCCTATGTTTAGAAGGTTTTTTACTATTTTTGCAGCGTCCCCATTTCCTGTTGTAAAAATCACTCTTTTAAAGGTCTTTGTCTCTGGAGACTATTCGCAGGGCAATCACATTACTTTCTATGGCCAATATAGTGTAGCTTTTATTTTGAAGCTGTTGTTTCACAGTATTGTCTGGAGGAAAAGCGCGTGATAGTTCTATATAACTGTTGCGTGCGTAAAAATTTTGTAGAAATTCTCGTTCACACAACAAACTCTTCAGTTTTTTGGTCATTTGGCCCTTAGACAGGACGACAACCTGAAGAGTATATGTACTTTTTCCAAGGAATATAACAAGTGAACCCTCATAGACTGGGTGAATTGACCAAATTCCTTTATGCAAAGATTTGTAGATCATTAAAGGACAAATTAGGAAGGATCGTTACTGATTACTGATTACCGAAGTACAGGTGCTACGAGTCTCGGGGTGTTATCTCTTCTCCAGTGCGCCAGCACTTCACATCCAAATACAATGTGGGAGGCTGTTTCCTCCTCCTCGTTGCACCGCCTACGTATGGGTTCCTCGTTGAAAAGGCTCATGATATGCATGTGTTTCCTTAGAGTGCAGTGTCCAGTTGATATACCTGTTGCTTTCCTAAGCTGATTCCTGCTGAGTTTCAGTAGGCTTTCAGAAAATGATGGTTCGATCTTGTCTGCCATCATTAATTTACTGTGTTTCAGTCCTGGTGGTTGACACCATCTAGCTTTCTGTTGTTCTTTGGACCAAAAGTTCAACCAATCTCTTACAAAGGATTTTGTGATACCAATGGCAGGTTCTGGACCCAGAAGAAGTTTGTAGCTTTGCGTGCTCGTTCCCAGCTATCTCTGTGTGCCCTGGTATCCATCCAAGAGTGTAACAAGGTTTTGCTGACAGTCCATGACTTGTTTGGATTTGGTTTCCCGACAGGAGATGGTTTTGATTGCAGCTTGGCTGTCACTAAGGATAAGGATTTTCCTTCCTCTGTAGCCCCTCCTGAGATTCTCTTGCACGCATACATTTATTGCATGTACTTCTGCCTGGAAAACTGTAGCGTACATCCCAGGTGGTTCATATGTTTCCCACTTTGGGTTTTCTCCTACGAATCCGGCACCAGTCCCCCGGCATGTTTTGGAGCCGTCTGTGTACCATATTGCCCCATTTGCCATCCGGAGTTGTTTCACCGTTTCCTCTCTCCATATAAGCTTGGTCTTGTGAGACGTGCTGGAGCTGGAGTTAATATTTTTCAGCATGATATCACTCGTTATTGTTACTAAGTGGTTCGTGATTGTGCTAGTTATCTTAGTGTGTCCTTGGGAGTTTAAGCATGGCCTCCATGGCAAGTGTTGGAGTAGTTTTCAAGGCTCCCGTTACACAGAGACATGCTAGCCTCTGAACTTTTGCAAGTTCTGTGGCTGCTTGTCGCTGCTCGATTTAGGCTACCAGACAAAAGAGCTGTGAGCAAGAGTGGGTGTTACCACGGTACAGTATAGCCAACGTACCATGCACGTATTTATGCTCCAGTTCTTTCCCATCGCCCTTTTTTTTGCCATTTTTGTGGCTTTACCTCGATTGACTATTGTCTGTAGGTGTGAATTCCATGTGAGCTTGTCATCCAGGATGATGCCTAGGTATTTGACTTCTCTTGCCACCTGCAGTTCTTGTCCAAAGAATATGGGTTTGAATAATCTCGCTATATTCGTCTTTCTCGTAAAGTTGACCAGGGAGGTTTTCTCAGGATTGACCTTCAGATTCACCTTCCTGCACCAGTCTTCTACGATAGACAGAGCTGTCTGCATCAGTTCTGATATTGTCTTGGCGTGTTTGTCAGTGATAAGTATTGCTACGTCATTGACATAGCCTTGGGTATAAAATCCCTTGCTGTTTAACTCCACCACCACTAGGTTCCAGAGGAGAGGGGATAAGACTCCACCCTGGGGGCAGCCCTTAGCAGCCTCTATAGTGACAGTTTTGTCAAGCATAGTTGCTTGAATTCTCCTTCCTTGCAGCATGTTTTTTATCAATTCTCCTTCTATATCAAGGAATGCAGCCAGGGCAATCCTTGGTTGTTCAGTGGTTGCTATATTTTATAAACAAGTTCATGCAGAGCAGTTTTACATAATTTACCAGGTTGATAGGCGTTTTGGGTTTTGTGAAGTGGCCTCTTTTTTAGGAAGGTGTCACGAATGTGCCTTCCAATCACTTTCTATATCGTTTTGAGTATAAACAAGGAGAGATTTATTGGTCTGAACGCCTTGGGCTGAGAGTTATTTTTCCCGGGCTTCGGTATAAAGACCACTCGTGAGAGTTTCCAGATCATGGATATGTGTCCCATTGCCAGGCTTGCTCTGAATAGTTGGCAAAGCATCGATATGGGTTGGGCTTTGCCCTACTACACGTTGGCCGGTATTATCCCATCGCATCCAGGTGCTCTGTATGGTTCGAATGAGTTTAGGAAAGATCGTTACTATTGCAAGGTGAAATTACCAATAGATAAGTTGACAAAACTTTGTTACATGTGATTTCCTCTTATAAAAAAATCCAACGAGTGAGGACTTATGGAAATGTTCCCAATCAATTTTCTACAAGTGATATCCTTCTTGTTTAAAGCCGAATCTTTAGGTTTCCAAAGTTGTGGTATTGATGATTTTATCCATGTTTTAGGAATGTTTGGAAAAAATGTACATTTTTGGGAAATAAATTTCCTTAAAGCTATAAGCTTACTGCAACATTCGCCGTTAAAACAATTTTCCCTAATCATATTTTAAGACAAATTATAAAAGCCTCAAGACACAAGAAATTACTTAACCTTCCATCTCACGTACACCAAAAACCGCGGCAGTCTCGTTGGCGAGAATCACCTGCGGCTTTGCAACGAGCCACTTGAATCCATTATTTAAATGAAATCGGTAGTTGTGAAGAGACATAGACTGCGACAATCTTCCAAACGGTCCAAAGTCTTAATTCCACTCCTTAAATTGGATTGCAAAGTCGTTTCGGTGTAATGTGCACATTTTTGTAATGGGATGGAGTCGAAGAATGTTGGCAGTTGTTTCAGATCTATTTTTGATTGTTTAAGTGTTCTTTTTCCAACACAGGTTGTTGAAGATGATTTGAAATCTTTCAAGATATGACTTGCAAAGAAAAATCTTCATTTCCGGATTATTCACCTTTTGCGGAATTGAATGATCTGCAGCAGAACTCGTAAATTTGTTGCACGTCATAACTGTCACACGTCAAACATTCCACATTTTCATCTGACTGACAACAATGACAGGTGATATTTACCTTCTGATATCAATCAAAATCCCGCTTCTTTTTCCGTTTCCATCGGAAAACAAGCACAAGGCAATATTTATCAATTTCCCGACTATTTTGCTGTACTGGAAAGAAAACATATCAATTTCTAAATGATATTTCCGTTTTTGTGCGGATCATGGAGCTTGGCTTGGCTTGGCTGATGGATTACCTATTGTTTGTAGGATGGTATATCGAAAAATTAATTAGTTTACTCTCATGCCGTTCTTGATAAATTAATTACAATTATTTTTTTGGAATGATGTTTTTCTATGACTATTCAATGAGAAATGTATTATACATCTACGTTCTATTGGTTAATGTAACTCGTTACTCATACCAGTGACTTTTTTTCATCACTCAATTGTTTTTAACCAATGAAATGACCTAATGTCATTACTCCACTGTTTTAGAACCAAACAGAACATTCAACCTTCAAATACATCATTTTGAAACAGCCCATTTGACCGTCCATACTTGTTTTATAGTCATTGACACATTGTGTTAACAACCTAACCTCACTTTAAGCACAGTATTTGTCAAAAAGTGTCATCCAAATGAAATTTAATATTGCAAAATTTGCTTCATTTATTGAATAATCATAGAAAAAGTATAATAATAGCTTTATTCAATTACCGAATATATTGCTTGATGTGTATCCATTTCCATCGATCCTGGACAATCTAACCTGTGGCAATCCAAAATATAACCATTGATCTCTCCGACTATCATCAAAATAGTAACCATTCTCATATCTAAATGAGGTTAACGGTAATCTTGACCTCGCTATAAAGTACATACTCATGATCGTTTCCGCCCAGAACAGTTCTGGAAAAGTTGGCTAACATCCAGGAGAGAGCATGATTGAATTTTATGGTGTCATGGAAATTTCCATATCGTAAATATCTAAGATTGATGTTTTTGGATTCGGTCCTGTGGGGGGATTTGATAGAGCTTGGATGATTTTACATAATTTCAGAACAGTGTTGCACAAGACAAGAATTCTTGTCTTGAAAACTAGTTTCTTGTCTTGTCTTGGAATTCAAGACAAGAAATTTTCAAAGTCTTGTCTTGCAAGACTCTTGAAATTTCTTGTCTTGCACATATTATTTGTTAAGATTTTATATCCTAACAAAAAAGTGAAAAAATGTTTATACAGTGTGTCCACTTATTAAGTTCGCACCATATGGAAAACATTTTATTCTTAAGTTTACGAAAAAAAGTTATTCTTTATAAAAAGTTCTGCATGATCCAAAACCTAAAATGCAACCATCAGGTATTCAATTTTTCCAGTCGTATACGAGGTATATCAGAAAATATGAATTTTGCTCAAGAATAAAGTACCTTTATTTTTGATAACATCGAAAAATATTATTGAGAAAAGTTGTTTAGAACTAAAAACTACGTTCAAATATACAATTAAATCGAATCAGGAAAAAATCCATTTTTCTTTTTTAACTACAATAACAATGCAAATGCAAGTGTAGTTATTTGAAATCATCAAAATAATGCAACATAGAGGTTAAGAGACGTAAAGGTTATCAAATGTTTAACGAATAAAGAGATAACTGATTAAAGTTTTCGATATTATCAAAAATAAAGGTTTTTTATTCTTGAGCAAAATTCATATTTTCTGATATACCTCGTATACGACTGGAAAAATTAAATATCTGATGGTTGCATTTTAGGTTTTGGACCATGCAGAATTTTTGCTAAAGAATAACTTTTTTTTGTAAACTTAATAATAAAAAAGTTTTCCATATGGTGCGAACTTAAGTGGACACACTGTATTTTATTTCATAGAAAGAATCTTCGTCGTATAATAAAAGTGATACGGAAATGAACGACGCTAATTTTAGCAAAAAATCTTAACGGAACAAGTTCTGTTTATTAAAATATAGAACACCCTCTGTGTATATTGATACCTCCATGTTCGAAGGAAGCCCATTTTATTCTAATCTCAATGATATGACACTTTATATGTCCATATCAAAGAATAATTCTATTCTTTGTCTACAGTATGTCCACGGATGGGGTAGACAAGAGGTGAAATGGACCAAAAATTGAAAGACAAACAGTTATTTTTGATAAAAGTTTTTGCTTGGTCTTAAAATAGGAGCAACGATGAGAAAATTTATTTTTATTGTACAGGGCGTCTCAAAAATGTTAAAACATAAAATGAAACAAGAGCAAACACTCATTTTTTGGTGTTTTAACGTGAAATGATAAATAAAAAACGTTCTCCAAATTTAGTCAAAACCCTAATTCCAAACTTACTGCAGGAATTTTGAATCTATGAAAATTCTTTAAAAATTGAACAATTTTGCAAGTCAGCATTTTACTACTTCCAGTATAACTTCTATACCTACAACAACAACAGGTAATCATGTACAGGTATAAAATCAATAATATGATTGTGGTAAAATGCGGACTAACAAAACTATTTTATTTTTTTTTAAAAATTACAAATTGAAATTTTCTCCAGTAAGTTTGGAATTAGGGTTTTGACTAAATTTGGAGCAAGTTTTCTATTCATCATTTCACGTTAAAAGATCAAAAAATGACGGTTTGCTCATGTTTAATTTTATGTTTTTACATTTTTGAGACGTCCTGTACAATAAAAATCAATTTTCTCATCGTAGCTCCTATTTTTAGACCAAGCAAAAACTTTTATCAAAAATAACTTTTTGTCGTATCTTTCAATCTTTGGTCCATTTCACCTCTTGTCTACCCCATCCATACTGTATAATAATAATATAGTAATCGCAAAAAAAGTAATTACATAAAACAGGTAAATTGGTACGTACCTACCATAATTTTAAAAATATAATTTTAGTCAATATACCTATCGAGAGTAATATGTACCTATGTTAACAGATGAGAGACAATTTGGCGAACTTTTTTCTCTGCTATATGCTATATCAGCAGGTATTAAAATGTTTTCAATTTTCATTTTTAAAATTATGTTCTTTTGGCATATATCGACGAAACTGATCAAGAGTTGATTGATATCAGAATAAAATAGAGGTTGATATATGCATTTATCAATGTTGTTCCACTTTGAAAAACCAAACTTGGTGTTCGTATCCTTTTCAAAATGGCAGCCTTTTGATTCTTTTCTACTCAAGAAAAACTGAAAAGGTTCTATAATGTGTTTTTTGGTTTGTCGTTCTATTTCTCAAAATAAAAAGGTTTCATCAAATCAAAATTTCATCAACATAAAATGACCACCCTGTTTTTTATAAATCTTTAACGTTAAACAGCAAAATTTAAGTTAAGTTTTGTCGAGTAGGTAATGGTGTTATATAGCATTTTTTTCCACGGTGTTCGATAAAAGTCTATGATTCTGTCACAGAGTAATCCTTTTTTCACATGAATGAAGGTTTCATGTACCCATTCTTCATATCACAGCAATAAAGCTTCTAGATTAGCTATACAACCATTGACTTAAGCCTTATAAAACTCAATGTATACAACTTAATGGGTAAACAAATAAAAGTTTCAACGCTGTCGACAAATAAAAATAATCATAGCAATTCAGAGCTTATACAAACTACAAGAAGATACAAAAATTACAATTGGAACTATTTCGTTGAAATAAGGCTATTTCGAAAAAGTTCCATAACTCCTAGAAAAACTTCAGACGAATTATTGCACGGAACTATCATATGCCATAGATTAAAAATAAAAAAATTATACTCTGGGCTAAATTTCACGACCATCAAATAATAAGAATTCAAACCATGATACACAGAACTAAATGCAAACCATAGCAAATGCTTCATGTCGCTATCTTGATTGCATGGATTACATTTATTTGACGTTGGACTTTACATTTGGCAACGCTGGACTATTTCTGCGGTCAGATATGCTCCTGTTGACTTGCGCAAAGACTCAATTATCACTTTTAAAAATTTATCATTTTCAACTTTCAAGAAATCTTGAATTCAAGAAATCTTGCAAGACTCTTGCAATTTCTTGCATAATAATCAATTCAGTATCAGAAGCTTTTACCAATAATAATTGTTGCATATTTTCCACTTCCTAGAACTGTTTCAGATCACTCATCATAAAGTCTAGTACCATTTTATAATAATACTACTATAGTACTTTTTTGTAATGAGCATTTCTGCAATGTACTAGGGATATGCTAGGCATATTTGGTTGTCGCCATGATGCACATGCCAAAAATATGCATTTGGTATGTTCTTGGAATATTCGAGGTACATTCAATGGAACTTCTACAAAATGCAAAATTGGGTTTGAATAGCACATTCGCAATTTTTATCGGGAGCATTTTAAACACAATAATATGTCCCGATTAGAATATTCACAGTGTATGCGTTATTAGTCTTCGAAAGAATACACTTTTGAGATTATTCGATGGACGTAATATGATGATTCCTCAATGCGATTTAATGCATGGATTTACCGTTATTTCCATCACACAAGGTGATAACGCAAAATTGCCAAGACATTACACAAAACCCATAATATCTAAATTTATATACAGACAGAGCGGGAAAGATTAAACTAATTAGAAACTGGACACGATCCAACACATCCATGAATCTGGCACATGCCAAATTGAACTTTTGCATTAATTGTTCAAGACATTATATCAATATAATTATTGACTATTTTTATAAATGTTCCAGTGCAGCATGAGCTCTTATTCTTCTATCGAACGATTTATTCGATACTCCATACTGCAGAAAATGTTTCTAATAACGAAACTGTCACTTCTTGCGAAATAAACTTCTTGTTTTGTTCACACAACCGAGGAACTGTTCCTTACACTCCTTCGAGAAAATACGCTACCTGCCTTCTTTATATGTTTCACATAAACGCTTAGCGACAACAAAGCGGAAAAATTGCACTGTAATAAGAATTTCCCAGCAAGCGAAACCAGCTTTACGTTTTTCTACTTAGGCGTTTTGCATTATTGTTTCTAGCGGGAAATCGCAGCTTTGTCGAAATTAGTCAGTTGAAAAATTGCAGCATTAAGCGAAATTTCCACACTCATGAGTTGTTTTTTCTGTATAGCAGAGTGGGTTTTTATTGTTGCCGTTGAACAAAACAAAAAATATGGTTTGGTGGTATGACTGGCTCTAGTTAAAATATTAACATTGATCAGCTTACAGATACCCTGTAAATATATGACATAATTTTAGGAGGGAGGTCAAAATAACCCTTGCTTGTCATAATCTTTTTTTTATTAAAGTGCTTCCTAACGGAGATACAGACCCACCTTCCATCGATTAAATTTTTTAGCTCAAACTGGAGATACTCATTTTTGTACCTCAAATGATCAGGTGCTTTTGAAATCTCTTGGACTTTCTACCCTGTAAGAGTCTTTTAGCTTGAGTTCCCCATTCTAATTGACCTTACAGAGGGTCCGCTCCACCTCATCGAAGGGACTCCTCTTCTTTAGCGTGTATATATGCTGGCAAGTGGACACTAATACGGAGGGTGACTCAATCCCTCTTTATTGTTTGGGAACTGTATAAGCCCTTTGCTTCAAATGTCAAATGTCAGTTTGTATTAAATTTTTTGAAGAGGATACCCGAGATGTACAAGATTACCGTTGTATTTAATTTATTTTCAATCACTGTGATGACCAACAACCTGGACTTCTAATATAATATATCATTCTGTATTTGGTCAAGAAAAGAAATTTGAGATGACGCTTTGATTTTATTATTTAGCTTGTTGCCATGTAATGTTTCTGAACACTAGCTTTACAGAAAGTATTTACAGAGAATTTGGAGAATGATCTGATCAAAATGTAAATTTTAGTATCAGCTGATGCTCCTTGTTCCTCTAGTAGATTATCAACTAAAATCAAAGCTTCCTGGAATATGGAAAAAGTGCTGGAAAATTAGAATTAGAGGGAGCTGTTGTTGTGAAAAAAATCGATGAAGATTTAAGTGAGAGTTTGTCAATTCTTCAGTCTATTAAATAGAGTTCATTTTTAATTTAAAGCTACAGTGACGGATCAAAATTGGAGGTTGAAGGTTGGCAAAAAAAAATCAAATGCCATAAACTGCTCGCTAATTGAAATAAAGAGATATAATATTTGATTATAAACTTAATTTTCTCGATTAAAGAAGGGTTTTGATTACCAATGCCAAAATTATCATCACTGTCCATTCTCAAACGTGTTTTTCTATCAAATCAAAAACATTTTGAACATAGCAAAAGTAAACGAATCACAGTTCAATCTACGACTTTTGTAATAGAGCATGTTTGCCAACCTTTAACCTACAATTTTGATCTGTCATTGTAACTTTAAATAAAAAATGAACTGTAGTACATTTTGTATCAAGGGCGGAAAGTAGATGATTTTGACGAGGGTATAGTAGCAGCACGAGCGAAGCGAGGGCAGATATTAGCCGAGTCAAAATCATCTTTCGTCCGTGGTACAAACAGTGCTTTTTGTACAACCAGTTTGTAATAATTTGAAAAAGAATAATTATTATGAAAATCAAAAATAAATAATCGATACACTGCTTTACACTGCTGACAAGTCAGACAAGTTTAGTGACAACTGTCAATCATGGTCATGGTTACAATAGGTGTGTTCCCGTATTCTTTTGTGGTGCGGATTAATTGTCACCGAGATTGTCACGTGATTAGTTCCTTTTAGTATGCTAGACTGTCACGTGGATATCAGATTCAGAGGCGTTGGGATCCAGGGAACCGTTGTTAAGCGACCTACTTTTGCGCCCGCGGGCGCGAAAGTACTTTTAGGCCCGGCTGCCAAAATTAGCGAGTTTCCGCCTGCTTTGCATGCATTGAAAAGTGGACTTCACGTGTAGGTTGTAGAAAAAAGTTCTTTTGTACTTTTGCACAAGAGTTCCTGATGCCAAAATTCTACGTGGAGATCTTCAGTGATAAAAAATCATAATAATTCATAAAGAAGTTTAAAGAAATTCCCTACAAAATGACGCAAGAATCTTGGATGTTGTCAAGTCATATAGTTGAAAAGTCTATGTTCACCCAATAACACCCACCAAATATATAGCATATAACTTGAATTTACTAAGACTGTAGATAATCTTATTTATTGGGACTGAAAAAGAAGTTTCCATACTCCAGTGCGAAGTTGTGAACTCGAGTATGAAACAATTTTCCCAAGTTTAAAGTTAAGAAGTTCCGGGGAAACCGACCATTTCTTTTGATTTGCACAGTCGCTGGGGAATGAGGTGTCAGTATGTATTTCATTGAAAGGAAAATTTTTAACGATAGAAGATAGCAGTATTTTTTTCATAATCGCAATCATACTCTTGCCTTCGATCAAAGATAAAAATTCTCAATGGTCTCAGAAATGCATTTTCTTTGCCGGTCAGATAGAATGTGTCTGGGATTAATTCTTGTACGCTATTTCGAACACGTATTGACTTGAGGAATTTGTACGAACGAGTTTTGTTGTATGTGAGATAAAAGTGGCGGAAATAAGTGATTTTCAACAAGAATCACTAAAGCAGCGACGTTTTACAGATCGGAATTTCTCGCCTTCAAATTTACTGGTTTGAGGGAACATTTTTAAAATGACTGCTTCTGAGATAATTCCATTCACATTCACATGAAAACATGACCCTTTGTCATTGATCGCAACCCCAATTTTGTTATTGACCACTTCACTTCAAGCGAGTAGCCTTATTAATAGAGTCTTAAGGCTCTGAAAGGCCCACACTTTGAACATTGAACCACTAGAAGCATAAACAAATAATATTGTGTGAGTCGAACATGTCAATGTGAACATAGGGGAAAAAGGGAAAAAGCAAGCTCCTGGTTTGCCATATTTACTTCCTTAAAATACCTTTCACCAGATTTTCGGTCACCAATTCAATCACAATGACTTGAAGTTCACTATCATCAAATAAATGTATTTCTCTTCAATATTCAAGGAGAGTGTAGCCTTTTTTTCATCGCTAATCACTATTTGTCGTTGAATACACGAACGTTTTTTTTCGATCTGTACAATAATAAGAGGAATTTTTGTCACAAACGGCAACGTTGAGCATCGATCGAGCTATTTGAAAGGCGTTGCCATGACGTTAATAGTTCCGTCAAAGTGACGGTTGCTGTCATCTTCCAGTTGATGAAAATGATTTAGTGTGGCAATTATGCCAAAAAAGTGCTGTGTTTGTGGTGCTTTTTCATGGACGGTTGGATTGTACAGATCTTATCACAAATAAGTCAAAATAACATCACATGATTATAAACAAAAACAAAACGTTATCGACTCAAACACATCGCGTATATGCTTGTTCTAGTGTTTCAATGTTCGAAGTGCCCACAGCTACTCGAATTAGTGTTTTAATGGTTTGACCAGTCACTTGAAGTTTGGTTTTTGAATACATCAATTCTGATTGGTGATTATAGCTTTCGTCTTCAACTAGAATCATGAGAAGAACCCAAATCCAAAGCCATCGCAATGTATTCTCTATTATGATCCACAAAATACCCATTATATATCCCTGATATCTTGAAAGGTTTTGAATTTGTTTAATATATACTCATACATTATCCCTCCCTTGTACCTTCAAAATAAAATATCTTATCCCGCTTTCAAAACATTATCTAATCAATAAGCTCTTCCGAAAAAAGGATCCGAATACACTAACAACGCCGCCTCATCGATCAAATTCACACAAACATAATAAAGGAAATATGTTTACTCCTCCTTTCTATTTCCGGAAATTGATAAATGTGGAACATGTTATAGATATATGCTTGAGAGGAAGAACATTTATTTGGACCAATACATATAATGTGATCAAAAATTGACATTAATCGAAAATATGTTGCATACTTTTAAGATTCCTAGACTATCCATTCCATACTAAACGATCCAATAATCTGTGAAACGTTAAACACATGTTGTGCGACTATTTAAATTGAATAAATGCTAGAAGCGCGTTGAAATATTGATAGCGCGGCACGTGTTAATCAAAACATATTCCTGGAACTGCATCCCATTGCCATTCAAATGGTAATTCGGACGACTCCTAAAATACGTTCATGTTGTGTTGCAGTGTTGGATGGCTGCCAACTTTTTTTCGACAATCACATTTTAGTGAAAACAGGGACTGGACTTGTGATCCATGTCCAAAACATGAAAGGGAAAATAAGAAACTCTTGATTTGTTCATAACCACTTAACACCTGAAATTACTCCGAACCATTTGTATCCATCCATAGACGTTTTCGAGACTCATTTGTAGTATAACGTAGAACTCTATTGGAATTTGGACAGCAGATATATAGCAACACTGGTTTTTGTCATGATACTAGTTATGACGTCACTCTAGATGCCAAAGCGATGCACTAAAGGCAGTCTCTTCACAATACTTTACATTCCAATATCTAGACGCAACAGTTGTTAAATGGAATAGACAGACAGTGAAACAATTTTCTATATCCAAAAATATAAAATTCTAGGTAGAAACGACTCAGAATTGTCTTATTGCATTTCGCGAGACAGCAATTCAATAAACATTCCTGCCAACACTACCCTGCTTCCCCAGCCAGAATCTTGTTTGCATTTGAGGATGTCATTTGATTGTGCAAAATTTGATAAACTTCCCGACTACTAATCATTAACGTTACTTCCATCCAAACCCCTGTCAGGAGGTCGAGACAAAAATAATATATTAAGCCTTATGAAAAGCCATCATAGAGCAGTTTGGACAAAATCCAAAAGCCATAACAGTTTGTTCGGTGCACTTTTGAATGGCTGGTGTATTTCGATGGACACTGTGTTAGAAAATTATGTGGGGTGCTTGAGGTCGGAAAACTCTAATATTTATTTTAGAAGTTAAAAATACAGTTGTTCAGCTCCGTTTCCTGCCCATCATCTACAGGGCATTTTATAAGACAAGCATATGCAATGGAAATGGCTTCACGTCTCGGAATAATGGAATTCGTTTCCTGTTTTCCTTGTAATTCCATTTTCTTGGACCAAGACAAAAGATGACCGCATTTGCAGGAAATATCGGAAACGGTTTCTGTCGCCAGACTAATATGGAAGAGAAATAGATTCTTATTTGTTTTATCCATGATAGTAGTAGTAGTAAAAACCGCTGCCAATGGAACAGATATTTCCAATAAAGCACTGGAACAGATAGAAATCTGTGTTGAAAGAAAACAAATGGGAATCTCTTTGTAGATTGTTTAGCGACATTCAAAAAGTATGGCTTGGATTTCAATATAATTTGTAAATAAAAAAAAACGTTTGTACACGAAGATAATAATTATTTTCTGACACTTTAAATCTTTTCCAAGCCATTTTGTGATTTTAAAAATCTGTCTAGTTTTATGAAATAAAATTTTGAAATATTTATAGGATTGAAATTATGGATGGGTTCACGTCATTACAATTGACTGATTAACAGATTCCATAGTCTATTCAGTTATTTTCGAGAATGTTGTTTTGACACTTTTTTCCTTTTTAATTCTTGACCATTTTATTCTGATATTTTTTTCATATAAGATAACAAAAGATTCCAAAAACTGAATAAATATTCTCAAAACAAGACGAAAATACCTGAAATATTGTAGAGTGAAAGACAAAATAAGGAGAGAGAAAAAATAAAAAGCATAAGACCTTAAAAAAAAGTCACCGCCCATCTCCTTATTTTTGTTTATATTTTTTAACATTTTATAAACACTTAAAACGGACTCCATGTATGATAATATATTAATTCGATGCGTGTGGTTTGTACTAATTTCCAAAAAATCCAACGAATTGTTGGAAAAAGAAATGGTTAAGAAAACCTTGAATTTTGGGAATTTCAGCTTGATTTGAGATGCCAAAAGAGATGGTACTTTTAAAAAAAGATATTGCAAACTTAGTGTGAAAAATATATACAACACTGGAGTACTGTCAGGAAGTTGAAAAATTGTAAAAAATCGACTTTCCAAAAAACTAGCAAAACCATTTCCAAAGCCAGCAGCAAAGATGCAAAATGACTGAATTCTTCATAAATAGTCTTGAACATATTGAGTAAAACATAAAAAATTATCAAAATAAAAAAAAAGAGTAAAAATATTGCACTTCATGATCGGATTAGTATTTTTGTTTATGGATAAGATCTAAGTATACACCTGATGATCATCAGAGGCAACATTGATGGAAACGTCGGCGTCGTGTTGGAAAAAAAAATAAAAACCAATTTATAAACAACGATCGATAGTGTATTGTTTATTTTAGTCCACTATTATTATGTCAACTCTTTTTTAACAAATGACAAAATGGGACACTCTGTACATCCAGATATGAACATGCATCTGAACAGCATTTTCGTTGTTCGAAAAACAGCCCATAAAGGGGACATTAGCGAAGATAAAACGGAAAATATATCGTTCTCCAGAGAACGATGACCAATATCAGTTCGGTTCCTTCGAACTCTATTTGTAATATGAATAATAGAAGTGAGTTCTCGAGATAATGCCCTGGAATATTATTCATTTATTGTCTGCACATTCCATTATCGAGATGAAGTATTACTTATATTTTCATAACCTATGTAACATAATATGTGATATTTTCATTCTTTCGAATCAACGTCAATTAGTGCGATAGATTTCGATAAAAATTAACTTTATGGCTAATGTTAAGTGTCCGGGGTCAGGGTCACAGAAGTAGAATCGGATCTCAATAGTGATCCCTCCAGTCAGTCTTGCCTTGGCTCACCCAACAATGGGGAGGCGTGTCCTCACAACAAGCATGATCAGTGTCGTCGAATCAGACCAGCAGTGGGGAGCATCTCCCAGACTTGACTATGAAAGTAAAACGGAGATTTATTAAATTTGCAGTTTAATGAATTACATCAACATTATTCCTATTTTATTGAAAATTTCCTACCAGTCAATTCTAACCAATCACAGGCTTGCATTTTAACATGTTGCTATGGCAACGACCCTATTTTATCGGAAATTACCCTACTCATAATCACGTGACTGAAAGATTAATAAGTGGAAATCACCCTGGCTTTGCATCTGGATGTAGCTCCCATATGATTACAGTGTTGCCGTCCCCACTCTCCCTAACAATCCCAACCCAACTGGTGCATGGGAGCTACATCCAGCCGCTACTATTAAATCTTCTCAAATAGTTTTGGCATGAAATTTTCTTGCCAAATCTCCCGCGAGCTCGAATTAAAAATCCGGAAATTTGTTCTCGTTGCGAATTTTTCAAGAAAATTCGCGACTCGACTAAATTTCCGGAAATAATTCGAGCTCCGGGGAGTTTATGAGTGAAAATTTCCTACCAGTCAATTCTAACCAATCATAGGCTTGGATTTTACTATGTTGCTATGGCAACGAACTAATTTTATCGGAAATCACCCTGCTCATAATCACGTGACTGAAAGATTAATAAGTGGAAATCACCCTGGCTTTGCATCTGAATGTAGCTCCCATATGATTACAGTGTTGCCGTCCCCACTCTCCCTAACAATCCCAACCCAACTGGTGCATGGGAGCTACATCCAGCCGCTACTATTAAATCTTCTCAAATAGTTTTGGTATGAAATTTTCTTGCCGAGTCTCCCGCGAGCTCGAATTTTAATCCGGAAATTTGTTCTCGTTGCGAATTTTTCAAGAAAATTCGCAACTCGACAAAATTTCCATAGGGATATGCGTGACATTGTTTGAATGTCTGGTGCTCGTTACTTGTTTTAAAGCAGCAAAAACGATCAAACATTTGCTGCAATTATGGTATTGATGCGAGTCGATGCAACTCGGCAATTGGAGTTCTTCTTGGCAAGTTGAGCAGCATCAAATGCAAATTTTGCTTCCTTTGAATGCGTGAAAGTTGGCACCATACAGGACATGCATAGGCTATAGTAAGTCTGATGATTATCTTGTACAGAGTGAGCTTTAAATCTTGCGCCAATTTTACACGAGGACACAAAATAGGATATAAACGCTATCCGGTCAATACTTTTGCAATATTATGTGGAATGAGAGAGTCTTGAGTCGATAATTTCCCGAAGACATCCTATTCATTTTGATCTTTTTGCAGATCCATATTCTACGCAGCTCAAGCCAACTGCTTTTACTCACAAAGATAAGCGAATAAGCAAACAAAACAAACAAGAGTACTGTTAACGGCGTTGCGAATGGTTTGTCTCGAAGTTCCGAGAGATAACGCAATTTATTTGCTACGTGCCCAGAATGACTTTTCTAGTGAATTTTCGACCCGGATATGACCATTTAGCTGATTTAATTGGGCTGTAACTTACCGTAATTGGCAATTTCTAGTCTAGTTTCATATGATCGTGAACACTTTTATTTTGATACCAAATTAGTCACTCGATATTGATTGGAAATTTCAAACCATGTTTTTCTGTCGGCTGTTTGAAATTGAGCAAAAAAACTATATTTTTACTCAAAGGCATTCAACCTTCATTTATTGAACTTCAAGTGAGACGCCCTTCTCATCCTCCTCGTGTGCCAAACAAGAAAACAATTTTATCTGGAAAATATTTTCTCAACGGCCTGATTCTCGGCTAATATCCACACATTCTATCGAGCTCAATATTTTCTCGAGGTTTTTGTTTACGAATTCTATCTTTTTCTCGTTTGGGAAGCAATTTCAGTTTGAGACGTCCACATACCTCATATCAGTGGAAATTCCCAAGCTATTATAAATTATCAGTCAAAAAATGAGTTTTTGTTATGAAATAAAAGGAAATATTGAATGTAACCAATTTCCATCACACGTAAATAAATCAGAAGGATGAGGAATTGAAGTGTTTATAGTATTTTCTTTTCATCATCATGAATCCAAATTTATTTGAATAAAGATGGGTGATTCTGGAGTTATATGAGAAGTAGTTAGAAGTGCAGGACCTGAAGGGATTTTTCCGGCCATGACGAAAGCTCTATATACTTAGATCTTTCGTGCCAGAATGGCGGAGTAATCTTAGCCCATGACTTGTGCAAGATGCTAATATACATATTATAATAATATACATTTTTTGATAAACCATATAATTTTTGTTACATACAGCCTCGTAGACAATTTATACCAAGCCATTATATAGGGCAGATTTATTCTCCACTATTCCTCACTTGAATAACTGCTTCGCCTAGATTCACTTAGCTCGTGTTCCAAGCCATCCATTTTAGTAAAATTAATTTAACAATAATAATCCCAAACGGCATAATAGGTCTTCCGTTGTCATAAATAACCGGCTTATTTCAGAAAGCCTTAATACCGGTAAAGAGATACAAACTTTCCTAATATCGTTAGTCTCTCAAGTGGCTCTATACGTGAAAGCAGAGGAGCATCTCTGGTTCAATCTCGATGGGATATTTACGACGGCATAAAGAATGTGGAGAAATTGGGGATGTAAATTTTGTAGAAGCACTGACGAATTTACCTTGAAGAAAATGCACTTTGCTTCATTGTTGTTTTAAAGATAATGCTTCTTTGCAGTTAATCGGCTTATAATAATGGGAACTTCTTTGTGTATAACTTGGGCATACATTCACTTGTCGGGATGTTGCTAGTGAGAGAAAAATCGATTATTTTATGGGACAGAAAATAATTTCTTACCACTAGGGGTTCGAACCCACGTCCATCAGAGTCTCCGCTTCCTCAGTCGACGCGTTACACGCTCGAACGCTTTCTAAATGGATATTTGAAAAATGTTCATCAAATGCACGGATAATAATGTTTTATTTCCTTTGAGTTGGGTGTGATATCTTTTTTTTTTAAATTCTAGATGAACGTCAATGGTGTTCATTATTCACCGTGAATATTTCTATACCTTATGTAGTAGAGTAAAAAAGCCTGAAAAAGTCGCTTCCTTCTTAAAAAAAATAAATCGATTTAGAACCAGATGAAACCTGACCCTAATGATTAGTTAGGTTATTATTGTGCATACGAAATGGGCAATTACGACTTTTTTTAGTGGTACCGAGTTTTGTAAAATCGAAAAAACCTGCAAAAATGCAAAAATTAAAAAAAATACTTTCCATCATTCACCATCCAATAACTCCGAAACTATTCAACATATCCGAATGATTTTTTTTTTTGACTTGAAGAGCATACATAAGCGATGATCACTGAGGCAATATATTTCTCAGATTTTGTTATTTTCAATTTTTCTCAAAAGCTCAAAAATGAAAATTGAATTTTTTGTATTGACATTTTCAGTAAGCGAGAAACTTTTTTGTTTGAAAAAATTTTATGCTATATGCTGCGAACGAAATGTAGTAAAATATATGAGGAAGTTTTCAAAAAAGACCGCAGCCTTTTATCTGTTATAGTTTTCGAAATATGATTTTTTGAACTGCGCCATACAATAGCGCGGAGCGTACCGCATTGCCGGTGCCGTGCTCCGTAGAGCCATAAAATACAAATAATGTTTATGCTGAGCTATGAGATCTGGAGAGCAGAGTTTTGTATTATTCTTAGACTATGCTGCTGAGAATGTGATTTGACGTCTATGCTCCATCAAATAATGTTAACAAATCTGTCTATTTTATTTATAGTCTAAGGTATTATTATATAAAGGATTAAAAGATCTTCAGTTTAGCGCATAATATAGGGAGTTCAATTTACTCCCAGTTTTTTCGCACAGAAATTATCTATAGAATTTGAATAAATCAATATACAGTGTGTTTCATTTTTATTGGCGACAAGTCGCTCTTTAATCAAAAATATACCGACTAGGAATCTTTTTCTGGTTCAAGTACTCAAAAAGCTCTATTCTTTTCATAAAAAAATGATATAAGCGGGGATATAAGCATGTTTATATGAATGTAATTTCCATGGCTTCCTATGATGAATAGAACGGCCCCAAAAACCTAAAAAATTACTAGTCATTTTTTATATTCAAAAACGAATAGCGTTTCTGGATTAAGCAGATCTAAAAGCCCCTTTAACGATAATTTTGTAATGATTTGTTTTACAGGATGCTCAGGAAGTAAGGTCAAATTTGGAAAAAAATATCATATTTATTAATCACCTTGTATATTTCAGCAGAGATTTTGCAAAATCTTTCTGTCATTTCTTTAAGTATGATACGAACTAAAACTAAACATTCTATAAATTTAAATAAATGGTAATAATGAGCTGATTAGAGTCAAAAAATCTACAATGCAAGAACCATCATAAAATATTCCTTCAAGAACCAGTACATTCGTCAATTATTGTCAATGTTTTTACGGGAGCTATAGAGCAAAAGTGTTTGTTTTGGTATCATTTTTGAACACCTTGTATAGGCTAGAGTGACAAAACTATACGAATCTGTACTCTTAGAAGAGTATTTTTAAATAGTTCATTTATTAATATTTGGCTGTTATTATATTGATGTTACTATTCATAATAACATATTTTTTATTAAGTTTGGCTTTGATTTTTGAACACTGGGTATAAGCTAGTAGCTAGGGTAACAAAACTTATAAATTGTATGGTCAGTTCATGTCATACCTAAAGAGATGACAAAAGGTTTTTGAAAAACATTCTACCAGAATACATAAAGGGTTATTAGAGAAATTGATTTTTTTTAGTATTTGACCCAATTTCTGAGAATTCTGTGAAAAATTTGTATTACAAAATTATCGTTTTAGGGGTTTTTGGATATGCCAAATTCAAAAACACTATCCGTTTTTGGATCCCTTCTATTGATCATAGAGGAGGCTATGGAAATGACAGATGCCAATTTTTTTTATGAAAAGAGAGTTTTTTGGGGTAGTATGGACTAAAGTTTTGGGTTGGCTTTTTCCTTAAGGGAACACTTATTTTATCTGATCGCCCTCATAAAAGACACCCCATCGTCATTGTTATTTTAGGTTTCACCAAAAACGCCAAACAGAAAACACTTTTAATAAAAAAGTTCACGAAATCAACGTAACAGTGTAACACAGTAGAAAGTACAAAGCACAATAAAAAACGTCTTGGATTTTGTCATTATTTGTCAATATGCATTTTCCAGTCAGCGCGCGTCGCATCGAGGTTGACATGTCCCGTTTCAAAAAATCATATTTCGAAAACTATAACAGATAAAAGGCCGCGATCTTTTTTGAAAACTTCCTCATATATTTTACTACATTTCATTCGCAGCATATAGCATCAGATTTTTCCAAACAAAAAAGTTTCCCGCTTACGGAAAATATCAATACAAAAAATTCAAATTTCATTTTTGAGCTTTTGAGAGAAATTGAAAATAACAAAATCTGAGAAATATATTGCCTCAGTGATCATCGCTGTATGCTCTTCAAGTCAAAAAAAAAAATCATTCGGAAATGTTGAATAGTTTCGGAGTTATTGAAAGGTGAATGATAGAAAGTAATTTTTTTGAATTTCCGCATTTTTACACGTTTTCTCGATTTTACAAAACTCGGTACCACTAAAAAAAGTGAGCATGCCCATTTCTTATGTACAATAACCTAAATTATGATTTGGGTGAGGTTTCATCTTGTTCTAAGTCGAAAAAAAAACGAATCATTTTTACCGCTTTTTTTCTGACAGTTCAGTGGAATTTTAATGTTTCATTAGCTGAAATTTTTAATCACATTCTCCACCGTCCAAAAGCTATCCAATAGGTGCATAGATCTGGGAAGTGGCGCCCGAGTTTTTGGTAAATATGATTTTTCAATCTTGTCCTCGGAGCTCGTCACATGGAATCCTGGATGGAGTTACATAATAACGGACTCGCGTTTTTGATATTGATATAATCAATACAGGCTTTACATAAGCTCTTAATGTATAGGAAAATAACATAACGAAAGAGCTCGCATGCACTAGAAATATATTTAAAGAATTCACTTCAAAAGCATCGCTAGTATCACAAAAAACCTATCCTAATAGTTTCCAAGCTTGGAAAATCGGATATTTCCTTTGTGTAGCATAAACCTATGATATACTTTAGATTTTTAATGTAATGGAATAATAAAATATTTGTGAATAGAAAAGTATGACATGAAAATTAATTTGTGAAGAATATCTTTTGAAGGAATATTAAAAATGGCAATGGTCTCAAAAGAAGCCCTGTTGTCTCTTGTTGGTTGGTTTAGTTTTGTCAGCTATAAGTTTATAGTTTTGAAATTATTATACAGGGTGTTTATTAATTGAATGCCAATACTTGAGGGTAATGATCCTTGGATGATTTTAAGACAAAAAGTTCATATGGACATAGGTCCGCAAGAGCATAGATTTTAAGATACAGGGTGTTAAAATTTAAAAAAAAATATTTTTTTCTTCATCACTTTGATACTATTCCAGACATCTTTTTGAAATTTGGTACACGTCTTTTATACATCAAAATGCATGGAAATGTTAGAGAGGGCGTCACTGATTTGAAAATATTGGAAGACACAGCAGGGTGTCAATGCAATTAAGTAGATTTTATTTTTTTGCGAAAACTATGTACCGGAAAAAAATCAGGAAAACAAATTGGCTCAGAAATAAATAGAGATTTTAAAAATGATTTTTGTTTTGAGAAGAAGCAGTGGCGTACAAGTTTTTTCTCCAAAAATATTGAGTGCAAAGCCCGTACAGACGCCACTGGTAAAAATAATGAGATTGTTTGTGCATCAAAAAATGCATATTGAAGCCTAGAAGACGTGCACCAAATTTCATAAAGATATCTGGAATAGTATCAAAATAATTATAAAAAAATCATTTATTTTTTAATATTTCAACACCCTGTATCTTGAAAATTAAGCTTTTGCGAACCTTAAAATCATCCAAGGATTTTCACCCTTAAGTATCGGCATTCATTAAATAAACACCCTGTATATGTTCAGTCTAGTCATGCCGACATGAACAATAAATTGTGTATCATATCCTTCAAAGTTATGTTTTTTTTTTTAAATTGCCTGACTTTCAAAACATTCTTAACGATCAATTGATGATTTTTTTTTTAAATATGCAGATCGTTTTCATCTCATACACCAGAGTTTTCATATGGGTGTAATGAATAGGGTGGTGTAGAAATGTCTTTTAATCATTAATTGTCTGATAGATGACACTCATTATCATATAGATTTTCATGATAAAATTGAGAATAAATCATCGATAAATGGATCACTTTTCTTCAATGGGAAATGGGGGTCTCAAATAAACGTTCTAAATGAATTAAAATGTTCCATGCCACCACTTTGATGTTCTCCATCCAATTTATGGACAAAGGAGAACATTTCACAACCCTGTAGGGTGATTATCGATAGTTGATTTCTTTTACAGCTTGAATAATCTATGAGATCTTCCTGTTACATGACAGAGTTTAGAGACAGCAGTATAAAAATAGAACACTAGCGTTATATTTCACTGGTCTAATTTACATCTCATTTATTTGAATTTATGAATTCCCTTGAAATTTCTAGTACGGTTGGCTAAAAAGGAACAATTCAAACATCAACTGGTAATTGGGCCTGGAAAAATGAAATAAAACAGCGGCGCAGCTAACTGCACCATATTTTCGGTAGGTTTTAGCTTGTTTTTTAATTAAGCATGCATGCAGAGAAGCGGGGATTTATCAGTTAGTGATATGATTTCATAAACAATAACTTTTTGAGTGAATTCATGACCTTATTGGACTTCTGCTTTTTTGTTAGGTTATCAATCTACTGCGCTGATCGATAAATAACATAGTACCTACATTTTCCTAAATAAAAAATAATATTTCAACTATTTATCATCCTGTAATTTTACGCAACAGCATATAAGATAAATTGGTCAATCACGCTGTTAAAGCACAAAAATCTGTTAAGGAAATCTCATTATAACTCAAATTAGAATCGGCTGCAGTCAACATTTAATAATATTTTTTCCACTACACCAACCAGTCCGGAAAAATGTAATTTCTCGAGCCTTGAAATTCTATAAATAATGGGTTCTCTACTGCACCAGTTAAGCCATCGGAGAGTTAAGGTCGGATAAATCAAAAGATTTACCTTTTGGATTTATCCATAGTACAACATATATTTTACAGTGTTTTTGTTTGGTTTTGTTACGTTATAAATACTCTCTAGAAGATGAGATATTGAATTCAATAATTTATAGCTTGTTTGTTTTACGTATTTGTGCTATAAATGATTGTGAACTAGCTCGGATATCAATTATCAGTTATTTCACAAAAAAAGTACCACAGCCAAGTATAAAAATATTCATAGTTTTACCATCATTCATACATGAATAATAAACTGTGTATCATGTCCCTGAAAGTTGTGAATGCTGCATTACACAGCCCTAAATATCAATTGAAGTATATCAAAAATACATTCCACAAAAAAAATCATATATTCAAGAAGTAATACTTTTTGAAAAGGAAGACTGTTCAAAATGAAGTAGTGAAATTTTATTTACGCAACGATCCTTTTATTCTCTGAAAAAAATGCAATTTCCTTTGAACTCAAATAGTCTGTGCGATGGCTAACGGCATTTATAGCACTTTGAGGGCCCAGTGATCGATATGTTTATAATAAAATTTTCTCTGGCGTCCTCAAAAGAATTTTTCTAGGCCCATTATTCTATGGAAGAGTCTTGCACTTCATCTCTATTCCACTCTATTTTACCTGTTTCAGAAACGACAGATTTTCATTTAACTTATCCATAACAAGACACTTGACAAATGTTTGATTTTCACAAAAGCCAAATGTTGGTAAAACCACTACAGCTGTCATTTAACGTACTGAATATCTGTGATTCTCAATCCAAGCAAATAAAAACGTCTTTACTGGATAAATCCTGGATCAAATTGAAGCTCGCTTGACATTTTTCTTCTTGATTCTGAGTTTATCTGCGTTCGTATATTCATGGGAACAATTTTTGTTTTCTTTCAGACCCAGATATGGGATTTTGCGTATGGATTATGAACATTGAGATGTATGTTTTTGTCGGGATACAAAGTAGGAAAGGTGAAGTGTAACACACAATTTGTTTTTTAGTTCGAATATATACATGTCCATTCAAGAGAGAGATTCTACTGTCGAGTATGATAAATAATAAACAAATCTGTCCCCCTATCATGAATGAGAATGGATGAGTTTACAAATATTGTAGCAAGTTTCGCTAAAGAAAACACTTGTCCAGTTCTAATGTATTTATTTAAAGTCACTAAAGCACAATCACAAATATTTATGTTCACAATCAGAGCTTATTTATCTTTCGCGATCAAAATCAGAACTGAACTAACTCACTAGACTTCAGATCTCATTAAATACCCTCGCCAGGATTGAAAGAACATTCCAGTGATTCGTAGAACAGCGTAACATTCTAGTGATTCGTAGAACAGCGTAGAATGTTCGACGCCATCTAGTTTCGCTAGAATGTACCAGAAGCCAATCGACTTCAAACGATTCTACACTTAGTGGTGGATGCGTCGTATTCACACATGTTTCCTCACAATATCAACGACTGTAATTCTGGTAAGAGTTACTTCGGAAAATGTGATGTTGCTTCTAGATGACAGGGTAGAGGAATAGGGAAGTTTTCAAGAAATGAAAAATTAAAACTTTCTTTTCCAAAAACAGAGTTTTTACAAAGATGAATGAAACATGAAACCAAGTATTCCATATTCATTGCGAGTTCCGCTTTCAAAGAAAACAACGTTGTCAAGATTATTAAATCAAAAAAAAGTTTTGAGCTGCGAGAACCCTACTTGAGTATTCAATGTCCTCACCTGTCACCCGCTATCTGGTTAATGGCTGGCTCTCCAACAAATAATGGTAGTTTTGAAACTTTGTTGTATATAGTTATAACAGAAAGTAGTAGATTCAGCTCTAGCGCGAATTCCTTGAATAATTTTAGCACGGTCGGGAATTAGACTCAACCTCTAGTGAACAACTGATCTCCACGACTCTCTGGGTTCGGCAAGAGACTACAGAAATGAGTCATAGAGAAAATAAAAGCCGCAGCAAAAGAAAGATTTGTCATCAACAGCCCAAAACATTTTATCTATTTTGTGACTTTTCCACGAGTATTTTCACATTCTTTATTGGAAAAATTGATTGAATTTACGATGGTTTCCAATGAATTTATCCACGTTATATTTACAAAACAACAAAAAATAGAATTGTGATTTGCAAATATACATAATTATAATTTCAATGTATCTGCAGGCGGTTCCATCTAAAATAAATGTTTATTGATTATAGGTAATAGAGGCAGAATTGCAGATTTTTTCTGTTATTAATTTGTTTATATGACCAGAATTTCTTCACCGAGGGTGGGTACATTTTTTTGATAATTTTCTTCCTACTATCATGACAGTGTTAACGAACTGGTGAGTAATTCCTCATCTTGGGGGTGACGAAGCTACTTCAACAGCTACTGAAAATTCTAAATAGAGAGATACACGACTCAAACATAATGGACAATTTGCATACATTTTCAAATGACTTGAAATTTTATATACGTATTCTAGACATTATTTGAAAGTCACCAGCGAAAAAAATTTTCCGAAATACCCAAAAATATACTAAATAAATGAAGAAGCAGACGCGAATTTTACTGTATGATCGCAAATGGGGTGTGGCCATATTACTCTCCCGAGAGAGAGAGAGAGTCATCTCAGTCAATACGTCAGACGGAGATAGATAGTGTATTCTGTGACGTATTGGATGTTGATTGGCGCTCTTGAATCGGCGATTACTACATTATTAGAGGTCGTGGGTTGATTTTTTAAACATCAATGGCATCAGTACTCACTAATCCTTATATTTTGCATATTTCTAAAAAATGTGCAAATTGTCCATTGCTATCAGTATAGTCAAACATTACCTCAATAGAGCTCCTTTATTATTTGAGCATTGGATGATGAACTCCAAGGTCTTGTTCTTCCCAACCAACCGCTGTTGCTCGACATGTGCTGTCACTACAGCGACATTCTCCCTTCATCCGTAGATACGAATATTTCCAATACAGCTAAATGAAAATTAACTAATCAAAGTTTTTAATATACTCCACATAAAACATTTTTTCGCAATTTTATCATTTCATATATTAGGGCGGTGAGCAAAGCTAGCGTGGTTGTCCGCTAGTGCAAATACACAGCTAATTGAAAAATAATAACGCTTCCTGTTTGTTTCAGATTTTCTGAGTATGGTCATGCGCTGGGCTTACGGTAAGTTAATTGATATTCACCTGGATGTGGTTGCTGATAAATACTTTGTTTCTATTTTTTATCACAATAATACATTATTAAAAAAAATCGCACTTTGACGTTGGTTCTGATCATTGATTGGATCTATGATGTTTGTACTAGTTACTAGTGAGTTATGGATTATAACTCACATGTCAACCAAAGAAACAACCTACTTTAATGAAAATGTCAAAAATTCACTGTCAAGTCATTCTGACATTTATAGGGCACTGAGGTTGATTTGATCACATTGCTCATTATTATTTTATTATCTCATAAAAACTTGTTGCATAAAACATTGTATGCCACTCGTGTGTTATGTTTCCCAAGTCACCCAACACACTATAACATAAATAACTATTATTAATAAAACATTATAGTGCAATTCAAAATAGAAGACAGAAAAATAACTCAAACAAAACAAACCAAGACGATAAAATCTAGGATCTCTATCAAGCTTAAACCTTATTTTTCTTAACTTGCTTCAAATATTATAATTGAAGCAGAATTCATTTCACCATAATTTATACGTTTGTGAATATTCCCTGTAAATTTTGATTAAAAATAATTTCAAATAAAGTTTAAAAGAAAAATCTCATGTTAACGAGACATCATTTTGTCGCCGATATTTGCCTTGCAACGCAACTGTGTTGGTGCGCCAACGAGGTGCTTATAGATGATTCTCGGAAGATCTGAGGTATTCTTGCATTTTCGGCGAAGGAGTCTGGGATGCCGCCATTTCAGTTCAGTTATCGTAAAACATAAATAGGCTGCGATTGTGAACATAAATATTTGTGGTTGTGCTGTAGTGACTTGGAATAAATAAATTAAAACTGGACTAGTGTTTTCCATAGCGAAAAATATTACATTATGTACCATGTAGATTTGCAAAATGATCGGACATCGATATTTTCAAAAGTCTATATTACCTGAACATAAATAAAAAAACAATGAATTTCCATTTTTTCCTCTTTGCACTAGGTAAAGCCTAAAGGATTTTTTTTAATAATAATAAAAATATCCCTATATAACATCAAAAGCCATATGTGGTCGACATCAATTTTATATCTGGAATATGGAAATGAATATTTCCAGAGGTGTTAACGTTTGATGTGGTGGAATTTAAATGGTTGTTTTACATATTGGTTGCGGCTTCAACGCGGCATGGTGACAACAATATTATTTGATTTTATATTTCAATTGTTGCAATTATTGTGCACATGCAATCATAAATCGACATTATAAATTTCACCAACTTGGCATTTAAAATTCTTTTCTTGCCATTCGAGAGAATGAATAAATAAAAATCATAAACTTGTGGTTGAACGTCCATTTAGTCTGTTTACATAGAAATATTCATTTTCCACAGTGAACGTTGGTGCGGTTCATTTTAAAATTATTCTCATTTGACTGCCTGTTATGCTTGACTTTGATTTATTTATGGAATGAGAAAACTTTATTCAAAATCCAAATAAAAAAACCTTTAACATTTTGTCGCGCGGTTAATAAAATACTTATTAATTAGTAAAACTATATTGCTTTCAATGATGTTTGTTTTAATCAGTGCATTTTCTGTATAGTACATAAAAATAGCTCTGTGTTTTGCTGACAATATAAACAAACCTTGTATCAAAATCAACGTTATTATTGATTAATTTGCAATATTATAGAGGATATTTTGGATTTTAATTGAATCAAAAAGTTTTTCAGTTGTTGATTTAGTAGATTGTATTTATGATTATAACATTAAAAGATGATTTTTGCATCAAGTCTCAGAGTCTCAAAGCCTACCTTTTCACGACATGCTGATGAAAGTTTATACCCACATCTATGAGCGCCCGAAACCAGAATCGATAGGACATTTGGAAAAGTAGCGAAAATTTCGACTTTGGAGTGGCTTATTAAAACTTGTGCAGACATGGAAAAGTTGCTGTAGTTGAAATTTGGTGGAAGTTATGAAATTGTGAAAGTTTCCGGGTCAAGAAGCGAGCTTTAATATTTGTCTTTGTGCACTGTGAGTAATGATGTATGGTTGTGTTGCTTTATCACAACAGTTTCGTATTCTATGTAATTCAAGGACACACGGATAAGGTGGGTTTTAGAATGTAAGCAATAGGTCAGATTCATGATTTTTTTCAATCGCTTATCAGAAAGAGCAGTCGAAATAAAACCCAAAAAATGTTTCCCCGATTTTTTTCCGGACAGGAAAAGGCACCAAACATTGAATAAAGAATACATTTCTAGGCCTATGACGTCACGAGCCCAAATCTTTTGATTGGCTAGCTTTGGATGATGTTGCCATGCTATACGATTTTCCTAAATATTGATACGACCTACTTATCCTTTCAATCACATTCTTAATCTCGGCACTGAAATAGTTCTTAGTCTCTCTATAGTTTCTAAAAATTCAGAAATCATTTTTAAAAACACTAGAGGCACATTTCCAGAATCAGCCTTTTCAAATCCTTTTTCTAAAGTAGTTTTTATCAACAATACCAGGACATCAACAAAATAATAGATACACACTTACTATGCAAAAAAGCAAATAGCATAATGATAACAGATTTAAAGTTAAAAATAACAAATTAAAAAAAATTACTTTCAGATTATTTATGTATTTATGACAGGCGAATGACAAAAGTAGAGCTGTAAAGAAGAATCGATATTGAGCAATCTGGCAACTACAAAGATCTGATTGGTGCGAAATATTGTGGGAAATTCAAATTAGTGAAATCCGTTTTTGATGAATTTCTTGGCCCAAGATTTTTTTTTTGAGTAATCAACGTCACATTCAGACAGAATATTGGACGGACTTCCACTCAAGCTAATTGAAACTTTGAAATTCCATTGAGTGAAACTGGTCTATTGGACATTAAATTGTAGCAGAGAGAAAGAGTGCGTGAGACTCATAGGCGTAAGACTTGAGTCTTATTAAGTTTTTCAAACTTATTTTTGACTAGAAAGGAGGGAGGGATGTGATGCACACGGCATATCACCCTCATGAAACGTCACATCAAAGTTCCAACCACTCATTAACTCAAAAATATTTCGATCGATCAAACTCTAAAATCTCTAATCATTATCAACAAAAAACCCAAACATCTCTTCAAGAAACAAATCAACACTCGAGTCTCAAATATCTAAATCACCTGAGTGAGTGATAGCCATTACCCTCGAGTAGAATACTTTACTTTTTCCAAGATTATTTGATAATTGTAGCGAACTATGCAATATTTAATTTTATTTGCAGGGTACTTTTTAACAACTATACTGTAGGATAAAGTGACAATGACTATAAAACAAGTATGGACGGTGAGATGGGCTGTTTCAAAATGATGGATTTGATTGAAAGGTTGACGTATGTTGTCAACAGTTGAGTTATGAAAAAAAAAATCACTGGTATAAGTAACGAGTCACAATAACAAATAAAAAGTGAATGTATAATACATTTATCATTGAATAGTAATAGAAATAGTATATTATTCAAAATTAGTCGATTTGTTGGGTTTAGGGTCGAAAAGATTCTAAGAAAAACAACTTTTTTCTTTGCCGACGTTTCGGTTTATTTCAAACCATCCTCAGGGCTCTGTAACAACAAGCGAAACAATAGAAACAGAGGGTCAGAGCCATAAAGAAAAATATATAAAAAAAATAGAAAAGAAAAAATGTTGATTAAAATCACAGAAAACACTGTGTAAATGAACAGTAATACCAACTGAGAGAGAAAAGAAAACGTTATTGAGAAAATAAATAATAAATAGCAAATAAAGAGAGAGAAAAAAAAACACTTACATGAAAACAATAGCAAAGAAAAAAAAAACACAAATAGAATTAATTGGGCAACAAAAAAAAGACTAAAATATATAAAATAAACAACCGAAACACAGTGACAACTGGCATACTCATAGTAAAAATGCAATGACAATAACTCAAAGTATATTATTCAATGAGCGGGAAATGGTGAATTTCACTCATGAGGATGAAGTTTGCGTAAATCATCTGAGTGAGTTATACCCATGTCCCGCGAGTAGAATACCGACTATACTTTTTCTATGGTTATTCAATAATTGCAGCGAACTTTGCAATATTTAATTTTAGTTTGACGGCACTTTTTGACAACTATACTTAAAGTGAGGTTAGGTTGTCAACACAATGACTATAAAACAAGTATGGACAGTCAAATGTACTGTTTCAAAATGATGGATTTGAAGGTTGACATCTTGCCGAATTTTTTGATTGGCTCCTAAACAGTGGAGTGATGACATTAGAACATTTCATTGGTTGAAAACAATTGAGTAATGTAAAAAAAGTCACTGGTATGAGTAACCAGTCACATTAACCAATAGAAAGTGGATATACAGGGTGTTTCCTTAAGATTGGTAAAAAATTCGTTGTGTGATTCCTGGGGTATTTTCATGAAAAAAAGTTCCTATAAACATTTGCCGAAAAATGCTTCCTTAGGGAGCTACGCCCCTTTAAATAGGGCACCCCGAAGACGGTTTTTCCTCAATATTTCCGAAACATTACATACAAAAATCATGAAATTTGGTACATCATACAAACTTTTAATGCTGAATGAGAATTTGAGCTCAGAATTTCAAAATTTTAATCAGGGGCGTACCATACTGGCGTACCATACCATTTAAAAAATTGGATTCTTTTAACCTTTAACCCCGCCAGTATGGTACGCCCCTGATTTAAATTTTGAAATTCTGAGCTCAAATTCTCATTCAGCATTAAAAGTTTGTATGATGTACCAAATTTCATGATTTTTGTATGTAAGGTTTCGGAAATATTGAGGAAAAACCGTCTTCGGGGTGCCCTATTTAAAGGGGCGTAGCTCCCTTAGGAAGCATTTTTCGGCAAATGTTTATAGGAACTTTTTTTCATGAAAATACCCCAGGAATCACACAACGAATTTTTTACCAATCTTTAGGAAACACCCTGTATAATACATCTATTATTGAATAGTCATAGAAAATAGTACATTTTGTATCAAGGGCGGAAAGTATAGATGATTTTGACGAGGGTATGAGTAGCAGCACGAGCGAAGCGAGGGCAGATATTAGCCAAGTCAAAATCAACTTTCGTCCGTGGTGCAAACAGTTCTTTTTGTACAACCAGTTTGTAATCATTTAAAAAAGAATAATAATGAAAATCAATAATGAATAATCGATACACTGCACTACACTGCTGACAAGTCAGACAACTGACAAGTGACAACTGTCAATCATGGTTACAATATGGGTGTGTTCCCGTTTTCTTTTGTGGTGCGGATTCATTGCCACCGAGATTGTCACGTGATTAGTTCCTTCTAGTATGCTAGACTATCACGTGGTTATTATATTCAGAGGCTTTGGGATCCAAGGAACCGTTGCTAAGCGGGCTCAAAAGTACTTTTAGGCCCGGCTGCCAAAATCAGCGACTTTCCGCCTGCTTTGCATGCATTGAAAAGTGAACTTTACGTGTAGGTTGTACAAAAAAACTTTTTCATATCAATCATTCCATCTACATCATTCACATTATTATCTAACAAGAGTGCATTATCTGTTGAAACTGATCACAAAAGCCATCTATTTGAATTTATGGTTTAAAAATACTCTATGTCTGTACGTCTTAAAATAATAGAAATGTCATGCTCAAAACATTGATCAAACATCCATATCGACCGATAGGCTGGTTGAAAATTGCCTCATTCTCTTTGATCAAGTATTCGAAGTGATTTCGCCTCAAAAATAGCGAATGTCGAAGCCAGAAATCAGGGATAAATTAATCTATTCAATATTTACCAGTGATGAGGGTGGCAAATACGCGGATCCATCAAACATATTTGTTCAGTCCCTTTTTTGGTTTTTGTGTTGACCTCATATTTTTTATATTAAATCCTATAATTTGCTAATGACACAACAAATGAAGTCTTTGTCATTGAGATGCTCTTTGTAAAGTTTCAAACGATTCTTTTTTGTAAAAATCAAGATATATAGCACTTTCAGCAGAAAAATACGTGCTATTCAGTGTATAACAAGAGGAAAAAGGAATTTTCCACATCCGAGTTGGAGGCTCTTTGACTTTGAGTGCAATCATCGGTACCGCATGTTGAGTGAGCCGGTTTTGTTTCAAGTATATAAGGATGCAGGGCAATAGATCAAAGCTGTTTTGAACTTTCAACGAAATGATAATCAACAACAAGACTTACTCAGTCAAATTAAATAAATTTCATCTCAACATATTAGTCAAATAAGCTTTTTGAACTATACCTGTGTCAGAAAAGTAAATTTATTTGCAGGTTGCTAAACAACTCATGTAAAGAGATGAGAAAATTGCATTTTTTGAACCAACAATGTTTTCCACCAATTGTCATTTCCCCAGTGTGATCAGCTGTCAGTAGCAGTTTCAATCGGGGAAATTATAGCGCTGACCGCGACCAATGTTTGTTGTGTTGTCAGTTAACCAGAGGATATCCCCTGTAGTAAATACAATGATGTATGTGCACTCCTCACTGAATAAATGGAGCATCTAGATTCACTCACTTTGTAGGAAATTTAGATGCTGAATGCCTGAAGTGAGGAACTAGAAATGGTAAAGAACAACCTTGTGTGGGTTCGTCGACACCAGGGAACTTTACTTGGAAAATTTCAACAATCAAATGTTGAAATAAGTGCGGAGTCTATCGCGTAGTAGGTGCAGCTGGACGTGAAGTGATACCATCGTTGCTTTCACTTCTTCCTCCTAGTTTTAACGATTCTTGCTCAAATGGTGAAAAAAGATGCAATCCGATACTCTTGGCGTCATGAAATGTGCCTCACACAGCAACGTTGCCTAAACAGTTCTGGATAGTAATTAAATAGTTGATCAAGACGCGGCGTACGGAAAACGATATTTGAGTGATAATACGGGATTGATTGAGAGACAATCAACCGAGTCACGGGAAAATGTAAATAATCCGAATTAAACCGGAAAACAAATCCGAAAATGTTAATCCCTGAAGAGTTTCTTCCATAATCCCGTCAATGGGATAGAAATAGCAAAGGACATTAACACTTGAATGAAGTTTCTTCAAAGCAAGTCTTTCCAAGAGATTGAACGTAGCTTTTGAAGACAGAATAACATCACATGATAGCATTTACACTTTATTTCCAGTTGTTTGCTTTATGTCGAAAGGTAAGTTAGAAAGAAGTCACAATCTTCAAACCCATTCCACCAGTCAACAATCACAAACTACCAGATATAAAAGATCATTCATGTTGTGAAGTGAAAACTGGCTTCTGTATAAGATGCCGCTGGCACTGAAACAGAAGGGATGGTCTCAGACAGTAAGTTAACGTGAAAAGACAATTAGAAAGGGCAAAGCGACAATGTGGCTGCTGCGCCGAGCGGTGGGTAAGCGGTAGGGCCTAAAACCACAAGTCGTTCACTGGCTTTATCAAGCCGTGATCAGACCGAGGATCTCATACGGAGCTGTGGCTACCAAGGAAGCCACCAATGGACCAGACTTCAAAGGATGACCTGTCTGAGGACTACTCCAGGAACTGCATTGAACTTTCTCCTTGCGTTGCCATAGCTGGCAATCTGGATAAAGAGGGAAGCTATGGCAGCATACGTAAAGATGTGCGCTCAGAAAGTATGGAAGGGCAAAGGCACAGAGGTTGGCCACACCAGATTAGCTTCTATTTCGGAGCGTGAGATGACTGACAGCCACGGATGGAAGACTCACACTCTACCTTTCAGCCAGAGACGAGTGACGGACTACACTGGCAGATCCACCAGATAACACGCAGATCTGGTTCACCGATGGCTCAAAGGACAACTCTAAGGCTGCAGGAGCTGGAGTAAACAGACTGGATAGGAATGCCGGGGAGGCTTTTCATCTCGGAAAGCTCACAACGATCTTCCAAGCAGAGGTTTTTGCTATCCTAGAGGTAGCAACGAGGAAAGAGGTTCAAGAAAGGACAGAAGATAACATCTGACAGTCAAGCGGCACTGAGGGCATTATGCAAGCCAAGGATCAGCCAGCTGGTTCAAGAGTGCAGTGATGCTCTGCACACCCTGGGCGAGAGCAAGAAGGTCAAACTGGTTTGAGTACTGAGACTTATGGGCATTTTTGGAAAGAAGCGCGTGGACGAGCTAGCTAGACTAGGGTCTGAGTAAACGACTGATCTCCGAGGTCCTGAATGAGTGGGCTTGGGAGAACACAGTAGAAAACTGGAGGAATAACATGACTTGTAGGCAAGTCAGAGAGATAATCACACAACTCAACAAACCCAGGACGGCCCGAGTATGGAGGCACTGAGCATCATCGTAGGCATCTTGACAGCTCAACCGACACTTGCATTTATTGGGAATAGGCGAATCACCCTTATGTCCCTACTGTAGAAGGGCAGAGGAAAACTCCCACCATCTACTGAGAGTTTGTGATAGATGGGGTTGGCTGAGGAAGATGGTTTTAGGATCGGCAACCATTCCTTGGGTGGAGTTGGGGGACCTGTGAAGACAGGACTTGAGTGGAGAGGGTTGAAAGCAAGGGGTTGACGGAAAGGGCCGCTGGGTCTACTCGCCGGGCGCTTGTCCCATATCCTTACCATTACCATTACCAAGTGAAACAAATGAAAATCAGGTAATCTTTCAAGATAGTCCCGTTTGATCAATTTCTTTCGACATTATTTCACACCAGACCAAATGAATATAAAATTCCCTGCACGTCCTTATCACGATTTCTTCATTAATTTTATTCATTGTTGCCTTTATTGTAACCCTGAATTCAACGAAGGCCGATAAACTCTCAGATCTACTTAATATTCCATCCATTGTTTTGAGATACGCAACGAATTCTCTATAGTCCCATTGAGATAATCTGGTGAGAAAATTATTGTTTGACTTTCAGGAACTTTGGAAGTCTCTTGATTATAAAGTGATCATTTTCATTCAACTTCTTCTTTCAATACTCTACAAATTAAAAAATTTTACTACCATTTGCGTGCTTTCTCACGTAACAGAATACATTCAATTTATTTTTATTGCAATGGATTTTCGTAAACGGGACATGAAAAATCACCACTACAACCAGAATCACATGAAAATATGTTAATAATCCTCCATCAAATTATGTTTATGGAAGAAATAACCTGGAATGCATAAGTCAAAAACTTTCTGATGACTAGAACCATCACTTCAATTTCACAATGTTCTCCAAGCTACGCTGCTTGCAGTTTCTGATCAAATTATAACTCCATTACCAAGTAATTATCATGCTTTCAAATTGGGTTATGTTTATACCAAGAAGGTGTTAACTCTATAGTATTTTTTTTTATGGAAAACTCAAAATGGAAATGAATTTGTCAACTTGATGTATAATGGCTTTATATCTTGGGTCAATATAGGAAATGAAATGTATGAAATTTTTTTTAGTTCACTTGATAAAATATACATCCGTCTCATCAAACGGAAATGAGTCCCCCAAACCCACACAAATGTTAAGGATTTATGAGGTGTCCCGAAATGTTTCGCCATAAAATATTTCTATCGATGAGAACGATGAGAAAAATTCGAATCTCGCCCTTCTTTACCGGTAAAAGAATATTTTTTGTGAATTTTCCTGATCCCAAATTTACAAATTATTTCTAGGTTGTGTAATTTATGGATGTTAATGGTTGATGAATTCATTGTTCATCATTCAACGTGCTTAATGCATCAGCAGATCAGTTGGACGGTATAGGTAAAAGAGTATTTGCTTTTTATTCTTGTAGTTTCACTTCAGAAAGACTCAAATAAATACCAGGAGACTGCTTTATTCACTACAATACTTAGAAGTATTACTGTAGTAAATACCAACTAATTCCCTCTTTTCTGGAACCTAGTTTCAGACGAACTAAAGGTGGAATTAAATAGTAAGGGTTTCTACGCCCAAGGCAGGGGCGAGATGTTTAAATCTGTTCAATGAAAGTTTTGTTCCTGTGGGGTCAAATGATAAAAATTTGAACCACCTTTTTGTAGCAGAAAGACATAACCAGAATGGCTCAAAAAATTGGGCGTTTTTGACCTTCCCCATTAACATAATGAATTTCCTGTGAAAGGCAAGATGAAATTATCAATTTAATCCAAGTATTCCACGTAACAGAATCCAGTCCATCTCTGAATATATTTCTCTTTAGAAGTCAAATTGTGATCGTCACCAAATTTATGGACTGTAAAGTACGTCATAATGGTATTGAATCAATCAAAGTGCCGCAAACAAGGGTACGTTTGGCAAGTTATGACCAAAACTTCTTGGGGTTGACACTTTATCAAATATGAGGACTTGTTGAATTAAGTCGACTTTTAGATGGAGTTTATTTCTTTTTTTAGTTATTGAATCTTTAAAACTAAAGATATGTCGAAATGTTAATTTAGTTGGGATGTGATTTCTGTGATCATGAATAGTACCAATACACAAGAAGGCGTCTCGAGTTACTCAAGCTACTTTCAGTTTTGATAAAATGGTTGTCATTTCATGGACGTGAAAATTATATGAAAAGTCAAACTCATTAAAACATCTTAATTAAGTAACTGACTTTCCAGATTGAAGCAAAGGTTTCCGGATGAATCCTACTCTCATCTCATGTACAATTTTCATTATCCATGAGCCCAGCATCGTATAATGCCGTCGCTTCAAATATGTGTGTCTCGCTAGCGAAGACGTTAATTTGGATTTCATTGAAATATGTGCTTTAGTTTCAGAGCAATTTTAATTAAGGAAATTTGATTAGAAAACGACGAAAAGTGCTTTTCGTTTCATGTTTCGTATTTTTGTGACGCTCTACTCGTTTTCAAGAGGTGTTTCGCTTATTTGTGATAGATAAAGCTAAAGGTATGATTAACTTTATTGTTTGAAAAATAGTACATGACACTTATCAATCTCGAATCACTTGGCGATGCAGTTTATAAACTTCCACAGGATAATTTATTCATCATTATCAAGAAGACATAATATGATTTCAGAAGATAATTACCACTTAGAGAGATGGAGTTTTAAGTTGATCAAAAATTTAAAGTAGCGTAGTTCGCGAAGTGCTCTGAGACATGATTCGAAACTCGTTCTTATTCTAAATATCAAAGTTTCTCTAACCGATAAACTTTTCCTCAGCGAAAAGTGAATTTGCTGTGATAAAGCAAACTTATAATTATTGTAGCTACATAATCTGATGGAATATGACTCTCACTTACTAATATTGTCACCTTTCTTGAAGTTTGTAGAATACTTCACATTCTTTAACTTAACATTTGAAGTAGATAGCTATTGGAAGTGATACATAGGAAAATATTTGATCCATAAAACTCTTGACAAAAGAAAATAACCTGGAACTTATCAGATATTATTGATGAGATGAACCCATCTTACCATCTTCCACATCAATCGTAACATATAATTACCTACTAACAGAACACAATTTCTTATTACTTCATCCCCTCTTACTCGCACGATAAACCTTGTACAATGAAGCGTCAGGTCCTGACACCGAGTCAGTAGACTAGAAATACCAGGAATACATCACTGACCTAAAATGACAAATTGCAGCTGCAACGAGGCCGAGTCTAGCCAAACTTGCTTAAGTTATGTACAAAACGTCTTTACACATTATTCATGTCTTGCAGTTGAGAGTGGCGAGGAATTGTAATTAGTTACTTGCTAAAGTGTTATAACCAGGCAAGAACTTTTACCTGATAATCATGATGATCAGATCTTATTGTTCAAAAAAATATGATGGATTGATGTGAGGAGATGTGGTATTTTGTCATTTTAACGTACTAAAGTCCTTGACATGGGACCAACAACGTTGGCGTTGGCCGGCCCGGGATTTGATTCTAGGACCACATGAGCCAAAAATTGATGCACTAACCACTGCACCATAGATCAATGGCCAAATGTAATAAATTCGATAATCAACAAATGGGGACGTTTTGGGGAATTTGTTCGAGTCGAGAGGAAACGAGTTGAAGTTGCTTTTCTAAGAAATAGTGCATGTCATTAAAACACTCAATCATGGTCCTGTCGATTACTATCCTCACTTATCCACTGATAGGCTTATCCGTGGAAAATAGGTCAAACGTTAAGTCTCCTAAAAAAGAAAATCTGTGAAAAATTACTTCCAATGAAAGGTCGGGATTTATATGGAACCGTTATATAACAGATTGATTACCCCGCGTATGAGATAAATGATCTCTACAAGTCGCCACCTTTTGGAGATTATCAGATTTGGCTGGTATTAGATGTCGGAACAAGAGGATATTGGACGGGATATATTCAGGTTGTGGAAGAGAGGACTAGATCCCAATTCGATAATATTTTTTTGAACCAATGAATCTCAACGAACAGGGATTCCACACTACGGGTTATGCAGATGACATCACTGTTCTGCTGACCGAAAAATTTAAAGGCATCCTGATGAGAACGATGCAAGCTGCTTTGAAACTGGTAGCTACGAAAACGCACTATCTGTAAACACAACAAAAACCAAACTCGTACTTTTTACCAGGAAAAGGAAGTTGGCCAACTTAAAACCACCTCTCCTGTGTGTTGTGCAACTCGGCATTTCTGAAGAGGTTAAATACCTAGGAATCATTCAGGCCGGGCTGGCGCAACGTGTAAAGCGTTGGGTCAGTAAGTGGGTGATCGGGTTCGAGACCTAGGGTGGGCAGAGATCATTTTCTGTCCGACATTTAGTGGAATTCTCACAGTGGTTCGGATTCCACTTCAAAATGTAGGTCCCATTGCAAGGAATGTAAAACCGGTCCCCCCTCCCTACCCTCGTGCTAATCCTCGTGCTAAATTCTGAACTTCGTAAAAACCAAGGAATGGTTAAAGAACGATTAAGAGAAAAAAGGTTGCAGGTTGAGACCGAGGGGACACCTCCTCAAAACAAGGAACCACAATGGGCTATCTGGCCTCCGAGTGAAAGCACTGCGAAGCAGAAAACTGTGGACCAGGGCATACCCCTTCGTAACCTAACCTAACCTAACCTAGGAATCATTCTAGATAGAACCCTCAAGCGAAAAATCGGAGAAGGTCACAATAGCATTCTGGCAATGTAGAGGAGCGATTGGCAAGGTCTGGGGGTTGTCGCCTAGAATTGTCCACTGGATCTACATGGACGTGTTCAGACCAATGTTTAGGTGGTGTACCAGAACCAAACAAGTGAAAGCTCAGAACAGAATGCAGCAACCACAAAGATTAGCATTCCTGTCTATCGCAGGTGCAATGGGATCCACATCAACGATGGCAATGCAGGTGCTGCTGTGCCTGCCGCCTCTTGATGCATTCCTGAGAGGAGAGGCAGAAAGAACAGCAATCAGGCTGCATGCCATCCATCTCTGGGGCCCAGGACATGCTTGAATATTTCTGGAGGCTGTCACAAGACAGCCTCTGGTGGAGTATCGAACTGATGCCTTGGTTCCGCGCTACATTTTCAACAGAGCCTACGAAATCAACATGGATAGTTCAACAGAAGAGGATAGAGCGGCGGATATACACATCTATGTGGTGCTGGGCTGGGCCGGAGCTCAACCTGAAAATCAGTAGAGCCCTTGGCTCGAGACAGTTGCTGTCTTTCAAACAGAACTGCTTGGCGTAATGCAAGTGGCCACTTAAAAAGTAAAGCAAAAGATAGTGGGCAAAAACCTTATCTTCCTTCCCGATAGCAAACAAGTTTTGCAATCCCTTGAACGAGAATAAAATAACATCAAAACTGATACTAGAGTGTCATCAGATTCTGCAGTCGGTCTCCGATGAAAACTCGGTCACAGTATTCTGGATTAAGGGACATAGTGGACAGTTTGGCGCGAACGGGAGCAAAGCGGAGACCATGTGGCCCGGAGCCCCTCGTTCCACTGTCCTTAAAAGCCATCAACCGCAGAATTAATGAACAGTGGAGGTTTTGAGAAAGAGATGGGAGACACGACTCGAGTGCCGCTATACACGGCCCAGAGGCCGCGCGAAGCCAGTACCTCCTTGGACTCTCGCGGGGCAACCTTGGAAAACTGACAGGAATGCTTACGGGATTTTGTAAGCTGAATAAGCACCTCAACACCTTGGGTGTGGTAACAGATCCGACTTGTAGAGGGTGCCACGACGATGATGAGAGTGCTGAGCATGTCCTTTGCTACTGCCTAGCTCTCGCCGTGAATATCAGAGAATCCATTATGGGGAAAAGATGGCCAGACTTGGCCTCGATCGACGGATGCTGTTTAAATTTTAATATCAATGACTCTCTCATCATTCCACTTCCTGATTTTTTACAATTTCCAAGAAATTTCTTTCCGCGAGCAAAGACTCTCTGCAATACTGACAAAGGATATTCAGGAAGGCAATAACATTTTAATTAATGACCATTTCAATCGTGAAATTGATTTCTTCTGGCAATTTATTTCGAATTGGCTGTACTATATTCGGCAATGCTGATCTCGATAGCTAGGCTCTGAGACAATAAGGGATAGTAGACATAACCCAAGCAAATGACGATTGATCCATTGTTGAATAGAGATAAAGAATACAGAACTAGTTTGATTTTTTTTCTGACGAGATAGTTATTATTTTTCTTGTCGTCACAGTGATCAATTATTGTCAATTGTTCTTCACAAAATTATGAAAACGGCAGCGATAACTCTTTTTTCAGAAAACTCTTGATGTAGCTTTCACAAATAATAATTGAAAAACCTCTTTTTTTTTCCAAATCGCAATATCAATTGATAAATGATTATTTGGAAAAATTCAACCAACATTTTATGCGAGACTAATGCCTCACATTCCAATCTAACAAACTTACAAAAGACAAAGACTGACATCATGAAAAATGTAAGGCTTGTCCACTTTTCTTCTCGCACTTCCGGCAATTATTGTTCTCTAGTCTCTCGGCCAATTTACTTTTCTCACTCCATTCTTCTCCGTGGTTATAGCTGATTGCATGGAATCACAGCCATCACCGACTATCAAGGGCTTCAGATCTTCTTTATCTTAATGGAACAATCAAAAATAATGCTGCAACAAATCTGTTTGAGGTTTGTTTCCGGCATCTATAAGGAAGGGGCGTCCAAAATATTTGTTGCTACATCAGGACGGCATCTTCTGATTTGCAAGAGTCAAAATGAGATACTGTTGAAGTACATTGAATCATGCAAACCAGTTTCATCTAGGAGGTTCAAATTGTACTAAGCTGAATATAAAATTCTGTTTATTCACAAAATGCCTATCATACCACTTCCAATTGTGAAAATATGAAATTTTATTTAGAACCTCCAAGTTATGACTTGAATTGAAAAACTTGAGAACAATGTTGTTTCTTTGAAGTGATGCTACCTCGTAAGCAGCCTGTTTTTTGAATGTTCAGAATGCTTATCAGAAACACTTCGAAATATTGAAACCATGAACACAATGTAGTCTCCGAAATAATAGTCTCCAATGCAGAAAATTTCAGTTGCACTATTTCAAGCATCACCAAACATTCACTCATAAAAGTACAATTCAACTTTGCGATAAGAGCATGAGAATGGGGAAATGTGCAGTCACGTTGCTACTTGTCTATTTTGATGGGTTTTGCTATAGGAAAATGGAAATCGTTGCCGTTAGGTTTCATGATAAGAAATAATTCGCATTCAAATCGTTTATTTAAGTATTGGCGTATATGGGTGTTGTTCTATATATAGTGATATCCTAATGTTATCTATTGAGGAATGAAAAACAAATAATTTAGTGAGGTTGTGTTTGTATACCTTATTTTATTATTTCCGAAAAGATTTTGTTCAAATGAGGTTATATTTGTATAATTTTGTTATTTTCATAAATGTAAATTTCGTGTATCAATGACCCAGGTAAACATATCTATATCTACATATATAGTATGTATATAATATCTATGAACTGTGACGATAACATCAACTATCTAATTATATTAAATGGAGTTTTTACAGACACCGCAGACTTCTATTTTTAGAAACTCAATTCCAATAAGCCCAGTTGTTTCCCATTCAATTTTCAAATCTTTTTTTGTTACTTCGTGAGGTTTTCCAGCCTTGGCAGAGGCAGAAATTCTCTCATCTGAATTTCCAAGTAGTTTTAAATATTCATTCAGTTCAAGGAAACGTATCTGCAGAACGGTCAGATTCATTATGCGCTGTAATTTCGTGATAACTGTATAATTGGGGATCTTTTATGAGAATGCTAATCTGATCGATTATTCATTATTCAGCAGATATTAATATGATGGAAAGGGAGAATTTGAAAGTATGTTTCATGAGAACTTCGGTTTTTTGTAATTTGGGGGTTCAGATGTTCAATCCATATTGATTTTTAGCCTTTTGATATTTTGGCACATTTTTACTGATTGACGCCATGTCAAGATACATAAATAGTGAGTGAAACTTTTCCATGGCATTTATGAAATTCTCATTTTTCACGATAATCAAAAAATGTCGTCTTTTACCATGAGAATATTTTTCTACTCTACTATTAGAAAGCTTGGCAAGTTTTTCTATCAATTTTACATGTTATTCGGTAATAACAGTGATCCCTGTTCAGCTAGAACTTTTATCCAACTTATATTTTATTCCCATCAGGGTATATTTCTTCAAATAGTAATAACGCTAACGCGCAAATATCATCCTGATCAAATTATCAACGTTTGTTAGTTATTTATATACCAAATCAACACCTTGATCAACTGAATCATGTCAGTTTTTATAACGTTTTTGACAGAGTTGACAATTTTCGGTAACTCGTGCGCCACCCTCTGGATTAGCTTTTATACAGTGGAGAAATAATTCCAGGCCTTTACTGTTGGATAGTTTGTGCTGGGCTGATCTATGGCCTTCAATGAATGCCAATTGAACACTGGTACGGGTTAGTTTGGGTTGAAAACAAAATTTGAAAGAGAAAAATAGTGGGCAAAGCGCTTTCTCACGTACGTTGAATCTTTCCTTAAATTCACAAAGACGAAAAGAAAAAACCCCGGAGGCATGAAAAGAAATCAGAAGAAAAACAAGTCTATCACCCAGTGACATACGCCACCGATAAGAAGAACAGATCTCAGGAAAGGAGAGCTGGAAAGAACCCAAAAATCATCCCTGTCCTTCCAACGACATTCGCCATTCAACACAACAACTCTCAGAAAACCCACGGAAATCAGGTAAAGGAGGAATTTTCTATTTTGGTGGCGTATGTCGTTGTTTCGTGTTGTTTGGGATAAATTTATTTATATATACAGGGTGTCCGGAAATTACGCGTCAGGATTTTGGTGGGCGATTCTACATGAAAAATTAATGCAACAAACTTCTATACAATTTTTTCAAAAACTCAAAATTAAGGAAGATACAGGGTGTTAAAAAATATTTTTTTTTCTTATTTTTTTTAATAACTTTTTTTCTAGTGTAATGATTTTCGCCAAATTTTGCATGCATGTCACTAGTGTTTCTTTGTATTCACCCTATTAATTTGACGCTAGTCGTCAATGACAAAAGGCTGAAGCTGTCCTTCACCTTAGGAAAATTACTTAGAACTTTTTTGTTTTAATCTTTTTATAAATTTGGATGTCAAATTGGTAAAGAGCATCAAAATATTTTTTAAAAAGGTGCTCGTGTTACATCATCGTAGAATTAACGGTTTCCGAGAAAAACGACTTTAAACATTAACCGTACCTTAAATAATTAAAAATTCGTACTTTGAAAAAAATTTTTAAGTTTTTGAAAAAATTGTATAGAAGTTTGTTGCATTAATTTTTCATGTAGAATCGCCCACCAAAATCCTGACGCGTAATTTCCGGACACCCTGTATAATTGGGTTTCTGGAGTTTACTGTCGTATGGCACTGATGTAGGCTGCGCATAAGGACGAAGTGGTATGCGCCTAATAGGAAAATAAGATGTTGATGAACGTGCCTTGAAAATCAGACATTCTAAAGGGCCAACTGAATTTAATTAATCCCGTTCAATATGAGCGTCCTTCCAAAACCCATCCAAGAAAAATTAATAAAAATTCTCTTATTGCTTCGAAAATGGCCGTCCATTAAACAATTCGCTGGAAATAAAAGGCACTAATCGTGAAATATCTCAGTCTCATTGTCCCCGGCTACTCTTTGTATTTATTTCAGGGAATTATGAAATATGGCTGTGTCAGAAGGCGAAATATTATAACTTTTATTAATTGGCGGAAGCCAATTATGACGTTCGCTTGGTTGTAATTGGGAAGTGATTAAACGTAATTTTCCGTTTTATTTGGCTGAATGTTTTAATCACAATTTATGCCAAAGTAGGTAGGTGAAATATTCTTTCCACCATAAATAAATATTCAAAACGCAACAACTGTAACGTAACGTGAAAAATCGAAGCCATTTGAATATAAACAAAAATACCAATTCCCGTGTCGAATTGCAATAAAAAAGAGCAATATCCAATATTTTAATGTCACGCAGAGTTTTCCACGTTTTTGTGTCGCCTTCGATTTGGGTATTCATGGAAATTTATATGCCTTTCGAATTCAAACCAGTTTATAAACCTTTTAACCGAATTTTCAAAGGACAGAGGACCTCCGTGTTTGTCTATAAAATGAGAATTGGAAAATTCGATAGGTACTCGTTTATTCCAGTCCAGTGTGTTCTTTGACAAGGGACTTGATTGATTTTTTTCCTTGATAATCTGCTTTTTGACAACATTTTCGTTTGGAGATCGTCTGTGTTTTTTACTCTATTCAGAAAATGTTATTTGGGACTATATTATTTTTTCTGATTTTTTTTTCCAACGCATGACGACAACTGGGTTGAACGGTGATAAAACTTCAATATCCCCTCTTTCGAATGAGACCTCCTCCACCCCTTTCTGACCACGCCTAGCTCATTGGCGCCCAATTCAAATCAGCAAGTTTTTCTGCCCCTGTATATTTTGACCAACAATTAGTTGGAGTTTGATAGTATATTATTTAAGTACTCAAAGAAGCTTTCCATGATACAACCAAGCCTTAAAACAGGCCAAACTAGCAAAAGTTATATTTCCTCGTCATTTTCTTCAAGCAACTTCCGAATAATTTATTGACTGACCTTGCTATTTCAAGTCCGAACTTTCTACTTTTGCTGATACGTTTTTTGCTGAAACTCCAGAATTTCGCCATTTGTTGGAATAAGTGCTGATTCTGTGTCTGTGAGACCACGCGGTAGCTGACAATGATTAACGATTTAAGTATAGTTTGAATTCAAAATCACTTGGATTTTAAAATATTTTCCACTTGCAGAGCTGAAACTTTATGATCATTTCTAGATTTGGACGATCACTGAAAAATACATCGAAATCTTTCAGGACAGAAAGGATAATTATATCTCCGTGTGTTGGAAAGTGAACCATTAGAATGAGTCATCTTTTCCAGAAATAGTTTAATGACTGGATGAGCATCATATCATATGTCCACACTTTTTTATTTCGTCAAAAATACTTTCGTTGTCGATTTAATTAGTGAATTTCCGTTATGACACTGGAATTTTATGCAGATTATATTTCAGCTTCGTCTCGTAAATAAGACTAGATGTAGTACCTTCGCTTGTCGTCAAATCTCACACATTTTAAAGAAAGAATTTCCAACTACCTGCTTCGACCCCTTGCATACCCCGCTGTTACCTGCTTTCCGATAGATCATTCTTTGTTTGTGTGTTGAATCGAACGCAGTGTGTAGTAAAAGTGCGAGCTTAATTTCGATTTTTGCCCTGAAAGTGTTGGTTTTTTGTCGGAAATGCCTAGACTGAACAACAAACGCCATAGACGTGAGAGGAGTCACTCTCCCCGTGACAAGGAGAGAAGGAAATTAAGAAAGCTGATGGAAAATATGGACCGAAGACTTAAATGCATTGAAAGCAAACAACGTGGTTCCCGATCTCGAATTAAAACAAGGCGCATATCCTCATCGTCATCCTCGTCATCGAGTACGCTTTCTTCGCCTTCAAGATATGCTTCTCGTTCTCGTTCGCACTCACCAGCAGAGTTGGACACTCCTCAACGTGGTAGAAATGGCCGAAGAGCGAACTTGAATCAATGGTCTAACAATTCTTCGGATTCTGAGGACTCGCCGTCAGGGGGGGGCGAAATAGAACGTGCTGATAATAATAACGGTGGTAAGTTGGTTTTTATATTTTGAGGCGTTTATATAAAAATCATTGATGATGAATTGGGTCATTGAGCACCTAAAACAATGTTTATAAATTAGGTCATTGAGCACCTAAACAACATTTATAAACTAGGTCATTGAGCACCTGAATAATGTTTATAAACTGGGTCATTGAGCATTAAAATAATGTTTATAAAATAAGGTCATTGAGCACCTGAATAGTGTTTATAAACTGGGTCATTGAGCACCCAAATAATGTTTATAATCTGGGTCATTGAGCATCTAAATATTTTATTTATGAATTAGGTCATTGAGCACCTAATTAATGTTCATAAATAAGGTCATTGAGCACCTGAAAAATATTTTTTAAATTAGGTCATTGAGTACCTAAACAATGCTTATAAATTAGGTCATTGAGCACTTAAGTCTGTTCACCGAATATAATTTATTGATGGCCATTATTTAAAAAAAAAAAAAAAAAAAAGGGCACTAAGATATAATGCCCTTTATTGTTGGCGAACTAATGAAATGGCCACACTATACTTCTGATATGAAAGCACCGTTAGTATTTTTTTTTTGTGGTTTGGGTTGCAGATTATTCAGAAATTCAGCAAGAGCTAGAAGTGAGTTCTCAACCAGATGGTCTGAGTGAAGACATTATTGAAATATTGGGGACAAAACAATCCACTGTCGAAGTTTTGGGCCCTAAATTACATGAAGACTTGGTCCTCCGTTGGAAAAATATTTTATCCTCTGGAATGGCAGATGACGACAAGAAAAAGATTTTATCAAAGTATCCCACTCCCGAAAACTTCACCAATCTGACGGCCTTAAAACTAAATTCAGTATTGGAAAAAGCCATGACTGCCTCGAATATCTCAAGAGACGGAAGATTAGCCAATTTACAAAGTCAAATTACTGCAAGTTTGTCGGCAATTGGGCAGGTATGCAGTATGATCTTGCTTCAGGGGGGGGATGGCAACAGGCAACACTTAGAACTGTTGAATGATGCAGGCCGAATACTCTTAGATGTCTGTCACTCCCAAACTCAGACAAGGAGGGAACTTATAGCCATCAATTTGAACAAGGACTTCCAAGAAGCCAATAAGGATATACCATCCGACAACTTTTTATTCGGGGAAAACTTGGAAGAACGACTAAAAGCCACCAAGAACTTGGAAGATTGCGGAAACAAAATCAAGTTAAAGCCGAATAAGATAAACAAGCCCTTTTCTGGACCACGTAATTTAAACTTCAGAGCTCCCACTCGGCAGAGGCAGGGAACACGCCGAGAAAGGAGTCAGTATTTCCAGTCAGTTCCCCAGTCAGTTTCCCAGTCGGTTCCTCGTCACTGCAAATTCCGGAAACAACAACCAAGGCAACAGGGGAGGAAAATGTATCCTCGCCAGTACTAAAGGTCAGTATGCTAGCTGGCAGACTTAAACAATTTCGTCCAAAATGGGAAATGATTTCCAAAGACAAAGTCGTAATTAACTGGATTTCTGGACTAAAAATCCCTTTTATAAGTAGTTCTCCGAGACGGCATTTTTCTATACAAAGTGATCAAAAAATCGTACAATGGTCAAAAGAGGAGAAAATACTTATACAAGCTTGTATTGACAAACTTTTGAATTGTGGCGCTATCAGCTCAGTTCAGGCATGCCAGAACCAGTTTTTGTCCAACATATTTTTAAGACCCAAAAGTGATGGTTCCAATCGACTTATTTTAAATCTCAAGCAGTTGAATAAATTTATACTTTGCAAGCATTTCAAGTTGGAAGATCATCGCACAGTAGCAAAATTGATGTCTAAAGACTGGTTTATGTGTACTATTGATTTGAAAGATGCGTATTTTCTAATCCCGATACATAAATCACATAAAAAATACTTGAGATTTGAATTTGACGGTAATTTGTATGAATACAACTGCATGCCCTTTGGTCTCAACATTGCTCCGTATGTGTTCACTAAGCTAATGAAGCCGGTAATAACCCATCTAAGAGAACAGGGTTTTTTATCAGTTATATATTTGGACGATATTCTTCTCTTCGGTGAGACATATGAGCAATGTTTGAACAATGTGTCAAAAACCCTCACAACCATAAAATCGTTGGGTTTCTTGCCAAACTATGAGAAAAGTAAATTAATTCCTTTGCAGCGAATTCAATATCTTGGTTTTATTTATGACGCGACGGACATGTCAATCGCCATACCACCAGCAAAAATTTCAAACGCAATTAAAATGACCAAGAAATTCTCAGCCACCAAAAATTGCTCAATTAGGTCATTCGCAAAATTTTTGGGGACAATAGTATCCTTATGCCCCGGGATTAAATACGGTTGGCTATATACAAAATTTTTCGAACGTGAAAAATTTCTGGCATTATGTTCGTCAAAGGGCAACTATAATGCGAAAATGGAACTATCAAATAAACTTTCTGAGGATTTTGAATGGTGGATTAACAATTTACCAATTGCAAAAAATTTTATTCGAGTAGACGTTTTTCACTTTGAAATATTCACTGATGCGTCAAACACAGGATGGGGTGTGAGCTGTGAAGGAAAGAGAACTCATGGTTTCTGGTCAGAGGAAGAAAAAAGCTACCACATAAACTATTTGGAGCTGTTAGCTGTCTTCTTCGGGTTGAAATGTTACACTGTGAAACTATCTTATTGTAATATTCTGTGTCGTGTCGACAATACCACAGCGTTAGCATATATCAATAAGATGGGCAGTGTGCAACATCCAAGACTTAATGACCTCTCACGCTCTATTTGGCAATGGTGCGAAAAAAGAAATTTATTTCTGTATGCATCATATGTAAGATCTAGTGAAAACTGGGAAGCGGATTCTGAATCTCGTAGTTTGGCAATGGAAACGGAATGGTCATCAAATGTGTCAGCATTCGAAAAAATTACAGAACATTTTGGTATACCTGAGATAGACTTGTTTGCATCAAAGAATAACAATAAATGTGAAAAGTTTGTATCATGGTTGAAGGATCCGGAAAGTGTTGCAACGGATGCTTTCACTCTTAATTGGGAGCAATTTTATTTTTATGCTTTTCCTCCATTTCCACTCATATTAAGAGCCTTGCAGAAAATAAAGACGGATAAGGCCAGGGGAATACTTGTAGTTCCCTTATGGAAATCTCAACCATGGTACCCGTTTTTCACTTCTTTACTAGAATGTAAACCTTTGATTCTTGATCCTGACAAAAGATTATTGTCTTTTAATAGCACACCACACCCTCTATGGAGGAAGATTACCCTGGTGGCCGCAATTTTATCATCCAGGCCCTCAAACGGGGAAACGTACCAAATGAATCACTAGAAATATGTCTTGCATCAATCACGGAGAAAACTATCTCCCAGTATAGCGTTGGCCTAAAGTCATGGTGGAAGTTTTGCGAAAAAGAAAAAGTAAATAAGTTTGAGCCATCAATACCATCAGTTCTAAAATTTTTGACAACAAAATTCAATCAAGGCTCCTCTTTCAGCTCATTAAATTCTTACAGAGCAGCACTAGCGCAAATTCTGGGACCAAATCTGAGTGACGATTTTCGAATCAAAAGGTTCTTTAAGGGCCTAAGTTGTATGAGACCGCCGCTACCCAAATACAACAATACTTGGGACCCAGCGATAGCGTTAGAATACATAAAGGAAATGGTTTCGGATGGCCTAGAAAATTTAACGTACAAAACCGCTATGCTTCTAGCCTTGACTACTGGTCAACGTGTTCAGACTTTAGCTAGTATCGATGTAAATGATGTAGAAAAATTTGATGATAGGCTTGAAATAAGAATTAAGAAAAGGCTCAAAACTTCTAATGTAAAAAAAACGCAACCTACTCTTGTTTTGCCTTTTTACAATGAGGACAAACGAATATGTCCTGCACAGTGCCTTCTTTCTTATCTAGACGCTACGAGAGGTTATCGAAATAATGTAGGTGCTCTTTTCCTTACAACAACAAAACCCCATAAAGCAGCATCTACTCAAACAATCAGTAGATGGTTGAAAAATTTTTTGAAAAAATGTGGGTTAGATATAAATAAATTTGGTGCGCACAGCACACGCCACGCATCAACGTCTGCTGCCGCGAGAAAGAATATTTCTTATGACAGTATTCGGCTAGCAGCAGGATGGACTGAAAAGTCTAGAACATTTGCAATTTATTATAATAAACCAATAATTGCAAAGGTTACTGATTTTGCTAATGCTGTGCTTAGTTGTTAAATAACTATAGAAGCTATAATTTAGGCTATAGTTATATACTGTATTATTAATTATTATATATTCATTATTATGCTACTTAGATTTACATTGTTAATTTCGTTCATATTTGAAAGAACAATAAAAAATTATTTTTTGAGTAATTGTTGCAAATTGCTTTAAACTGCTACATCTAGTCTTATTTACGAGACGAAGCTGAAATATAATTGAGTGATTAAACGAACTTACCTTAGTGAAGTTTAATCCTAATTATATGAAGCTTCGTCGAAGTAAATAAGATCCCACCCAAAAAACCCTACCCTAATAAATTGCAACAATCTAGCTTTAAACAGGAATGATCTATCGGAAAGCAGGTAACAGCGGGGTATGCAAGGGGTCGAAGCAGGTAGTTGGAAATTCTTTCTTTAAAATGTGTGAGATTTGACGACAAGCGAAGGTACTACATCTAGTCTTATTTACTTCGACGAAGCTTCATATAATTAGGATTAAACTTCACTAAGGTAAGTTCGTTTAATCACTCAATTATGTATCTACCTTCCTACACAAACGGACCCCTTCCAAAATAACCCTTTTCCTTGTATCAAGTTATCTTGATGATATCATCACCTTTCATGGACCCTTTGACGCTTTAACTTTTTACCCTTGAATAAAATTGCATAGGGAGAAAGCGACATAATCCAGTTTTCTGGATTATTCAAGATTAAACATTGTTCACCTACATTCAAGTCATATATCATCAATTACTTCTTGAGCCATTAACCGTATTTTTTCGCTAATTAGATCCGTAAAGCGTTAACCCGCATGTGATGAAAAATACATCCAATTCTGAAGGCTTCGAGGGAATTCGGTCATTCAATGCGGTTTTTATGTTTCAGGTGGTTGGAGCGTTAATGGAATTCTCAATTGATGAGTTTGGCTCGAATCAACTTCGTGTGATAATGATAAAAATTCTAGCAATAGGGAGATATTTTTTTTTTGGATTTTTTTTCTGTGAATTCTTTGATGCATACTTATGCCAAAAACAATTTTTTCAATTTTTTTTATCCATATTTATTCTAGAAAACTCAATTAATATCTTAATATTTTCTTACGTTTTCATTCAAAATACTCTCAGGGAAACTACGTCACTGACACGTGATCCTGATCAACAAATGAAACGACTGGTGATGCCCTATTCTAAATTTGTTGCCAGGTTGTGAAATTAGCGTAGCATTTTATTTAGCTCTATAGCGCATCCACCAATGAAATCACTCGTACACCCAAGTCTATTAGGTAAATTGCAAACAAGCTGACAACGCCGCATCATGTGGGAAACCTAACCTTGTTTTTATTGTTTACATACATCCGTGATTTGGGATTTGGGTACTGTTGCTTGTTACTGTTATTATTGTTTCCAAACATATTCCAATACACACACCAATTATGGAATGTCCATTTCCACCTGTCTAAGTTCTCCATCGAGTGCTTCAAAACTTTGGAGACGAGAAAGCCATTTGAAAAGCCTCGATTCCGTGAAATATCCTGGAAAGCACTTTGTGTAGTTTACTAAATAGACTTTTTCTTATGTTAAAATAGGTATTGTAGCCTCATCCTTTCTGGACATTTTATTGTTTGAGGTGACTTAATAAGTGTTTTTTCTAAGAAGTTACGGAGTTTTGTATTGGAGTAGGTATGTTTATGAATTTTGGACAATAAAAGACTATAATGAGTGTTTACCTTTTATTGTCACGCAATATATAAACTGTTTCACTAGTATATGAGAGCATGAAACCCGTAAGCCACTGATAAGAATGATGGCACAAAGCACTTTTTCACAGATTCACAAACACAAGCTTTTCTTTTTTTTCATTCAATGAGAGCTTCACCGAATATACATATATGAGGACTTTTGATTGGGTTTCAACGTATAAAAAAATGAAAAGTTTGCAGTTTTTGAGAAGAAAACTTGAAGCAAACAGCAAAACAAAACAAAATTTGAGGTTAGGTTAGGAGTAGAAAGAGACGGCGCTGTGTTGGTGTTGCCACATTGACACAAAAATCACATGAGATCATGCTTGTTAACCAAATATTATATGATTTAGCGAGTGATTTAGTTTTGAATAAATGAAAATAATTGGCTCAAACTTGAATAAATAAATAGTTGATCAGTTTGATTACTCGGAATATTCAATAGAAAATGTTTGATTTTTTTCTATATAACCCGCACGCTAAATCGGAGAAGGTTGTCTCTATTTAATCGAGAAAGACGGAAAAGCTGGGGATAGTACGTCACAGCCCGCCATTGAAATTGGTTTCAAATTTCTATCAAAATTTCAAACAGCTCTAGTAAATTGACAAATTTACCAAATGACTTGAAACTCTCATAGAGTACTGTTTGAGCAATTCTAACAATCATGTTTATATATTTTTGTCAACTTTGGAATTCATGAAACCTCCCTATTTCATGGTAGTTGAGATACACCTGAGATATAAATCTACATTCAAATCAACTCCTGCACTCAAAACTCAAAACGGGACTTTCTCCCCCTAAATGAAGCACGAGCCCATTTATCAAAAAACACATTATACTTAACCTCCCTGAAGGGCCATCAAAAAAGGCCGTCGCGCAAATAGGGACTCTATTATCCACCTAATTACTCGTCGCGTGTAATGAAAACCTCCAGATTAAAACTCAAGTAGTTCAAGTATGAAATATAGAATAGAAAATGGCGTAGTGAAAAGCCAAAGATAATGCTATAATGCTGTTTCACTTGAAATACAAAATGCAATTCACTGGATGTGAAAGACAAAATATGGGACTCTATAAAATATAAACTCGGTTAATTATAATCGTTTTGTTATCGTTATAAAAAAAAAAAAAAAAAAGAGATTATTATGTATGCTATGTAGAAGTAGATATATAGGTACTATTCTTTCTGTTTTGGATTTTTTGGTTGTGTAATAACTATATATATATATTTTGTTCCTTTTATTCCTTATATTTTGTATACATTTTATTTGGTGTTTCATATTTATAGGGGAATCATTTGTGCATGGAAGATACGAGTAGAGAACCTTTCCTTTATTTCCATTGAGTGCTAAAAGCTTTTATTCCTGTTGTAGTTGTTATGTTTTTTAAAAATATAGTACATTATTATTATTATTATATATTATTTTGTACTGTTTTATGTAGTGCCTTTGACATTTGGTGCTATTCATAAGGGTTATTTTTAATTATACACAACAACATTTTTTACACAGTCGTGTATCTTGAACACGTGAAGTTGCAATGGTCAATTTGCACATTTTTTGGAAACATGAAAAATATAAAGATTAGTGAGTACTGATGCCATTGATGTTTGAAAAATCAACCTACGACCTCTAATAATGTAGTAATCACCGATTAAAGAGCGCCAATCAACATCCACAACGTCACAGAATACATTATCTATCTGCGTCTGGCGTATTGACTGAGATGACTCTCTCTCTCGGGAGAGTAATATGGCCACACCCCGTTTGCGATAATACAGTAAAATTCGCGTCTTCTTTTTCATTTATTAAGTATATTTTTGGGTATATAAAATTTTAAGTCATTTGAAAATGTATGCATTATGATATAACTAAAGTCGGTAGAATTATGGCAAACTCGAGCATTTATATGATCAACAAAATGTCATTTTAAAGTGGCATTCAGTTACTCTCTCTATTTTTAAATTCTTGTAAAGGTGTCAGCGTTTATTTGTTACTGAATTTTTGTCACCCCTAAAATATGTCACACAAAGCTTTTCAAACAGGAACAATATTTACCCAAAATCTGGAATTCCAGCACAATGCTGATGTTTATTTGGGAAAAATTCACGTCAGGGCTTAACGAATTCAAATATATCCGCTCGTATTTTCTCTGAAAAGCTTATACAGTACAGTGGTGCACTGTGAGCATAAATCTACAAAACGTTGTAGTCTTCTTCAAAAGCTAACATCCCGATATACACTGAGGAAGACAATTCATGTTGAGTTTGTATTTGGTTGACTAAGTGCGGATAATAAATTTTTGTTTTCAGTTTACTTGGATAACATATTCCATATTTTTTTCAATTTCCATTCAACTATATAGAGTGAATAGTTACAGATACAGATACTACCAAATTAACTTGTCCTACCGCATATGCAGTATTATGATTTTTTTCTATGACTACTCAATAAATAATAGATGTATTATTATAGAAAGTGAATGTTCTATTGTTTAATGTGACTCATTACTGATACCAGTGACTTTTTTTTTTATTACTCAATTGTTTTTAACCAATGAAATTATCTAATGACATTACTCCACTGTTTCAGAGCCAATCAGAACATTCAACCTTGAAATACATCATTTGGAACAGCAACTTTGACCGTCCATACTTTTTTTATAGTCATCATCACTTTGTGTTAACCATCCAACCTCACTTTGAGTAAACTAGTTGTCAAAAAGTGCCGTCCAAATGAAATTAAATATTTCAAAGTTCGCTCTAATTATTGAATAATCATAGAAAAAGTATAGTAATCCACTCGCAGGAAATGGATATTACTCACTCAGATGAATACGCAAACTTCATCTTCGTGAGTAATATTCACCATTTCCCGCTCGTTGAATAATATACTATTTTCCATAATTATTCAATGTTAAATATATCACTTTCTATTGGTTAATATGACCCGTTACTCATACCGGTGACTTTTTTTTTTCAATATCCAATCGTTTTCAACCAATGAAAACATCGAATCACATTACTACAGGAGCGAATCAGAAAATTTGACAAGTTGTCAACATACGTCAACCTTCATCATTTTGAAACAGCCCATTTGACCGTCCATACTTGATTTATAGTCATTGTGTCAACAACCTTACCATAGCATAGTTCGCGTCAATTATTAAATAATCTTAGAAAAAGTAAGTATTCTACGCAAACTATATCCTCGTGAGTGATAGTCACTCGTTGAATATTGTACTATTCCTAATTCGATTCATGCAGAAACAATTCTCGATCTGTCTCTTTGTGTTTCCTTCGTATTTCAAATTTAGTGGATTATTATATTGCGGGTAATAAATTTCCCTCAGCCTGGTTATGATGGGATTTGTTTTGATAATCGAAATTGCTACGTGGTTTTCGAGAAGACTGCAGTTCCGACAATGAGTTAAATTGAATAGTGAGGCGTAGAGTGACAAAGCCATACAACGTATGACATCAATAATAAAATACAATAATCAATGGAAAGTTTCCATTGAAGTTTTCATTTTCAAAAAACTTTGTTTTTAAAATTTACGTTTTAGTAACAAAGGTTCCATAAATGTTGGGGCACGTGATTTTAAGTGTGGTGGTATTTATGACATCTTCTGCAAATTGGAACTAAGCCTCTTTTATGTAGACTGTTTTCTAGCGTTTTCTCAGGTATAAAATAACCATCCTCATTGACAAAAACTGATCATCATGTCCAAGTAAAAGGATCAACATGTCTTTAACATCCTGATTATTTGTGTGATCCTAATCAAATTTGCTGATGCCATCCATGTTTGTCGTGCCTTCCCCTTGATTGCTTGCTCCAATGCCTGAAGGTTTTGTGCAAACACTAATTTATGGTAACTGTTAACTACCTAGAGTAACGCATTTGTATTCTAGACGAAACAAAACTGCGAACAGTGTTGCTGAATTAGCTAATTTTGATTGCAAAAACTAGCCTGCTGAAGGGGAAAAGAGTTTTAGTTTTAAATTGACTTCTACATATTATTTGATAAATTGGAAAATAAAACATTCAACTTCTAATCCGGCATTATTCCAAAAGAACATGGTGCATTAACAAAATCTCTTTACCTCGCGATTCTTGAATTATGCAAATTTCCGCAGCCCCATCATGCTTATGTGACTAAAGCCTGGAGCAACAAACTTAGAAGGCTTTTGGGTGATGATGCCTACATATCTGGAGGCTGTAAAATAGACGTGAGATAATTATCTATCAGCGGGAGAAACTGCAGTTTCATAAGCTCGTCTGGCGATGATGTATTTTCTTCTTTGTTCACTTGAAGCATTATTAGCACTTGTTAAACTGAACCGTGAAATTAAGCTCTTGTTGAACTATTCGAACTTATAATAATTAGCTGTTACTGATTCTGTTTACCTACTCTTACTTTGCCCGTTTCTTAATGGACTATCCCCCATGGTGGTAGATGAATAATCCCCAACAGTCACCGTCTATGCACTGTACATATTTCATTCCCCACTACGATCACCCAAGCCTCTACGAATAATTGGACAATGAAACAAATATCAAATCAAACTTTGCCAACATCAAGCTAGATCACGACCATCAAAAATTATTGGTTGGTGAGATATTGTACATATTTAGTTAACGTTTTAAGCTATATTGGTGTAATTTTGATTTTCATCCACATACATTTCACTGTCACACTCAACACATAACCGACACAACTAAATTGCAATCACTTTTGTAAACGCCTAGTGATCACTTAGCGGTATTTAACATCAATTTGGTGTATTTTCATTAGGGTAAATACGCATTTTGTTCTGATTGGGAAGGTTGTACTGTAAAGGTATTTCATATTTATAAAAACCGCTTGACCTGACGTGTGAGGTTATATTATTTCAATAGAACTGGTCTGATTATCGACAAGTGTGAATTTTGTACATATTTCCTGGGTATTTTCTGGGCAATTGTAGACTTTGGTGTACGCAACACTTTTCTCGTTTTTTTTTAAATTGGAGGACTTGGGTTTTAAAGCGAATGGCGCAAATAAGAGTCTCAATAACTGTTTTTACAAGTGTTTTTACCCATGACCACTCTCCGTACGGGTTAGCAACGTGCACCAATCTTCACCGTCCAATGATCGTACCCATAGAGTTAGAATAACTCCTTTTCCCTTCTTCTTCTGTGTTTTTTTTCGTTACCAAGGTCTGAACAAAAAGCGTTAACTTTTCTTTATTTTTTTTTGTGAGTGAGGCAATACTGATGATGCTAGTTGCCTTTTGGCTTATTATTGTCAAATTTCTTCTAGCCTCTGAGCTACCATTAGCCAAATTCCAAAACAACATCTATACAGGATCAATATCACAGCTGATATTCTGGGAATTCTTGAACGGTTACTTATCACAAGATATTGCAACGAGGCATGGTAGAAGCTAAATTAATTTGGGAATTTTCCATAAGCCATCCTCTCTATGCAGAAATTCTTAACTAGTGCCATCCCAATTCTTCGCTGAGGAATGCTGACTTGTGTCATCATTTTGAAAAAATTCTAAAATGTTTTTGATTGTAAGTAAGTGTAGAATTGAACATAGAAAATTCCCTGTCCCCTGGAGGAGCCATTAAATCCATCCATAAAAGATAGAAATATTAAATCCTTGGTTGTCGAGTTGAATCAAAATTATCCTCAATAGAGTGGAATGAAACAATGAAATGTTGCTAGCCTTTGAGCAACCAAATTTTCAAAACTTTCTGCTCACAAATTCAACCCACAAACCAACACTTTCATTGAAATAAATCATCCGGAAATATTCATTCATCAGAAAAATGCATTGAAATGCCGCAAAGGCGTTTTCAAAATGTAATTATATGGGGCCACTCGACTCAAATTTCAAGAAGCCTTTCAAGCTTAAAAGCCATCGAATTTCTCTTGGACGAAAGGAATATGGATTGCCATATAACTCAGAATCGCAACGAGTTTCCGGAGATTTTAGAACTTTCTGAAACTTGTAGGGATTTTATTAAGACATCTAAAGCTATCGGGAGTGTGCTTGAAAAGAATTTATATTTCAATCGGATTGTCATCATCATGAACCTGAGTTGAGAACTTTTTCTGTCGAAGGAAAAAGATCAAATATTATTTTATTTGATGAAAATTAAGCCATTTGTGCGAATATTGACATAACAATTTGACGAAATGGGGAACAACTGTTTCAAATTATACAATAAAATGTTTCCAATCTGAACCAGCCCCTTTTCATTCAATTATGTTCAATTTCCATTCGCTTTTTATACGCAAAAAGTTATTGAGTTATCTGTCTCTTCAAACTTGACATTCAAAATGTTCTACATCTCGTTGCCCTCAAATCTCAGATGAACATTTGTATGATAAATAGGCATGTCCTCTGGTCAACAATCAATGCCAAGCTGGACGTTCGATGTCCAAAGGGACTAACTATAGAATAGAACTCGAGAAGCTTAGCGTAAGCAGGAATCAGACTCGGTTGATCAGAATGACGGGATATTGTGCAGGATCATGTCTGTGATCAAGGAAAAATGTTTTGCTTATCTTATCGATTTCCCATTATCAATCTCAAGGCCAAGGTTACTGCACTGAGTTCTCAGCTATATTTACACTGATATCGTTTCCACCCATTGACCCCTACCAATAACTCTGAAACTTTCCCACATTAACCCAATAACGCCACAAAACACATCCCTCTTGATATGGAAATTGTTTCAGAGTTTCGCGAACTTCCAGCATCCGGTCAATGAAGCGAAACTGCAGACCTTCCAAAGTATCATCAATAAATGTTAGTTTGCCTTGATGGAACTTGGAAAGAATTATCATTATCCCCTACAGAATTAACGGATCTCACACACTCTCATTCACCAATTCGTGAGCCCATTTAGGACACTCGAAGCCCAATTCTAACAAATTCACAACGTTCCCATCAGCCTAAACCACAACACTGGCCAAACATACAATGGTCTAATGACTGCAGAAGCGGTCAAAGCACAATAATCTTTCTGTGATCCTAAGGGAGTGTATGCGGGTTAGAGTTGAGTTTCTTGAGCCGGATTTGGCTAGAATAGGACTTTGTCAAACGAACAAAGATATGCAACTGTTTGCTGTGGAGAATTAGAGAGAACTATCTCTAAATTATTCCATTTCTGTAAAAGATTACGTCTTTGACTTCAATGTATGCTGATCCTTCTTACAAACAGCAATCGGAATATGTTAAAAGACCTTATCAAAGCAGCATCTCCAGGCCATACATAACTGAATTATTCGAAGTGGTCAAGCTATTTCACCTTTTGGTCAGACCGGCCATTATGAGCAAGCATTCCTTGGCATGGCGGGATGGGAAATATTCCGAATGCAAACAATAATGCGGACTGTGTACTGAAGTGCAAGTTTGTGATTGCCAAAGAGCTTTGTTTGTCATAGAGGCATTGTGAAGGACAAGTTAGTCGGTTTGTGATGTAGGTACTATGAAACGATTGATTATTCGATCGATTTCGCCCTACTTAATAACAAGCACGACGATCCAAAGTCCCAAAATTCTTTGTTTTCCGGTGGCGTATGTCATCAGTTTTGGAGAAATTCTTTTTGTCACTGTTAACCATTTTTATTGTGATTTCACATCCACCGTATGACTAGTTCAGTCGTACCATCAGAACGTCCCGAAGACATCACAAAACGTTTCCGCTATCTAAAGGCTATAGACACTGTGAACCCTTCACTACACAAATCCGGGTGGTGGCGCCCGAGTTATAGAATCATATATCATTATCCGACCTCAACTACAAAAAAAGACCACGACAGTTCTGTTTGCCAAGAACAAGAGGACATTCGCCAACTCATGCAGAGTTGACTTGGGACAATCACACAATCCAGATACTTCAGGCCTTTTTTGACCTTCTTGTAACGATTATCCTGCCAAATATGTTGGGAATACAGGCAGACATCTCAAGAACATTTTGATTCCTTCAAATTAAAACGGACAATAGATCTGCCGTTGGTCCCTCACAACTATAAGTTCCTACCTCTCATCCAGAACTAATTCTCATTCTCATCAGACCTACTCATCTAACTGTTCCATATTCAATGCAAATTTCCCAAGTTTTGTTCTCATATCAACTGATGTCCATCCTATATGCATTTGGTCTGTACTAGGATTACATGGACGGCGGTCGATTGAAATCTGAGCGGATTGTGTGAAATTTATACATACAAGCTTATTTGGGTGCAGTCCTAATTGTTATCTGGAACATGTTAGATCTGACATATACAATACGTTACGTTTGTCCTGCTGCACATTAAATTAATCTGCCAAATACTAATGAAGGATGTTGAATAATCCCCGACAATTTCCACATTACAGTCTTTTCCACTTTCATAAAGTACACAAAGAACTGTCTTCCACACATGCTTCCCATAGAAACTGAAACTTTGACGTTGAAACTTTCCGCATCCACAAGAACTTCTAATTTACATGAAAACTAAAAGCAGTTTTTTTCCAGAACAAACCTAGTTCCAGATAAGTGCAAAGTTTCTTTTCTGCTTAATTCAATCCACTTTACTCACACAAAGTCGTATTTGAGAAAGTTCTAATAATCGGTTTTGTTGAAAAGGTTTTTCCAGGAATAAACTAGGGATTAGAGATTAAAGATATAAGCTGAGTGTTATTAATGGGTTGAGTTTCATTATTATGCAATTTAAGATTGATGAACATGAAAAAAAAAAGATATAACGATGTCAGAATGACAAGTAAAGCTATATACTGAACGGAATCTTGGAACTCGACTTCTTTTTACTTTAAATGTCCACATTGATTCGAAACTTTGCACACTTGTCAGGAAACGATAACAATACAATAATTTCAATTGAAAAACAGCTAGAAAGTACACTTTTTACTGAAGCAAAATCATGGTTTATTTGATATAACTGACTTTTGACATGTCAAACGATTGGTTAATGAAAGACTGATACGTTGATGCTGGTAGTTCTGGTGTGGCCTGTGCAACGTTGCCAAGACAATTTTTCTTGTCAAAGCTGTGTGGATAATATCCTTGAACCGTTCTTATGGTGACCATCACTTAGAAGGTTATAACTTCTCTGAACCCCTTCTGGAAATGAGATCATCATAAACCAAATCTTTGATTAAGCTGAATTCGAAATTACACAAATGACAGGAAAGTTCTAAATAATGGATTTTGTAAATATAACTAAATTAAGTATAGAAAGCTTGTTGACTGCAAAATTCGTAATACAATGATAATACTCTTGCGAATGTTCTCATTAAAATAAGCAATATAGAAATAATAATTCGCTAATTATCAATATTTTGAAACATCCGTTGTGTCAACAATATTTAATTGCAAAACGTGCAGTAGTGATATTGCCCGGTTACATACGCATCACAAAATTAGTTTGCATTATTCTGTTACTAGTATTTTTCCATTATTGGCACAATATTGGGATAATTGGATTAGGAATAAATGTGTTGAAAGGGGTAACAAATATTTTATTTTTTTTATCGACGGGTCAGTTTGAAAAAGATAAGGAATTTACAACATGTGAAGAAAACCTCTTTAATTCCAACAAACACGCAATTCCTAGAACTCTCAACAGAAATACTTTGTCAAATGAAATTAGTTTCCAAAGATCGAGCTGCAACATAACAAAACGACTGCATATAGTGCGACTTGGCAAATGACTCTTTGTCTTCAGAAGACAAGAAACATTTGTCTTTAAGATTTAATTGCTTTTACTCAAAAGCTAGAATAAATGGCACTGTTAATGTTTGACTTAATTAGTTTAAGCTCATTTCAGTATTTAGTTTGCTTCGTGATTCTGTTGAAATTAGGACTATATAGGGTCCAATCAACTTATCAAGTATCCACGCCTTCCAACTTTCTTGAGAAATTAAAAAGACGATAATTCATTTTACGTAAGTAACCTCAAAATAATTAAACAAGGCGGTCGCGACAAGACGGTGTGCCGAATTTCTTATCCAAAGGCGGGATTTACCGAAGCCGTCTGGCTTTCCCGTTATTGCGAGAAGCAGGCATTTCAAATTTTCGTCGCTATAACTCGAAATAAATTGCAGGAAGCGTCAAGACGTTACTCTATCCGCGATAAAAGGAATAGGTGAAGAAGGCCAATATGACTGTCTGTTGGAATAAAATTTTATTGCATATAATCATGTTTTATGTTAAGCGTTAAAAATCGAATAAAATTCGCGCAATTGTCTGCGTCAAGTCAAGTGCCAGCTAATCCACGACATCAAGTGGAGCCTTCTATTTAATATGCCGGTATACTATCAACATAGAACAGACTTTACATACTAAGCAAATGGTAATAGAGTTGGGCAAATTATTATCCTGTGTAGACTTCATGATTAAAGTAAGAAATCTTTTATGGTAAAGTAGGATCTTCGCAGGAAGGTATCAGATCACCTTCTTAAACCTAACGATCTGACGGACAGAGCTGAAGTATTTCATTTGTTCAAAACCCTTTTTTTAACCTGCAGAATTCATGGCCAGTCAGCACCCATGTCCGATTTTGTATCCGCGTACAAAACTGGGACAAGATTTAAAGTTCACGTTGTATTATTGTACAGTCATAAGATCCCTATGGTGGCCATGTATGGTGCAGCAAGTCAAACTCCTAGTTTGCGCGCATCTAAAGAAGCAATGGTAATGGTAAAGGTGGGGGGCAAAGCCCGACGAGTAGGCCTAGTGGCCCTTTTCGACCTCCCCACTTGACCAGCCCAGTCGGGCCGTTCTTGTCGTTAATGGGAGCAGACTATCCCAGCTCATGTTCCCTGGAAATGGTGGCTGTTCTAAGGACTCTCCTTCTCAAGCGACCCCGCATGTCGCAAACTCCCAGCAGATGGTGGGAGGTTTCACAACGATGGTGCCCAGTGCCCTCCTGCTCTTCTTCAGCAATTTTCACCTGGTGACTGTTGCAAGTCTTCCCTGTCAGCCCTGAAAACTCCAGCTCCAGTCGAACCCGTGCGTTCAGCCTTGGAGCCATCTGTGAACCAGACTTGAGTGTTGACAGGCGTCTCCATCGGTTTGGTCAGCCACTCTTTCCTCGTCGGTACGTGCCTCTCAAAGCTCCTTTGGAGTCTGAGACGACCATTCGTGGGTGTCAACCCGGCCGATAGAAGCGGTAACTCGCACCGCACCAGCGATGATAATCCGGTATGGCCAACTTTCATTCCCATGTCCCTCCATGTCTTCTGGGCAATCATCCTACTATAGGAAGCCATCGCTTCCCTCTTCACCCAGAGTCCTAGCTCTGGCAGTCCGAGGAGGATGTTCAGTGCTGATCCAGAAGTTGTCTTCATTGCGCCTGTTGTACCCAAACAAGTCATCCTTTGCAGTCGGTCTATTTTGAGTACATAAGTGGTCTTATCGGTTGCCATCCACCAGATCCTCAACCTGATGACTGCCTGGTAGAGCCAGTGCATGACCTGGGGTTAGCCACAGTGTTGATGTTCCTTTTTTTATAGTCCTTTCAACGTGGGATCTCCATGTTAGCCTGCTGTCCAACACCACTCCGAGGTACTTGACCTCCTGCCTGAGTGACAGTGTGCTCCCGTACATCATGTGTGGCTTGAATTCCCGGCTATTCCTTCTGTTGGTGAAGAGAATGAGCTCTGTTATGGAGAGATTCACTGACAGCCCCATCTCTTCACACCCGAAGAAGCAAAATCTGTATTTACTCTTTACTCGCTGCCCTCAGCTTGCCCAGAAGAACTCCTATCACCGAGTTACATTTCAGTTTTCCCTTCTGGGCGTCTGATTTGCTGGACTGGTTTTCAATGGGAGCAATCCAATCTTATTCTTGTATGTAGTAGGTACTTTGCCCATTTTTAATAGCCAAGGTGGTAGGATATTTGCCAACAATTCCATGTGAGGACAGATTCATCTTGTCATAAAAGTAGTGATTTGCAAAGATAGCTTCGCCCTCATTCAAGTATTTTATAGGGCTATTAAGTAACGAACTAGTCCAACTAGACTCACTCTAAACCATGCGTTAGGTAGGTGCTCCAAAGCACTAATACTGTAAGATTAATTGAACTCGTATGTGCAGCTAGCTGTTATTTATGTAATAGAGCTCACATAAAGTGAGATTGGGAAGTCCTAATCAAGTCAGCAAAGGATAAAATGTAGATTCATTAGACTACTTGAAAAGTCAATACATACTCGTTAGACTTGATTATTAACGAAAACACGTTTACAATAACGTGTCTGTTTCTCAAAATTAACGGCAATTGTTGTTACGTGACCTGTATTTGGAAAGCCTGGAAATTGTTCCAAATAGAAAAGATTTTCAGAACGTAATTACAAAAGTGAGACCAGTGTGCGAATCAAATTTCCGGAAGCGAAACGATACGGGGAAGTAGCGCCTCGTACCATTAAAGACTAAAAGCTCTGGGAGTTTTTAGTATTTTAAGTGAATTATGAGGGTGTTAATGCAATTTGGGAATTTTGAATTAGAGATACGGGAATGAGGAGGAAGTTTGCGGTGAAAATGGGTTGACAACACTTATATCAATGTATTTTTTTGTAAACACGGTCTCATTTGAGTCCGCAAAAAAAAGTGTTCAGGACAAGTTAGAACTGTTGTTTTTTCTTGTATTGGGGCTCCGATACAAAAAGTCTTTCAGCTCTCATTGTCATAAATTTTCTGATTTGCTAAATTAAATCGACAAAATATCAAGAGAGGAATTTTGGGTAAACAATTATCTCTTGGGGGATTACCAAGAGACGCTGGCTACTGGTTTTTCCTTCCGCTAAAAATTGTCGACAGATGGCGGCTACCAAATCAACTTGATTGTTTCTAAAACCACTTTTGGCAATTCACTTACCCGATTTTGACGTCCCTTTGATTCGAAGAGCTTTCATTCGTTCTCGTCTAACTCAACTTTTTAGATGTCTTATTTGATAATGTAATTTCCCAATACCTGACAAACATTTTTTGCGAGAAGTTTGAGACCCCTTCAGATCAATAGTTCTGATATTTTTATGCCATTTTAGATTATGGCGCTCCACCGTTAGCCAACTAATTAAAAATTCATAGCGTTTCTGAACAACATCCATAGTATAATGCAATATGGATGAAACTCTAAAAACAGAATTAACATTTTTCGTTATGAGTTCAAAGTTGAACCATTGCAAAAAACAATCGATGATGTGAACAGTAAACTTTTCTCCAGTATTGAAAACAATGGAAGCATTTCCATATAAAACAGAAACGCAGTCATCCGTTCACGACACATGCACATGTCGTGTCGCAATTTGGAGTGTAATTCCAAATAAAAGAACCGTTTCCGACTATGTTTGGTTGAATGAAAAATTGCCGATAACTGGACGGACGCTATCCGGAAGGTGGCAGTAGCAGCACGATCATAATGATACTCAATTTTTGTTAATGCTCTTCAATGAAGATGAAATAGACTCAATTTATCTGCTCACAAGCACTTTCCAGATTTGATTACTTGTTTTGAAAGGGCACAAGAATCAAATAAATTACCTCAAAAAGAAAACCGATAATTTGATTATTATGGCGATATTTCACAAACTCAATTCGACGTTCTTGCTGCGACAGATAAATTGAATTTTGTTTGAAAGAAAAAACATTTGATAAGACTATACGGAATTAAAAAGCATACTACTCGGTGAAGGAAAAGTCTAAGTTGATTGAATTGAATAAAATGGATCATAACCATTTTATGTGCAATTCGCTGATCTGGAGCAGAGGAAATAAAATCAGGAATGGGAAGAATAGACAATGATATATTTTATTGTCTGGACTAAATTGAATATTATCATAATGATATGAGGAAAAAAGTTTTCATGGTAGCTGAATAAATATTTATAACTACGACCTATCCTTCCTATCATGACGTTTCTATTTGAAAACTCACCGTGTGTTTGCGACGTTACATCAGGGATCCTTGCCTCGAAGGTTTACATAGAGAAGGTGTATAAACGTCATATCGGTCGCCATGCCTGCACCGTTCCGCCGCGCGCCACCTTTCACCACTACTGTGCATTGGGTCTAAGCGTCGCAGCTTTGTCACTGTCATGTCAAATCTCAATCTTGATTGGTAGATAAATTTTAATGACACTAGAAGCAATTTGCCTCCAGTTCCAGTGGCATAACCCCATTAATATTCGCAATCACCAGGTCAGCTATATTTTCTATAATTAATGAGTTATCAGGTCGGCAATATTGAGCGGATTTTGGTCGAAAATGCCATTTCGCGCTTGACTTTATTAAAATCGACCGCAACTAATGGAGTCGATAAATTCCGAAAGTATTTCGCATTAATGGCTAGGATTTAAGGAGGTTTTAATTAAGAAATGTGATAGATTATGGATTGGCGTTTTTTCATAATCGCTAGACTATTATTTGGATATTCCATTATAATGGACTCTCAGCAAAAATGAAATTTTTGAAGTCATCTAATCTTTTTTTCTTTTTCAGTTCTCATTGCGATGGAAGCATTGACACAATGCATTGCTCAGAATGAAAATGGTGAGTACTTTTTTTAATCCTTTGCCTCGCTAACAATAACTTTAATAAAAGAATTAAAAAACCAAATGAAAGATACTCTATTCTTATAAGACAATAAAACATAACAAAAGCTATTATTGACTAGCTGCAGCCCAACATATGGATAACTAGTGTTTGGTATAATTAGCTATCCGTGGGGTCGTATCATTTGAACAAATACATTTTGTCACAAATTAAATTACTTCTGTAATGTGCATTATCGCCCGATAGAAATAACGTTCTATAATTAGTTACATCTCTTGGGATTCGTCTCGCTAATGAAATTGCATTCAAATTTCAACTTTTCAATATTATTGTGGTACATTCAAATTAAAAAAAATATTGGTAATTTGCAATATTGCTTTTACTATTTTTGAAGAATGATTTCAACGTTGTTTTTGGAATTTTGATTATACACACAACGTCTAAAATCTTGAAACCAAAAATGTTTGTCAAATAATATTTATTGTAACACTGTTGTCACGCATGTGAATACTCTCAAATAAGCTTCTAGAATAAAGGTTTCATTGGTGAAGTCATATAAATTGTGAAGCACGATAAACAAGGGCGGAAAACCTGCTGAAAGTGCTATAACGCACAAGACGGCTTTGGATTTTTTTTTTATGTATTCCATCTCGTGCGCCACCCTCTAGATTTGTGAGGTAGAGGGTCCACAGTGTATGTTAGGACGTCCACAACCCACTGGATAGTCTTTGGACAGTGGAGAAAGAGTTCTATGCGTTCTGTGATGTTTCTGCTGCGTTCTGAAGTGGATCTCTGAAATATCTTTTATATCGTCGTTGCTTGAAAAACACAGTTTTCATAAAAATATCGTAAATAAATCACGTTGCGTCGCAGATGATGCCTCCAAAGCTAATAAATTGTCATAGAGCAACGAGACGGAAAACGTACGCTCCACGCTCTATACAAAGGATCTATTGTCATGAAAAATATAACTTTATGTAAATATCGTGTATTGTACGGAGCCAAAAAAAAACGAATCCAAGTGTATGTATATATTTAAAGAAAACGAAGATGGAATCTGGGAAAACAGAAAAATGTGGATAAATCGTAACCCTTTAAAATATGCATGTTTTATTATTTGAAGTCCCGTATCATGTGAACTATGATGCATTTTTTTCTGTGAATTCTGTGCGATTTGCTTTACAATCGTCAATTCATGAAGTTGTAGAAATCTAAATATCTGATAATTTCGAAAAGTAAATCAATTTTTTCTTTTTTTTTTGTCAGGATCAATATCATATCATGAAACTTGATTGTAAATGCTCAGACTTTGCTGTCATACATTTTCTCATCAACGATCTGCAGCACCCCCACTAATGAAATTTTATCACGCTTTTATGAATCTTACAGCAACATCAGTTACCTCGACTTATTACATTTTCTTCATCGCAGCGCATCACGTTGATAATTGAATGCAAAAAAAAAATATTTTTTAATGAATGAATGGATAATGTTATTGTCTCATTTGATTGGTCAATCTCAAGTTTTGTTTTTGTTCATCTACTGAGGTGATCTGATAAACTGCGAGTTTTATTGGAGGGAAAAAAGAGTTATATGGCGAGCTTCATAACCGATGAGAGCTAAAGCAGTTCAAAAGTTGTGAAGTAAATAATACGGGTTATGATAAGTCATCAATCATATCTCATAAAGGATGATCCATGATTCCATGACATCATCATCACAAAGATAAAAATCAGTTCGTTTGAAAAAGTTCAGCAAATGCGAAGTATGGCTGCAAGAACAAGAATGCAACTGGTTGTGTCCTGACTATCCTGGAGATTTTTCAACACTGCTTCAATGACCAGAATTCTGGTCACTGGAACTATACAGTGTGTCCAGAATAAAATGATGTACATGGGGATATTAAAAATGGTAAGAGATACGACGTCGCTTAAATAAAAGAAAAGTTGCGTATTTGTATTCCCAAAAATATTATAGCTTTGTTTTAGTTTGAATCGATACGGTAATGTAGATACAGGTTGAAAAAGAAAAATGTCAATTTTTGAAAAACCACAATATTCCGCTGATTATAAAAGCTGACATTTCCAAATTTTCAGGATATGGATAAGAGGAAAAGACAATTCTAAAAACGACGTTAAAAAAAATTTTAGGCCTAATATGTTGCCTCCGGCCGAGGTCAACTGTCGTTTTTCTTATGTGGGACATATTGAATTTTTTCATTTTCAAAATCCGCATTGAAAATGATTTTCAAAAATATGACTTTCATAAAAAAAAACAGACTTGACTTTGGCTGGACACAACATAGTGGGCCTAAAATTTTTTTGACGTCGTTTTTAGAATTGTCGTATCCTCTTAACCATATCCTGAAAATTTGAAAGTTCTAGCATTTATAATAAGCAAAATTGTGTGGTTTCTTCAAAATTTGCCTTTTCCCTTTTCACCCTGTATCCACATTACGGTATCGATTTAAAATAAAACAAAGGTGGAATATTTTTGGGCATACAAATATGCTGCTTTTCTTCCATTTACGCAACGTCGTATCTTTTAAAGTTTCCAATATCCCCATATAGTGCCATAAACATCATTTTATTCTGGACACACTGTATACCAGACGTACTATCATCATCACTATAGCAGTTATCCATCCGATCTTCTTATATGATTCTTGGAAAAAAAGTCTTTTCAATTTATCATTATACAGAGTGTCGCATAAGTCAATCCAACTCAACTTTTTTTCTGAGGTTGGACTATGACTTATGGGACAACCTGTATAAAAAAAGAATATCTAATGTTGAACAGTAGGTGGTACAGGGTGATTCATTTTCAGAGTCAGTCAAACGGCCAAGAGAAAAACCTGGAAAATACTTTCAAGTTTCTGAAATGGTCGCTAGGGGGCGTAACAACCAACACCAAGTAGAAAAATATGATTTTTATGGAATTTTGTCCAATGAAAATATATCGATGAGCTCATTTTCGGATTTACTGACTATTTACCCACACTTTTTGTCAAAAACTTTTTTTTCTATCTATCATAATAAAGTGGTGGGGGAAGTTCAATTGTTTTTTTAAACAAACGGAGATTTCTCCCGTTTCGCTTGACCGATTTAAACGAGCTTGGGCTCATATGAAAGAGCATGATGTGCACTTCAAAAAACTTTTTTGGTTTTGAATTATTGACCTTCGCCGTCGCCGCTAGATGGCGTTAACTGAAATGGTAGCATGTTTTTGAGTTTTTTCCAAAAAAATCAAATGTAATGATATATTCATTTTTATATATTTTAAAAGGGAATACATTTTCCTATTAAAAAAATTTAAAAAAAAAACAAAAAAAAAAACAAAAAAACCAACAAAAAATCATTAATTTTTTTGTTTTTTTTTTATAGGAAAATGTATCCCCTTTTAAAATATATAAAAATGAATTCACATTTGATTTTTTTGAGCTTGTTTAAATCGGGCAAGCGAAACGGGAGAAATCTCCGTTTGTTTAATAAAACAATTGAACTGACCCTTCCACTTTATTATGATAGATAGAAAAAAACGTTTTAGTTAAAAAGTATAGGTGAATAGTCAGTAGATCCAAAAATTAGCTCATCGATATATTTTCATTGGACAAAATTCCATAAAAATCATATTTTTCCACTTGGTGTTGGTTGTTACGCCCCCTAGCGACCATTTCAAAAACTTGAATATATTTTCCAGGTTTTTCTCTTGGCCATTTTAGTAATAAAATTTTTTGCCGCAAGCCTCTACGATGAATAGTTTACGAGAACTGGCACCCTGACTCTGAAAATGAATCACCCTACATAATCTCTTATATCTCATGTCCAAAAAATCTAACTTTGTCTCCAAGAGTGGACTGAAACCCACAAAACAAGCGGAAACATAGTAAAATTTAGATACGAATCAAACATGGGGAATTACGTCCACATAGATCGAAAGTAGAATTTCACAAAAAAAAGAGGCTAGGCATTTTCTCACTGGAAAACTCCAATATATAGGGATAATTTGTCTTGAGAACGTATCTAGACTTTAGAGAAATGGATAGACGTAACCGAAAGAAAAATTACCATTCAAACCTGCAACTTAACAAGACAGTAAATCGATCTGATACAACTGTCAGTTTTGAAATCTCATGAATACAGATAGTGATATGCTTCTGAATTTGGAGGAATTATGGAAATGATATTTATCCGCAACTCGGGCGCCACCCTCTGGATGAGTGCGGATGTATCGGGTAGCCATCGATTATAAAAGTAATTATGTTCCAAAAAATATGTAAACGGTAATTAATATATATGTCACAGTAAAACCTGGTGATTAGTGAAAGCTAACTGTTACTAGGAAAAGTAAGCTTTTCCTGATTTGGAAACATTTAGCTAGTGAAAGTTGAATTCGATCGACTTCATCATACTTTTACTAGTAATTGTTAGCATTCACGTAACTTTTCTAGCGAAAGCTGTTAAACTGAAGATTATTATCGTAATTATAAATATCCTTTTTGGTCCGAGTTGGAATTCGCCGACAGATTAGACGCTCTGGAAAATACGAGACTTAAGATTCGCAGGTGTACAATGTGAACATTGTTCAGATACCGTATTATAGAAAATACTCAAGTATTCTCAGTAGGGGTTAGTCTGGGTTAGTTTGGGTTTGGCAAAAATTTTGATGTCGCGTGAGCGACATCATTTAGTGCCCCGTGCACCTTGGGTTAGTTAAATGGCGGAAATAAGTTTTAACAAGAACTTTTCCTAACTGCTTTCAGTAAAAGTTGATTTGATAAAGTTTCTCCAACATTCACCAGTGAAAGTGTACAATATTCTTCAAAATTCAACATTTCCTAACGGATCAAGTGATTGCTAGCATCAACTAGTAAAAGCTAGCTTTCACTGAATTCCCAACATGCACTGTAACATATATACTATATATAGATCAAGTATTGTTTAACCAAAAACCAACCTGCATGACTATGAAATGAGGGAGAGATGATATTACGAAATAGAATAAAGTATTTCTATGGCGGTAAATGAATCTTGAGAATAACGACGTGAAAGCACTAGTCTTTCAGATCCTCCCATACAAACAACATAAACGGTGATAAGGAATGTCAAGATTAGAGATCGGTGTGTCTTGAAACAAGGAAATCCGATTGTCAGTGATAGAGGAGGTACAAGGAAAGATCAAATTCCATGTTGAAATGTATCAGGATTAATCAACTCAATATCAGAAACCAAGTAGTCTAATTATTATGATACGCCAATCTCTCGACCAAACAGAGCTTAACCGGCTTTGAACATCTATTGCGAAATAACCCATAAACAAAGCCAGAATCCAATCATTGCAAAACGTGTCTATTTTGTGTGCAAATGGCCATTGTTATTGTGCAGCTAGACGACAATTCTTCAGTCTGGGCCTCTCTTTGTTCGACAAATGACTATTTGATTTAACCAGCCTATAATAGTGTAATCGAATTACCACTCAGTACAAAAACAGTGATTGCGGATTGAATAATGGCCTGGGCACAGATCTAGTTACAATGATAGCTGGAACAAAGGAGATGGTGGATTTGATTATGTAAAGGGTAATTTACATGATGGAGATCAGAGAGGCGCTTTAATGGGAAAATCTTTTCGAAGATAGTGAGACAGTTGCATTCATTATCATAGCAAGGACAAATCAATTAAAAAATTTAGCATGCATTTAATGTATATCTTCAGATGAATTTGTCTTCATTTAATGTGTCACCTGTCGTGCTCTAAAGAATCATAACTGGGCCGAACATTTCTATTATCGTCCCTTGTTAAATATACCCTTGAGAAAGAGTGAGAGGGGTTACACTACTCACTTGAGGTTGAGGGAGAGTCAGAGAGGTTACTGTTCACTTGGGGTGGGAAGAGTAGTTGCTTAGGTCACTAGTCGTATTCTTCCTGGACAAAACTGCTTGCTCAGCGTGACCCTGTGCGTCGATTCTTCATTCATTTTTGAGCATGCAGCTTTCACGATTCCGTTTTATATGATAAATAATATAAAACTTATGTTCCTCAGAAATCCATTTCGACCTTTTTCCGTCAGTAAATTGAGTTCATATCAAATAATCAAATTCTCCTTTTGATATGAATTTATCAAAAATATGCTATTTCGAATATAACCCATTCATTATTTACTGAATATTCTCTTTATATAAGCATACATAATAAGGAACTCCTTTAATAATCATAAAGATGGCATGATTGTTATCAAATTAAACTAAGATAAGTGTTCCGTACTCTGGAGTGCTTTTGATCTATGACTTGATCAAAACTTTGAACATTATTGAACTCGTAGCAGAGAACATTAGAGCCTGCACTGCATCAGAATATGCTAAAACTTCTCCAAACAGCATTTCGGAAAATTCGCTTGAATAATAATAAGCGAATATAGCGTGGAGTTCAAGTTCGAATACTTTTAATTTTTTCAACATATTTTTCTTTTACAGGTGACGCAGAACAAGTTACAGCACCACCAACAGAGTCGCCACTCTATGTCAATCCCTACCCCTTCAACCATCCATGTTACAGATTTGCTGATATAGAGAACAAAGAGTTCTATAGTCCTGCTTACCCTCCTGGTGCTTCCACGTATCCCAATAACACACAATGTACAGTAGTGTTGACAGGTAAGCAAAAGAGTTTGTTCATTCGAATTCTGAATAGATAATTAATGGACAAGACCTGGCCCGAGGCATAATAACATCAAAATACATAAACTTCAGCATCTAGAGCTATTCTCGCCAGCATATAAACCTGACAAGTCCATCTTTTAGGGACATTTAGCTTAAATGGAATAATTTAGTTTATGACACGATATGTGGGTCATGCAAATAGGTAAATGCAGTCAGATTTTCGGCACGGAGTTGAATAGGGATATCTGGATGGTGATAATCCATCAAAACGTTATTATTATGTTGCATTTCCGTTGGTTTTAGCATTAATATGATTTTCAAGATTCATAGAATCACCGATTTAAGTGGTGCCCCAGTGATGAATATATTGCTTAGATATGTAAAGTTTTCATCTAATTCTGGAAAGACAAAATTAATTTATTTTTTTAATCAAGATAATACACATAAACACATTGTATCAAATTCTTCTAGAACCTCTGGTGACACGTGATGACTATTGACCTGTAAAATCTTGCTTTGTTGTCTAGCAAAACCCCAAAAAGTCACTTCATGAAAGACCCTCAGTGCTAGTGCTCCCCGTATTATTCCTCCTAAATCATTCGCCCATGTTCCAAAACTTGTAAATTAACAAAAGTTTATTTACCACAACCCAAATTTTTGCGACAAAACTGTACAATTGAAACTAAACTGCAAAAAGTTTAATCGAAACAATAGCGTTGTCTGTACAGAGTCAAGTTGATGGATGTCTCTGCGTCGACAGTTTAACATTTTCTTGCAGTCATCACTGGGATGTTTTGCGACATTCGCTATGTTTATTGTCGACAGGAATAAAGAGAAGTTTCCTTTTTGTAATGGTCTGTATTTGGCATTTTCTGTTATTTATTTGTGCCCCTAGTTATGTCAAAAATAGTAACTACCCTAATGAATATACAGGGTGGCCCAACGAAAAGGTCCCACCCTTATTTATGACTTTCCTGGTATATTTTGGGAAAAACGCAATTTTTTATTTTTAGGGGGACGTCTTTTCGTATATGACTGTATAATACAGGGTGTTCCAAAAATTAGATATCGCATTACACTTGACATTTTTAAATGGAAACCCCCAATTTTTTTTCTATTTTTGGATTCTCCATGAAGTTTTTAGTAACTTTTGTATTATACAGTTTATACCTATCTTCAAGCGTTTTAAAGCTATTTGAATTTTTCATAATTTTTTTTTTATTTTTTATTATTTATTATTTTCTTTATTCCTGGAAACTTGACGGGGGAGACGTACTTGGACATTTTGGAAAATACAATAGAGCCACGAATAACCGAAATGATAGAAAATGAGGTTAATTATAATGAAAATTTTCTTCATTTCCAATAAGATGGTGCACCACCGCACTTTGTAGCTCCAGTACGACAGTTTTTGGACACCCATTTCCCAAATCAGTGGATCGGACGGCGCGGCCTCATTGAGTGGCCACCAAGGTCTCCGGACTTGAGTCCTTCAGATTACTTTCTTTGGGGACATTTAAAAAGTAAGGTTTTTAGTACGAAGCCAGACTCCATCCAAGATCTTCGGGAGCGGATCACGGCGGAATGCAGACAAATAACTCCAGAAATGTGTGAAAATGTTAGGAATAGATTTGAGCAAAATCATTATTATTGCATGAAGGTAAACGGACACCACTTTCAACATTTACTACCACATTGACTTTTTGACACATTATAGCTAAGTAATTAATTTTTGTTTAAATTTTTTAAATAAACGGTTGAAGATAGGTATAAACTGTATTTTACAAAAGTTACTAAAAACTTCATGGAGAATCCAAAAATAGAAAAAAAAATTGGGGGTTTCCATTTAAAAATGTCAAGTGTAATGCGATATCTTATTTTTGGAACACCCTGTATTATACAGTCATACACGAAAAGACGTCCCCCTATAAAAATAAAAATTTACGTGTCCGAGCGTTTTTCCCAAAATATACCAGGAAAGTCATAAATAAGGGTGGGACCTTTTCGTTGGGCCATCCTGCATAAATCAAAACTTTTGCCTAATGAGCCACCTTTTTACCAATTATAAACTCCATCAAGTTGCTCCATAATTAAAGAACTACATCACCTCGCATTCAACAATATACAATGTAAAATTTTGTTCGATGCAGGCTACATAACATTCTCCGTTAAACGAAAAGCACCGTTTTATGGAAGGGTAATGAACAGGCTCCTGTTAGCATTATAGTTCAGCTCATTACGGAGGCTATGATAGCATTTAAGAAAATAATAAAGTATAATTAGTTTTCAACCATGCAGTAAATGCTTCCAAAGCAAATAGATCGGAGCATTTAGTTCCAGCTGGGTATAGAGTTTTGAAGGAAATTACTTGGAACATGGATAATATTTACGAATTGGTTGATAAATTGGAATCTTGCAGCTGATGATTCATTCTACCTACTCTTCATGTTTTATGTGATGAACTGCACACCCTCCTTGTTTGTGAGTGAAAGATCTCCAAGAGATGGTTCAAAAGCAGTACACAAGCGCGTTCAAAACTGGCGCAAGACCTAAAGCTCACCCTGTATAGGTCAGTCATAAGACCCACCAAAACTTATGGCTGTCCTGTTTGGTGTAAAATGTCGAGCTCCCAGTTTACGCCTATCTGAAGGACACACAATCTGTATTTAAGGCCTGTTCTCAACTTACCAAGAAGGATCCCTATCATCGAGTTACACGACCTCCCGCTGATAATATCGAAAATCCAGAATCTATGATGAACAAATTGATATCTGATCGATTATCTACTGTGTTCCCTTAGAGACGTATAATTTTTTTTTTATTTTCAACAAATTTACATTCTCCATTTTGCCACGAGATTACTTTATATTATAGTATATCTTCCAATAACCTCTCTATTGACCGTTTTGCGTTCCTGCGTTTTATAAATTCGTAATATTTTCATCGCATGGCTGCCTGCCAAGACTAAGGAATCTTGTTTCACTTGATGTAATGCCTTCTTGAAGCCAACTTTGAAATTTTACTTAAAAGGCTTGGTTCAGATTATGCTTTTGATAAAGTATCTGTTGCATTCAAGTGAAAACACGTTTTAAAAACTCCACTCGAGTCAACAAGGTTTGTCGTTGCAAAGGTACTGCGTGGGTGGAAGAATAATAATTTTCCGTTTCTCGGGCGCCACCTCTTGGATTAACGTTGGTTGACTGAACTTTTATCTTAAAAACGAGTCACAGGGAAAATAGTATTTTGTCCGTTAGTTCACAGGAACTGGTCTCCAAACAGTAATTGACCAGAAGAAAATCAATAACAGTGAAATACTCCAGACGGAGATGCAAGGAAAACAGAAAATAAATCAGAAAAATTGTTCAGTAACAAAGATACAGTCAGTAAATCAGTGTGATAAATATGGCGTATGTATGCGAAGTTTTCAAACGAGGAAATCAGTTTGAAGAAAATAAAATGTCCGGTTACCTCGGGTAAAACGTAACGTTGCTCTTGAACTGTGATCTTATATTTCCATAGGAAACAACGCTGGTCTATAGTTAGCTATTGTCCATACCGAAAAAAAAATTGCCATAATTATAAATAAGTAAAAAGTTGAACTACCCTGGTCAACACAATAATAACACATCCAACAAAGTTATGATTAAAGTTTGGACTATATATAATAATCAACCTGAAAAGTAATCGAGCAGTGAATGCACATGAGATTACAATAATTTACACTTTAGAGCGAGCAGAAAATATGGATGTGAAAAGTTTGACTTGAAATGCATAATTATGACTAATCACTCGTGTGTTTCCTCACTATAAACTTTGAGACTATTTTTATCAAAACCAGTCTTTTCTTATCAATAAAACAAAAATCATTCGAATCAGGAACGAATTCCTCCAGAACACCGCGCTGTTTCCGTCATATTTTCGTCGTCATTATCCGCATTTCTAACCGATTTTTCGTCCAATGTTGGCCGTACCAATCGTTCTTCTATCACCGTCAAATAACACTTTTCACAGCGTTGCTGAACATTTCTTAACCATTTGAATGTATTTCTTGTGGTGACTTTGTTCTTCAGAACTCCACGCCTCATATGGATCCCCATTACTCTCCTTGTAACGGTGCGATAGTGAGATTCTTTATGTAACACTATGTCTATTTATTGAGGAATCGAGAATAAGTTGACATTGTTTGTCTAGAAGTCTGTTCACTTTTGTCACCTGAACAACGGGCAATTGGCCTCACAAACTGGAATTGCATCCATAACTCACAGGTTCACGACTGGCATTTTGTATTATTTCATTTCAAGGATTATCACTATTTTTTATCTAAACGTGTGGCTATTTATTAAAAATCACCATCAACTTTTTTTGTTTATCTGAAAGTCCTTTCATCAACAAAACAACGGATTTTTTTCTCAAACAAGCTGCATCCACAACACAAGAGTTCACGATTAGCATCGGTGCGCCACTTCAACATCACTGAATACTTGAAAATTTTCTCCATTGCATAAAGGCTACCCTATAGGCACTCTACTGAAATAATCCAGAGGGTGGCGCTCGAGTAACGGAAAATTTGATTCTCTCACATCATCAATATGAATCCAAATTTGCATCTCAGTGAGTTATTGTGCATCCTTGTCGTCCACCCCCAAGTTTTGGCTAGTGATTGTAAACGCCCGTTAGAGTAAAATTGATGGATGGTCAAAAGTGGCCTTTTTCGTTTGACTCGACCCAACTAATAATATTAAACTATAGAAAATTCTGAAATCATAAAAACACGAAAAAACCTGCGACCTACCACGCATTATTATCCTAACCATAGAAATGTTCAAGCCACAAAAACCTCTTTTTCGTTTGTAGAATCCCCGCTCATTTGTAAGCTCGCGGGCCAAACAGTCCGTATGATAGCACAGCCATTCGCCGGGAATGTTTTCCCGTTTTAACTAAATATTTCCGGGACATAAATCCACCTTAATACGACGCTAATTCCCGGCAATCTTACCTAGAAAACGATAAATCTGCCGCCGTTGCTAAACGATTCAGTCTCGATAATGGTCAGAAAGCCAATTGCATTGAGGTAGTGCGCAATCTATGAAACTGAAGACGTGCTTGAACATTTTCGATGGAAAATCACGTTGTGTTACGAGGAGGTTGTAGAAGATTTCTTCAATTATTCTATTCCGTGTTCTACACCGCGTTGATCGCCGTCTCCCCCGGAGACGGCTCGCATTGGCGCCTGCACCGTGCCACCGCACTATCGCACTCCTATAGAGTTGTCAATAATTACTCGTTAAGTTAGATGGAATTTATACAACAGGATAACGAAACCAGATTCAAGCACCATTCCAAGGATACATCATCTAAATGTCCTTAAGAAGTTCACTTTTTCTGAATAAATGATGGAAATACTTTTTTTCATGCCTATTAAGCGTCGTTTGTCGTCCATGTTCAGTTTAAATTGGCTAGAATCCAGTCTAATTGGATAGAGTTGACTTTAAACAACCGTTGCTTCGAAGTGTATGTTGAGGCCTCAATCATGTGTATTTGTTCGTTCCAGATAGTGCGTCGGAAGCTCGCTGAATTCATGTCTGTCTATATACTTAGTTATTATCCCATGCATCAGATTGTTTTTTCCAAATACAACCAACATCTATACTTTTTTTGAAGAAATGTATATCATGCCCAACAAAGTTGTGTGTGAATGCCTCATTCAATGATCATATCATCAAATAGCTGAATCTCTTTTTTTTTCTATCGATCACCTCATTATTATACATATTATAACAAAGCTGTATGATGCAAGATTCGTTCCAATAGTTTCCCAATAGCGTGTGTTCATTTGAATTTCATATCACCTCCATTTGGAAAAGTCATGTCTTGTTGCAAGATTTCTTTTTAATTTATTATGTGAGAATTTTACTGCTTGTTCATTGTTATCTGAGAAATGCTTTCCAGTCAAGTCAATATAGGTTTGGAGAGGGACTGAGAGAGCTGATGTCAAATATAGCTGGTCCCTCTGATAGTTAATTACGGATAGGGCAGAAAACATTTATAGTCAAAGTAAGCAGACATTCCAAGATTGAACAGGCAATTGCAAAATGATGAGCTGTTCAATATGCATTCTAAATTGAATGTTTTAATGCGTCATAGACAAACTTTGTTGTAGTTGGAAATAGAGCGCTTTGACTTTGCCTTGAATACAACCCTGAAACCACAGTATCCAGCGTCTTTCATTATATTCATGTGCGAAGGAAACCACAATGCTTATCGATGAACCTCTGAAGAGATTTTGGTTTCGATTCATCGGTAAAGAGAAATATGGCTTGTGATGAGGAAAATCAGTCGTTCTAATTAGTAGATAGATTCAAGATCAACAGAAGAGTCTAAACTTCAGTTCACTTCAATGATAAATATGCAAATGTCACTGTTCACAGATACATTCTTCAAAATTTGGCCAGACAGTGCGACAGAATAATAGATAAATATTTGATGTATATGCTATCCACATAATTCAGAGTTACAAACGGTTTTCATCATTTGCCACGATCCAATCTGATAGAGTAATTTGCATCTGGTTTGTCGAAAACAATGTTGCCAGTTTTTCCATTTGAAATATGATTACTCATCAGACAGGGCTCGTACCAATCATCGAAAAGCACACGGCAAATCAACTACTGAAATCAATTTGGTCCAAACAACATGTTACATTTGCAAAATTGAAATTTGAACGATACATTTGGAGGAAGTATTTTTTATTTTAGTGTGCTAGCGATATGTACTCTACAGTATGTGAATTGATAATCTTCAAAGATTATTAACATCTAGAGAATCATCAACCGAATGATATTTTTTCTAATACACGTACATAAATTTTCAACCCTGCTGTGAATTTGAAAATTTTAATCTGTTGGTCACATACAATCAATTTGCCATCAATGAACAAGTACATATACATGTGCTTTGCTGACTGTGATATTAAAAAAAAATCCATTGGAACATTATATTTTATTCATAAAAAAAGAGAGTGATCATGAATAACTCCTAGACTTCATTTGTAACATCGAAAACATTACGTGGCAATTATTGTCATATTACTTCGCGCGATATATCCAAAAAAAGTGTGCTGATGGATTTTCCATGGCGGAAATATATTTATTTATTCATTGCTTACCATTTAGAATTCTTGAATTGACATGTATGATTTATGAACAGAACGATTTGTCGAACAAATAGTATTTGAATATTTCATTATTTATTTGAAAAATATATACCCCCATAATTTTGAATACATTGCATCAACCTATGAAATGTGTATTTGATTCTATAACTGTAATGAAATAAATTATTTTTGAAATTAAATGAAAATGAAAGCTGGAATTTATCAAAACATATACATATTGTCAATTCATGAAACAGATGTAAAAGCTTGTCTGTCCATAAAATGAGTATCATATCCTTGCAGATTGTGAACAAAAAATAGTCAATGATTTGGTGGAATGATTATTGCGCAAACCTCAGGATCAGAACTCTGTAACTTGTTACGTGAAAAAGAGAAAAGATTATTTCCCAAGAAGTGCAGATTCACACTCTACATGCGCTTTCGGCTGTTTACGGTAGAGCCGAACGACTTCCCGATATACTTTGGAAAGAGAAACCCTAATCGGCGTCTTTTTGTTGTCCTCGTATTTATAGCCGACGAAATAATCAATAAATTGCTAGTATTTAAGTTAGATCTAATGAAAATCATATTCTGTATTTTTAGAATAATTGAGTATCTGAATTTTCTGTAATTTTTTTATCATAAATTATTCCAATAAGACGGTTAGATGGAGTAGCGATAGCTAGATCTCGCCGTCAGCTTTCATTGTTATCGTTTACAAAATTTTGTATTTATGAATAAAAGGCATTTATTATTATTATTATTATTATTATAATGTTATCTGTTGCTAGATGTGATTTCCATCGAAAGATGCGAAGGTGTGAATAGGAATTGTAATTTATGTTACATAGGCGATAAATGACTTTTTAAATTACGAGTTGAGATATTTATGGACTAGGCGAAGAAGGAGCCGAGTCTGGAATTTGTAGACGAGTACTTTAATGACATTTAACGGCTGTGTCACGTACATTGTTCTGTTTTATGCTGTGATATATTTTTTTTATCGTTTTAAAGTGCTTTCTTGTCAAACCATACATTGAGAGTGGCAGTCCGCCTCACATTGTTACCATGATATGGTGCCAGCCAAACCATGTCACCACTTGAGTAGTAGATAGGTTAATTATATGTAACCAACATTCTATGTCAAGTTATTAATTAAAATCATGAGATGGCGCCAGACAAATTATGCTACCAATTCAATTTCACAGTCTTTTATGATGCAAAATGTCATTTTTGGAGTGGTCAAGTATTTTTTTTTACAATCTATGATGATGTAAAGTGTCATTTACCAGACTAGTTTTGGGTCCGGTAAATGATACTTTACGGTACAGTATGAAATAAAAGAATTTAAGAATAATTACAAACGAAAACGTATGCAGCAATATGTTGGAAACAATATATGAAAAGTACTGGATTTGTTTGGTATAAGGTCGAAAATTCTAAAAAAAAAACAACTTGTTTTTTTTGCCGACGTTTTGATCTATTTCAAACCATCCTCAGAGCTCTGTAACAACAAGCGAAACGATTGAAACTGCACACCAGAGCCATTAAAAAAGAATGAATTAAAAATCACAGAATACAATGTGTTATACTTATTGAGAAAAAAAAGAGAATAAAAAACCACAAATATAAACACAATATTAAAGAAAAAAAACAACACAAAAAGAAATAATCAGGCAAAAAAAATCTGACCCTATACCCAACAAATCTACTAATTTAAACTGCTTTGTGGTCACTTTAACTTGAAAAATAAGTATAAGAAAACTAGATTGTTTCCTCAATAAATTGTGGACATATGAGTTCTCATTTAAAAAAATTTGATCAAGAAAAAACTTCAAAAAAGTCTATTCAATCAATAAATCGTTTTTTCAATAATGATAAAAATAAAAACTAAATTAGGATTTTTGTCAATAATTGCAGAGGAGAATTTTTCAAAAACCAATACAGTACTATACAGGGTGTCCGGGAAAATGTGGGAGATCTCTCGGATTCTGATAGAATATTAAAAAATAAGATGACAAGTTCCCATAAACTTTTTTCCTAGCGTTAGGTTCACAATTTCGTCAAGAGCACCACTTCGTCATGGCTTTTTTCGAGGTTTTGTTTAATAAAAATTGTTTTTTCTCGAAAATAGTTTATTTTATTGACAATGAACAGGAGTACCTTTTCTTCAGCTTAATGTTCAAGGTATCCAAATTTTTTTTTTTAACTCCTTATCATACAGGGTGTTAAAAATTTGAGCGATAAAATGTACAATCTAGTCCGTCCCTGGTAAACTAAACAAGCTAATTATGTTTTAAGGGAAGTATTTTGAGAGGTCCTTACTACTGTTTATCATATTAAATTTTCATTGAATTATATTGAGTCGTTTAAAAGTTATTCAAGAAAAACCGATTTCCAGTGGGGTCCTTTAGGGGGCCGTATCTCCGTAGGGAGGGCCGCTAGGAAAAAAACTTATGGGAACTTGTCATCTTATTTTTGTATGTTCTATCTGAATCCGAGAGATCTCCCACATTTTCCCGGACACCCTGTATAATTACTTCAATAACAAATTATTAATAATTATTAATATAACAACCTGAAATATTGAGACTATAAGTTGATAAAGAATGTCCTCTTTATTGTCGGGTTTGTCCAAAATATTTTGCGTTGTAGAATTATTTCAACTAAACAAATTGTGGATTATCTGCTATGATAAATTATTTTAATTCCCATTTGTCAAGATTCATTGGCATGTATTGCTCTATAAAGTGTCCATTTATTTCAACGGAATTGAACTGCCAGAAATCCAATATTCACGTATATAGATAACGCTGATTACTTTGCTGTTCAGCGACTGAGAGAAAACTTTGATCTGAATTTTTAAACTATTTGACGCATTCTATGGATGTTATTCAATGTCCATTGTTTTGATTCCGATGTATTTCAATCAAATATGATCAACACCTAATACATCAACACATTTAGACGCCCATTTTGTTCAAATAAATGCAATAAAATCAAAGCACTCAATGGTAATCTATACTGCAAACACAAACATTAATAGTTTGCGAACAATACATGGCAGATTTGGAAATAATGTTGAATACAAAAACGATTGTGGTAGATTATCTGTGGACAACTGAACAAAGAGATATCGATATGGTATTCTATTTATTTTACTTTTTAGGGCCCATTAAAGCTTGTCATTTTTTTAATTTTTGTCAAAGTGGTTAAGCAAAATGCAAACTAATGTAAAACTAGGTTTTGATTAAAGAGTTCATCTCACTCCTGGGCGCCGTGGATCTTAACAATGCATATTCACCAGAGTGTTGTCGGCAAGCATAGACAGAAAAAGGTCCCCATTAACATGAAAACAAAATGAAACGTACTGATCTGAATAAATCAATGAACAGTATAACACTCATCAGGGGGCACTCCGCCCTCTAGTTCAGGCTGAATCACATCAGTCTTCCATCATCAATATCAATATTATCATCTTAATCCACAATCTCGTAGGCAGTAGGATTTTCCAGCCCTCCGACTAATCCGGCCACACAGACCGCTTCAGGTCACACACATACTTTTGACACTCATTCATTCAGACAATCACCAACAACCCATGGCAACACCACAATGTTGCCAAGAGCACAATATTCCACAAAACCTCATGTCTGCCCTCATGCTCCGGGACCCGCCCAATGCTGACAATGGTAAGGAAAACAAAGAAATATACCCACAGTACATGGGTTCAGTTCATAAAAATAAAGATACAATGAAAATTCAAATTTACCCGCTTTTACACACATTCAATCATAACATGAGCGTGCATAATTTAGCGATTTTAGATCGAGGTCTAAATTATTTACATCATCATCAATTATCCATCCTAAACAAATTTGCCAAACTCAAATTCTTCTCGAATATCCTGCGACGAACTTTTCCCAGATTGTCTCCAACAACCAACTTGATCCTCGTATCAAAGTTTCTGATACTTTCCGAGTTTATAATTATTGCAAATTGTTCCGGATCCTTCTAGAGAGAAGTAATACAGAAAGTGTGGATAGGCCAATAAGTCTGGAAACTGCCAGAAGCCAATTTTATTCGGATGTTTTCAATACAAAATTTCGAAAGTCAATTAGTGTTGGCTTTCGTCCGAGTTCCAGCATTGAACGTAACTCAATATCAATAAATACGTCAGTCACCGGAACTAAGACGGTGCTTCTCGAATTGCCCGACCTTTTAGTTAAAGATCAATGAGCAAACAGATGGAGGAGATATCTGCCTGTTACTTCCTCAATTTAGTTTGATTTATTGAAGAGAAAAGAAGGTTTTGGTACATTGGCATTGTTAGCAACATCAGGCAAGGATAATAATCCAATGAAAACTCTCTTTTTGATTCAACTATGGGGTAATCATAATACAAATTAATAACTTTCACTCCAGTTACTTGGATATCGAACAATTGCATTTTATTCTGAAATAGTCAGCAAATTCTAACTTCCCCAGGATAGTGAACATAACTGCTTGGAAGAGCCTTGTAAGTTTCCCAAAAGGAAAAACAAAATTTTGTAGAATATATCATACTCTCAACATAGGTTCCGAGAAACTAAGCTTCCAATTTTTTTGTTGTTTTGGTGGACGTTTCCGAGTTGGTTATTTCCAGCATTCCGTCACTCTTTTAAATTATAGTATTCAGCTCGACACTAACCCACTTGGAACTGTTCTCCTCAGTCTGACTTAGACCCATAGCCATACTGATGAGTCCTAGTAGGACGAAACGTATATGGATTGGTCATGGTCAGACAGAGGAAACAGTTTCAAGATTTTCCTTTTTCACCGGGAGGATTATCCACGAACTTGTTGTAGACGATATGGTGACCAATGGTAGTAGTCTTTCACTAGAATGATGGGAATTTCCATCCTACGATTGACAAATCCTGCCGATAGATGGCGCTATGTACTACAACAGTTAACATTATAGTATTCCTTTGGGAGTGCAAATGGCTCCAGTTCCCGATATCACTGAGTTTATAATCATATCATAAAACTGTGATACCATCTCTGATTTGATATTAAATCATGAAGCTTTCGGAAACTTCTCGAATGAACCAACACTTTTCATTGTCCGGCATAAAGTATATTTGAAAGCGACAGAAACTCGAATTTGTTATTCAACAAGTTATTCCAAAACTATTTTCTGCTTCATGCCGTAGTTGGAAAATCCCTCAAATTTTGATGTTTCGAATTAGACGAAACTAATGTCAATTACGAAAGCAATGTGTGTTGTACAAAATATAATCAAATGATAGTCAACAATTTTCAAATTTTGTTCGCGATGTTTTATCAACTGGAATGAATCACCAACGATAATTTTTTAATCTGGTGTTGGACCGGCATCATTTTCTGATGGGGTTTTTCTCCCGTAAATTTTTTAAGATACTGTTTTTCCTAACCGGCAATTGGTTAAGAAAATAAACTACTAATACAGCAAAATTATCCACTTTTGTTCCCAAATTTTCAATGAATACGTACATATTGGTACATAAGTTTTCCTCTACCTTTCTCGATTTTTAGTAAGAGTTGAGTGCGAGACCTATCCATCCGTTTAACGTCAAAAGATCTTACCCTTTGAACCCAACTCTGCTCTAATAACCTAAATTCAGGCTCTTGGCAAAATAAAACTTATTGTATAAGGGACATGAGAAGAAGAAAAGGCAAAATAGCTTTATAGAACGTTACAATGGATTTTGATTTTGAGAACAAAGAAAAAACAAATGATGTGAAAAAAAAAATTGGCTTGCGAATGTCGTACGAAGATTTCCCATTGTGTCATTAAACTCTTTTACAGGGTTTTCAGAAATATAACACAAAATGGAACCCTTGAAATCCAAAGGCCGAAAAATATGTGTTTCTCTCCTGCAGAATCATCCTTATTGTGGATCAGGATGAATCTGCAGGAGAGAAGCACACCGGCTTTGGCAACTGGTTTCAAAAAGAATTTTTTGCTTTAAGTTGGTAAAAGATTTTTGTCAAATTATGGAAAAATGTACTGTGAGGTTCACTGCTTCCCCTGCAAACTTCGTTGCTGCTGTACCAACCCCCTTGCCATTCATGCACCGCCATAGCCTACAGCATACTAGCAGTCCTGATGCTTTTAATATTGAGGAGTCCACATAACCAGTCGATTATTCTGCTCTCACGGACAGCTACCCCAAACTCCCAGCAGGCCTCTATGGTTGCCTGTCAAAAATCACGAACCCAGCATGCTTCATTATCCACATCAATAACAAAATAAATGATGTTTGCCTATGGAAAGAATAATATTACGAGTCAGCAATTTATTAATCTCCGATGAAAATAAATGTTATCACAAATTCCCGTGTAATTCAGCAAAAATAAATGTAAAACACTTCTGAAAACGGAAAGCCATGCGGAAGGGGAAGCAGGCGAGCAAGCAAATTAATTTCGCGGGAGAAGATTTGTTATCCGGATTAATCTTATTTATTAGTGGTTGTCTCTGTTAGCCCAGAAATAAGATGTTTTTGAGGGGGTTTCGTGTAAAAATAAGCAAGTGAATTATGCATGTGGCTGGATTGAGGCATGGGCTTGTTGGTAACAAACTAATTGGATATGTTGGAGCAGCAGCATTATCATTGGGCTTAATTTAAGAAAAAATAGATTTAATTGCGGATTGTGGATGATAATGTATTTCATGATTTGTACAGGTGAGCATGTGACAAAGTGAACATAATGTTAAGCTCTGATTCCTTTTTTTTTCTAATCAAAATACTCCAGGCAACCGCGTTAATTATTTCTCTGACCTGAGAATTGATTAGTTCATCGTCGGAGATCCAAACTTATTCATCCAGGAGGTGGCGCCCGAGATTTGGAGGAGTTCACCTTCATACCTCGTTTGAAACTCAAGCAGCTCTATGCTTCTTCGCAATAAACTCATTATCATTTTTAGTTAAAACTGCTAAACTTTTTCCAATCCAGAGCTGTGGAGGATGGACAGTTGTAGACAATGACCTTGTTTTTTTTATAAAATTGAAGCCAAATTATGAATCAACGAAATCCACATGTCACATATCCCTCAAAATCATTGATGCACCCCTTTTGACCTTAAACATTTCCGAATGGTCCAGAATGCGATCCCATGTAACAATCGTGAATTCCAAAAGAGATTTCGACCCTTCGTAAAGAAGATCCAGAAACTAGCGCATGTCGTCGGACCGGAGAAATTAATTTGGAAAACAAGGATTTGCTTTCGGTCGAGTCAGACCATTTAAATTTGAGCCGCATTTTGCTAATTTAACGGAAAACCGCCACCCTTCTTCAACCGTATGTGAGCTTCAACTTAATTAGCACAAGTTGGCCATTCGGGAGATTTGGTGTGGACAAGTGGAAGTTATAAATGATATCCAAGACACTGTTGCTGAGCTCATATTGTTCCATGTGCTTGATTGATTGTGTCTATGACAGATGATGGATTGTTTGCAAAATTTGTGAAAACTGGGTAGCTTATGCAACTTTGCGAAAATAGTTCATACTATCCGGGCGTCAGTTTTTTTTCTGGTTGTATTTGTCTGGAGCCCAATGACATAAAAGTCCACACCAATATTCTCGACCCTCTGGCAATCCGACCAAGTTTGAGAAGAACAAATGTTTTTTCTAACGAGAAAGAACTACTAAAGACTTCACAAAGTTACGAACTAATTTGAGAACGAGAGATTTGTTCTCTATGAGATTTATTCATTAGAAAGAAAGATGAAGTGGAAATTGGGACAGTGAAACGGAGCAAAATTTTGTATGCAAGAATAAAATTCCAAAATCTCCGGAAAATCTTGTTAGTTCATGAAAATGACATGCAATATTGTCCTTGTCAAGAAAATTGGACGCGTCATTCGGTATAGTGTGATTATGCAAATTTTGTCAACACAATGCACCGAACCACTAGGTTATGTGAAAATCACGTACAAGGAGAGAATTTGACGCAGTGGATCAATTTTGATTGCTTTTAATAATGTTGAGATTACTAAAGAATCATCAATTAATTGGGTAAGTGAGTTATCAAAACTACAAAGAAGTAACGAATTGTCAAAAAAGTCACAAACCACAGTTGCATCACGACCCAAATAGCATTCCATTTTATATGCTCCAGATGATCTAGGATTGTCATGAAATGGGAAAAAGCTCTTGAAAACTCTGCAGTAATATGACGCGAAATTTATAGCGTTCTTTGATTGCCGGAAACTGTATAAAACTCGTAAAATGAGCCCCGCATTGTTTCGTTTTTTTTTGGGACCAATCCATTGTTCTGTTGATTTTCGCATAGTTTTCAGAAACGGGGTTGTAAAAGTACGGGTGTTGATTTTATGACAATAAATCAATTCATTTATGTAGATTGGGTTGAAAATATTTTTTATATCAAATACGGAGTGATGATCAGTCCTCATGTGAAATCTGCAGTTTGCGGATCCAAAATTTTTTCATCTAATGGGTTTATACGTTGAATGGGTTGAGGTTTTTTGAGTCAAAAATATCAAAATGTTAGACACAGAAGAACATTGTGCAGTTTCCTCTTCTGTTGTACGTGCAGCTTCAAGCTGAGCCAGAAGATTCTTTGCTATGGTGATATTTCTGGAGATTCAGGTGACATTTCCTTCTATTTATCAAGTTTATGTTGTAGCTCAAGAAAATATTTCTCAATTACTCATTGTTTCTCGAATTTCTCTTGAAAAATACCTTCAAAGTGCGCAACTATCAAATACATACTAACATTTGAAGAAAAGGCTTGCAATAAAGGGATATTGGAAAAACTTAACCACCACGGAATAAAAAGTTTTATGAAGTAGATACCTACTTTTTAGTAACCACATGAAACAGTGGAAAACCAGTTTGACGATTTCCACTTATAATCTCCCTGGAGCTCGAATTATTTCCGGATTTTTGATTCGAGCTCGCGGGAGATTCGGCAAGAAAATTTCATGCCAAAACTGATAATTGGAAAAAACATAACCCAGGACTCACCTCGCATTTAGTGGAAGAAACCAACGGCTCCTTACTCTACTCGCCATTGAGGAAGAAAAAAGGGAATCAGGATTTTATAAAACATTTGGAAGTTATAACCAATCTTGTCCATGATTGATAACATTGCAACTTTGTATTGGAAGTTGAAAATAAATCATTTATCAAAAATATTTGTCATTGTTTTTAACAGCTGTCAAGCACTCGCGGCTGGATGTAGCTCCGATGCATCAACCACAGTTTTGCCGTTTGCCTTATCTCTGTCTGTGAAAGTTGGGTTGGGTTGGGATTGTTAGGGAGAGTGGGGACGGCAACACTGTAATCATATGGGAGCTACATTCAGATGCAAAGCCAGGGTGATTTCCACTTATTTATCTTTCAGTCACGTGATTATGAGCAGGGTGATTTCCGATAAAATTAGGTCGTTGCAATAGCAACATAATAAAATGCAAGCCTATGATTGGTTAGAATTGACTGGTAGGAGATTTTCACTTATAATCTCCCTGGAGCTCGAATTATTTCCGGAAATTTTGTCGAGTTGCGAATTTTCTTGAAAAATTCGCAACGAGAAAACATTTCCGGATTTTTAATTTGAGCTCGCGGGAGATTCGGCAAGAAAATTTCATGCCAAAACTGATCATTGGAAAAAACATAACCCAGGACTCATCTCGCATTTAGTGGAAGAAACCAACGGCTCCTTACTCTACTCGCCATTGAGGAAGAAAGGAGGGAGTCAGGATTTTATAAAACATTTGGAAGTTATAACCAATTTTTGGTCCAAACAAAATGAATTTGTACGTATTCGTCGAAGGAGAAATGTCATGAAATGATATGTATATAAGTATTCAGTTGCTAAATAAAAAGGTCGATCAAAGCGTTCAAAGTTTAAAGGTTTGGTAGGTTAAATGCGAATATTTTTCTCATTCTATTTCATGCCGGTTTGAATCTTCTAACTAAATTTAAACTAAACGGTTCTCCGACCGAAAAAATAATTTAGACGCGACTACCTACCTGAACTTTTCTGAAGACAATTTATTTTGAAAAACAATGAAATGGTCCTTGAATATGCTTCAATAAATTCCCCTGTATCTGCGTGTCACAATACCAAATTGATTTTATTACCAAATTTTTAAAAAAGGTTGATAGTTCCAATATCTCTTCAAACAGCGTGTGTGGAAATACTATTCCAATAATTCCAGGATTTATTCTGGTAACAAAAGCATGGCCTTTTTGTCAACAGATTGGTTTTTATAAATTTTCAATAAAGCTTATTGGTGGTGAAAAAACGCTAAAAACCTTTGCAAATATTATAGTCATGGAAATGTTTTCGAATTTTTGTATGATCTTGTGATCTGATGAGATATTGATTATATTCAAATTTTTTTTCACCAACCCTGAAATTCTTTCTTTTGAACCAAGAGAATTCCCAACCGGTCTCGTAAAGCTGTGATTGAATTGAAGTGCTCCTATTGGTTGGGACGGTCGTGCTACGGTTTGGCTACGAACGCCTGACCTTTAGCCAAAAGGAAAAGATAAACTTAGTTCAGCTCGACGCCCAGACTTTCTTGGCGCTGGCGTTCGGGACAACATAACCCTGAATTTTTGTTTATTATGCAATTTCAGAGGAAATGTTTTCATTATATTCTCTCTTGTTAGAATTCTCATCATTAATGAAATAAATGAGAGGACTCTTTATAAACTCATACGTCAAAATTTTGATCTAATTTTCCTTTGTTTGGCATCAAAAAAATGGCGTCCGTGAATTTGTATCCTTGTGGATGTTACTTATTTTGTGAATTCAACATCCACAGTAATTGAGAAACAAAAGTTAAACTAAAAACATTTGATAAACATTATGAACTTCGCGGGTCCTATAAAAATGTCACCTAAATTGACTGACGTAATTTTTTTTGGTGTCACAAAACAACTCACATAGTGGGTTTTTTTTATCCAGGATTTTAATGTTGTTTGTGGGGTTCTGCTGTAGATTTTCGGAGTCTCATCGCAACAACGTATTATGTGGTTGGTCAAGCTTTTCGTATTCCGCATCAAATTTAGAAATTTGTTTAGTAAATACCTCACAACCTGCTTTTCCGTGCATTATTCGAAATAGCTGAAAACTATGTGATAAGGACTAATTCTCTCTGACCCTATAATCTCCAAACTCCCAACCTCAGACTAGAAACGCCCGCAAAGATTAATGGTCCTTCGTTATCTTTCCGTTCGGAATTCTTGCTGACTGTCTGGTCAAAAGGCACGTGTATGTCCCTAAAGTTATGTTGACACTATAAATTAAAACTAATCTGAAAGAAAAGCTGCCGCAAAACTCCGGTTAAGCTGGAATAAGTCTTTTTCATTTAGAAAGGAAATGTTTTTATGTTCATTGTTCGAATTGGATTACAAATCCGTTAGGAGGCTTAGAACAAACTTTCCACTCGGAATATGATTTTTTCCGTAGTTGACGAACTTCTCTAGCCACGTCATGTGATCGATTTTTTTCCTGCTTACCCAATTTTACTTTTGCTTTTTCATCTTACCAAGTATCATCACACATTCATACACAATCCAAACTCAAAATAAGCTTTTCCCCAATTCTAACGACCCAGACATTCTCCCTTTGTAAAATCAGTTCTGGGAGAGAAATCTCATTATGCTGACTTTTTCCTTCCCGCAACTAACGATCATTTGTGACATTTTGCGAGTAATCGAATTGTCATAAGGCCCTTTTTGCGTTTCAATCAAAAGTTCTCGGGTGTTGGGTAAAAGTTGATGGCAAAATAGTATTTTCTTCGAACTAGCAGATTTGAAATGGTAATGTCTTTGGAGTAAAATGACGAAGCAGCAATTTGATTCTGATTGCAACGTTATCGCTTTTATGGCTTCGTTATTGAATTTTGTATTGGTTGGGCTGTTTGGGAATTTGTGGTTTGTTCGGAAAATTGAATTTTGCTGATACAGCTTTCCAGTACTTGTGAAAAGAGTCATTGTAGTACAGTCAATCATAGATGAATTGGGGTTTATAATAAACTTGTGTCATCTATTCCGTTTGCTTGATTGGACAGAGTTGTCACATTATGAGAGTCGACGACGTCACTGACTCTTAATTTTTCAAGGGGGCGAAGCAAGTGTTTCTGATGTTATTTTTCCATGTTTCTCTTTTTCATAGAAATCAAGCTGCAGATTTGACCATATAGACCGTCAGATAACGACAGATTTTGCTGACTGATTTTCTCGCTTTAGGGATTTTAACCACTGAAAAGTATGTCAGTGTTGAGCACAAAAAATGATAATTTCGCGACCGCAAGTGTGCTAGGCTTATGGAAAATTAAGATTTCTTCTGCAAAAAAAAAGGTTTAATTTAACATTATTTCTTGGATGAACTGTTCGAAGTGCTCCCCATTCACTGACAATATTTTAAACAGTTATAAAAATTAAAATGAAATTATTTAGTTAAAAAAAAATTGACAATGGACTTAGACACGTTAGGAAATTGGTTGTCACCACGCACTATATACATGTTTATTTGTATAAAACGTCGATATCATATTCCCGACTTATGGCTCTTTATTTCTGGTCTTGAAACCAATTTCCCTTCCCACATGCCAATTCCCATAAACGAGAAAATGAAAAAATAACACAAATTTTTCTACAACTTCACAACTTATGGCTTCTTTTGAAACACCATAAAAGCTTATGGGATTTTTTGTATGATGTTTATCAATTATTAAAATCATACTGTTTGAATGCCATAAATGAGAAAGTTTGCCGGACGAGAAAAAAAACATTTTCGCAAAATTTTCCGTCCGGAAAACCTACTTCAACAGCCGATCGGCTTATGGGAAATTTTTTTCGGATTCCTTATGATATCAAAATTCATTCTATCGGTTGCCATAAGCGAGAAAATGCATTAGCAGCCAAGTATTCTTTTACAAGATTGCACCCTTATTTCAACCCTCTAAGCACGTCCAATCCTTATGGTTTTTTTTTTACTATTACATAGTTATATTTGTTGATGTGTTAAAATGCCATAAACGAGTGAATGAAAAAAAAAATTCTTTTTTTATTGCAAAAAAATGTTAATTTTCCATATGCCTAGCACACTTGCGGTCGCTAGATTTTCATTTTTTGTGCTCAACACTGACATACTTTTCAGTGGTTGAAATCCCTAAAGCGAGAAAATCAGTCAGCAAAATCTGTCGTTATCTGACGGTCTAATATAGTGGAAAAAATGAAAAATTCGAGTTTTGTCGAAAAATCGAATATTTTAAATTACGTGAGAGATAAAAAATCACAAAAATTAATGAGGAAGAGTTTGAAGAAATTTCTTACAAAATGACGCGAGAATCATCATAATCGGTTCAGCCGTTCAAAAGCTATGGAATTTTTGAAAAGTTGTTATATTTTGAAAAAAGACTCAACTTTTTATTTTTGGAGATATCAAGATGAAATTAACCTGCAAATTACGCTACCTAGTCTGCCTAGTCTGTCGATGTGAAAAAAAAAAGTTTGTCAGAAGTGGGATTCGAACCCACGCCCACAGAAGTGGACTGCGACCTGAACGCAGCGCCTTAGACCACTCGGCCATCCTGACTATGATGAATTAATTGTGAACGCGCTTAGAATACTACAATCTGAACTTATTCATTTTGAAAAATTGCAAAAATTATTTTTGGCAAGATTTGGTCTACCAAAGGATGGCAAAATTGAGTATCCTTTATATTGAACATACTGTTCAATAAAACACAGTCAGCTTACCTTGAGTAAACTTTGCTAATGAGTTCTATAAGGTCTTGGCTAACATCACAAACATTAGGTGTGTTTGTTATGCTCCACTAGTGCACACTTTTTTACACAATAACACTCAGTGTGGCTTTGTTTGTGGAATGTTTGTCTGTTTTTTAGGATAGAATATCTTCACTAAGCTAGTAAAGATTATTCTATCCTAAAAAACAGACAAACATTTCACAAACAAAGCCACACTGAGTGTTGTAGAGTAGAAAAGTGTGCACTAGTAGAGCATAACAAACACACCTATTATTACATTACAGTCACTAAATTGACCAAATCCACTGTTTTATCCATTGACTTTAAATACTAATCTAACTTTTGTATTATTGTTGTCGACTTTTTGAGAAGTTTTGTGTTTTTGAGTTTCTGTGCCTTTTTATAAGTCAAAATTAGTTCTTTTGAAAACTCAGCAAGAGCTGTCTTATCTTTGCTCAGATGCTTCAAGATATGTAAGAAAAAACGTTTTAAAATATATTGAAGAAAAGGGTGGGCACGTTCAATATTTTTTTGGGTAACAATTGCTTATACGGTTTTGTGCTATTTTTCGATGATTTTAAAATTTTCTTGCATGGTCACATATTATAGTGTCTGTAGGGATTGCAAATCCACTGGCGGAGGGAGAAAAAATTATGATATTTGATTTTTACTATGAATAACGTATTCATTGCCATTGATGCCAGAAAAAACTAACCCAAACTAACCAAATCTCACTCCACCTAACCCAAACTAATCAAAACTATAACCTGACCTAACCTAAAAAAAATCTTCTCTCCGTCAGTAAATTTGCAATCCTTGAAGACACTAGAATGTATCTCTATATATACATGGTGCTATAGATTCAAGTGCATGCATGGGGATCTCAGTTATTCTAAGAGATACAGGGCAAAGTTGCGCATTTTTATGCTCAACAAAATGCCGTTTTGAAATTTGGAAAATTCCGACTTCTTCAGAAGATATTCGAAAAAAAACGAAATTTCGCAAAAACGTTATTATTATTTTCTGAATTTATTCGAGAAGATATTTCAAAATGAATTGCACTTTCTCATCGCCACTTTTTCACCTCTACAAGATGGCGGTATCAAATTGAAAATCTGACGTTTCGTCTTTGAGCGGCCATCATCAAGTTCATTTTTTCAAATACGGACCTGAATTTTTATTTTATTTTTAGTTATCTTTTGACGTCCTGGAGGTATTGAGGTAATTAGATAAGGGTGTAGAGCAATGGGTTGCCTTTAGCAACGTCAATATTTTCAATTATTCTTCACCTATTATTGCTATTTTCAATATTTTGTTCAAATGGCAATATTTTGGAACACTTTTGCAGAAATTGAATCAGTTTTTTAAATGATTTTTTTTCCACATCATTTGCGAATTTAATTTAATTTCAATAAATCTATCGTTGAAAAAATGATGTGGAAAAAAGTCTTCAATCTCACAAATTCCTACTGTTTATTCAAATATTTATTACGTGACTACCAGTTTCGGGGTCTACACTTTGCACCCCATCCTCAGGTCATCGAAACTAAAGAAATATTCAAGTTACAAGGACGTCATTAGATACATAAAAACATTGATGGACCTCACATGCAACATGGGGAATTTGTGAGATTGAAGACTTTTTTCCACATCATTTTTTCAAAAATGAACTCACATCAGTTATCATTTCTTTACTTAAATCTATCGTTATTGGATGTTATTCCGATTTTGGTTCAGTCAATAAGTTGTATTTAATTGTGCACGTTATCTCATAAGAATAACGTGTCGAATAAAGATGGATTTATGAACCAAACTATGAGTTAGGGAGAAAAGGGCTGCCCAACTAATTTTCTCTGGTATTATTTTTCAAAAAAGTACCTATTTTTTTTTCGACGGTTGCGATACCTCAATACATTGAGGACGTCAAAAGATAATTAAAAAAAAAGTAAAAAATCCAGGTCCGTATTTAAAAAAATTAACTTGATGATGGCCGCTCACAGAAGAAACGTCAGATTTTCAATTTGATATCGCGATCTTGTAGAGGAGAAAAAGTGGCGATGAGAAAGTGCAATTCACTTAAAAATATCTCAAATAAACCCAAGAAATTATAATAACGTTTTCGCGAAATTTCGGTTTTCTCCGAATATCTTCGGAAGTAGTCGGAATTTTTCAAATTTCAAAACGGCATCTTGTTATGAGCATACATATGCGCAACTTTGCAACACTTTAACCGACCCTGTATCTCTTATAATAACTGAGATCCTCATGCATGAACTCGAATCTGTGGCACCCTGTATAAGAAAATTTGGAAAGAATCGAAAAATAGCAGGAAACCGTATATGCAATAACTACCATCTTTTGTAATAAAATGTATTAATTTACCTACCATTTCATTAATTTTGAGTTGAAAACAGGCACTGGGACAGTTAAAGGACAAGCCACATTCGTAAAACCGTCCAAAAATTTACAGGTCCCACGGAGATAACGCTTGCAGTGTAAATTCTTGTTCGTATGATTGAGTGGGAGTCACCGATCTAAACAAGATCAGTGGTGGGAGCGCAAAAGCCCGGTTCCAATATTTTGTGATCTTGGTTAATAACGATGTTAATATCCCGAAGTAAAATGTGAAGGAACCTTACGTACTGTTGAGAAGGAGCACTATAAGTAGAGTACGATTCAACAAAGAACCATACACATGTCTCCCTCTCTCTCAGAATGCGTGGGTGCCTCATATAGCCTGAGAGAGTCGGTGTGAAGTTCTTAGTCATTGAACTCCATACTACGTACCTGGAAAGGACCCGGTCGTTGTTGACAACGAATCGAAAAGTATGTCATTCCTGTTATGAGTTAGAAAGAGATAGGTATCCGTAACTAACGCTATCTCTACCTGCTTCACTCTCAATAATAAGCGGGTCCGTTCCAGGTAGTATGGAGTTCAATGTTCTTAGTTGAATCGTAGACTATATGTCTTGTGAGGATATGGATATTGTCGATATGGTTTAAGACCAGGAATTTGTAGATCTACGTTCATAACAACTTTTTTCTCTACTTTCCGGATGACGAAAGATCCTGAAATAGAATGACATGAGCTAAATAAATCTTGATAAATGTTTTTGTTCCAGCTCCCAAAGACCACGTGATAGAATTAGACTTCCGAGACGAATTCGACGTGGAAAAATCAATAGACTGCAAAAACGACTACCTGGAAGTGCGTGATGGACAATACGGATTCAACCATCTGCTCATGCGTCATTGTGGTGTCAATGAATTTCCCCCCAACGTTAGATCTTCAGATCGACATTTATGGGTCCATTTCAAGTCGGATGAAAATATTGAAGGAAGAGGCTTCAAGGCTGTGTTCGGTTTTGTTCCTAGAAAAAATAAATGTGAGTATAATAATTCAAAATGATGCATTCTCAACAATTTCCAAGTTGCGAATAAATTTCAAATTAATACGTGGAAAAAGTTTTCTGACTATGTTGTTCCAACTTGTAAACGCTCCACTTTGGAAAACTCCATTTGGCAAAGTTTTTGTTTTGGCATCTTACCGTACGCCCTTTTAAAACTACGAAGTGAAATTAGGAATCAAATCCGTTGATATTCAATGCAGGAAATGTTCAACTGTGGCCATAGTGTTTGTGGACTAGTTTTTGAAAAAAAAACGAGTGCACTGTTAATTTTCAAAAAAAGAAATATAATGGGAAAATGTCTTTTGTAAGCTCTCTAGTAGTTGTGGACGTTTACATGTTTGTATTCAGATCCCACTCATGATTATTATTATTCGGAATTATATGGTAGGTATAAAACCATAATTCAAAAAAAATCAGTGAAAGTTTTAAAGAAACCAAAAATAAGAAAGGGCAAAGAGAAAATATACTGAAGGACCCACATCGACAACTGCCCAAGCCTCGAGCAATGAATTGATACGAATAAAATAAAATAAATAGAATGCAGTACCACATGAATATCGAAAAAAACAGTTGATATGTATACAGGGCTTTTCACTTAAAACTCCCCACGTCAATATCTCGGAAACGAATAGGAATATTTGATTTCTGTAGAAAGTAGTCAATGTATGGGGTCGAGTAGTTATTTTTCACAGTTAAAAAAATTCGACGCCTACCAAGACTAAAGCGTCGCGACGCATCGAAAATATCAATCGATTGCAGGGACTTTGAAATTACGCGGATGCTAAAGTACATGTTATTTATAAACTTTTTTGTTTTTCAGTCGAACTCATTTATTCTACACAGTTTTGAGATATACAGTGTGTCCAAGATAACGATGTCTATCATGGGGATCTTGAAAACCGTGCGAGATACAAGGTCGGTTAAATGGACGCAAAGTTGCGTATTTTGATGCTTAACAAAATGCCGTTTTAAAAGCCAAGAAATTCCGACTAAGTCCGAAATTATCCGAAAAAAAACGAAATTTTTCAAAATTGTTTTCATTTTTTTCTGACCACATTTGAAGAGATATTTTGAAATGGATGGAACTTCTTCATTGCCACTTTTTGCCCTTTACAAGATAGCGTTATTGAATTGAAGAACCGACGTTTCGTCTATGAGCAGCCATCATCAACTTTGTTTTTTTAAATACGGTCCTGGATTTTTTATGACGGATTTTGAGGGCCTCTTATGTTCCCAAACCAACAATGTATCGCAATTATTCAAAAAAATTATGTTGGTGGATTTTTCCATAAGAACTCATGTGTTAGAGAGAGACAAAAAATACATTTTTAATAGGATCAAAAACAAACAACTTTTTTTTAATAAGTGCGATACATCGTTGTTTTAGGAACATAAGAGGCTCTCAAAATCCGTGATAAAAAATCCAGGACCGTATTTGAAAAAACAAAGTTGATGATGGCTGCTCATAGACGAAACGTCGGTTCTTCAATTTGATAACGCTATCTTGTAAAGGGCAAAAAGTGGCAATGAAGAAGTTCCATTCATTTCGAAATATCTCTTCAAATGTGGTCAGAAAAAAATGAAAACAATTTTGAAAAGTGTCGTTTTTTTTTGGATAATTTCGGACTTAGTCGGAATTTCTTGGCTTTTAAAACGGCATTTTGTTAAGCATCAAAATACGCAACTTTGCCTCCATTCTCCATTTAACCGACCTTGTATCTCGCACGGTTTTCAAGATCCCCATGATAGACATCGTTATCTTGGACACACTGTATATCTCAAAACTGAGTAGAATAAATGAGTTCGACTGAATAACAAAAAAGTTTATAAATAACATGTACTTTAGCATGCGCGTAATTTCAAAGTCCCTGCAATCGATTGATATTTTTGATGCGTCGCGACGCTTTAGTCTTGGTAGGCGTCGAATTTTTTTAACTGTGAAAAATAACTACTCGACCCCATACATTGACTACTTTTTACACAAATCAAATATTCCTATTCGTTTCCGAGATATTGACGTGGGGAGTTTTAAGTGAAAAGCCCTGAAAACCAAAATTTGTATTTTCATTTAAAAGTTAATTGAGCTTTTTGCAGAGATGATTTTCATGTTATCCCAATTTAGTTAAGTTAATTAATTCAGTCAAGAATGCAACTATTGCGCGCGGTATTTACATTTTGTCGTCGTAAATTCGTATAACGGCTGTATTTATCCAGTTTTAGATCAGTGAATGAAACTTAGTATAAACACATCATTATTTTGTTTATTCTTGTCAAGAACGCAAACAATGTTAACGATATACAGGGTGTCCCAGCAAGGGTGGCCACCGGCCATATCTCGGAAACTACTGGACCTAAAAGTTTAGGAAAAAAAAATATGATCACTAAAGTGGCCACGAGAAAATGCTGGAAAATATTTTTAACTTCGAAATTTTGCCGCTAGGGGGCGCAATCAAAGGTTAAATATTAAAATTCGAAATTTCTCCGGAAATTCTCAGATTGAGGTATATCTTTATCAACATGGTTAGAAAACCTAGACAATTTCACGTCTTTTTGGTACAGGGCTCATTGGCGTACCGATCTTCGTGTGAGTAGGGGAAGGTAGTGAAAGTGTAATTGTTCAAGTAGCTGTAGGTTTTTTCTTGTAAATTTAATCTTCATTTCGATTCTGTTATCAAAATTATACCGTACCATTTAAATTTTTGCGGTGAAACAAAAATAACAGTTTTTAATTCAAATTACGCCTTCTAGCAACTTTTCTGGAGACAATCACGCATCACTGGATACGATATACAAAAGTACTCACATTTATCTTACAAACAAGCCTATACGCAACAAAATCGGACAAGTCGTTTATAAGTTACAGCCACTTGAACAATTACACTTTCACTACCTTCCCCTACTCACACGAAGATCGGTACGCCAATGAGCCCTGTACCAAAAAGACGTGAAATTGTCTAGGTTCTCTAACCATGTTGATAAAGATATACCTCAATCTGAGAATTTCCGGAGAAATTTCGAATTTTAATATTTAAGCTTTGATTGCGCCCCCTAGCGGAAAAATTTCGAAGTTATAAATATTTCCCAGCATTTTCTCGTGGCCACTTTAGTGATAATTTTTTTTTCCTGAACTTTTAGGTCCAGTAGTTTCTGAGATATGGCCGGTGGCCACCCTTGCTGGGACACCCTGTACAATATTATGTAGTTTCATGGATTAAGCAACTTTGGAGGTAAAAGAAAAACTTTTGCTGCGTTCTAACTATGAATAAATACAGAACATTTCGCCTCTTTTAGCTTTAAACGGAGTTTCTTCGTTGAGACAAATGATAGTGATACTCCAGCAGATTCCAAAAAGCCGATGGGAAAATATGGTTGGATTAAATGCCCATTTAGCGTTCAATGATAGGAGTATTATCCGGGATCAGAGTTTAAATGATAGAATTAGAGAGGTGACCTATCGCGATGGAAGAATAGCATCTCCATGATAAAAATCACATAAAAAGATGTTATTGAAACCAAAAAGATAGATACACTTTAATAAAAATTGATGTCCCCTTCCCCAGAAAATTCAATTTGACATCCTGTTGTAGGTCATATAGATTTCAGGAAAGTTCTTTATTAGTCATCACCGCAGAAAGCAATAGCACCCAATGTATCCTCTTTGCGCATTGTAACTAATCAACTCGATGGCCGATGGTTATCATAATGAACTGTACGTTTTCAATATTTGGTCAAAGCAACTTCAATTGATCAAATTGGAAATAGCTGTGAGTGTACTGAGCATTGGACAACCTTAATTGTAAATTATTCCATATATACTTTAGAGACACTATTTGTCGCTGATTTAATTGAAAAATGTATTCATTTTCAACGATATAAGTCTGTTATAGATTTGGAATTCGTAATTTGTGATTTGATCGTCTCACCGGCCAATACTTCATTAACTTGATTCAACTTTTCTATTTTAATTTATGACAGAAAACTTAAAAATTGTGCTGATCAAGGTTCAGTATCTCTAGCGACTCACTTTTTTTCTCAAAATGTAAAATAATATGGTATTCTCTTGTCTCTTATATTACATTCACGGAATCTGTCTCAACTGAGAAAACTTAAAAATCACCTTATCCCAGGACAGCAAACCATCCCAAGTCACCCAACGACAACATTTGACTAGATTCATAACCCAACGACAAATTTTTCCGAGCATACGTGAAACAATCACCGAACTCGCGAATGTCGTCCCAGGACATCAATTTGTATGCAGATAGTAAACTCAAACATACCCCTCCAGTAAACAGCTTGTGATGGACACGTTTCGTCCGTCCTTTGACACAGAAAATGGCAGGCTGCAACGCGATACATATGCCGTTTGAATAAAACCGGAAATATAGATTAGGTTGTTTATGTATTTCCGGAGGGATTGAACACATCTGGTTAGCTGAATGCTGTTCAATTACAGTTCGATATTGAATATAATAGGTTACGGAGCTTGTAGTTGAAGACCGGCACTGGCACAGCATGGATTGTGTGCGGTATGAGGTGGTTTATTGTCCGGTAAATTGATTGTCATCTAGGCATACCGGTTGAGTTCTTGATTACTTCTCCTTTTTTTATAGTAATGTGGCAAGTTTCGCTATAGAAAACACTGTTCAGCTTTAATATATTTATTTTAAGTCACTATGTACAGCACTCACTATTTACAAACAATTTATTTTGCAATCGCAGCGTATTTATGCTTTAACGATTTATCTCTCGCGGCTAATCAATAACTGAACTCCCACTCCTCAGTCCATGGCGACCGTTTTTATAGACCTCAGACCGCCTTCGCCGATAATTCATGAATACTCTAGAATTATGGGATAGATGGCGAAGCTTCTGGTATGGCAGAGAAACCTCTCGAGAATTCTTATAGTGGTTCTCAACTGCAGGTATGGCAAAGTGACATGCGCAACGGGCTATCTCTTGTAGTTTTTGAGTTATGAATTTATTCGTAAAATTGTCACTTTTCTGAAATTTAAGGCGATTTTTTTAAAAATTTTAATGATGGACCCGGTATGTATTTTTGATGATTATGATAGAAAAATTTATGCGCGATCGAATGGTGACATGCGCAACCAGCTATCTCTTGTAGTTTTTGAGTTATGAATTTATTCGTGAAATTGTCACTTTTCACAGTTTTTTGGACTTTAAGCCGATTTTTCTAAATATTCCACTGATGCACCTCGTATGTTTATTCAATGCTTTTTATAGAAATGTCATGCTTAATCGAATGATAACATGCGCATCGAGCTATCTCTTGTTGTTTTTGAGTTATGAATATATTCCTGAAATTTTCACTTTTCTGAAATTTAAGGCGATTTTTTTCAAAATTTTAATGATGGACCCGGTATGTATTTTTGATGATTATGATAGAAAAATTTATGCGCGATCGAATGGTGACATGCGCAACCAGCTATCTCTTGTAGTTTTTGAGTTATGAATTTTTTCGTGAAATTGTCACTTTTCACAGTTTTTTGGACTTTAAGCCGATTTTTCTAAATATTCCACTGATGCACCTCGTATGTTTATTCAATGCTTTTTATAGAAATGTCATGCTTAATCGAATGATAACATGCGCATCGAGCTATCTCTTGTTGTTTTTGAGTTATGAATATATTCCTGAAATTTTCACTTTTCTGAAATTTAAGGCGATTTTTTTCAAAATTTTAATGATGGACCCGGTATGTTTTTTCGATGCTTATGATAGAAAATTTTATGCGTGATCAGATGGTGACATGCGCAACGAGCTATTTCTTGTAGTTTTTGAGTTATGAATTTATTCGTGAAATTGTCACTTTTCACAGTTTTTTGGACTTTAAGACGATTTTTCTAAATATTCCACTGATGCACCTCTTATGTTTATTCCATGCTTTTTATAGAAAATTTCATGCTTAATCGAATGATAACATGCGCATCATAATATTTTTTGTTGATTTTGAGTTATGAATATATTTCTGAAATTTTCACTTCTGAAATTTAATGCGATTTTTTTCAAAATTTTACCGATGGACCCGATATGTTTTTTTGATGCTTATGATAGAAAATTTTATGCGTGATCGAATGGTAACATGCGCAACAAACTATCTCTTGTAGATTTTGAGTTATGAATTTATTCGTGAAATTGTCACTTTTCACAATTTTTTGGACTTTAAGACGATTTTTCTAAATATTCCACTGATGCACCTCCTATGTTTATTCCATGCTTTTTATAAAAAATTTCATGCTTAATCGAATGATAACATGCGCATCAAGCTATCTCTTGTTGTTTTTGAGTTATGAATATATTCCTGATATTTTCACTTTTCGGAAATTTAAGGCGATTTTTTTCAAAATTTTAATGATGGACCCTGTATGTTTTTTCGATAATTATGAATAAAAATTTTATACGTGGTCGGATGGTGACATGCGCAACGAGCTATCTCTTGTTGTTTTTGAGTTATGAATATATTCCTAAAATTTTCACTTTTCTGAAATTTAAGGCGATTTATTTCAAAATTTTAATGATGGACCCAGTATGTTTTTTTGATAACTATTATAGAAAAATTTATGCTGAATCGAATGGTAATGTGCGCACAGAGCTTACTCTTGTAGTTTTTGAGTTATGAATTTATTCGTGAAATTGTAATTTTTCACAGTTTTTTGGACTTTAAGCCGATTTTTCTAAATATTCCACTGATGCACCTCGTATGTTTATTCAATGCTTTTTATAGAAATGTCATGCTTAATCGAATGATAACATGCGCATCAAGCTATCTCTTGTTGTTTTTGAGTTATGAATATATTCCTGAAATTTTCACTTTTCTAAAATTTAAGGCGATTTTTTTCAAAATTTTACCGATGGACCCGATATGTTTTTTTGATGCTTATGATAGAAAATTTTATGCGTGATCGAATGGTAACATGCGCAACAAACTATCTCTTGTAGTTTTTGAGTTATGAATTTATTCGTGAAATTGTCACTTTTCACAATTTTTTGGACATTAAGACGATTTTTCTAAATATTCCACTGATGCACCTCTTATGTTTATTCCATGCTTTTTATAAAAAATTTCATGCTTAATCGAATGATAACATGCGCATCAAGCTATCTCTTGTTGTTTTTGAGTTATGAATATATTCCTGATATTTTCACTTTTCGGAAATTTATGGCGATTTTTTTCAAAATTTTAATGATGGACTTGGTATGTTTTTTCGATGCTTATGATAGAAAATTTTATGCGTGATCGAATGGTAACATGCGCAACAAACTATCTCTTGTAGTTCTTGAGCTATGAATTTATTCGTGAAATTGTCACTTTTAACTATTTTTTAAAATTTAAGTCGATTTTTCAAAAGTTACAACGATTTTGCCTTCTCCGCATGTTTTGGATTTTTTTCCCGTTTACGCTATCCGCTGTTCGTGCCAAATTTATTACTTTGAACGCTTCGTAGAATTCGGCTTCTACCACCGTCGCGTTTTACAACTACGCCGGACATTTTCACCGTTTTCCCGCTTTCAAAACTTCACCATTTTCTTGTGAGTTTTGAATTGTTGAAAGCGACTTGTCTTATCAAACTATTACGCCTTGTGTTAGCAAAAAACTCATAAACGACTGCATTTTCTTGTTTCTCATACCCATTGAACTCCATACTACGTACCTGTAAAGGACTCCGTCGTTGTCGAGAACTAATCGAAAAATATGCCATTCCTGTTATGATTTAGATAGAGATAGATATCCGTAACTAACGCTATCTGTATGCTTCACTCTCAATGATAAGCGGATCCGTTCCAGGTAGTATGGAGTTCAATGCTTATACCTTGTTACCTTACCGAATAATGACCTCACCATTCCACGGGGAACACCCACTTGGGTAAACAATCAGAGTGAAGAAACTCATTTCACATAATATTATTAGAAATGTCAACACAAAAATAATTTACTTTGTTCATCTGCGAAACCTAATTCGACCTTACCTTGCAGCTGGAATCGGAATGATAATTTCCACAAACCGCTTCTATAAAGCAACGTGACGGCAAAGATAATGGAGAAAAGTCGAAATTAGGATGGATCCCTTAATTCTAAGAAAATGTGTTCGTGACTGGAATATTTGACGTATCTCTCTGATCGGCAAAAAGTTAATGCACTATAATCAATCGGAGTGAAACTTATGAAGATCTAAACTGATCTGTTAACCATAATGTGCACATATCATATTTATAGCCAAACGATCCCCGTCTATATATACCCAGCAAATAATAATAATTATTTGTAGAAATATTACTCCGCATAGCCCATAATCCATACCTGTATGGTCTATATTTCATACTACTGATCCCATCTGGAGTCTAAATCTTCTCGAGGCTTACATGTTGCTCTGATCGTAAAATACATAAAGCCTGATATAGGCCTACATGTCCCATTTCTCTTACTTGGTTTATTGTTTGGGCTCAAAACTATATCTTTGAACTAGTAGGTACTCTGAACGTAATTAATTCTCGGTCTTAATGGCCACATAAACTGAGATATTGGTTAACGAGCGGAGAGATTTTCGTGTAAGTGCTTTTTAGTGAAGTCTAATAGAGTGGTTTTATATACACTAATGGGGCAGTTGAAGTGGACCTAAGAAGTTTAAACAATGAAGGACCAATTAGTAGTCCAATATATTAGTTATTTTTTGATCATTGTGCTCGCCGCTGAAGTTTCCTGGTTTATTGCTGCTCGATGCCCATATTATAAAAGTTTTCAGCGAACTGAATTGTCCTTTAGAACCGACAATGCAAATCCACAGGCAATAGAGTATTATGCAAAATATCGTCTTCCGTACGCCGTCAAAGTCAACTGTTCAATTACTGCCCGGAACAGCCAATTGAAATATATTTTTTTCGGCTCAGATGGACCCGAACTGGAGAAAGAAAAACTTTGCCCGACGGTCAAGTACGAAGGAGGTTCTGCCATGGTATGTGGATGTATATCGTCAGCAAGGGTTGGTGAATTGGTTCTATTTATGGCACCAAGTAGCATACTACATTGAGATTGCTTCCATCAAATATACAGAATTCCAAAACCTATTTGGCAATGGGAAATTCAACATTTGTTGCAAAAACCCATCAAAGCAAAACTAGGTCACTTCGATATAATGATATTTGGAAAAATATTTTCCGTGATAGGAATGAGGTCACAGGTCTAGTGCGACATTTTATCCTTCGAAAAACGGAAATGCTTCATTGCAGTTTTGTAAATAGAAACTATATCGAATGTTTGCCCTCTATTAGTTCAATCATCTCTGCAAAACATGAGTTATAGTAAACCAGTCAATCAACTAGTAAACAGACTCGGAACAACAATGGTAATTTACGTTACCAAGGCGGTAAATGACTTTTTAAATCACGAGTCGTGATGTTTATGGACGAGGCGACGAAGGAGCCGAGTCTGGAATTTCTAGACGTGTGATTTAATAATATTTATACTGTGATAATTTTTTTTAGTCGGTTCAAAGTGCTTTCTTGTCAAACCATACACTCAAAGTGGCAGTACGCCTCACATTCTCACCATGAGATAGCGCCAGCTAATCCATGTCACCACTTGGGTAATAGATAGGTTAATTATATCAATATTCCATGTCAAGTTATTATTAAAAATCGTAAGATGGCACCAGCCAAACCATGCTACCAATGCAATTTCACAGTCTTCGATGATGCAAAATGTCATTTTTGGAAGTAATCAAATAACTTTTTTTTACAGTCTCTCATGATGTAAAGTGTCATTCACCGGACTGGTTTTGAGTCCGGTAAATGATACCTTACACTACAGTATGAAATAAAACAATTTGTGTAATGCTGCATAAAAAAATGATTAACGTGAATCTTCCATTTTTTTCTGATCATAGGATTTCTCGTTGCGTCTCTTTTAATCCGGAGGTTTAATTTTTCCCTCGTAATGATTTTTATTCTATGACCTTATTTGGAAAAACTGTTATTTTGATATCTCTGTCCTATTGTGTTCGATTCTTCTCCACTTGTTTCAACATTTGCTTCAGAAAGGGCATCTGCTAACAACAGTGAAGCTGGAGAAAAAGAGGAAATTTTACGTCTGGAGTACTAAGAAAACGTTAAATTGATCTCTTATCTCTTTGGATACTTTTTTATTCTTTATTCTTTGAGAAAGTGTTTACCCAGTTTCTTGGTTATTTCTATAAATCAGCTGTTCAAGTGTTTGATAATTTGTTTTAATTATCTTAAGAAAATCCATCTAATTGATCGTTGTGAATTTTCACAATATTCATAACTTGAGGAGATATGATTGACACTTTATCAATGTTTTCATATTTTTTTTTAAACGTTCTGTATTGAATATTTGAAAATCTCCGCATATTTTTCAAAATGGTCCACCTTCAAACACCAAAAGTAAAAATAAAAAACTTGGCAATTTCTTTTCTAAATTTCCAAACAAACTTCACAATTTGATCATGGCTTTTGAAAACAGCGAATGGAACTTCGCCAAGTTTCCATCAACAAATCCTTGTTAGTTTCCAGAATCAACTAAGAGTCACTAATTATTTCAATTTCATGTTGAAATGACTTGTGGAACTATAACTCATCAAGAATATAAACTACTCGAACGTTCGTATGCTTTCTGATTCGAAATCAGTTTGGCGATATTATTCCATTCAGAAGATCTTAAATGGTTGAAGTTTTCCAAATCGTGTATTTATGATGAGAACGCTTAAAAGTTTACAAGTCTGGTTAATGGAGTTCAATTTAGAGCTTTTGTTACCTTTCTTTACGTGTACGATGAAGTTTTGTTGAGCTTTTTCTGTTTTGAAAAGCTCATAAATATTTATCAGAACCAGCGATTAGGGAGAAGGTTGTATTAAAGAAATCAAGACTAAACGTCTACGCTTTTATATTATCTTGTCCCACCTCGCCTAGTAGTCTCAATCTTGACCCGCTCTCTATTTAGCTTGCTACTTAAAATCTAATTACTAATTTAAATTGAAAGAATGTTCATCCACAAGATAATGATTTAGGTATCAAGTACTTACTTGATATCTGGATTGAATAAATTTAAGATTGTCAGCCCGAATTTCCATCATATCGACTCAATTTTATCAATCTATACTTTGTTAACCAAACAATTTTCATCATCCTATTGAATAATACATTTTTTTCCAGCAAGCAACCCCGAGATTCGAGAATGCAAAACTGAAATAAAATACAAAGAAGAAGGGGCATTTTCCAGTTCCGATATCAGTCCAGATATCATCGAGTTTGACAAACAATATGATTTGCCTATCGATTGTATGTGGGTAATCACTGTAAAGGAAAATTGGAGGGTATGTATCAAAGCAAAAAATTCAAAATATTATATTCTTCCACTATCTTCTTTCATATCTGGATATTATGAGACAACATTCACTAATGAAGTCCCACGTTTGCAATTCTCAAAGCCATTTCTTTTCAGTGAAAAGTTTCCCATCAGGGACAAAAAAAATCAACTTTGCAGATAAGATATTTTCGTATCGCAAAAAGTATTTCCGAACTTTCCAAAACGTTCTTTAACGAGTTTCCTTGACAAATTTCCTTGAGTCTTGACTTATTGATGTGATAAACCCAGGCGACAGAGGGTAGCTTTCATTTCGTAGTTTAAAAAAAATCAGTTTTTTATTTCGTATAATGTAGAACATAGTTCTCTTTTAATGTCACAGTCCAATTTCTATTTACTGCCGTGATGAGTTGGAAATAACTTTTTTTTGTACTTGATTGTTTGATTTTTTTACTTTTATCAAATTTTAGTTTTTTTCTTTTGCTTTTTAACTGCTATGTTATAAGGGTTTTCCATATCTTCATTATTCTTTCACGTTTAGTTAATCATCTATTTATTGATTCGTTTAAATTCTGTAACTGACCACTTTAATTATTTATTCAGACATTTTGTATCTATGCATTTTTCTTGTTTGTAATTTTTTCATTCCAATTTTATGTGCTTCAATATGTGGTCGGGGTTTCTTCTTCTTTATCCAAAGGATTTTTTTGCAATCTGTCTTTGTTGGCAGACATATTCTTCCTCTTTTCTCGGTTCGTTTCTTATTTTTTTCGTGTCGACGAACTTTTCTTTCTTTAAACACAATTAGTCTTGCTCTTAGTGATCTTTGTCTTTCTCTTTCAAGGGGCTATAGGGCTTTCAATAAAGAAAAAACAATCTTTGGTTCTTGTAAACATTAGGCATCCACGTATTTTTCACTTTTCAAAGGCGAATTTGGAAAATTATCCTTCGTTTAACTATTCTAAAGAGAAAAAATGCTGGATGAATCACTTTTTTATAGAAAAAACACTATTTTAGGCACATTGTTTCATACGAACATTTTCCAAAAATCTCGATTTGTTCCAGTTGTGGGTTATTGAAATGGACAATTTCTGTTGATCTCATGTACTACAGTTCCTCACGTAACCACTTAAGAAGTTAAAACATATAGTTAAGCAGGAAAAATAAATTTTAAAAATTTGATTCACAGAACATCCCGGCGAACTCGATATTATCAATAACAACTGTCAAGATTGTCAAGACACTAGACACTACTCACTAAATAACGACCGAGAGTGAAAAATACGCGCTGTTGCCAAGTTTTCCTCTTTCATTTATTTTTCTTTTTCGTTTTGGCGCCATTTTATTGATGTATATTCAGATGTCCATCATGCCGCCATATCTAAAATATCGTTTAGAAAGTTACCCTTCTGCCCGAGTAAAAAGGTACGCTCCTGCCCAGCGTAGCCGGTGGATGTTCTCTTGAATATCATTTAAAAAGTAACGCTCCTGCCCATATGGTTGTTTTTTTTACTGTTTTATTATGTTTGTCATAGTATATTAAAATATACAGACAAAAACTATTGCATTCGTTTTTGAGAAGTTTGGGTAAGTTTGGCAATATTGCCTGTTTGTTCTAATATGTGGCTTGTATGGATTGTAACGATGTGACAAAGCTGTCATTTAAGGGAGTTTTTGAAAAAAATTTTTTATCAGGAGTCAGTGAGAAAAACTGTTTTTCTCACTGACTCCTGATAAAATTTTAATTTGTTATGGGATTATTTTTTTTTGTTAAAAGCTGTTCATAGGTACAGCATTTTTTTTAGTTGAAATTGTTCTATAATCCCAAAACTATGCTCAAAAATTGAAAAAACTCATTAATGTGTGGATGCCTAATCTTTACAAGACCCACAATCTTTAGAAGGCTCAGAGGAAACACAAGACTTAGAAGTACGGATCTCTTCCCCCCCACATCTCAAATGATGACATTGATATTGCATTTCTAACATTTCCATATAATGTATATTGTTTTGTCAGTTTTATCAACAATGCATTATTCTAATAGCGATATTTTCATTCTTGGTGGAACAAATAGAGCGCCCCATAGATAACTGCAAAAAAAAGTCTACAACGGAAGAAAACATCAAAAATACTCACTGCAAAATAGTAATGTAAAAATTAGGATGATTATAAACCGGAAAACTACAGCCTCACGTCGCCTGGCGTCTTCTTTGTCTCTTCTCGATTCGGTCTGGGAACCGCATACTTTTTTTTCTGTGCTATGCATGTTTTACAGATGTCAACGTCATACACTATCCAGTTGTCAAAAATAGTGCTGTTTTTCCAGTAACAGTAAGTCGCAACAAAATAATACGTACAAAGCTACGTTCCGCCTATTATTATGGTTCTTGTGCGTTTAGCTAATGATCATATCTAGCGAAACTGTTCAAATTGGCGAGAGGCTTGATCAAGGAGTATAGGCGAAACTTCACTACTAGTCCTATAACTCACGGTAAAAAAATGGTGGTTCTCATCATATATTGTTTAACCTTGGAGCGACTGTCAAATGACGTCACATCCGTCAATTTAAATAATTACTCAACAATATCTTCTTTTCAGATACAACTGCAAAATTCCCATTTCGAACTGAACAGTCCGAATGATTGCGATGAAAATTTCGTGGAAGTGTTCTCGAATGACACTTTGAATTCGAGAAAGAAGTTTTGTGGCTCAATCGCAGACACTGTTTTATCGGACAATAGCCACAACATCATGATAGTTCGATTTTATTCCCAACACTACAGAGAAAAGACGAAGTTTGCTGCTAATTTCACTGCTTTCAGAGACAAAGACTCTAATGGTAGGTATAATTCAAAAAGGTCAATTTCTTTGAATTTTTGAAGTTTAGGTTTATTCCAACCCCCACAAAAACCGTTTGTTGCACGATCACGATAAATACGATAAATCACGATAAAACAGTCTCGTAAGAAACGTGGGGTCAAGTTAGGTGATCTTAATTGGATCAGGTTCAGGTTATCTTATGATTGGGTTCGTTGTCTGAAGCTATGTTATTCCAGCAAAATACTTGATAGAATGATTTTCCAACTAAAAAATTGAGTTTAACGATTGATAACATTTGTTTTAGACAAAACCAAAGCAAAAACATGTACAGATGGCGAATTTGACTGCGACGATGGAACTTGCATATCAAATACACTCAAATGTAATGGTTTGTACAACTGCAGATTTCGATGGGATGAAGATGACTGCTTCGTGAGTACATTTCCAATGATATCCCATTAAAAAACTACTTCATGAAGCTCATCTACCATGAAGTACCTATGATGTAAGACCCCAGACATGTAAACTTTTCTGCTCAATAAATAAAAGCACTGAGCTCATTAATAATTGTTGATATGATAATTGTTCCAAATAGTTTCTCAAGAGTTTCTTTATTTTCTAGGATACCATCTTGGTTAGCGGAGCAAAATTTCTAAGTATCTTTTGGTTTGGTAGTTAGATACGTCTTTAAAAAGTGATTTTGAATATTTGAGCTTTTTTATCCAGATGTAGTTTTTGTTCCCTGCTTCAAACAATGTGACATTGAATAATTCACAAAAGCTGCTATTCCAGAAAGTGCCCACCTGGTGAAGTGTTATCGTATTTTAATGATGTTTTTTATGGTTTTGTGTGTATATACATATTCAAAACGTTATTACTTTGGAATGTTTTATATTGTGTATACTTTTTCATGTGGAGAGAGAAAAATGATGATCATAAAGAGTATATTATAAAAAGAAACTTCTAGTCATTAGGTATAAAAAAACATAAGAAATAATCCAATGAAAGTGAGTATTATCAACAAATGATACCTGTTTGTGGACCTGACTATCAAAGAAACAAATCAAAATTAAGAACGCACTCTGAAAACAAGTTTCACGGGATTCGTACTGAATGCATATCACATGTCCAACTGTCGCCCTTCTATGTCGTGTGATTCCAGTGTTGCCAAATCAAACACGATGTATGTTATAGCAACTGTCAACAATATAGGGTATAATTGTCTACAAACTAGGAGTGTTCACACTATTATATAATATTAATTTTCTCCTAATAATTCGGGAGATTTAACTTCGCCATTTGAACTTTGAAAGTTTCATATCCCCCAACAGACGACGAAGTTCAGATTTCCAAGTCAAACAACTTGATTTCTCATCCAGTTAGTTGATAATCACACTTTGCTAATCTTTGGCCCTTGTGTTGTCAGAACCAACAAATAAGTCTCAGTCCAAACACCAAACGATCTCTATTTCTGCACCATAGAAGTGTGTAAACAAATCATTCGCGTCATTAGGACTAATGAACAGGCTGGAGGAAGTAACATTTTGATAAATGTGGAAGATGAAATTTGATTGGTTATTACCTCACTACATACAGAAAAATCGTTCAATTTTCATCATCACTGTTAGATACAAACCCTCGATATGACTTAATATCGTGCTAAATTATAGCGCGACAAGGCCATCAATCATTCTTTTTAATAAAACTTTTCGCAATTTTTGCGATGACATAGAAATTACATGACGGAAAAGATATTCAACGTCAATGATATTTCACGTGATAAAATGAAGGTGTTTAGATTTGCTTGCAAAAATTCGAGAGGAACAGGGGCTTAGGGATAGCGATGACTTATGTCTTGACAAATGGCACATCTCATCAACACGAAAGAAGACACTCGGTTCCTGTTGAAATCCAGAATGCATTGTACTCATTTGCGCTCAAATAAAACAAGAATATCAAGCAAAAAAAAATGCACAAATGCGATTCGCCGGGTTCACGGCTCTAAAGGACGACACAATTTTTGTTCTTAATCTTCATCAATTATCAATTGTGTTTCTTAGAGCAATAGTTCCATTATTAGACGATCAAAGTAGGAAAAGAGCTACTGATCCAAGAAGATTCTCCAATCATATCATTTTAGACGACAAAATTGTTGACACTGAGAAAAAACTAATTTTTAAATGCAAATGTTGTGACCTCTATTGCATGCTCACATGCAACACAAACATCACACTCCATAATCCATAACACCATTTTATGTAAATTTAGCATTTCATCATTCGAGGAAAAACTCCAGCGAAAGAGGGGAGATTTAAACGAAAAGTTTCCATGTTGTTTGAAAAGTATTAATCCCTCACCGTGGTGCTACAAACGAGCTGACATTCATTGGGGTGGAAGGATATTTTAGGACCCAATTTCTGATATTAGCCTTGGACAGTCAAATCAAAAGTCAAACCATCCATTATATCGCTGGTTTTCTCCAAAAATAACACCAATCTCATTCGATTAGTTCTAATATACAGGGTGTCCCAACGATAGAGTAAAGTAGGTTTTATCATATAGCATATGAAAAATATCAATATCAATATGCGTCACAGGTAAGGGGTGTAAATAGCGCACATTCTGAAAATATTTGGAAACATACAGGGTGCGTCACAAAAGTATGGCACGAAAAAGTATGATTTTTTTAAATGGAACCCCCTGTATATTAATTGATATTTCAATTCTTTCTTCAATTTGGAACAAAAATTGTGATACAACTAATGTTCCTAAATTCAACCGTTATCGAGATATCGCGTTTTAAAAATGGCATTTTTGCAACTTTGACATGCTATAAAACTCAAATTATTCAAGTTAGAGGAAAATGGTTTGCACTTTCCTATCTTAACTTTTCAAGAGCTCTTCTGTCATTTGGATAGAAGGTAACGTCAACTCTCAACTTTTTTCGGCACATTTTGACATTTTTTCACAATAATGGATTCAATCTTCTTGAATAGCTCTTGAAAAGTTAATACAGGAATGTGCAATCCATTTTTCTCTAACTTGAATAGTTTGAGTTTTATAGCATGTCAAAGTTGCAAAAATGCCATTTTTAAAACGCGATATCTCGATAACGGTTGAATTTAGGAACATTAGTTGTATCACAATTTTTGTTCCAAATTGAAGAAAGAATTAAAATATCAATTAATATACAGGGGGTTCCATTTAAAAAAATCATACTTTTTCGTGCCATACTTTTGTGACGCACCCTGTATGTTTCCAAATATTTTCAGAATGTGCGCTATTTACACCCCTAACCTGTGACGCATATTGATATTGATATTTTTCATATCCTATATGATAAAACCTACTTTACTCTATCGTTGGGACACCCTGTACAGGGTGTCCGGGAAAATGTGGGAGATCTCTCGGATGCAGATAGAACATTAAAAAATAAGATGACAAGTTCCCATAAATTTTTTTCCTAGCGGCCCTCCCTACGGAGATACGGCCCCCTAAAGGACCCCACTGGAAATCGGTTTTTCTTGAATAACTTTTAAACGACTCAATATAATTCAATGAAAATTTAATATGATAAACAGTAGTAATGACCTCTCAAAATACTTCCCTTAAAACATAATTAGCTTCTTTAGTTTACCAGGGACGGACTAGATTGTACATTTTAACGCTCAAATTTTCAACACCCTGTATGATAAGGAGTTAAAAAAAATTAATTTGTATACCTTGAACATTAAGCTAAAGAAAAGGTACTCTTGTTCATTGTCGATAAAATGAACCATTTTCGAGAAAAAACAATTTTTATTAAACAAAACCTCGAAAAAAGCCATGACGAAGTGGTAATCTTGACGAAATTGTGAAACTAACGCTAGGAAAAAAATTTATGGGAACTTGTCATCTTATTTTTTAATGTTCTATCTGAATCCAAGAGATCTCCCACATTTTCCCGGACACCCTGTATAAATTTTACAAATTTTTACAATATTGAAATGTTGATCAGACACGTGTCTATCATATCCCATCGAGTTATGAACAATCAACCTTGTTTGAGTATAGCTTACAATGTGCTATACTGTTTAAAGAGTAATATCACCTCTATGAATTATGAAAAAGTGTACACAATATATGAGTCACTAAAGAAATAAACTATCTTTGATAGTAGATAATCTGTTTTAATCTTCATTTCAGGGTGGCAAAAGTTTCGCACTGACAGATGACCACATTGTTATAATCATGGTGATATTTTCACTAATTTTAACGGGAATGTTGTTCACGTTCGTCTATAATTGCGTAAAGAAATTGGTGAAGGACCACCAGACAATTCAGGTGAGTCAAAACACTGATTTTAACCATAAACGTAAACCCATTTGCATGAATCCAAAACATCCGTAAAACCAGTAACTTTTTATAACATTTAACAATGCGGACTGGCAAAAGTTAAACAAAACAGCCGTGATTTTGATGATAGGCTGTAAAGTCATTATGGATAATATTCCCTCAGCACAGACGCATTGGTTTTTAACGGGTTTGGGTCAATTTTATTGTTTGTGGAGTTTGCAACAAACCATTTTGATCCCTGGGTAGCCTATAAAAAAATGTTGTTGACAGAGAATTCGGTACACATAGTATACTAATGAATGAACTGTTGTATTGCCATTATCTCTTTTTGCAGAAATCAACAATACTGTTATGAAATACGTACAGTGGATTTTGTCCCTCTTGAAACAAAGTCGGTCCACTGTGGCCTGTCATCGAACTTTCGAGCGTCTTCTCTGATATACTAGATGCTTCGCCATCTGTCGATGAATTCTCGATAATTCTACACTATTCATGCAATTTCGGCGAAAGGGGATCAGTGTATATAAAAAAAGGCTATCGCCGCCATCAGTAGTAGTTGTTTTTTAATGATTAATTGTAAACGGACAGTGTAAAAAAAACATAAATAAGTGACTGTACATAAATAGTGGTCAGAAAATATATTGAAGTTTGATGTGTGTTTTCTATAGCGAAAAAAGCAACAATTGGTGTCGGAAGTGAGATTTATTTTGTGCTATAGAAAAGGATATAAATATGGCTACGAAATCAGTGCTTTTAATAGGAATAAAGGTTGCCGAGTTGAAGAGGAAGCTGGAGGACCGTGATTTGGATACAAGTGGGAAGAAAGCTGATCTACAACAACGGCTTCATGGGGCTTCAGAGTGTATTAATCCCGATACGTTCCAATTCGAGATTTCTGATCCCAATGACGTTTAAAGAATCTTCTAGAGTCATGGAAGAGAAAATCGAAGAATCCTCCAGACCTATGAAAGAAAGGATGAAAGAATCTTGTGAAGCCATGGAAAGAAAATTGGAAGAGAAGTTCGTGGAATTTTCTAGAGCTGTGAAAGAGAGCTCGAGGAAATTGAAAAAATTGAAAGAATCTTCTAGAGCTTTGGAAAAAAGTTTGAAGAATCCTATAGAGCATCTTCGATGAAACTGTGAGAAGGATCATCAAAGTGGTACAATCCTCCAAGCCAAAGGAGCCACGGAGCTGGAATTGTGAAGAACCTTGGCATATTCATAGCCGCTGTGAGAAAGAAAAAGATATGGGCACCTGCTTTGGCATCACAAAAACGGGAGCATCGAGAAAGATCAAGCCTCAAGGACTTTGATGACCAGAGTTCTGTCACAAAGCAGAAGAAAAGGAAGCGAGCGTTTGCAGGACAACTGTGATGGATGATTTCTGGCAGATCAAAGCACTCCGTGAGGATCAGGAGAAAGATCCAGATCTCAAGCTCGTAATCGGATGGAAGCTAGCAGTTACATGTGAGAAACATGCTGGGAGTGATTTTCAATGGGAGTTTCCACCGTACATCACACTGCAGATTTGGGGACAATAACCGAAACGGACATGAAGACATTCCGGGACGAAATGCTCTAAGGAGGGAGCAATGTGACGAAATACGTCCAGCGGATATTGTTCTTCTTGGAAGAAAATTATTATGTGGCTGTCATTAAACTTTTGAGCTTCTTCTCCGTTATACCAGAAGCTTCGCTGTCTATTGAGAAATCTCAATAATTCTACACCATTATATAAAAAAAGGCGCAGCCGATAGCAGCAGTAGTTGTGTTTTGATGATCCTTGCAGTAATTGTAAGCGAGCATTGTTAAAAATAAATAAGTGACTGTACATGAATAGTTGTCAAAAAATAAATTAGTTAATGTTGGACGTCTGTTTTCTATAGCGGAAAAACGCAACAATACATTACCATGTGACGTTACCCAATCTATTAGTTTGATTCGCTTTCTCAGCATTCTGTGGCACATTGTTCCGTCAAATATTATGCGTCAGTTTGCCTTCTTAACCTCCTATATGTATTTTGTGGTCTACTAATACTGACTCTGAAACTTTACTATACATATGTACTTGATTCTGGTATATTTCAATGTATTTCGAGTGAAATATTGTATTCATATTCAAGCAGATAAAATTTTCCACAAATTCTACATACAGAGCATTTGTGAATCAATATATCTACCAATAATTAGGCTGCGATAAATTTCTTAATGTCGAATGTATCAACAAAGCGTGTTATACAGGGTGTTTCCTAACCTCTGTGACAAAATGAAAGGGGTGATTCTTCGCTTAATTTCAAGACGAAAATGTGGTATAACTTTTTTTCGAATTTCGCTTTGTTTCCAAAATACAGGGTGTTTAATTTTTTTTATTATTATTATTTATTTTTATATTTTTTTATTTTTTTAGTGTTTTTGAATTCTCCATTAAAATGATTATAATTGATTGCTGTATTCGTTAGAAAATTCAACATCAGCGATAAAATTACTTTTTGCGTCAAAACTCACTCAACTAGATTTAATTTTTTATCTCAAAAATTAGGCAAGATAGGATAAAAATTCAGGAGATCAAAAAGTTGCGTTTTTAGTTGAATAACCTGAGAAAAAAATGAAAATGACACAAAAAGTCAGTGGCGTACATTTTTTTCCCAATAATATTGGTTGAAGTGCCGCTCGGGACGCCACTGTATTCGATAATTTTTATTTGTTCATGGAAAAATGAGCCCGCTATCACTATAAATACCGTTATCAAACTTCAACAAAATTAAGTAAAAGATAAATTAATTAAAAATAAAAAACTAATAAAAAAAAAAAAAATAAACACCCTGTATTTTGGAAACAAAGCGAAATTCGAAAAAAAGTTATACCACATTTTCGTCTTCAAATTAAGCGAAGAATCACCCCTTTCATTTTGTCACAGAGGTTAGGAAACACCCTGTATATGATTGAGATTATATCGTGCTTGAATAGATTAAATGTAGAAACGATTAGATTGCACTATCAAAAATTACTCAAATTGAAATTGAAGCGAAAAAAATCCATTTTGATTTTTCGATTGAAAATCACTGTATCAACTTTGTTAGACAACATAATTAAAAAATGATAGGCTTTTAAAATGAAAGTTTTGCGAGCTTCTGTTGCCGTCGAGCATAAATCTAATTTTGCAAAAATGGCGCAAAATTCTAAACACGGCATTAATCAAAATTAAGCCGGCTATAACCTGACTGGAATGTGAAAGTTTAATTTGTGAACCTTAATTTTTGCTACACAGCGCGCTAAAATGCTAAGCGACCATCAATTTTTATTACGTTCTCCTCATTAGAAAGATATAATCGCTTTATTGCTTTCTATACTAGAATGTTCTTTTCATTTGAATGAACCCTTTGAAAGTGATCAATCATGGTGGTAATAATCTTGTTAGGACACAATAAAATCAGCAGATGTTTTAACTAACCATGCACTCATACAAAATAACAAAATTGTTGATGTATTTGAGTGTAACATTGTAGTGTCTGGATCTAGACACATATAAATAACTCCATCACCAGTCAGTTTTGATTTTGTGTAGATTCTAACTTCAAGTAGTGGAAGTTTTGCTGATGGTCAATGCTGGTTCCAAGTTAGCGTCGGGCCCTCTGTTACCCAACAATTGTTCACTAGTTATTTTCTCTCGCCGCCGGCGCCGCGGCACAATAGACAAAACAAAGCATGAAACTTGTGACAATGTTGTGAGTGAACTAATCAACAGCGTGATATCGAATTTACTTAATTTTCGAACTTTTTCCGCTGTGCACCAACCATTATTGTTTAAAACTCAATTCAACCGACCGCCTTCCTATAACTGGTAATTTTTACTCTTCCACAATCAAATACTCTTATTCAGATAAGCCTAAACTCATTCTCATCATATAATCTAATCACTACACTAATCAATGATCCGTCATGGAGAGCTCTTCCAATAGTAACCACAGTACAGCACCCTCCATAGTTTGCCAATAAATATACACCAGCCTAAATTTGACAACTCGAATTGCATGCTCGCACAATCCCTTTGACCAAACCCACCCTTATTCTTCCCAATATTTAGTATTGAGCGTAATAATAGACTGCACATTTCTAATTTTGTCTTTATTGCATACTAATTTGCAGTCTCGCTGATTAAATAGAAAGGCTTTCTTAATATCACCAATAACGTTAATCAGTGAAGCGAGAGAACCGATGCAAATGGACCCATTGACGATAAGACTTATTAAGGTGTCTTTAATGGGGCTTCCAGTCGAATGACTGGAATGATGAGGTCAATAGACGTATTGACTGTTAAATAAACGTTTTGGATTAACCCCAAGATTTCGCATCATACATTTTTGTGAAGAGAAATGTAGCTCATCTTAAGTAGTTATATAATCTGTCTCAAGGACTTAGAGAAGAAGTGCCGGAGAAAATTAACTCGAGATCTCCTCGACATTGACGCATGGGATTGGAGCAAGAAGGTTAAAATGCGCTTTTTCAATGCATACTCCAGTGGATGAAGGTAATTAAGAAGTGAGGAGATTTATGACAAAGTGAAGATTTCACGAAAAGGATACTGGTTCAATTTTAGAGAGTGATGGCAGGGAGTTTCAGCTATAAAGAAAAGAAGAAAAATGAGGATACATTGTACATGATAAGAACGAAACTGTTGCTATTAAATCCATCGAATGTGAGTAGGTCTACACTCATCATTTCTTAAATGGACACAAAGTTACCTCTACAATCGGTCCCAAGCAGTGAAGTTGGGTGATTCTGTTTCTTCTGAAATTGTAATATGCTCAGGTGTACCGCAGGGTGGACATCTGTCACCTCTATTCTTTAATATTTTCATAAATGACATCTGTGATTCGCTCAAATCTGCTATTTCATTGACCTATGCAGATGATGGGAAATTTTTCAAGAAAGTTGAATGCTATGAGGATTGTGTTCAGTTGCAAGATGACCTGAATTCTCTGGCAGAATGGTGTCAAAAAAACAAGTTGGATCTAAATATTGATAAATGCAGAATTGTCACCTTTTCTAGAATCAAGTATCCTATACATTTTCCGTATAAAATAAACAACTGCCAAATCTTGAGAGTTGATCTTGTTAAGGATCTGGGAGTGTGGTTTGATAGTGAATTAAATTTCAATCATCACATAAATGTGACAGTAAATCGTGCATTTAAACTGTTGGGTTTTGTTTATCGAACGTTGAAAGACTTTGATAGTGTTGGCATTTTGAAGAGTGTCTATTGCTCGGTTGTGAGATCCATTCTCGAATATGCTTGTGTTGTTTGGTCACCATACTATAAGGTTCATAAGGCTGACCTTGTGAGAGTTCATAGGAAGTTTCTGAGACTGATTGCTTTTAAATTTAATATTCGAACTGTTGAGATAAACTTCAATGAACTACATGACATCTTGAACCTAGATACTCTCCAAAAAAGGAGAGATACATTTGATATTTGTTTCATGCACAAGATATTGAACGGCCTCATCGACTCTTCTGAATTGTTGTCATCATTTGGTCTCAGGACAGCTAGGAGGCTGAGACAGAATGAGTTGTTCTGGGTTGACTTTCACTCCACGAATTATGGATACTTCATTCCTCTGTCCAGAATGGCTAGAGCTGCCAACAAACTATCGAGTGACTTAGATTTGTTCTCTATTAGTGCAGCAGGCTTGAAGAGAAAACTCAATGTATCTATATGAATTCAATTGATTATCTTATGTAACTCTGTGATATTGTTAACCTGTACCTTGCTTTTTTGTATTTTTATCTTAGAATATAGGCAAATTTGTAATATTTATTGTTTTTTGATACATCTTACTACACTAATTGATACAATATTAGCATAAATTGCTTTGTAAAATGACTTGTTCGTTAATAAATTATTCTAAATTCTAAATTCTAAATTCTAAATGTGATGTTTTATAGGTTACATAGGCCAGTGCACAACACAAATCCAATTTCACATTAAACTAACAGACTTCTTATACAGGGTGTCCGTGAAAATGTGGGAGATCTCTCGGATTCTGATAGAATATTAAAAAATCAGATGACAAGTTCTCATAAATTTTTTTCCTAGCGTTAGTTTTACAATTTCGTCAAGAGCACCACTTCGTCATGGCTTTTTTCGAGGTTTTGTTTAATAAAAATTGTTTTTTCTCGAAAATGGTTCATTTTATCGACAATGAACAAGAGTACCTTTTCTTTAGCCTAATGTTCAAGGTATCCAAATTTTTTTTTAACTCCTTATCATACAGGGTGTTAAAAATTTGAGCGTTAAAATGTACAATCTAGTCCGTCCCTGGTAAACTAAACAAGCTAATTATGTTTTAAGGGAAGTATTTTGAGAGGTCCTTACTACTGTTTATCATATTAAATTTTCATTGAATTATATTGAGTCGTTTAAAAGTTATTCAAGAAAGACCGATTTCCAGTGGGGTCCTTTAGGGGGCCGTATCTCCGTAGGGAGGGCCGCTAGGAAAAAAATTCATGGGAACTTGTCATCTTATTTTTTAATGTTCTATCTGAATTCGAGAGATCTCCCACATTTTCCCGGACACCCTGTATATCGTGATGGAATTTTTGGAAACATTATATTTGATCTTTCGGTGTACTATTTCCAATTCGTCTTGAAAGTTGTTTCCTTCAGACAACCGATATTTGAAATTGTATAGGATAACCTTCATCTGCTTCGAATATCTTTGTAATATTCCAATTGAATGGATTATTTTTCAGTCCTGCAATTGATATTACTACGCTAGGATAAATATCATCAGTAAAAAATAGAACCCAATTCATTGTATTGAGGGATAGAGTACAGCTTGATCTGTCCAATTGATTTTCATGTCCAGCCTTTCATCAAGCCATTAAAACTGATTCGTACCATTCAATTCTCACAGTATCAAAAGGCCAGTTGCCATTCCTATAAATTACACACGCTCTCGACCCATTAACTCTGACGAAATCCCTATTTGAAAAGTCACAATATGTCGAGTTTGTCAGTTTAAATGCTTTATGCGTGAGAAAACAGCTTTTTCGGTTTACGCTTCCGCGTCACGTTGAGATCGTTTGATCTGTTTACAATTTAGATGTCTATTTCATGAAATCAAGCCATAAAAATATCCAGCTAGTGTTGATCAGATCAATAAAAAAAACAGAAGTGCATTTGAAATTCTTTGTTTTGAAACCCGAGCAATTTCAACCGATATTCAACCCATTTAACGGCAACTTGGCACAAACCCCTTTATAAACCTTTATCTTTTATTGCAGGACTTCAAACGCAGCAGGGAACAACTAGATAAGGACGCCGAGGATGACAGAAGGTCCTCGAAAGGAAACAGCGGACCGCATCGGACGCCCTCAATAGAATCCACCAGATTCGGTCCTTCCGATTCCGTGAACACGCCTTGTTACGTCCCTGGAGACGATATTTTGCCGATTTTGATAAAAAATTCTCATTCACATACTGTTCCTTCGAACGGGAGTATGTATAATCAGAATATCTACACAGTTGATAATGATGAGCTGCCTAAGATGTGTGATAGTGCTTGTCAGACGAGGGAGAGTCTTTTCACAACACAAGAGTGAGTAATATACATAGAGCTAGTTTGTAAATCTAGATTTAAAAGGTTAGTTTGGGCATGACTTATTCTAGATTGGTGATATGAATACAGACTAAGAAAAACAACAAATTTTGTTAACCTGAAAGGCAGCAAAGTTTACAACGGATAATCTCCCAAAACTTGGAGCGTTCAGGAAAATCGCCAACGAAGTTGAGCGAATTATGTCTAAAATGCTGTGATGTTTTAGATTATAGTATAACGAAAGCGGATTAGAACGTATCTATGGTTTCTAAGATCGTTATTTAAAACATTCAAGTTGGTTTTGGTTTGCATTCTTATAATAGTTCAATGGTACTTCAAAGGAAATGAAATTTGAAAAAAATGAAGTATTCAAATTTTTCTTTATCCATACAATGACTCTGAAGGACTGCGTTCCGGCGAATATTGTTGGTAACTATAGATTACTCATAAATCCAGAAAAACAATTCGCATTGTCCGTGTCTCAACCACTCGCAATATTGCCAAAGTTGCTGTTGTATCTCGGATCAGTATGTAAGTGGATGGAAGTAGTTGTTCACCAAGTCATCGAAATGAGTCCCAGCGCACGGCATCTCAAGTATTCAGACTGATTCTCTAGCTGAAACGGCAAACGTCCATAAGGGAAGCCTCTGATGTAGCGGCGCTCCACAGAATCGACGAAGGAACATTCTCCGGCCCATGTGATACTTCTTTTGCCTACCACTCCAAACAACATTAACTACTTCGAGAACAGAACGGAAGGAGAACAATCCTCGCGAGGAAATCTGAGTATCAGGTCAGCAGATGAGGGCGAAGCTGAAAACGCCGCGTCTCCATCACCAGATACCCCCTTCCTTTGTATTTTTTTTTGAATTTTATTACACGACGCACTTTTAACCTGGGACGCACAAGGCACTCAAAGGTGTGGGACTCGGTCAGCTAGACCCCTACCCACTGAACTCTTCTCACAGCAACATCCAGGACCCGTTCTAGATCGAATATCTACTCTGAAGATGTAGCTGATCTTTTTTCTTTGTTGATAGTTATTTCCTGGAGAAATTTGCAGATTGCGTCCCAGTTCTCCTTGCTGATTTTGTCCGAGTTGATTTTGGCGTGTAACTGATGCGTCAGAGCATTCCTCTCTGGTATATGTTCGCGGCAATGGAAAATCATATGTTCGGCACTGTCCGTTTCGCCACAGAATAAGCATGCCAGACTTGTGTTCTTCTTGATCCTGACCAGGTAGTCCATAACGGCTCCATGACCTGTCAGACACTGAACCACGTAGAAGTTGAGATTTCCGAACCTTCTCTCTGTCAATTTCCTGACCGATTTGATCAGCCATCAGTTCATCGACCTATTATATCTCCCTCATCCCATTCCTCCTGCCATCTTTCAAGCGTCCTTTTCCTCTCTCGCTTCCTCCTTTCCAGCGCAAGTGAATGTAGTGGTATCATGTCGGCCACCACAAGCACTGCATCGGTAGATACAGTTCTATAGGCACAGCATATCCGTAGCGCCATGAGTCTCTGTGTGGACTTTACAATTTCCTTGACATACCTGGCACGGCAAGTGCCAGAGTCCTTCTTTTTTGTAGGCTTGGTCCCTTGATGTTCCGGAGTATGACGCATAGGGCCTGCATAGTGTTGTTTGCCTTACGACACGACTCGATAACATGTGAGCTGAAGATCATTACTCTGTCCAGTGTTACGCCCAGACACTTCGCTTTATTTAAGCTCCATTCAAGGTGAAATAGACATCTCTCATTTATATTATAAGAGAGAAGGATGGCAGTAGTCTTTTGTGGCGCAATTTGTAGCTTGTTGTTGTACATCCATCCAGGCTTCATATCTTTTCTTTGTAGTTATAGCTAGAACCAGTATGGCCAAATCATCGGCATAGCAGATAAGCTCTATGCCTTGCGGAGTCTCTACGTCCATCAGATCGTCGTATAGAACGTTCCAGAGGGTCGACTTGAGCACAGATCCCTGGGGGACTCCACCTCCTATCTCTACGACAACTCTGTCCACCATAATCGTTCGGTCGGTTAGGTAATCCTCTATGGTGTTGCGAAGGTACCTGCTAATTCCTTTGTCCCTAAGTTTTCTTGATATTAAAGACCAGCTAGCAGTATTGAAGGCGTTCTTGACGTCGACCAACACCAGCGCGTGCCATCCCTCCCTTCTTTCCTCGATCGCCCTACTTATGTGGGCAACCGCATGTATCGTGGATCTCATCTTTTAGTCCTCCCGGCTCTCGATTTCACTAATCAGTCTTTCATTTATTAGCCTCTCGTATGCTTAGCCACAACGTCTATAAGGCAGATGGTCCTATACTTAGTCATTCCAGCCGGATCGTTTTTTGGTTTTTCTATAGCAGAACCAACTTTGCCATTTTCCATTTTTTCGGGAATTTGTTTTTGGATATTAGTGAATTGAAGACATTTCGGAAGAATTCGATATTTTCCGTCCTACTCTATAGGTAAATCTGTAAAATGGTTCAACACTTGTTCAATATACTCTTAGAAACTGAATATCGAGGCCGGGTCATGTAACTCGGTGATAGGAGTTCTTCTAGGGGTGATCCGTAAAAATCTTCGTTGTTCCAGTTGTATTAGAAACCAAGGCAATTATGGGATGGTGAAATACATAATGGGATGAGATTAAGAGATGCTTCCAAGCTAGAACCTACCTACGTATATCCTAAAAAATAGAAATTATGCCAAGATGGGCTCAAGTAGCTCCACACAATGGCACATGTAAAGCGTTTGTTACTACCGCTTTTCATATAAACACCACAGTAAATAATATTCAACCAGCAATGTCGATTATCTCCAAAGTATCAAAACATCTTTGTCAGAATATCGCCCATCTACTACAAAGTTATATCAAGCCCGTATTGTTCAAATTCGGTGTATCCAACTAATATTTTGACAACGGGAGCTGTTGTGTTTTGAAAGCAATTAGCCTTTTCACCAGTATTTATTTGACAAAAGCTTGTCTCGTTATGGTGTTGAATTAGGTTACAGCTTGTAAATTGTAAACGAATGTGATATGATAATAAATGCTGTTTTGCATCCACTTGGAGGAAGTTTTGTTCGCATATCGATTCCTGTCTTTCTTTGTTCGCTCTTTACATTCTAAGAACACTGATTGTTGTTCTCGTCTGTAAGAATCCTCTCTAAATTACATCATCATTCATTTTTCGGGGGTGGCACTGACAGGTCCATCAACCTCCTAGATCGATTTCTTTTTTGCTAAGCTAAGGTTTTGTCAATTTTTCCATTCCATGCTATTCGTTTTCTTAAAAATGAAATTTGTTAGTTTTGTAGAGGCCAATACCTTCTTTTTCAATGAACAATACCATTATCTAAACTATATTTAGTCCATGAACTGAACGAGGTCGCATGTTTATATTATCAGAACATTTTTTCAAAAATAACAATTTCAGAATAACTTTCCGCTCTTTACACTTCTTTTCTGTAAAACTTCCTATCACTTGCTTAATACAGGTTGACCAAATGTAGTTTGATGGATGGAAAATGGGTGCGTAAAAATTAGTGGGTAGGCCGAGCTTCGTGAGCCCTGAACCAAGACAGACCGAGGCTGGCGGAAAGCAGAGTAGTTGGTTCTTCAGCCTTCTTAAACTATCCAATATTTCCAAGCACGCACTTTTTTTTGGCGTCGGAGCATAAACCCGAAACGAAAGTGTCGAGGCTTCTAATTTATGCGATCGGCTCATTGCGCATCTATTTATCCACCAAGCTACATTGGTAAATCTGTACATCTTTGATGGTTCGGGGCTTGTGCAGCTACATTGGTCGACTTGTAGGCAAGACAATCAGAATTTATAAGAGAGATAATCTATACCACAGAATTAATCATTATCGGTGACATCAACGTTACACTGGGGCTCTTTTAACAAATAATCATTAGTCGGGAGATCACAGATCAATCGTCAGTAACCAACAGCTGCAAGCCATATTTGTATTCAACTGGAACTCTGAATGTATGCATAAATTCCAGTTCGCTTGCAATAAAGGTTATTCCATCGGCAATAAATTAAAGTTGACTTGAAAGCAAAGGCGCCCACTAGGGGGTCCACTGGAAATTCTATTTATCGCCATGCTCATGCAAACTGAATGTACTTTTGGTTTGTTTTCAGTTGATAAACTAGCAGTCAATGCAGCCATCCCCCTGATTTGGGTAGTTTTATACATTCTACTTAAAAGCCAAGAACTGATTTACAATTGTTCCAAAGGGAAAAGGCTGGTTATATGAAACTTTAATGGGGAGTTGTTAGGCTTCTCATCTTCAATAGTAGAAGGATTTGATAATACTGATGAAAATAAAAATAATTATATGTATTACCAATTTCGCATTTGGTAGCCTCCGTTCTTATAGGTAGAGTAGCAAACGTCAACTCCTCCCAGTCCACTGATGTCTTTGCAACTTTGTATAATAGAGCTAAAAAGAGCTGAAAGAAGCTGTAGGCCCTTATTATCTGCGTTGGTAATCAGCTTCATACTTTCCGCATGTACCTGGTACTAAGAGCATTATCACTTTTTCCTTCGTAATTGTTAGGTAAACAGCACTGGACAGTTTCACGTCATCAACAACATCGATCTTACATACATTAAGAAGAGTGAAGATTCTTCTTATATCCTCATTATCATTATTATCATTGAAGTTGGCAAAACGATTGCTTTCAAAGAATGCTCAGCTTTTATTAACTTAGAACATAGATTGGAAAATCATTGTTTATTAATGTCCTTGAGAAGTTAGGCATGCCAAAAAATGAAAATCGGTTAAACCTGCAAATTTCATCAGGGATTTGGATTTGAATGTACAGGGTGTCTCAACGATAGAGTAAAGTAGGTTTTATCATATAGGATATGAAAAATATCAATATCAATATGCGTCACAGGTTAGGGGTGTAAATAGCGCACATTCTGAACATATTTGGAAACATACAGGGTGCGTCACAAAAGTATGGCACCAAAAAGTATGATTTTTTTAAATGGAATGCCCTGTATTTGATTCTATTTCTGGATTCTATGTGTCACTATAAACATTTTTTGTTCTATAATATATGGGTCTAAATTTGATAGTTTTTGAATTATTCGAAATTAACGGAAAATTTTGCATTTTCATGATATTGGAAAATGACTGTTTTCTCCCTTATTTAAGACATTACACTCTTGAGATTTGGTGGGGATAAGGACTAGAGTCATATCAAAGCTTCCACAGAAAATATTCGTCATTTGTTATACAGGCTGCTTTTTATAATGGTCCAAATTTTTCGATTTTCAAAATAAAAAATTTCTTTTTTTTTTAAATGTTACACCCCTTTTATTATTACTATAGTGAATTGAGTACTTGAAAACCTATCATTTTTGCTAATAATGTCCTACACCTATCTTCAATAGTTATCGAGAAAATTCGAATTTTCCAAATCGTTCGGTCATATTATATAGAATGTATATAGGACATCATTTGCAAAAATGATAGGTCTTCAAATACTCAAGCCACTACCGTAATAATAAAAGGGGTGTATCATTTGAAAAAAATGATTTTTTTTATTTTGAAAATCGGAAAGTTTGGACTATAGTAAAAAACACCCTGTATAACAAATAGCGAATATCTCCGGTTCAAGCATTGATATGACACTAGTCCTTATCCCTACCAAATCTCAAGAGTGTAATATCTTAAATAACGGAGAAAACAATCATTTTTCAATATCATTCAAATGCAAAATTTTTTCGTTAAATTCGAATAATTCAAAAACTATCAAATTTAGACCCATATATTATATAACAAAAAATGTTCATAGTGACACATAGAATCCAGAAATAAAATCAAAAACAGGGCATTCTATTTAAAAAAATCATACTTTTACACGCCATACTTTTGTGACGCACCCTGTATGTTTCCAAATATTTTTAGAATGTGCGCTATTTACACCCCTAACCTGTGACGCATATTGAAATTGATATTTTTCATATCCTATATGATAAAACCTACTTTACTTTATCGTTGGGACACCCTGTATATTGAATGTGAATTACGGTTCAACGGATATTGAACAAAGGATCTCGGAAGTTAAAAAGTTAGTTAAACTCTAACTCTTCTTAACATTTTCTTCTCAACAAACTCGCTAATTGGCCTTGCTGTGGCACGGAAGTGATATCTCCGCTTATCTTTCTTGTTTTTGTTTCCAGATACAGTTCAGGCAACAGCACTCCAAACAACAGTCTGCATACGAACTCGCCTCCGGCCCCATTCAGCACCTTTGGATACAACAGGAAAACGCACGCTGATAACAAATTCAAAGCAGAGGCCAAAATTGAGATGCACCATGAAAAGTCATCAACACCTTCGTCCAAGTATGCGGACAAAAGGTTAGGGTGAGTTCTAGATAGTTATCTTATTTATGATACTATATACAGGGTGGCCAACTAAGAATGCGAGGTACTGTATCTCGGAAACTATAAATCGTAGAGGCTTGCGGCAAAAAAATTTATTACTAAAACGGCCCAGAGAAAAACCTGGAAAATATTTTCAAGTTTCTGAAGCTAGGGGGCGTAACAACCAACACCAAGTAGAAAAATATGATTTTTATGGAATTTTGTTCAATGAAAATATATCGATGAGCTCATTTTCGGATTTACTGACTACTTACCTACACTTTTTGTCAAAAACATTTTTTTCTATCTATCATAATAAAGTGGTGGGGGAAGTTCAATTGTTTTATTAAACATACGGAGTTTTCTCCCGTTTCGCTTGACGGATTTCAACGAACTTGGGCTTATATGAAAGAGAATAGTCTGCGCTATAAAATGCTCATTTGCTTTTTAATTTGTAACATTCGCCGTCGACGCTAGATGGCGTTAACTGAATTGATAGCATACTTTTGAGTTTTTTCCGAAAAAATCAAACGTAATGGTATATCCATTTTCATATATTTTAAAAGGGGACATTTTCCTATGAAAAAAATTGAAAAAAAAACAAAAAAAAAACATAATTTTTTTTGTTTTTTTTTTAGAGGAAAATGTATCTCCTTTTAAAATATATAAAAATGAATATACCATTACATTTGATTTTTTTGGAAAAAACTCAAAAACATGCTACTATTTCAGTTAACGCCATCTAGCGGCGACGGCGAAAGTCAAAAATTCAAAACCAAAATAGGTTTTTGAAGTACAGATCATGCTCTTTCATATGAGCCCAAGCTCGTTTAGATCGGTCAAGCGAAACGGGAGAAATCTCCGTTTGTTCAAAAAAACAATTGAACTTTCCCCACCACTTTATTATGATAGATAGAAAAAAACGTTTATGTTAAAAAGTGTAGGTGAATAGTCAGTAAATCCGAAAATGAGCTCATCGATATATTTTCATTGGATAAAATTCCATAAAAATCATATTTTTCCACTTGGTGTTGGTTGTTACGCCCCCTAGCGACCATTTCAGGAACTTGAGAATATTTTCCAGGTTTTTCTCTTGGCCGTTTTAGTAATAAATTTTTTTGCCGCAAGCCTCTACGATAAATAGTTTCCGAGAAACGGTACCTCGCATTCTTTTGGCCACCCGGTACAGTGTGTCCAAGATAGAAATGTCTTATCATGGGGATCTTGGAAACCATAAAAGATACGAAGATGGTCAAATTAGAGAAAAGTTGCGCATTTTCAAGCCTAACAGTTTGTCATTTAAAAGTTTTAAAATTCCAGGTAGTTCCGGAGATTTGTTAAAAAAAACCAAAATTTGACTATTTTGGTTTTTTACACAAACGTTATTTAAAGAGATATGGAAAAAAACACTATTTCATGGCCACTTTTCAAACTGTACAAAGCAGCGTTAGAAGATTTTTTCAACAACGTTTTGTTCCGGAGAAACCATCATCAGCTTTATTTTTTTTTATGGTGCGTGAAAAAAGTATATGCTATATTAAACAGCATACTTCATTACAAATACAACCACACAATATGATTCTGCAATATTTAAATTGGAAAAAATGAGTTTTCATCAGATTCCAAATGTTTTGGTGTAGTAGGCGGTAAAATGATGGCGCTGAGTATGGTGTAGTGGGCTACTAATATTTCGAAATATCAAAAAGTACCCATAAGAAAGTGTCCTTTGTTTTTTTGGCAAATTTCGATTTTCCATCAGACATATCTCCGGAATTACTCTGAATTTTGACACTTTCTTAACAGCATATTGTTGGGCTTGAAAATGCTCAACTTTTCCCCAATTTAACCATCTTGATATCTCTTATGGTTTTCAAGATTTCCATGATTGACATTCTTATCCTAGAAACACTGTAAAAGAGAGCTAGTTAGTTGAGTTTAAGTTTGAATATACAGGGCTTTTCACTTAAAACTCCCCACGTCAATATCTCGGAAACGAATAGGAATATTTCATTTCTGTAAAAAGTAGTCAATGTATGGGGTCGAGTAGTTATTTTTCACAGTTAAAAAAATTCGACGCCTACCAAGACTAAAGCGTCGCGACGCATCGAAAATATCAATCGATTGCAGGGACTTTGAAATTACGCGCATGCTAAAGTACATGTTATTTATAAACTTTTTTGTTATTCAGTCGAACTCATTTATTCTACTCAGTTTTGAGATATACAGTGTGTCCAAGATAACGATGTCTATCATGGGGATCTTGAAAACCGTGCGAGATACAAGGTCGGTTAAATGGAGAATGGAGGCAAAGTTGCGTATTTTGATGCTTAACAAAATGCCGTTTTAAAAGCCAAGAAATTCCGACTAAGTCCGAAATTATCCGAAAAAAACCTAAATTTTTCAAAATTGTTTTCATTTTTTTTTTACCACATTTGAAGAGATATTTTGAAATGAATGGAACTTCTTCATTGCCACTTTTTGCCCTTTACAAGATACCCTTATTAAATTGAAGAACTGACGTTTCGTCTATGAGCAGCCATCATCAACTTTGTTTTTTTAAATACGGTCCTGGATTTTTTATTACGGATTTTAAGAGCCTCTTATGTTCCTAAACCAACGAGGTATCGCACTAATCAAAAAAGAGGTAGTTGTTTTTAATCCTATTAAAAATGTATTTTTGTGTCTCTCTAACACATGATTTCTTATGGAAAAATCCATCAACATAATTTTTTTGAATAATTGCGATACATTGTTGATTTAGGAACATAAGAGGCCCTCAAAATCCGTCATAAAAAATCCAGGACCGTATTTAAAAAAACAAAGTTGATGTTGGCTGCTCATAGACAAAACGTCAGTTCTTCAATTTAATAAGGGTATCTTGTAAAGGGCAAAAAGTGGCAATGAAGAAGTTCCATTCATTTCAAAATATCTCTTCAAATGTGGTCAAAAAAAATGAAAACAATTTTGAAAAATTTAGGTTTTTAATTTCGGACTTAGTAGGAATTTCTTGGCTTTTAAAATGGCATTTTGTTAAGCATCAAAATACGCAACTTTGCCTCCATTTAGCCGACCTTGTATCTCTCACGGTTTTCAAGATCCCCATGATAGACATCGTTATCTTGGACACACTGTATATCTCAAGACTGAGTAGAATAAATGAGTTCGACTGAATAACAAAAAAGTTTATAAATAACATGTACTTTAGCATGCGCGTAATTTTAAAGTCCCTGCAATCGATTGATATTTTCGATGCGTCGCGACGCTTTAGTCTTGGTAGGCGTCGAATTTTTTTAACTGTGAAAAATAACTACTCGACCCCATACATTGACTACTTTTTACAGAAATGAAATATTCCTATTCGTTTCCGAGATATTGACGTGGGGAGTTTTAAGTGAAAAGCCCTGTATTTTCAAAATGATGGTTTGCACATATTGAATTAAGCCAGTATACCGAAAATAGCATCCGCTCGTGGTACACAAGCTAAACTAATGTTATTTGCATTAGTTACTTTGTATGTGGAGCTGTAATCATCATCATCATCAAACCGCCTTTTGCGTCCATTGTTGGACATAGGCCTCACCTATTTTAATCCATTCACTCCTGTTTTGTCCTGTCTGGATCCAGTTGTTGGACACTCTTTTGATGTCATCTGTCCATCGTGTAGGTGGTCTCCACTCTAGGGTGCCTATTCTGTGACCGATAGAACGATCATATCGAGAGAAAGAGAAACAGTAGACGGAGAATTATATTTATCTCTCTCGTTTGACCGTTCTATCGGCCCCAGAATCGGTACCCAATAGTCGTTTGTTCTATCGATCATCCCGCATCCGAGGGACATGTCCAGTCCACTTCCATTTGAGTTCCGCTATAGCATCTATAATATCTTTGACGCCAGTTTTTCTGCGTAGGTCTTCGCATAAATCTTTCCATTCTTCTCTCTGCTACTCGCAGCCTTTTGCCAGTTGCCGTTGTTAATGTTAGCATTTCAGAGCCATATGATTAAAAACTTTGCTTTTCAAGTAGGTAGATAGGTATGTTACTCATGAATATTTCCCGTATGCTGCCCAGAAGAGAATGAGCCTTCTTCCCAGTTCCCCCTGGAGATACGCTTGCCCTGATACTGACGGTTTAGTCAAAACGCCTAGCTGGGAGTGAACCTATTTTTAAAACCGGAGATTGACCTCATCCCTGAAACCTAGTCAAAATTTTGAGATACTTTGAAGCTCTCTATGCCGAACTGGTGCCCCCGACACATTCATCTCATGAACCGTTCAGGTTGTGAGGATCTTATTATCACAGTGAATTTTCGATGTGTTACTATAGGCCAAATTTGGTTGGTGAGACTGTTTTTAATGATTTCTCTCATGTTCTAATTGGTCTATTTGAACTTGAAGATGAATCATAGCAGTATCCAAACATGATCTAGGTCCATGAAAGCTCTAATAGAGTATATTAGAATTATCATTGTACCTATGTATAGAAAACTACAAAATTTGTCAGCAGAGTTCGGAACACATAAAAAGGCCTTTCCAAGTGATTTTTTTATGTCCACATTTCCGATAAAGGACGTGGCTTTTTTTTCCAACATTCAATTTTTTTCCAGATATAGCGTCCAGACAACAAAGTCAGCTCCGGACGTGATAGTGACTCACTGACATATACTGAACGACGAGTGGGAGCCATACAAACGACGGCATCCGCGCTCCATTCTGCGCTCGGCTGCAGCCATCGAGGCCGGATCCCTCGAAATGGTGGACTGTTGCACGTCGATGACCGACGAATCCGGGACTCAAGCTTGTAACATTTATCCGTGATACTGAAATATTTTAAAGTATAGTTTTTATTCGATGTTATAGACGGTGTTAAATATCAATTGGATGGAGCTCGTCTGTATTCGATACCATTGCTGATCATGATTCAGAACATGACATGAAGATGCTTGTCTCCAGTTAAGCTCTATCTACATATTCATTTGTTGACTTGGTTTAGGGAATTTTATCGTAGGAGACTGGACAATGTCCGAATTCACAAGATCAGCAGAATTACCAGTCTAGCTCACTACAAGGTTTACAATAATCAAAAACATAATCAAAACATTTTCGGCAGATCGGTGTTGGTCCAGTCTCCAATTTTAGATAGACTAATTATGTTGAATTTGTTTGTTTCAAAAACTTCATTTTCTTTGACAAAATACATCAGCAATCAAATGATGTATCGTATAAATCAATTAGTCAAATTCATATTAGGTTAATTTCTTGTTCTTATTTATCAAGTATCTGTAAATACATTGGGTACATTTTTGTATCTGTGACTTTCTTCAATAAAGTTTTCCAAAAATGTTGTTTTTTTTTAATGCTTGCCGATTTATAGACTCGTCAGATTTCATAGATGTTGAGGACTCCAAAACTCACTTTTTCTACTGGAACACATTATGTTTATATGAGAAGAAAATATATTTTCCGCTGTTGAATATTAGTTTGAAATCTTCATAATCAATTTTGAAACACCCTGTATATGAGCAAAGTTCTACATAAAATAGTGAAACCTTGTTTATTTTCGTCGAAAACCATAGATAGCAATCTTGGTGAAATATGACTAGCTCGAAAGCGTATGCAATGGACAAAGTTTAAAGATTAAATAAAGTAGTGCTTTTGTGTATTTACTTCGTGAAACCCACTTGTCCAAGCTTGTAATAGTTTAGTCTTTCATTTTGTAATGTAATATCCTGCGGACATTGCCCTTCTTACCTCATTCTCTGGAACTTCTTACGAGGATAATCTTCTTATGTTTATCCATGGTCCTTATCATACTTATTGTTTGTAGGAGGATCATCATGAAATACAAGTTGACAAAAAAACATCTCTCGAACTCCCCACTTAGCAACTATTATAATGATTTGTCTCACCCTGAATTTTTATTTTCGGAAATGACAAGAAACGACTCCCAGTAGGGTGATATTCACTCACAGACAATTTCGAGAGATGGAAACGAGAACATCAGTACGCTGTGGGAATACTAGCGTCCAAGAATGTGACATTTTGAAGGGATTATAAATGATTATAATATCCTCAGAGAATAACTCGGGAGAGATGTGAGGAACGCGCGCTAGCTATTTGTTATACCAATCTAATGTACATGTGTTGCATACGAGGTTTATTTATTGATATAAATAACATTGTCATGCTCAGATTTCGCAGGTTGCCTGATGGTTCGAAATGAGAAATTCACGCTTGTAACTGTGAAACTTGTGAGCGATTAGGTGGTGGTGGCTAGTGGCTAGAGCTGAATTTTATTGATGGCTTTTAGAAAAATCAATACTCTATTTAGTTGAAGTCTTACGAGAGGTCACTTTTTAATACTAGAGTGAGTTTGCAGTAATTAAAATCATACCAAATGACACTTGAACGTTTCATAAGAACCCATCTTCAACGTTTTTTTATTCGTCAAGCGATTTTTCCGTCTCAAATCTCACTTTTTATTGAATTTTATTGGCTTTTAGAAAAATCAATACTTGATTTAGTTGAACTCTTACTAGATGTCGCTTTTTAATACTAGAGTTAGTTTGCAGTGATTAAAATCATACCAAATGACACTAAACGTTTCATATGAACCCATCTTCAACGTTTTTTCATTCGTCAAGCGATTTTTCCGTCTTAAATCACATTTCTTATTGAATTTTATTGGCTTTTAGAAAAATCAATACTTCATTTAGTTGAACTCTCACTAGATGTCGCTTTTTAATACTAGGGTTAGTTTGCAGTGATTAAAATCATACCAAATGACACTAAACGTTTCATATAAACCCATCTTCAACGTTTTTTCATTCGTCAAGCGATTTTTCCGTCTTAAATCACATTTCTTATTGAATTTTATTGGCTTTTAGAAAAATCAATACTTCATTTAGTTGAACTCTCACTAGATGTCGCTTTTTAATACTAGGGTTAGTTTGCAGTGATTAAAATCATACCAAATGACACTAAACGTTTCATATGAACCCATCTTCAACGTTTTTTCATTCGTCAAGCGATTTTTCCGTCTTAAATCACATTTCTTATTGAATTTTATTGGCTTTTAGAAAAATCAATACTTCATTTAGTTGAACTCTCACTAGATGTCGCTTTTTAATACTAGGGTTAGTTTGCAGTGATTAAAATCATACCAAATGACACTAAACGTTTCATATGAACCCATCTTCAACGTTTTTTCATTCGTCAAGCGATTTTTCCGTCTTAAATCACATTTCTTATTGAATTTTATTGGCTTTTAGAAAAATCAATACTTCATTTAGTTGAACTCTCACTAGATGTCGCTTTTTAATACTAGAGTTAGTTTGCAGTGATTAAAATCATACCAAATGACACTAAACGTTTCATATGAACCCACCTTCAACGTTTTTTTATTCGTGAAGCGATTTTTCCGTCTTAAATCTCACTTTTCATCGAATTTTATTGGCTTTTAGAAAAATCAATACTCCATTTAGTTGAATTCTCACTAGATGTCGCTTTTAAATACTAGAGTTAGTTTGCAGTGATTAAAATCATACTAAATGACACTAAACGTTTCATAAGAACCCATCTTCCACGTTTTTTTATTCATCAAGCGATTTTTCCCTCTCAAGTCTCACTTTTTATTGAATTTTATTGATGGCTTTTAGAAAAATCAATATTCTATTTGATTGAAGTCCTACTAGATGTCACTTTTTTAAATACTAGGGTTAGTTTGCAGTTCTTTTTTTCAATCAACAGTGATTGAAATCGTTGTAAATTCTCATGAAACTAAATAGTAATGATGATGTTGCTGATAGTGTTGATAGTGATTTATGGATGGGTGAGAGATGAGATCCTAATCATAATATGATAAAATAAGTTCCATGTCAAATCAGTCATCATCCGTGTATATTTCAACTTGATCCAAAGTAATTCATTTAGATTTCCAAACCAAAAACATAACGCAGGATAAAATATTAGAAATCAGAATGACATTCCATGTAATTCAAACTCCAAACGTGGGGATATTAACAATTCATCCGGATGTGGCGTCGAGAAGAGAAGATTAATAACAGCAAACGAGGCGACTCTATAATGAGCTCGAGAAAATGGCGGTGCACATCAATGTTCTGTGAAATGGTGCGGTTTTGATTTTACGTCATTGCGGCCTTTGTAATTAATTAACTCCAACTATTACGATGTATTAAATACTTTGGTCATTTTGGTTGTTGTGGAATTGTTGAGTCCCAAAGGATGGGAAGTGGCAATGATATCAAACTAATTATGTTTGCTGTCATAGGGACAATGGCCATTTCGCTAATTGAATACTTAATCAAGTTATTGATTGGTATGTAATGCCAGTGCCAGAATTATTTAAACTTTTGAATTTTGATGATATAATTTCTTTATTATTGTAATTCTGAATATTACAATAAGTTTGTCCATCGATAAGCTGAGTTGACTCGAAATCCCTAATCAAATATCTTAGTAAGAAGTTCCTAATGTGTCGTAGATCCTCCACAAATTTTAGTTGTAGAGCCATAGATTAATCACTATGATTAATGTCCCCTAGCCTAGAGCTATTGTATCCTAATCCCTCCAAACTTCATTTCGAGACGCCTCAATTGTGGAGAGTTGGGTCAAATTATTATTTTTTCTAAATATTTCCAGGACATAGTCGATCAAGAGGCCGCAGTAGAGGATTTTCGCTGGAAGCTTCTTACCATTTTAGTGAAATGAGAGACGGTATCGGTTTATTAAGCTGGAACACATCGAGTGAAACAGATATCTTACATGATATTGTCAAGCATCATCACCCAATTAACTTTGGCCAATTGGTGATCCAAGCACCCATAAAACAATCAATTCATTGTCAATGATAAAGCTTTGTCATCTCCAACCTTCTCTTCATTAATCCAACTTCACTGCACTGAAGCAAATCCTCTCATGCAGAACACGCTCGATTAATCGTTCCAATTTTAATCTCGGTATTTGGCAACACCACTACTGCAGGACAAAGAGAGTTTAATTGAAGTACAAGAAAGTAGAAGCTATTTGGGAATAATTATTAAAAGTGCATAAGTGATTAAGCTCTTTCATCACTGTGTTGTAGTGTCCTTGAATGCAAAGAAGATTAAGCCAAATAAAACAAGCTTGTGAAAGGCAGTAATGCTTGACTGAACTTCAGTATTACTAGGAGTTGATGAGACTAAAGGACCTGGGAAAGTTTTATTAGTCAATCTTGATAGCGTAGTTAGGAAAACTTCTGGATGAGGCTATAACAGAGATATTTTACAGAGTTTTGTAAGCACCCTGAAATATCTCTGACATGTGTTGTGAATTTTCACGTCAATGGTTGTGATCATACTAATGTCCAATGAAATGAAGAATATATTTTAGTAGTTTGGGGGTGAGTAACTTTTGATTGATTGATGATCGGTGTCTTTTAACATTTAGCATCGGAGTTTGGAAAATATCGCACGTGTAGCGGAGGATTCCATTCGATTTGGTATAGTTATTGCTGGTGAGCGAGCATTGAATGTTCGTTGACTACAGCAGAATACAACTAAAATAACGATAAGGATATCACAAAAAAAGCAAACTAGAGACGATTCTCGACAAATTGATAAAAAACTTCGTGTCACTTTAAAGATGTAATTGTGTGATCCTCCCCGTTGCCTCAAGAAATATTATTAAATTCAGAAAGCTGCATAATACTTCGTTGTACCCTCATAACGATACGATATACAGCTTAGCTCTGGAGATAACGATATTGACTTCATTCTTTTTGAACATAAGACCCTTTGTGAAAAACTTATCAACTGCCGTTGTGATAAATTTCACAAAGCCTGATGGAATTTGCTCGCAAATTCTTTGCAAATTAGTATTATAAGCATTTGTAAATATTTTTATTGAACTTAATATGATTATCTTGTAATTGAAACTATACAGGGTGTCCCAGCAAGGGTGGCCACCGGCCATATCTCGGAAACTACTGGACCTAAAAGTTCAGGAAAAAAAATATGATCACTAAAGTGGCCACGAGAAAATGCTGGGAAATATTTATAACTTCGAAATTTTTCCGCTAGGGGGCGCAATCAAAGCTTAAATATTAAAATTCGAAATTTCTCCGGAAATTCTCAGATTGAGGTATATCTTTATCAACATGGTTAGAAAACCTAGACAATTTCACGTCTTTTTGGTACAAGGCTCATTGGCGTACCGATCTTCGTGTGAGTAGGGGAAGGTAGTGAAAGTGTAATTGTTCAAGTGGCTGTAACTTATAAACGACTTGTCCGATTTTGTTGCGTATAGGCTTGTTTGGAAGATAAATGTGAGTACTTTCGTATATCGTATCCAGTGATGCGTGATTGTCTCCAGAAAAGTTGCTAGAAGGGGTAACTTGAACTAAAAACAGTGTTTTTCATTTTACCGCAAAAATTTAAATGGTATGGTATAATTCTGATAATAATAACTAGTCCAAATTATGTAAAATTTAATGTTTGAAGGTCTTAAAGGTTTTTTTTTTCTTTTTTTTTTTTTTTTTTTTTTTTTTCTAAGGTTTTTTCTTTTAAATATAATCTTCATTTCGATTCTGTTATCAGAATTATACCGTACCATTTAAATTTTTGCGGTGAAACAAAAATAACAGTTTTTAATTCAAATTACGCCTTCTAGCAACTTTTCTGGAGACAATCACGCATCACTGGATACGATATACAAAAGTACTCACATTTATCTTCCAAACAAGCCTATACGCAACAAAATCGGACAAGTCGTTCATAAGTTACAGCCACTTGAACAATTACACTTTCACTACCTTCCCCTACTCACACGAAGATCGGTACGCCAATGAGCCCTGTACCAAAAAGACGTGAAATTGTCTAGGTTTTCTAACCATGTTGATAAAGATATACCTCAATCTGAGAATTTCCGGAGAAATTTCGAATTTTAATATTTAAGCTTTGATTGCGCCCCCTAGCGGAAAAATTTCGAAGTTAAAAATATTTCCCAGCATTTTCTCGTGGCCACTTTAGTGATAATTTTTTTTTCCTGAACTTTTAGGTCCAGTAGTTTCTGAGATATGGCCGGTGGCCACCCTTGCTGGGACACCCTGTATATGTCAATAGAACATTGTAGTGTTGACAAATTTAATTGCAAATTGGAGCACATGGTAGCTATATTTGGCTAGAATTAGCACTTTTGTCGGCATAGGCCACTATGGGCTATAGGCCACACTAGAGGCCACTGGTCACAGCAGCCTCTAGAGTCTAGAGGATACCTCAATTGTTATTGATTGGCTGCAAGACCTAAGAAAGTTGGCACTAAGCAAAAACCGAGTAAAGTTTATCTGGGTTCCAGAGGTAAATCAGTATCCAAACTCAATAACTGGTACTCAAACTCAAGAACCCACAAAGCTACCAAGCCTAACAAATCCAGTTGTCGAGCTACAACATACAATTCCAACCTATATTCTAGAAGAGGGATTTGCAATAACGGAATAGACCTTTCATTCGCTCAAATCCTCATTCTTGGTTATAGCATGAAAATCAGACGTTTTCCGCAAAAACGCAGTTATTCAGAGAAAGCTACTGCCTGCTCTTGAGCTTCAGATATTTTTTCGAGACTTTTCTCATTCTCGTTTCTGTCAAATGGACTGTGAATTTTAGCACTTGAGCATGAAATTGTTTAACGAAATGGCTTTTTAGCGCTCTTCCACAAGTGGATTCCTTTCTGATTTATATTTCAAGATATCAGCTTTTGATGAATATATTAGTGCGCCTCAAGAATGAGAAAAAGAGCTTTTAAAGTTTTGTTGTAATATTTCGTCTGAACTTTGGTTAAGCGATGGTAATCATTCTTCAATCACATTGATGAAACCAACATTCTTTTGTTTTAGCATTTCAAAGTTTGATAATGGTGTAGATGTAGATGTTTGAGTGGGTGGCTCACGCCAAAACCTGCTTAGGCCTCCTGGGCCCGTTGCAACCCACAATTGATAGAAGTGAGATTATTGAAGGCACGACGCTTTCACGAAGCTCAGCAGGTCCCTCAAATAGATCCCTTCCAATTCCAGGAGTGTTGTGAGTTCAGCTCCGAAGTATTTCATCCTTGACCTACGAATAGCTGGACATTCCATTAGGATGTAGGCTACGGTCCCTACGTCTTCAAGGCATCACCTGCAGTCTGAATCTTCCCCGATTCCGATCCTGTGGAGGTGACCCTTCAGGTTCGTGTGACCAGTTAATAGATCGACCATTGTGCGGAGGTCTTTTCTGCTCATATTTATTATTCCAGCTTAGAGTGGCTTTTTCGAGTAGAACTTTTTTCGCCTCGCCCATTCCTGCTGCTTCAGGGCCAATCATTGGTTCCGGTTCTATCGGCTTGTGCGATGAACCAATTTTGGCAAGTCTGTCAGCTTCAATGTTTCCTTCTATATCGCTATGACCAGGAGCCCATATTAGCCTAACTCTGTTGTTATTTTGAATTATCTTATGCAGAACCTCTTTGCATTCTAGGACTACTTTGGAGTCTACTGCCTTTCTCACAACAGCCATCAATGCTGAAGTGCTATCTGAAGGAATGTTGAACGTTCTGTGATTTATGCCGCTCTCAAGGATGTTATATGCACATTGTGTTATGGCAAAGATCTTGGCCTGTAGGATCGAAGCGTGAATCCCGAGCGAGAAGGTCATTTTGTTGTCCCTCCCGCTCTTGCAGAAACCAGCTTCTGTGCCCCTCTGATGCTTGGAGCAATCAGTGAACCACCACGACCCTTTCCGTATTTGAGCTGGTCTGTTCTGATCCGTCCAATCCTCTTGTCTAGGAATAATCAGCTCAGGCGAGCTACCTGCAAATAAGAATGGAGTCATATCCTCAAGCCGATGATGGCCGAGTGTCCCTTACTCCTCAGCTTCAGATGTTCCAGACAGTACAGACGGTATGCTGCCCTGAGTGCAACACTCTCTACTAACAGGTGCAGTGGGGGTAAGACCAGGATTACCTCCAACGCTCTTGTTGATGTGGTCCGTAGTGCGCTTATTATACTGATGCATCCCATCCTTTGGACCTTATCCAGTTGTCTCTGGATGTATGCTTTCTCAGTTGCGGGCCACTATACTATGGCTCCGTAGTTGATAACCATTAGTAAACTATTCTGGGTTTCAGTCCTCATGTTGTCCCCTTAGTTCTTTTACATGTCCTTAAAAAGCATATTATGGCTTATCTAAAGCGCTCTCGATGTGCTCTTTCCAGGACAGTTTCTGTTCAAGGGTTACTCCTAGGTATTTGACCGTTCTCCTGTATTCTAGGACTCTTCCTGAGAGGGATATGAATGAATAATTGATAAAAATGGCCATTGTTTGTTAGGTCCCTTTGTAGAGTCTATTTCGTATGTAAATCAAAGCACGTTATGATTTAAAAAACATCATGGATATCACTACAAAACCCATAATTCCAGTTAAAGACCCAACATTCTTTAATGGATATATAATCCCTTGGATGACATTGGTTATTCATCCTAATGGATACAGTAATATTAACATCCTCATGCAAACTAATATTTCATTAAAAATAATTTGTTGTAGCTGTTCCACTGAAACTCAAAATAATTCAATTAGTCGAAAACTAATATAAAATTAGAAATTTCCACGATAATTAATTGATATTAAACTAGCTATAATTTACGTTTAATGTTGGTTGAACTTTCTGTTAAGATTTATGTATTTCGTCTGGAAACAATGACTACTAAGCTTACAGAAGTCTTAAATGCAAACGAGCCGCGCTCGGGAAATGGGGATTAAGAGATGGCAAAAAGTGCATTTTTCAAATGGGGTGCTTCAAATGATATTGTGGTAGAATGGAAATTGACTATTTAGTCGTGTAGAATAAGCATGAAAATGATGTACGATAATATTCTTCTTTATTGAAGATATTGTTATCATCGTGTATCTGGAAAGGTTCACTTAATAACAACCTTGTTGTTGATGAGGATATTTTGTATAACCAAACAAAAATGATCATACCTTGCTGATGGTAGAGATAATAATATCAATTATTATAATCCGTGTCTCAGAACATCTCGTGTAAAATAAACTGGGAGCTTATTAAAATTATGCAAACTTTGCCATAAGCAACAAAACGAATTATTATCCTGAGAGGTCCCGTAAGTGCGAGTCCTCCTTCATTAGTCCTAAGTACACGACAGGTACAGAAGAGCTTATATCCCAGCACGTAAAATAGGTTTTACGAGAGGCTCAGCCACCTTGCAAGCCAGATAAATGATTTTGATGGGATTGTCATCTTGCTGTTGTGACAACAGAAGAGTAATTACGGTCTTGATTGCAGCTGACAATTAAGAACGACTTTGGTGATGCTACTCAACTATATTTGGAACTCTGCAACACCTTACTTGAATTAATGAGATATTTGATTGGGAGGGATTCAAGCGACTTCAAAGAATATTTGCCTGCATCGTCAACATTCTCATAACGCTTTGAGTCAGTCATGAATATTTCGCTACAGAATGCAAGTTTAATAATTACGCCTTGCAAATAGAATTCGTGCAACCCTGCTATAAGTTTCGGGGTGGCCTCAGGTGTCACGCAGAAATATTTCTAATGGGTGTTTGTGCGCTTTGCCGCGGATTAAACTGCAAATTACTAATGTGGAAACTTGCCAGAGATGGGTAATTTGTTTTGTGAGAGTTACAAGCTTTTAAACACACCATCTTTATAAGAGTAAGAAGAGTTAGGAATAGAGAAGAAAAAGCATTGGATCCAGAACTCCTTGAGCATCGGGTATTTCATTTTGAGATCATCATTTCCGAATACACATTTCTTTTGCAGGTTGAAGTGTGAGGAATATCATGCAAACTGAGCGTTTCTTATCATATATGATCCTCACCAATCATCTGAACCAGATGGTGTTTTTTATGTTGATTTTATGACATTCTCAAAAAGCGATCAGTATCTCGATATTTCTGGAGATAGGTAGGTACTCTGTATTCTGATGCAGAAATTCACATTGCCGGACTATAAAATTCGAGGGCGATGTATCAAATCACTTCAAATTTGGCAATCATCATGAATAAACAAACCAGACCTCACACTCGTTCTTTTCTGGTTTAAGTCTTTCAAAATTCTGAGGTCTTCAGCTTATAAGACGCACATGAAAGACGCCTCTATTATTTTCTCTACGATGTAATGATGACAAACAAAACCAGATTGATCAATACAGATTAATGAACATTCACACTAAATTGTGTGTCTTGGGTGTTTGAAGCTGACTCTTCTCAAACCCTTGAGCAGGAAGATAATAATATTTAATCCAACTTCAAGTCTGGTGTACTAGGAAAGCTCATAAGCCAGACTCAATGGAAGCATCTCTTTTGTAACCTCATAAAATTAAAACCTCAACAGCCTGCTTTTTCCAGGCCCCAACCTTCTTTCGTCATCTCAATTTGTCTTGAACAAATATTTTTTCTCCCGGTAAGTTTCAACAAAATTGATAATACTTTCAATTTAAAGCACTTTCAGCACATTTTCTCCCCTACTAAATGACCCTTATTAATATCAGGGATGTTGAGCTGCTTGAGATATATTCTACTCATCTCGCTTCAGGCAAAAGCATTTTCGTTTAGTCAAAAGATGGACATGATTTTGAGAAAAGACTGAAATTAAGACGGCGATGGTGTTTTTCAACCATGCACTTTTATGTTATATTTCAACGCACTTTTTCATTACTTAGAACTTGACAAAAATCAGAACTGACTGTTAAGATGTTTATAAGTCTAACAATCTCTCTTTCACTTTAACTGGCTTTTTATTCTATAGAATTGAACTGGAATTATTGTTTATTTTTACTTTACTGAATTACTGAAGATCATAATGAAGAAAGTACGTAGGGTATATTGTATTCTGCAAAAATTGGGAAACAATTGCAAGAACCAAGTACATTGATACTAAGTGTGACAACATCATATAATCGAAACAATTTCTGGCATAACAATATAAATCAACACTGGAAACATTAATAATTATGAATCGTAAAAATGCGAATAAAACAGTGAACCGAATTTATCAACATCGTTGAATGAAAAATTCGAATCCACGGTAAACAATCCATATTTACCTCTTTATTCGATAAATTGTTCCATCAATGATCAAACATCCATTTTGTAAAATAAACAAGTCAAATACCCAACCATTGTGAAGCGTATCGAAAAATTCGTCCGTGACAAATCATCATTTTTTCAAAATAACAAATTAATTATTATCAGTAAACACCAACCCTCAAACTTGGACAAAATCAACAGTAGATACGTGAGTTTATTATGAAAAGAGGCGGCCGGTCGATGGACTTATTCTTATTCTTAAAATTAATACAAATCCACTTCTTGGTGGTTCGAAAGAAAATTTACATGACTGCTCAATGCAATCACCGTGAAAAGTATGTGTATAATCGAGTGACTTTGATAAAAAAAAAAAGTACCAATGCCAATGTTGGGAATCTAGATACCGTTAGGCCCTATGGCCGCTCACATTCGGAGACGAAAAAAATGCAAGAGCCCACAACCTCTAGAATTTAATGCGATAACTCAAGTTTAAATATGAAAAAAATCAAAGGAAAGCAAATACATGATTGAAATAAATCGTATTGAGTGCAAAAAAGTAAAAACCACCAGTATAAAGACTTGGCAATTTTCAAAAACTCACCTATTCATAGAATGTGGTCTAGAATCATTTCTCATTATATAAATTTCACAGTCATGGAATTGACTTGAAATCGAGGCGTTTCACAAAGTTCAAACCATTTCCGTCTTTTAAATTGAAAATTTCACACAAAACACAACTATCCGACGGATTTGACATTTTAAAAACAAAATTCCTGACCGGTTACCGATGTTATGTGAACAATCCGCCCGCAAAATAAAATCAATAGAAATCTATCAGCATCAGCTAGCTTGACATTACTCGACAACCCCTCAAAATGTGTGACGAAGAAGGACGACGTTCGACAACGAGAGCGTAGGTTCGACAACGAGAGCGTAGGTCGCAAATTAACCCGGTGCCGATGTGGGAATTGTCTTGGTCAATGCCTAACATGTCATATTTTTCTCATTCTAACACACTGATTTTACGACAACCACTTTTTTCTCTCTCTCTCTCTCTCTTAACCTCCAGCCGGTGATGCGTGATGATATTGTATTTATTTTTCGTCAAAGCTGAATTTTTACCCAAATAGGGGAGCTTTTCTCGGGTACTTATCATAACGTGCGCGCATTAGAGGATGTGTTAATGGAGAAAGACACATCTGTTTATTTGATGAAATATATATTTTTAGTCGGCATGTGACAACAAAAAAATTGTCTGTTTTGAAATAATTCTTTGGAGGAAATAATATGAATATTATGGCCTAAGCCTGCATATTTCAAGGTTTTTGCCTTTTCCAGAGTAAACTAAACGAGTAGCGATAACTCAATTTTCAAATTTCATGACACATTGCGCTAAATGAGGAGAATTTACGTCATAAATGATAAGAGAGTTTTGTCACATATCGTAATTTATTTATATCCTGCAAGTTGATTGAAAGAGCGTTTTCTTTATTAATTTGTGCAGGGTCTGGTACATATTAGGACCCCACAAATTTGCACTTTATTTTTTATACAATAGATAGAGAATAGGTTATGCAGGAGATTTGAAGAAAAAAATTTATGGAATATGAGGTTTTGAAAAAAACAAGACACTTCAAAAGTCCTCGAGGGGTCCTAAAGTGTACCAGAGCCGTCGTCTCGTCTGGTACATATTAGGACCCCACGAATTCGCACTTTATTTTTTATACAATAGATAGAGAATAGGTTATGAAGGAGATTTGAACAAAAAAATTTATGGAATATGAGGTTTTGAAAAAAATACGACACTCCAAAAGTCGCGTTTTTTTTTTTTGCTACCTAGCAACTAAACTAACCCAAACTAACCCAAACTAACCCAAACTAACCCAAACTAAGCTAACCCAAACTAACCCAAACTAACCCAAACTAACCCAAATTAACCCAAACTAACCCAAACTAACTCAAACCAACCCAAACTAACACAAACTAACCCAAACTAACCCATACTAAACTAACCCAAACTAATCCAAACTTACCCAAACTTTTTTTTTTTTCAATAATTTTTTTTTTCCATAAATTTTTTTGCACAAACGTACAAGATTTCACGATATCTTTCATATAAATTCATTAGAAGTGCGAAATTCGAGGGGTCCTAAAGTGTACCAGAGCCATTTGTGCAAGTTATTTTTTAAGTTAGGGAAGCTTGAGAATGTCAAAAGTCGAATAAAAAGCGGATATTTTGAATTACGTGAAAATCTTCAAAATTCATAAAGTGCAACACAGTGTATACATAAGCATTTAAATCAGAAGTAATTTCAAAATCACATCACACTCAGACAAATTGAAAGATCACAGTGTGGATAACCCTTGCCATTTAAGCTTGGTATATTGACTTTTGTGTTTGATTCTTCAAGTGAATTAGTATAACTCGAATGGTCTTTTGTGATTGAATTGTAATCCTTGAGGAAATTCGGTTGATTAATTTTAATTAAATTTTATAATTTGATTACACGAAACTCATGAAAAGCCTCTTATAATCAATTCCTTAATTAAAACGCAAACTTTATGTTTCTAGTAGTAAATTCAAAACTACTTTTCAATTTTAGCATAACTTGGTTGCAAAATTGTGTACTTACGTAAAAACTTGCACAATTTACTCGAAAACTTACGAGCGCCCGTTTTGACGGAACTTCGCATGGCTAACTTCCGTAAAGTTGTATTTGGAGACTTGATGTCCAATTATTAAAACTGTCATAACAAGGAATTCATGAGATTTATGACGAGAAATGAAAATGTTTAAAGTTTACTAAAACATGGATATGGTGGCTTTTGTTGGAAGTTCGTGACGTAGGTCAGGTTTTTTGCGGAAATATGAACAGTGACAACTCATACCTCGTGGTATGGATTGAAGTTTAAGAATAATAAAACGGAGTCTATCGCGTAGACGAAACGGGTTCGAGGCAGCAGATGTACGGATCAGCGTCTAGCTAGATGATGCTCTTGGTGCTTCTTGGTACTGTGACATATTATGCGACTAGTACGATACGATTACAAAGTGAATATCACGTATATGTTCCATCATCTCGTAATAATTGAGATATGATGGATTTCATTATATTTTGAAGGATTCTTTTAATAATAAATTGCGATAGGTCATAGGTTTTCCGAAAAGAACGTATCTGAAGCTCGTCTTACCAAGCGCATCTTTCGAAATCTACATACTTGGAAGTTTCCATCAAAAAACTTGAGAAATTTCGCAAATAGCATTGCAGCAGGCCCGGATGAATGGCTTAACACGTCGCACGTCGTACACTGACAAAGTTGAGACGAGGGCGCTTAGCTCTAATTTATTCGGAGAATCTTGGCGATATAAAAGTTTAATGAGAAATTTGTCAACGGGAACAAAAATTTAATTACCATTTGTCACATCCGAAGCAAACATTTCCGGACAATGAAGACTGAAATCTTTTTCTGTCATATTATACTCATTTTATAAATTTTTCTTGAATAATTAATTCTCCGACCTTTTCAATATAGCCAAAGTAACTTTCATCAAAGCCCTATTTTTCTCACATTATCTATGAAGCTCACTTTTTTATGCATGTCTCTGATGAAAACCGCCACTTGATTCAATAATTTTTCCGGATGAAAAATGAGGATCGTCATATTTTAACGGATATTAAAACGTGTTATTATTTAGGTCTTGACATAATTTTTCAAATAGGAAAATATATCACCAGCACCGATAAAAGTTAATGGAGAATGCTAATTTTTCATTTCCATAGTGCTAGTCGTAAATATTACGAGCAATAATTTTTGTCAAGATGCTCCGGTATGTGTTACATAAATAGAAAATTGAAGATATGAAATTTTATTTGATAGTTTCGAAAATTTATGTACTCTATGACATTATTGATAGATGTGAAACATAGAAAAATGCAAGTGATTCATACACTTAAAAGAGGAATGAAGCGGCCAACGGGAGAACCACGAGGTACTCTTCTCCATCTTGGCTTTAAAAATATTCTCATGTTTACTCCGTGAAGCTCTTTTAATAATTTAGGTAGTTTAACTGTTCTGTTTCGCCGGTGGTGGATGTTATTGTGAAATATACATTGAGTTTTTTTAAAGTCAATGGAAATATAGCTGTCTCGTTTTATCGGTGGCGGATGTTGTTGTAGAAAAGGGCTGATTTAGTGTCCATTCAAGATTTAACTAGATAATTAATAGCCTGCTATCATTTTTTAAAACCCGAAAAAAACAGCAATACAATAGATAGGGTTAAAAAATCATATTTTCAACACTTCAGATTTGATGAGTTGTACATGAAGTTAAGGTAAAATCCACTAGATAAGGCCATTTTCTCAAATGTATAAAAATAGATGCACACAGAACGTAAATATTGTGTCCTGAGCAGGTCACATTAAATATAATGAATGCTCTACCATTCTCATATAACATTGATAAAATAAAATCATTTCAAAGGTAACATAAACAACTTGAAAAACAACAAAAGTATAAACTTAAGTAATCTAGACTCCTTCTTGGGCCATTTTGTACTCGAAAAGGCTGCCTCTCTCAATAAAGGTCTTTGGCTCAACCTTATACACCTCCTCTTGTTTGGAATTTGCCAGGCCATATCCACCGCCTCCTGGAGTGTTCAGCTGGAAGGTGTCCTGAAAATAGTCATTAATAACCAATGTCAGCTTTTCGCGATTTTACAAAAATGTTTTTCCCGTGATAATCATAAAAATAAAAGCTTGCGCAAAACTAGTCTTCATTTAAATGTTTAAAAAGCTTTATTCTAACAAGAATACTTTTTCAGGTTTATTTCCTCTACATTGAGTACAAACTCCCAGTTCACAGCCAAAGGCATAAATGATTTCTGTGTAAAATTCAACAGAAAATAAAATCCGCTGAACTTTGCTCAACAGCGAATAAAGAATACCATCTCGAGTAAGCTGACTGGAAATTGTATGGCTTTATTCATCCATTTGAATGAATCTCTCGAAGTAGTCAAACAAATAAACGGCTTATCGTTCGCTGTTCTATTGTGAGAAATAACAAAGCGTCAGTTGATTTGATTTGACTTTGATAATATACTTAATGACCGGAAACGGACTTTTGCAATAACTCACTTTAATGAACATGATATTATTTGGAAATTAACTTGACAAATTAAAGACACAGTCTGTAGGTGGATGAAAAACATGCTGAAAGGAAGGAGAATTGACAAAACTGTAACTATAGAGGTAGCTAAGGGCTGCCTCCTGGTTGGAATCTTATCTCCTCTCCTCTGGAACCTAGTCACAGATGAACTACTGGTGGAGTTAAACAGCAAGGAATTTTATGCCCAAGGTTATGCCGATGACGTAGCAATACTTATCTGATGCAGACATCTCTGACTATCGTAGAAGACTGGTGCAAGAAGGTGAACCTGAAGGTCAATCCTGAGAAAACCTCAACCTCCCTGGTCAGAGAGAGTCGAGAAAGAGAAATATAGCGGGATTATTCAAACCCATATTCTTTGGACAAGAACTACGATGGCAACAGAAGTCAAATACCTACGCATCATCGTGAATGACAAGCTCACATGGAATTCATACCTTCAGAAAATAGTGAATCGAGGTAAAGCCACAAAAATGGCAACAGAAAGAGCGATAGGAAAGAACTGGGTTCAGAGGCAGCATGTCTCTGTGTAACGGGAGCCATGAAAACTATTCCAACGCTTGTCATGGAAGCCATACTCAACCTGCCTCCTTTGGATATCTTTATCAAAATGGAGGCAGGAATGGGAGCATATAGCAACACCGGGAACTGGAGCTACTCAAACTTCCAAGGACATACTAAGATAACCAGCACAATCACGAACCCCTTTGTAACAATGAGGAGTGATATCATGCTGAAAAATATTAACTTTAGCACGTCTCACAAGACCAAGCTAATATGGGGAGAGGAAACGGTGAAACCACTCCGGATGGCTAATGGGGCAATATTGTACACAGACGGCTCCAAAACATGCCGGAATCGTAGGAGAAAACCCATAGTGGGAAACATATGAACCACTTGGGATGTACGCTACAGTTTTCCAGGCAGAAGTACATGCAATAAACGTATGCGTGCAAGAGAATCTCAGGAGAGGCTACAGAGGAAGGAAAATCCTTATCCTTAGTGACAGACAAGCTGCAATCAAAACCATCTCCTGTCGGGAAACCAAATCCAAACAAGTCATGGACTGTCAGCAAAACCTTGTCACACTGGGAGTATCTAACGATGTTACTATTGGATGGATATCAGGGCACACATATAGCTAGAAACGAGCGGGCGGACTCACTAGCACGAAAAGCTGCAAACACAGCACTTCTGGGTCCAGACGTCCATTGGTATCACAAAATCCTCTGTAAGAGGTTGGGTAACTATTGGTCCAAAAAACAACAGAAAGCTAGATGGTGCCAATCACCAGGACTGAAACACAGTAAATTAATGATGGCAGACGAGATCGAACCATCATTTTCTGGAAGCCTACTGAAACTCGACAGGAATCAGCTTAGGAAAGCAACAGGTATATTAACTGGACTCTGCACTCTAAGGAAACACATGTGCAGGCTGTGCAACGAGGAGGAGTGAACAGCCTCCCACATTGTATTTGAAGGTGAAGCGCTGGCGTACTGGAGAAGAGATAATGGGGAATTCACAACCATTCCTCGAAGGACGGACAGGGAAACAGTAGAACGAGTCATAATCCTTATTCGGGCAATGGAGCTCTTCGACTGAGAGACAGGCACAGAGAAGATACAATAAGCCCAACTAGAGGCTGCGGTGTCGGGGCCAACAGCCCGAAACTTGTAGCGCCTGTACTTCAATAATCAGTAATCAGTATTAATAAAAGCGACAATATTTTTATATCAAAGGACTAAGTATAATATCTACATACAAATGAGCTTGAAGTGAATTCATTGATTGAAATCGAACTCACAATCACAATACTCCAATTGAGACTATACAGGGTGTCCGGAAAATCAACGATAGTACTGAAAGGGGTGATAGACACCAACTTATAAGCTTCCAGAGAAACAATTTTTTTTTACTGCTCCCCACCACCTTTTCTTTCGCAATTACAAGCCAGTCACGAAAATTTCCACGTACTTAGTAAAAAAGAAAATAAAAATAAATTATTTCTTTGTAAAATAAGATTTCTTATTGAATATTTTGAACTTTTCGTGGCAATATCTCGAAAACCATAGAGTTAATAAGGTCATATTATGTTTTTCTGGATGTTTATGAGTTGGTCCATCACTCCTTTCAGTATTATCGTTGACTTTCCGGACACCCTGTATAAATTGAATTTTTTAATAAGAGAGTAAATTTTCATTCATCCTTGTATCTTATGTGCCACTGCTTCAGCAATAAACAATAATCCAATTCCACGCACTTTTTGATGAGTCAAAAAAAAATCGGTCTATCATATCCTCTCAAATTGTGAAAGACTCAAAGACTGTAATCTTGAAGAAGATATTTTCAATGAAGGTCGGACCTTGACCTTTGATACAAGAAAAACCCAGTGGCAATCTCATATTCAAATCGCAAACGAACTCGACAAATTTCGCTCTGCTTAGTTAATCATATTCTGAGCACGGATGCTATTTTGAATAGATTGAAATTGAAATAAGGCCGAGAGTACTCAGGCATGATGAACTGGCTCAAAGACTGACTGTTATTTTCATCGATTATTCAAAATATGAATAGCTTCAAAGTTCATACAATCCACAAAATTATTGGAGATAGAGTCAGAAGAGCGTAAGATAATAATCCAAAGTGTATGTGAGAGTCTAATAGTGAATACCTCTCAATTTACTTCACAGTAACGATATCGTATCAAAGGTTGGGATGTTTATCTTATCGGATTCTCGAACATCAATCCTCGTGTTTCCATATCAAGTTATACTACTTTTCGATCAAAAGAATATTGATTGAGTGATCAACCGCAAGAGGCACTCGAGTATGGACCAGGCCAGAAGATCCTCAATTCCAACCAATGTTCTTGCTACTGCATGCAGTAACCTTAAAAAACCGTTCTCCAATGTACCCCAGACAGAAATTGCATCTCCAAGGCCTCGACGCCTTGGCAAATTTATCGAGCACAAATATTTTCTTTCTTAGCCTGCCAAAGAGCAAAAAAAATGGCAATATTCTGCTGACAAAATTATATCGGGTCGAGCATGACCTTTTAAGCAAACTTCCACCAGGCTGATCAAACAAATAATTTCGCCAGAGGGCGTTGATATGCCGCATATACTGCAGACACTGCAGACCATCACCTCCTGACAGTTGACGAACGAGGCGAATACCCCGATAATAATCTCTTTGGTGTTTGTTGACGGTTCATATGCAATTCTGCGGTTATAGCAGGGGAAAGTTTGCTAGATGGGATTGCTCACGTTACACACTGATCCAGAAAGTTTGTCATGTTTAAAAGGATTTTTGCGGCAGCTTCATGGGTTAGACTGAAAGAGGTCCAGATTTGGTAAACATATTTTTTTGTAAATGGAGCTTGTTTGTGAAAGTTGATGAAGAGAACCCAACAACCACAACAGATCTCTGTCGTTCCTTCATACATAATACATTTCTTGTGATATAGGTTTTATTCAACAATGAAATTATGAAGAAAATGATCCAGAACAATTAGAAATCGGTGCTTTCATAACATCAGACAAAGCAAAGCAATCACGTCCCGAGGCTTTATCAAAATTACGTCTTTATCCAGACAAAATCGAGCTAACCTTATCCGAACGATTTAATGAACTTTCCCAATATCCATATCTTTACAAGTCATGCCGCCATTTATCATGCGAACTGCAACTTCCCATATTCGGAACTCAATCATTTAAGTGGAAGTCTACGCTTTCACCTCCGAGATCATTAATCTTAGCAGAGAAGCGCGATGTTTGTTATCCGGTCGCAGATAAGGTATTATGCAGATGCGACTTTGGTTTGGCCCAATGTTGGATGCTTTTCACGTGCATTTAATTTGTCATTATCCAACAGTTCATGTCCATTCTCCAGAGTATCACGAAACGAAAAACCCAAAACATATTTTCTATCTTCACTGTCAACTGGGACACATTCCCCACAACGGAGTGTCCATAAACTGAATCAATATAGACTTTTTATTCGATACCCGAGACTTTTGACGTGATTACCGAGATTCTTTAACCTGGATAGTCCGTTTTCCAGAGCTCGATGCACCGGAAAATACGCGCGCTTCGATGACTTTGGGGTTTCCAGAAGTGGCGTGTTTTGAAGTCTTGTCGAAATTGCTTAGAGACGAGATTTTATGGCGGTTGAGAATGACGAGAGGGGAAGATGAGTTTATTTAGAGTATGCAATGGAGGTTGAACAAAGATATTTTGAGCTCTATCAATTTATCCGATCACTTGAGACATCTATTTTATTTTAACTTCACTTAGCTATTCTACAAGGTTTACTAGCTCATTTTTTCAAAAATTATGATTCCAGAAATAGGTTTATAGTTGTTTTATCAGTTGTGATGAGAAACATCCGATCTCCACCTTCCACCTACACTTTCCCGTGTGTTTTCACAAAAAACGAAACAAAGTACATAAATCACAGTGTTAGAAGACCAAAAAGATATATTGTATATTTAACGTGGTTTATTCGAAACTGGGTTTTAATGATAAAATACGCTGAGGTATATGTATTCTATTCCATATACCATGAATTAATAACAATCAATTGTAATCAGCAAACACTACTATTTTCCGGAAAACCACAAATTTAATCTATTTTAATGGCAACAAAGGGACCGGCTTTTTTGCTTTTTCATTTGTTGGATTTGAATCAAGAAATAAGAACTTTTTCTCAGCACTTTAATTTTCAAAAAATTGATATATTCATATGTATACAGGGTGTAACAGAGTAAGTGTTACAACGTGAGACTGTAGATTCTTTATCAAAAATAGAAAAATATTTTTCCTTAGAAACTGGTGTAACTACGCCACTGGTTAATTTTTTTAATCGATTTTTTAATAAAATAATCCTAACTAGTGAGTTTTGACACTGTAACAAATCTGATAAAAATATTTCAAGTGGTTTAGAAGTAATTAAAGAAAAATATATTTTTTTCATAACTTTGACACCCTGTATGTATATCAAAAACGAAAGCCCGCGGAAAATTTTCGTTGAGGAAAAATCGTTTTCTTTTTTGATAACAAATCTACAGTTTCACGTTGTAACACTTACTCTGTTACACCCTGTATAGTATAGCTTTTAATGTGATTTATTATAACGTTACAAAATGGCGGATGATCCAAGTTTTTTAAAGAAATATTGAAAATTCACAGAAGTATTGGCTTCATCATCAACATATTCGCTGAAGAGCTTGTCCTACTACATATAAACATTGTTTCGCCCATGGAAGACTCACCAAAAGTGATTGTTATGTTTCTTTTTTATTATTAACATCTCAATAGTTAACGTCCAAGAAAATCAAATACGAGGCAATAAAAGAATGAAAAAACAATCATAAACTCACCCCGGCATACACAGCAACGGCCGTTTTGGGTCCAAGATTGATGGTCCTGCCGTCAGCCCTAATCAAAAGATTGAGTCCTCTCGCTCCCGGCTCGCCACCTGGAATGAGCATGAATAAAATACGGGACGTCTGGATCTGGAATAAGCTGTTTTGATACACGTGTATAATCTAGAGAGGAGCGTCGGTGGCAAAAATTGCTTTTTTATTGAAAAGAAATATAATGCTGGAAATCAGTATTGCCTGTCGTCTTGGGAACAAATAAAAGTGGAGTTTCCACTCTCAAATGAGGTAATATTTCTTGTTTAGTTCAATTGAGTCACGCACTTTGAACAAAATAAGAGAATAAAAGAGAATGTAATCATTTTCACTTTTTCTTTTCATCATCATTCTTCAGGTTCTGTGACAAATTCAAGGGGAGCTATTTTGTCGAAATTTCCGGTTTTTGTTTGGGGCGGAGAAATCTGGCATATGATTTATGGCACGGGGAAGTTTTTATAAATACAGGGCTATTAACATTATTTTGAGGTATTTGAAGTTGTTTTCCAGAAAAAGAAGACTAAATGTATAGTGAAATCAAAGAAGGCTTTCCTAGAATTCAATTCAATTTTCTGTTTGAACATTTCCCCACATTCAAGCTATAATAATTCAACGGTTGTCAGTTCATAAGTTCAAGTCATGCAGATAATTCCACGATAAAACTTCCTCGACGTTAAATCGAACAATACCACTCAAACAGTCAGCTTCGGACCTGATGCGAATAATCTGAATATCGATTTGATGTTTATGTGAGAAGTGCAGAATCAGTGAATCATAATCTCTAATCAGAGAGCTGAAAGATATGATGATGTTCAGTCAGATAATCGTTAGAGTATACGACAGTTCTACAGGGTGGCCCAACGAAAAGGTCCCACCCTTATTTATGACTTTCCTGGTATATTTTGGGAAAAACGCTCGGACACGTCAATTTTAATTTTTAAGGGGACGTCTTTTCGTGTATGACTGTATAATACAGGGTGTTCCGAAAATAAGATATCGCATTACACTTGACATTTTTAAATGGAAACCCCCAATTTTTTTTCTATTTTTGAATTTTCCATGAAGTTTTAGTAACTTTTGTGAAATACAGTTTATACCTATCTTCAACCGTTTATTCAAAAAATTTAAACAAAAATTAATTACTTAGCTATAATGCGTCAAAAAGTCAATGTGGTAATAAATGTTGAAAGTGTTGTCCGTTTACCTCCATGCAATAATAAAGATTTTGCTCAAATCTATTCCTAACATTTTCACACATTTCTGGAGTTATTTGTCTGCATTCCGCCGTGATCCGCTCCTGAAGATCTTGCATGGAGTCTGGCTTCGTACTAAAAACCTCACTTTTTAAATGTCCCCAAAGAAAGTAATCTAAAGGACTCAAGTCCGGAGACCTTGGTGGCCACTCAATGGGGCCGCGCCGTCCGATCCACTGATTTGGGAAATGGGTGTCCAAAAACTGTCGTACTGGAGCTACAAAGTGCGGTGGTGCACCATCTTGTTGGAAATGAAGAAAATTTTCATTATAATTAACCTCATTTTCTATTATTTCGGTTATTCGTGGCTCTATTGTATTTTCCAACAGGTCCAACTACGTCTTCCCCGTCAAGTTTCCAGGAATAAAGAAAATAATAAATAATAAAAACAAAAAAAAAAAAAATTTGAAAAATTCAAATAACTTTAAAACGGTTCATGAAAACTTCATGGAAAATTCAAAAATAGAGAAAAAATTGGGGGTTTCCATTTAAAAATGTCAAGTGTAATGCGATATCTTATTTTTGGAACACCCTGTATTATACAGTCATACACGAAAAGACGTCCTCCTAATAATAAAAATTGACGTGTCCGAGCGTTTTTCCCAAAATATATCAGGAAAGTCATAAATAAGGGTGGGACCTTCTCGCTGGGCCACCCTGTATAATGTTCTTCTATCGGCTATTTCACCACCATGCAAAAACGTTCTATTAGAATTCTCCTCTGACGTCAACCTAATTGGATGGATGAAAAAATAACAGCTTTCATTTTTCATGGTCATGAAAATGAAATTGCGAAAAATATTGTTTCCCCCTCAAGACAAAAAAATAACGGGTCCCAACGTTTTTTTTTTTTTTTTTCTTGAGGGGTGAATACTTTTAGCTGGGACACTCTGTATACTTTTTCTCACACTCTCAAGTATGAGTATTTTATATCGTATCATATCAATACCCTGTATATTTTTCACCTACCGCTAGACTATTTCTGGAGCAATCACACTCTAAAACCATCATTTGAATACAAAAGCCAGTTTGTTGGACAGATGAAGCTTTGCATCCTGACTTCAAAGATTAATTTAATTTCTTTTATAAAGGGTGTTATTTTTAATTACGAAGAGGGTGCTAATCAAGAGTACGAAATTATTATTTCATTAAAAAAATAAACAGTGTGCTTTTGAGTGAAATGAAATCAAAGTAGAAATAAATTAAGGGAAATGTTTTGCTTTCATAGTAAAGTAGAAGAAGGGCCTATAATCCTATACAGTGTGTCCAGAATAAAATGATGTACATGGGACTATACGAGGATATTGGAAACGGTAAAAGATACGACGTTGCTTAAATGGAAGAAAAGTTGCGTATTTGTATGCTCAAAAATATTCTACCTTTGTTTCATTTTGAATCGATTTCGTTATGTTCATACAGGGTGAAAAAAGAAAAGGTTCATTTTGAAAAAAACACAATATTTTGCTTGTTATAAAACCCAACACTTTCAAATTTCCAGGATATAGGTAAGAGGATACGACGATTCTAAAACGGCGTCAAAAAAATTCTAGACCTACTATGTTGCGTCCAGACAAAGTCAAGTCTGTTTTTTTTATGGAAGTCATATTTTTGGAAATTATTTTCAATACGGACCATGAAAATGGAGAAGTTCAATATGGCCTCCATAAGAAAAACCAAAGTTGGCCTCGGCCGGACGCAACATCGTGGGCCTACAACATTTTTTGATGCCGTTTTTAGAATCGTCATTTCCTCTCACCCATATCCTGTAAATTTGAAAATATTGGCTTTTATAATAAGCAAAATTTTGTAGTTTTTCGAATATGGACATTTTATTTTTCACCCTGTATCTACATCACGGTATCGATTCAAAATAAAACAAAAGTAGATTATTTTTGGGCATACAAATACGCAACTTTTCTTCCATTCAAGCGACGCCGTATCTCTTACCGTTTCCAATATTCCCATGTACATCATTTTATTCTAGACACACTGTATGATCAGGTTCACTGATTATGCAAATAACAAATGGACAATGTAAAAATACTGTATTATAAAGATTCTAGTCAATGTTATCTATTTTTATCAACTTAATTTTTATCAGAGTCCCGAACAAACCATCAACATAAAAAAGAAGTCATCAACCTATTTATTGTGGTCCGGGGGAACCAAAAACAAGCAATCTTTTTTCATCAAAATACTAAAAAATCTCTCATTAGATCACTCAATTATGCTGAAGAGACTCTTGCATAAAAAAGGTTTAGAGGGGGACTACTTTGGACTTGTTGATCTTGAACTGACGGTGTTGCATAATAAACATATTTATATTTATGACAAAAGAAATTGTATATCTTTGAAAAACACGATTAAGACTTCTAAGACTAGAAATATTGAGTTATATAAAGTATTTGGAACGGATTACCAATGGTTCCAAGCACGCATTCAAATGTACGTTATAGCATCACACGTTCATAAAAATTCATCCCGCAATATCCAATATTCCCAAACAGCTTCTTAAATCAGCGATTTTTCAATCACTTCCAGACATTTTGAATAAAATACGAAATGTTGCCACTCTTTGTGCCGAAAACTGCGTAACCCACACAATACGGAATGTTTTATGCAGATGGCGGAACAGCGCCATTTTGTCCGTAATCGCATTCAATAAATAAAGAATTGGCAGGGATATGAGATTGTTTGAATTTATTTCAGTTTGCTGATAAGAAATGCTTGTGGATACAAGATGTATAATTTTTATCATATTTGGTAATATTTTATAAGAAGGAAAAAACAAAATCCCACCTTCTAACCCATAAGGCTGAAGCACTCTCCTCTCAGTCAAAACTGACAACATCAACGGAGCTCTGAACATCAATTCTCGTACAACACCATCGCCTCCCTTGAACTGTCCATCTCCTCCAGTATTGGGTCTCAAAGTGAATTGTCTAACGTACACTGGATAACGACGTTCGACAATTTCAACGTCCGTTATACGAGTATTAGTCATGTGAGTGTGTACTCCTGAGCAACCATGCCACGATGGACCCTGGAAAACGTCAATTTATTATTCAACGCTCAGAAAAAAAATACTCACCGCTCCACTGCCTCCAGCAACAGTTTCATAACATCCCCAAAATTCATTGCCAAATGTGATGTTATTCATGCATCCTTGTGAAGCTGCACATGCTTTGAAAGCGCCCAGGACGACATCTACTATTCTTTGCGAAGTTTGTACATTTCCTCCCACTACTGCGGCGTTGTCACTTGGATCCAGAATGGAACCTTTTGGAATTTTTACTTCAACTGGGGCCAAACATCCCTGAAAACAATGATGGTGACATGAAAACCTATATCATCTTCAGGTTTGTTGAAATGCATAGACAAAAAATTGTTGCCTATATCATAAATATTTGAAAAACCAGTAAACAATATTATAATATCAAACAGTATTCATACATTTTACAAATTCATTGGATTATTAATCCTGTAAAACTCTTGACTACATGGTAGATTTGTTTTGAAACTTCAATGTAATAATGTTTTTAATATTGAATGATGTGACTATTTATAGAATTTAGAATTGATTATTTTTCTATTTTTGTGTTTCCAGATTTATCATAAAAGAATGTCGTGTACCCTTGATGCAGATTCGTTTGTGTAGTCATATTCCTGACACTTTTGAATGTTAGTACACTACAATTTCGTATGTTTGAGGAAAACTTTGTCAAAAGCCGCATTAGCAGTAACCAAAACGCTATACCCAATATTGCGAGAATTCTATTCAATACGACTCGCAAGCCATACAGAATCGAAATTTGCGGTGATGCATGGTCCAATACCTTATACGGGACGGAGTGGCCTGGGTGGACCACACCACACGCCTCCATATTAGGCCCATTATTCTTCATTATCTGTTTGAATGATATTAATGCATACTCGGTGACATAGGTCTTCCGTTTTGTATGCAGATGACACATCCGCAATCAATCAGTTCTTGCAAGCACATGAATGTTGTTGTTCTGATTGTGTTATTTTTACCATGCCCTGAAGATGGAATTCAATGCGAAACATCCGCAAACTACATGTCACAAATCAGATAACTCATGATACACTCACAACGATAATCTTGCGCATTCGGCAATGACGTGGGACTCGTACATTTCCTTCTCTTTATCAAGTCTACTTTGTGGTTCAAGAAAATATTACGGAGTTACTCATTGCTTCAGAAATTTTTTTTGAAAAATACCTTGAAAGTGCACAACTATTTAGTATCTTGCAATAAAAGGATAATTGAAAAACCTTACTACCACGAAATAAAAAGTTTTATGAAGTAGATGCTTTTCAGTAACCACATGAAACTGGGGAAAACCAGTTTGACGATTTAGAACAATCTCCCTCGATATGTAATTCAAAGCGAATAAAACGGGAGCATCCGCGAATTGTGAAAGCTTGTGAAATTTTCTCAGTCCAAACAAAATGAATTTGTACGTATTCGTCGAAGGAGAAATGTATTCAGTTGTCTGATAAAAAGCTGGATTAAGGCGATCACAGTTTATAAGTTTGGTAGGTTAAATGCGGATATTTTTCCCATTCTATTTCATGCCGGTTTGAATCTTTTAACTAAATTTAAACTGAGCGGTTTTCCGACGGAAACATTTAGAAGCGACGACGTGAACTTTCCAATGACAAAATTCAATCAACCCCGTATCTCGGAAATGGTCACATTTCGGTCTGAGGTGAGTTGCGATAAATCGGCTTATTTTGACCTCAGCAACATGTGGTAGGATTTTGTAAAGTCCTTTTAGAAACACCCTGTATAAGTATGCTGAGAATGGTGTGATGTCAAAGAGTATGGTGTAACAAAACGCAGCACACCGTTAATTTCTGACCAACATAAAAAAGATTAAACGCATGTCTCCTTACTTTTCATGGACTTTCGTATCCAGCAATCAAAAAAATTGATGAAAGTTCCCCATTCGTAGAGCCAATTTTTTCCGACTAGTTCGTAACTCAATTCCAATCTTCACTTAAAACCTTTGACAAGAAATAACGACGTAATTATAGCTAGAAAATCAAAGGCAGGGTTTCAGATTTCCATTTAAAAAGCGGAAACGGATAATGAAAATGATGTCAAAAACCCATTTCGATGTCTCGATGACATTAGTCGTTTCTCGATGAATAGTTTTCATTGAGCAACAATACATTTTGGATCCGTGATTTATATCATCATACTCACTTGATTAAGAGGCACATCATGACCAACCATACACCTGAGACAGTATATCAATGCGGAAAGTGTCACAGCTCGGGGGGCATTGCAATTTCCCCACACCTCTGGTCCGGAGCCTCTGCAAATTAACACAACACAACTCAGAGGGTCCATTTTGTGGTCGCTGGTTTGTTCTTGCTATTTGCGGTTATGGCAAGTGTATGGGGAATTTACTGCTTGTAATCCGGTGACATTAACAGGAGTTTTTTTAATGGAAATTGTGCTTTTTAACATTTGAATTAGCAGTTTGTAACCTGTGTATCGTTGAGAGGGGTTTTTAATGTTCACATTCATTGTTCATATATATATCAGTGGAGACTCTGGGACCTTATTGACCCATTCGAGTGCAGATTAAATCTTTGTTAGAGTTATCACCTTCTTACCTAAAATCACAAAACGCCGATCCAGTTTCAGCATCCAATGAAACCTTCAACCTGATCGGAGAACCATCATCCATGAAATCTTCATACTGAAGACTGGCGCTTCCGGTTCTTTCTTCAGCCTTTCTGGCAACTTCTCGTAGCATGTCTCGAACAGCAACTTCAGCATTAGTTTGGATATGATTCATGTACGCTTGAACTACCTTCAGTCCATATTGGTCTATTAGTTCTGAAACCTGAAAAGTAGAGGGATTGCGAACTACTCATATGAATTTGGATACAATATCTATGGCAAGCCTATTAATTTTTGTTTTATAGATAATCCTCATCAATTGATTGCTATGATAATGTAGTTTCAATAATGACATCGTGGTCAATTTAGCATAGTCATCAATGTAATGTTTGTACGTGTACATATTAATTATGACCTAGATATAATAAATTTGTGTATCGCTCTGACGCCAAATCCAATATCATTGCTGATAATCGGGATAGTAAATAGTTGGGCCCAATTGGATTACATTTGAAAAGTTTCGATAGTGACATTTCCCATTAATTTCAGCTAATAGATTTGAATAATAAATAGTTTTTGTGATATTCATGACAAATGTGACTCTGAAAAACGATCGCTCAAATCAACATGTTACAATCACTGTAGTATTCATAATGTTTCAATAATTTTGCCGAATCAATTCACCAACATTTAATCAAAAATGAATCAGTTATTTTGAAATGCAATTGCATTTATTATAAATAGAGTCCTGACATTTGAACTGTGTGAATCATATTGTTATTCAATGGAGAAATGATTATTTTTTTAACTCTACATAATAGAGAAACAGGAATTTATCTTACATCTTTCGAATAAGATTTCTTTGGTATATTTTATCGATAATGCGGAAACGAAAGTATCAACTTTCAATCAAGTTCAGCGCAACCCTTTGGTTCCCGAAATGGTACCAACCAAAAGTAACAGCAAAATTCTGCCAGGTGGAGCTAAAGTTCTTCCCAAATCAGTGGAAGAGAACTACGCTGATTCTGATTCACAAAACGGGACCACACAGATGAACATATAATAATTAAAGCTGGAAGATAGAGATGGACTGTCAGTAAACCAGGGCCCATATCCACGATCTCTTTGAAGTAAATATGAAGTGAAACCTACAGGGGTTTTTGCAGCATATTCACGTGATGTGATCGTTCGTCAAATAGTGAATCAGGACCCAGTTTGGTTTTGTAACGGGAAGGTCCTGTGGGATTCGCGAATAATCTGACCATGGTGGCCTCTGCCCTACAAATTTTTCGAAAATCTCTATTTCATTCCGCAATATTTTTGAAGAATTCTTGATAGAAACGCCACATGAACATTTGTCGTCTTCTACAGGGTTTCAGGGTTCTTGCTCTCCCAGATAGGAAAAAGCATATACGTCAAGATTCTCTTCAAAAAAGGAAATTCGGAAAGTCAAAATGAGGAAGTCTCTCGTGAACTTGTCGTGGGTTATTTGACCGCTCAGTGATTATGAGAGAACAACCGCTTCGTTAAAACGTGCGAACGGCGAAGCCACCAGGCTTAAATAAATATTTTCTGGTAAAATCACCTCATCCGTATTATCATTCATTATCGACTTCAATATTGCAACACTTCCACTCATTCAAGCATCAAATTGAAATGTCGTGCAAGTATACATCAATTATAAAGCAATTTAACTACCTATTTCGGCTTGATGGCTTGATCACATTAAGCATAAGCATTATCCGGCGTTTCGTAATCGAATAATTCCCTATCAGGAATTAATGCTATAACACCAATTTTGCTACTTAAACTCGTGTTATACCATTGTATGTCTTGTTTTCATGCAAAACGGAAATTCAAGCTCATATTATACTACTTTGGCCCGTAAATAATGTGATTTAGAGCTGGATTTGTGCATCTATTTATTAGCATGGTGGTCAACGGAAAGAACATTATCACTCTTGGTTACAACTACGTGAGATCATGTTTTATTATCAAGTTCACCTAATGACTTAATAAGTTATGTAACCAAAAAAATTGTTACGATCCACTGGGTGATCCAGGAGTGAATGTTTGAAAGATTAATGTTATTGCATAGTAACCTTATAGAACCGAGAATAGAACGATATAGAAGGCCACACCAGAGCGGCACTTTGAATTAGCATCACCAAATGAAAGTAGGTCCATTGCTAAGCTAAATTTCGCAATTTTGAGTCTGAGTGATCTGATGGGATCTGGAAAACTTCAAAATAGAGTGACTATTCTCTTAGCACTATAACTCTATCTAGTACTCTAGATTTCTACCTAGCAGCAAAGGCTTAGTTAGGTATACCGTAATATATTTTCATGTGAAAATTGATGTAGATTTTCGAACTTCCATAGTCTTCATTTTCTCATTGTTACACGACGTTTTCATTAATGTTACCTCAAATAGTCATCAGGTGAAGTAATGATGATCAAAGACTATCCAGCCAACTAGAGCTTCACTTCAATTGAGTGGGGATACTGAAACTTTATTGAGCACTTCATACTTTTGACAATATCTGAATTCTAATTTCGAATTCAATCAACTGTGTGATATATCATAGATTATTACAATACACAAATCGTCATTATATCGCAATAACGCTTGATACAGCCATTTGTTAATCAAATTCAATATGGTGATTATCCTTCCTAATTATAGACGCGTTCTCTCTGCTGAAGTGGGCGGGATTGACAAATTAGTAATCTATATATCCGGATCGACTCAATATAATTAGAAATCAAATGGACGGTATTTAATTATTAATGGTATATTTGAATAATAATTGAATATAATACAGCATTTGCTTTAATGAAATGACCACGACAACTAACATATTACTCTTTTGTGTCCTTAACCAAATTTATCAGTATCATTTAGCGTTCATACCTTTTTCAATTTTGTTGTTATCAAAAAGACATTTATAAAGGATATTTTGTTGTGGTGAACTTATCACTGTGGAATACACAGCCAAGTATTGTATATTACCCAATTGTCACCATACATTGCTATATAATATTGATGATTCAACGTTGTATAACAATCTGAGTGATGTGAACGATGACCAAAGAATAAGCCCCAGAAATCCCTTTTCCAACAAAGGTTAACCAAAAAACAATGTTTCTTTAGATCCGAATTATTTACATCTAGAAAGGTCTTTGTTGGCAGGAGAAATAAGAGAATAATACTTGTCCCTTTTCCTGCTAATTATACTGAGTAATAATTCCTACGTTATTCTGTCCCAAAAAGGTCCACCATATGCAAATAGTCATTCGTCTTCTTAATTACTTTTCTGGACAGCAGATTTTTGAGAGTAGACGAGGTGTTATCAATCCTCTTTTATGTCGTTTTGGTGAAACTAATGAATAAGAGAAATAGTATGCCTAGACTTAATTGACAATAGTCACATATTCAGGAATCTTCTCATTATATTGTCGGTAGAAAACATCTCCTGGTCCCAATATTTTTAATGACAATAAATAACTTTGTAATATGAATCTCAGTAACCACCACCAATTATAGTATTTTTAATAACAATTGAAACGAAGCCTTATACCAGGACAAATTAATAAAATTCATTTGGTCTATTAAACAAAAAAAATATCTCTTCAATTCACATTAAAAATACTGTACCTTCAAATTCCTTAAGGCGTCGTCAAATTATTGAACCTATTGTTTGCTCAATATTAAATTTCGTCTCAAAAGACTCTTTTCTATGACTTTTGCATGAGCTTATTCCATGCAACCAAAATTGGACTTTCTGGAGACGAAGCTCAATCAAATCCAAAATGTTTTATCCAGACAAGAAATAAGGAAGTCGAAAGACCGGTGGCTGCTGTGTACATAATTCCAAAACTATTTATCTGTGTTCAGTGCCGAGGTTTTATCTGCGGCTAAATCCAGAAGATACAGAAAGTTGTTCCTGTCAGATAGAAAATACAGTAGCCATCGATATAAACTAGGCCCTAGGAAGTGTAACGTCTTGTTTTAAGACTTTTCTGATTGATTGCTCCAATATAATGGCGGAGATCCTGATGGATTTAGTATTGAGTAACTTGAAAGGTTTCCAAATCGTCATTCACCAAGCCACACAATATTTAATGCTTTTGAGAGAAGTCTTTGGGATCTCAATCTATTTCTTGAACCCTTGATTATGGAAGTAAGCATTTTGTAAGGTTTTCTGAAGCCGACTTTTCAATTATTTCTCCATTTGGTGACTCAATAAGCTATGCCCTAATCAAAAATCTATATTAAAACCACAAAACATTGAAAGACTAGAAGTAGCATGCTGCAAATTAAAAGCAGATTGTTGAAGCTCAACATCTCTCGGCCAATGATGCCAAATGCTTGAGAAAGTCTGAAAGTAATTATCCACACATATAAGGATCAAAACAAAGCATACTTGACATTTGCTGATGCAATGACGTTATCTATGCGGCGTTGCCGGAGCATAGTCGGGTGAAAGCATTGAGTTTTATAAGGCTTTAAAGTCAATGGGTGAAAGTCTAGTCAAATTATTTTCGAAAACATTGTTCTCAAGTTAAAAGAAATATCAAATACCTATCATTGGTGTGGTGGCCATCATGGATAAAGATGATAACTTACCAAGTCAATTCCCTTTTTATTAGCAGCAACCTGTGCTCTCAAATCGGAGATGTTATCTCCCAAGTTCCTTCCTCCTGCATCTTTGATAGCCTTTGCAATTTCCGCTTCCATAAATTTGTCTTGCTCCACCAATAAAAAGGATTTAAAGGCAGCACCTTCTTGGTCAAGACTTGTGGAATTTGGAGGCATGGAACCAGGAGTAATACCACCAATATCGGCATGATGACCTCGGCTCGCTACGTAGAAAATTGGTTCCTCCAGTTGCCTATAAAATTTCTAATGAACAATCAACATTTATGATTTTGCCGTAATATTTTTTTTCTTGACAACCGGGATCTAGATTGACATTAAGTTTGTATCATTAAGTTTGTATCATAACCAAATATGAGACTGTTCTGTCAAATATCAAGCCTGTAAACTTTTACGTTCAATGACGAGCAAAAGTAGAAATCCATGCTGTCGTAAAGTCTTGGCATCAAAGTTTTATTATCCACTGAAATAAATTCTTTAGCTTGGCCTTTTTTGCGTAAATAAACCAGTTTATTTTATAAAGGCAAAGCCCCGTTTCATGAGTCCGGTGAGTTAGATTACTTTGTTTTATCAATCGGGGGGTCTTAAGACCTTAATCAAATCTTTATTTATAGCTGAAAATTGTAAAATCAGTCAGTAACACTTTTTTTGATCACTTCCAGAAGATGAATTCTTCTTTTTGTTTATCAAATCAAATCATGATGAATATAGAAATTTTAAACAGACAATGTGGTTCTATGGTAAATTAGGTCAAAGGTCATGATCCCCCTTAAGTATATTTTTTCATGGAATATGTTATGTTGTTCTTTTCAAATTTGTTGTTTTCCGCAAAGCCACATCCAAGAATATTTTCTAATTTGTTCTCCATGCAAAATTACGAGATTCATATACTCACCTATAAAACACAGGCGTAATAACAGTAAAATCCGGCAAATGAGATCCACCAGCTGCGGGGTGATTCGTTAAAATAACATCACCTGGATAAAACTTCTTCCTGTATCTCATTTGAAACTGAACTGCCTCCTGCATAGCTCCCAGATGGACAGGAATATGAGGAGCATTGGACACCAGTCCTCCGTCGGCTCCAAAAAGGGCACAAGAAAAGTCTAGACGTTCTTTTATGTTGGTTGAAATCGACGTGCGCTGAAGAATTCTAAAAGGGCGCAGTACAGTCAAATGAAAATAAGTACTCAAGTTGACAAACCTTCCCATTTGTTCAGCAATACTCATAAATCTATGGCTGAATATGCTAAGTTGAATTGAATCCAGCTCGGGACCAATCTCCTTGATTTGTCCTGACCCAATGGTTATTTTTATGTCTCCATATTTGGTAATTATGGCGCTACAGTCGGGTTCCACCAGGATGGTGCTTAACTGGTCCATTATTATACAGGGACCTTTAGAAAGTATTTTAAGTGTACCGCAAAAATCAAACGGATTTTTTCACCTGTCAAATGTTGTCCCGCTTTTAGATCTTTCAGCTGATACACATTTGTGTTAAAGTATTCAGTTTCAAAGAAAACTTTAGTAGTTGTTGTCGGCTTTGGAAGTTCACAAGAGGATTCTATCGAAGTTTCTTGTTGAGTTACACTTTTGCCCACTCCTCTCACCTGGAATGCGTAATGTTGCTTCGAATCACAATATCAGGCCCTTACCCTGATATCATCAACCACAACGTTTTTGTCTAGAATAACAAATCCGAATTCTGACTTGTATCTTTCAATGAAAGATTTAAGAAAATCTCCGTGTTTAGGATGTTCATCACCACCAGCAGATGCTGTGCACATCAGTGCACAATCTGTACCATCATAGCGCATATGTAGGTAAGGTTCCAGAACTGAAAATCACGACTATAGAGACAAATCTGGCAAATCGGATTATAATTATACCTATATCCATCTCTGCGAAACCTTGCTTCATCAACTCCATCTTACACTGTTCTTTCAAGGCTTCAAGACGTTTGTCAAAGTATTGAAAATTCGTGGTAGAATATAATTTTCCACAAGACTCCTGGCACTCTTGGACAACATCTGCCAATGCCATGCCATATGCCGACAGAATACCTTTGGAAAAACAATAAATCTTCTACAAATACTTCCCATGGAATTTACCAGCATATTTATGAACAAAGACAGTAGTCATGCCCAGAGATCTAGCAATGGCGCAGGCGTGCTGACCACCTGCTCCTCCAAAACACGCAAGCGCATGACGAGCAGTGTCATAACCTTTTCCCTGAGTGAGCGCCCGGATTGGTCGACACATTGCTTCGTTGGCGACGCGAATAAAACCCATCGCTACTTCCTCGATTGACATTGTACATTTCCTCATACTTTCATCTTTTTGACCGTTCAAAAACTCATTGATATTCTTAGTCAGCCTCTCAAACTCCTCAACAGCCTCCTCCTTATCCAAGGGCAAATCCTCATTAGGCCCAAAAATCTTCGGGAAAAACTCGGGTAATAACCGTCCCAACACCAAATTCGCATCAGTAACCGTCAAAGGACCTCCTTTTTTGTAGCAAACCGGTCCTGGATGAGCACCTGCGGATTCGGGACCCACAACAAACATTCCTGATCTGAAGAACAACATGGAACCACCTCCTGCAGCCACAGTATTAATATCCAATTGTGGTGCTTGTATTGTTACTCCTGCTGTTGTGCTTTCATAGACATGCTCGTAGTTTCCAGAAAATCTGGATACGTCTGTTGATGTGCCTCCCATGTCGAAACCTATCACTGGTAAGTCAGTTTCCTTTTTCCAAGTTGTAACAGCATATCCTACAACACCGCCTGCTGGTCCAGACAGTATAGCTCTTGCTCCATTGAAACTGTTCATTGGGGTCAAGCCTCCGTCACTTTGCATGAACAATACCCTAGTTCCTTTCAGGTTATCTTTGAAGCCGCTACAAAACCCTTCAAGGTATTTTTTTACATGAGGAGTAAGATAAGCGTCGGCACACGAGGTGAACCCTCTTGGTACAATTCTGGTCATAGCAATAACGTCATGGCTTAGAGAAACATGTTTGAATCCTATTTCTTTGGCTATAGCTCCTATTTGCAATTCATGTTCAAAATAGGTGTAGCTATGGGCTAGAGCTACAGAAATGCTTTCTATTCCTTTGTTTTTTATTTGCAGAAGACTTTGACGAACTTCCTCAGAATCGATTTCTTGAGTAACGTAAAATGTCTCTCCAGTTTTTCCTTCAACGATTCTCCAGTTTTTAACTGCTTCGCCCAAGTGACATTTGTCATCAAGAGTGGGGATGATGCGACAGTTCACTTCTACCACTTCAGTGTATAAGATTTCTGGTCGGCGAATGTTCTGGAATGTGTGTAAACTTTTGAAAACAATAAAAGTTCTATTTTGCGTGATTTCGTTTATCATTATAAGCCAGATGAATTTTTATCAGTATTTCGTATTGTGTTTTAAGTTTACGTTTTATATAGGTATATATATATATATATATAGGCAGACGGACAGTAAGGGGGCTACTGGTAACTAGCAAATTGTGGATCAGTATTATAGGGATCGCCCCAAAAGTCTACTTACTGTCGTGAAAGTGAGCTAAAAATAAGATGTAGATAAATTTGTTGTAATTCAATTAGAAGAGAGTATGTTCTTCATAAGATGCTATCTTTTGTTATAAACTCGTCTTGATGTCCTGATGAAGGAAATAAACATTTCCGAAAGCTCGACAAACAAAAAAGGGTTGGCCAATTTTGACTGCATCCCCAAGACTATAAGCTTGATGTTTAACTAGTCAGTCAAGACTACCCTCCCGCTCTATATATATATACATATATATATGCGGAGAAAAACCTGGAAACATTCAACGAATGTTGAAATCAATACAGATATTAAAATGTGTCATAAATTATTGTCAATGCAAATCACGGCAAAATTGTTACATTTCAAATAAATTCAATTTATTTTCTAGAACACTAAAACTTGCATGTTCGGGATTTATTTGCAGAATCTCGCGCCGAAGAACATTGCATAGATTTTATACAAAAGGGAAAAATGATTTATACTGAAGTAGTGCGAGATTTGCTATTTTCTACTTGAATAGAGTGGAACTTATAATCGACGAACTTCTATTTACCAGAAAATTCCATAAATTCCATTGAAATTTCAGGATATGCAGGTAATTACATACCGGAACTTTATTGCAGCTGGCCGCCGGCTGCCTCTTCACTTAAAAATATTTCACATACAATAAAGGCACTAAATACTCTTACTCTATTTTGGCAATAAAGAGTTGTGTTAAGTCGTGAAACATAGGAAAATGTCTTATTTGGGTCATATACTTTGTGGTGAACGGTATTTTATTCCAAAACTAATACTCCAAGGGAAAATTGAAAGTCGCCGAGTAACATCAGAGACTGGAGTGGGAAAGCAGACGCAACAACACTATTTCGTCAAGCTGAAGAGAACACTTTTATCCTGGAGGGATGAGGAAATGGAGTGAATGACTCCAATGTGCGCGAAGCATAAAGCTACAATAATATGGCATAAGAAAAAGTCCATTCACACCTGCATACTCTGGATACTGTTTAATACCAAAGATCTCATTTCCATCAACGCAAAAGCCAAGCAACATAATGTCTGAAGAACAATCAAACAACACCCGACCCATTTCCAATTAACAATATTTCAGCTTGACTTGTTGATTCGACCAGATTAGGGTCAGCACAAAAAGGAGTATTTAAACTTTTATAGCTTGCGGAGTACAGTCCAGGTGATTGTTTTTGTTTGGGAAAGGCTTTACATGAATCAGCATTAATTTGAAAGTTGACCGTTTTTGTTCATCGACCATATTACCTCTGTTATAGCACAAAGATGAGATAATTCTCAATGATCAATAATCAAAATTGGGTCACCTTCAGAATGTGCATATACGGATTTGTCGATGTACCAGCTATTCGACCAAAACAACCGCAAAATAGCGTTATAACACTAAAATGCAACCCAGCGCTGCCGAATTGTTATTGTTATTTCAGTATCCTTATTATTCGACGTTACTTCCAACAGACATAACTGATAAAAGCTCGCGCTGTAGGAATATGCTACTACAGATACGATGACAAATATTTCTCATTGTTGAGAATAGAATTCTCCACAGATTAAATTAATATATCCACTGGTCATTGGTCTTTCATTGAATAAGCGTTTTTGTAAATTCTACATAAGGAGAAAGTCTATTGCCTTGAAATATTCTCAGGAATATCCTCAGTTGTAAAATAAACACATTTCAGATAGATTTAGATACAACGTTTGAGTTTGAAGAAGGCAGAGCAGTGTTAGGACTCGCGGACACTGAAATATCATTTAGCTGGTTCGTTACAGCCATTGAGTTCTATAAGGCTTAGTCAATGGTTACATCCGTTTGAATGTATTCGAGTCACAAAATGATGTCCTTTCAGATAAGTTTTCGATCTTGGGAAGAAGAAAAAGTAACAAGGACACAAGTCACTGAAAATAGTCAATATCTCAGTTGTTTCTTGATAACGCTCTGTTGGAAATTTCAGCCATAGAAAACACTGTCCAACTTTAACTAATTTATTTACTGACAATTATTTATGTACAGTCACTTATTCAACATTCCTCATAGCTCAATGACAACTGAACTCCCTTTCCCAAATGATGGACTTATATCCCCTCGTCAGGATTGCAAGAATATTCTAGTAACACGCAGAACAGCGAAGAAGGTTCGACGCCATCTAGTCTTCCTAGAATGGATGAAGCATTGTGGGACAAATACCCGGCGCCTCCACCAACTGTGAAAACGATGAACATATGTTTCGTCGCAGCTCTTTTTGGAATATGGGGCTCACATTTTTCTCGGGGTATATGAAATATGATAACTCATAAACGTCTTTTTTAAAGAGGTTTGAGTATATTTTATTCAAGGGTGAACCACCTATAGGACCCAATCAATGTCAAATCTGATAGTTGTCGTCGCTGCGTCATCCCCCAGAATACTCATGTTTCAATTTCAAGTGTGCCATAAATATCTCAACTCAGATTAATATCAGAGAATAAATAGACGGGCATTTTTTCCACGCCACTGGATTCAGCTTAATGATGTATATAATAATCAGTGTACTTTTACGCGAAGAAGATACGACTGCTGATAGGTCAAGAGATTTTGAATATTATTTTAGGACCACCTTGTTAATATCCAAGCTGTACTCTCTTTGAGGGATCAGTATAATACAGGACCCTGTCGTGCTATTGAAAAATTCAAAACTTGATTTAGTTCTCCACTATTCTAGGACCACGCTTAAAATGAGACTATTTTTCCGGAATTGTTCCCTGTGTACCTACTCAATACAAACAGCATAAATTTAAACAAGTCCCAGGTCACCTAATTCTTCTGCTTTTGCCGAATAAATTGACTGAATAACATTCAACAAACTACAAAGTTCTAAATTGGAGAAAACTTGGTGCTTTTGAATGTCTTTATTGTTTGATACATTGTAAAGTTTAAATTGAAATACTTCGCAAGTATTTAGATTCGAGCATTTATTGTCCAGTTGGTCGATTTTTAAATAATCTCTTTGCTTTATACTTTATACTGGTTAATAAATCTTCGAAAGCAGTTTATATCGAAGTCATACTCTCAAATTCCACTGGGTCTCATGAATGGGTGATAAATTTTTAGCCTTGCGGCAAACACTGCCGATTTTCACCTGAATAAAAACGATTTGATAGCTTTGAAGAATGTTCGTGATAGAACGTTTTTGCTGTTCTCAATTTATTATTTCATCAAGAGTTCCAGACATCGTCTGATGGATAATAATTTTTTTCAAAATCAATTACCCAGGTCTGGTAGTGAATTGTAGCAAATTCTATCACCAGTGAGACTTTTAATTGAACAAAAATCTTTAGGAATAAATTAACCACTTGTTATGTCCGGCAGTTATTACACTGAGCTATTTACCATAGAAACTCTCCCATCCAATGCTGATTTATTTAAATCGCCCTCGAAACAAAAACAATTACCTAGCTAAAATTCCCAAAACCTTGAATATTCCTATGTATGCCGACCGTGGGCAAGTTGGATGAACAAATTGGGTTTAAGGATTCTGACCTCAGTTGGGAAAAATTTATTATCCCTTTTGGGCTATTTATTGTGAAGACAGTTCGATTTAAAGAAGGAAAGTCGAGCTGAATTATTGTTAGGTCGAGTAAATTGCTGCACTTATCGAGAGAAATACAGAAGCGATAAATTGAATTTGAAGTTTGAAATATATGCTACGTTGCCATTCTGGCATTTCTGCAAATGAATGTTTTCGTGATAAGAAAACAATTTCTTTGTTGGGGAACTGACCGTTAGGGTTAGTTTGATTTAATTTTCTTGGATGGTCCACTACAGACAGGCCAGTAAAATACATCTTTTTTGATGAGTTGCGGAGAAACCCAAAACAACCCATGCATATGGGATGTGATACGAATACATCATAATATTCAATTACAAAGAAAAATCATCCTCTTCAAAATTCATCAGACCCTGAAGGTCGAGAATAAATTATTCAAGCCATCATCAAGAGCAGGACTATTTTTTCACTCTTTATTTCCTTGATGGTTTGTTCCCAATATATAAACCATATTTTTTGGGTTACTTAGGCGGAAAATTGAACATTCGAGTCAACTGAGCCGTATAAGCTAGAATGAAATATTAAGGAATAATTGAATCAGTTTTTTATATCGGCAACTTGATTGAGTTGAAGGGTTACATTTATTATTAATTTGTTATACTGGAAATGTTATAATTTCGATGGATAGACTCACCAGCTCAAAAATTTTTGGTCTAGCTTGATTACCAATCAGCAAAATGTCCTTCAATCCCTTATTAGTAACAAAAGCCATCTTTTCTCCCTTTCTCTCCAAAAGGGCATTAGTTGCAACTGTAGTACCCATTCTAATCCATTCTATCATCGAATTATCCACATCGCCATGTGAATTCAGTGAATTACCTGTTTCCTAAAAAAAAACATGCAATAATGCCTAGCAAAAATGTCAACTTCATTACCTCTTGTAAGATCCTCCTAATGCCTTCCGTAGGAGCATCTTTATAATGTTGAGGATCCTCGGAGAGCAGCTTCAAAACTCTTATTTTTCCTCCAGGACAAATCGCAAAAACATCAGTGAAGGTACCTCCACGGTCAATGGCAAATTTGAATTTTTGGGTCATCTTCAAAACTACGGGTTATAATTCCTGTATGAAATATGTAGCTGATATGGTTCAACTGGAAGAGTAATTGTTCCAATTGTAAATATTTGAATAAATTTGACGGGATTCTTATCAGTAGATAAACTTCATAAGACATAAATGAATAATTTTTAATGTATAAATATTTGTGTCTGGTCACATGATTGAAAGAAATTGTCAAAGATAAACGATTATCATATAATTCAATTTAAAATGATGATTTTAAATATTGACTTCAAAAATTAATAATATAGCTTCCTAAACTGTCTACAGTTCAAAACCTCAAGCTCGTCTCAAGTCATCATATCAAAAGTAAATGAAGCCTGAAAGCAGGTTTGAAATGTTCTGTGATTCACACTTTGTGCCTTTAAAAATCAAGTGAAACTTTCATCCAACAACATAATATGTTAGAAAATTCGTCTTTTAGAATTTTGTCATTGATTGCAAATTGAAGCAAAAAACTTTTGTTCATTCACAGTTCTTTTTAGTTTGGAGATGGGTCCTGTTTCATCCACACAATGCACGATCCTCTACGTTTCGGTGGCCAAAATCATGGAAGTCAATAGTGAATTTTTTTGTTTCTTTATTTTATTCAGTGAACGGTCCATGACGATTATGTTGAGAGATTTGTCAATTTTGAAGATTAGAGTACTTGTTGAAATTGGAAGACTCCAAATTCAAATTTATTTACCAAAAAAAAAGAATAGTTTTACAAAAAATTTCTGTACAACCCAGTACCTTAGGTCACAAGTAGCTGGTCGGAAATCAGTCATTTGACATAAAATTGATTTAAACAACGCTATAGCTAACCTATATTGATGATACGAAAGAACATTTATGTAAAAATAAAGAACAAGTACTCAAAAAATCAGGTACTGAAAAAGCTACCCTTTGGATTGAACTTCCACGTAATCAAAAACACTAACGCGGCAGTAAATCAATGGTTTAATGTCAATTTTCGGCTTTAAAGCGGATTTCCTCTCATAGATAGGTAAAAGTTTTTTTTTGCGTTTTCCCGAGCTTTAAACTCCTCAGGTGAATTTCAATCGCTTGTTAAAAGATAGAGACGACCCTGTCCCTTGAAAATCCCTTGCTATTTATCTTATCGAAAGTTTCTCGTCTTTTATCCTGTGCCTCAGCTAACATAGCAGGATTCTTTTTGAAGTGCAAAACCAAGTTTAATTCGATTAAATCATTAGTATCATATACCTAGCTCAATACTGTTTAACCCGTTAAAACATATTTTATGAAGTTTCCTATTCTAGAGAATCTGGTCAATTTATTTCAAAGTTGGTAAAGAATGAACTAGAGCATATTCCGTCATGAAGAGTTTATTCTACTCTCATCTCATCACTTTAGTCATCTAGTTGTTGATGGTTAGCGGTCACTTTGTCAAAAATAATCTTCTTTCATCAATTCATCGAAAAAAAAGACATTTTTTAGGATTTTACATGCTAGAAACGACTAAAAATTATCAATATCAAGGGATATATCCGAATGTTTCTCCCTACATCCTATAGATTTTTCGATGTTTACTCATTACGTCTTCAATAAAATATAAACTTTTTAAATTCAAATACCAGAGCAACAATAAAAAAAGCAGATAAGTGGACCCATGCACAAACGTTTTAAGTTCTCAATCTTAATCTAGCAAGTCGTTTGAGGTTTCCAATAGACTGCCTAAGTCGTGACGTCACAAAAGTGGGTGGAGATTATATTTTTTTCAATCAAATTTATATCCTATATGTTAAAGTTAAAATCCTGAAAAAAAATCTTTCTTGAGTGTTCTTGAATTTCTAACCGTGATATTTGGTTGGACGAGAGTGATATTGGATAGAATCATATAAGTTTTTGACAAGGTTATGTAGTTGATTTTCGTTTATAATTTTTTTTGAGCTTATCCTCTGTTCGCATTTTTCTCACTTTTATCGACTTTTCTTCATGGCTATTTTAAGAAAAATCGCTTTGAAGCATGTATTCAAGCCAGCTAGTATGAATGCTTTACTTGAGAACGACAATAAATGCTTTAAGAAATTTTCTGAGGATATGGTACAGATTGTTTTGTTTTTGCTGTTTAGAATCATGGATACTTGAACGGTTAAAATGTGCTTTAAAGGCATTTTATTCAGTATAGTTTGAGAAAAAGCTGATAAAAAATAGAGAAATATAACCTCAAAATGTTTCCAAGGATTAATCATGTACTAAAATCAACTTACCTTGTCTAAAATTTATATGCATATACCTATGCTTATATGATTCCATAAAATATCATTCTCGTGTAACCAAATATCACTGCTAGAAGTCTTATTTGCTTACAACAAATTCAAGAACACTCAAGATAGATTTTCTTTTGGGTTTTTAACATAGGATACGAATTTGTTTGGAAAAAATATAAGCTCCACCCTCTATGTGACGTCTTTTTTTATATTGAAGTTAAACAAAGATCTTTATAAAAATAAAAAATGTTTATGAAAAGTCAAGACAGCTATACTTTGGAAACAAGCGTAACTTTCCTCAATTCTTTTTTTTTCTACTGAATATGACAACAGATATATCAAACCAAATTGTCTCCAAGATGCCACAATTAACTTTTTTTATTAGTTTATTTCCAATGAAACTTTATTTGATATTTTTTCAACAGTTGAACTTTTACTTTTCCAAAATAATCATGATTATCTAGAAAAACTCTTAGTTGCAAGTTGCAGTTTTCAGTTTTACTAACGCCTGTAAGTGTTAGTGAATCGGAGAAATATTGAAGAACAAGCAATAAGAATAGAATCCGAAAAAGCCAGTGAACTGAACCCTTCGATATCTTGTTGATATGGTGAAGGGACCTTATTCTCATCTCTATAATAGCGTTTTCGATTGGTAAAATCGGGCAGCACTGGTGCAACACTCGGGCAATATTTATGTTCGATTGGTAGAAATCGAGTGGATTTTTATGTTCGATTGGGGAACCGGGTCAATGAGTTTTGCACTAAGTGCAGATTTTTCGGCACGAGGTCTTTGAGCTCGTGCTTGTATAGTGCAATTTTAGTGCATTAGCAAAATTGAAAAAAATCATGAAAAATGGTGGATATAAACGTCGCGTGAGGTGATTCTGTGAGTGGACAACAGATTTCGATGTAGAGTTATTATTGTTGGAATCTAGTAGTGCCGAAAAAAGAAAATACTGGCGTTGACGAGTTATGGAAAACGAGTACCTACCTACTCAAAACTGAATTAATTTCATTTAAGATCTGGTGCATATACCTAATTTCTCAAAAAAGTTGTTCCTAGTACCTATCTATGATCGATATAATACAAAACTATTGATTGGTCTCAAGATTTTGTCATTTGGCAATGAGAAATGGACTTCTAATTGTTTAAGTTCAGAGTCACTTCAGCCGCTACGCAGAGACAACATAATATTAGATTTTCAAGAAGTTCAATGATTCCAATTTCAATTCAATCGGAATTTTACCGTGCAATATTATAGTACTCGATGAAAAATGTATGTTCGATTGGGATTGCCCTAGAGCAAATTTTCATCATAACTGATTTTGCCCGAGGTCAAACCCAGTGCAACCCTTGTTTTCCCAATCGAAAACACTATTAGAAAGTCAATATTCATATCGGAACAGAATCAAGCAAATTTGCGGTCGATGTATGCTGGAAAAAAGGTTTTTCTTGAAGGATGATAGAAACCTCTGGCGAGATCGCCATATCATCAAGATGTTAGAAGACATGCTATTTGCTTAAATCCCTGTTTGTTCAATCATTAAACTATATGCCTTCAGGATAAGTCAGGCTCCGAACTTGAATGTGTTATTTTCGCATATGTTATTCTATAATAGAATAATTTGAAAATTATTCTATAATTATTATCCACCAAGGAACTCACCATTCAAAACAGTTGGATTTGTGTATTTCACTGAAATGTAAGTATCTACGACTGTTCTCATTATTAGATCATTGATTTTGTCTATCGGTGCGGTGCTTAGGCTGCTCCTCTTAGATTCAGAATGTAATTTAATGGGCTGAGATTCCCGATATTTTCTTTGTCGTTTATATTGTAAGGTATGAATAGTTTTTAATTCTTTTATTGCTAATTTTGAATTATTTTGGTGTGGTGTTTTTGAAATCAGATTCAAGTTTGGTAGATAGGAAGTTAACTAAAAATCATCACACCACGGACTGATATTTGATCAAAACTTTTCAACTCTCAAATATTATGGTCCTTCAGTTGGTTATAAACAAATAAATAAATAATCAAAATAGCATTTTTTTTTCATTTTCAACGTATAGAATCTAAACTAATGTAGCAATTTAAAAGATGTTCACGGAAGTGTTGGCGGACTCTCTGTAGGTAAATATACATCTAGAAAAACGGGAGAAATGGGTACTTTTTTCAAAAATTCAAATTCAAGTACATGAGTGTTGCGCCATCGGTCAAATACAGGTCAATCTTCTTCACCCTACCCAAAGGGTGCAGATGCAGGTTTGGTTCGTCTAAAAAGTGTCCCTCTAAAAAACGAAATTGACGTGTCCCAGTGTTATTATACGGCAATTACCCAAAATCAATGCCGTTTCGTTTTAGATGGGTCACCATGGATGTATATATTATGCATGGAGTAGTGGGTCTAATTGTGTTTATTTTTTGTTAGTTCAGTTTAGATTTTTCTTTTTTCCATCAATCTTGATTTATAAAATACGGAACTATACAAATTTTAAGTCAAATTTCTGTTAACCATTCATCTTTCATAACGTCAAATATGTATCAGTAAAATCATTTTTTACAGAAAAAAAATGAAACAAATCCATTGAACAATCCACATACCCATTTTGTCTTGAAAAATCTCCCGTTATCAAAGAGCTTATCTTCAAGTATCGATTATCAATTAGACTCAAAAAAACCCTCAACGCACCCAAAACCAAAACCCCCTTGAAATATTTCGTAACATCGCACGATAAAACCAAAGCGAAAACGATGAAATGCGCCGGCGGCCCTCAGTGTCAGGCGAGAAAGGCAGCGGTTCATTGCGATACCGATTCAAGCTACGTCATGGAATCGAGACCCGATTTAACCTCCGAATCATCATGGAAAAAATTGCAGGATTACTACAATTCAACCGGGAAAAGCCTGAACATTAAAGACTTGTTTGCTGCTGATCCACAACGTTTCGATAAATTGAGGTAAGTTTTCTAGTTGCTAGAAAACACGCTGACCTCTACTTGACCTTTACTCAAATCATATGTTTTTGGACGTCGTGAGGACCTTTAAATTTGTGGATTGTATCTAATTTATCTTTCCTGATTTACTCATGTAGGAAACCATTTCTATACAAGAGTGATAACTGACGTAGTAAATGAATAACTTGTGCTTAAGTGACAGTAATTCATTACATTGAAAGTAATCTTAAATAACATAATATGAATGTAAAAGTCTCAAATGGTAAGATGTAAGATTGTAACTTACCTTCCATAAGTTACGTAGGTATATAAACGAAAAGTACTTCAACACACACAGACATAAAAACAATAACTGATGTGACAAATTACGAAATTACTTACTTAAGCACAGCTCGTTAGAAAACACTTTTCAATAATTGACTTGATAATATGGTCTTATCAGAAGTTCGTGGAGCACATACAGATTTTTTAAATAACCGTGGAAATGTCTAGCTTTCCACCCATTTATTGAAAATTAGAGCACGGCAGTGGCGTTACGTTAAGGAAATTTGGATTTTATTTGTGGCCCCATTTTCATTTTTTCACCATTGTTTCCGGACACCCTGTGTATACCTAGTGTTCTTGACAAAATGGATAATTTTCAATAGTTATTTACTTCTTTAATAAAAGAAAATTTTGTATAACGTGTATGTCGTAAAAAAATTTTTAGCAAAGCGCTTTCGGTGAAAAAAAAAAAAAAAAAAAAAAAAAATTTTTTTACGACATGTACGTTATACTAAAAATTTTTTTACGACATACACGTTATACAAAATTTTCTTTTATTATACTACTTCACGTGTACTCAACCATCCTCACTCTATTTACTTCTTACCTGTATGTTTTGTTATTTTTTAATCATCGCTCTCGGGTCCTATCTCAAACTTTAACTGTTTCTTATTTCTATTTAGCATCTTTCCACTACTATTCTAGATAAACAAATCCCACTGTTCTTAAAAGAGTAATTCTGAGGAAAATAGAAAAAAACTGAACACTTGTTCTCGTTTCATAAAAACCACTGATTGAGTTTTCAATCCTAACTCCCTCACATTAGATATTTTTGGTTTTGGTATTTATAAATACCATATAGCCTATTATTGCAGATAGATGTCGTCACCGAAGATTATCCTCGGAACGCTTCATTGATTAAGCGAATAAAATGGTTATTCTCTTGAAAATTTTAGAGAAATTCACCATCTTTGCATGATATCTCGAAAGTAATCTGATTTTAGCAAATCTGTTATTTCAAGCTCCACCTACATCTCAAACCGAACCTGTGCAAAAGGGCATAAATGAAATAACATGGCTACTAAGGAAAATTAATCTAGTTTAGCAGTTCTAATTGTAAGAAATAGAACTTTAAACTTAAATAACCCAAAAACGGCCGAACCAAATATCAACTATGGTATTTTTGGAATCAGAGCGAATAACAGTTTCATTTAGCAAATAATATATCAGATGTCCCATTCAAAAAAACACGAATCTGATGCTTTTTGACAAGTTTGGGTTCTTTTGTTGACATCATCCAGTATCATTATTTGACTCTTGTATTATTCTGGTTTAGAGCACAGGGTCATAAAAAAAAAAAGAATCTGAATAATTATTGCAGACTTTTTTTGGCTTGTTGACACATTTGTACAAAATCTGTATCATGAACAACACAAATATTCAAATTTGTTTCTATATCATCAAATTTTCATTTGACTTACCCATAAGTATATCATAAACTTTATTTATTCGAAAATAGCCCGGTTGCACAGCTTTCGATTTACAGGTTAACGAAGGTCATTTTTTTGATAAGATAGGTTTGTCCTTGTCCATTTGACTTCATTCCATACAATTTATCAGTGTCTTCAAAATGCAAAATTCAATAAAAAATCTGCCCGTCATTATTTCAAGTGAAAATGAAGTTTTGTGAAGAGGTTTTCAAATTTCTGGATGAGTGCTTGATGTTCTGGATCTTCGATCATCATTCTTTATGGTTGAAGTTCTAGATGAATACGAAAAACAGCAATCAGCCCATCAAATTCTATGTGATCCTTAGGTCCTATCAACATATCACCTCAATTTACAACAATGATAGTCACAAATCGACCTGATTGAATTCTTTTTTTTCTCAATAATAATTGAGATTTTTAATTCCCCCGGCAATCCTCAACAAAGAAACGAATGCAGAATGAAACATTATTTTTCTTATTATTAAAAATAAGTGACAATTCATATTCCAAACCATTCATTTTTGTTTGTTCTCTGATTAATAATGGAACCACCTTTTCTTAATTTGAAAAACTCTATAATATTATTATATAGCATGTGAAATGGGGACAGTTGGACAATGAGAAAATGTTTTTTTCTTTCAACAATGTTTTCCTCATTCCAGCCTCAAAATCCCAACGCCTCACGATGGTGACATTCTCATCGATTACTCCAAAAACCGTATCGACTCTCAAACCCTCAATTTGCTCCTCGATTTGGCCAAAGAACGGAAAATCGATCAAGCAAGAAGCGCCATGTTCAACGGAGAAAAAATCAACTTTACCGAAGACAGAGCTGTTCTTCACATTGCTTTGAGAAATAGAGCCAACAGACCCATCTTGGTCAATGGTCATGATGTAATGCCTGAGGTGAATGGAGTCCTCAACCATATGAAGGAATTCACTAATGCTGTTTTGAGTGGTCAATGGAGAGGGTGAGTTAATTGAGGTTGTTGAAATTATACTAAAATTCATGTTTTAGTTACTCAGGTAAACAAATCACTGACGTTGTGAACATTGGCATTGGAGGCTCCGATTTGGGTCCTCTGATGGTAACTGAAGCTCTAAAGCCCTACAGTACAGGACTTAGAGTTCATTTTGTGTCTAACATCGATGGAACTCACTTGGCTGAAGTTTTGAAAAAAGTTGAAGCCGAGACTGTATTGTTCATCATTGCTTCAAAAACTTATACCACTCAAGAAACTATTACAAATGCCACTTCCGCCAAAGAGTGGTTTTTGGGATATGCCAAAGATGTGAGTGGGATTTTATTTATGATATCTGGAGTTGAAATATTCTAATTTCAGAACGCAGCAGTTGCCAAACACTTTGTAGCTTTGAGCACCAACGAACCAAAAGTTCGGGAATTTGGAATTGATCCTGCTAATATGTTTGGTTTCTGGGATTGGGTCGGAGGAAGGTATTCTTTGTGGTCAGCCATCGGTTTGAGTATCTGCTTGTCTGTCGGTTTTGAGAATTTCCAGCAGTTGTTGGAAGGAGCTCACCATTTGGATAACCATTTCCAGACAGCACCTTTTGAAAAAAATGTAAGTCGAAAAATAATTGTTAGAATCTAGAAATGTACTCAAAATGAAGTGAACATCTCGTTTTTGCTAGAAGGTGAAACATAAATTGCAACAATTTTAAAAATAAATAATTTAGATTAAAAAAATAATGCTATTAAACATTTTTTTGACGTTGTATCATCGAAAGGGATAATCAGTCAGTCTTCGGTTAAGACAAAAGTATGCCAATCATTTTTTCCCGATAAGACAAGATTTCGACATATCATAATTAATTAATTATTGTGTTCCCGATATAAACATGTTTGAAGGGATTATATTGGACATTTATGTGAAAAATATCAATACTTTTGATGTTTACTCACTTTATTTTAGTATGTATCTTTCAATGAAGACAAAAGCGGAAGATGATATCTTTGCCGTCTTAGATCTTCAAACTCACTCTTTTATCCGAAAGTCGTGATACAAATCATTGTAGAATTTTAAGCCATAATGGAATTTTTGTAAAGTTTCAAGAATCGTGTATTATCATATTCTAAAAAAATCCTGAGATTTTGACAATTTTTCCATGTTTTTGCACCTGCCAAGGCTTAAAACTTTTTTATTTTTTGAGATAGCGAGATGAAACCTGCGCCATTTTGTTCGCAAAACATGTAACTTTCTCATGTTTTTTTTTTATTTGTCAAAAAAAAGTCCTTATAGAAGCAAACTTGATCATAATATGTGGAAAAAATAAAACATTGACTTTTGTCGAAAAATCGATTATTTTGAATTACGAGGAGACCTTCAGAGATAAAAAATCACAAAAAATCATAATGAGATTATGGGATTTTTTAAAGTTGCACGAATCGTGTATTATGATATTCTAAAAAAATCTTGAGATTTTGACAATTTTTCCATGTTTTTGCACCTACCTTATAACTTTTTGATGGTTTGAGATATCGAGATGAAATTTGCGCCATTTTGTTCGTAAGACATATAACTTCATCATGTTTTTTTTTGGTTTGTCAAAAAAAAATCCTTCTCATAGAAGTTCAACAGCAAACTTGATCCTATGTGGAAAAAAATGAAAAATTCGACTTTTGTCGAAGAATCTAATACATATTTTTCAAGTCTGTTCATCAACTGCGGTCATAAATCTGTAACTTTCAAGGATTACTTTCAATATTTTCGATTGCTTTTTCTAATAGCCTGGGGAATAATGATTTGTTATTTTTTAAGGCACTGGCTGAGAATTTTTCGTAGTTTTGAAAGTTCCAGTACTTTGAGAATAACCTTTCCGGAAGGGTATAAGCAACCTTTCTGAACACTACACACTAAATTTTAAACGGCATAATATTTTATTTAAAATAATATGTAATAAAATACAACATAATATAAAACACTATTTATGTAAAGGTACCCATAAAACTCAAAGACGTTTTAAACCTAAAGGAAATCCATCGGTTGGTGTCAAATTGACAGCAGACTTACTCAATACAAAAGGGATCTGCGTCTTCTCAGTGGGAACAATCATAAACTTATCCAACAAATGAAACAGCACAGTCTTAATCTCCAAAAGAGCAAATCGTGATCCAATACAAGCCCTTGGGCCAACACCAAACGGCATATAAGTATACGGCACTATGTTATCTTTATTCTCATCGGAAAACCTCTCGGGATCAAACTTTTCTGGATTAGGATAATACTTGGCATCGTGATGTATACTATAAGTAGGTATGATAATCAAGTCATTGATCTTGAGATTTATTGCTGGTTCGCCAGGAGTTGTAGGTTGGAGGGTATAGGGTTTGACGCAGACTCTGTCCGTTGCGTAATTAATCGGCCATTTACGTAAAGATTCTAAAATTAAACGTTCATACACATGGGGTTTGTAACTCCACTCACCTGTCACCACCATATCCATATACTTCATCCCAAGAATATCCTCATATGTTGGGTTGCTGTTAGATTTCTGCGCTACTTTCCTCACCTCTTGTCTTAGTTTGTCTTAAATGTCTGGATTAATGGCAAGCTCGTATGATGTATAACACATGGCTGATGATACAGTGTCGAAGCCACCAAGGAAGAAAACCATTGCTTGTGAAGCAATGTCCATGTTACTCAGAACTATGTTCTTCTTCCGTGGCTTTGCCAAATCAATGGACTCGCTCACAACAGCAAACCCGGAATCTGGAATATCTGTTTCTTCTTGATTGTTAACACCTTTTTGTGCCTCCATAAGAAGATTGATCATATCAGGACGGACAATATTGTGTTTTTTTCTTGTTTCAATCGTTTCGTCGACGATTCTAGCGAAAAAATCGCGTGCTTTTTTTGAAAGGAAACTTATAGAGAAGAGCTGGAACAGTGATATTAGCGACATTATCAACATAAGTAATGATTTACCTTCAATACCCAGGGACATATAAGGGCGGCGATGAATTTCAACAACATTGTTAATCCACTGAAGTTCAAAATATTCTTGCCCATCAGATAAAACTCATTTTCGGGGTCCTTTAAGGAATCTACTTTGATGCCAAACGATGTTGATGCAATCACATCATTGGTATATCTGAAATAATAAACTGTGATGGTTGAACAGCAAATCTCATGGTACCTGGCAAAGGTGTCTTTCATATCTATTGATAAAAGCTCTTCTTCTTGCCTTGCATAAAAATCAATGAACTTTTTGGCCTCTTCCGAAATAAGATCATACATTATCCGCATTTTACTGCTAGTGAACGAGGCACTCAATAGTGACCTCATATCTCTCCATTTTTGACCTGCAATACTAGTTACATCGAAATTTAATATAATAAACGTACCTGTCAAGGCGAACAAATTTTTGCTCCACAATGGATCTGTTTCCTCATCTACCCCAGCAAAATTGCTATGATCAGTGAAATAATCAAAATCTCTCACTGATATTTGTTTGATTGTTTCTGGGTCTCGCAGCAGAAGAACAGGTGAACAGAACTGATACATTCCCAGATATTGCCCTTCTGGGTTCTTATAGTACAGCCAATTGATCCAGTCTAAGGGATTTTTGGTTTTAAACACTGTGGGCCAAGTATCGCCCATGACTGGTAAGGGATTTGTTTGTGGAACACCCATATTTTTCCAGTGGCTGTAAGGCTTGAAATATCCATACCACAGAATCAAGATTAGAACAATTCCTGTTACTAGTATCCAGAACATATTGCTGAAATGAATGTAGCGCCATCTTCATAGGAGAAAAACTTTCACAATAACTAAAAGACAATTGAGCACTGATTTTTCTTCATTTAAAAATTCAATAGACATTTTTTTACGAAAGTTGATTTTTTTCATGAGAATGAATCCGTTTAGCTTCATTTCAACCTATTTGCCCTTGAAATAAGCTTATTATGGTCCTTGACTCACATATGTCAAATTAACTGAATGAGAAAAAAGAATTCTGGTGAATGTATTTTTGAGAATGGAAAAGATTTTTGCATTCCACAGAAAACAGAAAATACAGCGCATTGTCCTCCTGTAAACTTTGACCTTATTTTTTACAAAACTACGCCTCTTTTCCACAAAATAGTGATTTGTTGATTCGAATTTAGATGCAGTAGAAATTGAATCTTTATGAAAAACATGCATCTTTAAAGAACACTTCAAAATTCTTATTTTATTTAAAAACGTAGTACTCACAGCTAACCCACCAAACCGACACAAACTAAACGAATATGTTGTTGTCTGTACGAAATTTGCGCATCAATCTATATTATTGTCCTTGATCGTTTTGTTTTTTTGAATCACCAATTGAGATACCAAGTGGTGAGATGCATGTTACAGAGATTAAAATTGATTTGACCTAGCATTGCAACAAGTTGTATAATTATTTTGAACTGATGAGTGCTTTTCAAAAAGTATATTTACGAGATGTTGTAGACAAACTTTACCAAAATTAATAGGAAAATGGAAAACAATTGAAGTTGAAAAAGCTGTAAGGTAAAAAGTGTGTGATCCTATCATTGAAATACCTATGTGACTTGTCACTTCGTGAAATTGACGACGATAAAAACATTTGGTTTCACATTAACATTTTTTTTGTAATACCTTGGAAATTTGATTCTATTCACTTTCGTATGACTATAACTTACTTTCAGGGTCCAGTGATTCTAGCTCTGCTTGGAATCTGGTACGACAACTTCTTCGGAGCTGAAACCCACGCTCTTCTTCCATACGACCAATATCTTCACAGATTTGCCGCTTATTTCCAACAAGGAGATATGGAAAGTAACGGAAAATATGTTACTAGAAATGGAAAAACTGTAACTTTGAAATAATCCTCTGGAATGGTATGATTCATTTTGTATTACAGGTTGACTACAATACGGGCCCAATTGTTTGGGGTGAACCTGGAACAAATGGACAACATGCTTTCTACCAATTGATTCATCAGGGTACACGAACCATTCCTGCCGACTTTATTGCACCTGCTCAAACTCATAATCCCATCAGAGACAGTCTCCATCACAAGATTCTCCTGGCCAACTTTTTGGCCCAAACTGAAGCTTTGGCCTTTGGAAAGTCCGCGGACCAAGCTAGAGCTGAATTAGAAAAATCCGGAATGCAAGGTGCCGCTTTGGAAAAAATTCTACCACATAAAGTTTTCCAAGGAAACAGGCCCACCAATAGCATTGTTGTGAAAAAAGTCACGCCTTTTGTTTTGGGAGTACTGATTGGTAAGAAGTGGTCATTTATTTAGCATTTTGCTCAAACTTGAATATTTTTCAGCTCTTTACGAACACAAAATTTTCACCCAAGGGGTAATCTGGGACATCAATTCGTTTGATCAATGGGGCGTTGAATTGGGCAAACAACTGGCCAAAGCAATCGAACCAGAACTTCAGGACAACGTCCCGGTTTCATCGCATGATGTTTCCACCAATGGGCTTATCAATTTCATCAAAGCTAATCGTTAAAAAGTCAAATGTACTCAAAAACCTTTATGACATTGTTAAATTGGAAATACAATAGATTTTCAATTTTCAAATGGTTGTAAGTGTGAGAATATCCTTCTAGAATCCTCAGGTGAATTAGGGACTTTGAAAAATAGTTTTGTGAAATTATTTTTTGAATAGGCTTGATTTTGTTATGAATATACTCATGATGGTTTTGTAAAAGATTGATTAATATATTGCTGTTTAGAATGATGGTGTTTTACTTTACCCTTCTAGATAAATTCTGTTTAAAATCGCAATCACATCAGGTCCAGGTGATAGTATTATCTTTGTTTTCGATATTTTATCAGTCTAGTTGATCTCCAGTTGCATATTGATTGATTGATATTATTCTTATCTAATTACCCACACGACAACACTGCCTAATGTGTCACTATACAAAAATGGATTAAAACTCGACAGATCATCATATTCGTGAGGCCTCTACCTCTTATTAAAGAACCGCCATAGTTTGAGGAGTCCCATTCCTGCTCTAGTGAAAGTGTGATGTGCAGGTGATCACACATGATTGACGTCATCAGCAAAATAGACGTTTAACTTAACTTTGTCGATGTGTTTCTGGGCAAACATTGAAGGAAATGACTTAACAACTGAAATTAAAGAACTTTAAAGTGGATAAAGCCAGAAACTTGAAATTTTGACAATGTGTTTTGGCGTTTTGGTAATGGAGAAGTATCTTTTGATGGAGGCATGAGGTAACCTTATGTGGCATTCAACAATGGCCACCAACTATACATAACAGTTTGATGAAAATGCCTCTAGAAAAAGATTGCGGGCCATGACAAATGTTTCAGGAACTGTTTTTGTTTTGTTAGTTTTTTCATGAGTTCGCTATCTTCTTGTTGAAATGCATTGGGCGGTTGTCATAACCAAATCTCTATTGAATCACCAGGAAAGGCACTTTCTCGTACAAACATATTCACCACTGACGTTATTTTTTCCTAAATGCAATTTTTCTCGAGATATAGTCATAAATTAGACCTTTTCAATCAGCAGCATCTGCCATTTCAGCCATGAAGTGTGGGTATTCGTCGAAATACAGCGCCACTAAAAAATCAATAATAGTTTTTCTCAAATATCATTTGAATGATGCATTGAAACAAAAAATCGTCGAGAACAAAATTCATACATTCTGAAATTATCCATGACTGACTTGTTATTTTCTCCTGAATGCAATTTTTCTCGAAATATAGCCATAAAACAGATCTTTCCAATCAGCACCATATGTCATTTTTTTTTTCGAAGTATGGGTATTCGTCGCTAATAAATAATCAATAGTATATTCAAGATAAGAATGTCCATCATGGGAATCTTGTGAACCCTAAATGAAACGAAGATGGTTATATAATAGAAAAGTTGCGCATTTTCAAGCCTAACAAAATGCCATTTAGAAAATTTTAAAATTCTGAGTAGTTCCGGAGATATGCCTGAAAAACCAAGATTTGCCAAAGTCGTTTTAATTTTTTTCGATGACCACTTTCCACCAAGCTCCACAAAACAGCGTTGAGAGATTTTCCGGATGACGTTTCGTTTCGAAGAAACCATCATCTTAATTTTTTTATATGACGCGTAAAAAAAGTATACCCTCGATTAAATAGCATATTATTCTATTACACCTACTTCACCAAAACATTCGGAATTCAATAAAAACCCATTTTTTCTAATTTAAATATTGCAGAATCGTTGTATTCGTGATAAAATATGCTATTTAATACAGGGTATACCTGTCTTACGCGCCATATAAAAAAAAAAGTTGATGATGGTTTCTCCGAAACAGAAAGTGGTCATGAGATGAGAAAATGTCTTGTGTTTCCATATCTATTCAAATAACGTCAGAAAAAAATAAAAACGAAATGGAAAAATTTCGGTTTTTTAGGCATATCTCCGAAAATACTCGAAATTTTAAAACTTTCTAAACGGCATATTGTTGGGCTTGAGACTGCGCAACTTTTCTCCGATTCAACCATTTTCGTAGCTCTTATGGTTTCCAAGATCTCCATGACAGACATTCTTATCTTGGTGTAGTTTTTCCAAAATATCTTTTGAATGATGCATCGGAACGAAAAATTGTCAAGAACAATATTCATACATTTTCCTAAAAGCTGCCTTGAACACCGGCGCTCTGCAGACTCGAGTAAAATAAACTAAAAACAATTATTTTGCAGTTCATGAAAAGTGATCTCTGGAGCAAAAAAAAAGTATTTTTATTAAAAAAAAGCACAAATATTTTATTTTCAATCAACGAGTTTACACAATCTAAATAGTTTTCTTATAGGTACCAAAAATGATAAGCTATTTCCATATATTCTCTTCAATTTAATACAATAGAATTTGATAACATACAAAGACAAATCAACATTCGAAAATAAATGTAAACGAACTGTAAAAGTATAATTTCTTTATTCACATAGCCAACATTTGAACTACACTGCCCAAAACAATCGACTGCAAGAAAACAATTTAGGTAACGTCATTTATAAATGCTTTACTGTCATGATAATCTTTAGTCTTGACTTTTTATCAAATTCCATGATCAAAGTAGATTTTTTTTTTGAATAGCCATTTGCTTTGAGCAATGTGAGAGGAATTTAAAAATCACATAGGAAAAGGAAAATAAGTCACGACTCAATCCACTTTCTTCTAGATATTGCAACAACACTCTATTTCACCAATTTACTGACTAGTATTATACATAATCAAACTCCCCTAAATCAAATGATCTATACGTAATTCAGATTCAGTCATTCTGTACATTCAACTCAAAATTTGCCGAAATAATCCAAACTTTACTAAGTGTATAGTTTTACTTCCAACGCGAATTTCTACATTTTATGGAACTTATATTCATTGTAATTCAAATTGAATCTATGTGGATACTTCCTAAATTATGGTATTAGTTGTGATGTATACAAGATGAACAAAACATATGTATGTGTAAAGTTGTTTTGTTCACCTCAGTTAAATTTGAATATTGTCTATGGAGTGGATACAGAATTTATACAAAAAATAAACAAAATCATAAGATCTAAAACAGAAATTGGTTAGAACATCCATATTTTATTGATGATCAGAAAAATTCAACTGAAATATGGTACCCTAACAATTCCTCTTACGTGTACAAATAGCGACTTAAAAATCCATATTATTTTATACTTAAATCACGCGATTCTTAAGGATACTGTTCTAGCGCATCCCTGATTTGGAATGCGCTATTAGCCATTGTAGAGTGATATCGATGTTGTCCTTTTCTTTACACGAAATAGAGTAGCAGCAGATTTCGCGATCTTGAATGGCTGACAGATTCCTGAAATGGTCATGTTATAGTCGAAGGAAGTTCACGTTTCATCATACATTCCCGACAAGATATTATTGATCGTGTTTGAATTAATTCAATTGTGAATAGGAAAATTAAAAAAAATAACATAGTTTCAGCCTGCGTAAACACATGAACTTGTCCAATACTGATTGAAAATAACTTTCAAAATCAAATATCCAAAGAAATATCAGACAAAGCTTTATCACCATAGATATACCCAGGACTCATTTTCAGCGACAGGGTGCCAGTTATATCGTAAACTATTCATCATAGAGACCGAGGAAAAAAGTCTATATAGTAATGTGCCCAAGAGAAAATGCTGGAAATATATTTCAAGTTTCTAGGATCGCCGTAGGGCACGTAACGACTCTGTGAAAATAGAGAATTGACATATTTTCAAAATTTTCCCCGTTGAACTACAAAAAAAAAATGGAAACAACTACAACTCATAAAAAAATATATTTCCAGTAAAATAGTATCCAAATAAATGTATTGACGCAAAGTTCTACCACCATGCAGCTCTGAAAATATACAAAAACAAATTGTCTACTTACATTCTCTCAATAAGGCCGTTTTCATCCAACGCCTGAGGTTTGTCTCTTTTGTTCCCCAAAACTAAAACTGGAATTCCGGCCAATTGTGGCTTATCTAACAAATTATGTAGTTCGTTGCGGGATGCCTCTATTTTTTCTGGATCAGCAGCATCTACCATGTATCTAGGTGTTGAATTGTAATGATTTTTGCAAACAAGTGTCACGTAATAATATAAAATAATCTTTTATATTAAATAAAATCAAACGAGATACTAAGTACTTTTCTACTTACACAATGGCATTAACTCCTCTACAATATCTCTCCCACATAGACCTGAATCTAGGCTGACCCCCAATGTCCCATACTTTGATAGTGACGTTGCCTTTTGTGATTTTTCTCATGTTAAATCCTACTGTTGGTATCATGTCTTCACTGAATTGTCCAGACTGACAACAAAAATTGACGAATAAATCAAGAAAGATTAACAAAAACGGACATGGTGGAAAAATAATATTGAGCAATTGATAAACTGCATCAATTAATGAAATTTCTACGTCAGTGATGCACCGAATACGCTATAATACAACATTATATAATAGAATGGAGTCCTTTAAAAGGCCCAATCGTTAAATTTTATATTATACCTTGTGATATGAAAAAATAACAACAATAATTGAACTTCAACAGCTTCACAATATGGCGATAAAAATATATAGTGTCAGGCAGTGATAACTTCTCAGTCGGTCGATCTATCAGTTTATTTTTTGATAAAGAATTAAATCAGAGACGGTTTGGTCTCCAAGACATAACACAACAATCTTTTGTTCATGGACATATTTATTCAGTGGAAATCAGATCAGATCTTGTTGCTTGGTGTGACAAACTTTCCAAAATTATTCAACGCATCACCAGCAAGATTGTTGGCTTGCCCATTTCGCAAACCGACCTTAATAATTTTGAATATCTGTTTCAACATGAATAATTTCCGAAAAAATATGTTATGGTGTTTTGAATGAATTGCAAATTATTCTAAAAAAATCACGTTGTTGTAAATGAGAAAGAGTATGTTGGAACACGTTGACCATCTTCATCTTTGGCATACCATTCTTTCAAGGGCCACACTATTTCACACACACCATGAATAATTGAATGGTAGGTATAAAAGTTGATTCGAACCACCATTTTAGAAAGTCATTTTTCTTAATATGAATGTAGTTTACTCTCCGGAACCTTCCAAAAAACAAAAACTAAAATTCAAATCGCTCAATCCAGTAATAAATTTATGCCGTTATAAAGAGTTAACACAAATTGACTTCTTGGGCTCGGGATTTAGAAATGTTTTCATGTTTTCATTCATGATTTTTTACCTTTCAAGACTCATACTTGGAATTATTTATTTGGAGAAAGATTCATTACAATCTTTGTAAAAGTCATAGCGTTTTGAAGAATTTGAGAACATTGAAAATGTTTTTATACAAATTCTTGAATCTATCGAGATCTCAAGAGATAAAAAAATCTATATCTAAAAAAACCCAATACATTTCCTAGAAAATAATGACGTATTAAAGAAATAGCAGGAATTGAGTATTTTGGTAATCAGAAAAAGTTCGGTTATTTTCATATTTTTCACCTTTCAAAAGTTTTAACTCGAGTTTTACTTTATTTTCTGATATTATATCGGAATGAATTTTGCGCTATTTTTTTCGCAAAACCTACATCTTGTTCGTTTTTTGGGTTTTGTAATGACAAAACAAATACTATGTTTCCATGAAGAACGACCCTTTGTAGAGAAATTACGGTCCATTTGTAGTACGGGTTACACTTGGAGTAGGTAACCCTATCCAGTTACATCCTGTAAGTATAAATAAATGGCGATATCACGATGCTCTAAGATAATAATGTGGGTATAGGTATGTATATGAGGGTCTGGTAAAGTTGACGACCCACGGAATTTCTCAAAAATAATTTTTTTTGTAGAAAGCGCTATTGGTATAGAATAATTTGATAGAAAAAAAAATGCGGATTAGGTAAGCACTTTTGTATAAAAAACTATCAAAAGTTTAATAACTTGCAATAAAGCAAATGTCTTTAGCTTGGTCTTTAGTGATACCCAAGGTGATACCCAAAATATATTAATTTTGAACAGACTCTAAATTAATGATGATTTCATTCAGATTGTGTCATACAAAAATGACTCATAACAGTGAGAACTGATAATTAATTAAACAACAAAAGCATATACATTCTGTAAATTTGTCATGCAAGAAAGGATATTAACCCTGTTTACGAAACATCCATAGAAGATAAGAGAAAGTTTAAATATCGATTTTCTGCAAAATAAACTGTTTGATATAACATGCTATATAAATTATTTGGCATTTATTAATGAATAAAATAAACTTACAGCAATAACATTGACAAACGTCGTTTTGCCCGAATACTGAAGACCAACTAATGTAAGTTCCATTTCTTCTTTCCAAAACAGGCTGCGGAACCAGTCCAAAATGCGATTCATCAATGCCAACATGTTATCCGTTGTTCAAGTGACTTTCTAGATACAAATTTGGATTTTGATCACAAAAATATGTCCGAAAATTTTTGTCGAAAAGGGAGGATATTTTGAAGCTTTTTGTTTTCGATTGAGCTGCGCTGTCACTGTCAAAAACAGCTGTCAGGATGACGAATGGTTTGTGCTTGAGCGCCATCTGGATTGAACAAGGGCGGAGAGGCTAGGTTGACTCCTATAATGACGTCATAGACTTTTCGTTATTGTGTAAAACATTTTAATTTTACATACTAGCAAAGTTTACTAATATTAGTAAACTTTGATACTAGCATTTACCAGATATGTATTATGTGTTTTTTGTCAATAGAAAGTGGTATTTCATGAGTTAACGAGTCTATTATACACGTGCCAAGTTTGTTTAGTTTCAAACATACAACCTATAAAGATTCAAGAAACTTTAATTTAGAAAAATACAATTTAATTCATCGGAAATAATGCTGACCAAAAAAATTATAAATATAAATAATTATCCTCTATGAGTGATAGCAAATAAATATCTTTGCTTGGAATACGGAAGGTGAGGGTGAAAAATGATTGGATATACTGATATACATTAACACCATCACAAACAGTTTGAAAATAGTAGACAATACACATAAAATAATAATAATATGCAAAAATTCAATTATTGAGTGCTAAACAGTATTTCAATGACGTCATAAGAAATACAATCCAAACGACACAACCTCTCCGCCTCTGATTTTTCCTGAATATTCTATTTCTCTTGCACTCATTTAAAACCCACGAACGGATCCTCTATCTCTGTCTTACTCGTTGCGTTTTTCCAAAAATGGACTCAGTCGGTTCTGGTGTTGTGTACCGTGCAAAAGGGTGTGTGTGAATGAGTCGATTATTTTGTGATATGTGATAAAATTTGCCTTATCTGTAAATAATCATTTTAAAGATAGGTAAAAAGACTTGATTATTATGTATGTAACATGCTGATAGCCCGTTTAATCTATTTTTAAGCTTATTACTAATAATTTCCGTTTTGCTATACTAACATTGTTTTTATGACTATTTTTAGTTATTCGTATCTAATTTTAGCACGGATTATAAGGTAAAATCTCATAATATCGCATTACATCAATTTCAATTGAGGTCATGGAAATTCAAATGGGAAAAATTACATAAACAACTGTTTATTTGAAATAAACAAATCCGATTTAGTTCAAAGATATACATCTAAATGTACAGGGAGATCTGAAAAAAGCCCAAATAAGAGCATGTTTCAAGCACAAAAGTCATCTGGTTTTCTTACAAAATGAGATTGTAGTGTGGGTGTTTATGTTACGCTGTAAACAAGTTCCGAAGACGATGGCTTACTTTCGATTTTATGGGCTTTGTTGTGTGGGTTGGAAAATAAGGTGATGAGAAAACTCAAGACTAAACTGAATTCGATGAATTTAATGGGTAAACTAAAACTTATCTACGTAATTTTACATTCAGGATTCAATCTTCAATTTTATATTTTGTTGATAAATAAATGAGGAACGATGGAGATGGCTTTTTTATAATATAGGACCTAACATGATCTAAAGAAAGAGATCATGAAACTTCACAAGTTGACGTTCAAGTTAGGTACTCTCGTGCTTATTATATCTAAAATTTAGTCAAGGATTATCCAGTGAGTATTTTGAAAATGTACTTAGTGTAAAAACCTCCTCACTACCTACACCCTATTCAAAACCAAAAGTCACCAATGTGAACAGACTACACGTGATCAAACAAAGGAAAACGATCTAAAGGTCACGGTAACTAACACATGTGACCAATTCAATCGTTTTGCTATGTCTGATCACGTGTCAGTTTGTTTACGTTGGTGACTTGGTTGTGAATAATAGAGTGTAGTGTGTATCACTATATTATTCACAACCAAGTCACCAACTTAAACAAACTTACCCTTTTTATTCGAGCAAAATATTTCTGGTCTTTTGACTGGTTGTGAGTTGTGATTCATCCGCACTGGGAATTTCGATATAAATTACAATGACATGACAAAACACCAAGCCAAACAAAAAACACCATTATGTTAATTATTAAGAGGAGTCCAGTTCGGCCCTATAGGAGAACAAAACAGCAAAGTGGGGCTTAGGGATCTCATTATCTTTGATTATATACTCAAACAACGATTAAAGCTACGTCACAGTTAAGTGAGGAAGCTTTGCATCGACTTCCCTTTTTTAATAGCATTTTTCTATATTTGGCATTGTAATAATTTTCCAAAATCGTTTTTATTTTTTTGTGTCGTTATTAACAACTCTCATAGTGATTAATAGCGAATATGACGAACATAGAAAAGTGATTAATATTCTGATAATGGCGAGTGACAAAACATGTCTTCATCAGAACAATCATTGTTCTAAATTTGGATCAACACATTCCATAAAAATCTTAAAATCAGAAACCGTTCTGATTTGCTAAAAATTTAGAATCGCGCTTGAAATTTAACCTAATGATATATCACATCAGCCATGAAAAAACCTTCACGCCAATTATTTATGCATAAATAAATAAAATAAAGCTATTTTGAGTCGTGACTTTGTACAGTCACTTCCATGCCAAAACATTAACAGATTTTCCACGAACCAACATCTTCCTTAATTTGAGTCAGTCAGTATGCAAATTTATACAGAATTAGTCATAAAATTGTATACATAAGATGCATGTTTGGTGTATGAAGAGGAAATGGTATTATCGTTATCATGAATATTTTTTGTTTATGAGATGCTCTGTTTTCGAGAAAGTGAATTAAGATTATCAGAATATTATCAGTGTTACTATATACCTAGAATAGGATTTGTGAGTAACATCATCTTATTCACTTTTTTTCTAGTAAATTTAATCAATAATTCCAGAAATAACGTCGCTAGCTGTCTATCGCTTTTGTCTAATGGGGTCAAAGCTGAGCCCCAAAAAAAGCGCAAGTTTAGGGAGTGTTTTCTGGAGTGCTTGTATTAGATGTCACTAATGATAGGATATTAGAGTCCATAGTGATTGATGTAGATCTTATATTATGATTCACATCCGTTTGAAAACAAATGCCTGCTAAGCATTTGTTCAGTTTGAGTGATATTATGATATTTTTCCAACTAAAACCATAGTATACCTACCTAAAGAAATGAATCTTTCATATTCTTCAAGGCAATTCATCCATTCATATTGTAAATAATCTTAGTCATACTTTATTTATCACTGTAAATAGCCTAAATAAATGTTACTAATCGCATGTTACTCTTCAATTTTGCCTGATTTGGTTTTCACCTGAAGCTAGAATTTCTTCACAAACACATTTTCAGACACTTCAAACGTTATATGATGGATTTTGGTTGAATTCAATAGATTTATTACTACTTATTACTTGCACTGGCCCACGGTCAAAGGCGAGAGACATACATTTAAAAAAAAAAAAAATGATTTTCCCGGTATACTGATGATTTTTTTATTCCTTTCTCGCACGTAAAAAAAAGTATTTTCCAGGACCTACATGACCATACCTTCAAATTTTATGTGACACTTGAAATAAAAAGTTAAAGGGGACATTATGGTGGATCACGTTGTACCTCTAATGCAACCGACATGATATTACTACTATGTTCGTTAATAAAAAAAAATCTATTGTTTTGTTTTAAACGTTGGATGGATTTTGGTTTTCCTAATATCTATAAAATCTCTATTTTGTCAAAAACACACAAATATCGCTTTTCTACTAGAGTATCAAAATATTTTAGACAATTATAACACAATTACCAAATCATTTCCTTTCTGATTACCAAACTTTTCATTTACTCAATAATATACGTTTGTAATTTTCTCTAAAATGTGCAGTTTATCAGACAGGTATTGAACAGAGAACTATAAAACTAGCGATTAGAGGTCGACGACTTATCTGAGAACAAATAAGGCCTATCTGTCCCGTCCCGCAGACAAGATTCTTTGCTTTCCGTTGTTGAACCTTGAAACATATTGGAAATGCAATTTGCAATTTAGACCGTGTGGGTATTGGGAGAGGTCAAAATTGGTTTGTTGACGTGCGTTTAGCACAGAGATAATTTGATATTCATTATTGTTGGCTTCAGTTCCTTACATCCGTACTCGATATTTTATTTCCTCAAAAAAATATAAAAATCTTTTCAAGGAGCATGACACTTTTTCAATTCCATATTCAGTATTCTTTCATTATCTACTTTTTTAAGAAAAAAAATATTACCTAGGTAGTGCCCTATTTTCAATAATTGCACTTTTTTATTCAAACTTTAGAATGATCCGGTTGTTGATTTGATTCTTAGTTCCATCTAAAAATCAAGAATTGTAATCAAGCAAAAAGCATTTTCCAGGTTATTATATGCTTTGAGGTTTCTAGAAGTCCAAAAGCATAATATAAGATGTAAAATGTATGGAAAATGGAATAGGCGTGGAAGAAGAGTTAAATTTGTCTTATACTTACAAAAAAAAATCAGCATTAAAAATTAACAAACTGCTCAGATATAGTTATTGTATGAAATCGACTATGAAATTATAAAATGTCTTCTTCTCTTTCTTTGTGGTTTTTACATACCTTGTATTATTCATGTTATTGATTTTTGCAGTGCCGCAATGAAGCTGATAACACAATGTCTACTTCTGAGCATACTCAGCACAACACTAGTGCTTGCTCAGACCCCTCAGAAATTCACCGCCCAGAATCCTTGCACACCACAAGCAACATGTCAAGAATGCATTCAGACTCCTTCGTGCGCTTGGTGCTATGATCCAGTAAGAAAAATGTTTTGAAAAATTTGATGTAAAAATTATTAACAGTAATTATCTTTATATAAATATTAATCAGTTTTATTTGAAGGAAGTCGAAGAGACGTTTGATACTATGTATTATTATTAATTTTGTATTAACTGCAATCTTTTTGTTTTTTTTTTTTTTTTGAATAGGAGGTCATTGCGAAATACTCATAAATACGTCAATAACTGAGTCATTTTTCTGGTGAAAAATCTAAGTTCGAATAGTCCGGTCATGTGATACGATTTGCAAATAAAATCCTGTATCATAAAACCCCAAACAAATAATGTAAAACTTTAATCTCAAAATTTCTGATTGTCATCAAGTATATTTTTTTCTTCTAAATCTTTCACCAGACCATAGAACATTTGAGTTTGCAAATTTTTTTATTTTTAGTTTTCATTCCATAGCGCGCACTTTTAGCATATTTTTATCTTCACAGATCAAGTATTTTCCTTTTCGTACCTGATTTCACTTTTTCGAAACAGTTTAGACGTAGTCCTTACAGGACTTTCTTTATTTTATTTGATTAATTTTTCTCAACGGTTCTAAATTATTCCAACGAGAAGTCCGGTTCTGCCTTAACTCCGTCCACCTTGGCACGTGGAGTGTCGTCATGAATATGTATATGACAGTAATGCGGCTAGGTGGCTGAGTGGTCCAAGGCGTCATTCGACAAAAGTCACCGGAGAGGATGGTACGCGATGATCGGGTTCAAATCCCGAGGTGGGCAGAAATTATTTTCTGTTCGACATTTAGTGGTACTCTCATTGGCTAACGTTACTGAGTAGACTGCAGTATTATTAATAACTGACAGTCAAAAAGTTTAAATAATTAGCTACTAGGTCAAATTTATAACAAGGGTATGTTCAACTTAGTTAGAACTGCAGTGGTCCTGGGGTTGGCGAAAAGGGTAATTAGGCCTACTCGCCAGGAAGTGGTTTGCCCCCCCACCCATACCAATACCAATATGACAGTAACAGTAACTGTGGGGTCGATTTTGGCGGAAATTCCTAGAATCACGGATATTGCTAAAGTGTTTTATATTATATCAGCCTTTTCTGGAACGTCTGTAGATTGTGTTCAATGGAGTGGTTAGTATTGAAAACAGTTGAGTGACGATAAATAAATAATACAAATATATAGTTGTGATGTAGGAAGTGTTAATAGATACTGTGAATATAAATCGGAGTTTCCATCACACCATTAACTTCATGTTTGTTATTGTAACAAAATTTCAAGTTTGCTGAATTGCAGGAAATCGATTCAACAATAAAAAACGTACCATAGCGCCACAAAACAACTATTGAAGGTTATTTCTTTGAAAGCATCAAATTACTGCCTGCCTACCAAGATCTACAATTAAAAGACCAGAACAGACTTGGCTATAATAATAAAATGTGACGAAATATGTTTCCTGCTTCAAGAAATATGTCTTTTGGACGGCAAACATCAGTTAAGTGTTCGACGAGTCGTATTCTTGGAAAATGCATCTACAGGGTGGCCCAACGAAAAGGTCCCACCCTTATTTATGACTTTCCTGGTATATTTTGGGAAAAACGCTCGGACACGTCAATTTTTATTTTTGGTGGGACGTCTTTTCGTTACTTAGCTATAATGTGTCAAAAAGTCAATGTGGTAATAAATGTTGAAGTGGTGTCCGTTTACTTCCATGCAATAATAAAGATTTTGCTCAAATCTATTCCTAACATTTTCACACATTTCTGGAGTTATTTGTCTGCATTCCGCCGTGATCCGCTCCCGAAGATCTTGGATGGAGTCCGGCTTCGTACTAAAAACCTTACTTTTTAAATGTCCCCAAAGAAAGTAATCTAAAGGACTCAAGTCCGGAGACCTTGGTGGCCACTCAATGGGGCCGCGCCGTCCGATCCACTGATTTGGGAAATGGGTGTCCGAAAACTGTCGTACTGGAGCTAGAAAGTGCGGTGGTGCACCATCTTGTTGTAAATGAAGAATTTTTTTTTTATAATTAACTTCTTTTCTATTATTTCGGTTATTCGTGGCTCTATTGTATTTTCCAACTTGTCCAAGTACGTCTGCCCCGTCAAGTTTCCAGGAATAAAGAAAATAATAAATGATAAAAAATAAAAAAAAAGTTGTTTGCACCTCTAGAACACTATTGACATGTTGGTACTGAATTTCAAGTCATCCTGTAGTTTGAGCTAAAATCAAGACCACAATATGAATTTCTTTTGCTTCTTACTCCAGAATACGTTTTTACATCGTCATTTCTGTATGTTGTTGATGTGGAAAAATTGGAGAAATTGAACAAATTCTAAGTAGTACCACCGTACTTGTAAGACTACTTCCGTGATATATTTTTATTTTGGAAGAAAAAAATCTTTCAAATCATTTGAACCATACCAATATTTGGTTGGTTTTTCAGGCATTTATTGGAAGCGCCAGATGTTTCCAACCTTCATCACCTTTTATCAGCAAAGATGAAATGTGTGACGAAAAATACACCTACAATCCCGACAATTTCATGCAGGTGAGAGACACACACTACTGTTTGATAACCATTGATCTGATAAAATTTGCAAAGATGAATAATTGAACATCTATGACATATATTAAGGTCCAAAATGTAGGTAACCAATAATTATTGTCGATGTAGATTTTATCAAATGTTCATCTGAGCGAGGCCCATGCTAGAGGTGGCAAAGCTGGAGGACATTGGGGCATTGGTTATGAAGGAACTTGGAGCAAAAATGAGAGTTGGTCCGAGAGTGGAACTTGGGGTTCAGGTGCTGGGGCTGCTGCTGGCGGCGCAAGAGGGGGGAAAATCGTACAAGTCGCGCCGCAGCGGATTAGTTTGAAACTTAGAGCAAGTGAGTAATTATATCCAAGTTGAATGTTTTCACTGTGCATTTATCTAATATGGAAAACTATTTGCTTCTTAGAACAATCGTACAGTATAACGATGGGCTACACCCAAGCAGAAGACTATCCCGTTGATCTTTACTACCTTATGGATCTCAGTAAATCTATGGACGATGACAAACAAACACTCTCTCACTTGGGTAACCAGTTGGCGGAACAAATGCAAAATATCACCACCAATTTCACCTTGGGTTTTGGCAGTTTTGTTGATAAAGTGGTAATGCCTTATGTGAGCACTATTCCAGAAAAGTAAGTAAATTTGATTTATTGGTTAGTGAGTTAAAACAAAAGTGTTGTTGAGGGATTGTTGAGATATTTATTTATAAAAAAAATGACTTTCATAACAATCGGAACAATAGATTGGCAAGTCATACATTTCAGTCTTGATAACATATTTCTCTTGGATATCTCAACGAACCTCGAACCATCTGAACCCAAATCCTCAATAAAAACCACGTGTTCAAATATTCCCCAAATTTTCCCCTCTAGGCTGATTAGACCATGTGACAAATGCGTCGCCCCCTACGGATATCACCATCACATGAGTTTGAGCACTAACACTTTTCAGTTTTCAGTAAGTCCCTTCACGAATAAAATCATTTCAAATCCTTCATCTCAATAGTTGCGCTCGTTATGTTTCTGTTCTGTAGGACATCTTCAAGGTTTGCATGTGGTGATGTTGTTGTTGTGTATGGTGGAGTTTTAGGTATAAAGGCAAAGATCAACTTAAATTGAGGGTTGGTATGCTGTTTTTGACAATTTATTCAAGAATGTTGACACTTTATACCTGTAAAACTCTTGTAAACTATGCAAAGAGGCATGTAGGCATGCAGTCTGTTGTAGTTAGTTGGAACTTGTCGCATTCTGACTAGAGAAGTTTCTTAATATGTACAAGCGAAAGGGGGTGATTCTTTGATGTTTTTTATGACCAAAAATTTATTGGTCTTCAGACTCTTTGTTTACGATGTACACGGTGTTGAGGTTTCAATATTTTGTAGTTCCTTATAGCAATTCTTGATTTGGAATATAGGTTTAACATTGGGGTTCACATGCCCATATAAAACGGTTGTCAGAATATACAGAGTGATATTTTTGTATATCCTTTCTGCTCCTGAACTTTTTTCTACCTTATTTAGAAACTTTTTGTTCTCCTGTAGTTTCGTATCTCCGACCGTTATCGAGAAAAAAAAAATAAAATCGAATTCATGTAAGTATCTAGATCAAACTCATTTCTTCCTAACTTCTCCAGTAAGAAGTTTCTTTTCCTTGTCCTTTCGACTTTAGACAAATCTAAAAATACAGATATAGACAACCCATTCACAAATCGAAGATTGTTTTGACGCCATCGGCGAAAGATAGCGATTGATCTTTGTGCTATTGTTGGCAATATCGCATTGGCACTTGAATACGTACAATCCACCAAAAACTATCAAACTCGTTGGCAACTCTGCACTGAAAACCAGAAGACCCGCCTTTCTTAGACCGGTTTACCAATAAGCAGGAGTCTTGTCGTTCATGCTAGGTTGCCGTGTTGCCGTGTAGATGATGATCAATCCTCAAAAACCATAGGATATTGAAATTTGAAGTTTTATAATAGCCTAGAAAAAGCATCCTTAAATTCATTCCACTGACCATTGACCATTTCCATGAATATTACGTATACACTGCCAATTCTCTTGCTCTTACAGATCCATGAAATATTGTATATTTTCATCTGAGAAAAGTCTTTTGTAGTCCCAAGGATAGTTCGACCACTCGCCACCAGAGGCGGAAACAAAACCTCAACTTGCTGCTCAGATCACATTTTGTTCAATTGTGATATCATTCGAGCCGACATCATGTTGTTGAATGCAAGATTGGGATCTTTCTTTTGTGTCTCTGGAGGTTAGAATAATTGTGGGTTCGCTGCTTCTCGCGTACATTCAAATTTGTCTGGACCAAGAAGCCAAGTGGTGGTTCCAAATGATGTGATTTGAAATCAGAACTAGCCGCTATGATTATTCAAATACCACTCATTCTGGTCTTGATCACCCAGGTTTTTTTCCCAAGGAACATTTTTGCTTACATGTAACAACTTACAGAATCCGAACTACTAATCCTTTTCCCAAAATGCATCTTGATGTAAGTAGTTAGTAGCAAGTTCTTATTGGTTGTAGTTTAGTGCATCCTTGCGACCAATGCGAAGCGCCTTATGGCTTCCGTCACGCGATGCAGTTGTCTTCCAACACGTATATGTTTTCCGTAAGTGAATGAAAATGACAAGTTCATTAATTTGCATTTTTCTAATGCTAGTTTCTAATTTTCCAGTATGGTGTTTTAACGTATTAACGTGTTGACTTGCAAAATAACTTGTGTTTGAATTTTAACTGCATCTTCATTTATTTCAATATACTTTTTTCACCTTCGTCTTGACCAAGAAATGTCTTCAGTGTGATGTTAGTTGAGATAAACCATTTCTTCATTTCTTCTAGGTAGGTGTGGTGAGCTTGGAAAGTGACTAACAATTTTTGCACCACATTATTATATGATTTTCCACTAACATTTTCTCGGCTTTGTATATAATATTCATAAGGTTATGTACATATTCTGCTCCACAAAACACTGACATTTTTCCAGTGGTTGGCATCTTTTGAAATATAGCGGATACATAATAAAATCCGATACACGCCATCCGTAATCTCACCTTAAATCTGCATTTACTTGTTTATCATTGTATCACAATCTGGCAACGGTGGTGGATAAAATCTGATTTCGATGAGGTGCAGCGGATTTGAACTTGAATCAGCTATATGTTGCCATAAACGAATCTTTTGCAATTTTAATATCAGTGAAATAGGCAAAAACTCTCAATCACAGAAAAAAATGTTGTTTTGTGGTTTTTAACCAAGTGAACGTGTAACAAAACTATTCGTTATTAGCATAAAGTAAAAGAAGCCCACGTCTCTGGAAATCTGGACGCGCCTGAGGGAGGATTTGACGCCATTATGCAGGCAATTGTTTGCAGAAACCAGATCGGTTGGAGAGATCAAGCCAGGAGACTTTTAGTCTTTTCCACGGATGCTAGTTTCCATTACGCTGGAGATGGCAAAGTGAGTAAGGGTCACTATAAAAATATTAAAACAATCTGTTGAAAAGTTCAAGCAGAGTATATAATCCATTTTCAGCTTGGAGGTATAGTAAAACCAAACGACGGCCACTGCCATCTTTCAGGAGAAGGATACTACAGCCAGTCTTCTTATCAAGACTATCCTTCCATTGAACAAATAAATTTGGCTGTGAAAAAAAATTCCATTAACCTTATTTTTGCTGTCACTCATGAAACAATCGGTGAGTGAAAAAATGAAAGAAAATCAGTGCTTAGTCTATTTCGTTTTCGAGGTATATACAAACAACTCTCAAAACACGTTGAGGGTTCTTCAGTGGCCAAACTAGAAGGAGACAGTTCGAACATCGTAGAATTGATAAAAGAGCAATATGAGAAAATTTCGTCTTCAGTTGAAATGAAGCATAACGCTTCCAGTGCGGTTAGCATAAGATTTTTTTCAAAGTGTTTGAATTCCACTGGAGCTATGATTGACACGAATAAGTGCGGAAAGATCAAGGTAAGAGGGAAAATTTCATTTATATTCTTCAAATATTTTGACTGTATTTGATTGAATTTTACACAAAAATCATGTTTCAGGTTGGAGACGTGATTGACTTCAAAGTAGATATCGAAGTCGTGAAATGTCCGCCTGATCCCAAGGACCGATTTCAAACCATCCAAATTTACCCAGTCGGCATCAATGAAAGTTTGATTATCGATTTGGAAATGTTGTGCGAGTGTGATTGTGAAAAACCTGGTGATAAGGTAAACAATTTCAAATATTTTATTTGAAAATGTCTAAGTAAATTTATCTCCAGTACTACAAAGAAAACGCGCCAGAATGCCACTATGCAGGTACCTACAAATGTGGCATTTGTCAATGTAACCCAGGATCCTTTGGCCGTTACTGTGAATGTAATCAAGAAACTAACAATGCTACAACTATTGGTTGTATCAATCCCAATAGTACCACTAACGTGGAATGTTCAGGAAGAGGTACTTGTGCTTGTGGGCGTTGCGAATGCGAAACTAGAGGAGCTAATGAGGTGAGTTCAAAATGTTTTGGATTTCTGTTTTGAGTATCGTATCAAAAGTAGCTCTGCTTGGTAACTAAGGGGTCTTTCTCTAAAGGCTTTCTGATAAACAACATTTAAACAGGAAAAAAATTCTGGAACTTGCGCCGACTTGTTTATCGAAAAATTCGAAAGTTTGACAATTCTTGAACTGCCTACACTCTAAATATCTCGGTACTGACTGTGGCTCCTCGATCTTAAACTTTCTTTTGTTCTTTATAAAACTCATTGTGTGGATCTCACAAAATAGTTTGCATTATGTGATTTTATACAAAAAAAAATTCTAGTCGTTCAAAAGTTATAGAATTTTTGTAAAGTTGCAAAAATCGTGTATTATCATATCCTAAAAAAATCTTGAGATTTTGTCAATTTTTCCATGTTTTTGCACCTCTCAAGGCTTATAACTTTTTGATTTTTTGAGATATCGAGATGAAATTTGAGCCATTTTGTTCGCAAAACATGTCACTTTCTCATGTTTCTTTTTGGCTTCTCAAAAAAAATCCTTCTTATAAAAATTCAGGCTATTTTGAATTTCGAGGAGACCTAAAGTTGCAAAAATCGTGTATTATCATATCCTGAAGAAATCTTGAGATTTTGACAATCTTTCCATGTTTTTGCACCTGCCAAGGCTTAAAACTTTTTGATTTGTTGAGATATCGAGATGAAATCTGAGCCATTTTGTTCGCAAAACATGTAACTTTCTCATGTTTTTTTTGGCTTGTCAAAAAAAATCCTCCTTATAGAAATTCAGGAGCAAATTTGATCATATGGTTAAAAAATGAAAAATTCGACTTTTGTCGAAAAATCGAATATTTTGAATCACGAGGAGACCTTCAGAGATAAAAAATCATAAAGAAGTTTTAAGAAATTCCCTACAAAATCACGCAAGAATCATCAAAATCGTTCAAAATGTATGGAATTTTTGTAAAGTTGCAGGAATCGTGTATGCCAAGGCTTACAACTTTTTTAATTTTTGAGATATCGAGATGAAATCTGCGCCATTTTGTTCGCCAAACATGTAACTTTCTCATGTTTTTCTTTGGTTTGTCAAAAAAAAAAAAATCCTTTTTATAGAAATTAAGCTGCAAATTTGACCATATGTCTTCATTGTTCGCGTGCTTCGTTAAGCAATGATAAATAATCACTGCGAGAACGAGAGCATTATTTGACTTCAAGTAGGTTATTGATTTCAACTTTTGCCGGATAAAACTGGGTCCCCCTGTATAGTGTAGCCCTGTTTCACGATGGAGTGGTGACAACGGCCCTATACACTGACCATCCCGATCACCTGATATCACACCAATGGATTTTTTTTCATATGGGGATTTATTGAAGATAAGGTATACTACCTATCGAATTAACAAAATCACTTCTGGAATATTGGAAAAAGTCCATGAAGATATTGTTGCCGATTTGCAAAAAGTATGAAGGAATTTTTGTTTAAATTTCTTGATGATGGATATTTTGGATTTTTGTTTAAATTTCTTGATGATGGATATTTTGGATAGAAACGTACGAAACTATACTCGAAAATTATAAAACAAGATGCAGTAGAACGTTCTTAAACTCTTTTTAATTTTGAAATTTGATAAAATCAGAGTCGTACTGGTGATAATTTCTGACGATGTCATTTTGCAGAATCGAAACGACGTCAATGGTTTTTGTATAGTACATCGTTGAAGGGATATTATTATGAGGAAAAGTTTTAAAAATTATAAAACGAAGAATGTTTTCCCAAATCAAGTGGATAAACGACTTGGTGGTGCAATGTACAGGGTTATTCATTATATTTTGACACCCATCTACAGCTCTTATTGCGAGTGATAGAAAAAAACTTTAAATACAAAAGTTTTGGTTTTTTCACGTAGTATCTTCTGGTGATAGCGGAATCAACAAATCGAAATCATAACATAGAAAAAATTCATTAAGTCATATTTTTTTAAATGGAACACCCTGTATATTATTGACTAAAATGAAATATCTCTTTAATCTGATTTCAAATATATATGGTTTGTAGGCATTTGGTTCAGTCACTTTGAAACTACTTGAATTCAAAAAATATATTTTTTTAAACTACAACAAATATTCACAACACTAACTTAATCATATAAACTATCAACATTCCATTAAAAACGAAGCTACATGTTTTCTACATAACCCCCATAACCAAAACTTTTGTATTTAAAGTTTTTTTCTATCACTCGCAATAAGAGCTGTAGATGGGTGTCAAAATATAATGAATAACCCTGTACAATAGTATATTATTTAACGAGCGGGAAATGGTGGATATTACTCACGAGGATGAAGTTTGCGTAATCATCCGAGTGAGTAATAACCATGTCCCGCGAGTCGAATACTATACTTTTTCTATGATTATTCAATAATTGAAGCGAACTTTGCAATATTTAATTTCATTTGGACGGCACTCTTTGACAACGACTGACTTAAAGTGAGGTTAGGTTGTTCATACAATGTGACAATGACTATAAAACAAGTATGAACGGTCAATTGGGCTGTTTCAAAATGATGGATTTGAAGGTTGACATTTTGTCGAATGTTCTGATTGGCTCTAAAACAGTGGAGTAATGACATTAGATCATTTCATTGGTTAAAAACAATTGAGTGATGAAAAAAAGTCACTGGTATGAGTAACGAGTTACATTACCAATAGTAAGTGGATGTATAATACATCTATTATTGAATAGTCATAGAAAAAGGTATTTATTCCTCTAGAAACTTATCTTCTGAAAATGTCATTCTCTTGAAACCATTTTTGCATCTTAAAAACAAAATGCTTTTACTGTTTGAGCCGAGCTCTGGCCTTTTTTTTCTATATTCCTTTCACGATAGTTTTTAAAGTTTTGAATGAACCTGGTATAAAAACCTGTTCTACTGTGAACTTTCATCAAATGAGTTGGCTACAAAGTACTCTTCACTTGGACTTGTCGTTGCTTCAATGCGGTGATTGGAAAAGGATGATCAACATTATTGTGACTCAAATTAATTATTATTTCATTTAATCTCATAAACTCAACCAACCCTGTACTAGCCACCATTCCTTTCAGCGTATTTCCGGTGACTACTGCGAATGCGACAACTTCAGCTGCGAACGTCACTTAGGACTGTTGTGTTCCGGAGAAAAACAGGGAACCTGCGAATGTGGCGACTGTCACTGCAAACCAGGTTGGACAGGATCAAATTGTGCTTGTGAAGAATCGACAGCCGGATGTTACGCACCGGATGTACCTGGGGGAGAAATCTGTTCCGGTCATGGAAAGTGTAAGTGCGGCAAATGTGAATGTGATAGCTCGGAGGAGAGCAGATATTCGGGACAGTTTTGTGAAATGTGTCCGGTAAGTTTTTAATTGCTTGTCTTACTGTTTGCTGAATAATTTTTTCATCATATTATGCAGACTTGCCCAGACAGATGTCTAGAGTTTAGGGACTGCGTGCAATGTCAAATATACAAAACAGGGCCTCTTAAAGAACCTGGTGATTGTAGTAAAAATTGTACCAATGTGCCTGTTCCCATTGAAGTTGATAAAGTGGAAGGTAAGAAAAACAAAATTAGAGTAGATTCGGTGTAAATATATGATATAAGTGCCCGTTTGAGACATCTCTCAACTTCCAGAAGGTTTAAACTTTGGAAATACTACTCGCAAGGTAGGTATATGTAGTCAACTGCTCCTAGAGATGATCATTAAATTTTCAATTTCATCGAAACTTACATTTTCAATTAGCAAAATGATCTGTCAGGTTATATGTAAAAAATAGGATTTATTTACAGATTCAAAGTCTACTTCAACACAAGTCGACTAAAGAATATTATCATATACAAGATACAAGTTTATTAAATTAAAAAATAGCACTTTTAAAGTATGAGCTATCTCTTGGAATGTTCTGTCCTTATAATAGTTTGCACTTAAAATAATTGGAGACTCGTCAAATCAAATGAATTAGCAGCAAACTCAGGAACGAAGCTGTCGCCGCCGAAATCACTGCCGATATCACAGCTATTATTGTCACAGTGTTTCTCTCTTCTTCTGTTCTAGCACTAAAAAAAAGTCCACACATTACATAAAGAACTATAGTTTATTCACAACCAAAAGTCACGAATAGTAAACAAACTACACGTGATTAAACATGGCGAAACGATTGAACTGATCACATGTGTTGGTTCATCTCAGGTGACATTCCGTTTCCCTTTGTTTGATCACCAGTAGTTTGGTTGTAAATCAACTGTAGTTTTGCAACAAATTGATTGTAAAAGATATATTATTATTACGGTTATCCGCTGTTAAATGGATGGATGAAATTCAAAAAAGCAAATTTAAAAAATAAATGACGCTACAACTGAATGTTGGTCACTGATTCACTCCACAGGGTGTTCTGAAAACCAGCTTTTATTCCATTCTTTTTGCTTCGCCCTGTATATGATGACATGAAACGAAATAAATCAGAACGTAATCCAAACATATCATTGACGAATCAAGCTACAATACCAAAAAAAAATAGGCCAAAGGATTTAAGAGAAAATTGACTTCAAACTTGATGAACATTTTGTGCGTTTTCCTAATTTTGCGAAATTAACGTTAACTCACCCTGTAGAAACCAAAGTAACACACAAATTGATAATATATCCATTGGAAAATGAGAAAACCACAGTGAAGACACAATAAGGTATGTCGCAAAAGATCACTGGTAAATGGAATCTGGGTTGAGCGTTGCAGAAGATCATCAATGGTACAAAAATCAGTCGGGCTATTGAGACAAAGAGGATGAAAATTTGGCATTTTGGCTAAAAAAGAATGTGTAAAATAATAGCTAATCAGGATTTTGAAAGCGATGCTCACTTTAATTTTGATACATAGACTGTATGTTGCAAGAGTCTCACCTTTTGTATTCTAGCTGCAAGTATACGTCCACATAAGTCACATAAGCTAGCTCCCAATAATGTAATCACTGGTGTAAAGTATAATTCTGAATAATGTAAAATCATTATTTCGATGAACTCATCAGATATACTTTACGCACCACTCCAACGATTTCCCTCTGTGACCTTTCCAGTACTATTCTGTGCCACTACCAACGCCATAAACCCCGGATAAACGATGGCAGTGCCGCCAACCGTTATAATTAAACTGCTCACATACATTTTCGTGGTTTTTGAAGCGGCGTTCATTTTCTGCCACATCCGCAGAAAAAAGTATCGATGTTCGAAAGTCACCTCTGTTGGAAGAGTGTCGTTTCCTACGTTGTATATGAAATATTGGGAGTTCTTTTTCGAGTACCAGTAGATTGCTATTGTGGTCAATACTAGAATTGTACCTGAAATGTTTGCTTTTAAATCCGGCCCACAGTCTCGCTTCAACGAGTACAATTAATTTTATTGTTCTCTTACCAATGCCAAACAATATCAATCCTCCATAAACTGGATGAAAGGTGGCGCTGATAGTTAGGATTTGTGTGATGGCGGAAATGGCACCACACAAACACTGACCAGTCAAGATGGCGTTGTAGTATTCGGAAGGGAATTTGCGCACCATTTCGAAGAGACTCACTAGAATTACTGCACCACATACTGTAATATTTTTCCATTGATCAGAATATGGTCTCATTTCGTCAATTAGGTTGAAGAGGTGATAAAGAAAGTATCTTAGCTGGTATGATCATATTCGCAATCAATTACGTATTTCATGGTCAGAACCTTCAAAGTTCACAATAGTTGTCATCGATCATTTTTCAAGTTGATTTATCTACAAGGTAAAGTGTCCCCACCCCTGTAAAAGTTTCATTTATTAACCGATTTTTATTTATTGTTTGTTCGATTTGTCTCGACAAACACTTTTTGAGCATATGCCAAATTGGTTCCAGAGGCGTACTTATGGGTAATTATGAAGGTTCAAAGTGAGTCAAATTTCAGAAAATGATAATAGAAAAAATATCACAACGGAATCTTAATCAGCATGACCAAAAACCACCCTGTACACTTAAAAAAAAAATGTTTTGTTTGTTTTTTTGTTAATTTGATACTTACACTGCTTGAGTCTTCCTGTACGTTCTAATTTACCATAAAGGTGTTAATTAAATCCCTGAAAGAGTGTTATGTGTTTTGAACAAAAAATCATCGATACCAAATAAAGGGTGGGCGACAATAGCGTAGTTGAAAATTCGTACAGAGGAGTTTCTGGTGATGCTGATCAAGATTCCGTTTTTTTTTTTTAAATGTCCCAATATCATTTTCTGAAATTTGACCCCCTTTGATCCCTCACAATTACCCATAAGTATCTGGAACCAATTTGGCATATGCTCAAAAAGTGTTTGTCGAGAACAAGCAAACAAAAAAAAATTAAAATCGATTGATAAACAAACATTTTACAGGGGTGGGGACACTTTAGGGAGGACACCGTGTATTATCAGTACAGAACTAGATAAATATCACCATTTCAAGTATTATAGTTCAAGTATGTCAATTAAAAAAATTAATCAAATCTCACCTCCCAGAAAACATGCTATACACATCACCATAAAGAAGAAGGCTACCTGAACTGCAATATAAAACAAAATAATTGAGTAGCCATAAAATTAACCAAAGAAAAGTTTCGCAAATCATACGTGTAGTAAATTGTATCCTCGTTTATGTTTAGTGAATTTCGTACACATCATGTATCTTTATGTTTGGTTGATACGTTTGACAACGTTGCAGTTTAATTGAAGAATACATCATTTATTCACCGAACGAAGTCTGTGTATTGTGATTTATCACCCAAGCGAAGTGGCATCTCACTTCACACGATATTCAGTTATAGTGTTCGTGATCGAATTAACATTTCTCAATAAACCACCATATTCAAGTGACAAACCTAATGGCCAATTTGCATACATTTTCAAATGACTTGAAATTGTATACAGTGTGGTCATTTACGTGTGCAACTTATGGGATTTTTTTTTATCAATTGTAGACCCAAAATTCAAATATTGCCGAAAGTTGGTGCATGTTCGATAACCGCTGCTTGAGGCTTGAGCTTAGTGCGCCAGCGTGCAACCACTTTTTTGGAGCCCTATTTTCTAATTCAAATTTTTCCTTCAATGTAGGTAGAGTAGGTGAATCATTTTTTTTTTTTTTAAATAAAAGTTCTAATAAACTCATCACTAATTTTTAGTAGTATTATTGATAATATGTTTAAGAAGAAAATCATAAAATATATTAGGTTAATCGACAAAAAAATGATAGAAACTGAATTTTTCTTGCTTCAAGTGCCCTTAACTCTGATATTGTTTGATGCTCGATTGAAATAAGGGCCAAACTATCGAGTCATTCTTGTATTATTATGACCTTAAATAATTTTTATTCTTTTGAACTCAATATAAATGTTCTCTTAGCAGATGCAACTGAAATTAGCAAAGTAAGTTATATTCTTAAAGCTATATTACGGTAACATTATTAAAATTTTGAATCATTTTCAAAAATATACAGGATACATTTTAAGTCGAAAAGGTCATATAAACTTGGGTCTTAAAATGCTTCAAAATACAGGGTGTTGAAGATTTATTTTATTGTCAGTTTAATACATTTTCCAAAGACGGTTTGAGATATTGAACTCAATTTTGCCACAGGATATTATGGAATAGGAACACACTTTTTTTTTTTTTTTTTTATTTTTGTTTTTTTTTAGAATAAAATTTATCCAGGAACTTCCACTTAAAATTATGACATACCATTATGTAACACTCTGTATTGCAAGATTATTTGAGTCGTTTAAAATCGGTGTTTGAAATGCTAATACAATCCAAAAGCCTTCATTTCATCAAACAAGTGAATCTCGTCAATTTCTGACGCTTCGTAAGACATCATTTGAATTTAGGATGCAATTCTTTGCAATAATTCAGCAATTTTTCATCGAACAGACTTCCTAAGCCAAAAATGTTGTCACATGTTTGGAGTTCTTCAAACGTGCTGCGAAGAGATGACGAAGACAAAGTTTGAGTTGAAAATTGGTAATAGGATTCAACCTTAAAATTAGGTTTGGAATAATGGTTGCATGCTGCAATCGCTTGTGGTGCTGTTGCCAGAGTTATTTGTTCATAAGTAATAAAGTAATAAGTAATAATAAATATTTTACAATAATAATATCTAACCAGTTATTTGAGCGCTCCTTGAGAAGGGCGCCAATTAGAATGGTTACAAGTGAAACAGCATACACGGTGGGTCAAAAAAAAAAATTGTACAAGAGTAAAGTAGCCTTATTTCAAAAATGTAGCAAGATGTTGTAGAGATAATTTGTCCAGAACTAAATGTTATACCTATATGCCAAAAACAATGCGTCCTGGAGAAGATCTATTTTTGTTTTGAAAATCATAAACCATTTCCCCAAAAAACTTTTTTTTTAACAAAAATATCAAAATCAGATCAACTTTGCATTACTTTCTTCAAATTCTGGCATTTTTGTAAAATTAACTTGGTTTTTTAGTCATTTAGGGAACCACATACTTCATGTTTGATAAAACTATCATCAAAAACAACTTAAAAATTCCACAAAAAATCTTTTAAATACCATCCGAATATGCATATTAAACAACTCTTATTTGAAGTACATTTTTTTAAATTTTATACTCAATTTCTCTGAGACGCCATGTTTTGGATATTTAGGCATAACTTCTGATTCTGAACAACTTTTCTTTATAACATTTTGATGATTTTTTCGAAATAAGGGTACTTTACTCTTGTACAATTTTTATATTTTTTGACCCACCGTGTATGTTATTTGACTCGCAAACATTGAGTTCAATAAGGCTTTATAATTGCAGCAACTTACGGCAATATTTGAATTCTTGCTGTGCAATGAATTGAAAAAAACCATATGCTGCACACTTAAAAGGCCACACTGTATGTATTCTACACAATATTTAAAACATACCCAAAAATATACTGATTAGATAAAATACTAATTAGATTAGAGCCGAATTACTCAGTCAATACGCCAGACGGGGATGATAATGTATTCTGTGACGTAGTGAATGTTGATTGGCGCTCTGTAGTCGGTGATTACTACATTAATAGAGGTCGTAGGTTGACTTTTTACACATCAATGGCATAAGTACTTACTTACTAAATAAACTTCATATTTCCATAAAAAGTGCAAATTGTCCATTATTATGTTCCATAGCATACTTACACGTATCAGTAGACAATTTACAAAAAACAAGATTGACCAAATAGACTACCAAAGTGCCCAACAAACTGGCCGAAATTCTTTTATCAGGCCGTGGTAGTCTCTTCGTATAGGCAGCAGTCAAAATAACAAAAATGATGAAAGAAAGTTGCCAGAATATGTAGTAAGCGGAAGGGAAACTAGCTTGGAAGAAATTTCGATCTTTTGGAGGACCGGGGCCAACGCCCGGCATATCGCCATGTGGAGGAGGCGGGCCATTAAATCGAAATTTGTACATCCAATACTGAAAAAATATATATTATCATTCATTCCAAATCTCTGTTAATATGCTTTAAATATGCAAAATAACTGTTACTCACCCTATTTGCAGTGATAACAAAATAATTAGGGATAAACGTAAGTATCCCCAACATATAGAAAATTCCATAAGTGATATAATACTCAGCCTTTATCGATGGTATAGCCATAGTAAATTCACATTCATAACACTAATCTTCTGATCGCATTTCTTCCGGTTGATGATGTCATATGCTGTACAAGTCTGGAAATGGGACGGATCATTTAGAGCACACATCTATAGACTAATCATCTAATAGTATAATTCATTTACCTGAAGAATTTCCGACTATGACAAAAATATCCTATTTTATAATAATGATATCAAGAATTCCTCAAAAAATCCACCTGCAGTAAATGTTTATCATAAAATTAAACAAAAAAAACTTTTCGGCAATATACAGGGTGCTACCTACTTAATGGTATGTCATAATTTTACGGGGAAGTTCCTGGATAAATTTCAAGTCGAAAAGGTCATATAAAGTTGGGTCTTAAAATGCTTGGTTTTTAAGATACGTTTTCCAAAGACGGTTTAAGATATTGAACTGAATTTTGCCACAGGATATTATGGTATAGGAACACACTTTTTTTTTTTTATTTGTATTTTACTTTATTTTATTTTATTTTTTTTTTTTTTTTAGACTCAAGTTTATATGACCTTTTCGACTTAAAATGTATCCAGGAACTTCCCCTTAAAATTATGACATACCATCAAGTAACACCCTGTATATCACATCAAAATCTAATCTCAATTGAAAATATTGTGCCAGTAGAGCTTACAGCACTTGGGCAGGCTATCAATATTGACCAAATTTTTGTTGAGGACTTTTTTTGTTATTTTAAGTTGAACTACATCAAACATAGTACAAAATAACCTATGAAAACGTATTATTACAGATTCAAATTTTCACTTTCAGATTTTCTTCAAAACATAACCTAGAAATCTGAACAGATATCCAATATTTCCCTTGCAGTTTGATGAGCTATGTTAGTGGGTCGTCGGTTACGAACCAGTTTAGAATTGATTTTGAAAAACGTACCAATAGAAACGAAGATTAGGTAATCTATTACTCCGTACGTTTGGAGTACAAGTTTTCTAAAGCGCTTATTTCAACATAAAAGGTTTGTCTTGATATAATGTATTTTCAACTTTTTAATACAAAGTCAAATCAAAGAATAGCGTTTACAAAAGAATTAGATACAGATGATGGAGAAAAGGGGTAAAAATCTGCTATTTTATCGAAAAGTGTAACTTGCTCAACAAAATAATATAAAAAGATGTAGGTATGAGTTTCATAGAGAATTCAAGTCTACAGGGAAACTCTTGATCAGGCGATTTCACAATTTTATTTTGACTGAATATGAATCGACTGAGTAATCAAATATTTTACAAAATAACAATAAATAACAAAAACCCAATAATTGAACATAAAAAAAGTTTCAAGAATTATACAACAAAAAACTCACCTCTTTTATTATTTAATAATTTTCGTCCAATCAGGCAGCCACGATTCGCATAAGCAATATTTCACTCCGGAAAATTTCAAAATTCCAATTCTATCACCTCAGTAAAAATCTCAGATAAGCTTCGCATATTTCTAGAGATAAAATTAATCGCGAATCTTGCAACACGGAAAAGAACTTCGTTTGAATCACAATTTGCTGAACTTGAACTCTTTCAAATTTCAATAGACCGATGTTGAGGGAAGTAGTAATCCAAATCAATCACCGTTATCACTAGAGTAGCACTAAAATCTACAATTAATGGTGTTTAATGGCATTTTTACAATAACTGATCTACACGAACACATCATGTTTGAGCATCAAATAGGTACAATAAAATGATAACGAGCTTGTTGATTAAATTCCTCGAATGATAAGAAGTGGGAAAAGGTGAAATTGTTAGAGATAACTGTTATTTTAATAATTTACTTTTCATTTTCGCGCAAGCATAAATATTTATTCATTTTCCGTCTGTTGATTGTTCTCCTTTCATGTGAATATTGGGAACAATGAATTATCATTGAATAATTGACAATAATTTGAAAAATTTTCAGCACGTTGCAAACACTTGATTAAGATTTTTTTCACCATTTGGCTGACACAAGATTCAATATTTTTTTCGATGAAAATCATTTTTTTGCATATTTATTTTCAAATTCTTAGAAAGTATTTGTTTGCCGAATTTTTGTTATAGACCACTTCATAATTTTCCCGGGCGTTTTGGATAAATGATTTTCAAGTGCTTAATTGATAATATCGGTACATAAACTCAGCACTTTTATAAACTGTGGCGCAGAAGGATATTACATGTTTCATAGCATACATTTTGCACATATCCTGTTTCTGTTCCGCATAGTTCATATATTTTTGTTTGTTTCAGCAATTGAAGAAAACAATGAATATCTCTGCCATTATACTGACGAAGATCACTGCCAATTTACCTATGTTTACTATTATGACACCAAATTAGAACTTCACATAAGGGCTCAATCTGAGAGAACATGTCCTCCTGAGGTAAGTTTAATAAGATTGATGTGTTTGAGCGTACAATTTAAGATTCATTCAATAAATGACTGTAGTAATCTAATTTGGTAAATGAAAAAAACCTGTTGATAACGTGTGCTTTCTTCCATCGAAGAAGATATTTTCAATATTTTCATGATCAAGTGAATTCTCAAACTGATTCACAGATACACCTTTCTATAATAATTGCTTTGTAATCCATTAAATAGAACGGTTGATTCAATATCCGATAACAGGACATAAACGTTAAAAGTTGTATTTCTTTGTCCGTGAGTATATCATTATGTACTCAGTATTGTCATAAAGATCTGAGGTGTAATTTGTGCTGACCTATTCCAGATCAATTATTGTCATTATTTCAAATATTTATAGAAATATGGTGAGTGTGAGTAGTAACTTAACATAATCCAACTCATTTTACTCCGATATCCTACAAATACTTAATTACCTCGAATCTCTCAGATTCAATTACTCAAATAAAACAAATATTTACCCCAAGTAACATTCTCGAAATATTTCAGATAGCATTTAATAAAAACATGGTATAAGTAGACATATGAGTCACAATCATGAAATATTGAAAAATTTACAACTTTATTGATTGTTGATGTGTTTTTATATTTCCAGAAATTGCCACTGATAATGCATTTTTCAATAACTTGCAAATATTTTTCCAAATTGATCATTTCAAAAAACGAGTTCACGGTTGTAAAATGATTTCAACAGTTCCTACATATTTTGCAACTTCCAAAAATCTAGGCCAGTTTGCCAAACTTATCAATCTCTCAAAAGATAAGCAAGTTGTTTGTCATGCAAACCTATGTCAGTTTCACTAGAAAGTACTATGCCTTGCATTCGAAATTATCGAAGACATTTTTTTCATAAGAATGAGAACCAGAATGATTTCGGAGTAAGTACGCACTTAGAAAATTCAATTACACGTGTCTTATCACCAAAATCATTCTACCAAGAAAATATTGAGAAATCTATTTTTATAACATTGAATTGGTATTTCTTCATAGTAATTTTTTCATTCAATTTTGTTTCTCAATACGATTGAAGCCCCAAAATAAGTTCCGCATCGTCTTCCTCTCTCTGAAAGTCGGAACCTCCGTGTCTCTTCATCAAGGATTTTGAACAGAATTTTAGAGAAAAGAAGTTTCACTTTTTATGCGGCAAATTAAGATCAAGAGTAGTTATATCTAACACATTTTTTGAAAAGATTTGACAAACAGACCTCTGCTTTATGCTCTTGCACGCATTCTTTTAAATTTTTAAAAACTCAAATGAAAATTCAATATATCACAATCATTTCATTCATTATTTTTTTCACTAAATTAACTTTGAAACTTTTTCATTTTTCCAGATTTTTGTACTTGGAATAGTGTTCGGAGTTATTGCAGCTATCGTTCTCATTGGTATGGCCATTTTGTTGTTGTGGAAACTGTTGACGACTATTCATGATAGAAGAGAATTCGCCAAGTTTGAGAAAGAGAGGATGATGGCGAAGTGGGATACCGTAAGTACTTTTGAACTTTTCCATCTCAATTTTTTTTTCCGATAAGAACAAAGTAAGTATTTTATCGGACTACTGTTTTTCAGGGCGAAAATCCAATCTACAAACAAGCGACATCGACGTTTAAGAACCCCACTTACGCCGGCAAAGGTTAATTATTATTAATTTTGACTGATTTAAAATCTAGGAATCTCCCAAAATGTACATAACATCAGACACACTTTTTACTCGAAAATAATCAAACTGCCATATTTAAAAAAGTGACTTAATTTTTACTCGAATTTCGACAAACATACATGTCTGACTAATCTTAATTTTTTAGCTGAAAAGTAGTTTGAATGTGCCTAAATAGTGTCTTAAACAGTGACACAATGTAGCTATTTTATGTGTAATTTTATTTTATTTTAGTGCCAAAAAAGATCAGTGCCTTTTTAAGAGTTTTTCTTATAATGAAATTTACAATAGAGTGTGCTATAGATTCTAGTTTTAAGAGTAACAGATTTATAGTAGATTTTTTTTATAACAAATTGGATTTAATATATTTTTTTTAGTTTTAATCAAATGTTTCAGTACTAAACAGTTGACTCAGTACTTACATAAAACATCGTGAAATGATAGCCAAATTTGTATTTTTGTTTGTTTTTATCACTAATCGAAATGTCGTCGTCACCAAATCTTATCGAATTCGCCTTTTTAGCACGATAATGTTAAGATTTATGTAACAAATTGGAAAACATTTTAATAAATAATTAGTACAAAACAATGAAGAGGCTGCTTTTATTTAGTGATTTAAATAAGGGCAGAAGAATCGGCCCGGAGACGAACAATGGTTGACTTCAATGACTCGTCAATTTTATTGTCAATGAAATTGAAGCCACGACTGATGGAGCCGGAAGCAACGCATTTTAGCCATTCGTCTAACTGCTAACATAGTTGCAGGACACTTATTAGTAACATTAATAGGAAACTCAGGGTCAATCCATTGAACGAATTTCAATCTCATCGGTACTACCTGAGAATGTCAAAACAATGAGACGTGACAAAAACCTGTCTTCCCCATTGCTTCATTGGGAACGCATTTATTTGGCCTTGAAATTGAAATTTGACAGTTTGCGACTTTTTGGATGACGTTACGCCTAGGTCCTGCGACAGATTGCCCAGAACCCACGATTTTTTTAAAAAAAAGTTTTGTCGTTTCTCATTATTTGACATTCTCAGGTACAACATCAATCGGGAGCCGTCAATGTAATCCAAATAAATTTTCCAACAATCGGTCCACCTCGGACAAGGAAAAAGGTGAACTGAGCATGATCGCAGGAAGCTCGCGCCACGTTTCGACAAATTCAAAACGAAGAAAGCTCTAAAAAAATAAAATTTCCTAATCAGCGTACTGTTTGTTCAATGCTATTTTGCGGTTACGTCATACTTCTCCGTCTCTCTCTTACACATTTACCAAAATTTCACGTATACTCAATTGGACGTCAAAGTATAACCGCAGAAAACCATCGAACAAACTGTACCATCATAGAATAATGTTTAAGAGGGGGTACCATCATCATATCGTAGGTACATACAGGGTTATTGATTATAAATGCCCCCCCCCATCTAACTTTTTAATTTGACGTTTTAGAAAAAAGTGTTCCAAATGAAAGTTTCATGGTTAAAAATGAAATTTTTAAAAAACCTGTTTTCACTTATACAGGGTGTTCCAAAAAGTCTGGGCGAGGTCCAACTTTCTTATTTCAAATTGATACCCTATTTTTTTATTTGATGTTTGAATTCTCCTTCAAATTTTGATCATTTTTTATGTAGCATATCCTATACCTAAGTTTGATGTATAAAAAGATATTTGATATTTTATAAATTGAATAATACTAATTCATTGTTATAAAAAAGTGAAATATATCTATGGTTTCGAAGTATTGACGTAATTGTGTGTGTAGGATATACCAAAACTTCTCTGATTTCAAATTGATACCCAAAAAATGAACAAAAAATAAAATCTTATATAAAAAGAAATCTTTTGAATCAAATGCAGAATTATCTATACTTTGATACTTTTACACTTTAAAAGTACTTAATGACGTGATATTTTCGTCAATACGAGCGCCAATAATTCGAAATCATAGATATATTTGACATTTTCACAACAATAAATTATTATTATTCAATTAATAAATATCAAATATATTTTTTACATTAAATTTAGGGATAGGATACTACATAGAATATGTTTAGAGTTAAAAGGAGAATCCAAATATCAAATTAAAAAATAGGGTATCAATTTGAAATAAGAAAGTTGAACCTCGCCCAGACTTTTTGGAGCACCCTGTATATGTGAAAACAGGTTATTTAAAAAGTTAATTTTCAACCATGAAACTTTTATTTGGAACACCTTTTTCTAAACCGTCAAATTGAAAAGTTAGATGGGGGGGGGGCATTTATAATCAATAACCCTGTACAAGAACTCAAACGGGACTTCAAGGCGAACATTCGGGTTGCTGAATCCAGTATTGATCAAGATCCATAAAATTTTTTGAATATTAATTAAAGCAGAAAAGGCATCTTTATGATACCTGGTGCAGTGATTGACTCAGATCAAATTTATAGTGGAACTGAAGCAATATCAGTATACAGACCATCTGCGCCTGTATAATAGCTTTCCTGTATTTAGCTTTCAGTACACGTGCATACAACCATCAGGGTCCAGAGATGTGGAAAATCAGGCAATATTTCCCGAGTTTGTGACACCCTGAGCAGCATACTATATTACATCATTCGATCACCCTCTAGGTTAAGTTAGGTTAGGTTGCGAAGGGTATGCCCTGCCCCAGATTCCTGCTTCGCATTGCTTTGACTCGGAGGCCAAATGGCCCATTGTGTTCCCTTGTTTGAAGAGGTGTCCCCTCGGTCTTAACCTGTAGCCTTTTTCTTCATCGTTCTAAACCATCCCATGGTTTTCACGAAGTTCAAAATCAGCATGATGTCTACATTTGCCGCTTCTTCCAAGTCTTCAAGGCAGAGTATTGTCCCATATTCCTGAGGAATACTTTTTTTAAACTTGGGCAATGGCACAGTAGATGTCATATCGTTTCATCCTCCTCGATGCAGTCCTTGCAAAGATCAGCACTCCCTAAGCCCCATTTTCGGAGCATGGTTCCGATTTCACAGTGTCCTGTGATTACTCCCAAAATTGTGCTCACATAGGGTTCGCACTGCTTAAATAATTTCCCAGTTTTTTCCATAGGTATCCAAATTTGGCAACAGAGCTCTCGATGTGTTGCAGTCGTTTCGGAACCCAGCATAGAGCAAGCTTCTTGTTCCTGATCCAGGACAATGCCTTACGGCAACTCATCACTACCTTTGATCTTACTGTATCTGATTCTAGTAGTCTCAATGCTGCTTTGCTGTCCATAGATTGTGACGTCTTTTGTTGTGTTGTCCAGTCTTTGCAGCAGGTAGGCTGCTTCCCTAATGACTATGATGCAGAATGCCACATCCTTTCTCAAGCTTTATAGACTCTTGGATGTTTAGTTTCTTTGAGTATATCCCTGCTCCAGTGCATGTATTTGTCTTTGCTGCGTCTGTAAAGATGGAGATCTCTTCCTTTCTCACAATTGTGTCTTCACCCTCTGACTGTCAGGCTCTTCAAAACAATCTCGAGACAGTGAACAACTGTGCGCAATTGATGGACGACTTGATAGACTAGATCGCAATATCAAAATGTGCAGTTGTAAGCTTCTGTAGAATCAAGAAGCCAATTATCATTTTTGATCTACCATAATCAAAGTTCTTGGGATTGAGTGATGGGAAGCTGATATTTTGTTCCTCAAGTTAAGTAGTTGGTGTCCAGTGTTACTCGCCCTTTAGACTTCATCATCAAAACTTGCGAATACTTCACTAATACCTGGGTCATGGATGCCACCAGAATTATTTTCAGAATATCCAACGCACTGTTGAAGTAAATACTTTATATTCAAGCGAAGGATATTCAAGATTCAAGATATTTTGTTAACAGATATGATGACAGCTCTTTGGATGTTTCGTGTGCAATAATTAGAGAAGAGCACAGCCAAAGAACCGCATTCGCAGCTCCGTTAGTGTAGGATTTCTAAGTATGAGAAAAAGAAGCAATCATTTTCTCAGGGATTGATGTAGATTTAAACTGCTTAACTCAAAGTACCATTGACTTTAATACTAATACCTAAGCGCGGTATTGTTACCTAGTATTTTCAGTTCCCAAAATATTTCTATTTCGACAATTTAAATTCTATGCGGAGCAAATCGGACCTGCCTGCTTTCTGTTACAATACGCATAAGAAACGATTTGAATGTTTCCAAATATTTATTTGTAATGAACAACGGCACATTGGTAAAAGTGTATTGCTTGACTAGCTCCTTCTATCCTCTATTCCAAAGAACACTGATAAAACCGATAATGGAAAAAGTGAAACTGTATTTAAAACAAACATAACTGTTTATTATAATAGAAAATGTATATACATGCAGATTGTATGATTTCCAATTCGGTAAATTAAACAGTAGGTATATTCACTAAGAGGCAGTTGCAACCTATTTGACCCTTCACTAGATTCACTTTCCATTTACTTCTTGTCGGTTTTCGTTGCAGAAAGAGGGTCGCAGGCGCGTAATGTGCCGTTTAGGTCTCTTTCACAATTTGCATAAGCCATTCCCACGCCGAACCCTCCTCCCATCAGAATAGGCCACCTTTTTCTTTTGAAGAACAGCAAGGAGAATACTGAACCCAAAACTATTCCTCCTCCTGAAACAGAAATATACATTGTATAAATATTTTGATAGTAAAATGTGGGGGTTTCGTTGTCCCAGGGAGTCCAGTAACCATATACATCAGACCTTGCGTTAGATCCGGTAGTTCTGATTTTTTGCTGACTTGTTTATGATGTTGGCCCTATGAATAATCCAAGTTTTCGACTTCGAGCGCCGAACGCAACATTTTCAAATTTCCAAAAAGTACCCAAATTTCTACCTTTTATCCAGTTTTTGGCAATTTTAACCCAGATGAACTATGTTTTTGATTATAACTATGCAGCACTTTTTTAAAGTAGACTAAATTTGCTACACTTTGAAATCAGAATGTTCTCTGTAGACCTAATAGTTCACAAGATACAGGTTTTCAAAATTAAGTGTTATTTTTTCAAACTTGCAAATGTTAACATAATACAAAATCATTATACTATTACGGTGCCTACCTGGAAGGTGTCCCAAGGCTAGTTACCATACACATTTATTGTTCTGTGGGAATTTCGACCCTCTAGACCTATTTTCTTCGGAAAATTCACGCCTTGGTAATTCCGAAAGAAAGGAAGAATTATGGATAATTATTTTAATTTCAATTAAAAAAGAAAATTGAATAAATGTTTGGTATAATATCAGCTGAAAGTGGATTTTGCCCTCTTTGAAGGACCCGGTCGAGTCCCGTCGGTCTCCCCACTCAAAACATATCTGCAGTAGCAGAGCTCAACTTAACCCTTAGATGTTCAAAACGAAAGAGTAAAAATGGCCGCAGACTCTTTCCAGGTAGATATTATGTTGTCATATCACCGTAGAAAATCGGTTTAGATAGTAGCTTATTTATACATTTTCGTTTGAAAATATAACGCTAAATTTTGGAAAGCTGTATCCTTGGCTGTATCTCAAAAATCATTGAGTCTACAGAGACGGTTCTGATCTCAAATTGTAGCAAATTTAGTCTACTTTAAAAAAGGGTTTGATAGTTATAATCGAAAACTTAGTCGTTCAGTGATAAAATTGACAAAAACTGGATAAAAGGTAGAAATCTTGGGATTTTTTTGAAATTTGACAATGTTGCGTTCGGCGCTCGAGGTCGAAAGCTTGGATTATTCATTGGGTCAACATCATATCAGCAAAACATCAGAACTACCGGATCTAACGCATGGTACCCCCCTTTTAAGACGGCATGGTTACTGGATTAGGATTATTGAAACTGGTCGTGAGGGAGTGAAAATTGGAGAGAGTGGAATTTGAGCAAATAACCAAAGTTTTTGCAATTTTATTGGGGAGAATTCTTATGCAATTAAAAAAAATCCTCTTGTGCTTATGACCACACTACAGAAGTGAAAACTTCACCAAGGCGAGTTTAATAACACAAAATACATCTTTTTTGTTATTGTTTGACCACTGCCCATCCAATTTTTGTGGAACGGCATACCTAGGCGCTAACATCTTGAACTAGATTTTGCAATTTTACCTCATTTTGATGTCATTATTGTCGATGATCAAAGCTTTGATCCGTTCAAACATGATTGTCGTATGTCATGTCATGTGTCATATCGTCTCGAGTTTGTTCTTTTGGTGGGTGCATTTTCTGATACATAGTTTTTCTTTATATGGGTATAGTGATTTTTAATGATCAATATTCTCTCGGGTCTTCAAAAATGTTTTTTGTCAAACTGTTTATGCTCAAGTCTTTGAAGACACCGGGGAAGACACAGTGTTGTTAGTGAAATATATGATGGTATAGACACTGCAAACTAACAGGCAAACTAACACTGACTTGTGTTCCGCTCTTTCAAAAATGTTCTTAATGCAGTCATGACCTACTCCACTCAAACCGACTTTACACGAAGGAGCGTTACATAACCGAGCGTGGCGGGGTGACGGCTCAGTCTCATCAAATACCCACAAAATAAAGTGCGCACCTAAAGAAGTCATCATTGAGAAACCGGGCCTATAAGAGTCTAGAGCCATTATAGCTTTCCGTAGTTTCCAATGCCGCCATATAATTATTATTAGGTTCTACGGAGTATTGCCTATTCCAAGGATATACTTGGATTGTGGAATCGGTCCTTAGCGAGGTCCTTAGGCATAATTTAGCGTTCCCGTTTCAATGACTAACCCTGTATGTCTCATTTGTATATCATTTCCACGATAAAAATGGTTGTCAGACAGTGAAACGTCGGAAGACAAAAAGCTAAACACCATTGGACAGACTGGATACGCAAATGGACAATTTCAGGAAATAGAAAGCAATATCACGGTTTTTCCGGATATCTCCAGAATCAAAATTTTTTCGGGATATCCTCCTAAAATTCCGATATATTCTTTTCGATAATGATTTCGACAACTATGCATCTTTTGAGGACCGAGATGCCCATGGCCCCATGATGGTGATGCCTGAACTCGACCTACCCGCTACCCAGCAGATGAACCAAATCGGATGGGAATTAAGAAAATGACCCATCATTCTATTTTTTTTTTAACGTTCGTCCGTTCTGTAACGTGTTGCATTGCAAATTGCTAGAAAAGTATTATTGTCAAGTGACAATACAATATAGGTATGTCTCGTTCAATCGATATCAATTTTAATGAATTGATTGAGCTGAAGATGTAACTGCAATTAATTAAATAAAGCATGTGACCCTGACCCTCATGAAACTTATTTTAGTCGGTGACATGGTCAGGGATCAAAGTGTAAATATTGATTTCTGCTACACTGGCTACACCCTATCAAACAATGAATGTACAATATAAACAAGTTATGTAATAAATGTCGAAAAAACTCCCAAAAACCGGGCTTTTAAACGTGAATTTGTCTACAGGTTATGATGACATAACAGGCTCTTGAATCGTTCCAATATCACGCAAATGCTCACCAAATTTGATCGCTGCGTCTGATAGACATTTATCCCATTTCCGGCCAAGTTCTTCTTCAACATATACAGGGGAAGTCATTTTCCGTGTGGTTTTTGGTGTAAGAATTTAATTTGCTTGATGTGCTTGACGAACGATGTGGATGACTTGAAAAAGAAAGCACCGTTACTAATTTGGAAATGCCATTTCGTAGTTTGTCGAGGATTTACCTAAAATATTGCTGAATGCTCCATAAAATCGCGAAATTGTGACCTGTATGCCGAATTCTTTTTTGGGATTTTGACAGGTAAAAATGCTTGACATTGACGTGACGGAGAGGACATTTTTCTGTTTTGGATGAAGAAAAAAGAAAACTGCTGTTTATTCTTGTTCCAGAAACATGTGGTAGAGACATCTGTTGGCCAAACTTTCGACGAAATGCTTCAGTACGCAACCAATGGAAAACGCCATGCTAAAATATTACAGTACAGGGTGTTTTTGAAAAGTGGGACTATGACTTGACTATTATTAATTGATAAAAATAGAGAAGCAACTGATCTATACAGGGTGTCCCAGATAAAAGTGACCACAGTGAGAAATACGATGTCGCGCAAATGAAAGTCGCGTATTCGTTTGCCCAAAAATATTCTACCCTTGTTTTATTCTGCATTTGTGCAGAAGGAAAATGTCCTTTGTTAAAAGACCACAATATTTTGCTTTATTATAAAAGCTAACGTTTTTGAAATTTCAGGATATGGGTAAGAGGATACGACCGTTCTAAAAATGGCGTAAACAAAATTTTAGGCCTACTATGTTGCGCCCGGCTGAGATCAACTTTTGTTATTCGCTATATTGAATTTCTTCATTTTCAAAATCCGTATTAAAAACGCTTTTTAAAAAAAGACTTCTAAGAAAAATAGAAATTATTGACTTTGACTGGACGCAACATAGTAGGCCTACATTTTTTGGGTGCCGTTCTTAGAATCGTCATATCCTTTGGCCCATAGCCTGAAAATTTTGGAGTGTTAGCTTTAATAGTATTAATAGTGAGCAAAAAATTGTGGTTTTTTAAAAATGCACATTTTCCTTCCTCACCCTGTATCTACATTATCCATTCAAAATAAAACAGAGGTGGAATATTTTTGAGCATAAAATATGGAACGCCACTGTTTTATCTGGAAATGATTCTTTTTCTGCTTGACTTTCTTCCGTCTGACGTTGCTTATTTGATTAAAAAAATAAAAAACCACTGTTTCTTTAAATTTATCATGTGTTTATTGTTTATGTTCAAATATTACTCTAGTTTTTGTTTTGTTCATTTTGAAAACAAAAAAAACATTTTTCTTCAACTGACAGACTACTAACCAACAACCGTCAGCAGATAATTGACAAAAGCTGCTTTTTATTTGCATCTTAAATCAGGTCAATTTGACCCAGATCACTAAAATTTTACATTTAGGATGTTTTATTTACGAACTGTTCTGATTTGTAAATGATCCGGTCACTTACCCCGTTGCCCCTAAAGCAGGATTTATAGATTCGGTAAGACGTAAGGCGTATGCCGTAACGTAAGCCGCAACGAGAATAGCAGCGTAAATTTTCAGGTGTCGATTTATAGTACACGTAAGGCGTTCGCGCTTCCGTATTGCGTTTCTCGAGTATCAAAATATCAATCAGTTGGAATCAGCATATAACCTCAATTAGTTTTGTTTTGCTCTTGTGTAAAAGTATATTATGGAATATGGAATTAAGGTGTGTATTCTCAAAGTCCATGTGCTAACCGGTAATTTCGAGAAGAGTTGAAATGCTTTTCTAAGCATTGCACTTTTTATTATTGTCTTTGAAGTCCTTCGAACTCTTATCATAAAGAAGTGGGCACTGCTGAATCCACTCAATCAAAGATCATTCTTTTGAGTAATACATTGTCCATTTCATTGATAATTTCCACAAATATACAAAACAAGATCTCACGAAAAGGGTTGGAATCCATCCTTATGAATATACATAGCTCAAACTTCGAATGATCGGAAATATACCCAGGGAAATACCAAATGCCAGGTACTAATTATTACGAGCACAAAATTCAGGTAAACTGGTAAACAAAACAGAACAGAATGTTGTCCATCTGTAATCTAGGATCTTGCATGGTTATTGAGAATATCATTGGATACGCAAGCCCCTGCGTAACGCGGTAAGGCGTAAGGACATAAGAAATGAAATGAACCATTTCCTTATGTCTTACGTTCTAGCGATACGTCGTTGCGTCGAGTATAAATGGAAATACGGTTGTCTGAATGTTGATATGATGCGGCTTACGTTACGGCATACTCCTTACGCCTTACCGAATCTATACTGTACCACCCGCAAATTTCGATCACTTGAGTGAACTGGTCAGAAGTAAAAGGTGGGGGTTGTTTTGGCGGATATTAGGCGTGAATTTCCAGACAGCGTAACCCTCAAACCACATAAAAATATGAAATATATGCCCTTCATTTCGAAGGAAAGAACTTTTTTTTCGCTGAAAATGATGACAATGACACTGACATGATTCGAAACAAATTGCAGAATAGCAAATGCAGTCTTATTTGATTGTTTTTGGTCAGATAATTTTTAGGTCAGTTCATTTAAAAGTGTTTCATGGATATTATGAAAAAAAAAATGATTTTTAAAATCTTTACCACCCTGTATCTCCAAAGTTAGGGCTCTTAGAACATTATGTTCATATGGAGTTTTTTTCTTAAAATTAACCCAAGAATGGCGTCCTGAATTTGTTCGCACTTATTCATTTACACATACATTAAATAATATTCAATATTATAAAGTGCTATTGAAGATACTTGGATCGTTATTTGCATGTTGCTCCTACCGGGCAGGTTTTTCTTATCTATTTCAGTAGATTAAATTATAAAATTATAATAAATCATAATTAACTTGCTGATAACAGTGGTGCTTTTTTCCTCGAAAAAAATAACACACACCCTGTATTTTGTCAACGAAGCATTGAGATATTGGAAACGGAGAGAGATACGACGTCTCTTGAATGGAGGAAAAGTCGTGTATTTGTATGCCCATGCAAAAACATTCTACCTTTGTTTTATGTTACAGGGAAAATGTCAATTTTATACAAAATTACAATATGTATGTATGACAAAAGCTTGAATTTTCAGGATAAGGGTAAAAGGTTAGGTACGACGATGTCAAAAAAGACGTCAGAAAAATTGTAGGCCTACTGTGTTGCGTCCGACCGAAGATAACTTTTGTTTTTCTTTTAGGCGCCATATTGAATTTCTCCATTTTCAAAATCCTTAATAGAAACGCTTTTTGGAAATATGAAGGTCTTATCTTTAAAAGATGTTGAGTAGATCCGACCTCAACATAGAGGAATTACAATTTTTTACGCCGTTTTAAGCATTGTCGTATTCTGTGATACTACAGTGTGGTCATTTTATTTTAGTATCATTTTGATCTGATGTAACTTTTTATTTAGGATTCCTTAACAAGTCTTTTGTCATACGAAAAAAATTATGATTTTCGCTTTGTAAAAGTAAGAGTCAATGTTTTCTTTATGGACTACCCTCTAAACTGATAAAGCGTTGGGTAGCCTATTTTATTCTGATGCGCTGATGTCAACATATTATCGTAGCATTTTATAATTGGGCTTAGTAATTTCTGATATTCAGGTTATTGTCTCGCATAATAACCGACACAGAGCAGGAGCATGTAAGGGAACCCAAAATATTATGATTCGACGCAATAAATGACCACATTGTACCCACATCATTTTATTTTGGACACACTGAATATTCAAAAAGATGTTTCTTTTTTCTGTTAACGAAAATAGTACTCATGCCCTTTCTTTTCAAAAGTTTATTGTAAATCAGTATAAAAATTTAATTAAGATGGACAATCTGCACATTTTTTGGAAATATGAAAAATATAAGGATTAGTTAGTACTGATGCCATTGATGTTCAAAAAAACAACTTACGACCTCTAGTGTTCAGATCACAGATTAAAGAGCGTCAATCAACATCTACGACGTTACAGAATACATTTTATTTTTCTCCGTCTGGCTTATATGACTGTATGAATCTGTCTCTCTCGAGAGGTTGTTTTAGCTTCACCCCGCTCTTGATAATACAGTGGAATTTGCGTTTTCTTTTTTGTTTAATTAGTACATTTTTGGGTATTTTGGAAAACATTTTTCGCTGATGACTTTGAAATATTGTGTAGAATACGTATATAAAATTTCTAGTCATTTGAAAATGTATGCAAATTGTCCATTGTGCGTTATCAGCATCAATATACACGCACAAAACTTCCTAGCCTTTTAAAAATGGGACAAATTCAAATGAAAGTACTGTACATTTCTTCCCTCAATCAATATTGAGAAGAATTTTGGAGGTAAAGGGTGGTGTGAACTGTGAATAAAGAAGAGTTGTTGCTGTCAATCTCATACCGTCTTTGTCACTTGTTTATTTCAAAAAATTGTGTTCAAGACTTGTTCTTTATTAACACCCCCTATAATCAACAATAGAAATAGATTCGACAGCGTGAGCGTCCAAAAAAGACGCCTATCTTTCATTTTCTAACATACTCAACTGTCATCCGCCAGATGACGCCCATGCGCTTTGACGTGAATGGTCATTCGGGGCGAAGCAACGGTATGTGGATTCGTATTCGACGAAGCGCGTCCGCCATTTTGATGCGCCGAAGTGGGGATGTTAGTGAGCAGTGAGCCCTTGCGTTATTTTACGGCAAATTCGGGAAAAGTGACCAAAAAATCGACAAAAATCCCTGTTTAGTGTTTCCTACCCGAATCTGGACATCAACTATTGTGAAAAACTCCAGGAAAAGTGAAAGTGTTTATGTTTACTGCAATAAGAAAGCTCTCCAACTTGCAATCCGAACAGCGTGGCTCGACGGGCTTCTCTTTGTTTCTTGTTGGGATTTGTGGCAAAGTGAGTAAAAATATCCAATTGGTTTAAGTTTTTATGGGGAAATTCACTTGAAATGCTTTGAAAGTCTGATTTCTCAGTAATCTTATGTAGCATGCATTATTCAGACACCTTAAGATAGCTTGCGTGTTAAATAAGCTTTCTCTCGAGAATGCGAGGTAAAAGTGTCAATTTTAACGATATATTCGTTTAATGTTTGTTTTTACCGGCGATGCTACGGTATTTTTAGAAGACGATTTGGAAAATGCCGATTATGCATTTACGAGTTCTGTCAAAATTGTGATAAACATTTTCATTTTATACTTGAATCACTCTGGCGCCATCAAAAAACGCCTTTTTTTTCTCGGTGAAAATATTAAAATCTTGGATAATTAGCTATTTTGAGATTTTAAGGCGGTTCACGTGTTTTTGGATAGTCATTCTACATTCAAGATATGCGTGTTATCATAGGTCATGATTTTTATGGATTGATTTAAGATGAATCTTCACCATGTTGATTTTTTTGATCATCCTGTTATACTGGTGCTTGTTCAGGATATAAGTAGTATTCAATTGAATCACTGGTTTTCACGTGATTGTTTTTTGAGCTTCGAAAATATCAAGTTTTTCAGCTGACCATACTACTTATACTCTTGCTAGTAAGTAGACTCTACAAAATATTCCTGAGTAAACTGCTTACCTAATTGAAAAAAAAAACAAGACTCTGAATTCTGGATCATACTTCGCAATAATGAATGAGTTTCACAATTTCACAAATAATTATCTACTATTTACCCTCGTATTTACCATTCTAGACAATATGAGTACCAATCTCTCTTACGAGCTCTCTTAATATGTATTAATCTCAATACAGACATCGTGAACCCTAATTTAGGTAACTTTGATTTTTTATTTATCTGGCAATTCCTCACAATTAGGTACCTAGGTACCTGATCGCTAATTATTTCGCCCTAATTCTCATCTTTCGAGAACCTACAGGGTGGATATGAGACCAACGTTCAAATTATCATTAATCTCTTCTCAATTCTTTATAGCTAAGTGAGTAGGTAGGTACTTGATTAATGGCTTCTTAAAGGTTACATCAACTTGTTATCAATAGTCCTTGCGCAATGGACGAATGCAAATTAGTAGAAATAATTTCACTCGTAATTTCATATCATAGGTGTTTTCTTTTGCCACTTACACAACAAACAATTGATTGCAAACATGGGAAACAAATCAAATCATTTTTTTTAATGAATCATCCTGTGTATTTTCTAGTATAGTAAACTACCTTTATCTTGTGATTCAATATTACAATGTGCATGCATACCTACATTATATTGTTTGCTTATGTTCTCTTGAGCAGTTAAGTTGAACCAAGATTCAAGCTTATATTATAATACATGGTGTCCCGGAAAATGGGGAAAATCTCTCGGATACAGGTAAAACATGAGAAAAGATAAGTTCCTATAATTCTTTTCCCCACGGAGATATCGATTAAAAAGAGTGCCGGTGAAAATATTCTTTCGCAAATAACTTTTAAACCACCTACGCAAGTTAATTTAATGAAAATTTATTATGATGAACACTATTACACTACTAAGGACCTGTTAATTAGAATAATGGTCTCTTCAATACATTTACCTCCTGGTTTACCTCATTTAGTTTTCCAGGGCCGGACTAGGTTCTACATTTTATTTGCCTACATTTTTAAACACATGAAAATATAAATTTGGACACCTCGAACCTTGAAGTACAAAAAAGGTACTCTTGTTCATTATCGATCATAGAGAAAAAAAAAATATTGAAAAACCATGATGCAGTGGTGCTTGACGAAATTTTTTAAAAAAATTCAAACCTATGTTTTTCTTGCTATGTTAATGAAAATGAACCTGAAAAAATATTGTAAAATTCAAAGAATACATATTCAATTCAATATTTAAATGTTTTCGTTGAGGACATTAAGTACTGCATCAAGGCTTTTTTCCAAGTTTTTTTGAATAAAATCATTTTTTCCCTAGAACGGTTCATTTTATCGATAATGAAGAAGAGTTCCTTTTTTGTAGGTCAAGGTTCAAGCTTCAAGCTATCTAAATTTATTTTTTTCAAGTCTTTATCATACAGTGTGTTGAAAATTTAAGCAATAAAATCTAGAACCTAGTCCGCCCCTGGTAGACTAGATTAGGTAGATGTGTTTTGAGGACACTATTTTAACAGGTCCTTAGTAGTGTTCATAATATCAAATTTTCATTTAATCATATGGAGTAGTTGAAAAGTCATGGCGGTAAAAATATTTTCACCGGCGCCATAACTCCGTAGGAACGGCCTCTAGGGAAAATAATTTTAGAAACTAATCATCATCTTTTGTCATGTTCTACCTGTATCCAAAAGATTTCCTATAGTTTCCGAGACACCCTGTATGTATTGAATAGGTAGGTAAATGAAATTTAGGCTGGTGAAGACAGAAAAAAAACAGGAAATAAAACAAACAATTGACATTCACATTATTTATTAATAATTGACGGAATGTTACTTTTCCGAATTTTCTCTCGTCCTATATGTAGTTCTCCTATAGTTAAGGTCGAGGTAAAAGGCTGTAGATAAAGGTACAAAAATAGAGAAGGTAAAGTGCAATTCAAAGGTTTCTGTCCTGGTTTCTGTTTATTGAGAGTATAATCTCAAAGTTAAATTGATTTATAATCGTTTAGATTTCAGTCATTTATAACCATCATTTATACTTTTAGTTCAAACCAGATCCGTTCAAACCGGTTCAACCATGATTTAAACAAGGAATGGTTAAGGCTCAATACTCAATAATCTGACACCCATATTCAGAAACGAGCAGGCATTTTTTTACCATAGTAGTGGGTAGAAGAGGAGCAACATCTTTTTATTATTTAGTCCATATTTTTAAAATCTATTCAATTACGCAAACTTGTTTTTATTATTGGAATAATTAACTTGAGGTTCAAGGAATGTGTACTCATTAAATTATATTTCCGAGATGGAAAAATTGTCACAACTTTTTCTAAACATTTTACCTAATTTGTTTAGTTATATCCAAGATTACCTAAGATATTGTTGTGTGCAAAATGTGTATTCATTATTAGGTACTTGGCGTTTTTATTCAAAAATAATATTTTATTAAATAAAAATTGAAATACATTTTTATCCAGATTTCATATTATCAAGATTATACTTGATACCTACTCTAAAGTAATTTTTGAATACATAAATATAAAGTACCACTTCACAAGCTTGGAATGTCTCTATTGCAATTTTTATTTTTTCCGTTTGTTAGAAAGTTTCATATTATTTGAGGATGAAACTTTTATTGATTTTTCAAAAAATTATAAAACTTGCTTTTTTGCTTTATACAGTGTGACCCATTTGTTTTGGGAACACCCTGATAAAAAGTTTATTTCTTAACCGATTTGGTTCGTTTTTTTTTTGTAGAGCTCGAAAAATTGTATATTCTTGGCAAAAAGTGACCTTCGCCATTTTGACTTCAAGGCCTACTATGTTAGTTTTTAAGAGCTAAATTTCAGGAAACCATATTAGCGTTTTTTTTAGAAAAAATCTGTGTGCGCCACTGGATTCAGCATCCTTTAAAACGGGTCTATACAAGTTTTCAACCGAAAATATCAAGTTGAAAAAAATTAAAAATTCGCACTTTAACAATCTTTGATTCCATCAAAAGGAATGATAAATGCATTGAAGTTGATGGTGGTTTGGTAGAAGTTACAAATTTTTAGTTTTATGTCATTTTCATTTGTTTTGATAGAATCAAAGATTGTTAAAGTGCGATTTTTTTTTTTTCAACTTGATATTTTCGGTTGAAAATTTGTATAGACCCGTTTTAAAGGATGTTGAATCCAGTGGCGCACACAGATTTTTTCTAAAAAAATCGCTAATATGGTTTCCTGAAATTTTGCTCTTAAAAACTAACATAGTAGGCCTTGAAGTCAAAATGGCGAAGGTCACTTTTTGCCAAGAATATACAATTTTTCGAGCTCTACAATCCAAAAAAAAAACGAACCAAATCGGTTAAGAAATAAACTTTTTATCAGGGTGTTCCCAAAACAAATGGGTCACACTGTATGTCAATCGTTCTATATCTCCTTATCAATATTCAAAATCTGCAATGTTGTAAGACTGGCCAAAAATGTATAGAACTATCTGTCCATTTCCACTTTACTTTTCAAGTACTAATACACTAATACTTTATATAAACAACGAAAAAAAATAATTTTCTGTTATTGAGATTGAGACCGAATTTGACGATGGAGAATTGGAACAAATCGCAGATCATCAGACTCTTATCAAGATTCCTTTTCCATTGATAGAATAGGGCGGTGTGCGTGGTCGTTGAACGCTTTTCTAGTCCATTTCATGTAATATCAATGAGCTTTCAACCTCGACTCCTAATCCTATTTACAGCTTTGCTGACGACAGCATTTTGGTTGCATCGTTAACCTGGCATCGGACCTTATGGGCTGCAGCTTCCCAACTACTTAGCGGAAAATCAATTCGATTAATAGCGTCTTGGAAGCTTTTCTGGATCGGAAATCGAGGAACCTGGTTCAGTTTAATGCGCAGCTGCCTATTCAAGAAATTACTGAAGTTTCCATGAAAATGCCTATAATAGAGTACGAGATCTCTACAAACAACTTTCTTTTTCAAGTCTATGATTCTTTATTCGTTCTCCAGTCTACTGTCAAACTCGAGTTGCTATGAATATTTTTCTAATCTAACAATAGCCACCAATATTGAATTGTAGAATCAAAGATCCGGAATTAAAAGCTTCAAGAAGTTTCTTTCGAAATTCATCCAATACTGTGCTATTCGATATGCATTTTTTTTTTAAATTTTCAAACTGTTGAGTAGGTACACGCAGGTTATCTGAAATCATCATATTAACCGGGATATCAACTATATACCTACCATTCATCGTCAAAAAACTCTTAGCCTTGAGAATTTCCATTTTTAAAAGCATTCGCTTCATAACGGTTAATTTAATTCGTAACATGTACCAATAAATCTCCAAGTGAAATTTCAAATGTATAATTGCTTACTGATTTCACTAATATAATGACGTGTGTCGTATTAGGCACAATGTCGTAGGTGTGATATATTCGTTAGATGTTTTTAAAACAGGTGAATTTGAGTTGTTACCTATATAACATGAGTATATTATTATAGATTCCATCAATGACACATTATGAATTTGTGCAAATCACAATGTTAAGTCATTTCTTCTTATAATAAATAATGTCATAATCAATTTCAACCTTGAAACATACTGACAACACCTATAAATTTGTATTCCGGTAGATATGAATGAATCCAATGGAATTTATGTGTTTTAAAGCTAGTTTTCTTGCAGTGAATATACCCCGTGACATAAAAAACGCAACAGTTAAAAATGTCCAGAATGAATGAAGCTACAATAATTTGGCATAAAAAAAGTCATTTTTGTACAACCTACACGTAAAGTCCACTTTTCAATGCATGCAAAGCAGACGGAAACTCGCTAATTTTGGCAGCCGGGCCTAAAAGTACTTTCGCGCCCGCGGGCGCAAAAGTAGGTCGCTCAGCAACGGTTCCTTGGATCCCAACGCCTCTGAATCTAATAACCACGTGACAGTCTAGCATACTAAAAGGAACTAATCACGTGACAATGAATATCCGCACCACAAAAGAATACGGGAACACACCTATTGTAACCATGATTGACAGTTGTCACTTGTCAGTTGTCTGACCTGTCAGCAGTTTAGTGCAGTGTATAGTGTATCGATTTTCAATAATAATTATTCTTTTTCAAATTATTACAAACGGGTTGTACAAAAAGCACTGTTTGTACCACGGACGAAAGATGATTCTGACTCGGCTAATATCTGCCCTCGCTTCGCTCGTGCTGCTACTTATACCCTCGTCAAAATCATCTACTTTCCGCCCTTGATACAAAATGTACTATTTTTCATTTGTGTATTCCACACAGTGTTTCAAAGTTCCAGGACATTTCACCTCATGCATATCAAATTGCCAGGTTAGCTCCAAAATGTTGAAAAATTGTAGACCACACTACCACACAAATAAAAAATCATTAACTTCTTTTATGCCAAATTATTGTTTTACTTTGATGAAGCTGTTTATACATTACCCATCAGTATTATCAATAATTATGTCATCGATCCACCCACCGAAACTGGATAACTTCCCATGAATACCTACATTATAATCCTTGAATATCGTTTTCAAAACATGCAGACGAGCACAAAGTGGTGGAATGGAAAGTTTATTGACACATAACATTCTTGTTAATTGATTATTGTATCGATAATAATTGAGCTACGATTCATACACGTGAAAATATAGATGTAGATGGACCTCGACATAAAATTATCTCTTTTTAATCTTTGCTGGGTTGTTGAGTATTTTGTTTTTTGTCGATTGAAGTGGTTTCTTGATAAAAATCGACCTCGAAGAAGGTTTATGGACAATGTTTTGTTTCATAAAAGTCATATAAATAAATATATATTTTGCGTATTTGGGCGTGGCGTAATCATACAGGGTTAGGAGAAATTAATAGAACGGTCGATTATTTCGAAAGATAGACGTCTCATATAAAAGTTGTGAGGCTTTGGAAAATGTACAGTACATATCTGGGGTGGATTGGAATATACAGCTCCCTGTATATTGATGGATATTTCAATACTCAATTCTTCCTTTCATTTCGAGCAAATATTGTAATACACAAAGTTTTTCTAAATTTGGCTGCTTTCGAGCTATCGCGTTTTATAATTATTGACATTTTTGCATCATTGGCATGCTATAAAACCTAAACGGTTTAAGATAGAGAAAAACGGTCTGCACTGTCTAGTCTCAACTTTTCAAGAGCTATCCAAGAACATTAAATTAATTCTTGTTAAAAAATTCGAAAATGTATCGTACAAAATTGACAGTGTACCTTCTTTTCAAGTGACAAAATCGCTCTTGAAAAGTTACGGTGAAAAAGTGGATACCATTTTTCTTTATCTTGATCCGTTTGCGTTTTACCTATAATAGCATATCAAAAGTGCAAAAATGTTATTCTTAAATCGCGATATCTCGATAACAGTTGAATTTAGGAACAATATGTATATTACAATTTTTGATCAAAATTGAACGAAGAATTAAAATATTCATTATTATACAGAGGGTTCCATTCAAAAAGATGCAACTTTGATGTGCCACAACTTTATGCTGAACCCTGTATATCCCAATTTACGACAGATATTATGTAGATTTTTAAAAACCCTACAGACAGTTTTTTCTAACTCATGTATCTTTTGAAATAATCGACCGTTCTGGTGATTTCTCTTGACCCAATAATATAATTCTATGATCTACGTAGGAGGCATTGTTTTTTGCCGAACGGAATATTAAAGACTATTATTATTATTGTAGTAGTTTGTGTGAGGGTAAGGGTAGTAGTCCGGGCTATTAGTGGGTTAACACTCGAGCTAACACTTGAGATGGATCAATGAATTTAGGGTGGAGCGCTAATAATGTATTTTCCCGTTCACTAAACACGTTTATTTAAAAAAGTTTATTCAATAGCAAAGCTGATATAACACGACTTAGAAGATTCCGGTAAGCGCTGGATCGTCGGAAACTTGCTTCAAAGAGGAAAAAGTTGAAAAGTTTTATTTGCCGGTAATTTGAAGAGAATCCAATTAAAATGTTCTAACTCGGGAAATTATCCCCAAGGAAAATTATTGTTATAAAAGTTTCAGTTCTGCTCGCTAAAAGTTTTTCGGGAAAAGTTTCGGCAAAACTTTTGCGCCGCCCCCGAAGTCCCTGCTCGAGTTTTAGGGGTGTTGTGAAAGTTTTTATGCGATTCAAATTAATAGAAAGTTTCAGATTTAGACAGCGGGACAGAGATGCGGAGTTTGAGTTATGATGGCGTTTGTCGACTGAAAAGTGTCAAAAGTCCATAGAAAATTGTTTTGGAACGGTTTCAACATGTATTCATTCATGCAAGGCAACAATGTTTCCGAATAATTGAAATGTGTGATTTGAGTTATTAATAACACTGGATCGAATCTATTTTTGAGTTATGCGAAAAAAATTCTAGAGTTATTGTTATATAAATAACTTGATAAATATCATGTTTTGGTAAAATATTTGAATAACAAATTTCGAAAACAAGTATTGCATTACAAGGTTTATTGTTTTGTTGATGATGATGGGTAGTTTAGTTACTTCCGTTTGATAACTGGAAATTGTCTTGAAGAGGTCCTCAAATTATCGAATTATAGAAAAATCATTTTTCTTTGAGCATCAAAAATCCTCCTCAACACGTTTTGGACACTTATAGAGGTCCTTTCAAAGTTCCTTATTCACATAAGTAAGATTTGAAGAAATGTAGAATGTAGACATTCTTTGAATATAGAATATCGTCATTGTGTTATATCCTTGAACCTTTTGTATTCGACTGAGCTTGACAAAAAACTGATTGGCGATTCAAACAGCTCAAGCAGCGCTACATCGTAACGCGCGAGAACTTTCGAGAGCGTGGCAACTGCATTTTACTCATAGCCCGTATTAGGTTTTCGCGCGTGAATTTATATTTGTTATTCGTATAAGTCGAGTGTTTCGTATCGGCAGAGTGTTTTCAATTAAGAAATGGCGCCTCTTATTGAACTGGAACATTTAATGGACGCTCTGAATGGATTTGACCGGCCTTTCCGTGAAGGAAGATTAGCTGTGGAAAATTTAGTGTGTGTCGGGATTCGATCAAGTTTTTTCACGACGTGGGTCCTTTGAAAAATTATGCAGATGATTGTCTTCTCATTGCAGTGAGGTACGCGACAATTATGCCTATTACGAACTTTCTTCGGATATCGGCGAGCATACGTATGATCTTCCATTGTTAATGATGATTTTTATCACCAATATCGGTGAGATCTTTCAATCAATTGAATATATACATTTGATAAAAGTAGATTACTTTGATCTATGCACTATAATCGTCAATTTTGTTGGCTAAAAGTCACTACACTTGAGGCTTTTTGATATCGACACCCTTTAGACTGATGCCGATGAGTTTATGATTCCAACAATAACAACAAAACCCGAAAAATACCATTCAATTAGCACACTATGATCATATACCGACGTGGTTTATCAGAATCTTTTTATAAATAATAACAAAATCGGGAATAATATCTTCAAGTTATCACGATCCCAATAGAAACAGCATGGAGACAGATGATGTCTATCACGCTCTCGAAAGTTCGAGCGCAAAACGCCAGAGGCCGCTCCGCTGACTCTTTGAATCGCCAATACTGATTCCAATTTGTCCTATAATTCCTTTATCTGTACTCGTAAGGCTCATTTGAAGCGGAATAGGAAAAACCTCTGTGATAAAAAAAATGCATATTTTATGAAAGATTTAAACAATTTTAGCTCAAGTTCAATCTACGGATCTACCAACTTCCTTAGTTAAATGTAAAATGAAAATTTGTAAAAGGCTCTTCTCAAACAGAAACTTTCATTTTCAGTTATTCATTTGAGCTTCTGAAGAAGTTTAGGGGTTAACAATAATTAGACTAGCGATCTAATCTGTTGGTATATGAAAAATGATTCGGAAATCATTATTGTCCGTATAGGAAATTAGATTCTAGTGAATTGCACTCAACGTTCTTGATTAAAACTAGATTTCCACAAATATTAATCTTCTCGAAATAAATTCTCCCCCCGATTCTCCCGCAAGTTCTCAAATCTTTAAAAACCACTACATCACTTCCATTGTTAGTTGGGATAAACTCAATTTACTATAATCTCCCAGAAACGAGTAATATTCTTAAACCATATTTCATTTTTATCTGCAGTTAAGAAGTTTCGCAAAACTTTATTAAAAGTCATCCGGACGTCTGCATTAAAAACTCCAAAACGACATTACTCGCAAACAAAACCGTAAAACAAATAAGTGCGATTTAAAGATCGGCCGTTCAGCAGGGCAACTGGAAGTTTTGGCGAAAATATAAAATCGGGGGAACAGCGGCCATCTTCGTCGGGAAAACTTTGGCCGAACAAACTTTTGGCAAAGTATAAGAAAACTCTTCGAATAAAACTTTGCGCGAGAATCTCCCGCCGCCGTCGCCGAAGAACAAACTTCTTCCATAAAGTATGTAAACTTACACTTTTGTAACAATTTCGGCTTTCTCGCTTCTGCTCGCGGAGACGGACGACCCGATGAAAGTTTTCTGAATCTTTTGGGGGTTTATTGGCGTTATCGCGGCTGTATTACAGCTTAAAAAGTTTTCAGAAGATGGAATAATTAGAATAAAATATAGCCTCCTGCCCCGCTATCTTACACTTAGGACATGTCTTACGAGGCTCTTTGTTCAAATAAAATTATTCATGGTTCAAAACCAAGAGATTACTTATCCACATACATTGTTGAACATCTCTCATTTTTGTTTAAACTAAACTGATAACGATAACACTGAATTAATCCCAATAATGCTGTAATTTGTAAATACCTGTATGAAGTATGTGTTTCATAATCGTATTTTTCACTGAGTCATCAGCTATTACGTTAAGCAATAAGCAAATATTATTTTGGTTTTTTTTTCTGACGTCGAGATGATCGTGATAATTTTGAAGTAAGATTAGCCAGATCATTGGCTGAAACACTTGGTAAATAAGATATTTAAATTCCAGTGCATTTGCAAACAATAGTTACCTAAATCCCGAGCTAAATCCATTATGAATAATTAACTTGTATACAGAGTAACGATTGACCCATTTGAAAGAGCGGAACATTATTATTATTAGTTATTATTTTGAGGCCAGACGGCGTCAAGTTTTTCCAAAATTCAAGGGCTTCTAGATCATATTATTTATAGGCTGAAAAATCCAGAATTCCTATTAGCGTTTTTTTTTTTAAAATCTGCCTACGTCACTGGCCACTGGATTCGTCACACCCTGGAATGGATCTGTACCAAGTTTCATGGAAAAATATTCAAAATTATCGATTGATTTTATTATGCACCAAAAGAAGCATTTTACATCGTTAATGCTGCGATAGCAAAGCCATCAGAATAAATTTATTAAATATCAACATTTTTAATAATAGATATTCCACTGATGACAAACAAACGAAATTGTCAAAAAAAATTACACACAGGAATAATATTTTTGAATTGAATATTTTTTCATTAAAACTGGTACGGAAACATTTCAGGGGTTGAAAAAGCCAGTAGGCAGATTTTCTCTAAACAAATCGCTGATATGTTTTCTGGATTTTATGGTCTAGTAATTAGGCCTTGGTTTTGAAAAAAAACTGCGCGACGTATGGCCTCAAAATACAACTTTCCCCTATCTAAATTTAAAAAAAATCGTCAAAATCAGTCTATAAATTAAAATGTTATTAGTGTCCCACTTTCAAATAGGTCACTCTACATGTAGAGTACAAGAATAAGAAAAACACAGAAAACAATTTTTTAAGCTTGTCACTTTTTCACATAACATTTTGGTGTACAAATACCTAAATATCAATCAGCTTAACAGGAACAAGACGAACTAACCACTTTTATAGTTAGCACCTTTTTTTTTCCCATGACATTTGGTTTGGAGATAACAAATAACACTAATTAGATTCTCGTATGCTTGACTTGAAAATATCTAAATTGTCAAAGTTTAATCTTAACATCAAATCATCGATAACTGTGACGTTCTCGATGAAAAAGAAAGTTGAGCGATAGAACAGGGGGACGCAATGGAGACAACAGTTGGTAATTTTTTTTTTGAGATGTGAAGTTGAAAGGGAGTGATTTTCAACATTTACATTCAGTACCTATCCATTGAAGTTTCTAATGCCAAGTCTTATCACTTATTATTCGATTGTTTTTAGCTCCATATAATTTCCTTTAGATGACATTTCGGAAGAACTGTTCAATATACATCGCTATTATAAAAAGCGGAACACCATGTCGAATGAATACAATTTTTATAATTGTTTCGACCTTTCTTTGATATTGATTGACGTTTTGATGTGAGTGATCCCTTTGAATCAATTAATCTATTATCAAGACTTATTCTCAAAGGTTAGTTCCAATTTGAATATAATAAAATATGATTCTTTTTCATTCTATGTTATAAAATCAAATGTTCGTGATAACTAACTAACTAACGGGAAAATAGCGCTCACTGTCATCATCGTCGAAGATTTTATAAAAATTCGTTTGTTGTTGAGTTTGTATCATTGGATGAAATGGGCCAAGTACTCATCAAATTAATTTAGATGAATCATTTGATAAGTACTGAACTATACATAATCGAATGGCTTGATGGATCACCTTTGGCCAGAATTGAAGGTAAAGAGACAATTTGATTGATTGCTCGTGACTCATATGAAGAGCAAACCATCGATATTATAGGTTTAGTAACGGATTTTCGGGTGTATTTTTTGTGTTCTCTTATGCTCATATAATGCGATGATACTTTCAAATATGTGTAATAGTCCTATCTTAATAATCATAAGATGCAAGCAGATTAAGTAACAAATAATTCAACGAAAATACCATAACTGTCTTATTTCAGCTTTCAAGCCTGATTTATACCAAGAGACCCAACTCCGGTCTCGAAAACGAAACAATTAATTCAGGCCGAAAATCTCAGCTTCAAGAGGGTTGGCTTATACCGTGCAACTTCCAGTTTCGTCTGCTACTCCCTTTCGTCCCTCTTCCCTGTTCCCCCAATATGCCATAACCCGGACACTGCGAAACTAACTTTGCATGCCGAAAAGCAAACATCTCTCGCGCGCAATATAATGACGGTCGTTCATTGCCTCTCTAGTCCGAAGAGAAGGACGGCAGAGAGTTAGTTTAACTGCAGTTGTTGTTGTATGGAAAGTTAAGTTTGAGAGCGTAGTGGAAACTTGTCTGCTTATCCCGGGGACGACTATTCAGATATCTGGTTTTTGATTTGCGGATATGGGCAATGAAAGTTATGTCTAATGGGCTCGAGTTTGACAATAATGGCGATCTGATTGCTTAATATTGTCAGTGTTATTGGAAGGAATGGTCAATGGAACAAATTAAAATCTGCTTTATACAATAAGAATGTTCCAATTTTGCTAAATCTTTTTTTCCAACTCATTCTGTTCTACACAGGTTGCTTCATTGAACATGTGACGCTTATCCGGAAATTGGTTTTCCAAAAATAAGGAAATATAAAATAAATAGCACAATTACGATTGACATAAATTATGGAACGTAGTGTGACGTAGTCTGTGTAAATAAATATTGTTAATAATGAATTGGGAGTTTTTATTATTCACGAAAATGCTTTTTTGTTCAATTTTGTGCCATATTGTAGTTCTAATGACTTTTTCGGAAACGAAGTATTCAATTTGATACGAAAACAAACAAGAAAGTTGTTTTTTATTTTATAGTGACTTGATCGTAATCTAGTAGAGCATTGAAGCAACACTCTGTATAATCTTTCACTTTGAAAAGGCATTGCTATGGTCCCAATATCAAATCAATACCCGAATGGACTATACTTCCATATTTAAAATAAAAAAATCCATAAATTGCTTACGCAATCGTGAAAAACAATTATAATAAAACATGTCATACAATAGAAATGAGTCATTACAGACGAAATATATTAATGTATCAACGAGTAAATATTGTGAAACAGTTATAGAACAATTATTTGTAATCTAGATTATTCGAATTAAAAACTATTTCTAATTGGATAAAATTTCACTACGTGCTCTTTAGGTAAATTCGAGTCGAAAATGTACTATGAATATGGGTCCGCAAATCGCCAATACTTCTTTAACAAGATTTTTTCAAATTTAATATGTAATTGTTATTGTGTGGAAAACTACAGTAATGCCGAAAAACGAAACAAAAAAATACCACAGTGAAAATTACTGTTTACAATACTTTTTTAAAGTGTCCACAGGAAAAAAATGTCAAAGTGTACAGAAAGCATCTGCGACTCAAATTTACCGAAAGAACACGTAGTGAAATTTTGTACCTTACCTTGCAGGGCAGGACACCCTGTATATACAAATCCAGCTTGTTATTGGTCGTTTAGTTTAAACATGAATAAAATATTACCAACTCGGTTGCTAAGTTTGACTCAACATTTTTTATGGAAACCAGGAAAATCCCAGTTTGAATAAAAAAAAAGAATGAGATTACAAGTATGTATGTAATTGCGAATTTCTCAATTCATTTCCATATTTTACATGCGAGTTTGGTACATGGTACATTCCAATAATGAAAACTAGATATTTAGCGGAAGTTCGCATGATTGATTGAATATTTTTTGCATACATTATGTTATAGCGTATTTTGTGTTACTTGATCATATCAGAATTAATTCATGTCTGCTGAATTCGGGAAAAGTTTCTCATTTCTTGCATTATTAAGTATCAGCTACTCATAAATTTTGACAATGTAAAAAAGTATGATGAATGCGTAATTTCAAATAACGTGGCCCACTTGATTTCTGTAATCGATATAAAAAATGTATGTATTATTACTTTTAATTAATACGCAATATTTCATAAATGGATGTATCACAGCTTTTTGGTTTTTGAGGTCTGAAAAGTGTCAATTTTATCACCTAGTCCTTCAATCTAGACCACTTCTATTTTACTTAGAAAGTTGATAATTTATATTAATTAGGCGTAGACAAACACCTGTGCCATATATGATTAGCAAATAGAACAATAATTGGCAAAGTTAACATTTTGGTTGACTATCATAAGTTGCTCAGATTCAATGTAAAAGAACGTTGTACATACAGGGTGTCTCAGATCAACTGGTCACTACTTATACAGCAAATAGAGGAAACATAAATAAGAAGTTTTAGTTGGGGAACCCATGTCCGGAAGTGCCCCGTTTCCTAGGTTAAAACAAAAATTATATTTATTTTGAAAACCGCTCAATCGATTCTGATGAAATTTCCAGTGTTTAAATACCAAATGGCATTGCATGTTTCTGAGTATTTGAGAAAAAAAAACCTTGTCCAGGGCCGGAGTTAGAGAACATATGTGCACTATTTTTCAAAAAAAAAATGGTATAACATAATTTTTTCAGAACAATAAAACTGTTTTCTAAAACTCCGTTCAATTTCCAACAGAATAGCTCTCCTGACTTTTTTCACTCCAACGCACCGTTTTCGAGTAAAAAAATAAAAACCATACTAGTGTCTTTCATAGCGTTGATAATCGAGAATTTTCAGTTTTGGAATCCTACTGTTCTACTAGTCGGAGAGAAAAAACTCAAGAGACTTTTTTCATTGAAAATTGAATGAGTATTTTGAAAGAAAACAAAATTTTGTCCAAAAAACAGTGGCGTGTAATTTTTGTTTTCTTGAATAACAAAACACCCTGTATCTAGGAAACGGACCAGTTGATCTGGCACACTCTGTATACACTTTACAGGGAGTTTATTAATTGAATGCCGATACTCAAGGGTGATAATTCTTGAATGATTTTAAGACAAAAAGTTCATATGAATGATTTTTTTTATAATTACTTTGATAATATTCCAGATATCTTTATGAAATTTGGTACACGTCTTCTATGCTTCAATATGCATCTTGTGATGAACAAACAATTTTATTATTTTTACCAGTGGCGTCCGTACGGGTTTTGAACTCAATATTTTTGGAGAAAAAACTTGTACGCCACTGCTTCCTTTCAAAATAAAATTGCTATTTTCCTAACAAGTGTGGGAAGAGAAATTTCCGACACGAGAGTGCGTAGCACTCGAGTGTTGGAAATTTCTTCCCACAAGTGTTAGGAACGATATTTTTTCTACGAGCTTATTGAAAAAAGAATATCAGATTAATGTTATAATGTGAAATTTATTTATTTGAAACAATAACTTGACAAAACCATCGGTAACCTGGGTAGATCAACAGTATAACTTATTCGTTGTCAGAATATAGTGATTGTCATAATTTCTTCCCGCAAGTGTTAGGAACTATATTTTTTCTACGAGCTTATATGAAGGCGATTACTTATGCGAAAACATAACTATCATTGTTATATGTGAAATGTATGTTATTTATTTGAAACAATAATACACAATTTGACAAAACCATCGGTAACCTGGGTGAATAAACAATATAATTATTCGTTATCACAGTCATGTCACTTTTTTTTTTAATAAAATGCGAGTGTACAGAAGTCAAAATGAAAATTTTATTAAAGCATATAAGTATTTATAATGGAAATGGATTACGTTATGAAAACTGAAAACAATTTTATTTCAAAAATGCAATCAAAAATGTTACTTATGATAATTTATATTAAAAGTACAATTATTCATATGTTGCACATTTAAGATTGAAGTTAAATCAAACAAACGGTTTGAGCAAGATGGTACATCATCAGACACAGCAGCATTTATGGTGTCGTTGGAAGTAGTAGCTTTAGCTGCCGGCTGCAGACATGTGGTCGACTCGATTTGATGTATGGTATTATTTTGTGAAACATTATCCGTTGAAATTTTTTTAGCAATTTCCAATTTATGTGCCACTGATTCATCTATGTAACTTTCCGCAACCGTTGAAGATTTCCAACCTCCGTGTCGTTTTAGATCCATAATATCTGTTCCAGAAGAATTGGCCAATAAAGTTGCGGAGGACCTCCGAAAGCAATGTCCGGTAAACTCTTCAGGATTTGGAAGCTTAAGGAATGCGGCTATATCGGAAGGAATTTTCCCAATTTTATTTATTCCTACGCATTGCACTGTACATTTACCATATTGATAATTTATGAAAAACCTTTGATGGGTAGTATTTGATGGACGCAGGTCTATATATTGTCTATAGTACTTCATGTATGTTCCACCGGAAACAACAAATGTTCGTGTTACATGTGTCTTGGTGTCTGGTATTTTGACGACCAAGATGTCTGTTTTGTCTTCGATATTGTCCAAGGATAAATTGGTTAGCTCTTGGCGTCGGCAAGCTCCAGCGATTCCAAATATGGCCACCATTTTGTAAAGCAAATATATGTTGTCCGGAGCTTCGGATAAAAATTTGGCAATATCTTCCTTGGTCAACGTTCTAGACTTCTTAGGTGTACAGCCCGTATTTTTTTGTTTAATAAAGGCAATTACCTTGTAAAATTTGGTGATGTCCACATTTCTCTTCAGCTTTATCATCGTTTTCAACATAGAATATCTGCACCATATTGTGGACGGCTTCAACTTCTTCATAAGTTCTGCAAAATATGCTAGGTAAACCTCTTCTTTGTCCCATGTATAAACGTTTTTTTTGTGGCACCAATCGTTAAAAAGGGAATATTCATGTTGGTATCTAGCTGAGGATTTCTTCGGCAAAGTTTCTAAAGAAGCTGCGTCAGCACAATCCAAAATTTCTTGAGGAATATCGTGTTCCATTCTGATTTTTGTTACGTATTTTAAACAATACACAATTTGACGAAAATGTAAAATTCGAATGTCAATAAAAGCGTGTGGCCATAGAAATCATCGGTAACCTGGGTTAATCAACAATATAATCTATTCGTTGTCCGAGTGATCGTCACATGAAAACTTGTTGTCATAGAAACCATTCGGTAACCTGGTTGAATCGTCAATATAATAATTCGTTGTCACAGTGAACTTTTCCCACACTCGGGAATCTCTTCCCACACTCGGGAATCTCTTCCCACACTCGGGAAAACTCTTCCCACACTCGGGAAAACTCTTCTCACACTGGTGTGGGAAAAATGCCTTTCCATACAGAAAATAATGTGGAAAGAGCCATTTCCTGCACTCTCGTAGAAAAATTATTTTTGAAATCTTATTTCTGAGCCAATTTGTTCTCTTGATTTTTTTTTCGTCCGGCGCATGGTTTTCGCTCAATAAAACAAAATCTACTTAATTGCATTGACACACTGCTGTGTCTTCCAATATTTTCAAATCAGTGGCGCCCTCTCTAACATTCTCATGCATATTGATGCATCATAGAAGACGTGTACCAAATTTCAAAATGATATCTGGAATAGTATCAAAGTGATGATAAAAAAAAGATTTTTTTTTCTAAATTTCAACACCCTGTATCTTAAAATCTAGGCTCTTGCGGATCTATGTCCATAGGAACTTTTTGTCTTAAAATCATCCAAGGATGATCACCCTTAAATCGGCCAGGTTATCGGCATTCAATACTCTTGTAGCTATTATGCTTTTGACTTTTATGATTTTGGTGACATTCACTTGGTGATTCAAGGTGCCATTCAAGATTATTTATATTTATGGATTTTGAGTATTGTCAGATGTAACTATCGAACGCGCGAAGTTTAAATATTTTACAAAAAAAATGCAAACAAAATTCGTCAAAAATATTATACAAACATAACCTCAATAAATCAAAATCGAACCTAATTAGAACGTTTACCTTTACCTACCTAATTTAAACAAATTCATTGAAAAATAACAAAATTTTGTAAACATGACCTCACTGAATCAAAAATACCTTATGTGTAATAATTATATCCCCCATCCCCCATCCCATAACGCACGTGTTTCACATGTGACCGTGGTTATCGTTGGTTATTTGGTTAGTATGTTGAGTTTCCCTATGTCTTCCTGTGGATGGCGCGGTTGCTGGTACACAGCTGACCGTTGAAAAGAATTATTCAAGTTACTGACATAGCAACCAAACTTGAAGCGGATTGTATATTATACTAAAATTTGAGATCAATCAGTGCAGAACTTTTCATGTTTTTGAAGCGTACACATTTTATATACACATAAATCCAATAAAAAGTAGAATCTTTTATTAATAAGTGTATTGTTTTCTTTTCAGAAAGACGTCTTCATGCAGTACCATGAAGCCCATCACAAGTGTATCCGCAGTGTGACGTGAGTGCGCCACGTGGTGTACAGTCACGGTTGCGCACAGCAGTGACGGCGGTGGCAGGGCGGGTGCACCACCGTGTCTCCCGCATCTAGTGCTCGCGCTCCCTGATTTTGTCTGTTCATTTATTTCATGTGTTGAAGCCGCAAGGTGTTGCGGCCCTTAACACTTACTTTGTTCTCGATTCACACATTTTATGGACAAACGTACTATGTTGCCAAAAAGGCCAAGGTTTGAACCGCGCGGGCCCATTTCCAACGGGCCAATGCAAGCTCGCCCTCTAGTGGCGCTGCTTGATGGCAGAGACTGTTCCATTGAAATGCCCATATTGAAAGATGTGGCAACGGTTGCGTTTTGCGATGCACAGAGTACAAGTGAAATACATGAAAAGGTAATGTATTTCATGGTTCTACATGAATTACTGAGTTGAGTTTTTAGAATGTATGAATTTTTCCAGGTCTTTTCATATAGCAGATTTTTATTCAAATGTAAATCAAAACAGTGTTGCCAATAGCAGGGAATAAGGTGACAAAAGAGGAAATTTTATGAACAGTGATCGGACATGCCTTTGCATTTTAAATATAAAATAAATCAATTATGATTTTGATTATACCCATATTATCCAATTTCCAGCTGCCGCCACAAACTGTTCTTTCAATATAAATATACAGGGCTTTTCACTTAAAACTCCCCACGTCAATATCTCGGAAACGAATAGGAATATTTGAATTCTGTAAAAAGTAGTCAATGTATGGGGTCGAGTAGTTATTTTTCACAGTTAAAAAAATTCGACGCCTACCAAGACTAAAGCGTCGCGACGCATCGAAAATATCAATCGATTGCAGGGACTTTGAAATTACGCGCATGCTAAAGTACATGTTATTTATAAACTTTTTTGTTATTCAGTCGAACTCATTTATTCTACTCAGTTTTGAGATATACAGTGTGTCCAAGATAACGATGTCTATCATGGGGATCTTGAAAACCGTGCGAGATACAAGGTCGGTTAAATGGAGGCAAAGTTGCGTATTTTGATGCTTAACAAAATGCCGTTTTAAAAGCCAAGAAATTCCGACTAAGTCCGAAATTATCCAAAAAAAACCGACATTTTTCAAAATTGTTTTCATTTTTTTCTGACCACATTTGAAGAGATATTTCGAAATGAATGGAACTTCTTCATTGCCACTTTTTGCCCTTTACAAGATAGCGTTATCAAATTGAAGAACCGACGTTTCGTCTATGAGCAGCCATCATCAACTTTGTTTTTTCAAATACGGTCCTGGATTTTTTATCACGGATTTTGAGAGCCTCTTATGTTCCTGAAACAACGATGTATCGCACTTATTAAAAAAAAGTTGTTTGTTTTTGATCCTATTAAAAATGTATTTTTTGTCTCTCTCTAACACATGAGTTCTTATGGAAAAATCCACCAACATAATTTTTTTGAATAATTGCGATACATTGTTGGTTTAGGAACATAAGAGGCCCTCAAAATCCGTCATAAAAAATCCAGGACCGTATTTAAAAAAACAAAGTTGATGATGGCTGCTCATAGACGAAACGTCGGTTCTTCAATTCAATAACGCTATCTTGTAAAGGGCAAAAAGTGGCAATGAAGAAGTTCCATCCATTTCAAAATATCTCTTCAAATGTGGTCAGAAAAAAATGAAAACAATTTTGAAAAATTTCGTTTTTTTTCGGATAATTTCGGACTTAGTCGGAATTTCTTGGCTTTTAAAACGGCATTTTGTTAAGCATCAAAATACGCAACTTTGCCTCCATTTAACCGACCTTGTATCTCGCACGATTTTCAAGATCCCCATGATAGACATTCTTATCTTGGACACACTGTATATCTCAAAACTGAGTAGAATAAATGAGTTCGACTGAATAACAAAAAAGTTTATAAATAACATGTACTTTAGCATGCGCGTAATTTCAAAGTCCCTGCAATCGATTGATATTTTCGATGCGTCGCGACGCTTTAGTCTTGGTAGGCGTCGAATTTTTTTAACTGTGAAAAATAACTACTCGACCCCATACATTGACTACTTTTTACAGAAATCAAATATTCCTATTCGTTTCCGAGATATTGACGTGGGGAGTTTTAAGTGAAAAGCCCTGTATTGTTAAGCATAAATAATCATTATTCTCAAGTTCTATGTTTTTAAGTGCGTTTTTAAAGTTTAAAGTTTTTCGTGTCTAATCTGTGAACGCTCGTAGAAAAAATATTGTTCCTAAAACGTTCGCAAAGTGTTTTTCCCGCCCTTAAAGCATATTCGTCGTTCGTCTAACTGCTTTTGCGTGCGGGAAAGCATCACTTTGCGAACTTGTTAGGAAATAGTTATTTTCCTAACAAGTTCGCAAAGTGATGCTTTCCCGCACGCAAAAGCAGTTAGACGAACGACGCGAAGCGGAGTTCGGATATGCTTTAAGGGCGGGAAAGACACTTTGCGAACTTGTTAGGAACACTATTTTTTCTACGAGCGTTCACAGATTAGACACGAAAAACTTTAGATAATATATTATTTGAACGCACTTAAAAACATAGAACTTGAGAATAATGATTATTTATGCTCAACAATATATTTATATTGAAAAAACAGTTTGTGGTGGCACCTGGAAATTGGATAATATGGGTATAATCAAAATCATAATTGATTTATTTTATATTTGAAATGCAAGGGCATGTCCGATCACTGTTCATAAAATTTCCTCTTTTGTCGCCTTACTCCCTGCTATTGGCAACACTGTTTTGATTTGACAACACACTCTAGACAGCTGTGTCATTAAGATCAGTCAGTCTTCAGTCTTCGTTTAATCGTTTATTCTTTTATAAATTTGTTTGTCCGTTTGTTTGTATACATGATAAGGTTTTTTTGATGCCAGTATTCAGCTCAAATCTTTCGAAGATTTCCGATAAACACAGTAGTTAGCACCAAAATCAAGCAAGAACAACTCACAAATGCCGATTGAAAGTCGTCATTATCAATGTTTGTTTACGTTACTGGCGAATGCGTTTTTAACGCAAAAAAAGAATTGTGTGTTTCATTTTGATTTTGACTGAAAAGGGAAAAGTAACAAGAACATTATTTTGTGCATTACAAAGTGCATTATCTACAGTTTGGTTGGTATGGAAACAAAGTTTAAAACAACAAATTGGTAGGTAGTTATTTGAGTTGACATTTGAATGCGGGAAAAATTTTTCCCGCACTAGTGCGGGAAAAGGTTACTTTGCACACGCAAATGAGTGTGCGAAGTGGCTACTTTGCGCACGCTCGTAGAAAAATAACTATTTCTATAATAGAACTGGCCTTCTAGTTGTCGATGTTACCCCATTGTTGTAGATGCATACAAGTAACTCGTTGAAAGTTATGAGGTATAATTAATCAAACTTTCCGCCTATTGATGCTTGTACCAAAAAATACAAAGCCTGAACTCCGTCCACGTGCTTGACAGCTTTGGAAAGGCAAACTTTCACGAAACCTGAAACGTTGTTTCATTGCATTTTTTGTTTTGAAGTTGTGCAATGTAAGTCACGTTTCTCGTGATATGGGTCAATTGAAAAATGTGTGGTTGTGGCCGCTAGGAAATACTCCATTATCGATCTTCCCGACCTTTCAAAGTTTTAGGTGTTTTTTGTCAATTCCTTTGACCTTTGAAGGGCAACTAATTAAAGTGCAACTCAATTAAAACATATATTTTGAGTTGGCTCTTAGGGTGCTTTGATACTTCACTTTGAGTAAGTCGAAAGGTAATTGTATCTGATGAATCAAAACTACTGGAAATGATCAAAGTTTGTTGGCCGAAATCAGCTGTTGTTTGCACCCAATTAATGAAAGCAATTGAAATCTTAGTCTTCACAGAAAGCATTTCGTGTTTTTTGAAAGTCAAAAAAGAGAATATAAATATCAAAACGAAAGAAATGATCACTTATAGCACCTATGGCACGTATAGGGCTTGAATGCACTCTGAACTGCTAAAATATAGAGTAATTTTTTTTTTTTTTTTGTATACCGGTAGTTTCCTGGACAGTGTTTCTGAGTTCAATTTTTTTTTATGATCAGAGTGGGACTGGTTTTCTCAGGACGATGTAATCGCACTTCTGCCAGCAGTGGTGTCCAATAAGGAATATTGAAAAAACTCAAATTACTGCACAAAAGTAAAGAAGACCTGGTTAATTACATTTCATATGGAGAACTTTCTGTTTTTTTTACGATTATCTGATGTTAAACGGAAGGTTGGTACAGAACCGTAGTGAATATCGAGAGTTCCATTGGTGTGAGAGGTGCCATGCTGCCTTATTGATGAGTAATGTATGTAGTTATCACACGCATAAGGAGGAGTATAACGAGGGCACTACTCACATGGATATAACTCTCGACATTTATAACGGTTCTGCACTAATTTTTCCGTTCAGCTACGGTGGTTTAAATTATAGAAAAGAAACCAGAATTCCTTTGTTTGTAACATTCGGTCATTTTATATCTCTGTCAAAGAACTATATGCGGTAAAGAAGCGACAAACTGTCATTGCTCCCCACCCGAAATCACATTGTTTCGAGCATCTGTGTGCTTAGTAATCAAACCACACTTTTGGTAAACTGTGGTGAAATTGAACGGATATATTGTCAGTTCTTATCACGTAACTCGACAGAATGTTATGAAAAAAAAAATACAAATTTACACATTGTAGGTATTTAAGTATTTGATATACCTGGGCAATATCCGCTCGTTCATTATCAGGCGAAACGGGTTTTTCAGTGTAGAGGATCGAAACGAGTGTTCTCTGAGTGTATAGGGTAGCTGCATCAGCGAAATTGGACCACATAGCATTGAAAATTGACAGTCTGTCTTTTCTGTACCGCTTATAATAATTATAGCCCAGTCATATAAGGAGTTCACTGCGAAATGAGAGATAATAAGCTGTAAACTTGTATCAACCATTATTTTGACATTTTCAAGGTTGCGTCTTGAGATATTCAAGGTCAAAGGTCACAAAAATCAGTTTTTCGTCAATATCTCGCTTGCTATGGTTTTAATCCTGTTAGATCATCGTCGAAAGAATTGAGTAATAGCTTATTTTGAAGATCTTCTGTCCCTCACCATGTCCCTTAAGCTTTGAGATGATAACTCTTGCGGGTAATTATTTATTGGATAAAAAATATATATATATTTTTTTATAAGCTGTCATATCAACAGGAATAACATCAGCACAGGCTTGAAACTCAGTAATTGTAATCAGGATCGAAGGGCCTTCAAAAATAATGTATCACTCGACCCCCTTTCTATTTGAATCCAGAAGGTATTTATCATCCCCAACTTTGATGCGTTTCGTGTATAACATGAAAATATTTTTAAAATGTAGCCTTGAAGGGTCTCTATCGATACGGAAAAAAAACTTCCTTGAAATCAGATACTTTAGCCATAATGTCTCGTGTCGAAAAAGATGAATAGCCCTGTATATACAGACTGGTCTAGGTTAAACGTCATCAATTTAGATAGATGATAGAACCACAAAAAAAGTGTACTTCCAAGTGTTCAAACAATCTATTCTAATAAAGATTCAGGGTGTCAAAGTTCTGGACAAAAATATGTTTTCGTACAATAATTACTTCTGAACCTCTCACCGATTTCTTTCAAATTTCGAACACAAACTAATGAAGTACATATCTCAGTAATAAGTTTGTTCCAACCCCCCCCGAACCTGTAATTTCCAGTAGCCACATTTTTGACAAGTAAGATATTTGTCAACATTCACAAATGAATAGAATGACTGGAAAAAACCGTTCTGAAACGGTTCTTGTGAACCTAGTGATTAAAATCTTCCAAAACTTTATCCTGGACCACCCTGTATGCTTGAGGATACATGAAAAATGCCAATTATGTAAAATTTTCAATCATGTTGTACATCATAGAGACCAACTTATTTAGGTTCATTAAGTTTATACATAGGATAAAGCAAGGGATAAACCTTGTAAGACTTTTGTTGAACTTTCTATGTTCAGCAATTTTGAAGATTGAGAGTGATGCTGCTTTTTGCACACTGATTAATCGCAGAGAAAGGTCTTGCGCTCCATTCCAATTACGCTACTGGCAAACATATGTGAACAAATAAATATAATCAGACTGGATCGCTTGCTACAGAGCTCCTTGGGTTGAACTTGATTTGATTTTATGATCCAATGAACACACCAGTGATTATTTTTCAAATCATTTCAGGTATTAAATGAAGCAGTTGGAGCTCTGATGTGGCACACAATCATACTCACAAAAGAAGATCTTGAAAAGTTCAAAACGCTGCGGATTATTGTGCGTATAGGCAGTGGTGTTGATAATATTGATGTCAAAGCTGCCGGAGAATTAGGTAAGTAGACTGTCAACTTTCTAATTTATCATTTATCTACCAAAGTTATTATTTCTTTGCTCTAGGTATTGCTGTATGTAACGTACCAGGCTACGGAGTGGAAGAAGTAGCAGACACAACATTGTGTTTGATATTGAATTTGTACAGGCGGACATATTGGCTGGCTAACATGGTTAGGGAAGGCAAAAAATTCACTGGGCCTGAACAGGTAATTTAAATTAGTTCACAAAACTTCTGTCTTGCACAAGTTGGAAGTTATTAGAAAGTTAGATTGACTTGTGGAAGTTTCAGGTTGTTTGGGGGCTTATATTCTGAGTAGTTTCTTGTGTAATCTCTTTGTGAACTCGAAATTGAAAAATTGGTTTACTCGGAAACAGGATTTTTTTCCGTTTCTTTGTATGTATGTATGTACAAAGACTTAGCTGCTGATCTCTACGGGGTCTTTTTTTTTTTTAAGGGAAAGTAATAATGATATGTTTATAAAAAATTACACATGAAGGTTCTTGACTATGAACTACTTTTTTAAAATAGTGACAGTTTTCTATTTCTACCAACTTTTCAATGACAACCCTCATTTTTTATTCGACATCTAAATTCCTTTTTGAAAATCAAGGTCAATTTCTTGAATAATATCCATAGACGTACTTTGACCATTTTGGATATATCTGTTTATCAAGAGAAAATTTGACAGTAGAAGGGGGTACTTTGACGCTTTGAACCTCGGAGACTATTAGACGTGAAACAAATTTTTGGGGTATTTATAAAAAATGCTGGCCATTCAAATAATCTTGATCATTTTTCAGAATAAGTCTTGACAAATTATGAAAAACAAAAAACTTCATTTTTATCCAAAAAAAAACGGGTTTGCCAAATTGAATGCCTCATTTTTCATTCCAGATATCAATTCTTCACAAAATTCTTTTTCGATTGACACTAGATTGTCTTATACCTCTATTTCATACTGTACCGTAAAGTATCATTAACCGGACCCAAAACCAGTCCGGTGAATGACACTTTACATCATCAGAGACTAAAAAAAATGACCTGACTACTACAAAAATGACATTTCGCATCATCAAAGACTGTGAAATTGCATTGGTAGCATGGTTTGGCTGTCGCCATCTCATGATTGTAATAATAACTTGACATAGAATGTTGATAACATATAATTTATCCATCTATTACCCAAGTGGTGACACGGTTTGTCTGGCGCCATCTCATGGTAAGAATGTGAGGTGGACTGCCACTCTAAGTGTATGGTTTGGCAAGAAAGCACTTTGAACCGATTAAAAAAAATTATCACAGTATGAAACAAAGCAATGTACGATACACAGCCGTTAAATGTCATTAAACTACTCGTCTAGAAATTCCAGACTCGGCTTCTCGTCCATAAACATCTCGACTCGTGATTTAAATAGTCATTTTCCGCCTTAGTAACGTAAATTACTATAAATTAATAGTTTTCAAGTTATTTAAAAAGAGGATAATGTCATTTCGATCTCTTCTTGAATACCGCTATCAGTCTATCAAATAACATATATGGCTATCTTTGACCGTTTTGGAAATATTTGCATTTAAACAAAAAAATTGACAGTCAAGGGGTGTCACGTTTAATAGTCTCTGAGATACAGAGCGTTAATTTTTTTCTTAAAATGCAAATGTTTCCAAAGTGGTCAAGAGATGACCATAGATATTATCTCATTGACGAACCTTAATTTTCAAAAAGGAATATAAATGTGGAATACAAAATGACGGCTACCATTCAAAATAAGCAAGTCGATAGAGATAGAAAACTTCATGCTCAAGAACCTTCATGTGTAACTTTTTGTAAACGTATCATTATTACTTTCCCATGTAAATCTAATTGTCTCTTTTTAAAAAAAGGCACTGTATATACCTACTATAATGTGTATAACAAAGAAAGTTGACACAATATGGCAACCTCAACGTCCTGGATGTTGATTGCTTTGACAACGGTTTGTTAGGTTATGAAAACAATGACTATTTAGTCTGTGAAAGAAAAGAACGGCTTGAATCGCCTGTTTTCTGCGACGTTCTGCAAAATGTACACGTTCTACCATTTTTAAAAAAAAGTGCGCATTTTGACATGGTGATTAATCACTTTTTGTAAATGAACATGTACCCGCAAACGTTCCGATAAAAAAATAATAATTTCTATTTTTGTGTGTAAATTCAAAACGACTCAAGCGATTTTAATAAAATGTTCAGAGTTTTGTTCTTTCTCGAGCAACAAAGCGCAAAACTCTGAGCAGTTATTATGAAATCATTTGATTTTCCATTTTTCTTAAAATAAGTGAGTTTTTCTGCATTACATTGATTTTTATTTTTTATCTCGAAAACGACGCATCAAAGAAGAAAAATTCAACAACGAAGAATGTAACCTGTCATCGCTGCATGAGTAGTTAATACATGTTACTAAAATGTTTCTAATGTTAATTAATTTTAGGATACACCCTGTAAATTATTTTGTCCAGAAAAAACTTTGAATCAACATTTCATTCAAAATGTTGCAGCTCCTACTTTACCACAAGATTTTTTGAGGTTGCGACAAAAAACATTTTGATTGACCTTTGTATAATAGTGCTGAAACGAAAAATGTTACTTAAAATAGCGACAAAATATTCATCTACAAACTAGTACAAACTTCATAAGAAGAGGATAGAACATGAAAAAGCCTCAAACTGGGTCAATATTTTAGTGTTGTGGAATTTTGTCCCAAGAGGCTATTTTGTGTTTATCAAAACTACTTGGTTTGAGTAGTTGAAAACGAAGGCAAAACTCAATAAAATGACGATTCAATAACTTTTTCAAAACACTTCAATCCAGTTTCGAACAAACTTATTCAGATTTGTTGATGCACTTCGTTACTCTGCGATAATTACAGTTTCGAGTTTATCTCAGGTCCGAACATTTCCCAACTACAGTGTGGCCGGAATAGTTTATAATTTGGATGGCTCTAGATCAACACTTGCTTTTTGACAAATGAAATGCTGGACGTGGTCGAGTTATTTCTACATTTTCAAACTCACTTTAATATCAATCAAAGCAATCATTATATTTTCCTGCATATATTGAAGACTTTAAAATTTAGGTCAGTTCGAACCAGTCAAAACAACCCTAGTGAGGTTAATTATCTTATTATTTAAAGATAGATTTACAACTGGCATTGCTCATAATAATATATAGACGAAATCACACTCCAAAATTGTCATTCGCAATGTTTTAATTCCTCGATATGTGAAACAGGAGAATTAATTGCTGCTTTGTCAGTTCGGGAGATTGTCTTCACTTCGTTCTATCCTCTGTCTCTGTTGAAATTTTGTTCATATATTCTACTCATTCAGATCATTGGTCAATTCTCGTGGTTTTTAATAATTGGTGCTTTCTTTAAATCGGCCATTATCTTTTAAACAAAATGAAAGAAATTCAACATTTTTCCAGTTGTGGATGTTGCTCATTGTTCGCCTTGTACACATACAACGCGCTTGGTGTCATCGATGACATGGATTCAGTTCAGAGTTGTTTGACGTTAACCATAGTTTTCCACTTCCATCTTCACATTTTCTTGTAAACCACCACACAGTTTCAAAATTTAATATTGCAGACTGAACCCATCATCATGTTCATTCTAAACATACTACTATGTTGTGCCGTACGCACATTTTGGCTAGAGGTTCATCTTTTGAGTCCGCTTTGTCAATCTTCATTTTTTTTTATATATCACTTGATTAACAATGCACCGTCAATATTTTTAAATGTTTTGGATTCTACAATAAATTCACGCATGCGCATCCATGACTCATGACAATAATTGTAACATTTTCAGGTTAGAGAAGCAGCCCAAGGCTGCGCAAGGATACGCGGCGACACACTAGGCATTGTCGGTTTGGGCCGAATCGGCTCGGCAGTAGCTTTACGTGCAAAAGCGTTTGGTTTCAATGTTATATTCTATGACCCCTACTTACCCGACGGCATTGAAAAGAGTTTGGGCTTAACTAGGGTTTATACTCTGCAAGATCTGCTCTTTCAGTCCGATTGTGTATCGCTGCATTGTACACTTAATGAGCATAATCATCATTTGATCAATGAATTTACGATCAAGCAGATGCGACCTGGTGCTTTCCTTGTAAATACCGGTAAGTAAATTTTACATTTGGCATGTTTGATAAAATTAGAAATATGGCGAAAAGTTTACCGAGCAAAAGTTGTTGCTTCCCTTGTAGTGTTTTGGATATAATGTGTATGTAATTTATAAAATGGTAAATTTGATCATTTTTGGTGGTATATTGATAACATTATGCAAATATGGAGACTTCTCCATCTACCAACAAAGATGACTCGAGTCAATTAATTATTCATCCTAACTTCATGTTCTAAACAGAAAATCATGTAGTCCATGAAGTTAGAACTAGGATGAGATATCTCAAAAGAAAAGTCATATTTTTTAATTAGAAAAAACATCAGTTTTGTAAGAAAAATTGAAATGCCGATACTGTGAACCACCATTCGAAGAAAATTTGTATCGACCTGAAAAAAGGTCGATACAAATGAAAAGATCTTACTGACAAAGAGCCTGATTGACTGCCGTGTCATGTCAACGGCCAGCCACCTACGTCATATGCGAAAGGAACGAAATTGTGACACATGAAAAACATACCCTTGTAAGTGTATCGTGGTCGTGTATAATAAATTTCTTTTTTTTTTATAGTACTTATACTATCAATAACCTATTGACTTTTTATATCAATTCCACATTGACGTCAGAAAGTTTCTTCAATATGCGGTTTGTCATTGATTTTGCGAATACCATGAAACAATATACCTTATTTTTCTATATTTAACTTCAATGACAAAGCGGTTTGTCTTCTGCAACTCTCGCAAAGCTGGGGAAATAGCAAAATGTTTTGAAGCATTAATCATACACTAAAAACAATTTACCTCTTGTTCAACCAAATATCACTGCTAGAAGAGTTTGTTTGGACTCAACTTTAGCTCCATCTAGTTTATGACGTCAAATCCAGCATGTCTATTGCGCCTGAATGGAAAAGTAGGGAAAGAAGGGAATAAGCGACCATTGAAGTACTCATTCTGTATGGTTTTTTATGTAAAAATTGAATAAGTGTAGTAATAGAACAAATAATGTAATCTCGAAGGAATTTAGAGCCAAGTATTTGAAATTTATAGAAATAATGACATTACGATGAAACGATTCGGTCGAAAAGAGAAAACAAATACAAAGATTCATTTTTGGTTTATAATCAAATGTCAACTAACTTCAACTCCACTCATTTGATAGATATACTCAAATAATTTATCTTAAATTATTCACCTTTAGCTAGAGGAGGTTTGGTAGACGATGACTCACTAGCTCAAGCTCTGAAGCAAGGTCGAATCCGTGCTGCCGCTTTGGACGTTCATGAAAACGAACCATACAATGTGTTTACGGGTCCCCTTAAAGACGCCCCCAATGTGCTGTGCACCCCTCACGCAGCCTTCTACAGCGATGCCAGTGCCACTGAATTGCGCGAAATGGCTGCCAGCGAAATTAGACGGGCTATTATGGGCAGGATACCAGAATGTTTAAGGAATTGCGTGAACAAGGAGTACTTTATGGGCCCGGGACAATATCCTGAAGGTACAGGTAATATTTCAGATGGACCTCTGTTATGGATTAGATATAAATAACTGAATTAGTCAGTTCCGATGTTATGATGTGTTTTGGGAAGTTACAATTAGTTTTTTTGTCCGTTTTTAGTTTCACCAGCAGGAGTAAACGGTGGCTACTACGCAAGCGGTGGTGGCGGAGCTTTGCCAGTGCAACAAGCGCACTCGACGACGCCCCACGAAGCTCCACCGCCACATTCGGTGACGCCCAGCGCCGCCCCACCAACGCCTCAACCGGCCGCCCCGGTTGGGCCACCGCCACCGGTTCAGGTGCCCACCCACGCACTAGTGAGTACCACCGAAATGCCCGTAATGCAAGACTGATTTGCACTCACTTTTCACAAATAGCACTTTAGTTGTCTACTTATCAGGTTGGTTTTTGGTAGCTTTTCATGTTTTTAGATACTTGTGCAGATATTTTGGATTATCATTATATTTTGTTATTTCAGTTAGCGTTTTATTAACAACGCAAGAATGAACAAAAAAATGTGATCTTAAAAAAATATTCATCATTAATTTTTTTAAATAGTATTTCTTGATAAAAGTATCTAAAAACAGTCCAATATGTTGCTTTTGTATACCACTGTTTCTTTCTAACTTGCATGTTTTTTATTGTTTTATTCATCCCGTAGAAAAGCAGAATTTGTGTTACCCAGGCCTAGGCCACACGTTTTTTTTTAAAGGGCACTTACATGAAAAATAAAAGTCGGATTTTTATCCACAACCCAATTCTAGACAGTTTCCCATAAACCTTCTAGGTTTAAACATTTTTTCCGTTGAGATATTTTGAAATTTAATCATCGCAAATGATTTTCATTGGTCCGCGTCATAGTTCGTCGCATAGATGTCAAAAAGATACACCCAACGAAGCTTCATGAATTTACTGAAAGTTTGAACTTCGTCAACATTGTATCTGGTAGCTTGTGATGTCACAAGCTGCAGGATTTGATTTTCAACTTGGAAGGCAGAAAAGTTTGAAACAAAATCTGACCTATATTAGGTCGTGAGGCGTGCCTATAGAAATGAAGCTATTTTATGTAACACTTGGGACTATGTAAGCTAATTTGTTGTGTTCTTTTATCTCTTTGGCTTGCTTGTATGTATTGTTTATTTAGTTTTGTATTGATTTCTCCCATATACATTGCCTGGTCGTTGGAATTCCGTCCCTAGATTTATAGGGTAAACCTCTGGTCAGGACTGTGTTGCCATGTTTCCAAAAAAACTTTCTCCAACCACCGACGTCATGCAAAAATAATCTATTATCCCGTCAAAATAAGTTTTAGCATTACCTCAATAATTTTAAAAACTCCATAATACTCCATATTACTGAGTATTGATTTTATGATAGTCTCCATAATCTGAACTATCGTTTTTATAATTGTTGTTATTTGATCATCTATGATTTGGGTAAGGTTATCGTTCTTTGGTGAGTTGTTCACTTTATTTTTAATAGGCCTGATAATTCCAATTTTTTCTCAACATTATTGATGACAACACATTTCAAAGATTATACAGGGATGAATGGAGTATAGAAAGATATGCACTTTTTGTATTGATAATAATAATAATTCAATTTATCTATTTTATTTAGCAAAGCTATACAATGGACAATAATAATTGCGAACGTCTCCTTGAGAGAATACAGAGAGTCAACATTTTGATTTTTTAGATATAACTTTTGATTCTCTGTTCTACCTTGAACAAGAAAGATCAAGGTGACAGAGCTTTTCCTCTTCGATAATATAAAAATCAAGTCATCGTAATGTCAGAAAAATTCAATTGATTTAACTTTTTGTGCAACTAGTATAGATTCAGTTTTTCTGGATGACTCTATTATGTAAACTAGTCAAAACACGGATAGGAGACCACTTTTTAAAATGCTCATATAATTCTTTAAAAGTGAATAGTTAGTGGGCTTTTACAACAAAGTTGCGTGCGATGTACGACTCGCTGCCTACAAACACAAAGCATGTTACTTTCTTTGAAACCTATACAAATATGGCAACATGCAACTGTGGAAGAAATTATGGAAACTTTTTATGATAATGAGTTTATTCCTTACTGAAAATTATTTCAATGAAGACATAATTATAATTTTTGATTATTTAACGATCCAGCTATTTTGTAGACGAGTGTGAGTGATTTGTTGGATTTAAGGATCAGTGAATTGAAGTCCAGTTAGTTTTAAAGTGGCCTAAAACCCAACAAATCACTCACACTCGTCTACATAATTCTAATGTGAAATAGAGCAGTGTGCGGTCATATTTTTACTTGCTCATTTTCATTTCAAATTATCGATACATTTCAATAAAAAGTTGGAAATAGGTATCGAAACTTTTATTTTGTCATGAAAAATAATGTTGATCAAGCGTTTTCAGTATTTTGTGGCATATCCTGTCCCTGTGGCATCCAAGACTGCTTAGCATCTTCTAGGCATAGAATCCACCAATTTTTTACAGGAATTTCGACCATTCTGATTCAATGATATTGAACAGTTGCTGGTGATTTTTGATCTAAGACATCCCAAAGATGTTCAGTGAGGTTTAGATCTGGAGATTGTGAAGGCTATTCAAGTACAGTTATGTTTTTCTCTCTAAACCACTATTTTACTAATTTGGATGAGTGCTTCGGATCATTTTCCTGTTGAAATCTTCATCGTTATGGCATATCTTGTTCTGCTAACGGTAGCATTGCATTTTCCAATATGTTTTGAATGAATGAATGGCCCTTTTCCAGATCGAGAAAAACATCCCTAAACCATTACGTTTCCTTCTCCATGCTTGATAACAGAAATTTGGTAGCGCTTCATCGATAGGTCCAAATAATCAAATATATTTTAAACTGCAAATGCTGAATCTTTGCTGAATGCTGATTGGCTCGGACTGGTTTGTGATTGTTCTACGAACAGACCTATTATTGTTATATGTTCGGTGATTTTGACTAGTTTATATCGAATATGGTAATAAATTGCATGTTTTTTTGGTAGAGTATGTTTTCTAATAATTGTTTGATGGAAACTCGGATTTATATTCACAATACTTATTTCCACCATCGAACTCCGTACTACCTACCTGGAAAGGACCCGGTCGTTGTCGTCAACGAATCGTAAAGTGTGTCATTCCTGTCCATATATGAGTTAGAAAGAAATAGAGATTCGTAACAATCGCTATCTCTACTTCTTCGCTTTCAATAATAAGCAGGTCCGTTCCAGGTATGTAGTATGGAGTTCAATGATTTCCACTCACTACTTGACAACTGCACGTATCTATAGACCGTGGAAGTGTAACGTCACTGACAGCTACTTTGGGTTAAAACTAACTTTTTGGCCATTTGGTTTATCGTGATTCACTAGCTTATTCTATCTAAAATAATTTTCTGAGCCTCAATCAGCATTTTGAAGCTCAAGTTGAAGAGTATAGAAGTATATTGTGCAATAGTTCATATTTGCGAATGTCGGTTACCGTCCGATTAAGTGATATTTAAAAAAAAATACAAAGACCAATTATCTGTCTTCAAAAAAGGTGAAAAAAGTTTTGAAAGTGGGCATGTTTTCAAAATGGATTTTGATGGTACCTTAGGAATCCTGAGAAGAGAAGTATTGCCAATTTGGAAGCTTAAAAGCACGTTTTCACTTCGTAAAAGCAATACAGATTGGATAAGAGCTGATGTTTGTTTTTACCCAATTTCGAAATGTCATCTGTCAGTGACGTCAACACTTCCACGGTCTATATTTGAGTTATGACCTCCTGAAACTGTTTCAATACCACTCAATCCGTTGAAATCGAACTTAATTTACACACCCATAGTTATGTAAGGATTACATTTAGCGTTTTCATGGAGTATGGTATCATGAGACCATTCCAGTTTGCAGTTGGCCGATTGGCTGAAAAACGCTTCTTGAATTTGTGTTCAAAGTCACGGTTATGCCAAATTCATTGTAGATGGTATGTGGAATGGTAAAATGAACCAAGCATTACCCTTTCCATTCAAAGACACATCTCATGATACTAAAACCAAAGTTTACTAATATACAATAAGTTAGGTCACTTGTCGTCGGCTCATTTGAAAAGCCCGTAACACAAGCGGCCGCCGCGTCAAAGCATGCCGTTCAAAGAAGCCCACCCAACAAAAATTTTTCAAAGCGACCGAAAAACGTTCCGAACTAATAGGCTCTGACCTATTCGAGAGAAACGAAGTGGAAAGGTGGAGCCGGTTTCGCGCGTCTTCGGAAGTGGCCCAACTGTTTATTATTAGTAAACTTTGCTGAAACACACATTGCCCCTCTTTCGAATGGTGCTAACCATCTTTATCAAAAGTAACACAGAAAAGAGTTAGAAGTGTATCTTTTTTTTTGAACGTGAGAAATGGGCACGACATTTTTTTGGAAAAAATCGCCAGGACACGTAAACTGACAAATGGGTTCAAGTTTTTAGATGCACCTTTATTTTCTCCTCCAAATTTTAGGAGGTTTCTCCACTTTTATTCGGTACTGTATGTGTCACTGTTATACTTGTGACCTCATTCCGCGTGCCATCGTGGACTAACTTTAATAATATAATGAACAATGTTCGAAATAGCTCAACAGATAAACGATTACAAAAGCATGTACCCGAGACTACGCATATCATGAATGATTGTACTCTATGACATTACAAAAGCAAGAAGATAATACAATAAATTTCTACTTAATCAACAGAAAATTTAACCCCCACTATTGAATTTTCAGCCAATCAGCACGCCCGAAGCGGCAGCGAACCATCACGCGCCCAAACCAGAACCCTCTGAGGTGCACTAACACTTGGACTAGCAATGAGAATGCAGGAAAGATAAGAAAAGTGGGAAAATGCGGGCTCGCCATTTTCGGATCATCAGGTTTCATTTTTTTTTCTTCATTTCAATATACATATCGAAGCATCACAGCCACACATACACACTGGAAGATTTTGTTTTTTGAAAATTTGACTAGTCCTCTGGATGGTTTATGAAGGAAATTTTAAGGAATTGTAAAGAGGGCGGACTTGGAGCATGTTTTATATTTGATTTGCGGAGCTGGATAATTTAAATGTTTTATTTTATTGTCACATCAACTACAGCTGTTGGCCTAAAGAGAAAATATTCTTTAAGTATAGCGATTACCCTCTTTGTAGCTCCTGAATAAAGCATGAACATTTTAAATGAAATCAATTTTTTGACCAAACTATTTAGAGGATCGGTCTTTTCATCATGTATTCCCAACTTTCTTCGTTTTAGAATGTAAGAAATCATGGATTTTCAATTACTGTATGTATTCTTTATTTTCGGTTTACAATTGTGTACATATTTGTGTCAGATTTTTAAATTAAACTATATGCGTCTTAAAAAATTGTCAAAATTCTGGAAATCGCAAATTGTGGATTCTAGAAGAAAATCAGTCGTCCTAAATCGGTAATGTTCTCTCCACTTGTGTATAGTTTCAGTTTCCCGGATCCGCTGCAACGTACTTCATGTTTGTTTCTGATTAGTGACAACAGCAGTATAGACTTATTTTTAGCGCATCACTACATTTAATCAAAATGATGAAAATAGCTTAAACTTTAGTTGTAATGGCGATTTTTCACATAAACTGGGTGGCAAAAGGTCAACGAAGCCCATCATAAGCATTTTTGCGTTTGGTTTTGAACAGTATCTTAGAGCATATGTGCATATGATATGATCACAGTTAAATTTAGACGACGAGAAGTGGACTTTTGAGGAACAATATCGAGATCGGTGAAGTGCAGTTATGTTTAATTTTCTTATAAGTAGGGTAAAATAGTGATATTGTGACTAAAAATTGCCGATATTTCAGTCCCGTGGTGGAATCATTGCACGGTTGTCGGATTTTGATTTTGTTACATTCCAATCAAAGCGCGTTCGAATGCAATGAACTAAAGCAGTGAAGGTGTACTATTTGCTCAGTATATTTTTGTATAAGAAATTTAACTTGTATAGTAGAAAATGGTTCACCAACTGATTGATTTTTGAACTTTTTCGTCGACAAGCGGAGCATGTTCCGCCATGGGCACAACTTAAGTGAACCAGAACAGAAGCAAAAAGAAAAATTTGTAGGGCTATTGGACTTCCACAAATTTTCAAAATAAATATCTAAAAATACTGCAGTGGTTTTAATTTAGCAATACAGTTAACGCCTTTTTTACTCTGAATATTAGGTTAAGGGATTTGTAGATTTAAGTAGATATAATTGTAGATCATAATAGAGGTGTAAAATTCCTATGATAAAGTTTTAGTTTTTTTTTTCTAAACCTTTTTTGAGTGTTTCAAGGAATTATCGGGATATGAAGGGTTTTTTTTTTATCTATTATCATTCGAAAATAATGTTTTCCACATTTACCTATCATTTCTAAAAGTGCATTAATTTAGTGATCGACCGATATGACTGTTTTAGCCGATACCGATAATCGGCCGATACCGATACATATCGGCGTATCGGCCTCTTGGTCATTAATATAGCACTAATTATCATTATTAATATTTATTGTGAGTAAAATAAGTTTTATACCTTTAATTCGAATATTTTAAACTTGAAAACTCTAATTATTTGTGGTGCAACTCAAGATAATAGAAAACTTTGGCACAGCAGCTAGTGTTTTTAAAACACCGTTTTTTTATAATATATAAGTTCATAGCGACTTACCTATTGTTTTGGACAGCGATGAGAACCTTAATTCAAAATATAAATCCGAATAAATTTAGATTTTTACGTATTGATTTGATTTTTGAAATAATATTTGAGTTTGATTTTTCTTCAAGTTCTTGTATGTGTGAAGGAAAAATCAGGATTTTTTTTATCAGTGGGAAAAAACGGATTTTTTTTTCCGATGTGTCAAAACACTAGGCACCGCTGTTATGAACGGTAACTTTCATTATTGTGGGGATTCAATGATATTTATCTTTAATTTAAACTGTTCTTATCCTAAATGATTCCTCTGTTTGAATAAAAATGTTTCGAGCAAGCTACCGATAAATCGGTCTCGGCCGATATAATTGGTTGTTATTTTGTATCCAAATTTTAACAAAATAACTGGGGGATTCCTATGTTAGATTTTCAATCCCATGTTAGCAGTTCTATTCATAGTACGCAGCTGAAAATTACCAAAAATAAACTTTGGCGCTTCGAGATTACGTTGGTTCATCAATAACGTCAAATTAGCTTGGAAAATATTCAAAACATGCTTTAATTTATTAGAAAGTGATACTTTTTACCAGCCTTGTATAAAGAATGTCGGGAAATGAACAAAAAATTCGGAGTTACAGGTTATTTAACTTGATTTTTATGTGCAGTTTTTTTCAATACCTTTTGCCACGCTCATATCTTGGCGACATCTCGTATCTGGGGCTTTATCGGGTTTGAGGAATTCAAATTTGCCCATCGTTTTTTTCGTATTTTGTAGAGGGCGCCACATTCGAGCTTATACTTCGACTTGAAAGATCTCAACTTTTTTGTGATTGTGATATACTGGTAAAGGTTTGGAGAATAAAAATATTTGGTCAAAAGTCGCATATAGTGTAGCAAAAAAAAGTTGTTGCCATTCAAATCAAAATATAGGTTCGTTTGTGGTGGCCTCTACAAAATGCGAAAAAACGGTGGGCAAATTTATATTCTTTATACCGATAAAGCCCCAGATATGAGATTCTGTCAAATAATAATTATGAAGATATAATTCAACTTTAATACCCTGGATTCCGTTAATAATCAATTTTCGAAAAAATGTTATAGGAAAAGGTAGCATTTTTTTTTGGGCTACACTGATTTTTTTGCTCATCATTTCCGGACACCCTTTATAACGGTGACAACCAATTTCCTGTCGTTTTTTAATTCAATGTTGAATCTAATAGAACGATCATATTATCGAGAGAAGTGAACGATCACCTCCATTCTCCATATGTACTTCTCTTGATATGACCGTTCGGTTCGGTCGGTCCCAGAATCGGCACACAGATGTCAAAACATCGTATCTCAAAATTCACCGATTTTGAGATGGTATTTTTCTGACTATTGATTCATTTTCCATCGATTCCACAACCTTGTATCTCGATTTAGTGACAGAGAGTATTCGCAACGATGAAACTGTTATACATAGAAATTATCACTTCTGTGATTAATTGAAACACATTTTGCATGTTTTACTGAAAAATAGAAGTTTTTTTTCTTCAAATTAGTTACAAGACTTTTGAGAATGTTAATGAGTTAATACACATTAATTTCCAAGTAGAGTTTCGCTAGTTTTCATTCAATATTCACGTATCATCAAAACCATCAACATATTTATAGAATTAAATCCTCGTATCTCATCTTTTTTACAAAATATTTCCGTTTTTATGAAAATATCCATATCCAATTTTATTATTATTCTTGGAACTTTCCGCAACACGTATTGCACCACTCATCAAAATTTCAACTGAAACAGACTAGATAAAAATATGAGACTTTTTTTCATTTCATGAAAATTGTGAGTTTTTCACTTCTGGCGTGTTGCACTATATCGATTTTTCTGCTAAAAAAAAATAATATAACTAGTGGATTGGGAAAATGTTACGTGTTGTAGTCGTGTCAAACTGTGAAAAAGAACTTTTTTCTGTTGTCTGTTGTGCATCACCGATCAAACGACGTGAAAAGAGTGTTTGGGAGACATTTTGTATACTTTTATCACTTCTCTTTTGGAGTTTGATGATAAACTAACACAGATCGTCATTTCCATTAGATGCTGGAATATTAATAATTAGCATCAACAGGTTCAGATCATCTTCGAGTTTTTAATTCCACGAAAAGTGAGTAATTGGAAATACACTCCGTCAAAAAAGTATCGTCTCACTGCGATTTTAGTTATTATTTTCGCATTCTAGCTCCAAACAAGGTTCACGTCATATCGATGTTGAGTAGAATTATGGGAAATCTACGCGATTTAGCTGGAAAAGGCATTTTCAAAAATCCATTTTGAAGTGAAATTGGGCCAAAACACTATGAATTATTATCAAAAAAGTATATTCATCAACAATACATAATATAAAGCTCAATAATACAACTAATTTCTTTGGTGAAAGAAAAACCTATTCAGTACAATATACAAAAATAATTCGTAGATATCAATAGGGGACACCTAAACATGGCACTTATGGTAACAAATTTAATAAACTCGTAAATTTATAAAAATATTGCGACAATAGTAACTAGTGAATTTTATTATTATGATATGATTTGTTATTTTACAACTAATAATACATAAAGCAGGTAGAATCAAAAATCGCCTATACAATGTTAAAGCTCAATTACAAACGACAGATATTTGGTATAATTTGGAAAATCTTATTTTTCTGTCATTTGGTATTAACTACTTAATCTATAATGTTTTATGTATTTTCAAGAAAAACTTTTAACCTACGTTTTTTTGTTAAAGGCATCGGTTCCAAGCTAGGATAAACTATGTACAGTATAGTACCCATAGAAAATTGTCTTTTTAACTACTAATTATATGTTGGTGCTGTTTAGTCTTAGGAGGTTTAGGCGGAGGAGTGGGAGGTACATCTTCAATATCCACGATATCTTTATCACTCACCTGTGTTGCTATCATTTGATAGGAAGTTGTTGATAAACTCGAGCTTCTTGAATGTAAAAAGCTCATATTTTCATTGATTGTCAGGCCGCTAAAGTCGATTAGACTGTCTTTGTGTTTGGCTGGCAGTGGCGGCGGCATGGGATCTTCTTCGCTTATGTTGGAGTCTGTAGTTCCTAGAGTTATGGATTTTTTGAAAAAAATTCTATAATCTGATAAAAGTTTTGTTATCTCAAGAATAAATTTTTTTAGCAGCTTGGTATTCGCAACTACCCACGATCAAATAATGATTATTGTTACAAAATACGGGGAATGAGTTTCCATTGAACTATACTACTTCAACTAGATCTGTCTGAACTTGAGTCCGCCGAAGTCTAGTTTGAACTGGTTATTACTTATCAATTGACTTCCAGCGAAAAAAAGTTGAGGCGTGTTTGCCGCGTCTATCACTGACTCAACATAGATTTTGACGCATTTATATTAGGATTTGTATCAAAGTTGATAAATGATGTTACGGATCAAAGCTTTACTAAAACTCAGAGTTCTTGATAGAAAACAACTCACTCTCCTTGCCAGAAAAAAAACAGGAAACAGTTGTTCATGTTTTAGACAGTAGAGGATAGTGCAGTCAGATTTTATACTTCTTAGAAGAAACAACTGTCAAAACTGTCTGTAAGGCGTATTACAATGTGCAACGACGGACATACAAAAATACTAGAAAATTGAACCAATGGCAACATGTCATGTTATTTCAATTCGCGTGATTTTTGCAAAATAATGTTTCCTGTCTGTCCACATCCGATTTGGAGTTTACCATCAAAATGCAAAATCTAGATCACCTTCAAGAACTCTACTTACCAACTGAATCTCTGTTGCTACTAGTACCGGAACTACTAGCAGCTCTGAGTTGCAAACTGACACTTCCAGGTCTCGAAAATTGTCCACTTGAAGGTCTGCTCAGCCGTTTCTCCTTTTCCACTTCTGACCTCAGCGGACGTTTTGGAAACAGCTAATAAGCGCAAATCATATAAAAAATCTAAGTATTTTCACAATTCAACAATGGAAGCCCCCTCAATTATCTCCAAAATAATAAAGTAACACACCTCTTCTCTTAACTCAATAGGCGGCGTAGCAACTCCATTACTACTCAAATTCCCATTACTGCCAACATTATTGTCCTCAGTGGTGTACCATAGTGTACCACTAGCAACACTACCAGTAGGTGAGGTGATGGTTTCAGTTTTACTTCTGCGACGTTTCGATAACTTGTGCGATTTTTTGTGCGTTAACGATGGTGTCGAGGTGACGCTTCTCGACGGGGAAGTTATAAGGCTTTTTGGGTGGCTAGCTTGCGAGAGTCGACTGAAAATGCCAATATATCAGTTACAACCCTCACAATCATTTTAGGATTTTTAAGTAGGAATTAATTGAGATGTGTCCGCAAAGTTATTTTGAAGTTTCCACAATACCGAGTGTTTGTTAACCTCTCTGACAAAAGAAAGGGGAAGAAAGGCAAGGTCATATTGGAAGTTTAAAAAAGATTGGCGATTGACGGCCTAATGATACATGACAGAACTGTCCATCGTGGCGACCAATAACCTGGTGAGATCCAGATTCTTGTCAAGCCAATCAGCACTTTAACAGTCTGACTTGTGAAAGATCGCCGATCACTTCAAGAACAATGCTACTGATTAAAAATTGCAGGCTTCCACAATCGCAGAACAGTGCCGATATCAATCTTTTTGCTAAGTTCAAGAGCAACCTGAAAGATCACTGATCCGGACATAGACTTACAATAACAAGACACATAATGCATTGAATGTTTTGACTCAAACACAATGATGATTGAGGTCAGCTTTGAATAAACTCACTACTAACTTCCTAACCTCACAAAACGGTGTTTGGAAACAATAGCGTCAGAGAAACTGGCCTCAAGTTTGGGGACAGATGTTGCCAAGTTTCAACACGAAACGTAAACTTCAATACAAAAATGTTTTTTGATGACAGGGAAGTGATTTGTGACAAAAAACTGAAGATAAATGTAATTATGGTTGTTTGGGATTGGTGATTTAAAAGATTAGGTGTTGAATTAATTTATTTTTTGGGATGTTCAGGTCAGAAATATTTGTTTTGTTACTAGTGTTGTGATATTAAGTCTATGGATCCGAAGAACTATCAGGCTGTTTACTGGACGCAGTCTCATTACTTTACCCATAAACCATGTATGTGATAATAAGAAACCATGCAATGAATGCAGAAATCAAAACATAGCTAAAGCGGTGACACTTTCTCTAAAAATTTAAGTTAAAACGACAAAGCTGCATTGACATAAGCCTGAAAAACAACAAACTACATTAACAACACCCATGCAAAATGAGTTAGTACTATTTACCCTCAAAACCGAATGACGACTTGTGATTTCGTAAATTAGTGAATAAACTAAACTACAAACTGTGTAAGTGACTATCGGGGTCTGAAATGCGATAAAAAAAAACAGTGTTAAAAATGAAAAATAAGGTTTAAGGAACTAGATCGTGAAAGGTACTTACTCAGGGGTTATGGTGACATCGGACATTCTTGTGTCACTGGTAATACTGTAATGTCGGCGCATTTGTACTTCAGAGTCTAGTTTTATATCACAGTCCTGCAAGGGTTGATTATTTTCATTTTATCATAGTCTATCATTTATACTTACTCTTTTTCCATACTTCATTTCCACCTCCTTTTTCCAACAGGAAAAGCAGTCTTCAAGCCGCTTCTGCAATGGTTGCATATTATCAGGTGCCTTTTGCCTGTGTATTTGAATACATAATTCCAGAAGGGGAACTTGATCGGCTATTAAGTCTTTCAGTTTATTGACTAGAAGCTCGTCGTCCGGATGATGAGTGAGATATTCACGAGTGAAAAAGATTTGTTCGTAGATTTTGTTGCCACCATTTACGGCTGCGTCCAGAGTTCCTAAAGAAAAGTGATATTTTTAACAATTGATTAATTGAATAAATTCAAATCGAACTTGTCTTACTTACCATTCAACGTCATACTCAAGGTCTTCATCTGAACATTTCTTTCTCTGTTGAAAGTTGTGACAAATCCCATTAAATCTGCGTTTTTTCGATCTAATGTCTCGATGGCATTCATCAGTGGCGAAATTTCCTTCAATCTCATCTTATCCACTGGGAACCATCTAACAACAAAGATAAACAATTTGGTATAGTAAATGTTATTTAAATTATTCTACTCGCAAGAAAATGAATATATCGTGTGTCAAATTCATGTTCTAACAGTGATGGGTTGGAGAATTATACTAAGGCGGATATCGTAACTGATTAAATCGTCTCTGAACAAATGAGGCGAAATAATAACACCAAATTGAAATCTGCACGAGAAGATGAAGAAGAAAAAGAACAACAAGAGTTTGAAAATGAGTTCGAAACTTTCTTGGAATTTTTAAAATTATTTTTTGAAGTACACAATAAGAATGCGTATAATTCTTTCATTTAACTATCCAAATTGAATTGCTAAAAATATTTTTATCCTTATATGTAATTCTACTGATCTCATTGTTTACATGTTAAAAAATAATAATTATAGTGCATTCTATTATCGTTATTCAGTGTTTGTATTTGTCAATTGATTATATTTATCACATCAAAACAACATGAAAATAATTTATTCATGAATGTTTAACATTTATTTGTTAATAAGGTTATCAATAATTCATTTTATACATTTTCTGATTCGTATTTCAATAAATAATAAAAAAAAACAACTTGGTGAAAAAATTAATATGAGCAAAGTTCTAATTTTGAGGGTTTAAAAATGCATTCTTCGCGAAAATCGTTGATTACTCAAAAACAAAAAAATCTGCTAATTCGGCATAAGTGTTGGTGCAATCCCACCAAGTTTCGTGATTCTTAAAACACCATCTGAAAAATGAAATATAAAAAAAAACACGAAAAACTTAGTTTTCTCTCATTTTACTCATCAATTTTGAGGTTATGTGAAATTTTGTGGAGAGAAAAGTTGTAGATTTTTTAGTTACCTACAACTTTCTCATTGAACTTTTTGTCAAAAAATCAGTAATAACGCCACAAATCGCGAAAGACCATTATATACCTTTCAACCCTCACCACTGATCGTCTGCAAGCATTCAGGAGTTGAATTTTCATGTTGTGGCACGCATTTATTATGAAATAACCCTTCCAAGGCCAAGGTAATTTTAAATAAATTCGACTCACCGCAAAATCCCAGGAAGCGGATACGTTGTCTCCAGTTCTGTCTGTTCAAGCCATAAATGAGCCAACTCGTGCTCACTTTCAATATGGGGATCTTTTCGTTTCACTGGTCGAGAAAATGTGAATTTTCTTATGTTGTTCACTTTGTAAAATTTCACTATTTGATCGCTGACAGGTTTGCCGGAGAAACGTTGCTTTTTCTCTTCCATTACTGGATCAACTTTGTTTATTTGGATGTCTAGATGAATTGTTAAAGAAAAAAACACTTCCTGTTGACTCCTATCGATATTTTTTTGAAAAAAAAAGGATACATTGTTTATCAGACTTTGTAATATGATCACCAGGCGGTGATAGATAATTCAACAATTCAGCCTTTGGAAACTCGTTTAGAATTCTCGAGTTGAAATCCTCCAATCTTTCATATTCCTTACCTCTGTACACAAACACTTTATTTTGAAGGAATTCTGGAAAACCTTCGCCGTAATATCTACAAAGGAGAAGGTGTTTTTTTCTATCACGTACGTTCGGTGTAAAATGACATCTCTTACCCAACCCTAAAATATTCAGGCTCAGCTCGGGCTTGTTTCATGATACTGTCATAAAATTCCGCCAATCTCCGATGTAGTTCACTCAATCTCTCGAATTCGAAAGTTTCTTGTTCATATTGCTGTGCTAGTTCTTTACATTTGTCTATGGCATATTCCCACATCTGAAAAGTTCATAAAATCGAATTATGTATTTTACAAGTCCACAAAGTACTAATTTTGTCGCTGACCAAGAGTTTGATTATTTCTCTCGACTCACCTTTCCTTTACTATAATTATCAATAATCGTGTAATAAAGCGTTTCCTTCAATTCCCTATGACTTTTGGCATTATTCAAATACTTTTCTCCCTTCAAAAGTGGAGACAGACGCTCGTTTGACCACTTCAGAGACTTTGAGTGCAATTCTAAGGTGACGGCAGCTTCAGTGTAGTTGTCGCATTCTATGTGCAGGTCAAAGAGTTTGTTTAGATAGCGAATGTACATTTCCTTTTTATTGATTTCAGAGTAAAAATCCTGGAAATACAAAAAATAAATATTCACAATTCGAGAGCTATATCTCACCAGTAAATTGACAGTACAACTCATAGTACTATCCTTGCTATCACTCATGATAATACTCCTATACTCTAACAAACAACCCATCAACCTGCTCACTATGGCCACAAATTTCACACCCTCCTCCTTCATCGTTGTGTGTTTCTCACACAACTCCATCATTATTCCAAAAAACAACTCTTTGTACTCATTATCCCCTCGTCCCCCTTCAAATAACGCATCCAACTTGACAATCATTTCGTTTTCGAAATCGTTGAAGTTTCCCTTGATGTGCGACGAATCACGTTTTGTGTCGCCGTAACTTTCGAGTTCGAGTCTTGAAGAATAAAATTCGCATTGCATCATGTCGAAAAAAATCGGTATTGTGTGAGTGCGAAGTTCGAACTCTGGGATTAGGGTCATTTCGAGGATGAGGCCCACTAGAGAGGGGACGAATTGGACCTGCGACAAAAATGTTTTAGTTCATTCCAAATTATTACCAGAAACCTTAGAGCATTGACAGACGGAGCTCCGTTATGGCGCGGGCGACACGCGGTACGACCAATGAGAATTAGTGTCACCCGCGACAGAACGGAGCTCTGAAAATGCAGCTTGATACTTCGACCGTAGGCGATTTGTTTATAACACAAACATTTTATTTTTGTTTTCAAAATGACACGCGATGTTGTGACTGACGCATCATTTGAACTACAAATAAACCAGAGATAGCACGTTTCAACAATAATTTTCATCTATAAGTAAACTAGGAACATTTAGTTCGAGACTCAGTTTTGAAATAAGTGAAATATAATTTATCGCAGACTTTAAATTAGATTTTTTATGTAAAAAAATCCCCTTGTCAACGAAATCACTTGAAAACTGGCAACTTAGTACAGTAAATCCGTGCTTAAAAAAGGAGCACCTGAGAATTTCGGGAAATAAGCAAAAATTTGTTTATAACTGGTAGAGGGGGCTTCAATAGCTTATCTCTGAGTTTTCGGGAAAATCGGTGAGCTTAGACGCCATCGTGAAAATAAGGAAGCTACTTCTTTTCCCCGTTCCTATTTTTGACTTACGATAAAATATCATACAACCAAAATTATTCGAATTTATTTTCCCAAAAATTTTTCAATAAACTTTTTTTTTCTAAAATCAGTAGTAAAAAATCTACAGGGTGATTCCATGGTGGAAAGAAATTGTACAGGACGAAAGTTGTACAGAATTAAATCCTCAATAACCATTGAAATGAATGGAGAAAAGTTGCTGGAAATGTCATTCTGCACTACTTTCATTCTATACGATTTTTTCCCACATTCCATATCAATGGATCACCCTGTTGATTCTGTATCACTGTTTTTAGAGAATGTAATTCTGAACAGCTTTGGTTTTTTGATATTTTATCGTAAGTTTAATAGGAACGAAGAAAACACACGTGCCCTTATTTTCAAGATGGCGTGGTAAGATCACCTTCGATTTTCCCGGAAATTCAGAGTTGATCTCCTCCACAAATTAAAAAAAAGTTTTTGCGTATTTCCCAAAATTCTCAAGAGAGGCACGGATTTACTGTACTAACTATAGAACCATGCGGTTGACGCGTCATGGTCTGTCTTGACACTCAAACTTCATTGGTTGAAATCCAGCCAGTAAAATGTGTTAAAGTGGAAATCAGAAAATCTATTTATAATTTAATTCACATAAGACATCATTTGGAATTTAAATGCATGAAAAAAATAGCTGCAAATAGAATGAAAACAACTAGAGAAACAAAATGTTATAATGATAACTTGAGTGAATAATGGTGAGTTTGTATTTATTGCTTATATAATTTTTCATAATAATATGGAAAAATAATGCTTGCACTTGGAGTTGATTGATATTTTTAATGCTACAAAAATCAATCAATTTTATAAAATTTTAAAATCATCAAAATGCTTCGAATATAATATATACTTGAAAACAATAATTGAAAAATAAGAAAGGTAGAAAACAAACAATACTACTTATAGGTTCAATGATTATTATTAATAGTGAAACAAACTTAATAGTAGTAATGCAGAAATGATCGTGATTTAACCTACAAAGATAAAAGGCGATAGAACAAATATAAATATAACATTATATAACATAGAATCAATAGTATAACAATAATTGAAGTAGAGAGCCTAATGAACATGTACTTACCTCAAAATGCAGCTCTAATGAGACGAAGTATAATTTCAATTGAAAAAAAAAGGAAAAGAGGAATAATCACAATAAATAGATGGAATAGAAAACCATGAATATTTATATTTAGTTTTGAAAAAATGAGTGAATCAGTGGTTTACAAAATGGATATAAATACTCACCTTATACTGGCCCAAATTGAACCACATCTGTCTAATCTCAAATCCCATCTCCCTTCTCATATCATTATACTGATTAATGATCCTCGTCCTTTTACTAAACGAAAAAGTCTCCAATTGTAGTGCATCTTGCGTCATAAAAGCTATGGCACAATGGAAAAAATTATTCCAAGCATCATGCTCGAATTTTTTGAAAAACCTATCACGAATTGTGTGAGAAAAATACCTGGAAATAATTATATAAAATAACCCTATTCACAATAAGGTAAGCTGACCTCAAAGCTTTCAGTATAATACTATTCTGCAGCATAATCATTTCGGACCAATCAATGGAAAACACCGAATTGCTAACCAACTGCTTGAAAACCAGCAAAATTTCCATCAAAAAATCCAAAGTGTCAAAATCAGTCATAAATTTTTCGATATACTTATTGTAATGACTATCAGACATTTGACGGAAAATATCCAACATCACCGCTACTAAATGACTCTAAAAAATCGAAAATGTTAGTTCCTGTGAAAAAAAAAATCTAATTTGAACCACGATACACTCACAACGGTATGTTCCGGTAGGAATGTTGCTTGCTCCACAATAGTCTGTGTTACCACATCTTGCCTTTCGAGGCAGAGAACGTGCTCATGACAACGCCCAACTCATACGACTTGGCAACACTGACTGCCGTCATGTCAACAGTCAGCCACCTACGTCGTGCGCAAAAGGAACGAAATTGTGACGATTGAAAAAAATACCCTTATGAGCGTATCGTGATTTGAAATATTATTCCACTTACAGATTGTGGATTTTCTCTCTCCATTTTGATATGACTTTGTATAACTGTTCTCAAGTCAGTTTGTATAACTTCATTTATATCGTTATTTGTGGGGCCTATATCTCGACGGAACAGCAGTTCCAGTATGTCACTGAGCACTTTAATGCATAATTCAACCTATAATTTGAACACTGACTCAATTACAAGTATAATGAGGAAAATTGGATTTTTAGCGATTAGGGCGATTTTTTGGGAAAGAAAGGCGTTTGATTCACGTGTCTGGTTAAGTAACAATCACTAATAAAAATCCAGAATAACAATAAAGTTTTGTAGATATCAAGATAGAAAAATTCAAACTTGAAAAGTAGAAAATGCAACAAAAAAAATTATATAACATTAAAAAATACATACAAAATTTGAACAAATGAAACGAAAACCTCTACAGATACTGCAATAAAAAGTTAGATACCTATGGAGATTTTTAAAAAGGACATTATGGAAAACGTCGTGCTTTTTTTCAGCCGGCATCTTATGCAAGTGTTGATATATTGAATGAGGTAAAATACATTTTTATCATAAATCAAATACCTTTCCCTCATCCAAAGTGCAAATATAAACAAAGCTAGTGATACAAAATGTCTGATATGTATTGACTTCACCTCTTCCGAATATCCGACATGTTGATTGACGCAATGCTGAGTGGTCCCGAGCAGCTGAGCCACCTTGGCCACCGACCGGTTTTGCCGGCGCATTCGGCGCCCGCCATCTTGTCGCATCACAACACCCTATAATTAACCCCCGAGTTTTATGCTACGCACTAATGCTACTTTACCAAAAGCCCAAAATAGAAGAACAGATTTTTGGGTTAATGATTGAGATTAGACAGTTGCCACAAAGTTTATTGATTTTAATAATTTTCTGAAGGTTAGGTGATTGTTATTGACCTTTTTTTAAGATGCAATGCTTTGTTTTGGGTTATTTTCTTGGATTTAGATCAAGTTTAAATATTTATTCTATTCCCCTTTTATCCTATCCTATCACTTGTTGTGTATTTGATAAATTCGTTTGGCCAAAACTGGCAAATAAATATGACTCTATGTCACTGTATTCAGAGAGTGCTCGTATTGCCATCTGATTTGAACCCATCGAACTATAATGTGCGTGGTTGGCACATTGTATCCAGTTCTAGAAATATTTCCAATCATTGTTTATAAAGAAGCGGTTCAACATGAAAATTGAAATTGAATACCAGTGGCTTTGACACCTATTATTATGGTCTATAATGAAACAGTTCCGGACACTACTGAAATAAAAACAATACAATGATATAGTACTCATACTGTTTCAAAATAAATTGTGACAACTGTAATGTTAATCGGAATAAAACCAACAAAAATCATTAAAAAACATAAGCAGTGATGAAATTAAATAGTAATAAAAATAAGCATTTCGTTCCAGATAACCAAATAAACACAGTAAAAAAATAAAAATAGACAAATTAAAAAGTTATCCAGAACAAAAATCGATGAGATATATTATTATAAAATTCAACATGTAACCCAATGTTATTATGGTGAGTTAGTGTACCATTCTACATTACTACATGCAGACTAATGAATAGTAAAAGAGGAATAATATGTGAAAATTTGATAAACTTTTTTTGTTAGTTCAAGTTCGAGATTGGAAATTTTTAATTAAAAAAATCTAGGATAGGGATAGGGCAAACAAATGAAAAATAAACCTCTAATCAATTTTGCTACAAAACATGCCACATATTCTAAAACAGTGCAAAAACAAATAATAACAAAATCTTCTTTGCCGTGTGGCCAAAGTTGATTGTTATTATTTTCTGTATATTTAAACATGCCATAAACACACGTGATAGGATAAAGAAGATACCTATAAGATGTGTATTGGGACAGTGGCCAAGGTGTTCTCTGTGCACTAGAAATTGTTGATTTCCTCTTTAATAAGGAAATAAGTAATAAGTTCATGCAGGGGCTTATTTATAATATTTTGAAATTCATAAAAAAAAAATTGGATCTGAAATTCTCTTTTGTGCACTTGGCTGTTAATTATGTAGATAAAAGTAGAAATATTACAAATAACCCCGATTGTTGAAAAACAGTAAACAAAACAACAACAACAACAGTTCTGAAGCTATTTTTCCAGTTTTGAAGTTACTTACATCTGAGGTTAGAAGATGAACAAGTAGTGAACAAACTGCAAAAGGTGCAACGATGTTGATGTTGAAGGATTTGTGAAAGAAAATTAAAGCAGAAAACATTCACGGGGCGATGGAACAAAATGCTTTTATGGTGTTTGTACAGGGTAATGGAAGAATATTGCAATAATTTACACTATAATGTAGTAGGTTGGAAATTGCAACATTCCTCTCCATATTATCTCCTCATAAAAAGGAAATGTCTAGATTGTCTTATATACAATTGGTTTTATAGATAAAGGGGCAAAGAACATAAAAAAGGATTATTAACAAGAATTAGTAACTTTTGAATTTAAATATAAATATTATTACGGATGACAATTTACATATAATTTACACAAAATATACAAAAAGCCTTAAAACAAATGCTCAACTTACCTCGTCTTCAGCCTCTAACATCTGTTTCACCTGACTGGTAATAAGGGGAAACATTATTTGTCTGCATTCAGGATACAGGCAAAGTTTGCTGTGAATAATGTCGTTGATTGTCATCATTTTTTGTTTTTTCAGTTTGCCGGTGGGCAGTCTTGTTAACATGTCGCAGAAAATGTTGCTGGAACAATTATCCAAGTTTTGTAAACGTCAATGAGGGAGATTGTGATTGTAAATCACAGAATCTCGAATTAAACATAAAGTACCGAGTCAGTATTTTATATTTTGCTGTACGATAAAAAAAAAGTTAGAGGGGGGGGGGGGGTTTATACGGTGTCACCCGGAATGTGTACCGAGATAAAGGTTGATAATAGATTTTTTATAATGAAGTACATAATATTATTAAAGACACGTGTTTTATTCACCTTATATCATTTGTCAAGTAAATTTTTGACTATGATATTTCTTGTGTGAATTTGAGAAAGTCAAAAAATGTTCACCATAATTAAAGAATCCTGAATTTGAATTTATTCTGAACACGTGGAACTTGAACTCAAAAAGATATGATTTTAAATTGTACTGTGTAGGTAACAATTTGACAATACTGTTTGACAAATTTGACAACATGAGAAAATTACCGACTCTTATTGAGTGAACGTTAAAGTGACGTAAATAACGTAATCACGTTATTCACGGACTCGGTTATTTCAAGGCTCTTCTTTAGCAAATGCTCGAAATAGCCGGCAACATTAATTACGGGTCAAAGAAGTGCTTCAAAAAACTCCCTAAGATTGTAACGTGCAGGAAATCTTTTTTTTTTAATCGCTAAGCAAATTTTTTTCTGCAATTTAGTATTCCACTTGAAGAAATCAACAGAGCGCACTTGAAAAACCTTTATTTCAAAAAAATACCAATAAGGCGGAACCAAAGTAGCATGCGACGAGTAAACATGCTATATAGCAAATGCCAAAAAACTTTCGATCTACGTCATAATTGCCACCAAGCAGGTTGTTATGGAGTTTCCTGGTGGCCAAATTATGACGTGAATCGAAAGTTGTTTGGCGTTGACTGTAGTCCATATTTTATAAGAACGGACGATTTGAGCGTTATTTTCACCAAGGTAATGAAAACAAATTCCCTAAATTACCGTCATTTGTTAATATGTCAAGCGTTTTACCTTAAATTTTAACCTCGATTTACAATATTAGAACATTATCGAATTTCCGATTTTTTCTGAGTGATATTATTTTGTTGAGTTTTTGTGTTTTTGGTGTTTATTGTTATTCTTCATATTATTTTCAAGATACTGTCATAGTTTATTCGGACTTTATAGAAGCTTTTTAATCTGTTTATTATTGTAACGATAAATCGTCCATAATTCTCAAAGAGGACTGTCTTCTAATCAATGAAATTGGAAAAAGAACACAAAGTCTAAGTCCTCAAGTGTTTAATACCTAGAAACGAGACACGTGTTTCGCCTATTATGGCATCATCAGACGTGGATAAAGTGTCAATAATTTAAAATACATGAATAACAAAGTATCTCACAATGGTTCAAGTCACATCGTGTCATATCAACTATTCCTATTATTACGATTCGGATTTTGGATTATTGGATTTTGAGAAGATACCATCTATAGGTACTCAAAACTCAATATTCACATTCACATTGTAATTTTATGCAGGGTTTTAAACATTATTCTAGATACTTATAAAACTATGAAACGTTCTGTGTTGGATTATTATTAACATAAAAATGAGCCTTCATTCTTTCATCAGCATTATAAGTAGCGAATAGCACTTGATCTCGTCGAGCAGGAAATGGTGGATATTACTCATGAGGATGAAGTTTGCGCTACGAGCCGTAGGCGAGAAGCGTAATCATCTGAGTGAGTAATAGCCATTTCCCGAGAGTAGAATACTATACTATTTCTATGATTATCCAATAATTCAAGCGAACTTTGAAAAATATTCAATGTCATTTGGACGGCACTTTTTGAGAACTGGTTTACTTAAAGTGAGGTTAGGTTGATAACACAATGTGACAATGACTATAAAACAAGTATGGACGGTCAAATGGGCTGTTTCAAAATAATGTATCTGAAGGTTGACATTTTGTCGAATGTTCTGATTGGCTCTAAAACAGTGGAGTAATGACATTAGATCATTTCATTGGTTAAAAACAAACGAGTAATGAAAAAAAAAGTCTCTGGTATGAGTAACGAGTTCCATTAACCAATAGAAAGTGGATGTATAATACATCTATTATTAAATAGTCATAGAAAAAACAATTTTGTTTGTAGTCACACACATTTCCGTAACACGTTTTCCTTTGTGACAACGGTCTTAAGGACGGCATTGTGTTTGAATTATTGAAAAAAAAGTTAGGATTCATGTAGACAAAACTTCTGTTTTTTCATTTAAGGTCATCAAAGCAAATACCGACAGTATAAATAATTAACTTATCTATTGCTTTCTGAGTAGAGAGATGCCGCTTATTTAGTGCCAATTGCAAAATAATAAGACTTTTTTGTCTTGAAATTTCTTATTCTTTTAGTTGACTGAAACATCTTTGACCATTTTCTTTTACCCACGATACACCGAAACATGGAATGCCAGAGTATTGGTTACCAAATTTTGTCCCCCACGCGCATGTACGTTCACTTTTGAAAATGAATGACGGTTGTCGTCAATGAGCGCGTTCAGGGACTGGACCCTGGACCGCTGAAGCGCTTTAAGCAGGTATCCGATTTCCGATGATACGAGTTAGAAATAGTCAAAATCTGTCATCAATCAATATTTTGACCAATTGCAGTCTCGTCATATCATCGTATCGTCGGAAATCGGTTAAATGGGACCTTGGCTTGGCTATTCAAATAATCTCACTGGAATCTGGAATGACATAAATTTGTGTTTTGCTGCTTCATTACACTTTCAGCGATGAAGCGAAATCAATATATACTTTACCTCTGGACTACAACAGATCTGAATTAAGCAATTTAGAGGGACGGCTTGAATAAAGCGCTGTAGTTTCCCGAGAGATGTCATGCGCATACCGTATGTAAGTGTATCGTGATTTGACCGTTTTATTCTGAAGTAAAAATTCCGGCTGTTTCACAGAGAACTAGTTGAAATAACCAAAAGAGTTTATAGTTCCCGAAATGCGTCACACCTTTACTGATAGTTTAAATGTGAGAACTTTTTTTTTTAACTAGTCTACAAAGTTCAAAGGAAAAACAACAGAAACTACTCACCTCAGTTCACACCGATCAAAAATCAACAAGATATCTGGTATGGTACTGGGGAAAAACTTCAAACAAGCACCCTGCTCCCTCAAATATTTATCATCCGCCGAAGACATCATGTTGATGATCAACATCAACAACTCCCTTACACTATCCTCAAACTCATCAGCAGGATCAATGTCGGGATAGACTGCCAGAAACAGAATTCTGGATCGCGATACAAATCGCATTATGTATTGCAGCGATTTCATTGCATTGAAAATCAGATCCTTGTCTTTCACTGCGATGATACTTTTTGTTGCTTTGATTATGATCGACTTCAAGATGGAAATTAGTTTTCTGTACAAAACATTGTTAGTAAATAACACAACAACATATAGATGCATTTACTTGTATGCCAACGTAGCACTGAAACTCTCTCTTATATACAAATCCAGCACCGGCTCGAAATGAATGTACTTTCTATCGTTGGTAACCAGACTGATTATTAGCAAGAGACACTCAAACACCATAATATCGTATCGATCACTATCAGGATTATCCATAAGGATGTTGAAAAGGGCATCTAGAATATCCTGGAGAAATTTTACGATTTCTCCCGGTTCGTCTTTCACTACTTTGATAAAAGCTTGCAGTGATTCGGATATGGTGTCTTTGTGACTGGCCCAGTTAAGAAGTCCAAGAAGATTTACTAAGAGGAAGAATAAATGAAAAAAATGAAGCGTCAATCTCAACTTACCATTCTGTGTCAACTTAGTCGAACAAATATTCGTCGAAATATTAAAAATGTCCTTGGAACTCATACTCAAACCCGCCATTTGAGGTTTTTGGTTCTCCTTCAACTCGCTAATACTGCATGGTAAGTTCAAATATTCCAAGCCTTCCTCATCAAACTTCTTCCAATCAATTTTATACACAATCAAATTGTGAATGGCATCAGAAAGGGTAACACCATTCTGCTCCATTAGTTTGACAAAAGACATTGCAAACGGTTTTTCGCTTTTATCTTTCGCCTCATTCGAACTGCGATGTTTGAAGATGAATTTCAAATGGCTCGATTTGAATTCTTCTATTCGCAGAGCGATTTTGAATGTTTCATGCCATTGAGGTTTGTCTTCGTGATAGTAGATCAGGGAGCGATATTCGTCCATCGGTTCCACCCCACCGCCTAGGCTTATCACACACTGTAATGAATTATTATAATCATCTTATCAATTGCAAATTGTATCTGAAATTATTATTTCATGAGAGAAGACTAATTAATCTTTTTCCTCAATAACAGTAATATCAGAATTACTAGAAATCAAAAACTTTGAACACAATATCTTCTTCATATGGACCAAAATGCTATAAGAAATTATCGAACTAATATAAACTGCAACAGCTTATTTGTAATCGATATACAGGGTGGCGAATTAGTGTGTGGAAGAGTGGAAGTCCATTTTCTCCGAGATTTTCTCCCTTGTCAGAAGAGTAGAAGTGACAGGAAAATATTTTCAAGACAAAACTGATAGGTTTTTGAGCAGGTTCACAATTTGAAAATATTAATGAGTATACAGAGTGTTCTGGGAAACCATTATACAACTTGGCGAATTTAGCGACGAAGAAATTCAAGCACTCAAAACCCTGCCACTTTGCCATCAGAACACATGTCGTGAATTTTTCGTTATCTCGTAATCTTTGATTATGTCAAAAACTTACCCAAATCAACTTCAATTGGCATATCATTATCATTCTTTATATTCCTATATGCTTCCCTTATCCGATCTTTCATACCCTCCTGAGTTTTGGGGAAAACACGGTAAACTTGATTTTTATTGAAGAGCCTCACAGATAAAAAATGATTTGTGACGAAACATGCCCAGTGGTTCGAAACTTCAAGGCAGCTGGCAGCGGAAACAACGTTCCGACCATAATGTCTCATCGTAACACATCGGATCTCTTCCCTATTGTCACAACGTCGGTCCACTGTGAGAGGTTTCTCTGCCATACCAGAAGCTTCGCCAACTATCGTCTGCTTTCCCATAATTCTAGAGTATTCATGAATTATCAGCGAAGGCGGTCTGAGGTTCATAAAAACGGTCGCCATGGACTGAGTTCAGTTCGGTTATTGATTAGCCACGAAATATAAATCGTTCAAACATAAATACGCTGCGATGGCAAGATAAATTGTTTGTAAATAGTGAGTGCTGTATATAGTGACTTAAAATAAATAGATTCAAACTGAACAGTGTTTTCTATAGCGAAACTTGCTACAATATCAATTATATCGAGAGATCGAGGAGGCCATCAGTTGCTTGGACCACTTCTCCCGTTCCACCTGTTAGAAAAAGAAGCTAATCAGTCAGTTATTTCGTCACTGTACGGTGAATGAGCCAGAAGTCCCAAGTAACGGTTACTATTTTGACATAAACAAAAACTGCGAGATAACGACACATTTTATGACGAGTGTTGTAAGTTGTAATGGCAAAGTTGCAGGGTTTTGAGTGATTAATAAAGCTAGATAACGGCACACAGGGTGTACCATACGGAGAATCTAACGCGAACTCCAAAGCTCTAATCAAAAGTTGGGGTTGCTAATTGAAAAAAATATATTTTTTTACGCCACGGTTTCCTAAGAACACTCTGTATACACAGTAATATTTTTAAATTGTGACCCTGCTGGAACCCTATAAGTTTTGTCTTGAAAATGTTTTCTTATCTCTTTTGACAAGGGAGAAAATGGTTTCATACACTAATGAGCCACCCTGTAACTGAAAGGTGATGATTTGAGATCTCGATAAGAACTTATACCGTCAGTTACCATAAAAAAAGATAATAAATAGAAGGCTAACTGCAATAGATTACGCTTTCGACAGTTATCAGTGCTGCCACCGTAAGGTGCGCGGTTGTAGACGAAACATTAGGGATAGTTCCGTGACAAAAACAGAGGGAGAAAACCGACTGTACCACGTCATCAAACACAATTTCCAGAGGGCGGTCAATTTGATATAAACAATTAAAGCATCAAAATTGCATTTTTCTTCAGTTTTTTGCTTATGCAATCTAAAGTAATGAATAAATCAAAGAAGGAAAGAGTTTCCCTGAAACTGCCCTGCTCTGCCCAACGACATACGCCACCGGAAAACTACACTCGGTAAAACAGTATGGTGCACTTCCCTGTTGATTAAAAAGAACGTTACGGGGAAAACTTCAGAGAATTTTGGACACAAAACCGGCGAATAGTCCTAGCTTCCGGAATTCAGTTGGAAATCTAAAAAAAAAACAGTCGGAAACGATGATATGGTACGGAGTTTTTGTACGGCTGACACGGACGGTCGCTAGTACTGTTTGTTCAATGCTTAGCTGCGGATACGACATACTTCTCCATCTCTTTCTTACACATTTTCAAAAAGGTCACGTATGTCTTGACTCAACTAGACGTCAAAGTCGTTTGCTGCCAATCACTTTTGACAAATGTCACGTTTAGATAATAATATCGATTATTTTCAAATTTAGACGACAAATGCTTTTTTCGTAGAACCAAACGAAGCAAGTTATAATTTCGAAGCTAATAGTTCATATTAATAGAGAAAAGGGTGCTGGTAGGCCAGTTCCGTGATCAATCTACGACATACCGGCAAACGTCAAATAATATGACGTAACCATAGAAAAGCATTGTAGCTGTAGCGATGCTTGAACGATCTTCGGTCGTTCCGAGATAAACGCGGATAATGGAATAAAATGGAAATCGGCAAAAAAAAAACGGAAAATTGTCTAACATCCCTACAGTTTTATTTAGTTTTAAAGTTCAGAAATATTGGGTCACCCTTTACAATGTTCAATTGGTTTTGGGGTCAAGAGGAGGTTGTTAGAAACATTGGCAAAAAAAAATAATTCAAAATTAACATAAGATAGACGCGAAGCCCCTTGAAACTGTTCTCTTCAGTCTGACTTGGACCCATAGCCATACTGATGAAGCCTAGTAGGCCGAAACGTATATGGATTGGTCATGGTCAGACTGAGAAAACAGTTTCAAGATTTTTCCGTCTTTTTTTTCTTCTATTATAAGGAATGTTGAAGATATGGTTTTTTATTTGATCGATTTTGTCGAATGAAGTACCCAATTCAATATGTGCATTATTTTGAAGTAAGGCTTAGGATCAAGTACTACATAAATCAATCAATCATTTGTTTGATACTTACAGGTATCGTCTGCCCTTTCTCATTGCACACCCTAACAACAACCTCCACATTTTTCTCACTAGTTTTTGCTCCTTTATTGAATTCTCCATTAATGAGAGTTAAATACAAATCATTTCTCACATCCCCAGGTAGGATAACTTCAGGAAAGCCCATTTTCCTTGCTCGGGATACGTTTCCCAAGACTAAATGGGGATTCTCCTCCCTAACCTATGATAATAAAAAAATCATCGAAGAAGCTGATAAAATTCTAGTTACAAGAAATAATTGATGAACAGATTTATTGAAAGATATGACAGAGGATAAAATATAAACGTCAAGCATTCATAAAGATATATATTTTAGTGATAAATAAATGAAATAAAACTTACCTGCTTCAAATCTCCTGTTAGTAACTTCATACTAACAAATAAGGCTTGATTTTTGTTTTCAATTTTTTCTTTGGTGATGATTTTTCTCAGAGTTTGTTCTAAGGTATCTTTTTCACAGCTAGAATAAGTAGAAAAGTATCACAAGAAGGAGACTTTGGATCTGACGTTTTTGGAATGGATAGAACCTCTTACATTCAAAATAAAAACACTGTAAATGCATTTAAAAAAATATACCTCACAAAAGGCACAGCAAACTCCTTCTCCATGTCAGTCTCAAATTTCGCACTCATACATCCCGTCACATCCATCGCGGCAACTCCGCATGGTCTCCTCATATTTTCATTGGAACTTTTGCGAGGGGTTACCCGAGAACTCCGCCTATGATCTTGTTCTTTTATTTCCATATGACCCACACGCACTACGTAACAGACTAGGTATATTTTTTCACGTTCCAGATCCGCTTTTCCCAAATCCTGAAAGAAAAAGTGTCCATCCAATTATCTCGGGAAATTTATATCATCATCACTTACCGTGAACATCACTCGCAAATTAAAAATCTGGTCCAAATCACTCATCAGCCCTTCCTTAGTCCATCTCACTACATAACTCTCGGTAATTTGTTTAAATTCCTTTGCATCATAGAGACACACCAAAAGTTCCGCATCTTCGGATATTTTACACGTGAAATTTTTCACTGCTACGAGAAAAATATTGGATGATTGTTGGTTGGCTGGTTGAATTTGGTATTCTCGGTCTTCGGACTAAAAATAGAACAATATTATGTGTATCATGAATCAACTTTCTATTGGTTAATGTGGGTGATTACTCATACATTGAAGAAAAAAACCTAATCCCATTACTCCCATTCTAGAGCCAATCAGATATTCCGGCAAGTTGGCGACACACGCCAACCTTCAAATAGAACATTTTAAACCGTTCATTTCAACAAGACTGGGCTCGTGAGTAATAGTCATCATTACCCGCTCGTTGAATAATATACTATTTTTTCACTTACCTTAGTCCTACTATTCATCCTCTCAGTAGCAGCCTTGTGATAATAAAATAACTGAATTGTGCTAGTCTCATCCGGATTAACAAGATTGCCATTTTTGTCCCTTATAACTAAATCCAAACCAAACATGCGATTTCCAACGTCGATTTCCTCGGCCGCTTGTTTTGTCACTCTTTTTATCTCGTCATTGGGCAATGTTCCGCTCACTATTTTGCTTCTGAGGCCGATAAGGTCGTAAATTTGGTTTTTCATTTGTTCAAAGTTTTTGTTGTGGGTCTGTTGTGGAAGGATTTTTTCTTTATAATGTGACAAAAATGAGGTCCACTATTTAGTATAGACAAATAAAGAGACTTGGAGGTTTGGAGAAAAAATTCCTGAGTAAAGTGGGTAAGAGAAATGACTGGAAATTATTTTGAAGTTCGTGATTCAACCACTGGGCGGCGTAACTGCTATGAAGAAACATACAATTCACGGTCTCGGAAAGATACACGATGGCCTATTACTTTGAAAACGTCACTTTATAGCTTGGGTAATACAGTTTTTTTCATATGTCATAATAAAGGAGAAGAAAGCCAATGCATCTTTCGATATTTGAATTCCAATATCTCTTGAACCATTCATCCCATTCAAATATTTTTGGCCTTGTTTCAAAGAGCATTCTATGGCCTTTCAAAAGAAATTTTTCGTTGCATACAACAAAACACACAAAAGGGCGTTATGTGCAGCAATTATACATTTTTGCGAATTTTCCACTTACCACATAAAAATGTTTCCAATGCACTCCCCACTCTCGAAGCACAGACGTGATTTCCTGGCATATAGGGGGGTCTTTGAAAACGGGAACCCCACTATTGAATTTATCACATGACTTGATGTGAATGTAGCTTTTGGGAAAGATTCCTGTAACATGTTTATTACTGACAAGATATCCGTAATACCAGCCATTGTCTTCTTCTAAAATCTGGACAGGATCACCCACTGTGAGGTTTAGTTTGTGAGGATCAGTCTCATTGAAATTGTAGATGGCTGAAAATAAATTGATCATGTCAAATTAATATGTTTTGATAAATAAATTATTCAGGAAAAGTTTAAAGTTAGTATAATAAAATAGGCTCTCAGCATTAATTATTGTTTTGAATAGGTAGATATTCATATGTAGCGTAATTTGAAAACAAATAGCTTGAACAAAACACCGAGGTACCGTCACTAGATTAGCTTCTCGAGCATTCTCTTTACTTTCAGGTCTTCTTGTATAAGCATAAAGTTATAGAGATGACGCTGTATATTTATTTTTTTGTATTAGTTTTCGAAATATTTTGACAAATGAATATTATCATTTACCGTTATTAGTGATGCGACGAGCGAATATTACAGACCAAATATTCCCATAAATTCCGTAACTTACGGTAATATTCGCTCACCCCCAAAGGAATATTCGCTTTTGGGTAACATATTACAGAAATATTACGGTTATATTACCGAGAACATTCCCGGAATTTCCCGAATGAATTTGCCTTAGAGTGGCAATACCTCAATAAGGAAAAGTCAATGAATGGGAAAGAAAAGAGTATTATTCCTGTATTTTTTGTTGCCAAAAATATGTTAGAAATGCTACCAGAAAGCAGCAGTATTTGATTAAATGTCAAAAATGCCCAAAAAATGTCAAACAAAAATTTAAAAAATATAATGCATGAAACACCCCTTTTTGAAATATTCTCTCATTATGAATATTATTCAATTTTTTATTAAATATACTCTAGTATTCAGTGCGTCCCATAAACAATGCCTTAACTCATCAAGAATGCAGTGTTTTTTTTTCTAAAACGCTCGGTCCTATCAATTTTTATTTTTATTTGTGTTTTTTTATAGTCCATTCATCTATACAGGGTAGTTCAAAAATAAACAACGACCTTCAAATTGAGGGATACGAGGTCATTTAAATTGGAAAAAAAAACATATTTATAAGGTGAACAATATGCTGTGAAGAAGTTTTAAATTTTTCTTGTAGTTTTCGAGATATACTAAAAAACTCAAATATTTCATTTTTTTTTTATTTCTATTGACTATTTCAAGGCTTATAGAAAAAAGAAAGGCACTTCATCGCATCCATTTTTCCTGCTTTATAATACATATGCTGATGCTGATATTCAAATTGTATTGCAACTTGTAACGTTTCGTCTTCCGGGTCCCGCCATATTTTTTTTTTCTCAATGGTGTCCATTATTTTTTGCTTATTTTTTTACTCTACGGGAAAACCTATTTCCTAGTAAAGTACCTACTTTCTCTCCGCCGGAGGAAAAGTGAAACTTTGCGGCCGATACTCAGTCGAACAATGTCCGTTTTACTGAGGTTTGAAGAAAAAATTGTTCCCACATCATGCATATTATTCAATAAATAATTACAAAATAGTCCGTTCTGAGTTCAATTTTATAGATAAAATATTGAAATTTTGGTTGAAGCTATATTTTTGAACAAGGATGATAAATTACCCACCAAACAAAGTCTTTTGCTAAAAAAAAAGTTAAATTTCCTGAAATTCTCATATATTACAGAAAGTTCTCGTAATTTAACGAATATTACCGACCAAAAATAAACTACGGTAACTTTTACATCACTACTTGGTTGCACATGCATAAGAATTCATAACTGAATTCGTTCAATTGATTCACATTGTGAGACTCGATGACGTAACCGAGGGTCGCTGAGCGAAAATAAAGCAGAACTCGGGAATAATATAGATCAAATAACGATTCAAGACAATTTTTGGAGTCCCTCGATCATATTATATTCTGAATTGTCCCCTTGATTTCTTTTACAGTTAAATCTTATAATAGAATAATAATTATAAACTTAGTCAGGTGAGAAAAGTGGATATTTTGATATGGTTATTAAACACAAATGGATTTAGAAATGTTCCGTGTATAAAAAATCTGCTCAATTCCATTAACATAGATTTACACTAGTTGCATACTAATAAGATCATTTATTTCGGATATAGGAACAATAACGATGATGTTGATGTTGATAGACAGAGAATTTTATCAAATCCACGCTCAATTCATTGACTTAACAAATATTCAGATAAATCATGTAGATAAGAGATACTAAATGTAAAAAAAAAACGATACAAAATTCATTGAATATTCCGTTCAAATACCTACATAGGTATGTACCTGGCCTGGGAAGAATGCATAATGCTACATCAAGACATATTTTTTTGATGAGTAATAATGATTTGGTAACTGAATATTGATTTTGAAGGTGAGGTTTTATCAATACACTTGAGTAAATAATATTAAATACAATGATTATTATTGATTTCAATGAAAACAATAGATAAGATTTTCATCTTTTTTGAGATATTTTGATTCATCCAAATAGAAAGAAAATGTGCGAAAAGAATGTCATTTTTAAATAAGAAATTTTGATGATTATGTTATGAGTAATAGCTCTAAAAATAAATGATAAGATTAATATCAGGATTATTATAGTACTTGGTTATCACAATTCGAAGCAATCAATTTCGTTAAAAATCCAACCATTTTAGTTATCTTCACGTGCCACAGTGGTTAAAAATAAACTGCCTAAATGAGTAAAAGCGTAGTAATCAAAAGGTACAAAGACTCTAGTCGATCCAAACGAAATAAAACTAGCAAACACTATTTTTTTAGGATAGAATGTGGCGAGGTAATGGTTTATTCTATTTTTTTCGGGATAATGGACAATTTGCATACATTTTCAAATGACTCGAAATTTCATATACGTATTCTAGACATTATTTGAAAGACACAAGCGAAAAAATTTTTCCGAAATACCCAAAAATATACCAAATAAATGAAAAAGAAGACGCGAATTTCACTGCATGATCGCAAAAGGGGTGGGGCCATATTACTCTCCCGAGAGAGAGAGAGTCATCTCAGTCAATACGCCAGACGGAGATAGATAGTGTATTCTGTGACGTATTGGATGTTGATTGGCGCTCCTTAATCAGTGATTACTACATTAATAGAGGTCGTAGGTTGATTTTTCAAACATCAATGGCATCAGTACCTACTTATCCTTATATTTTTCATATTTCCAAAAAATGTGCAAATTGTCCATTCATGAAATCCATCACCTCTTATCGCTCAGACAAAAAACAAAGATAATTTCCTCAGAATATACTTAGGTGGTGAGTGTTGAGTCCAATGAAATCAGATTGAAAAAAATATTGACAATTTGGTCATTTACCTAGTCATCACTATCACTATGCGCAAAATCTTTTCAATAGTATTATTATAGGTCTTATTAACCTTAACCTGTCGGTTTTCCTTATGATGCCCCGAAATATTTCTGTACTTTGACACACTTTTTTGAAATTCGATAGATTGAGTTATAGCCAATTTTTGAAAAATTCGAGAAATTGCTGTTTTCAGCACAGTCCAAAGATTCAAAATATGGAAATAAAAAGTTTCAAGATCAAAAATTGGGAATCCGACATAGCACCAGACTTTGATAAAAAAAAATCATGACTTCCTTTGTCCACCTTATACAGGGTGTAACAAATTCGAGTATATAGCATTGGTAACTCGTTAACCATAAGAGATACAACGTCGATTAAATGGAGGCAAAGTTGCGCAATTTGAATCTCAAAAAAATGCCACTTCAAAACTTGGGACTTCCGGAGATATCCGACAATAACCGATTTTTTTGAAATCCTTTTTTATATTATTGTCCTGAATGTATGTGTCATTCGTTTTCAATTATCTCTTTGAATAAATTCAGGACAAAATAAAGAAGGATTTGGAAAAAATCGGTTATTGCCTGATATCTCCGGAAGTCTTAAGCGGATTTTTTTTAAGATTCAAATTGCGCAACTCTACCTCCATTCAACCGACGCCGACGTTGTATCTCTCATGGTTAACGAGTTACCAATGCTATACAGTGTGTCCAAGATAAGGATGTCTATCATGGGGATCTTGGAAACCGTAAGAGATACGAAGATGATTAAATCAGAGAAAAGTTGCGCATTTTCGAGCCTTACAATATGCCGTTTAGAATGTTTTAAAATTCCGAGTAGCTTCGGAGATATGCCGGAGATATCAACTTTGTTTTTTTAAATACGGTCCTGGATTTTTTATGACGGATTTCAAGAGCCTCTTATGTTCCTAAACCAACAATGTATCGCAATTATTCAATGGAATTATATTGATGGATTTTTCCATAAGAACTCATGTGTTAGAGAGAGACAAAAAATACATTTTTAATAGGATTAAAAACAACCACCTCTTTTATAATAAGTGCGATACCTCGTTGGTTTAGGAACATAAGAGGCTCTCAAAATCCGTAATAAAAAATCCAGGACCGTATTTAAAAAAACAAAGTTGATGATGGCTGCTCATAGACGAAACGTCGGTTCTTCAATTTAATAACGCGTTCTTGTACATGGCAAAAAGTGGCAATGAAGAAGTTGCATTCATTTTAAAATATCTCTTCAAATGTGGTCAGAAAAAAATGAAAACAATTTTGAAAAATTTTGGTTTTTTCGGAATAATTTCGAACGTAGTCGAAATTTCTTGGCTTTTAAAACGGCATTTTGTTAAGCATCAAAATACGCAACTTTGCCTCCATTCTCCATTTAACCGTCCTTGTATCTCTTACGGTTTCCAAGATCCCCATGATAGACATCCTTATCTTGGACACACTGTATACTCGAATTTGTTACACCCTGTATACACTAACTGACAAAAGTGGAGAAACCGCCTAAAATTTGAGGAAACTTTCATCCCGTTTCAGTTATCAAAAAAGTGATAGTGCATTTGAAAATCTGAAACCAGTTGTCAGTTTACGTGTCCTGGCGATTTTTAAGAAATGGACGCTTTTCAAAACTTTTTTCTGTATAACTTCGACCTTATACGAAGCGTATATGGTCAAAGCTGTATAATATTTGAAAAAAATGGCTAGCACCTTTCGAAAGTGGGGCACAAATCATGTACTTCATGAACATTTTCACAATTGAACAAAGGATGGTGTACTTATAAGATCTTGAACTTGGCAAAAATGACCAATTTTTCATGATTTCTTCAAAAATGGGTCATTTTTGCCAAGTTCAAGATTCTTCAACTAGACTTTCCTTTGTTCAATTATTGTGGAATCAATCATTTTCAGGAAGTACATAATGTGTGTCCCTCTTTCGAATGGTGCTAGCAATTTTTTTTCAAAAATTACACAGAAAAAAGTTTTGAAACTTGTCCATTTTTAAAACGTGAAAAAAGGACACTAAACAATTTAAAAAAAAAGTCGCTAGGACACATGAACTGAAAACTGGATTCAAGTTTTTAAATGCACAATCACTTTTTATAACTGATCCAAGATCAGAGTTTCCTCAAATTTTAGGCGTTTTCTCTACTTTTGTCGGTAAGTGTAGGTGGATAAATAAAAGAAATACACCGCTCCATCCAAGGCCAAGGACCTCCCGAAGACCACAACTCGATATCTCTTTCCGTTTCGAAAATATCGAGATTTGAATTTCGGTAAAAGTGTTGATGTTGCAAAGCAACTGTCCAGCACTTCATTTTATTTCGGAACAACTTATAATACATTTTCAAATACTTGGTTTTGAAAAATTTCTAATTTCTTGTTTTTTCCTCTTTTTTTTTAATTCACAATGCTGTCATCCTATAGGGGGTCTACGGAAACAACTTTCCTCTTTAATAGGTACCTAGGTAAGTAGTCATAGTTTATAAAAAAAAAATTAAGAAAAATCCCTGAATTCTGATTTTCGTACTTAGAATGCATTCTACATTTTACTATCAAAAACTTTGATATCAATCGCAGTTTTTTTTTGTGTGCGGCATTTACTGGGCACAAAACGAGGCACAAAAAAAAAACTAAGACAGATACCTATTTCTGTTTTGTGGAATTTTTATCCCACTAATTATTGATATTCAGCAAAAATACGTAAGAGTATGAGCATAAGGCTGATCAAACTATAAGAAGATACGAGGTCGTTCAAATTAGAGAACCGGTAGTTACTTTTTTCCGCTATCTGTATACCAAATATGTAGATGAAAACGTAAACATCAGCTGAACCAGGTACATCTTGCATTTTAGAAAACGATACTCAGATGAGTTTACAATACTTACTCTTTATAAAAAATATGAGAGAGATCATAACAGCAAACTCGCATCATCAAAACAAGAAAAATGCTCCCTCGAGTGTGTTCCGCCTATTAGTCCATTTACAAAGCCTATCAAAAACAACAGGATAGAGGGGAACATGAAAAAATCATGTTCATTATTGGGGTCAATTAGATATATTTGAATTACAACCAGGAGCGGACAATTTAATTGTCGAGAAGTCAAAAAATCATGACCTCATCAATGAATCAATTAAGAATTGCACTTTTACGCTAGATTTAGATTAGGAAAATAATGAACATGTTAAAATTAACTGCAAGGCATCGCCCTATTTCAGCTGATAACTAAATAGCGGATGTCATTCTTACAATTAACTGATAATAATTAAAACAATTAAACCTAGCCAGGAGGGATATTTCTATATTTATCTTCTTATTTTTCCATTACTCACCGATCCCGAAGCTGTTTACTTCGTCAACACTGTTCCAAGCAGGCATTTCTACTGCACGATTTTCAAAAAATTGAACATAATGTTGATTAATGAAAAGAATTTAGGAAAATTTGTAATCAAAACACAACAAACGCTACAGCTAAAAAAAGTCATTTACGGCCATTGGAATGTTTGATTTGAATTGTCAAATGTCAAGGACGCTTAAGTTGCTTCACATCACTACGCGGTTCTCGGTAGCATTTAGGGTGACGTCATCAAAATTATTCTATAGTGCTCAGCAATTGAGGTGACTTGTGTAATACAAAAATATGAAGTCGAATTATTGGAATCGATGCAAGATTTCATAAATCAATAATTGACAGCAACAGGGTAGATTAAGGTCAAGTTTTTGACACGGCAAGGTTTCACAAAATACATTCTCTTCAAAGCGGGTATACACATAACACAAAAAATGTGTTTCCAATCAGTATTAAAGATCGTTAACAAAATTAAAAGAATACTAACGGAATATCAAATTCTGATTATTTAGTCCGTTCGGGGAGATAGTCAATAGAGAGTCATTGGAAGCATAGCATAGCATATAACTAGTGCAATCACCTTATTTTAATACTGCTTGACGTTACTGCTTCCTGAAAGAAACAGTTATTCGAGCCTGCATAATTCATGGCTTGTCAAATGTCTCACGGCGGTTTTTGTCATTCCTAACATAGCCACAACAAAGATAGATAATGTATTTTGTGACGTAGCGGATGTTGATTGGCGCCATTGAGTTTTATAAGGCTTTAGAGAAGGAAAGCTTCAAAAATAATGGCACCATCATCCAATTTTGGACGTATGTCTTGAGAAATTCACTGTATCGCTATCCTTGTCGAGTTATATCTATCTGCGTCGCCGAAAACTGACCTGCTTTGGACGCGGTTGCCGATTTGGGCAAATCTTCATCAATGAAAATCCCTCTGTGTACGAAATTGATTGAAAAGACATGATACAATGAAAATTAAGGAGGATTGAGTATTGTTCATTTTTCAAGAAGGTGCATCAAGGTTCAACATTCTAGATTATCGCATAATCAGACACATTTACAACCAGGATTTCGTGTGAATCAACTCAATGTTGAACAACGGTGATAGTGTCTAATGATGATATTATTTCATATTATAAATAATGTGGAACATTTTTGTGCTACCCAAAGCTTAATTACTAACATTCATTAAATAATGATTTTTTGTGCATTGGATACAGGCGATACATAGTAAATATTAGTCCTAGTACACGGCAACGCTGCCTTTAAACAGCTGGTTTCGATTTTGAAGGTAGTGCGGTGATGCCATGGGGTTTCAACTTGAAAACTTCTACTTTCGTGCTTGTGAAGTGTTGTATTGTGACTTTATTTGTGAAAAATGGTAAGATTGTGCTCGCTGTGTCAAAAACTGGACCATTCGGATCCAGAAATCACCATTCACAGGTAAGTGTCAAATTTGCATTGAGCATTGACTGGAGAGGGATCCAGTGGTGTAGAGTGTAGGCATCATCATATTTCATTCATGAAAAAGGGATTTTTCAATCTTCAGGAAGTTTAAATGTTTGTTTTTATTCGTGAATAGGTAACAACGAAAAAATGAAACTGATTTGGAAAAAAAGCCTGAATGGTAGTGTTTTATGCAATAGGAACCGATTTTTCTCAAATAAGAAAGGATATTCATATTACTTGAATACCTATTCCATTATTTCCTCGATTATTTCATACACAGTCAAGATGAATTATTTATTGGATACTTCCTCAACTGTCTTATTTTCGTTTTTTTTATTACAATAAGGTTGAAGTCTTTAGTAAGAATGCTTACTTTTACAATTATTATTATTATAATCACTTTTTAGACCTCTGAAAACCTCGCGTTTATCTCGAAATTAACTTTTTGACATATCGCCCTCTTTGCCTGTACCTTTCAATTGGAATTAAGAATTTTGACGACGCCCAGTCTTTCTTCCTCTAAAAGCGAAATATAGTTTTTCCAACAATTTGCTCGAAACCAATCAATATACTTTTATAAAGGGACATTTTTGTCAGAAACGTCAAATAAAAAAGATAAAGGGGGTCTAAATTAATATATAAAAAAACCTTGTACAGGGCACAGCTAAATGGACCCCGCTATTCACTTTTTAATTTGACGTTTGGAAACAAGTTTTAAATAAAAGTTCAATGGTTGAAAATAGATATTTACCCTGTTCCCAAGGCTTCCGAATAAACCTTTACATTTTAAAACGTGCCAGAAAAAATGTCAATTTTGTTTTTAAGGTAGGTATAGGATATATAAAAAATGTTTAATTTTCTGGAGAATGCGAAAAGTGAATAGAAACTGCAAATATTGGTACTTGCAAATTGAAGCAGGGTACCTACGCATTATGTATTGTTTATTTGCCCATACTTCTTTGAATGTATATCTAGTCATAAATGTTTTTGGGCCAAATTTATGTCTAAACATACAAAATTAAATTTATGTCTAGACATTAATTTAAAGAAGAATAGACCAATAAACAATATTGCTTACCTGCTTCAATTTGCTGGTATACCAATATTTGCGGTCTTTGTTTAGTATGACTCCTGCACCATATTTCTTTGAATTTATCTCCACTCACTTTCCAGCACTGATAATCATTTTGGTATAGTTAAAAATAGTTTTTCGGCCATTTATTTATAATACTTTTCGCCTGTACATATACTTATGTATTAGGAACAAGAAAAGTAAAACGTTGCTGTTTCCTATTTTTTATATTTTTTTCTTGTTATGCAATTTTAGATTTCCAAAAAATGAAGAGCTGCGAAATATTTGGTGTTCTTTGGTGAGGATTGACGAGGACCGACTTCGGATCAAACCTCCCTTTTTGTGTTCGGCCCATTTTAACCCACAAGACTATTTACGTGACATTGATGGAATCAAATATTAAAAACTGGAAGCTTGCCAATCATGAATCACCGGCAGACCATACAGTTTCCCGTCTCCAAAAACAAAAATCATATGGCAAATTGAGTAAAATGGCCTTAGAGTTATGTAAGAAAGGCGAAATATATTTTGTATTTTGGTTGTCATTTTATTCGGAACCGTAATTCATTATTGTCGGAAGAACAGCAGGAGATTTAATTTTTAATGTTATGAAAATTTCAATTTTTATTGATTCAGAAAGTCAAAAATGTGATATACTGTCATATAACAATAACGACATAGGTACCTACCCAAATTAATATTCATTTATATTTTTCATACAAAACGGTAGAAACTCGAAATGTGCCGCCGCTGTTCCAGATGAAAATCGAGTTCGGACGTACGTATTATAAGAATCACATGTTCTCATGCGGTGTTGCCCGATGGGTTCGGATTCCTCGTTTTATCTCTTTCCACTCATAGTGTTGTCTCTTTCGCACTTATTGTGATGTTGGCGTCTAGACTAATAGCATTTTATGAATGGGATGCCCAGTCTATAGTATTTAAAGTCAATGATTGGCGCTCTTTAATCGGTGATTACTGCATCAATTCCATCAGTACACACTAATCCTTATATTTTTCATATTTCCAAAAAATGTGTGAATTGTCCAATGGAAATATTGAATCCAGTGTTTCACTCTAGTAAATAATGGTTTTGGTTTATTTTTTTAAAATCTCCATTGCTTCGGAGTTTCAAAGTTTCGAATAATTGAATTTACAAAAGAATATTGATAAACTCACGGAGGACTACATCAATACATCATTCTCGTGACAGAATCGTAGCCGGTTTTCATTTGCTCACTCATTAAATCTATTTTGATTATTCTATATCCTCGGCACACACTGAAAACATGCAGAAAAAGAAAAACCTATTTAAAAAAAAAATTGAAAATCACTCCGTCTAAACGTGAACAGACAAATAACAATTGTCAAATCAAATGACAAAAAACTACCAAACTAGTAAAAATAACACCGACATTACGTTAGTACGGCAAATGCTCATGCGTAGTTGTCAAAATAATGCTAGAACTACTTATTTCACTTCCAAAAACTCTCCAATATCACAGTACTTATTATCATACACGCATGGTAGAAAGAATTCTACCATGCATACACGGTGTCCCGCTTCGCTTAAAGTATCCACCCCAAAACGATCGTACCCATGATACTACGTTGTCGTAATATCATGGATCGTACCCATCGGTTTTTGTCTACAGCAGAAGACATTTTGCGTCTATAAAACATGGTTCCTGGGATGAAAAACATCCTAGCCAAAAAGATTACGTGATAGCCCATCGTGAAGATTCTCTTATTTGTAAGAACGTTAGCTTCTTGCGCTTAATTTTAATTAAATAATAAGAAAAACATTTTGACAACTTGTCATACCAACGGGAATGACAGCAGAGACTTGAAACCTTGGCAGTTTTGATCAGGGTCAAAGTGAGGAATAACTCGATTTAAAAAAAACCTTTCCTTTTCTAAAAACACCGCTCACTGGGTGAAGTTGCGAAGTTGAAAATAGACGCATCGCATAATAATCTCCCTACAAGACAAAAATCGACGAGTCCAAGCGGTTTTCTTTTTTTTCTTTGGGTCAAATTTCCGCTTGGCAAACGGGAATCATATGCTTCGATCTACATTCAATTTGTGTTCGAAGGCACGCTTATCGACGGCCTAATCTGCAAACGCGCTAACTCCATTTGTGCAAATTTTTCAGGAGCAACATAAAACTGTATTAGTTGTTAAAAATACTATAAGCGATTCGTCTTTGATTATTTACTTTTGCTCTTATGTTTAGATGGTGAGAGAAATTGGAATACAGTATGTTGGGTGATTCAATTCGTTTTTTTTACGTAAAAAAGGGAGTTGGCTTCATTGCCCTGATTATTCTACGTGCATGTTGAAATGAAATTAGGCTAACTCCATTTCAAATAAAATACCTACTTTAATGTAAAGGAGCTAACTCAATGCCATTGATTAATGACACCAAGCAATGCAACATGGCTGACTGATCAGGAGTTGGCGCTGTTTCCAAAGCGGTATGTTTATGAATGGAATTAGCTTGATTTTGTGCGGGCAATTTAAACACTTTCTGATTAAAATTAGGAGATATTGGCGTTCTGTAGAATGAAAGACAGTGGACATTATGCCGATTGCGCAAAAAAAAACATTTTCTCCGAAAAGTGGAGTTAGCGTGTTTGCAGATTAAGTCGTCGTTATGCCAGATTCAATGTGGATGGTACCTATGATTCCAGTTTGCCAAGCGGAAATTTTAGTTCCACTTTGAAATGAAACTGAAGCATTCGCCTTGGGTTCTGGGCTTTTTACAGTCTACCTCTACAAGTCTCTGGGTTTATGCCATATATAGTCTGTTCATGGCTTTCTTGCGGTTACGTCATACTTTTCCGTCTCTCTCTTACACATTGAAAAAAAAATCACGTACGTCTGGACGAGGGTCTTTCGGATCAATTTGACAAATGTCATATGTGGAGCGATCAATCTACGACATACTGCCAAACGACAAATAGTGTGACGTGACCGCAGAAAAGCCTTGAACAAGCTGTACCTATAATAGTTTTATAGGTATATGGTTTATGCCATTTATGTTATGCCTAGTCTACATTGAATTTTATTTCGGAGTGGAACTGTCAAATTTTGCGTTGGCAAACGAGAATCAGATGGTATCATCTACATTGTATTTTGCGTGACTTTGAACACAAATACAATGTGGATGGTAGCTTATGATTCCCGTTTGCCAAGCGACAATTTGACAGTTCTAATTCGAAAACAACTTGAATGTAAACCTTACATTTTACATCTGTCATGATTGACATTTACGCTGTCACTATATTGTCAGTGTCAGTCACTGTCACTAGTCAGTCTATGACCTATGATCGAATCGCGACCCTCTTTTCTTCAATAACACAAGCGTTAAAAAGTGTTTTGATACTCATTCTTCCTTCTCGCCAAAGGTGTGTTTAATACTGTGCTCTGAATAATTTCCTTTCATATTTTGTACTCTAAACACCTAATGGGTTCTAGCAGCAAAAAATATAAGGATAGGGAATCGTCTGGTTCTGGCAGGAAACGGAGACATGGTAGTCCAGGGCCCGCTTCAGAAGAAACAGCATCCTATGAACATAGGGAAAAAAAACATAAACATAAGCATAGACACCATAAGGAGCGGAGGAGGGAGAAGACCCGGGATGAGAGAGGAAGTCGGCAGTCTTATGAAGATGGTGAGTTTTATTGTATTGTCCATTTGAGCTAAAAGAGGGGAAGATAGGACTGAAGCCCGCATAAATCTAAACATTAACATTATTTCAGACGTTATCCAAGTGCTTTCGGACGATGAGAAACCCCCACCATCAGAACCACAAATTCCCATAGAAGAAGCTACAAGTTCTGGACAAGGAGCTGATAGTTTATCTATTGAAGAAAGCAACAAGTTGAGAGCAAAGTTAGGCTTGAAGCCTTTGGAAGTTCAATCAAAAACCAGGTAATATGCTTCAAAACCCCTCAATCTTCAATTGGAATGTATGACTTTTCTTAGTAATGATGGCAAGAAGAAAGATGATCTTGGCGAATTCTACCACAAGCCGGCCGAAAACTGGGCCGAGAAAGCGGAACGGGAGAAAATCCGCAAAAAACTATCAGAACACCGCGAAAGGAGACAAATTCAAACGAAACTTTCTAAAGTGAAAACCCTTGGCGAAAGCGATAGCGAAGACGACACCTTGAACTGGGTGAAAAAAAACAGAAAAATTGAAAAAGCCAAAGTGGAAGCTGCAAAACGAGCCAAGATGCTTGAAGAGTTGGACGCTCAGTTTGGAATCGGAGATGTCGTCGAGCAAGAGGAAAAACATCGCAAAAACAGAAAATATACAGCGAAGGATTTAAAAGGGTTACGAGTGGAACATGACATTGAAACAATAGCAGAAGAAAAACAAGTAATATTGACGTTAAAAGACTCCGGAGTCTTGGAAGAAAACGAGGATGTTCTAGTTAACGTCAACATGATAGACAATGAAAAATACAAAAAGAATGTTGAAATAAAGAAGAAGAAGGTCGTGTATAATGCGTACGAAGATCAAGAATACGATGAGTTTGGAAACCCCAAGGAAAAGTCGTTGTTGGCGCAATATGACGAGGAAATTGATGGTCCGAAGAGAGAGGGCTTCCAAATTGGAGAGGAGAACAGTTTGGAGATGAGAAAGAAAGCAGCGGTGGTGCAGTCGGTCAAGGAGAAGCTAGCCAAGAAGAGGTTGGAGACAATAGGTGAGTTTTTATCTTATAAATTACAACATTTCATACCTAGGTCAACGTAGTAGTACTAGTTCTACAAGTTTAAGAATGGGACAGACACGTGCGGGTTTGTCAAAAAAAAATTCTTCTTATGAAAAATGAGCTGCAAATTTGACCATGTGAAAAAAAAATTGTCATAAAATCGAATATTTTGTGGGATCTTTAGAGATAAAGATGTAGATGTAGATGTATGAGTGGATGGCTCATGCCAAAACCTGCTTAGGCCTCCTGGGCCCGTTGCAACCCACAATTGATAGAAGTGAGATTATTGAAGGCACGATGCTTTCACGAAGCTCAGCAGGTCCCTCAAATAGATCCCTTCCAATTCCTGGAGTGTTGTGAGTTCAGCTCCGAAGTATTTCATCCTTGACCTACGAATAGCTGGACATTCCATTAGGATGTGGGCTACGGTCTCTACGTTCTCAAGGCACCACCTGCAGTCTGAATCTTCCCCGATTCCGATCCTGTGAAGGTTACCCTTCAGGTTCATGTGGCCAGTTAATAGACCGACCACTGTGCGGAGGTCTTTTCTGCTCATATTCAGGAGCTCTTTGGTTCAGTTACGGTCCTTCATAGGTTCTGCCCGTATCCGGTCCTGTTATCAATACCTTGGCATGTAGCATGCCAGGGGCAATATTCCAGCATAGAGTGGCTTTTTCGAGTAGAAGTTTCATCGCCTCGCCCATTTCCGTTGCTTTAGGGATGCCAATCATTGGTTCGGGTCCTATCGGCATGTGCGATTACCCAATTTTGGCAAGTCTGTCAGCTTCAATGTTTTCCAAGAGCCCATATTAGCCTAACTCTGTTGTTATTTTGAATTATCTTATGCAGAACCTCTTTGCATTCTAGGACTGCTTTGGAGTCTACTGCCTTTCTCACAACAGCCTTTAATGCTGAGATGAAAAAAAAAACACAAAAATTCATAAAGAAATTTAAAGAAATTCCCTACAAAATGACGCAAGTATCATCAAAATCGGTCAAGCTGTTCAAAAGCTATGGAGTTTTTGTAAAGCTGCAAGAATCGTGTATTATCAAATTGTAAAGAAAGTTTGAGATTTTGACATTTTTTCCATGTTTTTGAACCAGGACGAGGCCGCATATTAACACGTGACCGTCTCGTTCTTGAAGTTGTAAGACTTTTGGCGCGCTTAACGGAGGGTGGAAAATTATATTTTTCAAAAACTCGGGCGCCACCCCCTGAACTTTTATGGTAAAGGGCCCACGCGCCTATCGGTTAGCCTTTAGACAGTTGAGAAAATAATCCAAACGTTCAGTGATGGTAGAAAGTTACGCTCTGGAAAGGACTTCTGAAACTTTGGCCTTACAGGCCAATTAAACACTGGCGAACAAAAGAGAGACAATCCATTTTTCCTTGCACTTGCTTGTTTTCAAGCCAGAGAATGGACAATTTGCATACTTTTTCAAATGACTTGAAATTTTATATACGTTTTTTTTCTAGACAATATTTGAAAGTCATCAGTGGAAAAAAAAATCCGAAATACCCAAAAATAAACTAAATAAATCGAATATAAAACGAAAATTATGTTTGATCGAAAACGAGGATCTTAAGAGAAAGTTATTAATTACAGTAAATTCGCCAGACGAAGAAAGATGATGTATTCTGTGACGTAGTGGATGTTGATTGGCGCTCTTTAATCGTTGAGTACTACATTGATAGATTGATTTTTCATATTTCCAAAAAATGTGCAAATTGACCATAAACGGAAAACCAACTTCAGACGGTGCCGGTGGTTAAAACTAGACTCTCAAAATATTACATCTAAAAGGTTCAAAGGTGAAATGATATGTGTGCGTGAAGTGTTAGTAACAAGAAAACGGTGAAAATATCCGACATAGTTGTAAGACGGTGGTAGAAGACGGATTTTACGATGCGTCTAAGATAATAAAATTCGGCATGAATAGCGGATAGCGTAGTCGGGAAAATCTTGTGCAACGCCAGAAGATTCTTTTATATGGTTTTCCGGAACTATCTCAAGTACGGTGACGGTACAATAAATACTACTTTTTTGTCTCTTGAATTTTTATCGTTTTCGAGGTAGAAAACAAAAATAATTTTATTGTTGCATGTGAAAAACAAGGTTTGCGCCTCTATGCCGCGGTTGAATAACTACTTCAAGTTAGATCTTCAAAGTATTACATTTTCTTAAAACGTTTTTGTATGATAAATGTATATGCAATAAAATGGTTTTTGTTGTTTATCTCGATTACGAAGTAAGACTTTGAAAGACAAAAAATGTATTTGTAGTGATTTTAACTAAAAAAAGAAAATAAAAAGATTCAGTGCCATACACTTTTTTAACATTGATTGAGGCTCCCCCACGGACGCCGCTGAACTTGATTATTCCAATCTACTTGGGCGAAATTAGCTACTTATTATTATGCACAACGCTGCCAAATTTCAAACAACTCGACCAAATTATTTGAAAAAAAAAAAAACGGTTTTACATGGTTTATAAATTAGCTGACAATTTGCACATTTTTTGGAAATATGAAAAAAATAAGGATTAGTGAGTACTGATGCCATTGATGTTTGAAAAATCAACCTACGACCTCTATTAATGTAGTAACACCGATTCAAGAGCGCCAATCAACTACCACTACGTCACAGAATACACTATCTATCTTCGTCTGGTGTATTGACTGAGATGACTCTCTCTCTCTCGGGAGGGTTCTATGGCCCCTCCCCGTTTCCGATCATACAGTGAAATTTGCGTTTTCTTTTTAATTTATTCAGTATATTTTTGGGTATTTTGGAAAAAAAATCTCTGATGACTTTCTAATATTGTCTAGAATATGTATGAACAATTTCAAGTCATTTGAAAATGTATGCAAATTGTCCATTGAATGTTTCAACACTCTGTACACTTGGAATCTAACTTAGTAATCAAAATACATAGGTATAGTGAAAGCTTAAACATTTTAAGTCATATTAAAAAAAAACTATGTTTCTGTATACTGCTGTTCAATTGATATATTTTTTGTTCCAGCTGAGAAGAATCTAGTCCTAGCATCCGAATACTATAACGAAGAAGAACTAGCAAAATTCAAGAAACCAAAGAAGAAGACAAGAAGAATTCGAGCTAAGGGAAAATTGTCAGCCGAAGAATTGATGCCCGTGCAAAAAGTTGAAAAAATTGGTTCGAGAAGAAATCGAATGAAGATGCATGATGATGGCCCCGAGATGAGTATTGATGATGTTCCTGGTAAGTGGGAGAAATATTCTAGCAGGATCTGGTGTAGCTCGTTTAGTCATCAACGTTTTGTCAACTCATCTGTCATAATCCTGCCCAGCAATATTGTGAAATAAAGTCACCAGAGCCTATCCATATCTTATACGTCATTATTAACCCAGCTGTCACCATCCCAACATAACCCCACTTTCAGCCAAACTCTCATTGCAGTCATAAACTTTTTTTGTCGCATACCTTTCAATAAAAGAAAACTTGTATTGTTTTCTCTACCACAGACGTCACCATTCCTGAAGACATGAAAATAGATGATGAGAAAGACGACCTTCTAGAAAAAGCTTTGCACAAAGCCAGAAAAATCAAGCAAAAAGAAAATATTATTGCTGACATCATCAAACAAGAGGTAAAAGAAGAACCGCAAGAAGATGCTGATGCAGGAAATATTGTTTTGAACTCCACTGCAGAGTTTTGTAGAACATTGGGTTAGTAAAAAATCAAGTTTTCAGAAGTTTAAATCTTTACAACCGAGTTGACAACTGTATTGAAAATTATTATTTTATAACGGTCATGATTTTTTTCCACAGGTGATATTCCAACTTATGGTAAAGCTGGTAACCGTGAGGAAGAGGAAGATTTACTTGATTTTGAGAAAGAAGCTGCCAATGACGAGAAAAGTGATGATGATGATTGTGAAATAATCGAAACATCTGGTTGGAATTCGGTTGATACTCGGGCTGAGGGCGTGGATCTGGCTAAATTGGCTCAACAGGTAACAACATTTGTTTTTTGTTTACTTTTATACGCTACTGTCATCTCTTTTTTTATTACTTCCATTCATAATCATGTTTTATCAATGTGTCTTCCCAGGAAATTCCAATTCTGGAAGAAGAACCAGACGTAAGTACGGGAGTCGGTGCAGCCTTGAAACTGGCCATGAGTAAAGGCTATTTGGATAGAGAAGAAAACAACAGACCCAGTAATTCTCGGTTTGCGCATCTCCAAGCAAAACATTATTCAATTGAGGATAAAAATTATGGTGAAGAGGGTAATGAGAGGGGGCGTGGTGGAGGGGGAGGAGCTCGAGAGAGATACTCAGGCCCAGTGTCTGATTTCCGCGAAAAAGACGGATTCAAACCGAACGTCAAATTGGAGTATATTGACGATGATGGTCATATCTTGAACTCTAAAGAAGCATTCAGATATTTGTCCCATAAATTCCATGGTAAAGGTCCTGGAAAGAATAAGGTGGAAAAGAGGATCAAGAAGAGTGTTCAGGAACAGGTGAGCAAAAAATGTATCACTTTGCCTGGATAATTATGTAGTAATATAAATGTGAATAACAATTATTGTATTGTTTTTTTTTCAGCTTATGAAAAAAATGAGCTCCACAGATACACCTCTTGGAACCCTGAACATGCTCCAAGCCAAGCAGAAAGAAACCCAGTCGGCATTTGTAGTTTTGTCTGGTAGCAAACAGCAACAGCAGACTGCTATTGCTAAAAATAGACGTTAAAGTTGGATTTGGTCTTTAACAATAATTATCTTATGTGAATATAACTATGAAACTAATCACCTTGTTTAATAAATTAGTCGAGCAATGGGTGGTATCAATAAAGAACTAGTAAATGTTTTCACTGTAATTTTGAAAAATAAACTTACTGACAAGGATAGTCAATATCTGAATATTGAATTTAGAATTCTCTCACCCAATAACATATTGATATACCGGTGCATTGGAACAATCAAGCTGGTTGTCCCCTAAGAAGAATATTTCCATTGTACTGGATGGAACACCCCTTATTTGAAGATATACAGGCTGGCCCATCAAAAACGTTCGATGGCCATGAAAATGTGTCATTCGTTTTCAATCACCTCTTAAAATGAACTCAGGACAAAATAAAGAAGGATTTCGAAAAAATCCGTTTTTGCCGAATATCTCCGGGAGACTTCGGTATCTTCCAATTTCTGAAGCGGCATTTTTTTGAGATTCAGATTGCGCAACTTTGCCTCCATTCAACTCACGTTGTATAATCTCTTATGGTTAACGACTGCTATATACTCGAGTTTGTAACACCCTGTATATCTATCTGATTTGAAGGAAATCCTTTGGAAAATAACAAAACTATGCAGACATAACCTCACTCGTTCAATTTTTGTAAAATAAGAACTATATCAACAATTCAAACTTGTGTTCCGCTTCTTAAAAAAATGTTCTGAATGCCGCCATGACTTACACGCTCGAGCCGACTTTACCCGAAGTAGCGTTACATAACCGAGTAACGCGTAACGGCTCAGTTTTATTCAATACTCACAAAATAAAGTGCTCAGCGCGCCTAAAGAAGTTTTCACTTTAATAATCATTTTAACATTTGGTGAGAACCGCATGACTGCTAAAATGATTGTCTTTTAGTGAAATTCATGAAGAATATCTTTCGTCATGAAATTTATAAGATGACAAATTTATAAGAACCTCACAAATGGTGGGACTGGACATTCAATGAAAAGTTTTCGAACAATCCCGCAAAAATAAGTTAAATAAAAAAAAAGAAGCCAATCCTATTGCAAAAAAACCAAAAGGGTTACGATTGTGATCTCTTCGGTTTTATACTCATTAAACGTCCACTCATCAACCCAAGAAAAATCAGCTTGTATTATTATTCTGGTGCAAGCTGTCTGATTTTCTTCATATGGTGCATCCAGAAAAGCCTGTTTATTCAAGTTTTTCAAACACATAAGATAACAATATATTTGTAGCGATCGAACATACAACATAAACGATAAAGATGAAAAAGTCTGGAATCCAACTAAAAATACATCCAACATAAACCACTCAAAATAAGAACGCTCAATACAATGTAACCAATAAATATAAGCATATCGCTCTAATGCAATTCATGTCCTTTGCACTTGAATATGAAACTTACAACTAGGCAGATTCTGCACTTCCGCAGTAACCAAACACTGTATATTCAAATTGGCTAGAGAACCCCGTATCACGCCGCAAGTGAAAGCGACAAATCGGGGAGCAATTTCCAAATATTGTTTTCCATTTGACAGTCTACTCAAAAATCTAAAAGCGTTGTCTTGGAGAACGTAAACGCCGTGATGGTTTGTCCGAAGATTGTCGATTTGTTTCTTGTAAATGGCTGACCAGAAATCGGTGCAGATGAATTTCATTGTGTCGAGTTCGTCTTTGAAGCGGGGCATTTCTTTCGTTAGTCTGTAAATAACATTCAGTTATAAATAATCTTCATCATAGAAAAGTGATTAAAATATTTATAGTCATTTTTCTATGGTCTTCATTAGCTGCTTTTTATTTGCATCTCAAATCAGGTCAATTTGACCCAGATCACTGAAATTTGACATTTAGGATGTTTTATTCACAAACTGATCCGATCACTTCCCCCTTAGCCCCTAACCACAGCTTAAATAACAACCAGCTAGGAAACTCACCGGTGGCGCCTTTGTTCTATAGAAACGAGGTAAATAAGGATGGAAAAGCGGCTTCTCTCTTTAACTGGGGATACTGACCAGACCCGGATTAAACATTCATTCAATTGAGTTTTATGCACAACAGTACCGTATTATTTTAAGTCTCTTCACAAATGTATTTGAGGATAATTATTAATCAAGAGTTTTTTTTTGTTTATTTCAATTACAGCATGGAGAAGCCAAATTTGTATTAGTCATTTATTGTAATTTTGACATTTATTCAAATGATCATGCATTATGTGCGGTTCAACTTGTATAAGTAATATAGGAATATAGGTAGAATTACGCATTGTGTAGGAGATTTGGAATGTCATAAGATTTTAAAAAATCTTATCGTATCTATGTAGGTATATACAGGTTAAGGCGCGAAAAACTTCCCACTCAGGTTTTCTCAAGTGGTAGGTGATTAATCAAAAATCGCTCGGACACGTCAACTTTTGTTTTTTGGAGGACACTTATTTCTGGTATTTTCACCCAACCTCAAAGCGGGGGTGATATAGCTACCCTCAAAATTTCAAGCGGAAGAGGGGGTCGAGTGATACGTCATTATTTGATAGGTATTTTTATCAAGATTATATATCCCCGAAGTTTCAAGTTGCTACTATTTATTATTACTTATATTTTTTTAATATTTATTATTTGTTTGGGGTAATTGTGACCCCCGCTTAGGGGTTAACAGTTCGGGGATGAAAATACGACAGAAAAGTGTCCCCCAAAAAACAAAAATTGACGGGTTCGAACGATAATTACCTGAGAGAAAACCTGGATGGGAGTTTTTCGTGCCCCACCCTGTATATTTTGTTTGCTTTCTTGTGTGGAAAAAGTGCAAAGAGCGGGATTGAGTGAGACTATTTTACATAATTTTGAACAGTTTTATTACATATTCGAACAATAATAATTATCAATTACGATACAAAATAAATATGATTTTGGACGCAATATATCGGTCTACACATATTATAGAGTAACTATAATATTTTAATACATATTATTTATGATACAGAAGAGTACCTACAACAGTATAAAAAAAAGGAATAAATATGTAGATAAAAATGATCATTATTTTATTGATTTCTCCAAATGATCATTTTATTTTTGTTGATTTTTTTGAAATTTTCATTTATTCTTTTTATAGTGTAATACATTCTAACTCTTAAATATAACGTTAAAACAAAATCTTTTGGAAAATATTCACATGGGTGGATGAAAGGTAATGTATCACATAACTCCCAATAACTTGCACAAATAATGTCTGGTTTTTTTATGGTACCTTCAAAATTGTCTTGGAATATTATTTCAACCTTAGAGATAAACTCAACAAATTGCATGGTCATTGGGCATTTTCAAATTACCAAACGTATCCTTATTGCCATTTTCGTATGCTTTGAGGAAACAATATAGCGATGAATCATCCAACTCTTTATGGTCTTTGCTATATGTTATACAAATATCACATGAATGAATTTTGAGGCCTTTATTTAAAAGGTAGCCGCATACATATCGCACAAAATTTTTTTGTAAAATTTCATCTTTGGAATATTCCGCGGTGATAATCTGTTCATTTTCATTCATTTGAGTATTGATTTCTTTCTCAAATACAGGTTGTTTTTTGCAATCTTGTATTGCTAACAACATGGTGTCTGAATCTGCCTCACAGTTTTCTGTGCCTGAGTGGAATAGATTCACACATTGAAGTTTCCTAAATGTTCGGTGAAACTGTATAGCAGTTGGATTTACACAGTTACCGTTTTCCCTTCTGATCTTACCAAAGTGGTTTTCTAGACAATCTTGGTTAAGTTTTTTAGTGAGTAGATAATCAAACTTGGCAGTAGTGCGTAAGTGGTTGAACAAGTTCATGGTACTGTTTAGGGAAATCTTGAGGCATTTTATACATTTGATTGTTTTCGTAATATTTTTGTTGTTTCTGTTTCTGACTTCAAGTTTACCGAAGAAATCCAAACAATCTGTCAAGAATTCTATTTGATATGGTTCTCCCTTATACGCAGCATTGTATTTTTTTGACGGAGATGTTTGGGATGAATTCATTATGTCAAACAGTTTGTCTATTCTCTCTACAAAATTCGCTGTTTCTGTAGATTCTGCAGGGAGGTAGCCAAATCTGATGTAACAAGTCATACCTACGTATACTGAATGGCTAAACAATTGAGTAGCAAGCTTCACCTTCATTTTTTCGAAATTGCTGGGGTTTATATGAGACTCTGTTAATTTATGTGCTGCCCTAACTGGAAACTTTTTATCGTTATCATAAAAAGATTTAATATGTTGCCACGAAATAACTTTTCCATCAATGTAGAAATCGTATTTGATTAGCATATTTCTTAGGGCTTTGATAATATGGGGAATATCAAATATATAAAATATGTAACTGTTGTTGAGATAAAATCCGGTATTTTCTGGCGAAATTTTCAACAATTTTGACAACTGCATATTATTTGATCCCATATCTGAGGTTACTGAGCAAACTGTGAGGCCAACAAACTCTATTTTCTGTAGAGCCTCTGCTAAAATTTGTTTCAGAAAGGTTGCTGGACAAGAAGTATGGCAAAGGAAATAAGCAAAGGATTGTTTCCATTTGGAATGTAAACCTCTCAACATGAGTACATTTGCGGTCAAAGCGGGCTTAAAAATAGTTTCACCGTTGTTATCAATAGCCAATCCAATTACATGATCTTGTGATCGATCGTAAAATAGATTTGCCTTAATACTCATTTCATCAAAACACAATACGCAACATCTATCGTGTTCCTGAAAACAATTTACTTTTGTTTTTAACATTTTATAAAACTCAATATTATCTAAACCTTGTTTTATACGAACTGCGCGTATTTCACTCAATAAAGTATGTGGACTTGGAAGACAAAATAGTTTAGATAAACATTGCTTATAAACTTTGGGACCGGCAAAATATATGGATATGCATTTAGTTTTGAAATCCTTGGTATAACGTCGGCCTTTGGCTTGCTTTTGCCCTTGTGACACTTGTACATTGATGAAGCTAGCCGTATCAGCAGACTGGCAAAACTTATAAGTTAAAGTTTGATATTGCTGTAACGATATATTGTCTTCTGGATTGTTAACCTGGCCTTCAAGCACCTGAATCCGCTCACGCAAAAGCTTGTTCTCGGCATCTAATGCCTTTATAGATTCCCTATATTTTCTTTTTCTGGGCGTGTTATACGTCAAACTAGCTGTTGTCTGAGTAGAATTTGCAGACATCAATGGAGGAGTATTTGCTTTGTCATCCAATTGCACATGTGGGTTGACTTGAGCTGCAGCTGAGGGTGAAGCTCTAACGACGTGGGAACTGCCAGCATCTTCTTCTGGTGTAGCTAATAAAGCTACAGTTGTTTTCTCGACGCATCCATCATTATTGTCTACGTCATCTTGACTTTGTGATCTCGCAGGAACAATAATTCTGTTCTCGAGAATGCGTATTTTCTGTCTTGACCGCAGAGATTCGTGATTACTTGTACTTTCAAGAGACGGGAACAAAGTAGGGACTGCGTTTCTACATAAGCTTTTACGTAAATTATTTGTGAACATTGTCTGTTCGAAATGGTCTCCGCAGAGTCTGTGGCTATGATACAAACTCTTGAGTTTATCCAGTAGGTCTTCTCTATTAGCTCTCATGACCCAAATCCTTGACCTGAAACCAAATATAATCTGCGTTAAAAAACCGCATAAACTAATTAAAAAACTTCAATTTGAAAATATACAGGGTGAATTTGAAGTTAGGGTTTTTCTTTTAACACTGTATAGAATGCAAGAAAATGAGAATATTTTTCAAATAAAATTATGTCCGAAAATGCTTAGTTTCCGAAATACAGGGTGTTAAAGTTTTAAGAAAAAAATGCCTTTTTTGTCATAACTTTCCTACCACTGCAGATAGGTATTTCCACAAATTTATTTTGAACATTAAATTACATTTTTTTATGTAAAAGTTTTTAGAAAGATTCTACCTGTGGCGTTCGAACAGGATCTGTATTGAATTTTTTTGAAGAATAAAATAGTACACCACTGCCTCAATATTATTTTGGAAATTCTTTTTACTTAGGAGTTAATTTGGTCTCCTGATATTTTTTCGTACGTCGAACGATTTTTGTTTAAAGAAATAAAAGCCATTTTGATGCATGGCAAAATCTGATATGGTGTTCTTTTTAGTTTTCGAGAAAATGGTATTTGAGAAATTTTTATCAAGTCCTGCCTCATGTTAAAAGAAAAACCTCATCTTCAAATTAATACACCCTGTATATAAGCATTTATCGCGATAATCGCTGGAATATCTGTTGAACATATTCACATATTATAAAGGGACAATTGAATATACAGGGTGTTTTCAAAGTTGAATCATTTATTTTAACAGCTTGAAGAACTTGTCAAAAGAAGTTGATATAGTACTCACCAAAAATCACCTTTATAAAGGTTTCAAAATAAAAGAGTTGAAGATATAAATATGAGTTTAAAAAAATTAGAAACATCCATTATCAGTAAAATGCAACATCAGTAGGTACTACTCCCTGTATATTAATTGATATTTCAATTCTTCCTTCAATTTGGAACAAAAATTGTGATACAACTAATGTTCCTAGATTCAACCGTTATCGAGATATCGCGACTTTAAAATGGCATTTTTGCATCTTTGACATGCTATAAAACTTAAACTATTCAAGTTAAAGAAAAATGCTTTGCACATTCCTGTATTAACTTTTCAAGAGCTATAATATAATAACGTGAATAACCCGTATATAGAAAAAAACGTCTGATCTTAAAATAATTCCAGGAAAAAATAAAAACGATTCTACAAAAAATTTGGGATTTTCAAAACGGAATATTGATGAACATAAATTTTTTCTAAAAAAATCACTAATGTTGTTTATCAAAATTTTGCACCTGGGAATTGGCAAAGTAGGCCTTTGATTCTATATGAGTGAGGTCACTTTTGGTGAGAAGATACACTTTGTTGAGCTCTACAATAAAAAAAAAACTCGAGCAAAATCGGTCAATAATTAATAAACTTTTTTTTTTAGGGTGACCCGTCCATTTGTTTAAATGGATCACAATGAAGGTGATTTTCGGTATATCATATTCTTTTGACGAGTTCTAAAAGCTGTTAAAATGAATGACTCAACTTTGAAAACACACTGTATAAGTAGTCCCAATATTCAACCGACAACGGTTGAGGGTTGATAGACCTCTTTATGAAACTTGAAATGGGTGCTTAAAGTGCTTAGCTTTCAAGATACAGAGTGTCAAACTTTTATTTTTCATTTCGTTTTTTGTCAATTATTTCTCATCAAGACGACACAGCGACACGAAATTACGTCTAAAGGCTCCCCCAGACTGACGCGAATATTCGCGGCGACATGTGTCGCGGCGAATTTTTTCAGATTTTTGACATTTATTTTGACACATTTGCATGTAGAATGTGACATAAAGTGTAAAAAAATTCGACGCGACAAATGTCGCCGCGAATATTCGCGCCAGTCTGGGGGTACCTTTTGGGTTTTTTTTGACGACAAATCCAAATTCATCCACGGTTTTAATATCACTAGTAGGGGGCGCCAAAAATTTCGAAGATACTCAAGATATTTCCTGGGAAAATAGGTATATTTTTGGAAAAAAGGAAGAAGTATCCAGGAACCGTTCTGAAAAGTTCTCAACTGTTTAGTGTACGCGATGTTTTCGATTATTCATGAAATGCTAGTGCCGTCTCAGTTTTTTTTTTGGAATTATCTATATATTTTTTATAAGTATCATCAGGTAGAATGTCATTTTATATCTTAAGATACTTCTTACCCACCTCCACTAAGGTGCGGTGGTGTTCAAAAAATATTCTGTATTTTTTAAATTTGTTAAATAGTCACATATTATACTTAAATACATTGAACGGTCATATTTTTGAAATTCTCATTCTAAATTCCTTCAAACATTGATATCCATTGGTTATTTGGAGATATGTATAATAATAATGTTTGAATTCGTTGTTGGATGTCTAGGACTCCAAAGGATTTTAAAATAAGGATTTAGTAAAATCAATATAAATAATATCAATAATTATAGTCGCTTACCTATCAGATTCATTGGGAAATCTAAAGAATCTCTTGTTGCTGTTATATCGTGTATTCCTACAGGATCTAACGGCACAAACGTGTCCTCCTTTCCGATCACTCCTCGGTGCACTCATCATAAAAAGGATATAATCCGTATAATCATTAACACAATTTGCGAAAAATCACCAGTTTCAATTTCACAATGGCAATATGCGGAAAAGCACACAGACATCCGGTCACTATGATAGTTGGAAAAAAATTGTTCGTATACCTCAAATATTTCCAAGATACCTCTTTTTCCTCTTAAGAACATATTACCTGGGATATTACGCGAAAGTTTTTACCTAAATAGCTTATAATTGAAGCTTCAAACCATAAATTCCTGCTCATTGTTATACAATTATTGTAGCTCACAGGTGTTGTCTGGACAGACGGTCTAGACTTGTAGACTAGATGGAGCTGTGCTAGATGTTCAACATTATTGCAATGCATAATAAATGAACCTAACAAAAACAGCCAAAAAACCTTTAAGTGTCTTTTTAGTGTCTGAAGGGTAAAGCGTAAATATTTCATGATAATATTCCGTAAACCATCGATTACACACAGCATTATAAGCTGCGTTTTATGAATGGGTATCAGAATATTTTCGATTCAAGTAAGTACACAGAAGAAACTATTTTTATTTTAGTTGCAAGTCTAGCTTTTGAGAGAAAAAGAGATTTTATTCTTCAAAATCGAAATTCAGAAACTTTTCTCAGGTTACTTGATTTATCTTCAAAAAAAAAAATAGTTTCCAGTTTCCAGTTTTTATTCAAAATGAATTATTCAAAATCCATGCATTCATGAGAATTCACATTATAGTTCTTACAGATAATACGACACATTTTTTCAAATTCTAGTAGACTCAAATGATTTTGAAAGTTTTTGGGGTAGTCTTCAAATTTTCTAAAAAATATACATAACTTATCATTTTCGTACATTAAATCTTATTCCTGTTTTTTTTTACATTAATGTAATCTCTTCTTTTTCCTCTTATTCTTTCTTGTCAAAAACGATCGCAGCATGTTTTTAATTTGGAGTCCCACAATATGAAAACAAAATCAATATAAAAGCGGCCTAACACTTTGGCCTGATTTGACAATTGAGGAAGAAACTATATATATTTAATGAAGGAAAAAAACACACTCAATTTAATAACTCGATGAAACTTCTCCATGCATAACTTATCGGAAAGTATAATTTAGTGCAGAATCAAATGAAAACAACCGAATTTCTAATTCAAGCCAGGCGGGTCTATAATCACATGAAAGCCTAGGTACAGCGTAGTTATTTCGAAAGTTATTATGACATACTCGATAATAGTTCATACCACACCGTGGTTCATACCAACAATATTTACAGAAATATTTCAACCCACGCCAATGGTATCTGTTGGGATAAGTTTTGGAAATAATGCTAACCGGGCGCCCATGATCGTTGTATCCCAGAACGCGGAGCTAAAGCGATGCGCGAAAGGATCGGCGTTAACTCGTTCCCGCCAAGAGAGTGTTTCAGCTGGTTGTTATTTAAGCTGTGCCCTAACTGTACCACCCGCAAATTTTGATCACTTAAGTGAACTGGTCGAAAGTAAAAGGTGGGAGCTGTTTTGACTTATATTAGGCGTGTATTTCGCAACAGCCTAACCCTCAAACCACTAAAAAATATAAAATATTTGCCCTTAATCCAAAATTTTGAAGGAAAGATCTTTTTTTTGGCTAAAAATGATGACAGTGACATGATCCGAAAATAATGACAGAATTACAAAAATGCAGTTTTATTTGATGGTTTTTGGATCAGATCATTTTTGGTCAGTTCATTTAAAAGTGAAAAGATCCAGTATGCAAATAAAAAGCAACTATTTTACCACCATTTTACAAAAAGTTACCATAGTAACAGTTGCGATTTATAATTTATACAATAAATATACAAAAGAAAGAAGAGGACTCGTCAATCATGCTTGGTTTATACAACAAATTCATAAGCATAAGCATAACTTTACTCATAAGCACAGTCGTAAATAATAATAGGCTGATTTTGGCGTTAACCAGGTAACGGATTTTCTAACCCAACTTTTCTTCGCCGTAGGGGCAAATCGCTTGGGAGGTACCTAATCAAGTAGTTACTTTATACCATGAATAAGTTACTATAACTATAATACTATCAGTAACCAGAACGTTTTGGGGTTTGATCCCGAGCTGGGTGCCTATTCTGGGACCGATAGAACGGTCATATCGAGAGAAAGAGAGAGACAATAAACGGATAATTATATGGAGGTGATCGTTTATCTCTCTCGTATGACCGTTCTATCGGTCCCAGAATCGATACCCTGGTATCGATACAGTACTCAATTACTCACCAAACCTGGTAACAACAAATCGTTACCAGGTTAACGCCAAAATCCGCCTAATATATGCGTAACTTTGAGGTGGTTTATACAACTTCATAAGCATAAGCGTTAAAAATTTGCTTGTCAATCAAAATTCATAGTTAACATCAAATTAAAACTGACTTCAGGAAATATTGAAATATTCACAAAAATGCACAAAACAGTGAACAGTCCAGAAACCAAAACAGAACATGAAAAACTATCGAGAAGCCAGGCGCCAAAGAAAATCATGATTATACAGCTTGTTCAAGGCTTTTCTGCGGTCACGTCACAGTATTTGACGTTTGGTAGTATGTCGTAGATTCATCGCTCCACATGAGATATTTGTCAAATTGATCCGAAAGACCCTCGTCCAGACGTACGTGATTTTTTTTTCAATGTGTAAGAGATAGACGGAAAAGTATGACGTAACCGCAAGAAAGCCGTGAACAGACTATACTTACATAGCCGCTTTCTTTCGAATCGATTTTTCTGATCATGATTCATTGTCACTCTTTTAAGCATGTTACGTTGTTACGTGATTATTTGATCCAAACGCGTTTTGATTCGGGAATCAGTTGCGAAAGAAAGCAGCTCATGAAGACTACAGTGACTATATACAATGAAGACAGGACTATATTTGACTACTGACGTAGATTGTCAGAAATGACGCCTGCGCTGTTCCGATTTTTGCATAACTTGATACATAGAGATGAAAATTATCAACTTTCTTATCCGTATGCTTATCGATATGCTTGTGAAAGTTTGTATAAACGCGTTCATAAGAAACCATACGTTCAACTTTTGTGCTTATGAATAAAGTTATGCTTATGCTTATGAATGTGTTGTATAAACCAGGCATCAAACATAAACGTCATAAATCAAAATTGTGATCGTTTGGATCGTTTTTCCTTGTTTGGCTCGAAGAATGGCGTCCGAGAATTTCTTTGTGGGTTTTACTGATTTTGTGTAATCCGTTAGTCCAGCCTTACATTTTCACCCTGAGATGACGCTACCAAGTCCACTTCACTCTTATATTATATTACATAATTGTTACTATTACCATTTCGTTCCGAGATTTTCGAGATATAATACCTCGAAAGGATAACAAGTGATACTTTAGTTTCGGCTCCCGGTAATTAGTGACTTAAGTGGTCACTTTAGTCCCGGAAGTATGAAATAGTTATTTATGGTACTAGTGTATTATGTTGAAAACAAGTCACTTGAGAAATATCTACTTTTCTGAAGTAGTGTCTTGGAAAACATAATACACGAGTGGCATTCAATGTTGTATCCAACAAATGGAAGGAATCGTTTTTTTTTCATGAGATAATAATTATTAAATATGAATGTCATTGCCAGAATGCCTAGACAGTGTAGATTGTAGTCACTCATAGAGTTGTAGAACAAGTTTTTTTGGAACAGTTGGTATATGCAGGAACAAATTCTGTTGCAGGCGGAGATTGCGCTTGAGCGGTGCAACATTCGTCGAGATTTTGGGCCAACTTTAGCCTTAGAATAAGTTATTATTTCACATAGTTTGACGTGTTGCGAAAATAATCTTTTTCAACAAATGAGATTATAGCTTACTTTATTGTTCACTTAATTGTTGAAATAAAACTGCCAGTTTTGAAAATTAAACTGATAGTTTTTGAAATAAATTTCTCTGATTTGAAATACTTAGTGCATTTTGAAATAAATCTGTTTTTTTTTAAATAAATTTGATATATTTTGAAAAAAAATTATAAAGATTGAAATTAAACTGATGCTTTTTGCTGATTTTGAAATACATTTGATATTTTTTTGAATTAAAGTTGTTATTTTGAAATACATTTGATGCTTTTTGAAATCAACTTTATCTACTATTTTGAACTAAAAGTGGAAATGGTGTAGTGTGTTATTTGACACTTTACTTGTCCAAATGACATCAATGATAACACCCATAGAGTTGTTTTTCTCGGGCCGCACATGCGCATATGTCAGGGCAACTGATGGCTGGGAATGTCAAATTTTTGACAGTTTTGATTTTGAGTTATGACATGTGAGCTAAGAATCCATTGTAAGTGTCACAATAATTGTAACACGGCGCTTACGGGACTCAATTTCAAGGACCAAAATATTGTTTAAGTGAAACTTAATCTTAAGTGGACATTGAAATATCGACCCTAAGATGACACACCGATAACAAGAACGTCAATAATGGAGCTCGGTGACGTCACCAACCGGCGCAACCTTTACATATCAATTAACCTTGCACGGTGACGACATGCGCGGATTTGTTCTAATTTCGTCCAGCAATTGATCATATCTTGTGTGTTTTAGTACCATGACTCAATAGTGAGTTGAGGATTATAACACACTAGTTATAAAGTGGTTATAATCCATAACTCACGTTCCCGTGGCACTGAAACTTATATTTAACGATTATCTCATAAAAAAAACGATTCCCTCTATTTGTTGGATAAAACATTGCATGGCACTATTAACATTATTTCATACTGTGTACTCAAAACCAGTCGGTAAATGAGACATTACATCATCAGAGCGGTAAAATTGGATTAGAAGAACAGATATACAGGGTGGCGAAGTTTCTCGTGCACGACCACCTGAAGATGATATAAAATAAAATTCGATGCACGTCATTGATGACGCAAGTATAGTGATCTACTGTTTATACGGTATATCCAGAGCCGTCTATATTGTAAATATAGACGGCTCTGGTATATCACAATTTGACAACAATGGAACAATGACGGATAAATTGAAATCGTTTTCAATGACGCGCATCGGATTTTTTCACAAAATATACTTGAAAAAGCTTCCACCACCAAAGAAAACAGCCAATAAATAATGAAATACCTTTCAATAATTTTATATCCCGTGGAAAATCCAACATATTCTAATGTAGACAAATCCTCATCCTGAAACAAAACACTCATTTATAACAAAATAAAAAATAATTGACATAAAACCAAAGAGTATTCATAGCCAACTATGCAATACCAAAGTCCACTTATGTAGACTTTAGATTATTTAGCAAGACTCTTTGATTAGACTAAAAAACTCAAGTAACAAACACCCACCTTCAATTTATCTTTCTCTTTTTCATCCCCATTCTGCAGAGTATACTTGATCACTTCTGAGTGAAGCAAGTCGAATAAAATATCCTCCGACATTGCAAAAACAATAAAATACTATGAATTTTCCAAAACAATTTAGTTTTCCGCAATGTTATGTTATGATTTGAGCCTGTCATCTGTCATAGACAGCTGCTATAGGATGACCTAAATGAACTACTGTCACTGTCACTCAAAGTGAAGTAGTGTGTTTGTTATTTCGGTGAAGGGTAGGATAGTGCAGTAAGTGCAGACTACAGTGACTCGATAGTCACTGTAGTGCAGACCAAGGTTTCTATGAAACCTTGAGCGCAGACTGCTGGTGTAGTCATGGCTGTGATGGTGCGTCCCCATGGGCGTAGTGGATGCGTTTTGACATTTTTAGCGTATTGACATACCCGTTCTGATTGGTTATATGATTTTGAATCAGGACTCCCAACTATATCGGAAAACGCGGAAACTCCGTCCTTGAAATACGCACATGAGGACCCACTATCAGTGTAAAGAAGATTCAACAAACGCGTTAGTGCAGATTCTGCAGATATTCTAACCTAAAAGATAAACAAACAAAAACAAAATAACAATGGATTATTAGAAACTTGACTTACTTTTTGACGATGATGATGATTCATTCTCATCTTCAAGTTCTGATTCTGAAGACAGCTTAACCGGAAGAATTTCCAATACACATGATTACAAGAAGCGATATAAGAGAATTTTTTTGAGACTGTAGTGCCTGCCTATACGAATATTGAATTGAAAAGTCATTTCCGCATTGGCAGAGATTTATTCAACGAATTAGCCGGAAGATTTTTTACCAACTAAAAGTAGGTATTCCTGTCTGGACCATTACAATAGGATACACCATTGAAAGCAGTTGACCGTATTTGCAGGTCATGAAGCCTGCTCTCATAACGAGAACAGGCTTCATGGCCTTCATGGCATGGCTGACCGCTTCACCTTATCTCTGTCGTTGTTTGTTAACTCTCTGTGGACTGTTCACAAAATAATCTATAGAATGACAAAATTCATCACAGTACACATTTACTTTCATTTTAATTTATTTGATAAGATCCACACTGATTCTTATCCACAGATTTTATTTTTTGTTTATCGTTATTATAGGGTAGGTTATGACATGCATGGTTTGTCTACAAAATACACGAAATCACGAAATAAGCTCCTCACCCTATTCTTCACTACGCTACACTTGTCACACCTCCTCTTAACTTGGGGTAGCGATTGCAGTAACGGGCAACTTATAACAAACACTCTACACTGTCTGCACTAACAGCACGCCGCTGTGTAGAAAAGTGCAGATTCGTGTGCACTAGTGGAGGATAGCAGACACACCTCTGTCTGCTCTTATGTAGGGTTTACATTCAATTTCATTTCCAAGTGGAACTGTCAAATTTTGTCTCGACAAATGAGAATCATATGTTACCACCACATCCAATTTTTGTTCACAGTCCCACTTTTAAAAAATTTATTGTAGATCGTACAATATGATTCTCATTTGACAAGCGGAAATTTGACAGTTCCACTTCGAAATGAAATTGAATGTAAAACAGGCATTACATATCTGTCAGGTGTCAGATTGACGATTGGGGATTGAGGTTAGGTTAATTTTTTAATTCAATGATTTGTTATTAATCAGAGATTGAATATCCCATTTTTCATTAAAAACTTGATTTGTTTACAATCGATAAGAATTTAAGTCAACATAAACTACCCTACAATGGCCGATATCCGGGATATTATGGAGCTGGAGAGACCCCCAACTCCAGAATTAACAAGAGAGGCGATCATAGGTACGGATAAACCGAAGAAAAAGTTCACTGCCATGAATAAAATCCCAAAAAGGCCCGAAGGAATGCACAGAGAAGTGTTTGCTCTTCTCTATAATAACGATAAGGATAATGCTCCATTATACCCTTCTGATACAGGTAAGAGGTTGAAATAAAAATGATTCGCTAATTTATAACTTCTTGATCTTAATTTGATCATTGAATTAAACTCCAGCTGGCAATGGCTACAAACAAACCAAAATAAAACTGGGAATGAGAAAACCCAGAAAATGGGAATGGACATCTTTTGTAAACCCAGCAAGAACTGACAATGCTGCATTCCATCACTGGCGAAGGCCTAGTGATGGAACTAAAGAATATCCATTCGCTAAATTCAATAAGGTACACTGACATTAAGTAGAATATCAAGACTATAGTAGTTGCTTGAAATTTAGAAAATAGAAATACCAAGCTACACCAACACAGAATACCAGCAACATTTAACTTGCGATACATGGTCGAAAGAAGAGACTGATCATTTGATGGATTTAGCTTCAAGATTTGATCTGAGATTTATTGTTATGGCGGACAGATTTGACACGGAAAAGTTTCAAAAGAGGACAGTGGAAGACTTGAAGGATCGGTATTATAAAGTTCATGGAACCTTGTCAAAAGTACGTGCTTTACTATAACATATTGTAATTGGTTTTCCTATATTTTTTATATTTGAATTGAAGATAAACGGTGACAAAAAAGTCTATACCTACGACGCGGAGCACGAAAAAAAGCGCAAAGAACAACTGAAAAAACTATATGAAAGAACACCGGAACAAATCGAAGAAGAGCAATTCTTGTTGGGTGAATTGAAGAAAATCGAAGCAAGAAAGAAGGAGAGGGAGAGGAAAACACAGGATTTGCAAAAACTCATTAGTCAGGCGGATAACCAGAATGACACTCCCAGGAAAACGGATAAGAAGATTCCAAAGAAAAAAGTTCCAAATCCCTCAAGACCTTCCAGAGTTGATACGAATGTAAGTGGATTTTCATGGTTAGCATAGCTTACCGTTGCTCTACTTTTCTTTGCAATTAGGTAACACTAGAATTTATGGTTTACCTATTTATATTTTTGCACTTTGTATTGTTCCGAACTAATCCCCAAACTGATAACTCACATCACATTTTCCAATGGAAATAAACAATTTGCACAATATTGGGAAATACGAAAAATATCAAGATTAGGCAGTTATCTGGGTAATGTCAAAAATACCGTGCTGATGTATAGATCCCCTGCTTATTATACGGACTGAAAACAAACTCATGCGACTTGACGTCAACAGAGTATCGAACAGTGCGATATATTTTTTTTTATGTTCTGTGAGTCGTTTAGTTATCGAATGCCAGACCGAAGATTCAAGTCGGAACAGGATATTCTTTTTTTGGCTTATTGATTGTGTGAATATTAGGTGTGTTTGTTATGCTCCACTAGTGCACACTTTTCTACACTACAATACTCAGTGTGGCTTTGTTTGTGAAATGTTTGTCTGTTTTTCAGATTAGAATATCTTTACTAGTTAAGTGAAGATATTCTATCCTAAAAAACAGACAAACAATTCACAAACAAAGCCACACTGAGTGTTGTAGTGTAGAAAAGTGTGCACTTGTGGAGCATAACAAACACACCTATTATGAATGTAAATGTAGACGTGTGAAGTTTCGGGGTTGACTGTTGAATGATGGAATTAGGGAAAAAGTGACTCTTGGCCAAAAATTGACTCATTCATGTTGATGAACTGCATTGGACAAAACCCCAACTTTGTTGGTGTAAACAAGGTAAATTAAAATTTGAACGTAAAAGATAAAAGAAGTGTAGTGACAGGTGTAGGTGTAATGGCATTCAATATCTGAACAACTGATAGAACATGAAAAAAATAGAAAACCATCGCACTATTTGGTACTGTTTTAATTTCACGTCGCACATTGGCCCAGAAGTTAAAAATATGCCGCATTGGATCTAGAATCGACACACATACCAATTCACATTCTTTTATCCTTCAGGACTTCAGGTGGTAGAGAAGGATGGGTTTTTATCAAAATACTAAGGGCTCCTTTATTTTATCTTGAATCGTATCAGTAACCAGTCGTCTTTAGTGTGAAATTTGTAGTGGCGGCAATTAATCTATTTTTATTATTTAGTTTTATTTTGGGACGTTGGGAAAATCTATCAACAACGTGATTATATGGAAGTTAAAATATCAGATATTTATATTCTATATCACCTTAAAATCAGCCAAAGAATAAATTTTGTGGTGAGGTTTCAAAGATATAAAAGACTATATGGAATGATGACAAAATAATTATTATACAGTGAAATATCTTTAGAGTTTAGAGGGCTATTGAGAGCTGCCATAAATCTTCCATATATATAAGTATTGGAGTAGTGATCGACCGATATGACTGTTTTAGCCGATACCGATAATCGGCCGATACTGATAGTGCCCTGACCGAAACCGATACATATCGGCGTATAGGCCTCTTGGTCATTATTATACCGTTAATCAATACTATTAATATTTATTGTGAGCAAAATAAGTTTTACGTCTCTAATTTAAATAATTCAAACCTGACAACCCTAATTATTTGTGGCGCAACTCAAGATAATAGAGAACTTTGGCACCGCTAGTGTTTTTAAAATACCGTTTTTTTAAGGGTATTTTTCACAAAAAAAAAAGGTCAAATTGAAAAAAATTATTTTCAATTTGTCTCTTGCTGTTTTGTTAGTTACTCATTTAAACAACCCATTTACATGGATCTTAGTGATTCTTTCTTCAAAAATTGTGGAATATAAGTTTATTCAGAGTTACATATTGTTTTGGACAGCGACGAAAACCTTGATTCAAAATATAAATCCGAATAAATTTAGATTTTCACGAGGATTTTTACCTAATGATTTATTTTTTTAAATAATATTTGAGTTTGATTTTTTCCAAGTTCTTGTGTGTATGGAGTAAAAATCAGGATTTTTTTTATCAGAAGGAAAAAAACGTATTTTTTCATCAAACGTCAGTAAAACGGACATTGTTCGACTGAGTATCGGCCGCACTAAAACGAAACGTGAGCTATATTCATGGCAAATTGAAAACATTATGTTTGCATAAATTAAAAATTTGTCGACATTTGAAGAAAAAATAGCATATTTTATTTGGAGGAAAAGTTACTTTTCATGACTTGCTCTCTATTATCAGCCTCGCGTCATGAAAAGTATCACTTTTCCTCCATAGAAAATAATATACTATTGTCGGAAGAAAATAAAAGGGATTTTTTTTTACGAGTTGTCAAAACACTAGGCACCGCTGTAATAAAAACGGTTACTTTCATTTTTTGTGGGGATTCAATGATATTTATCTTTAAATTAAACTGTTCTTATCCTAAATTATTCCCCTGTTTGAATAAAAATGTTTTAAGCAAGCTACTAGTGATTTTTTGTCATTCATTCTCGTTTTTTGGCCGATATATCGGTATCGGTATCGGTCGATCACTATATTGGAGGTACAAAATTAATTGAAACTATCTGTCTTATTTATTTTAACATAAAACTGCCATTCAAGGGAGGATAACACGATATGATTTGTGTACTTGATTTTTAAGATGTTTCAATAACCGACAAGAATCTGCTGTGAATACTTCTGTGACGTCATGAGTAACTCGACGCGGAAAACGTGTGTTTCTGGTGGGTGGAACCAGGTGCAATTTTCACTAATTGATTACCACATTATTTAGGTTCGCAGTACAATTATTTAAACGTCTTTGGTACTACTACGCCCTAATCTTATTATTTTTCCCATTTCTAAACATTGTGTAAATTGTCCATCTTTTGCGAACTGGACGAATTTGGAACAGCGATTTAACATTTCTTCGAATCATGGAGTTGTACGCTGTTCTTGTTCCTGGTGGTTTCGACTTGTGCATGGAAACGCACATGTTTCGCCACAACTCAATGGTCCTTATCCATAATTCTATTTGTCTTGCATCATTATTCTTACATAGTTTTTTCTTTTATTGTTTTCCAATTCAACAAAAATCCATAAACTTTAGAAAAGTTTTTAAAAACGTATATACAAATAGGTTGACTTGAATCAAATAAATATAGATAACAATGTCCGCCTTACATCAAAAGTAATAATTGAAGACTGTTTGTTAACAAAAACATTCATTCGTAGCTCCTAAATCCTAAATCAAGAGACATTTTTCTCGCAATTGCCAGGTTTTCATGATAGTTCTCTCGTTTTCAGTATATTTTACAAGCGGTAGAAACAGCAGGAATAAAATTCCCCGACTACAAAAACAACGGCGTATCTTTGCGGTCACAAAGAATGAAACTACCTGCCAATATAGGACAAAAGAAAACTAAATGTATTGAACAATCTTTACAAGACTTGGGATTGGGTAAGGTTTTCCATGTCTCAACTCATTGTGATTGAATTGATCTGTAGAAATGAATCCAATACCGACGGAAGAAATTTGCCAACATTTTAACGAATTACGTAGCGATATGGTACTTTTATTGGAGATTAAAACTGCCTTGACTACGTGCAATTTTGAATTGCAGTCTTTGAGGCATCAATATGAAGCTATGGTTCCAGGAAAGGTAAGATATTGCGAAGAAATATTGCAGAACAATTAGTCACCATCTATCTATTTTTCAAGACTTTAGTGATACCACCCCAACTATCCCTTACTGAAGGAGAATCGAAACAGAGTGCTGGAGAAATTATTGACGTTGTTGGGTCTCCAGGCACGCCACTGAATACCTAGCTAGTAATTTTGAAAATTAGAATCTAAAGTTTTAGTGGAACTAATCCGAAAAATAAAAATAGTAAATCGGGATAACTTTTTTTGAAAAATAATTATCTTTTTGATGTAGTTATAGGTCTACTCAAAACTGTTGTATATAGTGATATAGAAATAAAGTTATGTCGGTCTTTAACATTAATTCAGCATACTCTTCTGAAGTTTGTTAGGATTTTTGTACCATGTATATGGGTTTTTCTGTCTATTATTTCGTAGTACTTAAATTGATGTCACAAATAATATCTGAAATAAACCAGGATTGAAAGTGTTTTTATTCAATTTATAATAATAATGATAATATCAATAGCTACCTTAGAGAACGTAGTTCTTGTTTTGTCAAGGTTTTTGGTCTTTCGCGTATAAAATCTGTTTTGTTCGTTTTTTACATCAAAACAACGATAGGCTCAAAGTAGACCTTTATTATGATACAGATAAATACATTTTTTATGAATCTTGAGACTCACCAACTTAGTATAACTTTAAAAAATATCATATACTGAAAAACACGCCAATTAACTAATGGAAATAGTTACCAACTCAAATATAATATGTCTTCCACCAAAACTACATTTGAATCGCACATACCATATAAATAATCTTATGTTTATTTCAGACTTGAACACAAGTGTATATTTTCAAATTCAACTCAGTAAAGATGAAGGGAAATACATCGGCGTTATTTATTCTGTACTTTTGAAAAATACAGAACAACCGTGTTTACAAAATAGAAAACAAATACAGACGATATATTTAAAAAGTTACATGTTAGGGTGATTGCTGTCCAGTCGCGGCCTTTTCCGACTGGGTTCTTCTGTGTTGGCGACTTCTCGTTTCTTAATTGCACTCTGGAAAGAAAGCATTTTTATGTTCGTGTTAAAAATTCGAAATAACATTTCAAACTCACCCTTTTTTCCCAATGTTGTTGCATATATTTTAGAAGAATACTGGATTTTTCTGTGACAATGGCTGTAATGAATAAATAAAAAGGATTTAATAATAGTGGAGAGTCATTGGGGATAAATTCAATAGAAATAATGTGTCAGAGAGAAGATTACTTAGTCATTTGTTAGCCACATGCTAACTAACTACTTTGAATGTTTATCATCATAATGCGATTCACAGATATGAAAATTTAACAGCTGTTAGCGAGGTTCATGGGTTGATAAAAGGACTTTATCCAGATTAAAATTAAAAAAAAAGAAAGAAAGCTGATCATAGTTCATGAAGATTGGAATAAATCCCTCCATTTTAAACATATAGTCGAGATTCATTGAAGGGGAACTACACTTTAATACGAACACGAACGCTGCCTGCAGAAACTGGTTTGCCGTTGATGATATATCGCCCGTAAAGAAAGCAGAGTTCCGTTCTGTCCCGGGCTACACGCGGTCCGAACAATAGGAACTCATTTAAAAATAAGAGGAATCCCTAAACAAGTCCCTATTGCTATATTCTAACAACATCGTAACTCTGAACGCATTCCTCACATATCATACATTAAGTTGAAATCTCCAAAGATTGAATCAATGAAATACGTAACATAAGATTGATTTATGGTATAATGTCAAGTTATGTTTATAGGGAACAATCGATATTTTCAGTGACAAGGATATACATACTCAAGTTGAGTTTGTGAAATGTTAAAAAAATATTTACATATTAATTACCTGTTTTTCATGGCATATAATAATTTTGAATCATAAAAGAAAATTGTCTTGCTATCCTTGTCACGATAGTCTGTTTGAAGTTTGAATTCATACATACTTAGTCCCTGTATGTGATGTTCAAAGACAAGACATTATAAACAAAAATCTACCAATAAACAAAACAACGTTTTTTTTTCACTTTTGATACTATTTTCTACTAGGTTTGGAACTAGAAAACTGATGAATAATGTAGATTCCATTCATCTACATTTACGAAGTATTTTGACAATGACATTTCAGTTGCTTATTTTGCTCAAAATGCGTTGGTATGAAAAAAAAATTGCTGTTACGGTTATGTTCAATGATTTGCAAAACTGTTAACGAATACTTAATAAATAACAGCCATTTTAACGATGCCTTTTTGACAAGCCATTCGTGACAAACTTCTTACATAAATTCAACAGTTTGTTCAAATTATTGTCGAACAAACAATAAATTTTGAGCATTATGTAAGCTGTAGCATTGAACCCTGAGATATGGCGTATCTAAATGAATGAATATTTTCGAGTCATTGATATTGATGAACTTTGAATATTTTGGTCTTTACAAATAGATATTTATTCAATGTATGTACATATAAGTTTATTTAAATAACGACTTCATCCTTAAAACTGAATGAAAGCAACCTACACTCTATATTCATTATTCACAACCAAAAGTCACCTATGTGAACAAACTAAACGTGATCAAACTATCAAACAATGTGAAACGATCGAAAGGTCACGTGAGAATAACCAACACATGTGATCAGTTCAATCGTTTCTCTGTCTAATCACGTGTAGTTTGTTTACTTTTGGTGACTTGGTTGCGAATAGAGTGTAGAGATTTTCCTCGAGATTTTCACACTTTAAATACTATAGTTTTTCAATGTCAAGTTATTTTTAAAGAAGATCATTTTACAAGATATGTACGAGCTTGCATATTTTGAATTTATTATCTACTTCTTCTTGGCTTGGAATTTGATCCATAGAATCGATAATAATTGATTCAAAAGAATCTGATCACTTCAACAACTGATGAAGAGATAAAAGATTACTGTGAAGAATGCTTTTGTTTTTTGGTGAAAGAAAAATGAGCCGCTCCTGATCAAATTTTCAAGATCAGATAAATAGGCCCCTCTTCATCTACGAGCCCGGAGGCCCGGACCCGACTCCCAACCCGGACTTGACTCGCGACACATACGTGCTCGCGCACACATTACTCGAAGCCTGTAAACAGTGTAAACCCATAATCATTTATTTTCTTGAAAAAGAACGATAATTCATGCTGAAATGCCTTGCTGTTTTCAAAAGTCTCTTTGATTAACCTCAAACCAACTGTGATTGGTTGGAGTCGTCGGACAAATCTGGCTGTTGCCACACACACACAAATTTGACCGAATCTGTCGCGGTCGGGTCGGGGATTCGCTGTCAGGACCGACGTCCGGTCCGGACTTCCGAACGCGACTTTCTTTTTCTTTACCACACAACACTTTGTTGGTCGGATCGGTCGGTGAACGAGTCGTGGGTGACCGATCCAGCGAGCGAGTCCATCCGCTGATGAAAGGGGGGCTTTTAGACAAGCGCTGCGGACAAAACAAATCAAAACACGTGGAATGTGCAATCGTGCATTGCGCAGAAGGTACGGGATGCTTCAAGAAAAGAAAGCATAAGCTGCCTCTTCTTTCTTCAACCGAACTCAATGAATACAAAAAAAGTAAATGAACACTTATTTAAATGACTTTTGAATTAACAATAAAAAATAATAAGTTCTTGGAACAAAAACCTTTCATACTCATTGCAATTATTAAGTTAGATTCTCATATTATTTACCTAACCATTGACATTCTTTTTTGGTGATATTATCAAATCAATACCAGAGGACTTTCCTTTACAAGAAATTTGGTAAATATCTAATTATAATACCATTGAGTTCTAAAAGTCAATGTATAATACACATCCCCAAATAACCACGGCTATTTTTAGATACAAAAAAAAAATTTGATACGTAAAACTCACTTTGTTGATCTGGAGGAAACTCTTTCGTTGATATATAAACTGAGGGCCTTTTTGTAGAAGTCCTGTTATTACTGTCCATGTGAAACCTTGAGAAATTGTTCTCATTGTAGGACGGAAGTCCAGCAAGAAACTGATCTACAGACTACAAAAAAAAAATTTTGGTTTGAATCTAGTCGTGAAAAATGTGCAAACAAAAGACGTTGAATATCGGGCAGTTTAGAAAAAGCACGAAAACCCCAAACTAAAATAAAAAGAACTTGCTTGTTTCATTTTACTTTACTTACCATATTTATAAGTACTGATAATCTTAGTAAAGGAATGTAAATTACGTAACTATGCTAAATCTTTCGGAAACTCGGTTTTATAGGCAGAAAATATAATACTTTGAGGTTTTGCACAATAAAAATGTACATATATTATTATAAAATGCAAAATTCCACTGATGATGACCGATGACTGATGATTGATGATTGAAAATAGGAAGGAATGACGCTTTTGATTTTGATTTGTGTTGTGCCATGTGTCAGTACTGTCAGTGTACAGTGTAACCAACACAAAAGTCAAAAGTTCTAAATTTGAAAACTATAATATTATACTGCTCAACGTATGAAATCTCATATTTCTATTGTTGGTACCCAGTCAATTCTAAATTTTTTAACAATTTTTCATGAGGTCATGAGAATTCTGACCCGATATATATTTTTTTAATGTGGGACACTAGTCAATTCGCGATGCTTTGCTTCTTTTTCGAAAATCGAACGATGCCACATACCAAATTTGCATAGCTCAATCCATTTGGTATACACTACAGCACACAAAGGGGAATAAGCATGTTGGGACCTTGGCTATGCGCTAATTCTTGTTGAAAAAATAAATATTTTTCAAAATTTTGACATTTTCAACTTAAAATCAGAATATAAAAAAAATATCATCCAAAGTGGGATTGTTTTTACCCATCTTCATCTGAAAGTATGTACGAACCTGATTAAGTAAATTAAGTTTTTGCGATGTAACAAATTACATGATTTCTGTCTGGTTTTTTCGACATTCGACAATAAATAATAAGGTGTGTTTGTTATCCTCCACTAGTGCACACGAAACTACACTTTTCTACCCTGCGGCGTTTGTTATGCTGTAAGTGCAAACAGGGTAGAGTGTTTGCACAAGTGTTTTTTATATCAGGGTAGGTTGTCCATTACCAACGATTATAATACACTACGTATAATCGTTGGTCCATTACCATAACCGCACTCGCTACCCCAGGTCAAGAGGAGGTGTGAAAAGTGTAGCGTAGTGTAGAATAGGGTGGGGAGCTTATTTCGTCCCAGCCATTGAACTCCATACTACGTACCTGGAAAGGCCCCGGCCGTTGACGACGAAGCGTCAAAGTATGCAATTTTTGATTGGACAGAGATAGACAGTTAGAGACTTTAAGCAAACCCAACATTTTTTTACGTATTCGTATCCGGATCCGTAAACGAATCGACATACGTTAATCATATAAAAACCCGCTTAAGCAGCGATCGGTTCTACGTATTCGAAAAGGATTGGTGAAACGTCAAAGTTGTCAAACTTCGCGTTTTGTAACCTTTATATTGATTTTTGTTTATATTTTTGGTTTGGTTTGGATGTTTGTGTATTTTTCGTTTATCCATTTTGAAGAGCTTTTGTTATAAATCTTCGATTAGTTGAGATGCGTTCTCAGATACGGATACGATGAAAGGCCCACAACGATACGTGCAACGGAACGAATCGGAACCCCCGCATCTATTCTGAGCATGCGCAGATTGATGCGGATATCGATCCGTTTGAAATTTAGGACGTGCTTAAAGTGTCTCTTACGGATACCTATCCTTGTCGAACTCTTTACTGGGTATTAAGGTTATGGTGAAGGGGCAAACAAAACTGGTTTTGTGAGAATTCAGTGGTAATTTGGCGTTCTGTCTTAATTTATAATCTCTTGGTTTTATCGGAGAAAGTTTAAAAAGGACTGAAAAATATGGTGATCTATTGTGTTGCAGTCGGATGTAAAAACTGTAGTCTTTGCATGGCTAAAAGTTAAAAAAATCATAAAAAAAAATGTTGAAGCTATAATTGCTATAATTAAGTAGGTATCATGATATGCGATGTAAGATATTATGAAACAAAAAGTTGGGTTCTTCGATCATGTGGGGTGAAAAAATGGCTATATTTTTTTTTCTTCCCAAATTACAAATTGTAGCTCATATAGGGAAGGTGATAAGTATAGTTTTTTTTTTCTTTTCAAAGATAATATGATTTCCTCATCAAAATCTGATGAGGAAAGTTGTTTTCCATCGCAATGAAAAATTATATAACGACTTTGTTATACTGAATTTATCCCAAAGTTAGAAATGGTTGTGATATTTATTGTACCTACCTTTATATTAATAATTATTCTATTTATTTAATTCATTTACTATTTGATTTTTTTTATATGCCACAATAAGGAACAGAATTACAATCACCCATCGTGAGAGTTTAGCCTACTGAACTGGGTACTATTTTTCTGAGAGGAAAGTCCCAAGTAACAAATCTACTCAATTTATATAGTCTAGAGTCTGGGTATATTAAGTTTTTATTCCTGATTAAAATAAATCTTGCACGTGAATGGTAAATGTCTTTTCAATTTCCTATAATCAAAGCAATAATATAATATTTTCCTTAAATATGTCTAATAAAATAAATATATAATTTATGTATTATTTGTGATTTCTGGCCATATAGACCAAAGAGTTAGAAAGAGATAGATATCCGTAACTATCGCTAGCCTAGTTTACACCGATAACTCGTTTAGTTCGGTCCGATAGCACCAAGTGGGTGGGGATAGTACGGTAGGACCAATGCTTTCTTCTCGCCCGTTTACACCGTCTTGCAACGCGTGAAATAAATGAGTACGCGCGCAATTCGTCAAAAGACAAAAACAAGTCGAAACTATTTATCAACACAACGTGAGTACGCTAAGATTGCTTTACAAATAGAACCAACAGAATCACAACGCATCAACAGACAACATAACCTCATGATTTTGAATGAGATTGCACCAAATCCGGACCAAATTTAGTTTGGTACACCTGCTGGCGAATACCGAACCAAGAGCGGACCAGCTTAGTCCGCAGCTGTTTACACCATTCGAACCAAATATTTGGTTCTGATATGGTTCGAGTTTAGTACTTGGTCCGCGGACCAAGTTGCCGGTGTAAAATATAGACTGCTATCTCTACTTCCTTCACTCTCGATAATAAGCGGGTCCGTTCCAGGTACGTATAGTAAGGTATGGAGTTCAATATGGTATGTATTTTGTAAACAAATCATGCCTTAACCTTAACCCACAAAACATTATGTTTTGTGCCTTAACCTAACCTATAATCTATAATAAAGAAAGATAAACCTGATAAACCGACAAAAAGGAAAAATTGTACTGAGGAATCCATTGAGATAATCTCAATGGAAGAATCAGTATGGATCTTAGCAAATGAATTAAAATGGGTGATAAAAATAGTGAAAGTTCATGTATACGGAGTATACGTCAGTTATTCGATATATAGACTCCGATCAAACATAGGTACCTATATGAAATCTTTTTATCTACTTAAAATAGAGCACAGAAGAGTTCCAGAGTATCTATGGAGTAAGGTTTCTACAAGATTTGAACTTCACTCGCGAATGTTTTATCACGTTCAAAAACCGAGTTATTAGATGTCCAGTTTGTAAATATTAGGCCTATCTTCAGGGATCATTATTTTCTGAAGGGGTTCGCCTTTATAATGCCTTGCCTAGCGAAGTTAAGAGCGCAAATACAGTTGGTTCATTCAATAAAAGGCTGTTCACTTATTTAAGAAATGAATGAATAACTTTAAATATTTTTTATCATTATGTATTGTATGTATGTAAACTAGCTATTTTGCTAAATAAATAAAGATTTGAATTTGATGATAATGATCTCAAGTCAAGCTGCAGTTGCTTATCTGGTAGAGCATGCAATCCTGAATCCAACCAAACTGGTTGATGATAGAGTGTTTTAACTCAATTAATTGTAGGTAGATCTCAATAAGATAATTCGTTGAATAAACCTCTGCCAATGTGGAAATACCTTTTGAATTCAATATCCGTATAGGCAGGCACCAAGCACTATACAGTTTCAAACAACCCTACTGTTTATACAGTTTCGCTCATAGAGAAAATATTATTTTATCTATGGTTTCGCTTCTTTTGCAGTCATGTGTACTTTAGAATTATTATTGTTAAGCTGTCTCCAAAATCAGAACTTGAAGATGAGGAATCATCATCATCGTCAAAAACTTCAGACAATATAATCCCTAATATATGGCCATGACTAACACTAGCAGTCTGCACTACCCTACACTACACCGAAGTAACAAACACCCCTTTAGGTATTTATAGAAATTTCTTTCCATACCTCTACCTCAGGACCATAATTCTTGAATTTCAGAAGAATGAACGTTCTCTTGACAGAAGTGATGATTATTGCGCGATATCGAAAATCGAAATGCAGTTTTTGATCGGTCTGTGATCGTTCCGCGCATATTACGTAAATACAGAATCTCAACATGATATCGCAGTTATAACACTCTGTTTCTACATGATGTCGAGTAACTAGAGTAAGAAACATCATACGTCCAGTAATAATTTGTCAATTACAAAATGAAAGAGCCTGACCAGCCAGGGGCGGGATTCCGTGTACTGTGTACTGTAGTAGTTTCAGTACCAACTGTATATGAATAATAATAATTTCTTTATTTAGCAATATGGCTATAAATATAAACATACAATATGAAAAATGGCTAAAATTGTAGATATTACATACACAAGTAATTGATTGTTAAAAATAAAATAACATTGATTCAATAATAAAAACATCGAAACATCAAAATATCAAAAAGGGAAAATAAAAACTAGAAATATACAATATTATGACTCCATGACAAGATGTGCCCTTAATAGTCTAGTGAAATCAAGAAGTTTATCACAGTCTTTGATATGTTTTGGTAACTTATTAAATTCTTGTAGGCCTCCATATAAAACAGATTTTAACATTTGGTTTGTACTACACCTTCCACTCAATATGAAGTCACTACAATTTCTGATGTTATACGTAAAAAAATTTGATCCTATCACAGATATATGATGGCAAACATGCGTTTCTTAACTTTAAATATAAATACTTGGACATTATACGTTATTTTCTGGTTCACAGATAGCATATCTAAAGTTTTGAGCATAATTGCGATCGGTGTATATCTACTGCATTTCAGTATGGTTCGCATGGCTCTGTTCTGAACAAGTTGAATTTGGTCCATTTTAAATCCTGGTAAGCAATACAATACAGAGGAACAATACTGCAGATGTGGGGCCGCTATGCTATTATACAATAACAATCTTGTACCTAGGGAGAGTTGATTTCCCACCCTCGCAATAAAACCTATTTTCTTGGAATACTTCCTTGTTATACAGGGTGTTTCCTAAAGATTGATAAAAAATTCGTTGTGTGATTCCTGGGGTATTTTCATGAAAAAAAGTTCCTATAAACATTTGCCGAAAAATGCTTCCTAAGGGAGCTACGCCCCTTTAAATAGGGCACCCCGAAGACGGTTTTTCCTCAATATTTCCGAAACCTTACATACAAAAATCATGAAATTTGGTACATCATACAAACTTTTAATGCTGAATGAGAATTTGAGCTCAGAATTTCAAAATTTTAATCAGGGGCGTACCATACTGGCGGGTTAAAGGTTAAAAGAATCCAATTTTTTAAATGGTATTTTTTTTCACATTCTGATTTTATAATATGATATCTGAAGGTTTTTAACGTAAAAAAGGTACTCTTAGTTCATGTCGATAGGGCTAGTAGTTTTAGAGAAAATCGCAATTTTCTACATCGATGCATCGTTTATTTACGTTGTTAACGTTACCTAATATGACGTTTGCAGAACGTAACTAACAAAGTCAGTTTCAACGTGAATTCTTTTTACTAGTAAAATTCTTCATTATGAATCGCTATACAAACGCCGAAATGACTGATATGCATTTCATGTATGGACTTGCTAATGGCAATGCTTTAGAGGCTAGGCGGTTGTACATTGAACGATATCCTAACCGTAATGTTCCTGACAGCAGAATCTTCCAGAGAATCCATCAACGACTTCATGAGACAGGTACATTGAAACAAAGAGGAGGAGCAGGAAGACCAGTGACAGCAAGAACGGTCGAAATCGAAGAAAATGTTCAACGCATGGTAGAGCAAGATCCAGGTACTTCCACTAGGAAAATTGCACAGGCGTTGCATATTAGTAGTAAGACTGTGTGGACAATTCTCAAAGACAATTTGTTGTATCCCTACCACATACAACGGGTTCAGGCACTTCTCCCTACTGATTTTCGTCCACGCATTGAATTTTGTCAATGGCTCTTGCATCTATTGGTTCAAATTCCTCAACTGCTGTCGTTGATTCTTTTTACGGATGAAGCGCATTTCTCAAGAAATGCAATTATGAATTTTCATAATAACCATGTATGGGCTGACGAAAATCCGCATGAGATACGTGAAGATCGTTTTCAGCACCAGTTTTCTTTAAACGTATGGGTTGGAATTATTGGTGACTGGCTGATTGGACCAGTATTCCTACCAGGAAGACTCACCGGCGAGGTTTATCGACATTTCTTGGAAGAAACCCTACCCAATTTTCTTGAGGATGTACCATTGGCAACGCGACATGCGATGTGGTTTATGCACGACGGTGCACCACCGCATTTTAGTGTGGCTGCTCGTCAGTGGTTAACAGCAACATATGGAGATCGCTGGATTGGTCGGGGTGGACCTCACTTATGGCCTGCTCGATCTCCAGACTTAAACCCTCTGGATTATTTTCTATGGGGCCATTTAAAGGCATTAGTTTACGTTACACCAGTGGAAAATGTGGACGATTTAAGAAATCGTATAATTGCAGGGTGCAATACGATAAGAAATACCCCTGGCTTATGTAAAAGGGTTCGTCAGTCTATGAGAAGAAGATTAGATTCGTGTATTTTTGTAGCAGCAATTTTTGTAGATAATAAATAAATTAATGAGTATCAGATAATGAAATAGTTTGTATTATTTTTGTTTTTCGAAAAAGATTTTCGCCAGTAACGGCTTTCCAAAAAAATCATCAAATGACAAAATACATACTCTCTGTGTATTCTTCAAATTCAAATAATTAATCAGATACTTCACTAAGTGCTTAAGGGGGTAAATAAACGATGCATCGATGTAGAAAATTGCGATTTTCTCTAAAACTACTAGCCCTATCGACATGAACTAAGAGTACCTTTTTTACGTTAAAAACCTTCAGATATCATATTATAAAATCAGAATGTGAAAAAAAATACCATTTAAAAAATTGGATTCTTTAACCTTTAACCCCGCCAGTATGGTACGCCCCTGATTAAAATTTTGAAATTCTGAGCTCAAATTCTCATTCAGCATTAAAAGTTTGTATGATGTACCAAATTTCATGATTTTTGTATATAAGGTTTCGGAAATATTGAGGAAAAACCGTCTTCGGGGTGCCCTATTTAAAGGGGCGTAGCTCCCTTAGGAAGCATTTTTCGGCAAATGTTTATAGGAACTTTTTTTCATGAAAATACCCCAGGAATCACACAACGAATTTTTTACCAATCTTTAGGAAACACCCTGTATAATCAGCATGCTTGTAAAAATTTAAGTTCGAATCAAAAATTATGCCTAAATATTTTATCTCATCCTCCCTTTTTAATTTACTTTTGTTCATAACTATATTTAGGTTTTCCACGTTAACATTCTTTAGACTGTGCTTTTTTCCAAATAGACAAAATTTTGACTTATCAACATTCACACACAGTTTATTCACGCAAAGCCACTTGAATAATGTATCCAAATCACTGTTGATAACTTCCTGCATCTTATTCAAATTTTTTCCAGCCAGGTAGAGCATGGTGTCATCAGCAAACAGTTCGATATTACATTCAGACACGGCTTCAGTAATATCATTGATATAGAGTAGAAATAAAAGCGGACCCAAAACAGTTCCTTGCGGTACTCCATGATGAACATATAAAGCATCAGACTTGCAATTTCCGTATTTCACCCTCTGTCGTCTGTCACACAAATAGGATCTGAACCACCTCAAGACTTTACCTTCAATGCCAACATTTTCTAGTTTCGTCAGCAAAATGTTTCTATCGACTGTCTCGAACGCTCTTTTAAAATCCAGAAACACCGCTAAAACCATATTATCATTATCTAGTTCTTTCTTGAAAATATCACAGATGTTGATCACTACTGACTCACATGAATGGTTACTCCGGAAACCTGACTGATTCTTCACTAAAATATTATTTGTATCACAGTGTTTTTGCAGTTGTCTTCTCACTTCAACCTCCAAGACTTCTCATAACTTTCCACGGTATTAATAGGCCTAAATTCGTTGTACTGATTTGTACCCTGTATTTTCGGGACAGGAGTTATAGAAGACTCCTTCCATTTATCGGGAAAGTCACCATTTGACAGTGATGTATTCAAAACGTCCAACAAGCGATTTCCAATGACCAGACACGCATCACAAAGAATATTCTTAGAGATTCCACTCGCTCCACCTCCAACATTTTCCATATCCCTTAAAATCTCCTTCATGCCACGCATAGTCAATGGATCAAACAGGGAAAATTTCTTATGTATATGCGGTGTTGTAAAAACAATTTCATCGGGTTGTACTACGGGTATACACCTTACAATATCATCAATACTTTTTTCTACGAGCGTGCGCAAAGTAGCCACTTCGCACACTCATTTGCGTGTGCAAAGTAACCTTTTCCCGCACTAGTGCGGTAAAAATTTTTCCCGCACTCAAATGTCAACTCAAATAACTACCTACCAATTTGTTGTTTTAAACTTCGTTTCCATACCAACCAAACTGTAGATAATGCACTTTGTAATTCACAAAATAATGTTCTTGTTACTTTTCCCTTTTCAGTCAAAATCAAAATGAAACACACAATTCTTTTTTTGCGTTAAAAACGCATTCGCCAGTAACGTAAACAAACATTGATAATGACGACTTTCAATCGGCATTTGTGAGTTGTTCTTGCTTGATTTTGGTGCAAACTACTGTGTTTATTGGAAATATTCGAAAGATTTGAGCTGAATACTGGCATCAAAAAAACCTGATCATGTATACAAACAAACGGACAATCAAATTTAAAAAAGTATAAACGATCAAACGAAGACTGACTGATCTTAATGACGCAGCTGTCTAGAGTGTCATGTCAAATCAAAACAGTGTTGCCAATAGCAGGAAATAAGGCGACAAAAGAGGAAATTTTATGAACAGTGATCGTACATGCCCTTGCATTTCAAATATAAATCAATTATGATTTTGATTAAACCCATATTATCCAATTTCCAGCTGCCGCCACAAACTGTTCTTTCAATATAAATATATTGTTAAGCATAAATAATCATTATTCTCAAGTTCTATGTTTTTAAGTGTGTTCAAATAATATATTATCTAAAGTTTTTCCTGTCTTATCTGTGAACGCTCGTAAAAAAAATATTGTTCCTAACAAGTTCGCAAAGTGTCTTTCCCGCCCGTGAAGCATATCCGAACTCCGCTTCGCGTCGTTCGTCTAACTGCTTTTGCGTGCGGGAAAGCATTACTTTGCGAACTTGTTAGGAAAATAATTATTTACGAAGTATTTATTGAACTCCTGGGCTATATGATACTCCTCCTGCAATGTTTGGCTTTCAAATTTGATTTCAACCGATGTCGAGCGATTCTTCTCAGGAAGTAACCTCTTCAAGTTTTTCCACATTTCACGTGCATTATTTTTATATTTATCAATTGATTCAAGATAATATCGTTCCTTCTCCAATTTAATCTGTCTGACTATATCATTCCGAACTCGCTTGTATTCTTCCCAGGCTCCTTCAACATTTCCTCTTGTGGCTCTAACATACAATTCATCTCTAACTTGCATGCTTTGTCTTACATTATCTGTTATCCAAGGCTTATTCAAAAACTTCTGTTTGATGATACATTTTTGCATGGGGCACATAACATCCAGAGTGTGAATGATATTCTCAACAAAAAGATCAGCCAATACATTCACATTTCCACTGATATCATTCCACGAAGCTCCAATTAAATGATCATGAACTTGTTCCATTTTGTAGTTCTTCATTTTTCGCCTATAAACTATCGTCTGATTGTCAACACTCCGGACCTGACCAAGATGAATAGACAGAATCGAATGGTCCCCGATTTTGGGTGTCAGATGTACATTTATAGGTAGATTTTTGTTATTTGTTATCACATAATCAATAAAGGTTTGGCTTCTGTTAGTGATTCGTGTCGGAGTATTGACGATCTGGGAAAAACCATTCAAATAAATGTGTGTTGTTGGTATGTTGTTGTTGTGTATATGTGTATATGTTGGTATGTGAGAAAAGAATTTTCTCAACAAAAAATGTGATCCTTGGCTTTGGCGACTCCAATGTACCCTCATATGCATGGTTTACTCTGTAAATCCAACAGTAGACAGATCCCTGATTTTTCTGACATCTCTTGAAAACAGTACAACTCAATAATCATATATCATTGATCATTGATCCCGCTTTTGCCAAATTTAAGACGCCCACCATGCTACGACCTGGATATTTATGTTTATCTTTCCCAACCATACACGCAACACAAGCTAAGCGTATTAATCAGTATGAGATACTCCATTATTCAGGGTGTCCGGAAACTCAACGATAATTAGTAGATCAAACGAACTTACCTAAGTGATGTTCGATCTAAATTATATTCATTCCTCGACGAAGTAAATAGATTATCTATGTAGTATCTTCCGTGCTACGTGGGTCACACACAATTCCCAAGAAAATTAAAATTGATAAGCCGGCCCAGTACCTGCTATCGGTGTCGGTTCGTGAGCCGAATCATTCCATACAAAGCCATTAAATTTTTGTTGCATGCATCGGGAGAAAAGAAAATTAAATATTTTCATTCGGGAGGGGTTGGGAGTCTATTTACTTCGTCGAGGAATGAATATAATTTAGATCGAACATCACTTAGGTAAGTTCGTTTGATCTACTAATTATATTTCATACCTCGACTCGTAACGTAAATAGATTATCTATGTACTTACTTAGATGTTCAAAGCTGAAAACATGCAACAATCAGCAGGTCAAGCCTCCACCTTTCAAGCTGAATCAAAGAATGCTAAATGTTTAATGAAAATTAACTTTATTGACTTACAATTTTCAATGGACAAAAGGACACAGTTGTCCGAAAATACTGAGAAAATCATATTACATATAGCCTTAGCATAATGAGTCTTCCAAACTTGAAATCTCGGAAAAACATAGAAAAATACATTTTCTTAATTAATTAACAAAATATAATAGTATGCAATACTAGTACTTTGTACCTTATACTATGTCACATGTAATCAATTAACAATAAATAGCAAACAATAAACGAAAACAATGCCCCGCATGCTCGATTTCCAAAAATAATCTAAGTGTTGAGAACTACTTGAGCAAAGGTATTATTTTGTACTGGTCTCTGGTAAAATCTCGCAAAAGTATTCGACTTTTCAGACCAACCTGCCGAACGTCTAATAATGTCAATGTTCACCCCCTTACGAGCCGCCGCTGACGTAGCTGCATGCCTTGTGCTATGCGCACTAGCGCACTAAATATTTTCGTATCAACGCCGCTCTTATCTAGAATATCTTTCACCCAGCGAGATAATGTTTGTGAAGATGCATTCTTGTGTGGTTTTTTATGTGTTATGAAAAGATTATTTGCCCGGGGATTTCTTAAACTTTTAGTTTTGGCTATGTAACATTTAATAGTGCTAGCTACGCATAATTCTTTATTGTTTTCAAAGAATGTCAGGTTGATATTTGGTTGGAATTTATTGCGGCCAGATGTTTTCAATCTATTTGGAATTTTTATACCTATATGTATTCCCTCCGGTGTGTCGGAGATATTAAAAATTTCGATATTTGCTAAAGATTGTAACCGTTGACCTGTTGCTAGAAGTAATAGAACTAGAGCTTTTCTTGTTAAATCTTGTAACTTCAATTGATCATTAATTTGCTTTTTAAGGAAATCCAATACAATTGACGGGTCCCAAGTCATTTCATATTTGGGTAGGTTCGGTCGGAGATGATGAATACCCTTAAAAAACCTCTTAAGTCTGACGTCATTTGACAAATCCGAATTCGCTATTTGAGAAATCGCTGCTTTGTGAGAGTTCAGGGTGCCGTAAGAGTTTCCGTTGTGAAAGCAAATTGTAAGGAATTTGATAATGTGCTCGATGGACACGGACAAAACGTCGATTTTTTGTTATTTGCAATAGTTCCACCAAAGTTTCAATCCCGTGTTGTACTGCTTCACAGTAGATTCCGTAATTGATGACAAACATATGTCTAGAGCTTCATCTGGGATATTCCGCCTCTGGAGCGCCTGCTTGATAAGCGCCCTACCACCAGGGTAAGTTGCTTGCAAAGAGGGTGTGGCGATCTATCGGAAAAAAAGAGGGAATCATTTCTAGGTTCAAAGATGATCGGTTTTTGAACTAACATGGAAGTGAACAGCGGGTACCATGGCTGCGTGCGTGTTCCAGAGAGGGGCTATTACTATGCCCTCCGCCTTATCGTCGGAGATGTTTTGTTGAACCCTCAGCAATAAGGAGAAGGAAGGGAAAGCATAAAAGTCCAAATTGGACCAGTTTAAAGTGAACGCGTCGACTCCCAAGCTCTCTGGGTCTCTTCGCCATGAAACGAAAGCGTCAAATTTCCTGTTATATAGTTCTACTCGCGAAAAGATCAATTTTTGGTTGTCCAAAGTTCTTGACAATTTCCTTAAATATCATGGGATTTAACTCAAATTCCGTCTTGCAACTTGTTATTCGTGAGCCCTCATCAGCTTCCCGGTTATCTGAAGATTTTATGTAGGAGGCAAAAACGAAAATGCGCCTTTTCTCGCACCACTGCCATAGTTCTCTGGATATTGAATTAAGTTCCGGATAGCGAAAACTGCCCATCCGATTGATGCAGGCTATGGCAGTTTCATTATCGATCATACATAAGATAGAACAGTTGCTCAGTTCCGACGCAAAACACTTTAACGCAAAAAAGGCTGCGAGGAGCTCTAAATGGTTGATAGGGTATTTGGTTTCGTCGTTAAACCAGTAGCCATGTGTTTTCTCATCCCCGCAAAAGAGCCCCCAACCTGTTCGAGAGGCGTCTGAAAAGATTTTCCGAATAAAGTGGTGTGGTAGAAGCGACTTTCTACAATTTAGGTTTGAACGCCACCACAAAAAATCTTCCGATAGATCAATGGAGGGTATTTTGATTTTATAATCAAAATTACCTCCGGATTTAGCCAGTGCTTCAAATTTAAAATGTTCCAACCGCTTTGTGTAAACCCAGCCGTAAGGTATAACGGGGCAACATGATAATATAAGGGTACCAATGAAGGATGAGAGATCTCTTATTCTACAAAATGATTTCTGTTGCCATTCTGTCGTTAATCGAGATACTCGAGAGATTTTTTCCTCTGGAAGAAAAACTGTCAGATTTTTGGAATCATATGTGAAACCCAAATAGATACAATTTTGTGCGGGGGTTAGACAACTCTTCTTCAGATTGATTATAAACCCGGGCCCAAACTGTTTAGAAGAGCCTGCGTTATCAATACGTTATTCATGCAACTTTCCAACGTGTCTCCTATGAGTGAAAAATCCTCCAAGTATAAATTAGAAATTAAACCCCTGTTTCTCAGCTGGGAAACGACAGGTTTCATGATTTTTGAAAATATTCTAGGGGCGCAATTGAGACCGAAAGGGAGGCAATTAAATATAAAGTACCGTTGAAGCGAAATCTCGAGTACTTTCTATAAGATTCTTTAATAGGGATTAAAAAATATGCGTCCTTAAGGTCAAGGGTAGCCATGAAGCAGTCTTTTTTAATTAGTTTGGTGACAGTTTTATAGTCTTCCAGTTTAAAATGTTCATTAGAAACATACTTGTTTAGGTTTAATATTAACCTAGCGGATCCGTCACTCTTCGGAGTTACAAAAATATTTGATATGAATTGATATTTACATTTTTTAGTTTTAGAAATAGCACCTTTCACTATTAATTCCTGCAAACAATTTTCTAATTGACTTATCTCTCTTGCGGACCAATTTGGCTCTTTTGGTATAACCTTTTGACAAGGTTTTTTATAAAAAGGTATTTTTAACCCTGTTATGTATGACAATAGACATCTATCAGATGTAATATGCTTCCATCGATTATAAAAAAGTCTTAATCTCCCCGCGGCCTCACTCACCTCGGGCTCTCCTCTTCCTCCTGAATCTCGACAATTGAGTTCTTTTGTCCAAATACTGTCGGCGTTGTGGATCCTGTTGTTGTTGCCAGGGTCTGTTGTGTCTGCTTTGGGACTGATGCACTGTATGTCTGTCCTGGCGGGTCCCGACCGTAGTCCTGGGCAGACGCTTGGAGTTTAAATTCCTAAACACCTTTGATTTTGATGGTTTCAGCTCCTGGCCGGATTTTTGAATATTTTTAGAGGCCTTTATTTTCTCCTCGAGATCGTCACCAAAAAGCCATTGCGTTATGACTGTCTTGTCCAGCGTATCCTTAAGGTCTTTATTTAGGACCATCGAAGCCAATTCTCTACGGGACGTCGAATTCACAATGGAAGAGGTCTACTAATAACCGACCAGCATCACTTAAACGTTTTATATTGACTTTATTGTCTCCTCCCCCCTCTTGTTTCAATAAATCTGAGATAACCAATCCCAAAGCGGTGGTGGCAGCTCCAACTTGGGTCTGCAAAAGTGCTAGGCGCAAGTCTCGCCGTGTGGCTGATTCAGTGAATGCAGCCGTTATGTCACTATTAAGTTTTGGCGGCATTAATTGGTTGCAATTATTAGGAATTGGGTATTCCGATATCAAAGAGTTTCGATCCTCTGGAGTCATACCTTGTGTCAGTATTGCAGTCCATCTGTCTGCTAGGTCTTGTTGGATCTCCGGTCCACTGTTATCAAGCTTCGCCACATTGGGGCCCAAGAGGGATAAGACGTCCTCATCCAAAGAGGGGGCAGAAATGTCGGCACCAATATCATCTGCGTCTTCTTCGGAAGAAATGATTCTCCGATATTTTGATACCCTCTGTGGGGATAAACTTCTCGTTCTCGATCTCGAACTTGATTGAGAGTCTGAAGAAGCAGAATATTCATCATCACCCGACGTGAATAGTTAACCTTTGGACAATGCCCACCTTTGCTTTTGGACAGTTTTTTACGCTCCCGGCCTGTTTCGTAACTGTCCCGGTCGCGAAACGACTTCTCCGTCCTCTCCAGTCTCTCCTCCAACATCTTAATCTTCGCTTTTTTCTAGTCTTCGACATTTTTCACTATACACGAACACGTGTTTTCACAAAACGTCAATAAAGCCGGCCCGTACAGTGTTGTGCGGGTGACACACTACGAAAGAATGATCATTGATTAATGACACCAGAACGGTCGATTTTTTCAGAAGATACACGAGTTAACAAAAAAATGTCACAGATAAAAGTTGTGAGGCTTTCAAAAATATAATATTATATCTGTATTTAATTGGAATATACAGAGTCGGTCGTCATGACAGATCAAAGTTGCATTTTTTTAAATGGCTCCCCCCCTTATATTTTTTGATAATTCAATTCTTCATTTAGTTTTGAGCATAAATTGTGATTCAAATAATGTTCCTAAATTCAACCGTTATTGAGATATCGCGTTTTAAAAATGACATTTTCGCACCCTTGACAAGCTATAAAACTCAAACGGTTCAAGATATGAAAAAATGGTCTGTACTTTCTAATCCTAATTTTTCAAGAGCTATTCTGTCATATGACTAGAAAGTATTGCCAACTGTCAACTTTTTTTCGACCCATTTTGACATTTTTCGACAACAATTAATTTTATGTACCTAGATAGCTCTTGAAAAGTTGAGACTAGATAGCTCAGTCCGTTTTTCTCTATATTCTTAGTTATGTAGATTTATTGAAAGTCTCACATTTTTTATTTATATGAAGATACCGGGTAGGGTTGCGAATATGCGAATACAGGTTCAAAAATGAGGTGATTTCAAAATAGATATTTTGATAAAAAGGGTGGCTCCCAGGGTGGTTCCTTTTAATCTTTCCATACAAGGTGTAAACTATAGTGTGGAAAAATCCGGGGTTGATATTATTGTATAGTATTGATGAAAATAAGAAAATAGGTTCTTATAAACATAAGTATGTCCTAAAAATATTTGATTTTTATTTTTTAAATAAATAAATGAATACATACATATCATTTTTTATGGAAAAGTCAATGAATATTAGCAAAGATGGTAATTTCATTTCCAAGGGTTTTATTACTTTCATTATAGTCTCCGGAGTTTCGTACACTATTTTTTCACACCCTATATAGGTGTAGATTACATACAGTGTGACCCATTTGTTTTGGGAACACCCTGATAAAAAGTTTATTTCTTAACCGATTTGGTTCGTTTTTTTTTTGTAGAGCTCGAAAAATTGTATATTCTTGGCAAAAAGTGACCTTCGCCATTTTGACTTCAAGGCCTACTATGTTAGTTTTTAAGAGCAAAATTTCAGGAAACCATATTAGCGATTTTTTTAGAAAAAATCTGTGTGCGCCACTGGATTCAGCATCCTTTAAAACGGGTCTATACAAATTTTCAACAGAAAATATCAAGTTGAAAAAAATAAAAAAATCGCACTTTAACAATCTTTGATTCTATCAAAAGAAATGATAAATGCATTGAAGTTGATGGTGGTTTGGTAGAAGTTACAAATTTTTAGTTTTATGTCATTTTATTTGTTTTGATAGAATCAAAGATTGTTAAAGTGCGAATTTTTAATTTTTTTCAACTTGATATTTTCGGTTGAAAATTTGTATAGACCCGTTTTAAAGGATGCTGAATCCAGTGGCGCACACAGATTTTTTCTGAAAAAATCGCTAATATGGTTTCCTGAAATTTGGCTCTTAAAAACTAACATAGTAGCAGAGCTGTCGGTAATTGAATTACAATAATTGAAAAATGTAATTTAATTACTTTTTGGTAATTGAATTACTTTAATTCAATTACTTTTCAAAAAGAGTGATTGTAATTGTTTTTTCAATTACTGAGATAAAGTAATTGTAATAAGTAATTGGTTTCAATATATCGCAGATAATTCAATTACTCGAAGAGTAATTCAATTACTCTTCGAGTAATTCAATTACCTTCAGAGTGCTCCAATTACTTTGAAAAGTAATTGAATTACTTGGAGAATAATTGAACTACTTTCGTATCTGTTAGTGGAAACGCTTTTTTGCTCGAGACGTTCGGTTTTCGGTTTTACTTTTGCCGTTGTAAACGCCGTGGCGTTCTCCGTGGAAGTCTTGAATCTTGAATCGCATGATTTGATGTGAGTGTGGTGGTAGTTTGATAGTCGGCCATTGTGTTTTGGTCACGTGACTGCCAGTTTGATAAAGAATACAGGTTTGAATTTCACGATTCATGTTGTGTGGTCAGCTAAAACAAATAAAATCAACTTCGAGTACATGCGTCAGAAACAGTTGATTTTCTTCTTTAAAATGAGCTACAGAACAGTCAAATCGGTTGAGGAATTTCGAAGTTATAGGCAATTTAGTAACATCAAGTTTGACGGGCTGTGGTTGTCTTATTTGACAACTTATAGAGAAGCGTCGGGGGGCAGTTTTGTAGAAAATATCGTCCAAAGTCGGTTTCCATATTCTGTTTAGGTATCTCACAGGGAAAAAAATCGAGATCTTGTCGATTTTCTGTTTTCACAGTACCGTTACGCCCCCTTGCGGCGATCCTAGAAGCTTGAAATATATTTCCAGCATTTTCTCTTGGGCACATTACACTGTAGATTTTTTTTCTTGAGTCTCTATGATGAATAGTTTACGAGAAGTGCATGGCACCCTGTCGCTGAAAATGAATCACCTTGTACATACTTATTAAATCACTCAAATATAATTTTCCTAGGATTTGGCTAATTCAATTAATTTTCAGGTAATTCAACCACTAAAAAAGTAATTCGATTACCAAAAAGTAATTCGATTACTTTCAAAAGTAATCGAATTAAAATCAGTAATTGGCATGTGGTAATTTCATAAAGAATCAATTACTTTTGGTCGTAATTGGTAATTGAACTACTTTTGTGAGTTGTTTTAGTAATTGGTAATTGAATTACTTTTGTCATACTCAAGGTAATTGGTAATTGTAATTGAATTACATTTTAAAAGTAATTGCGACAGCTCTGCATAGTAGGCCTTGAAGTCAAAATGGCGAAGGTCACTTTTTGCCAAGAATATACAATTTTTCGAGCTCTACAATCCAAAAAAAAAACGAACCAAATCGGTTAAGAAATAAACTTTTTATCAGGGTGTTCCCAAAACAAATGGGTCACACTGTATAAAAGATACACTTAGTGTAAAATCGTTGGAGGGCAGTTCTGTGTTAAGTGACCTCATTGTTTTTAGTGACAGATTTCCGTTTGGGGATCGGGAATCATAATAATATGCTCATCTACATTGATTTTGTTTGCAGTCACACCTAAGTACCTACGCCAAACTGAGTGTGGATGGTTCCATAGGATTTCCGTTTGGTAAGCTTAACTATATGTATCACTTCCACTTCGAAGTGAGATTGGATGCACCCAACTCAGTAGTACAAGGTACAGAAAGACAAAATAACAGTTTTCATGCAGTTTGTTTTTTTGCAACATGGTTTTCTGTATGTTTGCAGTTGTTATAATAACGCGTTTTAATGTCAATTATGTTTTGTATTGTACAAAAATAGTTATTTGTGGTACAAGTGCATTATGTTGAAAATAAGTCAAGATAAATACATTCGCAAGTCACTTGGGAAACATAATACACCAGAGGCATACAATGTTTTATCCAACAAATGAATTTTTTCATGAGATATAATAATCAAATAAAAATGTCAGTGTCAGAATGACTACACTCTATCACAACCAAAAGTCACCAAAAGTAAAACAAACTACACGTGATAAGACATAGAGAAACGATTGAACCTAAAGCACATGTGATGGTTTATCCCACGTGACCTTTCAATCGTTTCCCTTTGTCTGATCACGTGATGTCTGTCTACATTGGTGACTACTGAGTTATAATTATGGCAGACCATAACTAGGAGACGGATCGACATACGAACATAGTATAATAATTATACTATGATACGAATACATACATAATACAGGGTTAGGAAAAATTACCAGAACGGTCGATTATTTCAGAAGATACTCGTGCTGGAGGAAAATGTCTCAAACAAAAGTTGTGAGGCTATCAAAAATCTACATATCTGAGGTAAATTGAAACATACATCAGGGTCGGGCATAAAGTTATGGCAGATCAAAGTTGTATTTTTTTAAATGGAACCGCATTTATATTATTGGAAATTTCAATTCTTACTTCAGTTTTGAGCAAAAATTATTGTGCACATGATGCTCCTAAATTTAGCCGTTCTCGAGTTATCGCGTTTTATAAATGATATTTTTGCATGTTTGACATGCTATAAAACTGAAACGGTTCATAATAGAGGAAAACGGACTGCACTATCTAGTCTCAACTTTTCAAGAGCTATCTAGTATCTAGGTACATAAAATTAATTGTTGTCGAAAAATGTCAAAATAGGTCGAAAAAAAGTTGTCAGTTGGCAATACTTTCTAGTCATATGACAGAATAGCTCTTGAAAAATTAGGATTAGAAAGTACAGACCATTTTTTCATATCTTGAACCGTTTGAGTTTTATAGCTTGTCAAAGGTGCGAAAATGTCATTTTCAAAATGCGATATCTCCAATAACGGTTGAATTTAGGAACATTATTTGTATCACAATTTTTGCTCAAAATTATTGAACGAAGAATTGAAATATTAAATAATATAAGGGGGGAGCCATTTCAAAAAATGCAACTTTGAACTGTCATGACTTTATGACCGACCCTGTTGATTCCAATTCAATACAGATATGTATATTTTTGAAAGCCTCACAACTTTTATCAAAGACATTTTCTGCTAACCCGTGTATCTTCTGGAAAAATCGACCGTTCTTGTAATTTCTCTAAAACCCATACTGGGCTTATAATTAATAATTATATGGGAAGCAATTCTACACGCTTGATGCCAGGATGAGATAGAATATCCCGCTGTACTGTATATTTTTCGCATAAGAAAATTTCAAGTGTTCCAATGCATGTCAGTATAAAATTCAATAAATGCTAGTTTTCTAGATGTCAACACATACTAAGACTATTCCGACACCCTTTAAAATGGCTGAAATACTGCAAAAATTATTTCCATAAACTTCCAAGATCACTTTCCAAAGGAAATATAATATACCAACATTACCAACCTTCCTTTCAACATGGAAAAGTTAACTAACGCGTAAACTTGTCCTCGTTTGCCTAATTCAAATTGTCTTGGTGCTACCTAGATATCATTAAATGGTTGGATTTCAAGTGTAGTATGTTTTCAAATGTTTAATCTTTCAAATCACTTGTCTTGATGTTCGGCACCAATACAGGGTGTCCCGAAATTAGACGTCAATATTTTAAACACGTATTCTACGCCCCAAAATAGAAATAAAACTTCATAATATAAACTAGTATCCACAAACTCTTCTCCAAGATACAGGGTGTTAAACGTGAAGACCTGATGACGGTTTTTTGTAGATATATTCGAAACCTGTCAAGATAATTGAAAAAAATTTGATACAGTCACTAAACTTTTCCCACTCTATCTAATGAATGAAAACTTAGTATTGTATACCCTTTATGAGTGGGATATACAGGGTCGGCTTTGAGAAAAATAAGCCCCAAATTTTTTGGTTGTTGATTTTTAGTAGTTTTGCTTGCAAATTTTGAAAATCTAGAGCTTTCTACACAGATGAGGTACTCTTGTTGTAACTCGCTGAGACGCACCATTTTCGGGAAAAACGCATTTGAAAATCTTTTTACACACTGATTTTAGTAAAAAATGTCGTGTGCATTTGACTAGGCTATCACAGGTAAACCCGAGCTTTCGCCGAGAATTTCCGTATATGCAATTTTGTTTGTAATAAGATTTTCAAATGCATTTTTCTCGAAAATGGTGCGTCCCAGCAAAGTAGGAGAAGAGAACCTTATTATTGTAAAAACTCTAGATTTTGAAATTGTGCAGGCAAAACTACTAAAAATCAACAAAAAAAAAATTTAGGGCAAATTTTTCCCAAGCCCGTCCCTTTATTCCCTAGCCATGAAGGTAATAGAATACTAAGTTTCCGTTCGTAAAAAAAGCGTAAAAAAATTGGTAACTGTACAAAATTTCACCCAATTATCTTTCCACGTTTCGAAAATATTTACGAAAAACCGTCATCAGGTTTTCACCTTTAACACCCAGTATCTTGAAAACGAAGAGTCAGTGGATACTAGTTTATATATGAAGTTTTATTTCTATTTTGGGATGTAGAATACGTGGTTGAAATATTGACGTCAAATTTCGAGACACCTCGTATAACTCATTCCGAAATGTATTGAAACAACCACCTTTTAAAAAATATAAATATCTTTATTTGAACAACTTAAATCAATATATCACAAAAACAACGACATTCTCAAAACAGAGGAAAGTAAGTAGTACTGACAAAAAACGAATCGACCAAATTAAATGATTTAAAAACTCTATCAAGTGGCGGTATCACAAGTCAGTCTTTTAAAATTACAGCTTAACTAATATCTACTCTATACTAAGTTTACGTGCTAATCAAATAAAATAATCAAAAAAAATAATTAGATTAGTCCCTCAGGAACTTGTGATCAATATCTTTAGGTAACACGGGACAGTCTTTTGGTAAATTGAGTTTACTTCTTAGATAATTCACTTCCAGTCTCCTCAAGCGAAGGATATTTCTGGGGTCATGATACTTTCTACCGAACTGTTCCTACAAAAAAAAATGTCTTTAACCGAATGTTCCAGATGCTAAGAAGAAAATATCAGAGCGGATAGGAGTAGTCTACAAGTTGATGTTGCGCGAGAAAGACATAAAGGACGTGAGCGTATCACAACATCTAAACAAGCCCATTTTCTGCAACTTGACGCTCGAAGTAAACCGAGTTACATGCAACATGCAACAAGTGCATGATGTCCAAATTTTGTATGATACTTCACGTCGACAACAGTATGAAAATGGACTTTTCAGTCGACGCCCTTTGACAGCTCAACCCCTTTCATAGGGCAATCGAGGTACTAGACTTGAGTAGGTACAAAAACATTCGATTTGACGGAACGAGGATTGAACTAGAGTACTGTTCACTAATGACTATTGTAATCTGAATCATCTTCGAAATATTCAGAAGGTCTTTTATCACAGTGGGCCTAGGGAGGAATCAACTTCGATGGTAAAACCGACCTCACTTTCAAGAGAACTTTGCCGCACAGTTGTTATAATCGAGGTCACGCAATACAAAGAAATAAAAAATGTTTTTGTTGTTAGATGAATTTTTATTTCTGGTTTACAGTTTTTTTTTCAAGACTTTTAAGATGAATACACCCCTGTATTTAACTTATTTGAAGAAGTCGGGGTTCGAAATTTTGTACAGTCAAACAAACTGATGAGCTCTACTATTGATGATATACAGTGCGAGTCTCTAACTTGGAATAAATTCAGTAGACAAAAGACCGTTTATTTTTCGGAAATATGCTCGGACACGTCGATTAGTATTTTAAATTCCGCTCTTTTTCATGTAGAAAAATTTTATACAGTGTGTCCCAAATTTGAGATATGACGTCATCGACTATTTTTTTAAATGGTAGCCCTAATTTTTTTATGACTATGCTTAAAGAGTATATCGAGTTACACATGCGTACCAAATTTCATGTTTTTATTCCTTGTCATTTAAAAGATATTTAACAAAAACATTATTAACTAATTTGAAAAATGAAGAAATCTGATTCAACTCAATAATTTTTCTTCAATAAATGCTCAAAATGTTGTCCATGTACTAACTGACAATACCCTAAACGGAATTGAAACTCATTTTTAACATTTCTAATTACTTCAGCGGAAATTAGCCTACACTCCTGTCTTATTCGTTCTTTCAACTTCTCAATATTTTCCGGTTTGGTCCTAAAAACTTTGTTTTTCAAGTACCCCCATAAGAAATAGTCCAGAGGTGTTAAATCCGGAGACCTGGGTGGCCATTCAAAGGGTCCTCTTCTACCAATCCATCTGCCTGGAAATGCATCATCCAGATACTCACGGACAGGTTTAGCAAAATGAGGAGGCGCGCCCCGTCTTGTTGAAACCAGATGTTTCTATTCGGGACATCAGCTTCAATCGGATCAGGGAATAGAGTAGCCAAATTCGGAAGTAGTTCTTCCTGCAAGAATTCTAAATATCTTGCTCCATTGAGATTTTCTTGGAAGAAAATTGGTCCTATTACTCGATCACCAATAATCCCTGCCCAAACATTGACTGTTTGTGGAAGTTGAGTATGGCCTTCCCTCATCCATTTTGGGTTGTTGTCTGCCCAATAACGATAATTTTGTCGATTTACCTCCCCATTCAACATAAACGTTGATTCGTCAGAAAACAGGACGTTTTCTATGTTTAGAACATTTCTGTCTAGTAGGTCCATCATTTGTTCGCAAAACTGGAGTCTTCTATCCGGATCATCTTCGGTGAGTTCCTGGAGAATTGTCAATTTAAAGGGATGAAATGTTTGCGCTTTAAGAGTTCTTATAACTGAAGACTGGCTAATTTCGAGTTCCCTAGCTATCTGCCTAGTGGGGACATGAGGATTTTCTTGAACAGAGAGAAGTACATTAATTTTGACCTCTTCATTGAGCGCACTTTGACGATGATTATTTGTTTTTCTTAAATGTCCGTTTTCCCGAAACTGTTTTTCAATCTTGCTTACGGTACTTTGTGATATGGGTGGAAAATCAGGATACTTCTCTCTGAATAAATGAATAACTTCATTTTGTGTTCTTGTCCTATCTCCGTAGCCAATCATCATTAAAATTTCAATTTTGTGGGTTTCAGTTAAGTACGGCATGTTCGTGGATTTTTCAAAAAACGGTGTTTCTCACAAAACCACAAATAGGGTTCTCGCTCAACAACTCGAATACGATGCAGCTCTTCTTACTTGTTTTTATTAACTTGTTTTCTTGTTTTTATAACATTGTGATAAGACGTCAAACCGATTTGACAAAAAACGAATACCTTTTGACGTGCCATTTTTAAACTGCATAAACATTTTATTGACTTGAATCAGATTTCTTCATTTTTCGAATTAGTTAATGTTTTTGTTAAATATCTTTTAAATGACAAGGAATAAAAACTTGAAATTTGGTACGCATTTGTAACTCGATATACTCTTTAAGAATAGTCATAAAAAAATTAGGGCTACCATTTAAAAAAATAGTCGATGACGTCATATCTCAAATTTGGGACACACTGTATAAAATTTTTCTACATGAAAAAGAGCGCAATTTGAAATACTAATCGACGTGTCCGAGCATATTTTCGAAAAAAAAACGGTCTTTTGTTTACTGAATTTATTCCAAGTTAGAGAGTCGCACTGTATAACTGAAATTTGATGTTTAAACCCCGCCTACTATGTTTTACAAAGAAGGCCAGTTCTCGATATTTTGCTTCGCGTCAGAGATATGAAAAAAAAATACAGGAAAAAGTTGTTCTAAATTATTTGTATTCTTACATCGGTTAGCAAGTTTCAAGACAAAATTCTGATTTTTATATTTTCCTTTGATTAAATCACTTACCTAATAAAAATTATTTCTTCTCATGATCTTAAAAATTGTTTTGGAGAATATTGTAAAAAAAATGGAATTTAGAACAACTTTGTCCAGTACTTTTTTTCGATATCTTCAAAGCGAAGCAGAATATCGAGAATTGGCGCTCTTTTCAAAGACGTAGTAGAGGCGGGGTTTAGACATAAAATATCAGTCGTATCGTATCAAACCATTGTTTCGCGCCAAATATTAAATTTATCGGTTAGTTTTTAAATCATGAATTCTCGGTCCAGAAAAATAATGGAAATGTGTGTAAACAGGTGAGTGATTGATGAAATGTGTTTTCTAGTTAGTACGAAGGTTATGTTATAGAAACAAATAATAATAAAATTGAAATGAATATAATGCGAGGTAAAGCTAAAGACAGAGGCGCAGATTAACAGATACGTGTTACTAACTACAATGTCTAACTGTTAATTGTTCGGTTCTGTCTATATCCGTTAAGTAGTCTCTCAAATCAAATATTTTTCAAGGGCATACACTCCTGTTCAAGATTGGCCCTCGGATGACAGTTATAAGGTTTACTCTGATGCAGACGATAGTGATAAAGATCCTGATTATGATCCTGATGAGGATGAGACAATTTTTCGATCTTGATAATTTATTGTGTGACGAGGACGAGTATAATCAATCAAATCAAAGCACCACAACAGGACAAGTGAACAGTTTTTGTCAAAACGTCGAGGTTTTGAACGAAAGTGATGAAATAATCACTGAAGATTCCAATGCAGAAAATATAACCAAAATCTGTGAATTATTGCTTAAAGAATTGGTGGACACGGTTACAAAAGAACTAAAAGGAAAGCGTAAAAAGAAATCGTTAAGTAATGATGAAAAACATGGCTTGATGCCTCCCTGTTCTAACAAATGTAGACAAAAATGTTATCAAAAATTAGATGAATTGTCAAGGGAAGATATTAGATTAAAGTTTTGGAAGCTGAATTTTTCTGGACGGAGGCTTTTTTTAACACAAAAAAAAATAAAATACAGAAGTCAGGATGCAATAAATCCGAAAAGGTTTTCTCTGCTTTATCTCTTACCTTCAAGGAATGAATCTGATGACAACGAAAATAAAGTACAAGTATGCAAAACCGTGTTTTTGCACACTTTGGGGCTTAGAACAGATGGAATAATAACAAGTCATTTCAGTTCAAAGATAAATAGTGATACCGGGCTTACCAAACTAGAAGACGGAAGAGGATTAATCGCAAGAGGGCTCCTAAAAAGCAAAAAAGAAAAAACAGAAAAACTCGTGACATCCCATATTGAAAAATTCCAACCAGTCGTGATACAATTTCATATATTAAAATATTTATATATAAAATATTTGAAAAACAAAATATTGGGTTTAGTCGCCCTTCTTAGGATGAATGTGGTACTTGCTTGATGTATGAAGGTCACCAATCAGATGATAAAACATGTTATACAGAAAACTGTGAGACTTGTAGAAAGATGACGGAGCACAAAACCCGATATACGAATGCCAGAAAAAAGTACCAGGCTGATAAAGATGCAAATTTGGATGAGCATCAGAAGATCTACATTGTTGATATGCAGAAAGTTCATCTGCTTCCAGAGATGTCGACGAAACAATCTTTTTTTATTTCAAGGTGAGCGATAATTTAAGCTATTCAGTTCACTTTGTAAGTACTTGATTGCATTCTTTATTTTAGGCTAGTTGTTTTCAACGAAACTTTTGCTTCCCTCAAATTGGAAAAAAACATTTGCGCTGATTGGCATGAGGCTACGAGAGGAAGATCAGCTGCGGACGTAACTTCGACATACTATAATGTGATCAAGAATAGTGACTCTCAGATTACTGACTTCATATATTGGGCGGACAATTGTTCCGCCCAAAATAAAAATTGGACTTTATATTCGTCATTTGTTTGTTTTGAAAACGCATCCTGGGGTCCAAATCAAATAACTATAAAATATTTTGAACCTGGGCATTCTTTCATGGCTGCAGATTTAGTTCACGGTAATATTAGCAGTGAAATGAAGAAACATGTCAATATTTATGATTTTGAGCAGTTGGTAAAAATTATCGAAAAGTCACCTAAGAAAACAAGGTGCCTTGTTTTAAATTTTGCAGTTTTTTTTTATTCCAGGATGGCTGTAAACAACGGAAAAAAATGATATTCCGTTACTAGATACAATCAGAATTGTCCAATTTAGAAAAGGCTCGAAAAACTTTTTTTTCAAAGATTCATTTTTAAAAGAAAATTTTGTGGAGGTCGACTTCCTAAAAAAGAAATTTAGTATTGATTTTCCTGAAAGGCCGTTTTCGGAGAATCTAGGTGTAAACACTGCTAAAAAAGAAAAAATATTGCAATCTTTATGCCCAGCTTTTCAAGATGAAAGGCGAAAACTGTTTTGGCAATTCCTACCAACTAACGACAATACACCAGACTTATGCAATGTATCGGAATGTTGACTTTCTTTGTGGTTGTAGTGTTATTTAGAATACAACTATCTTTTCATGTTTAGCAATATCTTTAGTATTTAAATCTACAGAATAGCTGTTTTTTTTTGTCAGCATTCAGGATACTAAAATAGAGAATTATTGAAATGTTGCATTATTTCTTCATATTAGTGAATCGTTTTGCTATTTTTTTTATTATTTTCCTTACTTACATTCATTTATCTAAAACTTGTTCAAATAAAGCAAGACGACTTACTTAATTTATATAAATATGCTGATTTGGAAATAAAATGTTTGCAAAACTCAGCAAGTATAGTTACTATTTTTTGAAACCAATAGAGTAGCTAAATTTGGATAAGCCAGTCATCATTAAAATATCATATCTCCAGTTACTATATTTAAAAATTTGAATATTCAAATTTCTTTCATTTTTTAATCAAGCAAAAAACAGTAAGTATATTTTTCTCCAGTTTGTATCAATTTTAGGCAAATCCTGTATTCACATTTAGATTCAGCATATGGAAAAATATATAAAACCGTTCAAAAATTATCAATAAATTACTATGTGACCTAAAGATAAAAAGAAATTTATAAAGCTCATTTCCTGAAATCATCAAAATATTGACTTACTAGGTTTTCCTATATTACGGCAGACTTCGTCTCAGAACCGATAGATGAAAAATCCTAATCGTCATCGTCATCAGAAATGATTATTGTGCTGGTAGTCTTCGTCTCAGAACCGATAGATGACGAATCCTCATCGTCATCGTCATCAGAAATGATTATTGTGCTGGTAGTCTTCGTCTCAGAACCGATAGATGACGAATCCTCATCGTCATCAGAAATGGTATATATTGTGATGTTTCGGGGCTCTGAAGGCAAGCGGGACTCCGAATTCCGTAAAGTATTTTTTCCGAGTTCGATGAAATGAGCCACAGTGTGTCTTTTAGGTACACCTGGTTGGGTAGTTTTCTCAGAAATATTTTTGTTGAGTAGTTCCATATCCGAAATTTTACTCTTAAGCTTCAAGTTTTCTGATGATAGTTTCTCAACTTTAGTCTTGCAGTCGTCGCGGAGACAGAGATTTTTATACTGCTGGTCCTTGTCCGTCGTTCTTTCGTTGATTATCGGGCTATTCTTGACAGACGTTGCTCTGTGAGCAAAGTCCAAAGTCGACTTGGTCTCTTTGGCTACAGCAACTGTTATAGCTGCAATAATCAGAGTCTTGCAATTGCCCCCCAAGGAGTTTTGCAAAAGTCGGGTAAGTTTTGAATCTCTGAAGTTAACGAATTCTTCATTATCGCTTAGTTTTCCTATGACTAATCCAAGTGTCGTCAAAGACTTATTGATAGAATTCCCCTCCACTTGCCGCTCACGAATCATCTCCATTTGACCTACTCGCTCGGAACCAGCCAAGTCGACTAGAGTCAAAATTGATTCCGTATAGGAACTTTCTGAGTTTATATCGCAGGATTGGATGATCTGGAAAAAATTACATGCATAAACGCTATTTTTTTATTGCAAAGTCGGTCAAAAATTGTTACAGATTAAAGAACTCACTCACAGCCACCCAATAATCCTAGAATATGATGCACGGTCCTACATTTTTATCATCATCTTGAAAACCTTTCCTCATACTCTTTCCAATGATTTACTTCTCAAATGTCATTGACGACACACAGTGGTTCAAAAGCTTTTAAAAATGAGGCATAGGAGCACCTACACGATTTCATGCAAATCTTTAGCCACAGGTATATCAAAATCATGACTTATACCAAGCGGTTTTCATTGCACCACTCCCAACTTGGGCCCAATCGCTTATCACCGGTACGCATATAGGCAAAACCCACAACGTATTAGCAACAGGCGCTTGAAGTCGGGCGCTCATTGGCTGTTGCTTATACGATGTAGCTTTTGCCCGCACGGTCAAGGCAAAACGTACAACTATTAGCAATTGGTTGCCGTTCTGTACAGACGTTTTCAATCAAATCAATTTTGCAAACGCACATCAAAATATGTTATTTTGAATTTTCCTACCCATCGATTTTATTATTCCTTTTGAGCAAAATAAAACAACTCTTGAAAAGCGAGATTCATGTCATTGTTATCAATATACGTAATAAACGTGTTTTATAGTATATGTATTAGTTAAAACAATACAAAAAATGTGTTTTTAAAGGTGGTTCTAGGAACAAAAAAAAAACAAACGTCTTCAACACGTATGTAGCAAGTGATGTTTAAAAGCACAACAGGTTTTTGATCGCTCCAAAACCTCTAAATAAACTAAAATATTTATGCCTACAGGAGTTCAGATTTTGGAAATAAGAAATTAGACTTGGGTAGGCGTTTGAAGTAGAGCGCTGATTTGTAGGTAGGTTTTGTACTGATTGTAGGTACTGACGTTGTTAATCGCGTGTATTCTATTACTGGGAGCTATTTTTTCTCTAAATAATCAGATAGAACTTAAATCAATGGATAGAACATGTTTTTTTTCATATGAACATAAATTCGAAACCTCGTCAATCTTGAAGAGGTCAAAGTGTTGACGAGGTCCAACGTGTATCACAAACGGCTTTTCTTGGAGATGGCTCACATCAAGATGACTGAAAACAATTTAAATAACCAGAATGATTATCAGAACTTAAGCGTAATTTATAATTACTTGCTACAGATTCACGAACGGGGCCTGACACCGAACAATCCGGACGACAAGGATGTTAATTAGTTCCAATTTCCCCTTTTTCCGGTTGTCTTTTTTGTTTTGTCTCTCTCTGGTTTAACTTTCAGCACCTGATATGAGATGGGATAAACACACCAACGTCATACCATTCATCTCAATTTATTATAATCCCATCAGTACAACTTACAGATTCCATCCTTCTCAGTAAGTGAGTTGCGTCTGATGTTCATAGATGCAGCCATGTCGGTTACAGATTACTGCAATTCTGTCAATTTTACTCCTCATATTGGTTCTTTAACCTAGCTAACAATATGCATCACAGTAAACTAATTATGCATGTCATAATGGTGTTAGTCCGTCCACACCAATCTAGTTGTTACGTTGAATTCAAACTATTTTAATTATTTGTTTTACTCTTTAATTTTGTTTAATTGTTAACATGTACAGTACTCTTAACGTTTTTAACAAGTAGTGATGTTTGTGACTGAAAAAGTGGTGAATGTATACTGACTGTGATCCAAGTTATTGTCATGAGTGAACAAATCCTATGTAAAATCCTTTATTTTTTCTGTATGCTCTATCTTAACATCACTCTAATTGGTAAGTTTTTTCTCATCCTAGCTTTGTACACATGATTATATCCATGTTTTTTTCAATACTTATAGTCTTTCCTGAAGAAGGAACAAATTAGTTCCGAAAGCTCGAAAAAACAATAAATGAGAATCCACACTTCCTAGACCGCTCATTTTGACTGCTCTTTACCACCTTCTCCTTCATAATTGCAAGCCAGTCACGAAAACTTTCCACATACGAAAAAAAAAAACCTTTTCATGAAGAATCACCACTGTCATTGTTTAACGATTGTTCGTGGATACCTTGTATAATGATGTAATTTTTTTTTTTTTTTGTTTTGATTCAACCTCTTCTAATACATTTCATTTCATTTCATAGACCGCCATACGGACCACACAACATCAACATCAAGCGCCCCTTTACAGGAAAAAATGACTTCACAGAGTTTCTATGATAGGTACACCTAAGATTATGTGCATCAAATAACAAGGAGGAATGTACACAACTCAACGTGAATCAGTGAGATTAAATTTGGCGCGTCGAGGCTGTGGTTGTTATTTTTTGTTGATTGAGTTGTACTGAAATTTGTATAACAGATATCATTATTTTGATTGTATTGTGACGAAACATGTCGTAGGCGCATTCACCAGATCCACCATTAAGTGTAGAAGTAGTCTGGTACATTCTAGGGAAGCTAGATGGCGTCGCGAACATTCTACTATATTCTACAAATATCTATACAATGCTGCGCTATTCGGGCAATTTCGGGAAGGAGCCTGGGATATACAGGGTGTTTCAGAATAACATGCTTATAATAAAGGGGGTGATTCTTGGGCTCATTTTATGAAAAAAAATTCATATGAACGTATGTCCTAAACGCCTTAACTTTTGAGATACAGGGTGTCAAAGTTTTAAAAAATAGATACTTTTTTTACAATAACTTTGTCATTACTGTAGATATCTTTATGAAATTTGGGTCATGTATTTTAGGCATTAATACTCATTTTTTGATGCACCAACAATTTAATTATTCTGACCAGTGCCGTCCATGCGGGTTTTGGTTTGCATATTTTTTGAGAAATAGAAATTTTTTTTAGGACATACGTTCATATGAATTTTTTTTCTTAAAATGAGCCCAAGAATCACCCCCTTTATTATTAGCATGTTATTCTGAAACACCCTGTATATAAATAAGACCACCAGTTGAGAGGAGTTAGTTCAGTTCTGAATACGTCGTGAAATATAAATCGTAAAACATAAATAAGCTGTGATTTTGTTTGTGAATAGTGAGTTCTGTACATAGTGACTTGTAAAATAAATTAATTAAAGCTGAACAGTTACTCGTTACTGTAGCGCGTTAAATAATCAATTATTATCACGTACTATTTTTGCATTCGGCAGCTCTGTGTCGGTAGGCTTGGAGTTCGTGGATAATGGCCAGCTGATCAATTTACTGTTAGATAGTTAATACTTACTTATAAAATCCCGATTAGGCGCCACTCAGTTTTCTTTATTAGGCAAAACTAAGAAACCTGTTTGATTATAGGAATTTGTTTCCGTTAACCAGACTCATCAAAAAAGAACACCTTTATAGTCCACAAATAACATTACTTTATTCACTCAAATAAATGATGCTTTAACATGAAATTTGATATATGATATTTTACTAATTCTCCAAAATCAAGGAGTTAAAATGGTAGAATTTGAATGAAATCTCAATTTATAAATAGCGTTGGTTGGCAGAAAATTACTGGTTGGTACGAAGCGAAATATCAATGACAAAATTACGGATAAAATGGATCAAGTCGCAGGGGCAAATACGTTCGAACGATTTGGGGATTGCGCTATGTTTCACAAATCGTGGCAGAGTGATTGAACAAAAATAGTTAGATCGTACCGCGCAGTGTACAAATAATTTAGAATAATTAACCAATAAAAATATGTAAATCTGAGATCTTTCTACGCAAAGATAATGTTTTTATGGGTGACAATGTTGATAAAAAAATATAAGATATTAGGCAGCATTCGATGTTGTTGACATTTAATGTTTAATTAATTAAAAAAAAAATTTTATTGAAACAGTAATCTGATTGAAGCTGGCGAAATGGATTGGATAAAGATAATTAAAACGACTGGCCTGTTAATTGTTCCAGACTTCTGGCTCCTGGTTTCCGATCTTTTTTCTTGGAATGCGGCCGGGATACGTCACGAGCTAACCCCAGACTCGTCACTCAACAGTACTTCCAGATCTCGAGCCATAACCAAAAAGGGGACCGGGATTGATAACGTTGCTGATCACCCACGTGATTCACGTCGCCAAACATCAACAGTAGACAGGATAGGTTGTGGAATTTTGATACTCAAATCAACACATTCATTCGGTTTAAATTACGTGTTAAGAAAAAAACCCTGAACCAATGGGTGAGATTGAAAAATTGCCAGAAGAGAAGTGGAAAATAAAAGAATGGCAAAAAAAAACCGGGAATGCATGCTCACCTTGCTAGGTTTCACAAATCCGTTTTCATCTGAGGCATCCTCAGAAATAATACATTCTGTGAAGTATGGGGAGTGAGATACACTCAGTTAAACTCCTTTCTCCAGCACAATTTCACAATACCGCCAAGAGAATTAAAACATTTTTGGTTTCAAAAAAAAATACGTGTGTGTCTGCCTTCACACACGGGAGAAGACTCACTTCTTTGTGACAATTGACAATCCACCTCCAAAAGTGAAACAATGTACCCAACCGTACCAAAATTGATAACACCAACACCCAAACATTGACGGAATTTTACGTCTATTGGCAGCAATTATGCTGCGACAGAAACATTGAGTACTATCCTAGTCGATACGTAGATGGACCAAGCTATTGAAAGGTCGCATCCGCCTAAACAAGAAGAAATCATACCTTGGACATCTTTAGGATGAAACGAACGCTACATTACATTGGTGTCAAAAGTGGGATTTATTGTGTGCTATAGAAACGGACATAAATATTCGCTGGAATGGCTACGAAACTAGTGTTTTTAACCGGATTAAAGGTAACCGAGTTGAAGAGGGAGCTGTAGGAGCGTGATTTGGATACAAGTGGGAAGAAAGCTGATCTACAACAACGGCTTCGTGAGGCTTTAATGGAGGAAGGCATGGATCCTGAAACGTTCCAATTTGAAATTCCTGATCCGAACGCTGTGGAGAAATTGTCGAAAAACTTGAAGGATGAGCTGAAGGATCAACTTCAAGAAAATTCGAGGAAAATGGAAAAGAAGTTCAAAGAATCTTCCAGAGCTATGGAAGAAATCAAGGAGAAACTGGCGGATAACTACAACTGTTTCAAGGCTCATGTAGCAGAGGAAATCGGAAATCTGGAGAAACACCTCGGAGAGACTGCAAAGGCTCTGGAAGACGAAATCGACGAAGTGAGAAGGCAAGTGGCAGTAATCATGCAACAACCGGAAGTAACTATCGGGAACCACGGTGCGAGTGCCAAGATGGAGTCTGATACCGTGCAAGTCCACATGAAAGCCCCTCAGTTTGATGGCAAGCTGTCCTGGAACAATTACCATCGCCAGTTCGAGGCAGCAGCAAGGGCAAATGGATGGACCGCAACAGAGAAAGCTCTGGCACTAACTCTGGCGCTCCGTGGGGAGGCAACGGAGACCCTGCAGACACTTAACACCCAGGAACAGGAGGACTACGATGTGCTCGTCAAGCATCTGGAGCTGCGGTATGGTCAAACTCATTTGGAGCATGTCTACCATTCCCAGTTGAAGAACCGCATCCAAAAGTCCAACGAAACCATGCAGGAGTTTGAAGCGGATGTTGCTCGCCTGACAAGACTGGCTTATCCAATCACGCCAGAAAATGTGATGGAAAGGCTGGAAACTGAAGATGCCGTTAACAAAATTTTCATAGCCCTTTTAGTTTCTATCTATAAGAATAACGGAGATACCCCGCAAAAGTACCCAAAATGGGACACCCTGTACATGCGAAACCTGGAAATTGTCACCTTTCCATTGTGTTCCTTAGAGTGGGCGCTGACTTTTTTCTCAGTGTAGTTTTTTACTTTTTTTGTGAATGAAAGGATTTTCTATGCATTTCTAGGCTCTTCTTATAACCCGCTAAAGTGAGCCGTTTTCGAGATATTTTGATTTTTGGTGTGCCGATGCCGCACCAGAATATTCAAATTACTTCGAATAAAAAAAAAAATGTTACTCTCAAGTCCAAAAACTTGGTGAGTGAATAAGTAGTATTGAAATTTTATAGGTTTACATGGCTTTATATGGCATGAAAATCATCTCAAAATTAAGAATAATATCGGTCCACGTCCACGCACATGAATAGTTGATTTTAATGTTAATTTTGATATGGTTTTCTTGCACCATAAAGCTATGACAATCTACAAAAGCAAAATACTAATTCACTGACCAAATTTCATCATACAGGTAAGTAATTTGAATATTCTGGTGCAACACCGAACACTAAAGATCAAAATATTTCGAAAACGGCTTACTAAAGCGGATTATAACAGACAGGAGTATACAGGGTGTCACTGAAATGACTGTACAAGGCTTAACCACAAATTCCTTGACTAAAAATAAGGCGATCTAGGCAAACTTACCTATATTCAAAATAAATTTGGTTTTTTCTACATTTTTCATAAACGTACAAATCCATTTTGATAATTTTTGGTACCTAGTCTTGGACCATGAAATTACGTTTTTTGTTTCTATAGCGAACGGTTGTAATTGATCGGAAGTGTTTGTTAGGTTCACGAGGGGTTTTGTGAAGAGTTGGATGTGAAAGCACTAGTTCAATGATTCTATACTTAAAACTTGCTATATTTATCCAAAGAATATTACATATCGTAATTTGCGTACCGTGTGCTTGAAGAGCTAATATAATAATAATAAAAATGCAAACCAGAGAATAGAAATAAAGCGCGGTTGAAAATGTCCATTCAGCACTGCATTTGTTCCAGTGGCGTCGTCTCAAATCCGAGAATACACAGGTGGAACCTAACAGATTAATCCGAGAATACACAGGTGGAACATAACATGTTATAAAAGTGACCACATGTTGTTATTTCTTTTGATTTTTTTTTGGAATTGACTTATTGATAATTCAGATGCTTTTATCATAGAAAAGTGAATATAATATATGATAATTTTAATCACTTCATAGAAAAGTGAATATAATATGATATATTTTAACCACTTTTCTATGGCTTTTATCTAATAGTTCAATGTGTTGGGGAGTTTTTCTCTCTCTTGAGAAATTTCGCTGGGATGAGTGGTTGTGCCAGAAAAGAAATATTTTCAATTAGATACACAGATATTTTATTATTGATTTATTTTTCTCCAACATAACTACTCATCCCAGCAAATTTTTTCAAAAGAGGAATAAACTTTCTTACATACTGGGTTATTAGATGAAAACATCTGAATTATCATAAAGTCAAACCCATAAAAAATTAAAAGATTTAGCTGCATATGACGTCACTGATTTTTTATGGAATTGACTTTCTCATGATTCAGATGTTTTCATCTAATGACTCAGTGTGTAAGGAAGTTTTTTCATATCATGAAAAAAATATGCTGGGATAAGTAGTTATGCTAGAAAAAAAAATCAATAGTAAAATATCTGTGAATCTATATAATTGAAAAAAAAATTTTTTTTGGCACAACCACTTATAATGGCAAAATTTTTCAAGAGAGAGAAAAACTCCCCAATACATTGAACTTTGAGTTAAAAATATCTGAATCATCAAAAAGTCAATGCCAAAAAAAAGCCAAAGAAATAAGTACATATGACGCCACCTTTATAATGTCATGATCTCGGGTAGTGTGTATTGAGGTGTGAATTGAAACACATATTTTATAAGACTGGTCAAAATCCTTTATTTCCTATATGCATCAATATCTACAAATAGTGGGGATAAATGCGTGCGGTTCATTTACCAGTCCGCCTCTACAAGTACCCATAATATCATTTGTTAATACTATCATGACATATAACACTTCCGGTTAATTTCAACTGGTCGCTATAGAAACAAAAAACGTTATTTCATGATCCAAGACTAGTTACCAAAACTTATCAAAATTGATTTGAACGTTTTTGAAAAATGTAGAAAAAACCATTTTTTTTTAAATCTTTGACGGCCTCTGTAGACTTAACGAAGCGGTTTTGGATATAGGTAAGTTTGCCTAGATCACCTTATTTTTGGTCAAGGAATTTGTGGTTAAGCGTTGTACAGTCATTTCAGGGACACCCTGTATTTTATACTTAAAAATGCCTAGTAAATCATTTTCTTTACATCAAAAGTGAAAAACTATACTGAATACTGAGAAATAAGTTACGGCCAATTTAAACCATCAGAAGTGGAGTGTGCAGCGCCGTTTAACTGCCACGATGCAAATGTGTCAATATTCAGGTTCCGCATCCCAAAAGCCCCTGGGTACACATTTTTTAAGTTATACGTTAGGAAATAATCACACATTTTGAAAAATTCAATTTTTATTTTTTAACTTTATCACCCTGTAACTAGAAAACGGAGCAATTTCAGAGTAAGGTAAATTGCTTTAGATCGGCTTATTTTGACGTCAGGAATATGTGGTAGGATTTTGTAAAGACCTTTTACAGAAACCCTGTATAAAAGTTACAAAAAATAACGAATATGTAAGGGAAGTTTCTTTGTCCAAATAATGTAAAGAAGGGGGTTTTCGTGGCGTAGGGACAGGAAGGAAAATGAGAAAAGTTGGCACCAGCCGGGATTCGAACCCACGACCTTCGTCATACCAGGACAACGCTCTACCAACTGAGCTACCAATCAATGGAATTGTAAAAGAACACAAAGTCTAAGTCCTCAAGTGTCAAGTTCACTTGAGGACTTAAGTCTGAGTCCTCAAGTGTCAAGTTCACTTGAGGACTTAAGACTTTGTGTTCTTTTACAATTCCATTGATTAGAAGACAGTCCTCTTTGAGAACAATGGACGATTTATCGTTATTTGAGCTACCAATGCCTATTTATTATTCTCACTTCTAGGATGTAAGTTTCAAGGTTATGGTGAGCAACCTTCGGCGGTTACAATATTAGTCTATGGTTACAATCCATTGGAGTTGTTATATGAGGGTAGGAAGAATCATACACGTAGAGCGTTGTCCTGGTATGACGAAGGTCGTGGGTGCAAACCCCGCCTGGTGCCAACTTTTCTCATTTCCCTTTCTGTCCCTACGCCACGAAAACCCTCTTCTTTACATTATTTGGACAAAGAAACTTCACTTACATTATACATTATTGGCTTAATTTCGATGGTTAGGGTGTCAACCTCGATACCTGCTAAAGTCGCTATATTATGTCGACGATGCATCTTGGTTGAAGGTGAAAAAGACTCCTATATAACCTCGAACATGTGTGTGATTCTTCCTACCCCCATATAACACCTCCAATGGATTGTAACCGCCAAAGGTTGCTCACCATAACCTTAAAACTTACATCCTAAGCTAAGTTCGAATAGTCCACATCTTGACATATATGAGATGTTCGGTCATGTGACAGAGGATTTGATTTGCAATTCGTCTATCACATGACTGAACATCTCATATGTCAAAATGTGGACTATTCGAACTTAGCTCTAGAAGTGAGAATAGTTTGCATTGGGCTGGCTTTGCTCATAGGCATTGGTAGCTCAGTTGGTAGAGCGTTTGTCTATAGTTTTAGTTTAACCATATAACAATGTAGTTTTTAATTCTTAATATACACTTTGAAATGGTCCTGGTATGACGAAGGTCGTGGGTTCAAATCCCGCCTGGTGCCAACTTTTCTCATTTCCCTTTCTGTCCCTACGCCACGAAAACCCCCTTCAAATCGTCAAAACTGTAAGAAATTGATGGTATAGGGTTATTAAGGTGAATGCGCCAAAATCCGTCATAATTCCAGCCATGAAAATAGTTGGCTGATGCGTAGTAGCTTGGGGACGAAAAAAAAAAGGGAGCGTGACGAATTGGGGGATTATTATCAAGTTAGGAGTTGAAGTGATACGGATTATGGAATTGTACTGAATGGTCATTTGTTGAATTATTGTTAAAATATACTGTTTTGTGGGTTGGTAGTGTTTAATTGTGATTGAGTGACTGAACCCAGTGAATAATTAATTATCAAGTGGATGAAATTTTTTTTAAAGGCAATTGTGTCGTTATCAAAACTGACAATATTTATGTGTCAACATCTTAAAAACTATGAGTTTTACCTACTTCAGCTACCGAGTTTTGAAAACTTATGTGCATTATCGTTAGGCATAAAATGTGTTTAGTGGCTTCGATGAAAGAAAAAAGTTGATGCGTCAGTCTTAAACGGGTTTGAACAACCGTGCGACGTTCGGAATTGATACGGTTCTGATTTCATCATATTTCGAAATGTAAAGTGCTAAATACAACAGAATGTTATGAAATAAAGAGACATTGTTTAACGGTTATCCGATGTTAAACGGAAAGGTTGGTACAGAACCGTGATAAATGTCTAGAGTTACATCCATGTGAGAAGTGCCCTCCTTATACCGGTTTCGTCCCTCACACCGATGCAAGGGTAGTGGCTAGAGTTGCATCGGTGTGAGTGGTGCCAGCTGCCTTACTGATAAGTCCAATTTCGGGACGAAACCGGTATAAGGAGGGCACTTCTCACATGAATGTAACTCTTGACATTTATTACGGTTCTGTGCCAACCTTTCCGTTTAAGAATGTTATGAAGCAGAAATGAGCTATAAAATGGCGTTTTCAGAATTATAGTTCATCGTATATCTTTCCAAGACAACCTCAACTTTATGTTTTTTCATAGCGGTAGAATCATGAACTTCAAACTGGTTTCCAGTCATTTCTCTTGCCCTCTCTACTAATAGAGATTTTTTCCCAAATCTCCAGATCTCACAATTATCGACATCTCGCCGGTACTTACTTTATGAAATTTATTAAACTCATTGACCTCCAAAAGCTACTAAGACAGAGTACTCACAATTTTGACTATGGTATGCGACCTTCTGGATCTCTTGTTCTTATCAGAACACCCAATTTTACGTGAACTCAAGCCTTTTTTCACAAGTCTGATCAATTCATCTGGTTCTTGTATGACCTCTTCTTTTGCAGAAACGTATACACCATTTTCATTGTTTTCTCTTATTTTCATATCTTTTCCGTTGGTATTTAAAAGATCGTTGATTTTCTCATTGTGAATTTCCAGGAAAGAACATCTGAAATAAGAAAATATACGTCTAATTTGATCGAATATCCGCATTTCCGGGAGAAAAAATGAAAGATATATTAAATGTTTCGGATGAAAAAACAAAATTGAATTCTTTTCAAAATGAAGCATCATTGAAATCGTTCAATCCGTTCAAAAGTTATAAAGTTCTAAAGAATTTAGGAGATTTCTAAAAATCGAATATTTTGGATCTCGTCGAAATTTCAACAAACAAAATCACAAAAATGTATGAAGAGTAGTGTTTGTAACGTTAGTTGGTAGAGTGAATCAGGCGTCTTGAAATAGCTCATGAACACTTATACGGTTTAAGGTATTAAATACACTACGAACACATTATTTATCATAAGCACTTATAATTTTTAAGTAGTCAGAACTATTGCAATAAATTTGTTCGCGTGTCGGTGTCGAACCAGTTCTGAATCGGTTCGGAACTGGTTTGTAACCGACCCGCGAACAAAGCTAATAACAACGCCTTAAAACAGAATACATTTCGAACCACCTGCAAAAAATATAACACGACAACAAAAGAACAGAACGTACGCTACAAGATCTAATATAACTAATTAATAATATTGGTCTCACCTTAACAAATAATTTCTTGATGTGTTTTCGTCGACATATCGGAAGATATCCAGAATAGTATAGCTCATAATTCCATGTACATTTCGAGCTCCCAGCATTGTGTGAGTTTTTCCAGAGGATCTCTGGCCATATGCGAAAATAGTACAATTGATACCTTCCAAGCTAGATTGGACAAGAGGCTTCACTATAGCGTCGTAAACATCCTTATTGGACTTGGTACAGTCAAATATATGATCTGTAATGGACATTAAGAAAAACTCCAGACTACTTATATCGGAAAATGAGAAAAACATACAGTTTTTCCGTAAAGTAACGGATAAATTCATTTAAAATATAGGCGATTGTTTTTTTTGGAGAAAACTTGAACACGTCGATCCTAATTTTCAGTGGCGCTGTCTTTGAACTCAAGAGATATCATGTGACACTTCAATTTTTTCAATGGGATGCCCTGTACATGTTGATGAATATTGATAGAGTAATTTGTGCCAAGTTCAAAGTTTTTTTTATCAAAAGTTAGACAGAAAAAAAATGAAAAGTGCCTATTTTTAACGTGGCAAAAGGGCACTAAACAATGTTTGGAAAAAATTACCAGGACACATCGACTGACAAATGGATTGAAGTTTTTGAATGAACCATTACTTCTTTGATAACTGATGAAGGGAGGACTCAAACCGGAGATATCCATCTCAGGAAGAGTCCTGGAATACAGGAAAACGGTCAAATACCTAGGAGTAACTCTTGACCAGAAACTGTCCTGGAAAGATCACATCGAAGAACGCTCTAGGAAAGCCATATGCTCTCTATGGGCATGCAAAAAAGCTATAGGGACAAAATGGGGACTGAAACCCAGAATAGTTTACTGGATCTATTCTATGGTTTTCAGACCTCTGATCACCTACGGAGCCATAGTATGGTGGCCCGCAACTAAGAAAGCATACATCCAAAGGCAACTGGATAAGGTTCAAAGGATGGGATGCATCAGTATAACAAGCGCAGTACGGACCACACCAACGAGAGCGTTGGAGGTAATCCTGGAGCTACCCCCACTGCACTTGTTTGTAGAGAGTGTTGCACTCAGAACAGCATACCGTCTTTACTGTCTGGAACATCTGAAGCGGAGGAACAAGGGACACTCGGTCATCATGAGTGAATCCCAGATGAAAGATGGAGTGCTGCTAATGCACTCCGACTACATGACTCCAATCTTCTATGCTGGTAGCTCGCCTGAGCTGATTATTCCTAGACCAGAGGATTGGACGGATCAGAACAGACCAGTTCAAACACGAGAAGGGTCGTGGTGGTTTACTGATGGCTCCAAACATCAGAGAGGCACAGGAGCAGGATTCTGCAAGAGCGGGAGGGACAATAAAATGACCTTGTCGCTCGGGATTCACGCTTCGATCCTACAAGCCGAAATCTTCGCCATAACACAATGTGCATATACCATTCTTGAGAGCGGCACAAATCACAGAACTTTCAACATTTGTTCAGATAGCACTTCAGCATTAAAGGCTGTTGTGAGAAAGGCAGTAGACTCTAAAGCAGTCCTAGAATGCAAAGAGGCTCTGCATAAGATAATTCAAAATAACAACAAGGTGAGGCTAATTTGGGTCCCGGGCCATAGCGGTATAAAGGGAAACATTGAAGCTGACAGACTTGCCAAAAGTGATTCATCGCACAGGCCGATAGGACCCGAACCAATGATTGGCATCTCTAAAGCAATAGGAATGGGCGAGGCGAAGAAACTTCTACTCGAAAAGGCCACTCTATGCTGGAATAATGCCCCTGGTATGCTACATGCCAAGGCAATGATAACAGGACCTGATACGGGCAGAACCAAAGAGCTCCTAAATATGAGCAGAAAAGACCTCCGCACAATGATTGGTCTATTAACTGGTCACATGAACCTGAAGGGTCACCTCCATAGGATCGGGATCGGGGAAGATTCAGACTGTAGGTGGTGCCTTGAAGACGTAGAGACCGTAGCCCACATCCTAACGGAATGTCCGGCTCTTCGTAGCATTAGGATGGAACACTTCGGAGCTGAACTCACAACACTCCAGGAATTGGAAGGGATCTATTTGAGGGACCTGCTGAGCTTCGCGAAACCGTCGTGCCTTCAATAATCTCACTTATATCTATTGTGGGTTGCAACGGGCCCAGGAGGCCTAAGCAGGTTTTGGCGTGAGCCACCCACTGAAACATCTACATCTACATCTACAACTGATGTAGGGGTAAAGTTTCATCAAAATTTAGGCGGTTGCTTTACTTTTGGCCAATACTGTATATCGGTAATAAAAAAAATAGAAATTAAATACTCGCAAATACTAAATCAGTCCTCATTAACATGGAGAATGTATAAAGACCATAGAATCTTCAATTTCTACAGCGAGTCTTTCAAGAGATAAAATTAATGAGACAACAGTACATATATCTTTCACATTTAATGTAAAAAAAAACTGAAAATTCGATGTATTTTCTAGAATCCTAGGTATGTATTTGAATTTTTTCCATTTTGGGTACTTTTGCGGAGTGTCTCCGTTATTTTAATAGATAGAAACTTGCGGATTTCGCGACAAACGACTTTTTCGTAAAACTAAAGATGTTGTTAACAAAATTTTCATAGCCCTTTTAGTTTTCGAGATACAGAGCTAAATTGAAAATGTTGCATTTCAAGGTGATTAACTATCAGATAATTTATGGGAAATGTGAAAACTTTCTTATATAACTTTTCCCGTAGAACTCAATTCTGCCTTCGGAATTATTATACAGGGTCATGTCAAAAAGTTATCGGACCCAACTTTATTTTTTCAAATGAAACACCCTGTATATTTATAGGCTATCAAATTTGTCTTTTTTACCTTTTCAGAAATATATAACGCATGACAGTTTTCTGGAATTAAAATACATAATTTTAATAGTAGGTCATGAATAACAATAACAAACAACTAATCTTCTTATATAAAAATACTCATAGAGTTTTTTAATAACAGTAAGTTTGTATAAAGATAAAAAAAAAAAACAAAACACTATTATTAAAAGTCGATCCAAAAACAATGAGACAAAAATAATATTTGACATTTATTTTTGTTTGTTGCCTGGGTGTATGAGAAAAGGTGCATACTGTTATACCTATATTTCTAAAATGGTAAAAGACAAATTTTTTAGCTCATAAATATATAGGGTGATCATTAAGAAAAGGGTTGTAATAAACTGAACAGTATTTAATTCATTATGTACAGTATAATATCACAAGCAGTCAGTATAACATTGTAAAAGACTCAGTATTTCTGTTAAAAATGATAAGTAAAAATGGAATTTTTGAGCAGTAAAAGTACCATTTGGCCTGTATTTCTATGTTCACTATTGTGATTCTAATGGTCAGTAAAAATTTATGAAATGTCAGTATGACCAAGCTGGTAATAATTCCACAAATGTAGAGTAAGAAATATTAAATGGCCAGTATGCGATAGTCAGTAATAATTTTAACTAACCCAAACTTGATACACATAATACCAATACAGAACACGTCAATTATGATATATAATAATAATTGTAATGTTAACCTAGTGCTAACCAACGAGCCGCTGCATATTTTTCATCAATTTCTATTACCAACACAAACTAACCCTAACTAACCCAAACTAAATCCGCTTCTCAAAGGAACCTATCTGACTACTTCATCATGACGTAAAGGCAGAGTGTTTTCTCTTTACTAAGTTGTGTTTTGTTCCGTTGTAAAATTTTTTGTATTAATACGAAATAAAATAAATGACCAACCATTCATTATTTTACTGTCGCTTTATTAATTTTATGGACTGTCCATTATTTTCACCAGGCATTTACTAATTTATCTGATCGTTTTTTTATGAAACTGACTCTTGATTATTTATATCTACCATTTATTATTTTTACTGGCCACTTCTTTATGTTACTGACCTTTCATTATTTTTACTGACCATTTCTTCATATTACTAACCGTTAATTATTTCAACCGACCATTTATCATTATACTGACCATTTATTATTTTTACTGACCACTTCTTTATGTTACTGACCCTTCATTATTTCAACCGACCATTTATTATCATACTGACCAAGGGAAATAAAATAATGGCAAAGAGTGCTGTCCATAAAATTGAAATACTGACCATTTAATTTGTTGCCTTAAAAAAATAAAATTGGGTCCGATAACTTTTTGACCTGACCCTGTTGATAATTCCGAAGGCAGAATTGTGTTCTACGGGAAAAGTTATATGAGAAACAGTTTTCACATTTTCCATAAGTTATCTAATAGATACGAGGGGTACCTTCAAATGCAAAATTTTCAATTTAGCCTTGTATCTTAAAAACTAGAAAGGCTACGAAAATGTTGTTAACGGCATCTTGAGTTTTTCGAAAAAGTAGCACACTGTCGCGAAAACCGCAACTTTCTATCTGTGAAAAATTCATCAGATACAGCCATGGTAATATGTACGGCCTTGGATTTGATAGAACTCTGATCCTGCATTAGTTATCAGAGAAGTGATTGTGCATTTAAAAAACTTCAATCCATTTGCCAGTTCAGGTGTTCTAGCGATTTTTTCAAAAAATTGTTTAGTTAACCAAAACTTTCTCTAAGTGCAGATTTTTTTCATTGGAATATGACGATAGGTAAGATAAATTAATCATGAGATCATGAAGTTTCACGAATAATATTGTCAAAAACATGTGCGCTGACTTTTTCTGAAAATGTTTTCAGATGAAGCAGATAAAAATATAACTTTATTGTCTTTTGATATTCTTTCGTATCTCTTTTCGTTTCTGAGGGAAAAAAATAAATACCACTTTACTGCATGTCGAAATGTTGTTAAAATAAAATCAAGTTATCTTCGGCAAAAAGATCTTTGAGATATTAATAATGAATACGATTTTTTTTTCTGAGCCTTTAACACTCTGTACGAAAATCAGGCTATTTAGGAGACATGTTTATGATACCGTATTCACTTGAATTAGGTTCAGGAATGCGTTTGTGGAATAACCACATATCATTAAGTAACACCCTGTATATGCTCCCAGTTTCGATTGTAACCTCCATCTGCTGATGTAAAACAGTAAGACTCGACATATCAATGTCATCAAGGCTCATGAAACCTTAATCATCCTTCGTATCTATCACTTTTTTGACTATCATCCAAAAGCTATAATACATAATAATATGTGAAAAAGCTAAGTCAGTACTCATCGGTAGCATCGTATCTCTATGCTGGACAAGGGTACCTCAAGTATCAAGGTAATTGATTTGTTAACCAAAATACTTTTTCAAAGCCAAATGAACCAGATAATATTTTTCATGAGAACGAATCGCGGCGTTCCTGTTCCTAATTTAGTAATCATCCAATGTACTGTTTGCAAGAGCTTAGCGCACGTTGGAGATTTATAGCCAGACGGTTTCCCCAGGCTAAAATCCGTGATAATCAGAGCATGTCAAACAACTCATTTTAATCACTGCATGGCGTTTCAGTACATGTCGTCAATCATTGTTTGCATGTCTTGATCATTCAAGGGATATTTCATCCATTCTTCAGAACCACGCAAGAGCTTTGTTTCTTCGAATTCAAGTTATCGGAACAGAGTAAGCCAATTATCAGTCCTTCCAGAATTCCGGCCCTAGATCCATGCAGTCACGTTCGATTTTTAACAGAATCCTTCAGCTAAGGATGATCATGCGTTTTGCAAGTAGTTATGAGCATACGACATTTCAATATGTTTCATAGTAGTAGTTCTATGTAAACTTCGAAAGCTTCCTTGTTGCGACCCACCAGTTGCTCTATCTGCTGCTTTGAATTGGCGATGATGATTATAGCAGGAAGTCTTTACGCCAAAATAAAAATCTTTCATGTAGACTAGAGATTTTTATTTATAATTATTGCGGTCATGGATCAATTTTATTTTCATCTGGTACATTGCCTTACGAAGTTTCTGTTGTAATTCCGCGTTCCTCCAGCTCCTCCAGTCCTCCAGCTCCTCTAACATCCCCTATTTCAACTGCACTACTAAACCACTTATACTCCAGAAAATAAAAATAATGTAGTGCATAAAAAAATACTCAAAAACGAAATGCGCGGGGCTATAATAAAGTGTGTCAAGTAGATACAAACGTACATAATTATAACAACTAATAATTAGTTATTTTACAGTGCTTTTCTTTAATGTCCCCCTCCTTTTATTTTTTGAACGGCTCAACTTAGAGACTTCAAATTCTAGGTGCTGAAATACAAGCATGTTTACTATGTTTTGACATAAAATTGACATATGAAAAAAACAAGATGGCGGGCTGGGCGCCATCTTGGAGTGTTTTTTCAAATAGGAATAGGGGTCATGTGACACCTCATTTTGAAGGTCCTGCTGAGTAGGTACTCTATAACCCTTGAATATTGAGTCGATATCTTCAAGTACTACAAAATGGCGGTACATTCAATAACTACATTGATACATACACTTTAGGAAAAAATCCGTCAAATTCAATTCAAAAGATGCTGGAAATATTCTTGACATGAATTTTGGGTTAGGAATAAATGACAAAAATGTTAATGAACCCCCTAAGTTCATTTTCCGTTGAGAAAATCTTGTGATAATCAGACGTATAGTTTTGCGCCAATTAACATTTCTATTTTTTGAACGTTTTTTTTTTTCGATAGCTCACAACAAGGGTTAGCGATCAAAAAAACTTGGATCGTTGATTGGTCAATTGATGCAAAACTATACGTCTGACAAGTGCAGATAAAAAGAATCCAGTGGCGTGAGCAGATTTTTTCTAAAAAAACGCTTACATGGATTCTGGGTTTTTCAGCCTCTAAATAGGGTCAAGTAGGCCTTCCTTCCCTACATTAAAAAAAAAAAAAAAAAAAAAAAAAACATCAACATCACTCCATAAGCAAGAATGTTATGACGGTAGCACGGTTTCAAGTTCCATAAAGTAAGGAGATTTCAAGAAAACATCTTCAATGAGTTTCTTTGATGTGATCAATCTTGTGGTCCTAGATTGTTACTTGCTCCTCATCAACTTCTTCTTTCTCAATGTAAAGCAGAAGAGAATCTAGAAAATTATACAGGGTAAAGACTTTAACTGGGATAAATTCCCTAGCGTTGAGCTGAATAACTTTCCGGTTATTTCCCGAGACACCTCAACAATTTCCAAGCAATATTAAAAATATACTCTTATTTTTTTTATCTAATAAAGCCCTATGTGTTGTGGCTCCTCATTGAAGAGCTGGTGGAAAGAGGAATCCAGCGTACTATTAAATTTCACTTTTCAGTACGTTTGAGGGTTAAATAAAATCCAAACTTCATTTCAAAGTTTAATTACTTTTCAACGTAACAATGGACAATTTGCATACATTTTCAAATGACTTGATATTTTATAGACGTATTCTAGATATTATTTGAAAGTCATCAGCGAAAAAATTTTTCCGAAATACCCAAAAATATACTAGATAAATGAAAAAGATGACGCGAATTTCACTGCATGATCGCAAAAAGGGGTGGGGCCATATTACCCTCCCGAGAGAGAGAGAGACATCTCAGTCAATACGTCAGACGGAGATAGATAGTGTATTCTGTGACGTATTGGATGTTGATTGGCGCTCTTTAATCGGTGATTACCACATTATTAGAGGACGTAGGTTGATGTTTTAAACATCAATGGCATCTATACTCACTAATCCTTGTATTTTTCATATTTCCAAAAAATGTGCAAATTGTCCATTGCTCAAAATATGTACCATTCACCTGTTCGCAGCATTCCAGTCTGTGGTAGGTTTCTTCCCTTACATTCTGCGACATTTCCGGTGTGAGTTTCCTGATTTCTTCCTTATCCGACAACATAGAAGACTTGAAGGAAAGGATAAAACAGGAAATCAGGAAAATAACACCGGAAACTTTGCAGAATGTAAGCGAAGAAACCTACCACAGGATGGAATGGCTCGATGTTACACATTTTGAGCAAATGTTGCGTTGAAAAGTATTTGAACTTCAAAATTATATTTTGATTTTATCTAACCTCAAAACGTTCTGAAAAATAAAATTTAATGAGTAGGCTGGATTCCTATTTCTACCAACTTATCAATGAGGGGCCACAAGACATAGGGTTGCATTTGAAAAAAAAAGTTAAGGGTGGTTTTAGCTAACCCTGAAGGGCTATATTTTTCATATTGCTTGGAAAAAGTAGGTGACTACATTAAAATGTTGACGTGTCTCGGGAAATTTTCGAAAAATTATTTAGCTCCCTGCTAGCGAACTCATTCCATGCAGTTATAGTCTCCACCCTGTATACACGCAGGCTGTTTCAAGGTAACTCAATGTTGTACCTTTATAATTTTCATTGGTTGGTTTCCTATTGTCACTATTCTGATTACTAGACTATTTTCGATTTAAAAACAAATCAATTTAAAAATTTATAACCCGTATTTCTTCTCTGTCAGTATATTCAGTATTAGTCAATTTCATTCTCATTTGAATGGCTTCAAGATTAAGTCTTCTTTTATGATCATTTTATAGCTTGTTGGTCCATGTTCTTCATCGACTGAGCATAAAGGCATTTCCTGCTCGTAGCTGACGACTGATGCCATATAAAAAAATAAATTTGATGATGGTTTCTCCGAAACGAAACGTCGTACAGAAAATCTCTCAACGCTGTTCTGTAGAGCTTAAAAAGATTTTCCATCAGAAAAAAATAACAACGAAATCGGCAAATTTGGGTTTTGAGGCATATCTCCGGAACTACTCGGAATTTTAAAACTTTCTTAACGGCATATTGTAAGGCTTGAAATATGCGCAACTTTTCTCTAATTCAACGATCTTCGTATCTCTTATGGTTTCCAAGATCTCCATCAAAGACACTCTCATCTTGGACACACTATTCCTGTATGAAGTCAGGTGAGGGTTTTGTCTAGCGTGACGCCTAGATATTTCACCTCTGTCTCAAATGGAACAGATATCCCATCAAGAGTAGGGGGAAGTCAAGGTTTCTATATAAGAGGTTGCCTCACTTTTACGGTCATGACGTCATTTGTGTCTACTGTAGCGCCACTGCGGCCATTTCTCGAACCATTCCATCATAAAATCAAGAATGTCATTCATCAATATCATAAAGTCACTATTTATTTCCAGGTGGAAGAGAGATTTTTTGCTGTCGATGGTTTTTCTTTTGTGAAATCATCCATTTACGTTTTGAAAACTGTCTATAAGTGTCTTATCCTTGGATTTATCTATCAGTTATCTGTTTTAAAGGTAGGTGTGTCTAGAAATGATCATAATAGAGTTTGTTTACATGTATTGTGTTCAACTGTTTATTCTATTCTACCTAAATTTAGCTTTCATTATATTTCAATAGTAGATTTCTCAGTATATTTAGGCAGGACTAATATAAAATGATAGTTAAAAAGTAGTGGAAATCTGAGGGTTGATGTTTTGAATATACATATAGAAAATACTCACATTTGGAACAGTATTTTCGCTTCCAATAATATACAATAATAATGTCCCAAAAGATAGTTTTACACCTCTATTAATATTTTATTTCGATTTAAATGATAAAATTAGCAAGAAATTCAACGTTTTATCAATCATTGATCGAATGACACATGACACGACATGATGCAGTCCGATTCAATTGCATGACAGGAATCACACTCAAATGACAGAACGCGGACTGTTTCAGACCGCTATCCACAAATGACGTCATATTTCCCCCCTTCCGTCTTTACCTCAGGCGAAGTGAGGCAACCTCTTGTATACTGATCTTGGGGGGAAGTAGGAAGTTTAGCTTCCTTCTTCTAGTGAAGGATTGTCTTGGCAGGGTTAACAGACATTTGTTCTCTCCTGCACCAATTATTCACAAGGTCGATGACCTCTTGAATCTTCCCATTGATTTCTTCATCCGGTATATTTCTGATTAGGACAACTACATCATCTGAATAGCCAAGTACGTCCACCTCCAACAACTCCACCATGGCTAGCAGGTCATCCATGAGAAGGGACCACAAAAGTGTGCATCTAATAAATGTTGTCACTGCAGATTCGATCCCTCTTGCGCATACCGACTGATAGAGTGAGTCGGGTAGTGCATTATTAAATGCTCCCTCTATGTCTAGGAAAATACCCACAGCAATACTTTTGGCCTTCAGGAATTCGTTTATTTTCCCTACTATGTTGCTGAGGGCCAGTTTCGTTGATTTTCCTGCTTGGTACGCGTATTGATGTAAGTTCAGGGGTCTTGCTATTAGGGCTCCTCCCCTGATGTGCACGTCCAGGATCTTTTCCAAACTTTTCAGTAGGAAAGAAGTGAGGCTTATTGGACGGAGCGATTTTGGACTAGGGTCCGATCGTCCTGCCTTCGGTATGTAGACTACTTTCACTCAAGCGAGACAGGCTCAGAAGAGTTTCATCAAGAGGGGAAGAAGGCATTCCAGTCCGTGCTGAAGTGGAGCCGGAAAGATGTCATCCTTCCCCGGAGATTTGAATGGTTCAAAAGACGTGATGGCCATTTTAATCGCGTCTGCGTTTATTATCCTTTTGGCCGTTGTCCAATCCTCATGGGTTGGCCTACGTCCAGAGATGATTGGATTGGGTGTCTGATTTGTATCAAGAAACAGGCTACAAGGAAAGTGGTGTTTGGCCAGGACTTCTAGGTACCATCTGGTACACAAAGCAGTTTTTTTATACTTCGATAAAAATAAAAGTATTTTTTCATTGAAATTTTAAAGGCGAATCTAGGCTACGGTAAAAAAACGGTAGGGCAATGATGGGTTTTTTGTTTCTGCCAAAGCGTTCTCTAGAGTGGTTGCCGGCATTTTGGTATGTAAAGTTTGTTCTGTTTGTTCGTTTTTTTGTTCAATAACAGTGATATACAGGGTGTTTCTTTAATATTGCGAAAAACATCTGGATCAGATAACAAGAAAACTTCCTATAAACATGTGTCTCATTACAGAGCTACAGGATGTGGAATAAAAATGCAACACGTTGCTTGAGCATCATCTGAAAATCACATGCATTCTTCATTTCAAATCCAAATATCACGAAAATGGTTGCACCTAGCGACTTTCAACAAGTATACTTTTTTCGTAAAAATGATATAAAAAACTGTATTTTTACTGGAAAATATAAAACAGGTTCGTCCAAAAAAGTTACGACTCTTATCACTAGGAAAAATAAGTGTAGGTAGCGCCCTCTACAAGTAAGAGCCATACTAGCATCAAATTCGAATTCCGCATGGCAAAACCGCCCCCCTTTTAGGGAGTTGTTGCATTGAAATCTGAAAAAAATTAGTTTATTCTGGATTTTTTTTTCATGTTAAAAGTTGTTCATCCAGCATTTTTTTTAGTTGAAATTGTTCTATAAACCGAAAACTATGCTTAAAAATTGGAAAAATGTATTAATGTATGGCTGCCTAATCTTCACAAGACCCAAGTAGGTATAACGAAAAAAAATCTCAAAAGATTCACTCCATAACTTAGCTCAATGGGAAATTAGATGAAAATGAACTAGCATTTCACCCTCTTCAGATGTATGTACGATAATATGTGTTTCTTCATAAATATTACCCGCTTCTGAAAATAGCCTTTCACTAAATATTATGGTTGAGGCAGGGCTGATAGAAATTTTCTAGCAAGCTTTGCTAGCTTAGGAAATCTATCTGAATTTATTTTCCACAACGACAATGGGTTTGCTGTCTATCGCGATTCGCACTTCTAGATTTAGGTTAGATGGTTTCGTGTTTCGTCAAAGTTGGTTTCGTGAGTTATAGTTTCGTGTGACGTTTAAGCACGGTACACACAAACCATGTCAAACATACTCCAACTTTATTGCCCAACCTGTAGCACAACCACTTCTAGGAGGGGCGATGTTGCCAATTGCTGTAATATTACAGGGCAGGGGTGTGAATTTTTCTAGGGATATAACGGGTAGTCTTTTTTAGGATCCGGCCAAGCCGGGTACCCGGTCTTACCGGTTCTTAGTTGACCGGGTAGCGTAAAGACGAAACGTACCATTATACAACATAGTAATGCGTTCAGTCGTGGTACGCTTTGGCTAGAAATTCACGGATATTTTGCCCGACAAAACGTACCTCGCTGCAACACGCCCTTTCGATCACTTTGTAGGCGTACCAGATAAAATGTGGAATTATTATTAGAGGGCGATTGATTACATTTTACTCAATAGATACGTATCTTTGTTAATATTGGTTTTACAAAAAAGTTTCAAGGGGCAAAACTGCATCAAATTATAATCGATTTCGAATCTAATCGTTAAAGTAGTAATTTTTTTGATTTCAAGTGAATAGACATTTCTTGAATTTAGAAACACTGATTTTGGCTTATCCAAAAACCCATTAGCGGTAATTTTGAAGTGAAATTTCACAGGTACAGGTGGTTCGAAATCTCAGATTTTCAAATTTGGAAAAAAATTTATTTTTTTAACAACCCTTTATAAATTCTAGCAAAGATTTCGCAACAAGTACGAGTACACGTACACATCTAAGTAGTTGTGATACTCTAGCCTATAATACAAGACCGGTTCAAGAAGAACATCAAACCAATTGTTTTGCTTTATTTTTGGATAGCTTCTGTATAAGTAGCAAAGCAGTGGGATTCTAATTCGACCAGTCGTTACGTCTCGTTACGAGACCGGCAGTCGGGATCGGTGTCGGTATCGACTGAAATGCGGTTCTAATTCGGTCTCGTTTAACGTACCGTCAGAGAACTACCGTTTTCACTCGTAGCTGCCTAACTTCACACTTATTATTTTTATAGGTTAGGTGAATATTTTTATTTAGCAAATACGAAATACGATTAATAATTACCTATCCTAGGTCCTAGATATATGTTGAAAATTATCATAAAATGTTTGTGAAGGCTCCTGGAAACTTGATTTTTAAAAATATCATGTAAAAGAGCTTACTGAGGCAAGAGGCAACCACGCGCGGCTACTTCCTAGTTGGTTTGAGAACGTGTATTTTTAAAGTAAACGTTATTGGTTTGTATCACAAATTGACACAAATCCACCAATACAAGACTATCTTTGAAAATAGTGAATTTTAGTTGAGTCCCTCATGGAACAAAGCCTTGAGTCAACAGTATAATGTTTTGTTAATAGTTAATGCAATAATGCAACAAGACTTCAACTTTTGGGAAACTGCTTTTTTTATTTTAATGCGGGGTCATTGTGCTTTCTTTTTCTTTAAATCGTAGTTGTCCATCAGCAATCAGCATAAGCCGTCCGTGGCATAGGTAAGCATACAAATAAATCAATTAATAACGAGTTGAACTATCCTCATCTGAAATTGAGGAGCAAATTGATTTTCCACTCACGGAGTGACGTGAGGGATCATTATTTTTTTATAATTCGTAAAGAGTCAATGAAATAAAAACTTATATCGTCAACAACTTATAAAAATGGGTTGGTTTTCTTCCAAAACCCTCATAGGTGCCTCATTAACTAGAATATGATCTAAATAATGTTTATTCACTCACAATCGCGCTTAAAAATTGAAAACTACTGTCAAATATTTGAAAAAGGGGTGAAATTTCTGAAAAGTGAGGAGTGAGGTTTGTTTTTCCATTTCGGGACCTCCGATGGTCTCGTCTGATTTGACATTTCAAAACGAGACGTGAACGAGAGGTTTCGACGATTAGAATCGCAAACTGGCCGTTGGCCGTAGTCGTGACGTGACGTCTCGAAATCATTGATTAATGCATGAGGTGTCATTAATCAATCTCGAAATAGCGAATTAGAATCTGGGAGCAGCATAAGCCGTCCGTGGCATGAGCATAAGCAGGTGACAAGGATTAACGGATGTGTAATCAAATGTACAGGTATTTCAAAAAATTCTTCATGATCGTTTATAACATTCAGGTCATTTCTTGGCTCTAATCCTAATAATATAACATTAGTTTTTTATTGACCTTTATTGTTGAACTCTTCATATAAGCTAGAGTATAACATCTTCTCGTGACTAAAATGGGATCACTTTCGCCATCTTACCGCTATTATTTTGTCAAAAGTGTCAGTTTACCTTTGTAGAACGGTTTTTCTCAGTTTTAGCTGTGTTGTGAGGGTTATTTTGTGATTTTTGTATGTTGTTACATTTCTCAATTATTGTTTCATGTGCCCTGAGAAGTTTTGCGAGTAGAGACGCTATCGATAAGAAAAAATCGACTGAAATCACATTTCATAGGTTGGTACAGCATAATACAGGACCGGGATATGAAATTTGTGTCGAGTTCACTGAAATATTTATATGGTTGAGATTTGTGAATGTTTAATCACATTATATTGTAGATTCCAATTTAATTAGTCATGGCTATGATCAATTTGTGTTGGACAATCATAGGTATTTACTAATGAAAAGCATTGATGCAAAGTACCTAGATATACGAGTGATTTTTTTAAAATAAATCTAGTAATCTTAAAGCTAATAGTAGATATGAGACATAAAAGTATAGAACTATACTATCCAAAGGACAATAAAAAAATCTCATTTATCATAATTTCTTCTTATTTAAGTCACCTTGCATCTTACTACTTGGGTAAAAAGTATAATTTTCAAAATTAAATATCTTTTTTATCGCATGTTTGAAATCGCATGACCCAATCTTATCATTTAAAGGTTTTTGGACTGTGGGTTTTGGGGTCAATGAAAACTCCAGGATTGATTGGAAGCTTGTGTTAACGTTTTGGTGTACATTACACCTTCAACAGGGCTACATAAAAAAAAACAATCCTTTTGGTCATAACGTGGGTACATTTTCAATCAGTCCTGGAGATTTCATCGACCTCAAAACCCAAAATCTAGCAACCATTGAATTAAATATCTTGTTTCTGCAGATTCCAAATACTTGTTAATTTCTTAAATACATAAAAATAGTCCAGAACTTTTCTTACCTTTCAAAATATAATTGAACATGTTCGAATAATTATTATCATCTTTCTTATTCCTCTTTATCCAAGTGAATATTGACCTGCATGATTTGTATTAGGTATTATTATAACTAACTAATAATTAAAGAAACATTGTTTTACGGTTATCCGATGTTAAACGGAAAGGCTGGTACAGAACCGTAATAAATGTCTAGAGTTACCTATAGTCTGTTCATGGCTTTCTTGCGGTTACGTCATACTTTTCCGTCTCTCTCTTACACATTGAAAAAAAAATCACGTACGTCTGGACGAGGGTCTTTCGGATCGATTTCACAAATGTCACATGTGGAGCGATCAATCTACGACATACTACCAAACGTCAAATACTGTGACGTGACCGCAGAAAAGCCTTGAACAAGCTGTACATTGTACCAGCCTTTCCGTTTAACATCGGATAACCGTAAAACAATGTTTCTTTATTCGATGATCGAGAGGTACAGCTCGAACATACCTCACATCTATTCGCGCTCGCAGACTTGCGAGCCAATAGATGGCAGTGGTTGTCTAAAAACAACCACTGCACATTTACCCAGATTAGGGTAGTGGCTAGAGTTGCATCGGTGTCATGATACTACGACAAACTAGTATCATGCATCGGTGTGAGTACCAGAGACAATATAAAAAAATGAGACCAACGGATTTAATCGTGAGGTCCGAAACCGTGTTCCTGTAGCGCATAGCGCATCGTGACGAAAATTAGAACTAAAATGACCATCACGAAATATCATACTTTCATATATCTATCTCTTTTCCTATGCCAGAACCTGTTTGGTAGAAAGAGAAAGCAACATATCAAAAATTCTAATGTCGTTACCATGGTTCCGTCAACCGTCAATCAATAATCAGTCATAACATAGCAACACACAACACTTAACCCTGCTTCCGGCTTCTTCCTTTCATAAAAAATATTTTTGACTTTTGAGTAATACTAGATACTACTAGATACTCACTATTACTTAGTTAAGTGCCAAAAGTTAATCAAAACTGGTAAATTGACTAACTTGCATCAAGTATAAATGCTTATATGCTTATTTGTATATTTGCGCTAGTGCTATGGACGGAAGAGACAGCTATGATGGGTTATTTGAATCTCATGGTGCCTCTAGATATACCTACATGCAAATATCTAAAAAACCAACAAGGTATCAGAAAAATGTATTCATTTAATTAATGATTGAAATGAATTGAGAATGGCAAATGGAAATAGCCGTACATAAGCTTTATTGGTCCCTATTTAGTTTTTTTCATTTGTTCTTGGTAAAGCAGCAATGATTTGTTTCTCAATAATTGGGCTGCTCGATCAGGACTCAATTTCAATTACATTTCAAATAAATACACAGCAGACTTTAATTTATCTTACTTTTGTCAAAAATTTTTTGGATACCTAAATAGCTTGTTAAATAATGATGTATATTGATTCTTGACACTGCGACTATAATCACAGTTGTGTAATTTTCAAGCTGAGAAATGATAATCACTTGTTGTTTGTTAATATTATGTACATCAGTACATCATTATCTAAACTAAAGATTATCAACAAAAATTAGAAAACAAGATTGAAATTTTGTCCAATTTCCCTTTTTGATATTTTCAGGTTCCTATTCTGTGATATGGAATGGATGTGGAATATTAGTAGATTCTGTGGATGTACCACGTTTACGTGGATGTACCTATAGCAATTAACTCTTTTTGTGCCAAATTATGGAGATGTATTTACCTATAGTATTAGTAGGGTTCAAATGAGATGTTTTGTTAATAGTTTTTGATATGTTTTTCTCATCAACTAAACTTTTTTTTGTGATACTTATTTACGAGGTAAGAATTGTTTTCTTTGTAATAACCATTTATAGGGTAAGAACTGTTCCTATTTTTCAAGTGAAGGGATTTTTATTTGTTTATTAATTTCTTCTCAATACATTTTTTCGACACTAGACTTGTTTTATTTAAATACTTTTTTTTATAGAAAATATGTTTACAATAAAGAAAAAAAACATTGGTTCTTTATTTTAAAAAGAATGTTGCACTTTTCTCAAGTAACTATTGTTGAATTTGAAATAAAATTTATTTTTACACAAAATCCATCAGAAAAGTGCAAAATCTTGTTAGATGAACACGGATTGTTTTTTGTTTCACATCGGAGTAGCATGCGAGGTGCGACTTGCAGCCAGGAAGCATGCTACTTACTTGACCTTCTTCAACAAAGATGGTAAGAATGATTTCACATTCCAGTGGCACCATGCGATGCCACTCAGATGTGAAATCATTCATATTATCATATTTGTTTAGGTTTTGAAATATTTAGCATCCTCCAGGCAAACAAGTCGCATATCACATGATAGGTACTTTGATGTGAAACAAAAAACAATACAAAATGTTGGTTTCAAAAAGCCCGCCAAGACTGTTAGTTTCTCCTGTAGCCAAGGGTGGCGCCAGCGTAACACTGTCTCCAAAGTGTACCATATAATCAGTAACTCTCTTTTTTTTTATTTCTCTATGGTGAGTACTGTGAGTGGTGCCAGCTTTTTTTTTCTTTTATCTATGGTGCCAGCTGCCTTACTGATGAGTCCAATTTCGGGACGAAACCGGTATAGGGAGGGCACTTCTCACATGGATGTAACTCTAGACATTTATTACGGTTCTGTACCAGCCTTTCCGTTTAACTAATAATTGTTATGCATCTGTTGTTTTGTAGCTTCGTTTTAGTTTTATGTACTTCCTATTGTTTTGTTACGTATCTACTCCAGTACTGTTTCGTTTTGTACACAATATTAAATTAAGTTTCACGATTGGAAATACTTTTCCGGATTGTTTTATAATACTTCACACATAATAAGAAGAATAGTAAATGGTGAATTGAAACAATTATAATTAATAAATCAAAAATATAATGTTACCCTAAATAAATTCGAATAAAGTATAAATCTAGAGTAACAATTCGGAAGTTTTTTTTATCTGTCGGCCAGGTCGCCCCTGTCTACGTCACCATATTGCAGCTACTCTAAGCTCCACCTACCGATCCCATTTTTCTATCACTGTTTGAATGTTCCTTAGCGACTCTTATGATTCTATCTCGATATACGTTGATATTTTTCATTGATCCTGCATCAGTTGTCAAAGTGTTAGTGTATTCAAAAACTCCAAACCATTTAGCACGACAAAAAAAAAATGTTTAACTTTTAGACAAGAATCACCCATCCATTTTTTATGATTTATTAAAAAATGGACCATTTTTGGCTTTTGGCTAAATTATTCTAAGGTTTTGTTGAATAATTATTATGAGATTTTCAGAAAGTACCGGGTGGCCAACTAAGAATGCGAGGTACCGTTTCTCGGAAACTATTTATCGTAGAGGCTTGCGGCAAAAAATTTTATGACTAAAACGGCCAAGAGAAAAACATGGAAAATATTCTCAAGTTTCTGAAATGGTCGCTAGGGGGCGTAACAACCAACACCAAGTAGAAAAATATGATTTTTATGGAATTTTGTCCATTGAAAATATATCGATGAGCTCATTTTCGGATTAACTGACTATTTACCTACACTTTTTGTCAAAAACGTTTTTTTCTATCTATCATAATAAAGTGGTGGGGGAAGTTCAATTGTTTTTTTAAACAAACGAAGATTTCTCCCGTTTCGCTTGACCGATTTAAACGAGCTTGGGCTCATATGAAAGAGCAAGTGCGGATCGCACTTCAAAAAACTTTTTTAGTTTTGAATTTTTGACCTTCGCCGTCGCGGCTAAATGGCGTTAACTGAAATGGTAGCATGTTTTTGAGTTTTTTCCAAAAAAATCAAATGTAATGGTATATTCATTTTTATATATTTTAAAAGGGGATACATTTTCCTTTAAAAAAAAACAAAAAAATTATTGTTTTTTTTTTGTATTTTTTTTTTGTTTTTTTTATTTTTTTTTTATAGAAAAATGTGTCCCCTTTCAAAATATATGAAAATGGATATACCATTACGTTTGATTTATTCGGAAAAAACTCAAAAGTATGCTACCATTTCAGTTAACGCCATCTAGCGGCGACGGCGAATGTTACAAATTAGAAAGCAAATGAGCATTTTATAGCGCAGACTATTCTCTTTCATATGAGTCCAAGTTCGTTGAAATCCGTCAAGCGAAACGGGAGAAATCTCCGTTTGTTTTATAAAACAATTAAACTTCCCCCACCACTCTATTATGATAGATAGAAAAAAAACGTTTTAGACAAAAAGTGTAGGTAAATAGTCAGTAAATCCGAAAATGAGCTCATCGATATAAATTCCATAAAAATCATATTTTTCTACTTGGTGTTGGTTGTTACGCCCCCTAGAGACCATTTCAGAAACTTGAAAATATTTTCCAGGTTTTTCTCTTGGCCGTTTTAGTAATAAAATGTTTTGCCGCAAGCCTCTACGATGTATAGTTTCCGAGATACAGTACCTCGCATTCTTAGTTGGCCACCCTGTACATAATTTTGACTCTCTTCCGAATGATGCTAGCAATCTTCATCAAATGTTACACAGAATAAAAGGTTTCTAGAACCAATTTTTTGAACGAGACAAAAGAGTGCTAAACAATTTTTGAAAAGTGATTTGCTAAATGGATTGAAGTATTTAAAAATTTAAATGCAATATTACTTCTTTGATAACCGATTCAGGATCAAAGTTTTGTCCAATTTTCTAATGGCGCTTTTAGTAACGGTATGCACCGAATATTAACTGAAGACAAGAAGGTTCACTTGTCGTCAAAAGTGGCTCCGGCTTGCCGCATACCAGGTGTCGCCAATCTGAGCCGCTTTCCAGCTAGTGCTTGAAGCTCAAGCACCGATTAACACCGTGTTTGGAACCCAAAAGTGATCCTGGGACACGTTTGAGCTACTCACATACAAAAACGTCAAAACTATCGATAGAGTGTTTATTTACGTTTGAGCCGAGGCATCTCGACATTGTGATTATTGTGAAAATTAGTTAAAATATTGTTTATAAGCGACTTGGGTTTGAAGTCGTTGAGCGACACTGAGCTGAATTTGGTATGTTTAAGCATGGATCCAGTCAAAAAAGATAAAACTTGCCAATGTTTTGATTTAAAATATGACAGAATTTGACTGATTTGACGTTTAGCTAGTTTTGCGCTTCAAGCCCACATTTTCCGGGTGGTGCTTCAGGGAAAAGGGGAAGGTAACGCGGAGCTCCAAACGCAATACAGCTGGAACACGCGTTTAGTGTTTTTGGGCGCTCAAAAGATCGATTGCGTCAAAGTTTACTAATATAGTAAACTTTGATTGCGTGCACGAAACAGGCAGCTGGAAAGCGGCTCTGAAATTCCGCCTGAGATACCTACGTCGTTGGAGTTTCGTACACCGCTTGGAAATCGATCGCCTTTTACCAACTTGTCTTCCTCGTAAAACCTGTTCTGGGTCGGTTTTTGACCGGATTTTGTTTATGATTCAAGGAATTTCGGCAAATCGCTTTAGAGACACGATTTTCAAAGAAGCCGACAGGAAGTGAACCAACTGTATATTCTATAAACAGTGCTTTATGTACTAAGCGTCCAATAGAATCACGTAGGTGCCCATAGGGCAGAGTTTTTTTAGCATTCCATAAAAAATAAATACCTGAACCCTAAATGCATGAATCTCTGGAAAATATAACTTTTTTTGTCTGTCTGTCCGCTCCGTTCACCACTAAGAAAATTAAATTCACCTATCTATGTTGGAAAAAGCATTTTTCAAAGTTTTTTTATATAATTATCTTCCAAATCAATTTACCCAATAATAATTTTAGAAGACACCTCATAACATTATTAGGAAACAATAAAATTGTAAAACATCTTTTTTTTACATATCATCATTATTACCTTAATTTCACTTTTAACTTCATTATTAATTATTACTTTTCTTAATATACGTTCTACCCCTTAATTCAGGCTGTTTTGCTCACCACCTATTTAGGAGCTCTCTATTGTAAAACCATGATTGACCCGGAACACCCGAATTATTAGAAAATCAGTCGTAGTTGGCCTTAGCATGCGTTCAGACGGGTACCCGTAAGTGTTGTCTAATAGAGCAATGTTGCTGTTGATTATTGTAATCACGTGAGTTGTGTACCCATGGGTTTGTTTGTGACTACCACTGAGGGTAGAGGACAGATCTGTCAGAATTAGTGCACTAGTTAAAGTGCAGCCCATTTATGGGTGTAGAAAGCCCCAGGCCCTTTGTGGTGAGGATAGCGCTTTGCCTCGGTGTTATTTGGTAGGATGGTAGCATCAGGGAGGCTCTACCTAGACACCGATTGACATGAATAGACTACAGGATCCAGTTTACCGGGCCCTTTGTCCAATTCATTGGGATACTTTGCTTTTTCGCGAGAGTTAAAGTATCCAGGGGAGCCTTCACTCATAACAGGTGACACTAGCTAGTCGTCGAAGATTATTATTGTACGATTATTATTATCATCCTAATGAGAGCTTTGATACTGATGTAATGGATGATGTTATTGAATGGAATGGATGAAGAGGGGGCCAATCATCCCCCGGTGAGTACAACTTATTATTGCCTAGTTGACAGAACAGTAATTTTGGTATTTTCTATTTCATATCATGCCCGAATCATGCCCATTAACTTGATACCTATTCCGATTGATTGATTGAGTGAATTTGCATTGTGAAGACCCATTCGTGAGACCAGCTAAAGAATGTGAAATGATTGCAATTTTTATTGACTTTACACAATAAAATATTCAGGTCAGTTAAAGAGATTCCAATAATTTCTAAGCTTAAACACCGAGTAGAAATTTATGAAGCGGTTTTGTCAGATGTTTGAAGCAACTGTTTTTTTTTGTTTTGATCTAAGGAACACCCATACTGAGATTCAACTTCAAATTAACAACAGTACGGTAGAATAAATGAGAGAAGGGAGCGCCCGCTATGGGGGCGAGCTTTGTCTTTTTACCACAGAATACAGAACGAAATTCCTACCTATTAATGCAAAATCCTTTTTTTTTTAATTAAAAGTTCCGTTCAATGGATTAAATTTTTTTTTTTTCGTGTTAGTACCCCAATACCGCCGTAATATTTCCTATACAGTGTGATTCACGTAAGTGAACTGCTCGGTGATCGGTTACAAGAGGTAGGCATTTCAAGAACGAAAAAAATTAGATTTAGTCTATTTCTTTTGAGAATATTTGAAAGTTTTTTGGGTTAGGCACCCTGTAGAATTTCTGAAATATTTGGAAAAAATCGTTAAAATATTATGTCATTTGTGACTCTCCTGGTATAATTTGGGAAAAATGCTCGGAAAAGTAAATTTCAGACCCTGTAGATTATAGTCTCTATAATCTCTAGACAAAGCGTCAAATTATTGTAATTTTTTTTTTCATTAAATGAAAATATCTCCAAGACGGTCAGGTCATAGATATCATTCGATAAACTAAACTCAATTTTCAAAAAGGAATCTAGATCTGAAAAAAAATGGGGGGCTCCACTGAAAAATCTAGAGTGTAACGCAATATCTTATCTTTGGATCACTCTGTATTGTTCGGTTAAACACAATAGAAATAAAAATTGACGCATCCGAGCGTCATTTCCAAAATATACCAGGAGGGGTGCGACCTTTTCGCTGGGACACCGTGTATAACATATTCCACAAAAGTTATTCAGAATTTCATACAGAATTCGAAAATCAAACAATATATAGAGGTTGTTTAATTTGAAAGAAAAAGCTTACTAGAAAAAGTAGTGGATCCGGCAACGCCGGAATCACCAAAAAATTATTTAAAAATGCATAACACTTCCATATCGATTGATACAAAAATTCACCAGGTCTGGAAAAGCCCTTTTTGAAATACTTTTAATAGATCACCTACGTGAATCACCCTGTAAAGTAACGAATAGTAAAAAATTGAAAACTAGATCAGCTAGAGGTCAAGGCAATAAATTTTTTTTGTGAAAAATTATCTTCAAAAGGAATGGAGAAAACACCTTACAGTACCCTAGATCAATTTATTTTAAATGTTTTTTTAGATAATTTATTATCCACACTAGGTCATTGTTTATCTTCTAAAAGAAAATAAGACATTTTCTGTTCTATTATTATTGGCATGATGGTTGATAAAAATGTTTTGCACATTTTATGTTGTACGCACATTATGTGGTTGTACGTACATAGAAAGCTTAAGATGCGTGTCAGCGAGGTACGTTTTGTCGGGCAAAAATATCCGTTAATATCTAGCCAAAGCGTACCACGACTGAACGCGTTACTGTGTTGTGCAATTGGAAAGATCCTAAAAAGCACTACCCGTTACATCCCTACTGTATAGGGGGGTTCAATTTAAAAAAATGCAACTTTGATCTGCCCTGTATATTCTAATTCACTACAATATGTAGATTTTTAATAGCCTCATAACTTTTTTCAAGATACAGGATGCAGAATTAAAAAAAAAATAAATGTACGCCACTGACTCTACTTTATCGAATTAATAAACATTTCCATTGGTATCAATAAAAAATTGAAGCCACACAAATACATTGCTCGTCAAATAAAAGAATAATTTCTTGTACATTTTGAATAAGCTACAGCTTTGAAACGGATGAACGTATTTTCTCGATTGTTTTAGCGTTTTGAAGGTCGACTTTCGTACATTGGAATGCTATTATTGTAGACAAAAGAAAATCATTTTTTATTCCAATTCGTATTTTGTGATGTTTTTTAAGATCTCAGACTCTAGTTCAAAATTTTAGGATATAGGATACTTTCGACATAATTCAAAAGAAAAAAGATGATTCAACTGAAGCGGTAATAAACAGGGTTCCTCAAAAATACGAGAAACAATAATTTTTTCTTGATATCGCGGAATTGATAAATGGTATACCTACACAATATCTTTCTGATAAAAAAGTTTACTCCATTAGAATAATCAGTTATTGTTGCCGTTTGCCGTATTTTTAAATGACCCTGTATATTACCGCTCAATTAAAATCATCTTTTTTCTTGGATTTCAAAAGTATCGTTCTGATATTTTGAAGTTACTGTTTACCTTGACTAACCACATAGGCTCCAACTTTTCTCGTTGAATTCGAAAATCTCAATAGAAACATCGCAAAATACGAATTGAAATAAAAATTGATTATTTTTTGTTCCAGAATAGAAGTTATCGGGAAAATACCAAATACGTCTCGAGGTACTTGTCTTCGCTTTACCCTTATGATATAAATTTTGTAAAGAATTATTTTTTAGCAAAATGGCAATGTCTCGAATTTTTTTAAAAATTGCATCACTTCCTTCCGCACCCTGTATATCATGGAAAATCTCATCTCACACAAAATCTACACAAGTCAATCCAATGCAGAAGAGTCGACCTTCAAAAAGACAAGATCCGTTTATCATTTAAAAGTGCTCATTTTGCTCATACATATTCAACAAGCTGAATATGTATGAGCAAAAAATTTGCTATGTTCATTAATTTGACGAGCAGTTTAGATCATACAAAATAAATAGACAATAGGAAAAGATATTACCGTAACTATATGGTTCTCCGATGAAATTGGAAGCCGAATCGATCTGTACAATACTGTTTTCCTTGACTAACCACCTAGGCTCCAACTTCTCTTTTTTTTCTCTTTCAATTAATGGTCTTATTTTGATGGCGGTCTGTATATTAGTGGAAGTCATCTTTGTTGTATATGGGACAGCTTATTACAAATGTATCTAGAAAATGAAAATTCATGGATATTATTGTCATCGGCAAACCTTACAAAGAAGTATTGTCACGTAAGGTGTTGGACTGGGTCTTCGACTGGACCCGCAACACCTGTCGTGCTCTAGGGAACGTAGCTGGGCTGATCAGTAGGGAAACTCAGTTTGTGATAGTAGCCTCAATATATTGTTGCCAACCATACATCAATACAATCTCTTACCACCATAAGATTAGGACGAGCATGTTCTCCGTGGCGTTGTTCCTAGGAGGAGTTATATAACGCTGAAGTTCGACGAAGAGTGAGAGGGGTTACACTACTCACGGGGATAGAAGGGAGTGAGAGGGGTTGCACTACTCACAGGGATCGAAGGGAGTGAGAGGGGTTGCACTACTCACAGGGATAGAAGGGAGTGAGAGGGGTTGCACTACTCACGGGGAGGGAACGAGTAATTAGCGTAGGCCAACTACTGCCCGCCGTCTCGCTGACCGTGTCTATTTATAGCAACAAAACTGCTCGCTCAGCGATTCTACCAGTGGCAAATTGGGTGGATTTACACTAAGTATATTTGCCTCCAGTACTAATGTGACATATGCCCTCACCCCGTGAGCATTGGACCCCAATGCCAGAAGAGAATATGCTCCATCCCTTACAAAAAAACTTAAAAAAATATTAACAAATTTTGTGGCCAAAATCTCTCGCTCCGGTCCTGCCATCCATCCGTTTAGTTTTCCCAAGCCCTGGCCTGTGGTACTGCACCGCCGTGCGTTCAACGCTTGTTCACTGCTAATAGTGCTGATGCTTGCGTTTGCAAAAAATTGTTGGCCAGCCGATCTTCCTTGACCTCGGTGATAGTTGCTTATTACAGGGTGTGTATATGGTCCCCTTACTCAGTTCAGAGGGCCGGATCCCTGTAATATGGCTGGAGGTTGTGGATTTCTGGCCGGTTTCGTATTTACCAGTTGGATGGTTGTGGGGACCGGTAGCTGTTATATGAAAAACAAAAGTCTATATAAGTACATCATCCTATACAGGTCAAAACATAATATTAATAACATCTCAAAATAAACAATAACATCCCATATTAAAATCATAAACATATACCCACTAAATCCTTATCTATATCAACTCATCATGAGGGACGGCAGCAGGCGAAAGTATTACTCGGAGACGGAGATCTTCGTGAGGAGGCTGTTGAGGAGGGGTCACCCTGTCATTCCCCGGGTAAGTCTGCTTTTCTTTTTTTTTTTTTTTTTTTTTTTTTTTTTTTCTCTAGAACGTATGCCTTTCCTTCCCTCCTATATAGCGGCTGCCAATCGTGTTGGTAGATGTGCCGTGCGAGTGTTGGCCTCCCGAGGTACCGGAGGAGGAGCAGGTTCTGTACCACGGACCGTTCCAGGGGGATATCGTGATCCTTACTGCAAAGGTTCGCCCTCGCCGTCCCTTGGTCTATATATACAAGTAGTTTAATAATTAAATTTTTTAAATAAGCTGTAAAAATAACAATGTATATGTATATACACAATTGGTCTCACTGACTCTGTTCACCCTGTACACTGCTAGTTATGTGAGGTATCCAATTGCGCTGTTTCCGACCTGCTTCTCGAGCGGCTCGTCTCTGTCGCAAGTGGAATGAGTTGGCATCTATATTGGCCCTCGCTTTCCTGTTCGGTTATCCTTAGTAAATAGGACGGTGGAATTTCCTGGCTTTGTTCATTGTCTCGGGGGTTGGTGGCTGGTTCTGGATGGGCGGGCTGTTGATTTCTCTGTAAGTACTTAAGAGTGTGTTGGCCTATCTTGAATAGAAGATACATCAGGAAAAGGGATAGTGTTACACACGTTAACGAAAAAATCGTGTCGTGGCGACGTGGGTCTGTGACGTTTTGTGCTGATGTTGGCTGCATGATAGCCAGAGGCGTCCATTGGTTCCGGTGAAATAACAGGTAAAGGAGGGCTATTGAGAGTGTTGTGTTCCAAATTATCATCAGGGTTTGGTTTTCTGTTTATAACCATCGATGGGGGGTAGAGCTTCTACCGATTGACGGATACTATCAATGAGGTCGTTGCTGGAAGTGAGGTTGAGGTATGGGATTTGGAGCGTCCAATTCTTGTTCAAGCATTCTCCTATTTCATCAAACCTTGTCGGATGGCTAGCTGAGAGAGGATTCAGGACGAATGTTTTTAGAGTCGTCCATGCTGCTGGGAGGGTATGTATTATTTTTAGTTCTCCCTCGTCTTCTTGGCAAGGGAAACGTCTTGGGATCAATATTTTCCCATCTAGTTCTAGGCGGCATTGACAAGGCAAAAATACTTTCAAGGATCCGGGTGCTGACACGTTCGATTTTATTGGCACCGTGGTACTTCCACAGTCCAGCACCATTCCTTCCTGTGGGTGGGTTAACAGGAATTCGTCCTCGCTGATCTCTGTTATGATTAGTAGTGTTGATTGGTGGCACCTCAGTGGACAGTGAGTGGATAGGTCCTGCACCGGTGCTCCGTGCAGAAGTTTTCTAGCACAAGATGGCCCCTGGTGGATTCCCCCCGCAAATCTGGGTAAGTAGCACAGTTTGTCGTGGTAGGGCTTGCAAAGATGTAGGCCTGTTCCTGTTATTTGGCGAGAGTGTGCTGGCTGATCCTGAGCGTTTCTTGAAATGGCCATATATAATACGTCGTGCTCAATAGTGCATGTCTCTCGCCCCCAAGCGAACGGGTGAGTAATAAGTTCAAAAATTTCCCATTTCTGTAATTTTTCCCTAATAGGGACTTTAACGTGCACTACCAATTCCTTGTCGGAGAAACTACATTCTGCTATGGGTAGTTCGTATAGTTTGGCCGTGTCCTGTATTGCCAGCGTATGGTTGCTGATCTCTAATTCCCAAGCCAGTTTCTTCAAATCAAGCTTAAGCGTGGATGGTTTTACGATGCCCATAGGTATATGGTGATGTTTGCAGGCCTGCAAGGTGTCCTGCTTCCGTAAGGCTCTGGTAAGTCTAACCAATTTATTTGATAGATCAAAGTTGTTCTTCAGCAATTCTAGGTTAATGTTGATGTTCGTTTTTTCTTCATCCCTGGCTCTGTTACTGAGCTTTTCTAAGTAGGTCCCCAGTTTCTTTATTTTATCTTCCGTCACTCTGAATGCTTCTGCCGTGTTCTCCTGCATTTTCTGTAGATAACCTGATTCTTGTCCCAGAGTTTGTATTGCCCCTCCTAAACTGTTTGTAACAGAGTTCAAACGGTTCCTCAATTGATCAGCGTCCATCGTCAAGGAGTCCAATTTTTGCTGGGTAGCCACGCCACAACACCAGTTTAGACCTTCTCCGATAAATGCCAGAGCTCGTTTGTTCCGTCTGTTTGTTTGTCTCATGTGGGTTAGGTTCCAGCCATCCATCAATTCATCGATTTCAATGTCCACTGACCCTGATGTGATCTCGATCTGTCTTTTCGTTTCGCAATACGTCGTCCTCGAGTCTGTACAGCGAGACCTTGTGGTCCTGAAGGGTACCTCTTCATACCAGGCTGTTCTGTACGTGATTGGTATTGAACCTTCGTAAGTGATGACATGTGGTAATGGTTTCCATGAGGCTCCAGCAGTAATTTCCACTTTCTGGGCGACTGTTGCTTGTCCTTGCAACCTGTAATATATACTCTGTTATTGTCTTTCTTTCCTAAGTCTCCCCCTCGACCGCCCTAATTCCTACGTTCCCTTTGCGCTACTATTCTTCCTCGCCATCCGTACAGCTGAAATAGTCCTCCTCTTGCCCATTTTGTTCCTTCCCTTCCCTTGTTTCTTCATCAATCAGAGCTCCTTCTAATGGAGCATTCTCCGTCCAAGGGTCGTTATATGGTAGCATTCTACAGACGTGCACTGTATCCAAAGCTTTCTTTCTACACCCATGTCTCCTCACTTCGTAGTTGACCTCCCCCAGCCTCCTTGTTACCTCATATGGACCAAACCATCTTAACAGCAATTTTTCGCTTCGTCCTACTTTCCTTACAGGAACAAAAATCTTCACTTTATCTCCTGCCTGAAACTGAAGATCCCTGTGTTTATCGTCGAAGCGCCCCTTGTCCTTTTCCTGTTTTCTCTGTATGTTCTCTACTGCTACGGCCCTCATTGCCAGAGCTCTCTCCCGTATCTTCAGCGTATCGGTTGACAGCTCGTTGTCCAAGAGTCCTGCCTCTGGTGGTAAAGTGGGCTCTCTTGCGAAAGTGAGCATGAAGGGGCTGAATTTCGTGGTGTCCTGGATGGCAGTGTTGTATGCGAATGTGACAAAGGGGACATAACTACACCAGTCAGTTTGCTCCGTGTTACAATACATTGCCAGCATGTCCGCTATGGTTTTATTCAGTCTTTCTGTCAGACCATTGCAACACGGGTGGTAGGCCGTTGTGAATTGCCTGCGCACCCCCATCAATTGTGTCACTTCCTTCACCAATTCTGACTGGAATACTTTTCCTCTGTCACTCAAGATCGTTCTTGGGGCCCCATGGATCAGGATCACCTTTTCTAGTATAAATTGGGCCACTGCCTCGGCTTTCCCATTTGGTAACGCTGCTGTTATTGCATACCGGGATGCGTAGTCAGTCGTAACTACTATCATTGTCTTGCCCTTGTTGCTACGTCGGAAAGGTCCCAACAGATCAATGCCTACTTTGTCGAAGATTGATCCCACGGGAATTGGTTGTAAGAATCCCGGAGTCTTTCTAAATGGTTGACCTTTCCTAGCTTGGCAATCTATACAGCCCTTCACGTATTTTTCCACATCCTTTGCCATCCCTGTCCAGTAGAACCTATTCCTGATTTTATCCAAGGTTTTACTCAATCCTAAGTGCCCACAGGTCGGTGCAGCATGTAATTCCCACATTATCTCCTCTCTCATGGATTTTGGTACTACCAGCAGGTGTTCCACATCGCCTTGTCCCGTATTGAGTTTGTATAGGCAATCTCCATTTAGTCTAAAATTTTTTGCTCGTCTTCTGATGGCTATAGGTGCGACATCGGGATTAATGATGGTTTCTTTCAGGAGTTTAAGTTCGGGTTCCTTGTCCTGTAGGCTCGCAATTTCCTGGCTTTTCATAGCAAATGTTGGTACCTCATATTGGTTTTCTATTTCCTCTTCTCCTATTGGAGGTAGTACCGGGTTCCGTGACAGACAATCTGCGTCCATGTGGGTTTTACCAGATTTATACGTAACCTTGTAATCGAACTCCGCGATCTTCAATGCCCACCTTGCCAGTCGTCGGTTGTTATCTTTTATGGAGTCTAGCCAACACAGGGCATGGTGGTCAGAGATCACGGTGACTGGTCGTCCGTAGATTAGGTGTCGAAGATAGCCCAAGGCCCAAACAATGCTAAGTAGCTCCAACTCGCTGATGGAGTAGTTTTGCTCGCAGGATGACAAACTCCGGCTGACATATGCTATGGGATGGTTTTTCCCGTCTTCACCTTCCTGTAGCAAAATTGCCCCGATTCCGACGGTAGATGCGTCTGTGTGAAGGATTGTCTCTTTTTCCGGGTTGTAGTGATGTAGTACCGGTGCTGATATCAGTCTGTGTTTTAGCTCGTCAAATGCACGTTCTTCCCTTTGCCCCCATTCGAACTTCCTTGTTTTCTTTGTCAATTCGTGCAGCGGTCTAGCAATGACGGCAAAGTTCTGAATACATTTTCTGTAGAAATTACATAATCCAAGGAAGCTTTGGACATCTTTAACTTTCCTTGGAGTCGGAAATTCCTTCACACAGGCTATTTTTTCGTCATCCGGTAGAATGCCCTCTTTTCCCACTTTGTAGCCCAGGACTCGTATCTCCTCCCTTAAGTATTCGCACTTGCATGGCTTCAGTGTCAAGTTGGCCTGTCGCAACCGTTCGAAGACTTTCCTTAGTTTCATCATATGTTCTTCTTTGGTTTTAGAGAAAATAATGATATCGTCGAGGTATATCAGGATTTCTTTCCATTTTAGGTCCCAGAACACTTGGTCTGCCAATTCCTGGAATGTAGCGGGAGCGTTGCATAATCCGAAGCTCAGTACATTGAACTCGTAGGTACCATGACCTTGTGCGACGAACGCTGTGTACTGCTTGGATTCTTCCTGAATTGGAACCTGCCAATACCCGGAGAACATGTCCAAAGTGCTGAAATATTTTGCTTCTCCCAAGTAAGTCAAAATATCATCTATCTGTGGTAAAGGCCAATTTGACTTTCTGGTCACCGAGTTAAGTTTTCTGTAATCCACGCAGAATCTAGTTTTCCCGTCTTTTTTCTTTACTAGTACGACTGGGCTGGCCCAGGGTGAGTGACAAGGTCTGATCACCTCCCCTTCCAACATCTCTTTTATCTGTTCATCGATGACCTGTCGCTCCTTCTGAGACACTCTATATGGCCTATTTTTAATCGGCTTGGCCTCTCCCACATCTATGACATGTTCCGCGAGGTTGGTACGCCCCATGGTTCTTGTAGATTTTGAAAAAACGTCCTGATATTCCTCCAATAACCTAGCTAAGTCTGTTCTAGTGTTCGGGTTCTCAATGTTTTGTAGGTTATGATCCGCTAGTGTAACTTGGTCTTCATCACGGTTCTCCTGTAAGTGACAGTTCCATGACCCATTTGGTTCTACCTCTGTTGTTTCCAACGTAGCCATCGTTGTGCCTTTGAATATTCTAACTGTGTCTGAGGAAGTTGATCTTAGTTCTATGAATAGTTTGTCTTCGTTGGAGAAGATGTGTGACTGTATATGCGTCTTCATTTTCACCAACTGGTCCAAGTTATATGAGCATGCATAGGCTGTTTCCTCCATCATGTCAGAGCTGGGTGAGAGACCGATTGTCACAGTTTCTCCAGGGCTAATTCTGAAGTCGTCCCCAGCAGTTAATTTAACCCTACTAGGTACGGTGTCTGTTTCTATCGTCATCAGTGCTTCCTTTCGTATCGACATTGGTCGTCTTTTCTTACAGATTATGATGCGAGTCTCCTCCGTCTTGAACAATGTATACATCATTTTTTCCAGGATGTCCCATTCCTCGGAGTTTAAGCGCCATCCCTTTCTTTCGAAAGCTACTTCTTGGTATCCTTCTTCTCTTGCTATACGTCTTATCGTTGCAAGGCACTTGAAAATGTCCTCCAGCGCTGGTTTCTCCTTGCTAGAATTCCTCACGTGTAGAAAGAATGCTGTTTTGACTCCATGCCTTGACATCGACACTGCTCCTAATGGTCGGCTATGTTTCCTAGATATCGCTGGGAATGCCCTGTGGATCGCTTTAATGCTATTCCTTGTTTGATAGTCACGGGTTACTGCAAAGCCCCGGATTACCAATCTGTGGAGCTTGTGGATGTTCTCGAATTTCCCCTGAACCACTGTTTCTATTTTCTGTTTGTCTATCAGTGAGTGACTCGCCCAGAAAGCCTCTAAACGAAGAGCCGTATCCATCCTGTTTTTATTTCGAAACAGTAGCCCAGAGAATGACACTGGGTGTTGCGTTTCAACATTCCCTTGAAATAGCCTGAATTGGTGGTGTCCATCCAAGATTAGCAGTTTTTTGGAGAGGTCTATTACTGCACTATGTTTGTTTAGAAAGTCTATTCCTAGGATTAGGGGGAAAGGTGAGCTCCCGATAATTTTCACATCTATGTCGCTCTTGAATTGTTCTATTGTCAATTGTATTTTTGCTTCACCTAGCACTGATATCCTATGACCCCCTGCTGTGGCCAATACCGTGGAACTCCTCTTAAGTGTGATGTTTCTTGCCCAGTCACGTTGTAGTACATTATTTTGAGCCCCAGTGTCAACCAGCGCCTGGAGTAATTGGTTGTTTATTTTAACCGTGATGTATGGAATGCTGGATCGGAATGTGTCCCTCTGACAGTGGATGGCTGGGACCCCTAATTCTGCCATCCTCTTTCGTTTGGGTGCTGGGTTCTGCATGATGCTGCGAAGTGGCCTGCTCTGCCACAGTTGTAACATCTGGGACTATTATTGCTACTTCTGGACCCTCTATATCTTGGTTGTGCTGGAGGTTGGTGGTTTGTGGTTTCCATAACCCGGTTGTTCTCTTGGGAGTTATGCCAGTTACTTCTGTAGTTGTACTGCTGTCTAGGCTGAGGATAATAATCTCCCCGTCTATTGGCATTTCCAGGTCGATGGTATTGCTGAACCTGGTTTGGTGCCGGATGTTCTATCGGTACTCTGACCTCCTCTATTTCTTTTCTCGTCGGTGCCCTGTCTATGGTTACCGCTATCTTTTTTAGCTGATCCAGCGAGCTCGGTTGCTTGTTCGGCGGGCTGGTTAACCAGTAGTAGTGGTAATAACTTTCCTCTGATAGACCTCTGCTGACGAATTTCAGAAAATCCCCGATATCAAATTCGGATTTGTAATCATGGTATAGTACTTGTAACTCGTACAGGAAACTCATTACGGTTTCTCCCTGTTGTTGTTTCCTTTTCTCAACCCGTCTTCTTCTTTCCTCTAAATAATCATTTTCCTCAAACTCCATTTTGAAGTCTTCCAGTATATCAGTCCAGGCGCTATTTACTTTTTCTTTTTTGTATTCCTGAAACCAAATATGTGCTGCACCGCTCAAAAAGGTCTCGAAATAGGCAATTTTCAGTGTGTCGTCCCATCCATTAGCCACGGCCGACCTGTCGTAAGCCTTTATGAACTCTGTTGGAGATGTTTTTCCCGGATGGAAAATTGATGGGCTTACGAATTGTGGTAGCGTTGCTTGTCTAGTTGTGCTGAGTACGTCGGCGATAGTCGTGTTTGCCATGGTGCCCTTTATGATAGTTAGCTGGTCTTCTTGGTCAACGGAGGGTACACTGTCTGAGAGGTTATTAGCTGCTTCTTGCTCGGTACTTTGTTTTTGAACTTCAACGGTCTGGGGTATGGGGACTTCTTGGCTAGCAAACTGCACCTTTACTACCTTCTGTGCATGCGGAATGGGAGAGAGTGCCGGAAACCTGGGTGTGTCCTTTACTGGAGTGAAGATGCTCGCTGCTGTGGAACTTCCTTGGTCTGGTCTAAATTCGTCCAACTCATCCGTATCACTTTTGGACCTAAGGTTGTACCGTGACATCAAATGGAATTTTTTTTCAGGTTCCCCCGTACTCGTCTTGGCAGCGGGAGTGATCGTAGGCGCCTCCACCAAATGTCACGTAAGGTGTTCAACTGGGTCTTCGACTGAACCCACAACACTTGTCGTGCTCTAGGGAACGTAGCTGGGCTGAACAGTAGAGATACTCCGTAAAGGCAACTTCCATTTATTATCGTCTATGGTACATCCCACCTTTCCTCACCATAACACTAGGAGGAGCATGTTTTTTGAGGCTGAGAGGGGTTGCACTACTCACGGGGAGGGAACGAGTAATTAGCGTAGGCCAACTACTGCCCGCCGTCTCGCTGAACGTGTCTATTTATAGCAACAAAACTGCTCGCTCAGCGATTCTACCAGTGGCAAATTGGGTGGATTTACACTAAGTATATTTGCCTCCAGTACTAATGTGACATATGTCAGCGAGATGATGGGGAGTGGTTGGCTTAGCCAACTACTCTCCATTGTGAGTAGTGTAATCCCTCTCACCCTGAGTAGTGTAACCCCTCTCAGCCCCAAAGAACATGCTCCTCCTAGTGTTATGGTGAGGATAGATGAGATGTACCATGGACGATAATAAATGGAAGTTACCTAAACGGAGTACCTCTACTGTTCAGCCTAGCTACGTTCCCTAGAGCACGACAGGTGTTGTGGGTCCAGCCGAAGACCCAGTCTTACAACTTACGTGACATTTGCATCGAGAGGTACCGGGATCGTTACCCGGCGCCTCCACCAAATGTCACGTAAGGTGTTGGACTGGGTCTTCGACTGGACCCGCAACACCTGTCGTGCTCTAGGGAACGTAGCTGGGCTGATCAGTAGGGAAACTCAGTTTGTGATAGTAGCCTCAATATATTGTTGCCAACCATACATCAATACAATCTCTTACCACCATAAGATTAGGACGAGCATGTTCTCCGTGGCGTTGTTCCTAGGAGGAGTTATATAACGCTGAAGTTCGACGAAGAGTGAGAGGGGTTACACTACTCACGGGGATAGAAGGGAGTGAGAGGGGTTGCACTACTCACAGGGATCGAAGGGAGTGAGAGGGGTTGCACTACTCACAGGGATAGAAGGGAGTGAGAGGGGTTGCACTACTCACGGGGAGGGAACGAGTAATTAGCGTAGGCCAACTACTGCCCGCCGTCTCGCTGAACGTGTCTATTTATAGCAACAAAACTGCTCGCTCAGCGATTCTACCAGTGGCAAATTGGGTGGATTTACACTAAGTATATTTGCCTCCAGTACTAATGTGACAGTATCATAATTTATATACAAACAATAATAGTTATTTACGTTACGTGGCAGTCCAGTCTCACATTCGTACCATGAGATGGCGCCAGCCAGACCATGTAACAACTTATGTTTGTCCTATCTGATATACGTTACCAACCGTTTATGTTAAGGTTAAGTGTATGGAGGACTGTAACTAGGAGAGTAATCGAAATGCATAAAAGTGGTCCAGGTTTCAAATCGTAATTCAGGTTCAATTGTTACTCCCAGATGGCGAAGAGTCGTAAGTGATTTGATGTCAAACAAAAATGTCACCTAGGCAACATAATTGAAACAACGTTACGAATACTCTATCAGAATGCAACCATTTTTATTAGCTAGGTTGCATCAAAACTCTCACTATTTGATGATAAAAGGTATCATAAATATATTATTTGTTATACATAATTCTGAAATTTCTAGAATTTTCAATTTTTTTTGTTTGATTGCATCAATTGATAGAGTAACTGAGTGACCTCATATCCTTCATTGACAACAGTCATCATTGAACAAACCATGGGCTTGAAACACGATGCTGCGACGATTCAGCCTCAATTTTTTGCCTTATAGAGAATGCACAGCATGTGGAATGTGGAGTGGAAATTTGGAAAAAATTAATGAAAATGTGATAAAAGTATCTTGACAAATTATTGACAAGCAATAAACGTTACCATGACAATGAATAAATAAAAGCCCTACTAGCAACAGCGCCCTCAAATGAACTAACGAAAAAGAGGGACAGAATTTCAGGGATATTCGTATGTCGATTCGTCTCCTTGTTATAGTCCTCCATAGTTAAGTGAACAAGTTCAGTTGCAAAATGGACCAAATTTTGCATAAAAGCGAAGCGCAAATCGGCGGAAAGGTATCAAAAGGAGTTTGAGGCTTTCTGCGAATAGCGCAAAATCTTCCGTGTATATGAGACTTGTGGATGCCGAGCGAACGAATTTTACATATTCCATCAGCGGTGTTGCCATATCCACATCGAAATCGGTGACACGCGACCGGTTGACAAATGACGATGGAGGACATACGTTTCACCACAATCCACGACACGATTGTAAACAAAACGTCCTTTACTCAAACAACGACAAAACTCTACCGACTGGCATTAATATAATAATTATAATAAGACAATTTTAAAAAGTCCTTCACATGTCCACGGATACAGGGCCCAAGAGGATAAATTCACTGACAATTTAATTTGTCGACCAAAAGTCATTCTTCGTAAAAAGTTCTGCTTGTTTTGAAAAGCGTAAAGTGAAATGAGTAGGCTTTGATTATTATGAAAATATTACTATGATAACGCCGTTTTCGAAGCCCCTCATGTTTATTTTCAACTCTGAACTCTGAACATATAGGTACTTGTGGGGTACCTATCATTTTGAAGGAAATCACGTATACAGGGTGTCTCTAAAAGGTCTTTACAAAATCCTAGCACATGTTGCTGAGGTCAAAATAAGCCAATTTAACCTAACTCACCTCAGACCGAAATGTCGCCATTTCCGAGATACGGGGTGATCAAGTTTGAAATTACCAATTGAATTTTGTCATTATTTTGGACACTTTTTCACATATTGCTTTGAAAATTGGCATACGGGGGTTTTGTGGTATGAGAAACTCGATTATGAAGTCCGTTTTACTGTGACCACTAGAGGGCGCCCTACACTTTACATTTTGTGGTTTGGAATGTCCATAACTATTTTCTAAGTTATTTTGTTCAAAATTTTATCAAATAAAAAGATTCTCCAGACGATTTCAAGAAAATAAGGTACTTGTTGATACAAGTCTTTACAATTGAAAACAATATCATGAGAGTTATTGAGGTGCTGCAACATTGTTTTCTGGTTTTCAAACTTCTCTTTTTTGCAAATAGTGCATATTTTGCCCTTTTTTTCTTTAGTACGCTTAGAGCTTGGCCAGGCTACTGAGCTATGACTTCCTTTGAGATGGGATTTTAAACCATGATCAGAGTTGTAGCCTTTCTGGCAATGAGCGCAACGAAATCTAAATATTTTATTGGGATAAAGTTTTTCAAAAGACTTTTCGTGGGCGTTTTTAACATGTATCTTAAGAGTGTCTTTTCTTTTGAAATATTTCTCACACACACTGCATTTAAATGTCGCTTGCTTTTGTTTATAAAGTTCACAGAAACTCTCACTATGTAGCCTTTTCACAAGGTTTTTCAAAGTGTCGCTTCTTGAAAAGTGATTTCCGCACACGGAGCAATGGACCGGCATGGTAATGCAATAATTATTAAAATATGATTCCGACTAGGTATAAAGTCAAACTCGAAACGTAACATAAACCGCTAACAGACGACACAATCCATCAACAATAATCAACATCAACCTCGCCAAAATAAAATAAAATTGAAATGTGACACTGCTGACTTCTTCACTGACATGGCGTTTGGCGTTGACATTCGACAATCTCATGAAATCTAACTACAGTCTGTTCATGGCTTTCTTGCGGTCACGTCACAGTATTTGACGTTTGGCAGTGTGTCGTAGATTGATCGCTCCACATGTGACATTTGTGAAATTGATCCGAAAGACCCTCGTCCAGACGTACGTGATTTTTTTTTCAATGTACAAGAGAGAGACGGAAAAGTATGACGTAACCGCAGGAAAGCCATGAACAGACTGTACCTCTACGACGTACGTCCCTACGACATCGATGCATCAACGTTGCCAAATGTGAAAGATGTAAATGTGTAAATTTTGGTTCGCTGCGGATCCATAAGTGTAGATGAGACAGTGAACGAAAATATCGTGTTTGGCGCCAGCCAAACCGTGTTACCATGTTACCAATGCAATTCCACAGTCTTTGATTATGCAAAATGTCATTTTTGGAGTGGTCAAGTTATTTTTTTTACAGTCTCTGATGATGTAGAGTATCATTTACCGGACCCAAAACCAGTCCGGTAAATGATACTACACCATGGAGGAAGAAAGGGGTGGAGACGAAATCACGTGACTAAAATGGGATCACTGTCGCCATCTTACCGGGATCGTTTTGTCAAAGTGTCAGTTTACATTTGTAGAACGGTTTTTCTCAGTTTTAGCTGTGTTGTAAGGATTATTTTGTGATTTTTGTGTGTTGTTACATTTCTCGATTATTGTTTCATGTGCCCTGAGAAGTTGTGCGAGTGGGGACGCTATCGATAAGAAAAAATCGTCTGAAATCACATTTCATAGGTTGGTATAGCATAATACAGGACCGGGATATGAAATTTGTGTCAAGATCACTGAAATATTTATATGGTTGAGATTTGTAAATGTTTAATCACATTATATTGTAGATTCCAATATTTTTACCAATTTACTTAGTCATGGCTATGATCAATTTGTGTTGGACAATCATAGGTATTTACTAATGAAAAGCATTGATGCAAAGTACCTAGATATACGGGTGATTTTTTTTTCAAAAAAATCTAGTAATCTTAAAGCTAAAAGTAGCTATAAGACATAGAAGTGATAAAACTTTACTATCCAAAGGACAACAAAAAATTCTGGATTATCATAATTTTTTTTTATTAGTCACCTTGCATCCTACTACTTGGGTAGAAAGTATAATTTTCTAAATTTATCTTTTTTATCGCATGTTAAGACCCAATCTTATCATTTTAGGATTTCTGGATTGTGGGTTTTGAGGTCAATGAAAACTCCAGCATTGATTGAAGGCTTGTGTTAACGTTTTGGTGTACAGGGTGTTTCCGTATATTTCGCCTGCAGACTAATTCGCCTATCATGCAAGATAGATAGGGACTTTAAACACAAAGTCTGTAGGTATTAACATGAACCGCCAGAAAAAAATATTTTTTTGTATACTGGGTGCACGAGAAAAGTGTGACAGACACAACTTGCATTTTTTTTAAATGGAACACCCTATATATTATTTTATAATCAAATTGACATTTTTCTGAACTCAAAAATATACAGCATGCAGGCATTCCTTCCAGCCGTTTTCAAAATATTTGAGTTTTTAAGTTGGTTTTTTGGTATTGCCAAATTTAGTATCTATGACTACAATGATTGTTTGAACATTATTTATCAATTTTTATCCTTCCAATTATCTAAAACAACGAAAATAACAATTGAATACATCATATCATTAATAAATTGATATCATAAAGTGCAATTATTGAATATGCCCGCCATTATTCACAACACATTTTCTTAAATGCATTTTATGATATCAATTTATTTATAATACAATGTATTCACTTGTTATATTCGTTGTTTTAGATTATTGGAAGGATACAAATTAATAAATAATGTTCAAACAATCATTGTAGTCATAGATACTAAATTTGGCAATACCAAAAAACCAACTTTAAAACTCACATATTTTGAAAACGGCTGGAGGGAATGCCGTCATGTTGTATATTTTTGAGATCAGAAAAATAATGTCTATTTGATTTTAAAATAATAGACCGTCAGATAACGACAGATTTTGCTGACTGATTTTCTCGCTTTAGGGATTTTAACCACTGAAAAGTATGTCAGTGTTGAGCACAAAAAATGAAAATTTAGCGACCGCAAGTGTGCTAGGCATATGGAAAATTAACATTTTTTCTGCAAAAAAAAAAAGTTTTTTTTTTTTTTTCTCGTTTATGGCATTTTAACACCTCAACAAATATAACTATGTAATGGTGAAAAAAAACCCATAAGGATTGGAGGTGCTTAAAGGGTTTGAAATAAGGGTGCCATCTTGTAAAAGAATACTTGGCAGTTGGCTGCTAATGCATTTTCTCGCTTATGGCAAACGACAGAATGAATTTTGATATCATAAGGAACCCGAGAAAAATTTCCCAGAAGCCGATCGGCTGTTGAAGTAAGTTTTCCGGACGGAAAATTTTGCGAAAATGTTTTTCGTCGTCCGGCAAACTTTCTCATTTATGGCATTCAAACAGTATGAATTTAATAATTGATAAACATCATACAAAAAATCCCATAAGCTTTTAATGTGTTTCAAAAGAAGCCATAAGTTGTAAAGTTGTAGGAAAATTTGTGTTTTTTTTTAAATTTTTTCGTTTATGGGAATTGGCATGTGGGAAGGGAAATTGGTTTCAAGACCAGAAATAAAAAGCCATAAGTCGGGAACATGATATCGACGTTTTATATAAATAAACATGTATATAGTGCGTGGTGACAACCAATTTCCTAACGTGTCGTTTAGAATATTGTCAGTGAATAGGGAGCACTTCGAACAGTTCATCCAAGAAATAATGTTAAATTTTTGTAATTGTATTAGGTATACATAATAGATGTAATTACAATTTGACAATGAAATTATTGGTTGACAGTGGCTTATACGAGGCATGTAAAAAACTATTATTTTCCAATTATTGATAAAAGCATTTTTTCAATTTTTTTTCTCGAGTAATTCTGTACCAACTAGTGAATAATCTCTATGCAGCAAAGTTCATCCACTGTAAGTTTCAGCTGTGTAATTTGATTAAAACTACTGCTTACATGGGATTGACAATCTAACATAAAACTATTTAAAAATACTGCTGCGAGACAATAATTGGAAACAAATTGCTTATTTCTTCATGGGATTTGGCGTGTACATTGCAAACTTTATTCTTGGAAGCCATAAGGCGGAGGCATGATAATAATGTCAAATACAGGATACAGGCAGAACTTATTTGATTAAATATTTTTTTGAGAGTGACAATTATGTATCCAAAATTACCATGACCAGCAATGTTTTTTCGAGTCACAAAACGGAACGTTTAAATGAGTCTTTTTGTTATTTTAGGGATTTACGTATTCATTAAATTGTCTTACCGAATTATACTCAAGTCATCATGTCCTTGGATTAAACTTAGCAGTTTAATTTGATTTCACTCAAAAATCATAATCATATCATATCAGTCTTTTTCGTTGAATTGTCAGGTAACAGAATTTTTATTGAAATGTCAAGTTTAGTGCGACAAAAAATAGTTTTAGTGTAATTGAAATACATATGTGAAAAAAAATATAGTTATGGACTTGATTCGTATAAAATGTTGACCAAAGAATAATAATAAATAAAGGATTAATTCAATTTATTCAATTTCTACATCATACTTAAAAAAAAAGATAGTCTTGAAGGATAAAAAATAATATGCTTTATTCGTGGAAACTCTCGCTAAATAATGATTCATCGTCTGAATCTTGATAGAATATAGAAATAGAATAATGTGTAGTAAACTTAAATAAATTAAAGATACACCAAAGATCAATAGAACGAAAAATGATAGGAATAACGCTTAAAGACCATAAAACCAATGAGTGGATAAGAAATAGAACCAAGGTAGAGGACATAGTGAGGCGAATAGGCAGTCTTAAATGGAACTGGGCCGGACATGTTGCCCGAAATAAAAACAACTGGAGCGGAAAAATAACAAGATGGAGACCTTGGGGGGAGAAAAGAAGCACCGGCAGACCACAGCAAAGATGGTATGATGACATCAAAAGAACAGCCGGACTTAACTGGAACCAAGTGGCACAGAACAGGGAAAACTGGAAAAATATGAGAGAGGCCTATATCCAAAGGGTAGAAAACGGCTAGAAGAAGAAGAAGATACTCGTAATTAATGCTATTTTTACCGATACCAATAAGTGGCAATATTCGGTACTTATCAGCATTTCTTATTCACAGAGTCGTTCTGTTGCTGTGATGTCCTAGACTTCAAAAAAAAATGAGCAGATTTTTTCAATTTTCTCACAGCATCATTTTCAAATGATTATATGTATTTATTTGAATAAAATGTAGATATCATGTTTCCGACTTATGGCTTTTTTTGTCCGACCTTGAAATCAGTTTTTCATCCCACATGCCAATTTCCATAAACGAGACTCTACTTTCCTGCACGTTGAGTAGCTTCATAAACTATGTCTAGCACGAGCTAGACTTATGGTTTTTTTATAACAGAGTTTTGGATTGAGACATTTTTATTGCTTTTTATTTCGTTCACGAGAAAATCTGCCGGAATAGGAAGAAAAAATTTGCAAAATTTTCCGTCCGAAAAATTTACCTCAACATCCAATCGGCTTATGGGAAATTTTGTCGGGTTCCTTATGATATTAAAATTCATTCTTTCGATTGCCATAAGCGAAAGAATGCATCAGCAGCCAAGTATTTTTTTACAAGATGGCACCCTTATTTCAACCCTTTAAGCACGTCCAATCGTCCAATCCTTATGTCTTTATTTCACTATTACATTGTAATATTTGTTGATGTGTTAAAATGTCATAAATGAAAAAATGAAAAAAAAAATCCTTTTTTTTTGCAGAAGAAATCTTAATTTTCCATATGCCTAGCACACTTGCGGCCGCTAAATTTTCATTTTTTGTGCTCAACACTGACATACTTTTTAGTGGTTAAAATCCCTAACGCGAGAAAATCAGTCAGCAAAATCTGTCGTTATCTGACGGTCTATAATATATAGGGTGTTTCATTTAAAAAAATGCAAGTTGTGTCTGCCACACTTTTCTAGTGCACCCGGTATACGAAAAAATATTTTTTTCTGGCGGTTCATGTTAATACCTACCAACTTTGTAATTAAAGTCACTATCTATCTTGCATAATAAGCGAGTTAGTCTGCAGACGAAATATACGGAAACACCCTGTACATTACACCTTCATTAGGGCTACATAAAAACTAAAAACAATCCTTTTGGTCAAAACGTGAACGTAGGCACAAGTTTTCAATCAATCCTGGAGTTTTCATCGACCCTAAAACCCAAAATCCAGCTAACATTAGATTAAATATCTTTTTTCTGCAGATTCCAAATACTTGTTAATCTCTTAAATACATAAAAATATCCCAGGACTTTTCTTATCTTTCAAAATACAGGGTTTTTCACGTTATTCGACACGAAACATTATGGCTGAAGTATCTGATTTTGAAAAAGTTTAGTTTTCTGGATGGATGGGGACCCAGCATAGACGTATACGTCTATGGGACCCAGTCTGTCATTTGAATAGAAGGTACCGCCAACTGTCAACTTTTTTCGACACATTTTGACATTTTCTCACAAGAATGAATTTAATCTTCTTGAAAAGCTCTTGAAAAGTCAAGATAGTGTGCAAACCATTTTTCTCTAACTTGAATAGTTTCAGTTTTATAGCATGTCAAAGGTGCAAAAATGTCATTTCTAAGACGCGATATCTCGATAACGGTTGAACTTAGGAACATTTGATGACTAGTTCTTCATATTTAGGAACATTTGTTTTTTCAAAATTTTTGTTCCAAATTGGGTTCCTATCCAAACAGAAAAAGAAAACTTCTTCAAAATCTGATACTTTAGCCATCATGTTTCGTGTCGAATAACGTGAATAACCCTCCATAATAGAACATGTTCGAATAATTATTATCATCTTTCTTATTCCTCGTTATTTATGTTCAAGTGAATATTGACCTGCATGATTTGTATTATTATAGCATAACTCTCGACATAACTAATAATTGTTATACATCTGTTGTTTGTAGCTTCGATTTAGTTTTATATAATTTCTATTGTTTTGTTAAGTATCCACTCCAGTACTGTTTCGTTTTGTGCATAATATTAAATTGAGTTTCACGATTGGAAAATACTTTTCCGGATTGTTATAATACTTCACGCACATAATATGTAAATAGTAAATTGAAACAATTATGATTAATAAATCAAAAATATAATGTTACCGTAAATAAATTCGAATAAAGTTTGAATCTAGAGTAACAATTATTCTGAAGTTTTTTTATCTGTCGGCCAGTTCGCCCCTGTCTACGTCGCCATATCGCAGCTACTCTAAGCTCCACCTACCGATCCCATTTTTCTATCACTGTTTGAATGTTCCTTAGCGACTCTTATGATTCTATCTCGATGCTATTCACCCTCATCTAAAATCACCTCAATGCCTCAACGACGTCAAAAGATAACTAAAAATAAAATAAAAAATCCAGGTCCGTATTTGAAAAAATAAAGTTAATGAGCAGCTCGAAGACGAAACGTCAGATTTTCAATTTGATACCACCATCTAGTAGAAGAGAAAGAGTGGCAATGACAAAGAGTTATTTATTTTAAAATGTCTTTTCAAACAAACGCAGGAATTAATAAAAACATTTTTGCGAAATTTCGTTTTTTTTTCGAATATCTTCGGAAGTAGACGGAATTTTTCAAATTTCAAAATGGCATTTTGTTGAGCATAAAAATGCGCAACTTTGCATCCATTTAACCGACCCTGTATCTCTTATACTTATAATAACTGAGATCCCCATGCATGTACTCGAATGTGTGGCACAGATAAAATCCTGGATAAAATTTGGGCGTTCCCACTTTTGAAAAAATTGATTTTTTGCAGTTTTCTCAATTTAATTTTTAATCCTATTTTCTGACCACCTTATATCAATAGTTATTGACATGTTGTACAAAATCTATCAGAGGGTGTCCACTCGGGTGTCCCTTTTAACATGATATTCAACACAAATTGGATAATAAAGGCTTCCTTATAGAATAAATTGACATTCAAATCAGTCTACGAACGTCATTTTTGACATGAAAACTCAAATATTTGAAAAACGCTTATACTTAGGTATAGGACATGATACATCAAATCTTCCAAGAATTTTACGTAGAATCCAAAAAAGTAATGATTTCACATATACAGGGTGTTTCAGAACTTCTGGGCGTGATCCAACTTTCTTATTTCAAATGACAACCCTATTTTTTTAAATGATTTTTGCATTCTCCTTTAAATTCTAAAAATTTTCCATATAGCATACCCTTTGCCCAAATTCAATCAGTTAGAAGATATTTACGTCAGAAATTTGACATTTTTTCGAGCATGTTAGTCACGGTTTGGTCCAAACTTGGAAACTACAAATCGTAACCTGGTTAACGCCAAAATCCCCCTTTCTAGACACTTTTCTTAACATAAACACTTATAGTGTTTTCGATTGGGAAAACCAGGGTTGCACTGGGTTTGACCTCGGGCAAAACCAGTTATGTTGAAAATTTGCTCTAGGGCAACTCCAATCGAACATACAGTTTTCATCGAGTGCTATAATATTGCACGGTAAAATTCCGATTGAATTGAAATTGGAATCATTAAACTTCTTGAAAATCTAATATTATGTTGTCTCTGCGTAGCGGCTGAATCAAGCGACTCTGAAACTAAACTAATAGGAAGTCCATTTCTCATTGCCAAATGACAAAATCTTGAGACCAATTATATTGTATTATATAGATCATAGATACTAGGAACAACTTTTTTGAGAAATAAGGTATATGCACCAGATCTTAAATGAAATTAATTCAGTTTTGAGTAGGTACTCGTTTTCCATAACTCGTCAACGCCAGTATTTCCTTTTTTGGGCACTACTAGATTCCATAATAGCTCTAACTCGAAATTTCCTGTCCACTCACAGAGTCACCTCACGAGACGTTTAGGATATCCACCATTTTTCATGATTTTTTTTCAATTTTGCTAATGCACTAAAATTGCACTACACCAGCACGAGCTCAAAGACCTCGTGCCGAAAAATCTGCACTGAGTGCAAAACTCATTGACCCGGTTCCCCAATCGAACATAAAAATCCACTCGATTTCTACCAATCGAACATAAATATTGCCCGAGTGTTGCACCAGTGCTGCCCGATTTTACCAATCGAAAACGGTATTAGAAAACGTTGGGCGGAAATGTCATTTTTATTTTTGATAACATATTGTAAACTTTAGAATAACTTGAATTAGTTACACGAATACTCGTCGTACTTATTTTAATAAATTACTGCAAGGGCAATTATCTTGAAAAATGTTACTCCTATCGACTTTAACAAAGTATACCTTTTTTACGTAAAAATTATGGAAAAATCAATTTTTTAATTTAAGAAAAAAATTCGAGTGCGTAGAAAAAAGTTATAACTATTTGAATGGGTGGAAAGATGTGTAAGTGGAGGGGGCGCCACTTACACATCTCGTCAGATCCATGCCTGATATGAATTCTGCAGGTCAAACAACCCCCATATACGAAATTTCATCAAAATAACTTGATTATTTCAAAAGTTATTTGAAAAAATTAATTTCAACTCTGGCACCCTGTATCTCTGTTAATATCAACTTTCGGAATAGACAAGTTGAGGTCGATCGCAATATTTTTGTGTGAGGAATCTACTGTTACCGTATGTTCCATTACTTCTGGTTCAACCGGTATACCTTGCCTTGTTTCGTTTTGAATTGCCCACCCTGTATAGTTCGGCTGCCCCATGCAAAAACACAGTAGGTAACTGACATTTTCGCCGAAATCGAGATTTTTCACTTTTCGAGTTACTGCGTTTCTGGTGCACATTTTGGTATAATTGGAATTGATATCGGCCAGAAAATACCGGAGATTTCAACGTCGCTGAAGTTAGCAACGAATTCAGAAATGAAAATCATATATTTACAGTCGCCCAGACAAGTTTTGGTCGCGGTCGCGATAAAATGTATCTAATATAATATGGCGGTATCAATTCAATCTTAGACAACAAAGAGGGTTGAACTCGTGAAATGAGGACAGTTATTACTCAGGTACCTGGGAAATGAGGTGTAATCCACCTTCAAATATAAAAATCAAAAGCACCATTCAAAATTTTTGTTACACCATCATACTTTGTAGGTAGATGGAAGAATGCGGAATACATAATATATCTGAAAAGCACACTTTTTCTCAAGGGATGACGGGGTGTAATCCACCCTCAAATGTTATGAAAAATCAAAAGTACCATTTAAAATTTTTGTTACACCATCATACTTCGTAGGTAGATGAGAGAATGCGAAATACATAATATATTATATTCAAAAAGCACGTTGCTGAAGTTAGCAACGGATTCAGAAATGAAAATCATATTTTTACAGTCGCTCAGACAAGTTTTGGTCGCGGTCGCGATAAAATGTATCTAATATTATGATATAGCGGTATCAATTCAATCTTGGACAACAAAGAGGACTGAACTCGTAAAATAAGTACAGTTATCACTTAGGTACCTGGGAAATGAGGTGTAATCCACCTTCAAATATAAAAATCAAAAGTACCATTCAAAATTTGTGTTACGTCATCATACTTTGTAGGTAGATGGAAGAATGCGAAATAAATAATATATCCAAAAAGCACACTTTTTCTCAGGGGATGACGGGGTGCAGTCCACCCTCAAATGTTATAAAAAATCAAAAGTACCATTTAAAATTTTTGTTACACCATCATACTTTGTAGGTAGATGGAAGAATGCGAAGTTTGATGGTGTAACAGAAATTTTAAATGGTACTTTTGATTTTTTATAACATTTGAGGGTGGATTACACGCCGTCATCCACTGAGGAAAAGTGTGCTTTTCAGATATATTATGTTTTTCGCATTCTTTCATCTACCCACGAAGTTTGATGGTGTAACAAAAATTTTGAGGTACTTTAGATTTTTTATAACATTTGAGGGTGGATAACACCCCGTCATCCCTTGAGAAAAAGTGTGCTTTTTAGATATATTATGTATTTCGCAGTCTCTCATCTACCTACGACGTTTGATGGTGTAACAAAAATTTTAAATGGTACTTTTGATATTTTTTATAATATTTGAGGGTGGATTGCACCCCGTCATCCCCTGAGAAAAAGTGTGCTTATTGGATATATTATGTATTTCGCATTCTTTCATCTACCCACGAAGTTTGATGGTGTAACAAAAATTTTAAATGGTACTTTTGATTTTTTATAACATTTGAGGGTGGATTACACCCCGTCATAGTCCCGTCGAGATATTTTATGTATTTGGCATTCTTCCATACAAAGATTTTAAATGGTACTTTTGATTTTTATATTTGAGGGTGGATTACACCTCATTTCCCAGGTACCTAAGTAATAACTGTCCTCATTATACGAGTTCAACCCTCTTTGTTGTCCAAGATTCAATTGATACCGCTATATTATAATATGAGATATATTTTATCGCGACCGCGACCAAAACTTGTCTGGGCGACTGTAAAAATATGATTTTCATTTCTGAATCCGTTGCTAACTTCAGCGACGTTCCAGTTTTAGATCAAAATTCAAAAGAGGCGAACGTCATTTCGTCGTTCCCGTGGAAGTCAAGTGGAAGAACAAAACGCATTATAGATTTGTCATTGCTGGAGACCGCTGAAGATCGTCGGAACAAAATGGTAATGAACATGTTTTTTTTAACTCATTTGGAATATAAGGACAACTAGAACTAGCTTCTTCTCTCAATCTTAAATGTTAAAACTATAAAATAAGTTAGCAGTACAATTCTGGAATGAATCTTGATAGATTGTTTTCAAAATAATGTCATATAAGAGAAGGTTTTTCATAATTCCAACTTTTTTAAAAAAAAACTGCTTATAGCGTTATGTCGAACCAGTAGAAATATTTTCCGCCATAAAAAATGAGGCATGTTCATGGTTTACTGATCGTTTGGAGAGCAACGAAGAAAAAGATGAATATATTGAATTTCTAAGCGATGTTCTTCACATAACACAGCCCAGAACAACCTGTAGTAAATTATCTTTGAGGAAATATTTATTCAGGAAACCCAGGAATTTGATTCGAGTGGTGTGGGAAATACATTTAATAAAAACTCGGAATCTTTTCTTGCAGTTCCTGTGTTTTTGATCCAGAATTCAATTATTCTTTATCGGTGATCAAAATCGGTATATCGGTAAATGCAGTTGCTGTGTTTCTGTAAAATATATTTATTTTAAATTGATAGGTTTAATATGCAGAAACAGTTTTTCGATTGCCGAGGTCGCTTATTTTCCACTATTTTATCTGAAACTATCATGAAAACGTTGCTCAGATCGACACTTCTATTGTGTATAAGTTTGAAATAAAGATTCCAACAAATGGAGTAACACGAAGGTTTGGAGACAGAATCTCCATCTATTGGTGGTGGCATTTTTGCACCTTTGACATGCTATAAAACTCAAACTATTCAAGTTAGAGAAGAATGGTTTGCACTTTCCTATCTTTACTTTCCAAGAGCTATTCTAGGAGATTAAATTCATTCTTGTGTAAAAATGTGTCAAAAAAAGTTGACAGTTGACGGTACCTTCTATTCAAATGACAAAATAGCTCTTGAAACGTTAAGATAAAAAAGTGCAGACCATTTTTCTCTAACTTGTATAGTTTGAGTTTTATAGCATGTCAAAGGTGCAAAAATGCTATTTTTAAGACGCGATATCTCGATAACGGTTGAATCTAGGAACATTAGTTGTATGACAATTTTTGTTCCAAATTGAAGAAAGAATTGAAATATCAATTAAAATACAGGGGCTTCCATTTAAAAAAATGCAACTTTGATGTGCCACGACTTTATGACCGACCCTGTATACTTCAAATTATCACCAGTTGGATATCTATAAACCCTATAACTTTTGTGTTCAACTTTTTCTGGTAACTCTTATACTTTAGCCAATAAACGACTGTTGTCATACATATCAGCGACCCTGTATATCATAATTGACGTGTTCTGTATTGGTATTATGTGTATCAAGTTTGGGTTAATTTGAGTTAGTTAAAATTATTATTGGCCATTTATTATTTCTCACTGTACATTTGTGGAATTATTACCAGCTAAGTCATACTGACATTTCATAAATTTTTACTGACCATTAGAATCACAATAGTGAACATAGAAATACCGGCCAAATAGTACTTTTACTGCTCAAAAATTCCATTTTTACTTATCATTTTTAACAGAAATACTGAGTCTTCTAAAATATTATACTGACTGCTTGTGATATTGTACTGTACATAATGAATTAAATACTGTTCAGTTTATTACAACCCAATTATAACAAAAACCCGATTTTCCCAAAACTTTGTGCGAAGGAGTTACTGTGTTTCTGCTTGGGGCAGCCGAGTTGTTCGTGTGCCACTAGGTACTCGGCTCTATACAATATTTTATGACTAAATAAAAATGGCTCATTTCCGCAAAAAGCTGTTTGCGTTTTCATATTCAGAAAAATGTCTACAATGTGAAGCTGAAACGTGTTTTGATTTAATTGCTTTCAGCTATTCTAAAGTTGGAAACATGAATCAGATGCATTTCCACAGAAAAATGTTCGTGACTTTCTGTTTAGAAATGCTGCCAAATATACCTACCAAATAAACAAATATTTCTTACATAACTGATTTCAGTTAAACGAAAGTTGAGCCCGAAGTACTGCCGGATTCTTTGAAATTCCCAAAAAAAAACATAAACATACCAGAGAAAAACCAAACTAGTAGTTTAGTTTTTTTCTGAACATAGAGTACGGATTCCGGATTCATCTAAGCTGTATGCCCCATTGATTTAAATAACTAATTTAAATCAATGGTATGCCCCCGATGTCTTCATCTCTCTCAGGCTGCGTGAGGGCCTCATATAGCGTGAGAGAGACGCATACGTGGTCGGTAACCAGTTCTTAGTTGAATAGTAGTCTACTTGATTGGAATTATGGAATTTCCAAAAAACATTTAAAAAGTTGAGTTGGGTTTTTGATAATTTTTAGCTTGATATTGAAATGAAAAATTATGTAAAGAACCACAACAAACAAACTATATTGCAAATAAGTATATCCAATATATTTGAGCAATAAAGGTTTTTAAAAACCAAATCATTCAGGAACACTTCCTATATTCACACACCAAATTTCAAGCACCTACGTCCACGTATTGTTGAAAAATCGAGCCGACCCCAAGAGCCCTACTCTTACCTAAAAAACACTTAAAACACGTTCAAAATTCAAAATTCTTTTTTTTTCACTTTAAACAGCACGTTGCTCTTTGAGTTCTTTGCTTTGACAAAAGTAAACTGTACTGAAGGTTCAAGTTTCATGTAAAATTGTACTAAAATGTCTATCATTGTACTAAACGGGATGGTGACGTCATAGAACGACTTTCTTGAAATATTTTCTTAAGATATGGAAATATCTAAAATAAAGGAAGATTAGTTTCCTGATAATTATTGAATTCTGGTATTACAAAAAGACGATTTGATGAGGAAATGTAATCAGAATGAGACGATGGTTTCAAGAATGTATGTTTGAGGATTTAGCGAGGGATTCAGCATATGATGAAATATACCTACAGTAGGTGTTAACAATTTCATTTCAATGAACAAATACCTCACAGAAAGAAATGATTTTATTTCTTGGATATGTATAAAAAATGTATCAATTTCTAGCCACTTATAGGTTTCTTGTCAAACACAACGAAATTTTTGACTATATTTCCTTCTTTTAACTGTTTCAGTGATTGTTTTAGAAGAACTAGAAGGTGCCGGATCAACATTGGTAGGTTTAGAAGGGCCGGGTAATGGGTTTTCGAGATCCGGTACATTTTTTGATTTTTTCTCCTTGATTATTTATATTATCACCGCAATAGTCACATCCACATCTTGAAATTATAAATATAAACAATGGCAATAACAAACACAGAAGGCGCATTTGAAACAGTACAGTAATCAGCTGTCAGCTGTCCTATGCTATGAACCCATATACTTATAAATTCATACATATACTTATAAATACAAAGTATATGTATGAACCCGATCCTGGGTATATAATATTAGCATATATACTTACAATATAAGTATATGAATATTAGTCTATGACCAGATCAGCTGATCGGATATCCATTTCTCTGTTTGACACTGACAGAGTTGACATTATGACATTCATTTGAGGCGCGTATTCATTGAACATTGGATGCGATTTCTGGAAACAGTAACTTATGGCCGATTGCACCAACCTATTTTGAGGATACTAAACGCTAAAGTGGGATTTATAAACTCGTCGTTCGCCGTTACCGCTAACGTTTGACGTTCGAGATAGACATATCGACGCGCCTGCATACATTTATATCATGCCGTATGCCGTTGGCGCACCGCTAGAGATCGTTCATCTCCATCTTTTGCCGTCCGCCGTTCGTAGCTAAAGCCATAGGGAAATGGCTCAATAGGTTTTTGTTCCCATAATTCATGTTTTTATATCATAAAATTAAGATTTGTACCAGAATATACTCGAGTCAGTCACCAAATCTCACTGAACTAAAAGACATCAACTTCAAAGTAAGTGAACACAAAATTTGAAAATATTGGATGACAATCGACGGTATAAAAGTTTATAAATGCATTGGGCGACGGCAACGTTAGCGTCACCGGCAAACGTCAACCGTAACGGCGGACGGCAAGTTTATAAATCAACCTTAAGGGACCCTTAACTTGACAATTTTGCATGCAAAACTGTCAAGTTAAGGGTTCCTTAGCGTTAAGTAGCCTCAAAATTGGTTGGTGCAATCGGCCATTAAATTATGAATAATAATTATTGACAGAATATCTTTCTTGGATTCTAGGGGCCCTTTATTTTGATCAATTGTACTAAAAATGAGGTATTGACTTACTAAAAACTGCTGAATTGTGCCAAATCTAGTACGATTGTGCTAAAAAGAGCAACCCTGGAAACAGAAAGAAATGTAACGGTTGGCGCTTTTGAATGTGACACTTGACAGCTGTCTTCATGACATGATTCTCAAATCAATTCACGCCTGTTTGGCAACGTTGCTACAGGCTGAAATATGTTATACACTGCTCAATAATTCAGCTGGATAAAAAATCCTGAAATACTGAATTTATTCATGCTAATGAAATACAAGATTTTTCACAGTCGTCAAAAGGAAATTTCACATAATACAATGACTAAACTAACTACAATAGTAATGTGGATCAGCATATTATAATTTAACAATATGGGCTTAAATTAAACAATAAACGGATGACTGGAATGAAATGAGCTAAAATAAAGAAAAATAAAATCAAACAATAATAAATATCAGATCGCTACATTCACATCAAAATTTAAAAAATCAGTGGTGCTGTAGAAGGCCTGACTTATCTGATTTGTTTTCAACTGTCTCTCTAACTGATGATTTATTAAAAAATACTGGAACCCAGTAATTCACACTGATGCACGTTTTATTTGGTCTTAAAAACCTCAACTTGATGTAATTCTTATTTCCGAGAATAGTCAAGGAAGATAGTGAGGGTTTTTGCTGTTTTAAAAGTATTCTTTACATCGGCTCTGAAATCCAAAGTGTGTAGCAATTTGAGGCTCCCAGTGAAACACACTAATGATTTAAGAAGCACTTTTAATGGCGTAAAAGCATGAAAGGGGCACATGAACTTGGTGAATCGTCGGTTAACAATTAAGGCTGGGAATCGAATACGAATAATTCGAGTATTCGAATATTCAAATTCGAATTTTTTCACGATGACATTAGTCGAAAATTCGAATAATCGAACTATTCGAAGAATCGAACTATTCGAATATCCGATTATAATATTCGAAGGTGTTGACTATTCAAATAGACAGCACGTCAAATTAAAGAACATTGCATTTTTTTCCCAATTTTTAATAAGCTTTAGCTTTGAACCAAATCAACGGATTTTCTGGAGTGTTTTAGCGTTTTGAAGGTCGACTTTTGGACATTGGACTGACTTTTGTGAATTTTGTGTGAGATGAGGTTTTCTTGGGTGCGGAAGAAAGTGATGCAATTTTCAAAATTTTCTTGATACTCCCATTTTGCTTATAAGCAATTATTCACTGAATGTATATCTTAAGGGTATAGCTAAGATAAGTCGGGACGTATTTGGTATTTTTCGGATAATTCTTCTGAAACAAGAAATAATCATTTTTTATTCCCATTCGTATTTTGCGATGTTTTTTTGAGATTTGCGGACTCAACTTCCAAAATTTTAGGATATACCCATGATACTTTTGATACAATTAAAAAAAAGATGATTTAAGTGAAGTGGTAATGTACGTACAGGGTCCCTAAGAAATACGGCGAACAATTTGTTTTTTTTTGGTTCGCAAAATTGATGACTGATATACCTACAAAATATCTTTTCGATAAAATAAAGTTTAACCCGCATTGGGTTTATCACTTATTGATTTCGCAATACTTTGAAAAATAGACTCAATAATTATTATGTTTTGCCGTATTTTCAAGTGCCCTCTATATAACCGCTCAAGTTAAATCATCTTTTTCTTTTGAATTTCAAAACTATCGTATATCCTGATATCTTGAAGTTAACTTTAGTTGAATCTCAAAAAAACATCGCAAAACACTTTTTCTACGAGCGTGCGCAAAGTAACCACTTTGCACACTCATTTGCGTGTGCAAAGTAGCCTTTTTTTCCCGCACTCAAATGTCAACTCAAATAACTACCTACCAATTTGTTGTTTTAAACTTCGTTTCCATACCAACCAATACCAAACTGTAGATAATGCACTTTGTAATGCACAAAATAATGTTGTTGTTACTTTTCCCTTTTCAGTCAAAATCAAAATGAAACACACAATTCTTTTTTTGCGTTAAAAACGCATTCGCCAGTAACGTAAACAAACATTGATAATGACGACTTTCAATCGGCATTTGGGAGTTGTTCTTGCTTGATTTCGGTGCAAACTACTGTGTTTATCGGAAATCTTCGAAAGATTTGAGCCGAATACTGGCATCAAAAAAACCTGATCATGTATACAAACAGACGGACAATCAAATTTATAAAAGTATAAACGATTAAACGAAGACTGACTGTCGCAGCTGTCCAGAGTGTCATGTCAAATCAAAACAGTGTTGCCAATAGCAGGGAATAAGGCGACAAAAGAGGAAATTTTATGAACAGTGATCGGACATGCCCTTGCATTTCAAATATAAAATAAATCAATTATGATTTTGATTATACCCATATTATCCAATTTCCAGCTGCCGCCACAAACTGTTCTTTATAAATAAATATATTGTTAAGCATAAATAATCATTATTCTCAAGTTCTATGTTTTTAAGTGCGTTCAAATAATATATTATCTAAAGTTTTTCGTGTCTAATCTGTGAACGCTCGTAGAAAAAATATTGTTCCTAAAACGTTCGCAAAGTGTCTTTCCCACCCTTAAAGCATATCCGAACTCCGCTTCGCGTCGTTCGTCTAACTGCTTTTGCGTGCGGGAAAGCATCACTTTGCGAACTTGTTAGGAAAATAACTATTTTCTACGAGCGTGCGCAAAGTAACCACTTTGCACACTCATTTGCGTGTGCAAAGTAGCCTTTTTTTCCCGCACTCAAATGTCAACTCAAATAACTACCTACCAATTTGTTGTTTTAAACTTCATTTCCATACCAACCAAACAGTAGATAATGCACTTTGTAATGCACAAAATAATGTTCTTGTTACTTTTCCCTTTTCAGTCAAAATCAAAATGAAACACACAATTATTCTTTTTTTGCGTTAAAAACGCATTCGCCAGTAACGTAAACAAACATTGATAATGACGACTTTCAATCGGCATTTGTGAGTTGTTCTTGCTTGATTTCGGTGCAAACTACTGTGTTTATCGGAAATCTTCGAAAGATTTGAGCTGAATACTGGCATCAAAAAAACCTGATCATGTATACAAACAAACGGACAATCAAATTTATAAAAGTATAAACGATTAAACGAAGACTGACTGACGCAGCTGTCTAGAGTGTCATGTCAAATCAAAACAGTGTTGCCAATAGCAGGGAATAAGGCGACAAAAGAGGAAATTTCATGAACAGTGATCGGACATGCCCTTGCATTTCAAATATAAAATAAATCAATTATGATTTTGATTATACCCATTATCCAATTTCCAGCTGCCGCCACAAACTGTTCTTTCAATATAAATATATTGTAAAGCATAAATAATCATTATTCTCAAGTTCTATGTTTTTAAGTGCGTTCAAATAATATATTATCTAAAGTTTTTCGTGTCTAATCTGTGAACGCTCGTAGAAAAAATATTGTTCCTAAAACGTTCGCAAAGTGTCTTTCCCACCCTTAAAGCATATCCGAACTCCACTTCGCAAAGCATCACTTGTTAGGAAAATAACTATATTGGAATAAAGACTGATTATCTTTTGTTTTCGAAGAGTTATCAGAAAAATACCGAATACATCCCGAGGAACATGTCTTAGCTACACCCCTGTGATATAAATTTGGTAAAAAATCATTTTTTAGCAAAATGGCAGTATCTTGAAATTTTTGAAAAATTGCATCATTTTCTTCCGTATCCTGTATTTCATAGAAAACCTCATCTCACACAAAATCTCCAAAAGTCAGTAGAATGTACGAAAGTCGACCACCAAAACGCTGAAACACTCGACAAAATCCACTTATACGTTTCAAAGTTATAGCTCATTGAATATGGGCAAAAAAATTGCTATGTTCTTTATTTTGACGTGCAGTTCAGTCAAATAACGAGACCACAGTGCGACAATCAAATGAACCTCAACAATGTCCGAAGGGGCAGAGGGGAGGGGAAGCTGAAAGCGTGTCAACAATCTTGTCATCTCATTGGCGTGTGAAGTTATTTTGATCAGATATCTGAATCTTAAATTATGGTAAAGACTACAAATAAATCACCAAATATGTATAAAATTTGCATGCATATACTAATTCTATTATTATATACTAATGAAATTGATATAGAAAAAAAAATAGAGTCAATAATTTTATTTTTACGCCTACGCCTATGACCAAGCGGTTGCCATGGGATGTTAGACTGTCATCTGTAAGTAGCCAATCACATAGTTCCACCGCCGAATTGTTTCTACATATGTTCATATTGTTCATTTGCTTGTCGCACTGTAGGTCTATGTGCATTAAAATTACCTAAAGCGTTTTCATCTAAATCGTATCTTGAGTCCATTCCAGTTTGATCTGTGATTAACGTCACTTGCAGCTCACCGATTGGCTAATATCTCAATAAAATTATCGAATCCGAATTTTGAAATGATTTGATTATTCCACATATTCGAATATTTGATTATTCGAATATTCCATCATTCGAATAATTCGAATTATCGACTATTCGAATATTTGATTATTCGAATTATTCGATTACTCGAATTATTCGATTATTCGTATTATTATCGAATATTTGATCGTTTTTTAAACGAATATTGAAATACGAAGATCTGGAAAAATTCCCAGCCCTTTTAACAATAGCCTAGTTTACATCGATAACTCGTTTAGTTCGGTCCGATAGGACCAAGTGGGTGGGGATAGTACGGTAGGACCAATGCTTGCTTCTCGCCCGTTTACACCGTCTTGCAACGCGTGAACTAAATGAGTACGCGCGCAATTCGTCAAAAGTCAAAAACAAGTCGAAACTATTTATCAATACAACGTAAGTACGCTAAGATTGCCTTAGAAATAGAACCAACAAAACAACCTAGACAACATAACCTCACAATTTTGATTGAGATCGCACCAAATGCGGACCAAATAGTTCGGTACACCCAAGGTTTCTATATAAGAGGTTGCCTCACTTCGCCTGTAAAGGTAAAGACGGAAGGGGGAAAATATGACGTCATTTGAGGCTAGCGGTCTGAAACAGTCCGCATTCTGTCATTTGAGTGTCATTCCTGTCATGCAATTGAATCGGACTGCATCGTGTCGTGTCATTCGATCAATGATTGATAAAACGTTGAATTTCTTGCTAATTTTATCATTTAAATCGAAATAAAATATTAATACAGGTGTAAAATTATTTTTTGGGACATTATTATTGTATATATTATTGGTCAAGGAAGCGAAAATACTGTTCCAAATGTGAGTATTTTCTATATGTATATTCAAAACATCAACCCTCAGATTTCCACAACTTTTTAACTATAATTTGATATTAGTCCTGCCTAAATATACTGAGAAATCTACTATTGAAATATAATGAAAGCTAAATTTAGGTAGAATAGAATAAACAGTTGAACACAATACATGTAAACAAACTCTATTATGATCATTTCTAGACACACCTACCTTTAAAACAGATAACTGATAGATAAATCCAAGGATAAGACACTTATAAACAGTTTTCAAAACGTAAATGGATGATTTCACAAAAGAAAAACCATCGACAGCAAAAAATCTCTCTTCCACCTGGAAATAAATAGTGACTTTATGATATTGATGAATGACATTCTTGATTTTATGATGGAATGGTTCGAGAAATGGCCGCAGTGGCGCTACAGTAGACACAAATGACGTCATGACCGTAAAAGTGAGGCAACCTCTTATATAGAAACCTTGATTTGAACCAGCATATTATTTCAACTTTACACCATCCATGAGTTCAAAAAGACCATGAATAATAGCTCATTGTAGTTTCAGTTCCAACTGTATATGATGGTATGTGAGAAAAGAATTTTCTCAACAAAAATTGTGATCCTTGGCTTTGGCGACTCCAATGTACCCTCATATGCATGGTTTACTCTGTAAATCCAACAGTAGACAGATCCCTGATTTTTCTGACATCTCTTGAAGAAAACAGTAAAACTCAATAATCATATATCATTATATCATTGATCATTGATCCCGCTTTTGCCAAATTTAAGACGCCCACCATGCACCGACCTGGATATTTATGTTTATCTTTCCCAACCATACACGCAACACAAGCTAGGCGTATTGATCAGTATGAGAATGAGATACTCCATTATTCAGGGTGTCCGGAAAGTCAACGATAATACTAAAAGGGGTGATGGACCAACTTATAAGCATCCAGAAAAACATAATATCATGACCTTAGTAAAAACTCTATGGTTTTCGAGATGTTGCCACTAAAAGTTCAAAATATTTAATAAGAAATCTTATTTTACAGAGAAATAATTTATTTTTATTTTCTTTTTCACCAAGTACGTGACTGATGGCTTGTAATTGCGAAGGAAAAAGTGGTGGGGAGCAGTCAAAGGAAAAAATATTATGTTTTTCTGGAAGCTTATGAGTTGGTCTATCACTCCTTTCAGTATTATCGTTGACTTTCCGGACACCCTGTATAGATTGCGTGCTGTGTGTGCAAAGATTACTGATTAGAATACCATTTTCATTTTAGTAAACTTTGGGAGTCTGTCTCCAGTGACTATCGGTTTTTACTCACCACATCAAAGGAATTGGTGCCAATAATGTTTGTGTCGCCGGCGCCGTCCACATAACCGTGCGTTGGTTCAGTCTCCAGCTTCAACTTCAGTAGCCTAGTTTACACCAGGAGATGATAGAAACCGGAATGAACCGATCTTATATACGCATGCGTCAGGTTAGCGACGTTTGTCGTGATTCAAATTTTAAACGCTTTTACGCGCGTAATTGAAGCGATGTCCTGTGTCATTAAGGATAAAATATCTAGTTTCAAAATATAGGTATCAGAAGTGATTGGAACTGAATGCAACGCGTTTTTTTGCGTATTATTAACCTATATCTTGTAATAAATCTAGTATTTACTAGTTGTTGATATGTTGGAATTGTATATTTGAACGAAAATTATTATTATTTAGAGTCGAATCCTAGCCGACTATTATTGTCAGGTAAAAGAGCATTTTGTTATATAAATATAACTTCAAATGCTTGATGACACTCTAGATTTACTGATAGAATTCAACAATCTAGTACTACATAGAAGCTGAAACTTCCAACGATTAATTTTTATAATGTGGTGGATAGATAATGAGTTGTCCAATTATGGCATACATAATTATTATTCATACAGAGTCGCTAAGAGCTTATATTCCAGATTTCAGAAATACACTATCATTCATAATACCTACATACAGGGTGTTTAAAAATCATTGGGCAAAAATGATATGATGGCTGAGAGGTCATTCCAAGAAAAAAAAATCTCAATAAACATAGGTCCTCAAACGCAACGTTTCTATGATACAGGGTGACAAAGTTTTTTTTAATTAATTTTTTTTAAATAATTCAGTTGAATTTTGACCGACTTATTGTTTAAAATTTGGCAGCGTTGTTATGTAAGTTATAAGAGGGGCTAGTTTTGACCCTATACTAGATAAAAATATTGTGTCCAGTGGAGTTGAGGACGGGAAGATAACATCAATTTTTGAAAGAAAAAGGACGATGCTTTTTCGGACCTATGTTTTTTGGAACTTTTTTTCTAAGAATGGTTTCAGGAATTACTCCTTTCATTTTTGCCCAATGTTTTTTAAACACCAACACCCTGTATATCCTGATCAGCCGTTCAGAAAAATACTTAGCTTTGATAATGCACATAGAAATCAATATTTTGTACATTTAAAAGTGTTGTATAGTGCATGGTTATTTTTTTCAAGGCAGTGTATAGAACATAATAGTATATATTATATGTCATGCATTATCATTATGTATCTACTTTTGAAATCTCAGTATAATAGGAAATTCGATCCCAAAGGGCTCATCAGAAATAAATACTTATATCAAACCGTATATTTTTTAAATTAGAAAAATAAGCTTTTTCTTGATATTAAATAATACAGGGGGTCGCGGATATGGATGGAAATGGTCGAATGGGTGAAATTTAAGAGGTACCAACAAAGTTTAATACAAACAGCTTTGAGGTTTTTATACATGCCTATAAGTTATAGTGAAAATGCAACGATACATGCAGGGTAGGTCATTTAGTCGTGGAACATCAAAGTTGCACTTTTTTTAAAGCAACCCCCAGTATATTAATGTATATTTCGATTATTTCTTCAATTGTGTGATACACATAATGATCCTGAATTCCTGAGTCATCCAAGAACATACAATTAATTCTTGCAAAACATTTCAAAATGCGTCGGAAAAAGTTGAATGTACTTACCTTCTAATCAAAAGACAGAGACAGAATATAGCTCTGGAAAAGTAAGATGAGAAAGTGCGATGTGAAAGTAACGTTGTTGTGTTGGTAAATCCTCAACAAACTCGGAATTAAATCTAAAAGAATCGCCACATTCTTCTTTCATACGAATATTAAAGTTTGTGCTGCATTGCTGGTCCTTGTTGATATTTTGCCAATTTCTTTTTAGAGAACTTTTGAATTTGAATAACTTTCCACAGATCACACACCTCATTCTGGTACGAAAATAGACAGTTATCAAACTCAAATCAATTGAACCCGTGAATTATAAATAAAACAATGAGAAGCAAGAAATCTTTTCCCGCCAAAATATTTAGATGGAGGACTGTAACAATCTATACATTTATATCCAGAAGAATACGTCTTCATTCATATCCAAAAGAAAACGTCTCTCTATTCCCGTCAGTTTCCATGCACAAGCGCAGTAGTAACGGTTCATTCCGATTTCTATCATCTCGTTTTACAACGACAACTTGGTCCGCGGACCAAGTACTAAATTCGAACTATATCAGAACCAAATATTTGGTTCGAATGGTGAAAACAGTTGCGAACTAAGCTGGTCCGCTCTTGGTTCGGTACTTGCCAGCAGGTGTACCGAACTAAATTTGGTTCGATCTGGATCAAAATTATGAGGTTATGTTGATTGTTATTATTTTGAATTGTGTTAGTTCTGAGTTTCTCAAGGCAATCTGAGCGTACTCACTTATGTTTTTTTTGATTACGAATTGTGTTGATAAATAATTTTGACTTGTTTTTGACGTTTGACGAATTGCGCGCGTACTCATTTAATTCACGCGTTGTAAACGGACGAGAAGCAAACATTGGTCCTACCGTACTATCCCCACCCACTTGGTCCTATCGGACCGAACTAAACGAGTTATCGGTGTAAAGTAGGCTACTTACTACTTACATTTTGCATGAGGGGGTATGGAGTAATAAAATGGTAGAGTTCTCGTAGCTTTATCAAGCTAAACCTACATCAGACATTGGGTGCTATGATTGGACGTTTACGTTAACTTAACGTATCTGTTGAAATTGTTTACTTATGCAAATGTTGCTAACAGCGTTACCGTGGTGAAATGCATACGTTAGCAACGTTCGACGTCGTTGTACGTTAGTGTTATGCATTGAACTCGATGTTACGTAGTATCGAGTTCAATGGTGTTATGTGACGTTAAGGACCCATTATGTTGACATTTCTGACGTCATGAGTACGTCCAACAGTAGGGACAAAGTTTACTATAGTAAACTTTGGTAGGGAGTTCGAGTATTCGCTCTGAACACTCGGAGCGCCAAAAATTGTACCCGCTTAAATGGACAATTTCGCGCTCGGAGCGGAGCGTTCAGAGCGATACTCGAACTCACCTAGTAGTGTCGTTGATTCCCATGTGTGGAGCCTTCCTAAATACTAATGACTTTATCAATAGATTTTATTTATAAGGGCATTTGACAAACACATTAAGTCTCTTGGTAAGTTTTTTTATTCAAAACTCAACAATTCTTCCAGAACGGAAAAAGTATTTTGAACTCTGGAGGTTCTCTGTGTGCGTTTACATGATTGAATTTGACTGATCTACCTATAAGCGCTTCTTTTTCCTCCAGATATTTTTTTCTAAAGACTTGGACAATTTCCAATTCTCTTTCAAATGTATCGGTGTGGGATTCATCTTTTGGTCCTTCCCATAGCCATATGACCGTGTGATTGTCCAGAAGAAAAAGTGCTGGAATTAGAAAAACAACATAATTTTCAAAAATGTACACTGGAAAACAACGTATATGATAGTGGATGTTCACTTGCAACAAACTCTCTGAACGAACCGGACCAAATCCACCAAACATTCCGTGCAAAATGATAACAATAATTGCAAATGTCTAGGGTTTCATTTTTTTGTGCAATATGGACGAGAAACTTAATTTCAACGATGTAGATGTGGAGGTGAGAGTGGTAAATACCACATCACTGAGGTCACACAGCGGGCCCATTTTGCACCTTCAACAGGAGAGCCTGCTCATCTCTTGGATCATCGTCGTCAAGCCTTAGCAATTCAGCTTAGGCAACAACGTAGCCCAAGCACGGTCCCTCTCTGACCTCTCCCATAAATCGCAGTTCTGTTCTAACCAAGATGCTCTGATTGAGAACATCACCTAGTTTTAGTATTGAACTTGCAGGATCCAATAATTTAGGATAAGCGGTAGTGGTATTCAAGATTCTTATATCGGAGCAGTTCTGTTAAAACATACTGGATTTTAGAAGAGTGAAGAAAAAACAAGTAGAGTTTAATATCCATTGGAGAAATTCAAGAAGAAAATATAGCTTACAGTTAACAGTCTGCAATTCGAAAGTCGGCTAGATGAGTTATTGGAGTTTACCTACTTAAACAGTAAGACAGTAAGTAGAAGCCTCGCTTGGATTTAATCAAAATTAACTTACCTGGTTTGATGGCAGTATAAAGATGACTTTGCAGGAAAGGAAAAGGAGCTACAGTATTTTCTTTCCTCAGAGGATATTCGATCTCAGTGACCAAAAAAGACCCCGTTATAAAATTCAAGTAAAACAGACGCGGTGTAAAATCATAATTTATAGTATCAACATCAACAGCGCGACATAAAATGTCTCCCGCTAAACTGATCAAAAAAGAATCAGTCTCTTTTCCTTCCTCCATTTCCATCACAGAAAAATCGGACCATTTATTACTCCAACATGCTAAAGTTTTATGAGGGCAATTTTCAAAAATATTAAGTCTGTGATTTGCTGAAGTATATTTTCCGTGCCAGTAAATGAACTGTTTCTCTTCAGGCACAATGAGCAGAAAACAAGCTCTACTTCTCAAATGATCTTTTTCACAAGGAACTTCGTAGTAATGCACTTCTCCATCAAGCTCCCCTCTTATTAAGAATAATCGAGATTTATCAGAGTCTTGTAAATTAGAAAAAGTGAACATTCCGTTTGGAAAGCAATGGAAGAAAATTGCTGGCTCGCTCCATTGAACTATCCTTTCTACTGGACAATGTTCTTCTATCTTGGGGGGTAATGGGGAATATCCCTTTGGAGAATTTTGCCCCTTCCAATAATAGACTAATAATTCATCTATCAGGGTATTCTCGACTTTCAAATCGAACATCCATTGAATAATATAAGATTCTTTATCAGAAAAAATACCTATGCTGTTTTCATTAACTTTCACAAGCTGTTCGTCTTGGATTTTCCAGATATTGATGCTGTGAGTCTTCTGTATCTTTTTGAATATATTGTCTTCTTTTGAAGACGGTCGGCCAATTTTGTAGAAATTTACGAAAAATTCCGGTTCTGTATACCTGGGGTTTTGTAGTTCTTTCACGTCTATGTTCATTTTGAAGGATTTTGAAATGTTCTAACACTTTATACCTATATAATCGACCGGTTTTCTATGCGATTCAATCATACTTATCCGTCACTTATCTGATGTGTTATACAAATCAATAAACGAAAAAATCATAGATAAATTCGATGTTGTAAAAATCAAAACTTTAATCCTTTCTCCTTTCCTTCAGAAAACTAGGTTATATGCACAAACCACGGACACCATATACTTTTTAATGTATATAATAGTCTATGTTTTTAATAATACGTATATGACGGACACATGCAACGGTTATACCACAGAATAGGCGGCCTTTGCTGTGACGTCACCACTGATGCTGACAGAAAGAGCGCGTATGCTTTATTTGGTATTTTCTGAATGCAAAATAGATTCCCAGCAAAATTTAGGTGTTGCACATTTGAAGTTATTGTCTTTATATTGAAGAGAACGAGAACAAATGACTTTATATTTATAATAAACTAAATTTCAAAATGAGAAAAAAATTACTTAATATATTATACCTTATTATTCCAAATCTCGTTTTTACAAGTCAAGGTTAAAAAAAAATATATCTTAGCAAAACTGCCAATTAATAAGGATATGTAATATTCCACTACAGAATAAAATGTAATTTGAAAGTATTGATTATTTATTAAATTAATAATTTAAATTTGTATGTGTAAAAAGTGCATGTCGACCAAGATATTTTTGTATATGGGAATTGCAATTTTTGAAAGCTCGTTTTATTTCCATTTACAAAAAACTAATTTTTATTTGTAACTTTGAAGTTTGTTGTAATATCGGTCCTTCTTACTCCATAACTCATGCTGTATAAATCTCTTTCATAGTCATTAACTGTGAAACGGTCGGAGCAAACTGCCGAAGAATCTATATTAAACTTGTCTTTTCTGCTGCAGCACTTAACATAATGCACCATGAACCACCTCTTTTCGTATGGTAGAAAACACTAAATCCTTGCCTTTTGGAAAAGAATGAAAAACTATGCTTGAGCCTTGCTTTTTAAGAGCTATAGTTGATTGTTTTTGCACACAGCAACAGTACATATTCTTCCAGGCATTATGAACTAAAATAATTTTTACCACTGAAGTTACTTATAAACAAGAAGCCTATATTTGCTCAGAGAATAGTGGCCATTTGATTTACTTTCGTGTGAACAAAATGCTCCTTCTTGTGCTAAATCGAATTATTATTGTTACACACCGTCAACCGTTAACACAACGAAACGAATAAAATATGTATTTGTATATCTTCGGCAACTCAAACTACATTAAAACAACTTGGAAAAACACAAACTATAGGACAAATTCACAACACAACACACGATCAACGGCTGAATGAAAATAAACAAACCATTCAGAACCCATGGTGACGCCACAGCCGTTTTCCGCTCGCTGCCAAACCACAGCTAAGCCACAGAAGAAACCAACTATTTCTTCTGTGGCTAAGCTGTGGCCAAACCCGCCAAACTGCCAAACGTATAGTATTTTCAAACTCAGTTGGAAACAACGAAAAAACTGCCATAATAGACCAAACAAATCATACAAGTTGTGACGTACTGCCTAATAATCTGAGTGAACTGACCAACAACGAAGAAAAAAATGTACCCGATATTACGCTGTCGCACAGTTCACCCATATTACCAAGCGGCACGTAACAGCTCTCATGCTTTGTTTGATCCATTGTACCGCGCCGGCGACCGGCGAGCGTTTTTTTCGCAGTTTCAATTGACTCTATAAATTCTTGAAAGATTGGTCGACTTACCTGTAAGGAAGATCAATCTCAATTATTCGAGCATCTCCGTTCTTCTATGATAGATTTGGTAGGTTTCATATTCTAAGTGATTCACGCACTGTGCTTAAAGTATACAATTTTTTGTCGCCTCGCTTATCATCTGACTCGGACCCCTGACCAACATTTCATTTTGGCCTGAACTAATCGCTGTACGGGGTAATTGGTGGAGGGTGGGCTCTATCATAGAAGAACTACGATGCTCGAATAATTGAGATTGTTCTTCCTTACAGGTAAGTCGACCAATCTTTCAATTATTCTTCGCATCTCCGTTCTTCTATGATAGATTTGGTAGATGTTCAAAAATTCAAAGACATACTAAGGCGATTGAATGCATTGTATAATGATAATAATTGGAAATCTAACATATAAATTACAAAATAGCCTAAACTAAGCAAAAATGACCCAATCCATAGTATAATAAGTAGTTTTGGGTATAGCTTCAACAATAATGAATAATTAATTAATAATAATTCCAAATTTGAAATGGAGGATACATAAATATGATATGTACCTACTTATATCAATCAATTAATTAGTATTTTCTGAACATCCTCTAATAACAGAATAAGCAAAATCTTGTGTACTGTTGATTAACGGCCGGTTGTAAAAGTTTGCGAATACGGATGAGCTTTGCGTCCATCCAGCAGTCTCTTTAAAACCTCTTCTATAGGCCGCAGAGGTACTAGCATGTCTAACACTATGACTGGTGAAAATACCTGTGTTTATTCCACTTTTTTGAAGAACTTGCTTTATCCACCTACTTATACTCTGAGTAGAAGCAGGATGATAAGGTTTCATGTGTGTTAGGATCAGATATCCCATTGCATTATTTTCTCTTAAGTGTTTTGTGATAGATAAGTAATACTCGAATACTCCAGAGTTTTGGCCACGCATAATTCAGGTTTGTCTGAGAAATAGGGAAATACCAGGAAGGGTTGGTATTTCTTTGGGCCCGACGTTTTAATTTGTTCTGAGATTTTTATTTCAATTTTGTCGTCTTTATTATGATATATTTTCCAAGGAAATTTTTGATATTGTTTGTACCCTACTATAGCAGAAGCTAGTGCTAATAAGGTGACAAGCTTCAAGGTTATATATCCTTTAAGAAAAAACCTCGTGTAATGGATAAATTTGTGCTAAGTGAAGTAATACCGGGTTGGGGTCCCAAGTTGTTGAATATTTTGGAATAGATGGCCGTTTGTTATAAACACCCTTCAAAAATCCTTTAATGGTATTTCCATCGTTCTGGCTAAAGTTGAGTATCAACGCTAAGGATGATCGATATGTATTAATAGAGGAATAGGATAGTCCTTCATTGAAGCAATTTAACAAAAATTCTAAAATTAAATTTGTATCCTGAGTATATAGTTTAATTTTATGTGTCAGACAGTAATCCCACCACTTCCTATAACAACTATAGTATATTGTTTTAGTGTCTTTTCCCCGATTGAGCTCATCATCATAGGGATGACGGAGTCGGTTATGCCTCGTTTGTGGAACGAACTCCAGATAACTTCCCTGCCACCAGGGAAAGTGTCTTGTGTAATGGGTGTCTTTCTCTGAAAGGGGAATAAGTCAAATAATCCTGTGGGGTAAAAATGATTGGTGCTTCTATTAACAATTCATAAAAGGATGGGAACCATGACTGAGAGGGCCAATTTGGGACAACCAAAATGCCTGTAGCCTTCTCTGTTCGAATTTTCTCAATAACTTTATGGATTAAAGGAAAGGGCGGAAAAGCGTAAAACTTTGAGTTTTCCCAGCTAGTTGTAAACGCATCAACTAGAAAAGAATCTGGATCCGGTCCCCAGGATATATACTTATTACACTTTTTATTTAGTTTTGACGCAAATAGGTCGATATGTGGTTTTCCGAATTGATTACTTATCTCAGTGAATACCTTTTTATTTAATTCATATTCAGTCTTTATTGATGTAATTCTTGTTAAGAAGTCTGCCTCTAAATTTTCCTTTGTATTTATATATGAGGCGTAAATATATATTATTATTTTCACAATAGTTCCACAATGTTCTGGCAATATTATTAAGTTGTTTATTTCTAATGCTACCCATCCTGTTAATAGTTGCGATTGCTGTTATATTATCAACTCGTAGTAAAATATTACAGTTATATACAGACTTCGAGAATGATTTTACTCTGTAGTAAGCAGCTTTCAGTTCGAGATAATTAATATGTTTTTTACCATCATCTTTATTCCAAAACCCGTTTGCTTTTTGGCCTTTGCAATAGGCACCCCGACCCTTTAAGGATGCGTCTGAAAATATCTCCAAGGAAAATTGTTTTGGTAGAATACTTTTTCCCGCATTGGGGATATTTTTCAACCACCAGTCAAAATGTTCTTGTAATTCCCCTTGAATCATCATTTTCCTATTATAGTTCATATTATTAGTACGTAGATTTTTTATCTTGACAATTTCAAAAGGTTTTGTGTGGAACCATCCATAACTCATAGCTGGTGAAATAGACACCAATTTCCCAACTAAAGATGCGAATGCTCTTATTGTCAATACTTTTTTGATTTTCGTTTTATTAATTAATTTGATGATAGTTGATATTTTGTTCTGAGGTAAGTTTATTGTCATATTGTGAGAATCGAAAATGAATCCTAAAAACGGAATTCTTTTGACAGGTTGAAGGACGCTTTTTCCATAATTAATCACCATGCCTAGTGATTTTAATAGGTTGATAGACGTGATTAAGCTTTTATAGCATTGCTCATAATTTTCCCCAATGATCAGAATATCATCTAGATATATTAATAATTTACATCCCAACATTCGGAGATGTCTAGCGACTTCCTTCATTAATTTGGTGAAAATGTAAGGCGCTATATTTATACCAAAAGGTAGGCAGTTAAATTCAAACAATTGATTTTTATATTCAAATCGTAGATATTTTCTATGGTTTTTATGGATTGGCAGTAGAAAATAAGCGTCCTGCAGATCTAAGTTTGCTAAGTAACAATTTTTTGTTATAAGTTTGATTGTTGTTCTATAATCATCCAGTTTAAAATGATTTGTGGGTATGAACAAATTTAGTTTTTTCAGGTTTAGTATAAAGCGATATTTCCCGCTGGGTTTTTTAATGAGGTAAAAAGGTGGTAAATATTGATTCTTGGAGCTTGTGCATTTTGCAATTGCTCCTTTTTCCAGAAGAATAAAAATTTCTTCTTCAATAAACTTTATATCAAAGTTTGATGTATTTTTTGTCCAAAATATCTTTTGTCTAGGTATGGTTTGAAAAGGTATTTTTATGCCTCTAATCCATTTAAGAACTTGTCGATTATGTACAATTTTTTCCCATTCATAGTAAAAATGTTTTAAACGGCCAGCAATTTTTTGTGGTACCTACCTAGAGGTAGCGTACCTACCACAAAAATAACTGGAGACTCGAACGTGGACCCGTATTCCGTGCCTACCTGTGGAATTCTAGCAACATGTCGCTTTCCCATCATTTTACACAGAGAGCATATTAGTTTACTGTGACAAAGAGCCAACGATTATAAACTACACAGGATTGCTCAGTTCCATTTAACGTACGTTTGGCAGTTTTTGTGACGTCACCATTGGTTTGGCTATTTTCATTTAGCCGTTGATCGTGTGTGTCTTGTGTTGTGAATTTGTCCAATAGTTTCTGTTTTTCCAAGTACCTACTTTAAATGTAGTTTGAGTTGGCGAAGATATACAAATACTTATTTTATTAGTTTCGTTGTGTTAACGGTTAACGATGTGTAACAATAATTCGATTTAGCACAAGAAGGAGCATTTTGTTCACACGGAGATATATTAAATGGCCACTACTCTCTGAAGAAATAGGCTTTTTGTTTAATAATAATTAACTCCAGTGGTGAACATTATTTTAGTTCATTATGCCTGGGAGAATATGTGCCGTTGCTGTGTGCAAAAACAATCAATTAGGTCTTAAAAAGCAAGGCTTAAGCATAGTATTCCATTCTTTTCTGAAAGACAAGGGTTTAGTGTCTTCTTCAATACGAAAAGAGTGGGTGCATCGCTGCAGAAGAAAAGACAAGTTCAATATAGATTGTTCGACAGTTTGCTCCGACCATTTTACAGTTAGTGACTATGAAAGAGATTTTCAGCATGAGTTGTTGAGTAAGTAGGTACCTATTACAACAAGCTTCAAAGTTACAAATAAAAATTACACATACAAATTTGAATTGCGAATTTAATAAATCAATACTTTCAAATTACATTTAATTGTGAATTGGAATATTATACATCCTTATTGATTGGCAGTTTTGTTGAGATATTTTTTTTAACCTAGACTTTTAAAAAAGCCAGTTGGAATAATTATAGGTACCTATATTAGGTATTTATATATTTTTTTTAATTTTGAAATTTAATTTATTATAAATATAAAATTATTTGTTTTCATTCTCTTCAATATAAAGTCAATTTTTTGAAATGTACAACACTTGGAATTTATGATTTACCTGATTTTTTGGGTATTTCGCCACACCCTATCAAAAAACAATCAAACTAGTGTTAATATACCGGATCTTCTATATTACCTGAAAAAAAATCTATTAAAATTAATTCAAATTCGAAAATTATTTTACGTTTTTTTAGGATTTCGCAGTAAAAACTGTGTTTTTTTGTGTTTTTGGCACAAAATGTCACTTTTACTTTTTTTTGCCAAAAACACAAAAAAACACAATTTTTACTGCAAAATCCTAAAAAAACGTAGAATAATTTTCGAATTTGAATTAATTGTTTCTTTTTTAGGTTCCACTGACGACGGAAGCAGAATCGCTTCTGAAACGTTTGATATTGTTAGGTTTTATTGTTTACTAATAAATTTTTTTTCAGGTAATATAGAAGATCCGGTATATTAACACTAGTTTGATTGTTTTTTGATTGGGTGTGGCGAAATACCCAAAAAATCAGGTAAATCATGGATGCGCCACAAAAGTACAGAGCATATCTACTTGGAATCTAGGTAATTTGCATAAAGAAAATACCATATAAAGCATACGCGCTCTTTCTGTCAGCATCAGTGGTAGATTGGATGTAGATTCGAAAGGGTGTTGGATTGTGGACTTGCCACAAATCCAGTGCACTTCGACCTCCTGGGTCTATTGTACCACCGACTTTCCTGCTAAATTCGGTCTATAATAGTGATGATTTATGCATCACTTAGTGTAAATGAACTCAGCAGAGCATTTTTATTTGGGCTACTCTGTGGACCTTTTTGATTGTTTAGCAATGAATAATGCTATCAATCTAGTCAGGTATGTAGACGGCGAACTGCCCGTGGAGTTCCCAAGCGGTCACCCATCCAATTACTACCCACGCCCGACGTTGCTTCACTTCGGTGATCGAACGGGAACCGGTGTTACATCGTGGCTGGCAGTCGCCCCAGCATCAGTCGTGACGTCACAGCGAGTTTGACCTTGCCAGACAGATACGGCAAACTGAGCAATCCTGTGTAGTTTATGAGCGACGTGTTGCTATGGAATTCCAGTACACGGAATCCCGCCCCAGTTCCAGTGTCAAGTGTCACCTGTCACCCCGACACTTCAGTCCACATTGCCAAATTGCAAATAATTCTGTACACCAGTACACCTCGCGGGAGCAAGGTTAATTAATAGTAGTAAGGTTGCGTCGTTATACGTTCGGGTTTCGGACGAATCAGAATTCAGACAAAAATGACGTCAGTCGGCTCCGATCCGGTTCTGAAATTCAAATACACATTTGAAAAAAAGATAGAATATGGTTGACACTTGATAATGAGAAAGATATTTCACTGTATACCAAAAGCTGTGTGATAACTTACCCTCAAACACGTTTAAAAACGGCCGACACTCGGTAAAAAAAGTTTAAAGACCCTGAAATACGGACATGTTATGACATCAAGATGACACACCGATGACAGAAATGTCAATAATGGAGCTCGGTGACGGGATCGATTCGGTTTATAGTTCGTGGATTTCCGATTCCCTAGTTACGGCGCAACCTCTACATATCAATTAACCTTGTCGCGGGAGAATGTTTTGTGACGTGTTTGCTATTTGCTATGAAATTCCACACTACCAGGAATGAGTCTACATAAAGTCAGTCCAAGTATTGTTGATTGTTGATATTATCGATTTGTAATTTGAATATTTAAAGGAATAGTTCGCTTATCTCGTATTGCTACGTTCGTAATTTTGTTACCTAGTCAGTTAAATCCATATATCCGTCTCCAAACCTCGTCTCTGGTTTTTGTTTTGATTGATATCAAACTTCAACGAAGAACAAAGATGGGAAATTTGGGAAAATAGTAAATGTCATACAAAGGAATGGCAACAAGAGGCAAGACGTTATTTTTCAAGGTAGGTATGTTTTTTGATTTTATCTATAAATAAGAATTCATAAATGAGACGTCATTGCGCTATTGAAGTGAATTTTTCTCAGAGTGTCTGACATACCCTGTTTCTATCATGCTCTTCACCACCATAGCCATAGACTAATACCAGAGACGATACCCAGATGATTTTCCAACCACTAGCACTAGATATAGCCCGACGTCTCTTTGTGTGTCACATGTTTATACATTGAGAGGAGAGAGGAATTCTTGCGAGTTTGCCAAACTGCAAATTTAATAAGGAGCTACCTTGTATTTAAGGTATTTTTATTCTAATTAAAAATACTCTGTACTCTATGAGTGCATCTCCGGTAGTTACCAATTATATAATATGTACATTTTTAGATTACTAGTGATAATAAAACATTCTCAATGAGACCCATATTTTTCCATGAACCTCAGTTACTTATGTAGACAGTTACAGTCCTCCATAGTAGACACGATGCAACGAAATACATCTGGCAACACGACACAAATGCCTATTTGAGATCAACCAATCACAGCTGATAGTCATTTTAACCAATCATAGCCTGTAGCTCCTTTGGAACACTGTTGTCGGCTTGTTCAAAATTCAATATTTTTGAAGGCCGAACCTCTGATTTATGTGAACAAAACTTATCAATAATCAGTAAACTATAACTGTCCTATAACACCAATGATATTGAAACCAATAAAAAATTAAAACATATCCTCGTTAATACACTGGTTGATCCCTTTTGACAAAAAGTGAAAATTCTGAGTGCTTTATATTTGCAACGAGGCAACGTTGAACGAAATCAACGGAGATGTAAATAATAACATGTTTATTGTAGTGACAAACAATTTGCCCGGAATCTAGGGTGTACGCTAGTCAGGCTAGTTCACAAAACATTCCCATTAATCCCATTCCCCCTTAGAATTGCGTCTCCCATAGAGTAAAAGTGATCCAAGTTTTTAGTTGTGCGAACTACGGTGAGGGGCGCTGTAGGTTCATACACTGAAGTGACAAATGACAGGTCACAGCTGACAGGTTATAGGCGGGACTTTTGAAATTCACAGCTGACAGGTTTTAGGCGGGACTTTTGAAATTCGCTTTTGTATAAATTGAAAATATGACTTGCACTGATGGAACGGCTTTAAATTTGATGAAATTTTGATCATGCATTGGTTTTCAAAGAAGCAATGGTGCATTTGAAAATATTATTCTATTTTTCAGTCAGTTTACAAGTTTTGACTTTTTTTTTTTCAAAAAAATAAACATTTTTTTTTTCAAAAAAATAAACGTTTTTTTGTGTAATTTTTGATAAAAATGCATGGCTGGCATTATTCGAAAGAGGGGCAGTTCAAAATTTTAAAGCAAGACTATCCTTTAGTCTGCTTTATTACTACATTACATAGGTATTTCAGTTGATAATTATTTTACATATACAAGCTTAAAATCACTTATTTTGAGTGACGATTAATATAATTTATAAATAAACGAAAAGCGAAAAGTTGGGTGTTGGGTTAAGTTGGGTATGTCAAACTGAAAGCCGAATCAAGCAAAGACATACTTTTTGCTCAACGTCGAGCCAACATGGCGGCCCCCATGCTGCAACCATTTTTAGCAGCCGAAATAATATACTTTAGCAGTACAGATATATTTAAGACGTACGTGCACAACAATCAAGGGACAAAGCCCGCAAGCGTGATTTCTAAACATCATGGACTTGTGAATGGGGTTAACGCTATTGGCCCAAGGAGGGTCACGTGTGCAACGTGTTTACTCGATCAGCTGTTAGGATCCGGCGTATATTCAATATTTATCTTTTCGGTATGATTGATTACTTTTGATTTTGTATATGGACTTACCAACTTTACCTATCCACCTATTTGCTTTTTGAGTTGTGTTCAGAAAATATCAATTCCTAATTTATTAATTTGTGTGATTTTATTTTGCAAGTTTCGCAGGAGATTATTTGTGTTGTGTTATCTTTTTACTATACCTATAATTTTTGTAAGATTTTTAGTTTATAGCCCAGTAAAGTTGTCGGCTTATAGTGATCGTCAAAAAAAAAATCCAAACAGAATGATATTTTCACCAGGGATGCTTGTGGACTGCATCCTGAGCATCCAACCAAAAAATCTGACTCGAAGTCCTGTTACGTTTTGCGCTGAAGAGGTGGTTTCCTAAACATTTTTTTAAAGCGAAATGACCTGAATAAAAGTTATAGAGGATCAGAAACTACACATTTTTGCCTCATAAAATTGTTTGACAGCTGTAACACTTGATGAATAACAGCGCAACAAATGACAAAGTTCCACTGATGGCAACAGGGATGGTTTCAAAAACATTTTTCTAGGGATCATGAAAAAAGTTATGAAGAAAAGTTGTTCAGCCTTTGCTTCTCTAAAACTTTCATCCAGGATTTTTTTTGCAAAAAAATGTTTCTAACACCATTCATTGTCAGCTAATTTTTTGTCATTTGATGCGCTGTAACCCGTTTAGAATTAGAGCTATGAAAAAATGTTATGAGGCAAAGCTGTTTCTAGTTCTTAGTCCTCTATAACTTTTATTCAGGTCATTTTGATCTAAAAAAATGTTTAGGAAACCACCTCTTCCGCGCAAAACGTACCAAGACTTCGAGTCAGATTTTTTGGTTGGATGCTCAGGAGGCAATCCACAAGCACTCCTGAAATATCTGTTTGGAACTATTTTTTTTTTTTTAAACCGACATCTTCACTGGGCTATTAGTATTTGGATCATATTGGACATTGGATTGGTTTCTGTTATCATGACAACAATGAATATTTTTTTCATCAAGACAACCTAGTATTGTATTCTTTATCGAGGCAAATAGGTATTTTTATGAAGAATATTGCTGTTTGCCAAAAAATGATATTTTTGGTACATTTGCCCTCTTGAGGTAGATCATCGCTGGACATATCTATTTTATTATAAGGCTGCGCCAAAAAAGAAAGGTAAGAGCAACTCTCATTGATATAAATTGCCTATATTCAAACTATTTTTTTAACAGAGACTATAGGAGCTGCAATCAATTGATAGTTTTTATTTTTTTCGCAACTAAAAAAGCACAGAAGATTATTAATTTAGTAGGTAAGGTAAGGAAATAGGTATATCAAAATACCTTCTGAATAAATTTCTGAACAAATATGTGACACTTCAATATCTTTTTCATTTGATTTACAAAGCATGTTTTGTTTAATTTTTTTGTCATCAGTTATGTGCTGAAACTATGAAAACAACGTATATTTGGTACTCCTTGCAGAGCAGTTGGTGGTTGAACCTCGGTTGAACTTATGAATATTGTTTTTATAAAAAAAATATTTTTTCTTAAAAGCTTCTCAACTAATCTACATAATATTCTCCCCACAGTCCCCACATCATTTCAAGAAGCTCTTTTCTCTAAGTGTCGTGTTTATTCTAGTTTTTTATTGAGAGTGGAATTCAAATTTTGTATTGATCAAATTATAGAAATAAGCGGTCTTCATGGATCTGAACAAAGACCGACATAATATCTTCAAATTTTCAACACTGTACCTATGTCAAAAATAAGCAGACTCACTTTCTACATCAAGAATTTACACCTTTAAGGATCAGCATCTTATTCTAAAACACTCTGCTTATGATATATTTCGTTCTACTTTATTTAAATGTTCCAAGTTTCAAATAACGCGGTTATAAATAAAGGCGGAGTCATGACATGTTGCAGCCAATTGGCGGCCTCTCATTCACAAGTCCATGATGTTTATAAATCACGCAGCCCGCAAAGCCGCTTATAAAATGGCGTTGGCTTGGCTTGCCATTTCGAAGTCGAAGTGAAACTTTCAAATTTCCGTTTGGCACACGGAAAACCTATGCTACCAGCTACATCGAATTTGTGTTCCAGACCACGCCTACGCCAAACTCAATGTGAATGGTAGCATATGGTTTTGGTTTGCCAAGCAAAAATTTGACAGTTCCACTTCAAAATCAAATTTTAATGTAACCCCTTACATAATTCAGGAACAATGGGGTCTTCTGTCACGTCAATAAATGTCATCTGACTGTCAAAGCTTTCAGCGCCTCTCACCGTAGTTCGCCCAACTAAAAACGATGTACTGTCATTGCCCATTGGAGACCAGTGTTGCCTCCTCTACCGATTTTTCGGTAGTTCTACCGATTTGGAAGCCTATCTACCGATAACTCCTGATTTTCTACCGATTTTTTCACTTGACAGATTATTCATAAAACAATAAACAAAAAACTGCATATCAAGTTGTTTGAAACAAGCAAGTTTTAAGTTAGATCACTTATATCGATATCGCGGCCGTTTGACCTATCGATAGTAAAAAACCATACTAATTTCGTTTTTTCATTTGACTGTGGCCACATATGAATGTAGATAGTGCCATTATTCGCAATGTTATGTGTGGTTATGTTTCTGTTCTTATTTTCAAAACTGATAAATACCAAGTACTGTTTATGCTAATGTTATTAAGTTTTTTCTGTAATTTGTCCAACCTATAGTGTTTGTATGTTTCAAGTCTTAAAATGAGTACCAGTGAGGATAGTAGCTTAGTTTACACCAACAACTTGGTCCGCGCACCAAGTACTAAATTCGAACCATATCAGAGCCAAATATTTGATTCGAATGGTGTAAACAGTTGCGAACTAAGCTGGTCCGCTCTTGGTTCGGTACTTGCCAGCAGGTCTACCGAACTAAATTTGGTTCGATCTGGATCAAAATTATGAGGTTATGTTGATTGTTATTATTGTGAATTGTGTTGGTTCTGAGTTTCTCAAGGCAATCTGAGCGTACTCACTTTTTTTTTAATTACGAATTGTGTTGATAAATAATTTCGACTTGTTTTTGACGTTTGACGAATTGCGCGCGTACTCATTTAGTTCACGCGTTGCAAGGCGGTGTAAACGGACGAGAAGCAAGCATTGGTCCTACCGTACTATCCCCACTCACTTGGTCCTATCGGACCGAACTAAACGGGTTATCGGTGTAAACTAGGCTAGTGAATCAAGTGTAATGATTATTTATGTGTATTTTTTCATTTCAAATTACAACAGATTGTTCTTTTTTCTTCGTCGACATCAATTTTATGAAAAGAAAACTCTATTTCACTACTAAAAAACCTTTAACTTGAACCTACCGATTTCTACCGAATTTTGAGGACGTTATCTACCGAAAATCTAATGTTGGTAGTGGCAACACTGTTGGAGACGCAATTCTAAGATTGCGTTCGAAAAAGGGGTAAATTTTCCGGGACCGCCTCAAACTGTCGAATGTTCATCCTGTCGAATGTCCATTCTGTCGAATGTCCATCCTGTCGACTGTCGACGAACGGTCGTTCGTTCGGGTTCGGAAGTTTCGACAATATGCTCTGGGGTATATTGTCGAACGGGGGTTTTGTCGAATGGAGAATGGAGGGGACAAGTCGAATGCCCGGTGATATGTAAATGGTGGATGGAGTAGATCACACGAATATTTTGTTTTGTGGCATTGGATTTGTGGATTATTTTCCATGTTGTGAGTTGTGATTCTTTTTAGACGTGCAAATAAAGCGACGTGCAATACTAGGTATATAATTTTGTATTGGTTCCATCACCTAGGAAAAAAATATATACCTGATGATCCCAAGTTACAGAAAACTTTGTAGGTATATACGTACTAGGCGATTTTGCTTTTTATGTAAATTAAATTGCAAATTTAGGTATAATACCGTCCCCCTTAACACGATGGTGCATATCTGGCAAAAAATAAAACAAAATATCTAGGGTTAATATTTATTTCAGAGTCCTCTAGTCCCGAGTGTTTCAGTTCGTGTTTTCCATGATTGAAAACTCACGAAAAGTGAGCAGGACTGAGCAATTACTGCAATCAATCTAAGAAAGACCTTTCCAATTTCACGTGTTAATTTATTTAGGTACCATAAAACGTGATAATTTTAAGATATCATAATAAGACATATCATATAAAATGGTAATAAGCAGTGTGTTTTCAATGCAGTCTGTAGATAAGGCTTTGGTGTACTCATATCAATCAGATATGCTCTGTAGTTTCGTGGCGCATCCATGATTTACAAGATTTTTTTGGGTAATTCGCCACACCCTATCAAATAACAATCAAACTAGTGTTTATAAACCAGACCTTCTATATTACCTGAAAAAAAATCTATTAGTAAATAATAAAACCTATCAATATCGAACGTTTCGGAAACAAATCTGCTTCCGTCGTCAGTGAAACCTAAAAAAAGAATAATTAATTCAAATTCAAGTTCGTTTTTGTGTGATTTTTCAGTATAATGGTTTTTTTTGTGTTTATGACACAAATTTGTCAGTAAAAGTGACATTTTGTGTCATCAACACAAAAAAACAATTTTACTGAAAAATCACACAAAAACGAACTTGAATTTGAATTTTATTATTCTTTTTTTTAGGTTTCACTGACGACGGAAGCAGATTCGTTTCCGAAACGTTTGATATTGATAGGTTTTATTATTTACTAATAGAATTTTGTCAGGTAATATAGAAGATCGGGTTTATAAACACTACAGTGACTCGATAGTTTATCGAGTCACTGTAATAAACACTAGTTTGATTGTTATTTGATGTGTGGCGAAATACCCAAAAAAATCTTGTAAATCATATCAATCAATCAAATTAAAAAAAAAAATACACTTCTGTTTGTTGCAAAATTTTTACTGTGATGTTTTGAGAGTGATTTGATGTAGTTTTCAAAAAATTGCTAATCTGACTACTGAGCTTCGAACATCGTCCACCACCACCATCGTGTACCAAAACGCCACTAAATTGCATTGAAAGTTTTTAGGGTGGATTGCTCAATAACATTTCTTAGGCTTCATCATATTATAATTGCAACTGAGAGCACAAGAGAATTTACTACTTTCGGGAAAAATAACTAGGGTTATGATGCCCAATGGGAATGAAAATGGTTGGGGGGTGACTGATTATGAGGGATGGATGTTTCTTGCCCTCAGGGGCAAGGAACATTCATTTTATGCGCGTCTATCTATTTTAAAAATATGTTGAGAGGTCTCGTCACATGATGAGAATCGCATAAAAATTGGTTCTTATTATGCAATACAAAAACTACGAATCTCAGGGCGAAGCAGCAAAAAATTCAAAAATTGATTGATAATTTGTTTGGATTTTGTCTTTTCAGGTACAAAACTGTTTTGACATAGTTGAAATGAAACAAAAATTTACGACATGAAAATTTTAGTTATATTTCCAGAATATACACTTGAAGCTACCATACCAAATAGTGAATCGTATACCCGCTATTTATTGTATGCACAATAATATTTCTAACGTGAAGTGTATTCTTGAGTTTTTCGCATGTCACATTAACCGTTTTTTTCGTTCGATCAACATTCTGGAGATTAACCAAACCCATTTTTAACTTTTTATAGACGTGATAAAAGAACGCTAAACAATTTTTTTACAAAAATCGCCAGGACACAAAACACAAATGGATTGAAGTTTTTGAATGCACCATGACTTCTTTCATAAGTGATGCAGAATCAGAACTTTTATCTAATATTAGGCTATTGCATGCTCTAATTCGGCCCGATATAGTCTATATTATGTATTCTATTTTTTTGTTTTGAATAAAGAAATATTGTGACGAAACATTGTTCAGTGCATGGTGAAGGCGACGAACGTTCAAGTGTAGAATCGTTTGGAATCGATTGGCTTCAGGTAAATTCTAGCGAGGCTAGATGGCGTCGAACGTTCTGCGCTGTTCTACGAATCACGGGAATGTTCTTTCAATCCTGGCGAGGGTATATAATGAGATCCGTCATTTTAGTTAAGCAGCTCAGATTTTGATCGCGAAACATAAATAAGCTCTGATTGTGAAGAACATAGATATTTGTGGTTGTGATTGTGCTTTAGTGGCTTGAATAAATAAATTAAAACTGGACAAGTGTTTTCTATAGCGAAACTTGGTACAATATAGTTTGTTTTGTAATGCAGTTTTTCATTTTTGAATCCCTCAAATTAGAAGTAGTACTTATTCAGGCAAGGTTAATAGGTCTATTCATAACCAAGACCAAGATAAGCACGAATATAGACAAAGGGCAACTTTGAAACTAGAATAAAACAGAGTCGCTAATCATATTTTTCAACTTGATACATATAATATCAGAAATCTATAACTGAGTTCGGTGATTTTGTTTTTTCACATTGATCAGTAGGTACCCCTTTATCTATATTGGTATACCTATCTCTTTTGGCTATGAGCTTTGGAACTATTGTCGGATCAATACATAAATTTTGATTGTTACAATGTTAGAAACAGGAAACAGGTAATCGTTAAGTTACTTTCGAGACAAAAAATCGTCAGATATATGCAAATAAAAATATTCAAATTCAAATTCAAAATTCAAAAAACATTTATTCACCTGATATCGTCATTACTGACGTTTTTATAAGCATATTATGTTGCAATCAAGTTGAAAATAGGTCATGATTATATATTATTATAAAGATATATCAGAAACATCATATACAATAACGTTTTAAAACTAATGTCATCAGCTATACAGATTAATCGTTTTTCTGATGTCATCAGTTTAACGTCATTTCCCAAATGGAAGTTTTTGGGCATGACATTAGATTGACATCATTTTAATGCTATTTGGCTATGTGGGAAGTGTCAAAAATAACCCACTAGTGTGTTATAATCCATAACTCACAAGTCACTATTGATTTATGTATTATAACTATGGAGGACTGTCCCCAGGCGATAGAAAAGGATAGACTTATGCGAAAAATATACAGAACAACGGGATCTTCTATCTCATCCTGACATCAAGCGTGTAGAATTGCTTTCCATATAGTTATTATTAGATATATGTATTAGTAGTCCTATGTCGATTCGTCTCCTAGTTATAGTCCTCCATAATTATAACTCGGTGGTCCCCAATGTAGACAAACCTCAGGTGATCAGACAAAGGAAACGAATGAGGCGAAAGGTCACGTGGGATAAACCATAACATGTGCTAAAGGCTCAATCGTTTCTCTATGTCTTATCACGTGTAGTTTGTTTTACTTTTGGTGACTTTTGGTTGTGATAGAGTGTAGTCATTCCGACACTGCCACTAAAAACAATGAGGTCACTTAACACAGAACCGCCCTCCAACGACTATACACACTCTACCTTTTCCTTTATGTAATTTATATACTCATTCAGGGTGTGAAAAAATACTGTACAAAACTCCGGAGACTAATGAAAGTAATAAAACCCTTGGAAAAACTACCCCCTTTCAATGAAATTACCATCTTTGCTAATATTCATTGACTTTTACATAAAAAATAATGTATATATGTATTTATTAAAAAAAATAAAAATCAAATATTTGTAGGTACTTATGTTTATAAGAACCTATTTTCTTATTTTTATCAATACTATACAAAAATATCAATCCCGGAGTTTTCTACACTATTTTTTACACACCTTGTATAGAAAGATTAAAAGGAACCACCCTTTTTATCAAAATACCTATTTTGAAGTCACCTCATTTTTGAACCTGTATTTGCAACCCTACCCGGTATCTTATCTTATGTATTTCAAAATAAACTCATTGAATTACTTGGATTCCTTTAATATGATACACCCATCATCAGTCACAACTCTAATTTTTTTCAGACATGTTGAAAATATACATCGTCGTAATCATGCTTTGATCATCCACAAAGCAATAAGAGGAAACTTGTAAAAAAAACAAAATATTATAATTGTGATATATTTGTTATGTGCTGGAGCAATCAGAAATAATTTAATCGTGTTTTCTTTCTCTTTATAATCTAATTTATAATCATTATTATCCACGGCTATCTATTTAGCATACCCTACTACTAACAGCCGAACGTGTTTGATAACAACGGCTTGGCAACAGAGCTCGCATTTGCGCTCCCGCCAGCATGCAATCTCCCAGCGCCCAACAGCTGTTGTTTTGACGCTCGAGCTCTCCCCCACCACGCTAACGGAACATGTCGTCTTTTTCCGGAGTCGACAATTTGAATCGTGGTCACACGTCCGCTCCCAGACGATCGTTCTCCGATCGTACACGATCTTTTCGACAGGATGAACATTCGACAGAATGCAGCCATCTCAATTTTCCCCAAGCAAGAGCGAGAGTGAAGGAATAGTCACGTAGTCAAGACTCAAGAGAGCGTATTTTATCTCGTGTGTTTTCGAACGCACTGGTGTGAAACTATAACCTCACAATAAAATTATTTTTTGGATTGTGTTGATGATTTGTTGTTATCATATTATATCATCACCTATCGACTTAGTTTATTGGAGTGATTATTTCTCTTCGTGTTTACTTTTTTTGACCAAGGATGGATCAGGATGAGATGAGAGATTTTGAATTACCTAAGCAATATGATGCTGATCACTCACTCATTTGGTAGATGCATCACAATTATTATAATTGAATTATGTGACCGTCAATTCCATCACAAAGACGAAATTTGCCGTCGTCGTCGAATTCAATCCGGTACTCCATTATAGTTTAATTAATAATGTATCAATAAGATGAACCACAATCAAAACAGACCTAACCTCAATACCACCGAAGGATTTAATTTTTCCAAGCCAAATACTTGGTTAACAATGAGCGCACACTGGCGTGCAATCAGCCTATTTTCGAACCACGGTAAAATTTACACCGAGCATACGCACTGGAATTCTCGAACGGGTAGTGTGTGCCCAGAGCGTTACCCAGGGTTATTTCGAACGCACTCTAAGGGGGAATGTTTTGTGGGCTACTTCTAGTGGGTTCTATGTTCTAATTTCTAATAGTTCTAAGTGTTATAGTCCTCCATAGTTCTAAGCTATACCCAGTTCACCACTCAACACCTGTCACTCCGCAACTCCGCATGCTTGCTCCTCCTACAATCTACAATAACTCCATCTCCTTTCCACGCACACGCAGCCTCCTACCCTTTTATTATCCTCGTTCCTCGTCCACCCAGTCAGCAGTCAAGCCATAGTCAAGCTGAGTTTGACAAACAGCTGACAAGACCAGTTATTGCTTAACCGTTCTTGAGCGAGTTTATGCGTATCTTGAAATTATCCACTATTAACTCAAAAAAAAATAAAAAACTTCATTATGCATGGGAAAAATCGTCGGATTTTCGAAAACAGTGCTGTTATATAGCACATGTGAGTGTTGAGTGGCATTTTGTGACACGACATTAAGGTAAATTTGAACCCTTTTTGGACAGCCAACATGGCTGTTCACTTATTGTCCTTTTATAATCATTTGAGTGAGGTTTGGTTTTTTCTATATTAATAAAAGGTTAGACGAATTCGAGTTGTGTTCTACTTTGTACAGTAATTGGTGAAAGGTGTTGCATTCGATTGCGCCATAAAATAAGGCGTTGAGTGGCTCTATTTTGAAAGAAAAGTCAGCTGACGAGAGAATCAAAATAAAACGTGTCACATTTTTTGGCCATATGTTGTGCATTGTGGTGACTAGACATGCTGTCTAGTATGATTGTGTAATCGAACATTTAAGTGATACACTTGTTCTTTACTTGTCGATCGTTATTAAAATATCCACCCTGTGACAAGTTGTCCAATGTCCAACATTGCACTTGAATGATTCAGATCTTTCCTATTTTATTGAATGTTTAATTCGGGATCGAGCTACTATGAATTTTGGAAATTTGCTCTTGCAAAAAGTCTATTCGTACAATCATTTGGTACTTTAACATGGAAAGTTTTCCGGGAGTTTTGAAAATTTGTGATTTTATAGATTTCGATGTGCACTTTTCGAATTGAGGTAGAGTGTTCGACGTTTTTTTTTCAATCGTGGTGTCCCCAGTGGACCTCACAATTCCAACGTGTATCGTATTCTCCTTCGTTTCGCTGGTTCTTCATTGACCAAGTCTAGTGTAACGAGTTCTTTGTCTTTAGTACCGATCGAAACGAAACTTCACTGACCGAAATAGGTATTTTCCACATCATCCGCTAGGGTTTATAAGTTTCATCGCAATCCTCTTAGTTTTTGATTTCATCATTCGTTTGCTCGAAAATAGACGATAGGTGAAATGAAACAAACATTTCATTTTTCGAGGAAAAGTCATTTTTATAAAAAATTTTGCTTGTTAAAAAATTACGAATGTCGTCGAAAAAAAATGACATTTTATACGGGGTCTTCAGAAAATTTAAATCACATTTTTTTTAGGAAATAAAATGACTTTTAACATTTTAGTAGTCCCAAATCTTGCACACGAATCAATAATAACGTGGATGGTATTCATCATAATACTCACTGCACAGTTGAAGAGGGTCCTGTTTCGTCCGTCGGTTTGCCTCCACACAACGAAAAGTCAGAATAAAGAACAGTCCAAGACCAAAAGACCGGATTTCCAGTACGTCGCAGAAAAACAACCCATCGGACGTGCTGAGTACTGTTTCTCTCTTGCAGTTATTTTAAATCGAGTTTTAAATGAATAAATGTTTATTCCTTGCTTCATGGTTAACATTTGAACCAAGATTTGAACAGTAATAAAATATTCATGTTATATTTTGCTGAAATCTTTACTCAATTTTTGAATGGAAAAATAATTTTTCAACTTTTTGGAGACCCTGTATAAAATTTCAAACTTTTTTGATCGAAAATTGAATTTTCTTAGCAATCAAAATTTTTTACGAAGAATGACTTTTTCTCCAAAAATTAAATTTTTGGTTCGTTTCACCTATCGGATGCCCCGTCGCCGGACATACTGTAGATAGGAAATTTTATATTGTCCTGATTTTTTACCTCTGTCGTATATTACTTTGAACCTCGTTTTACTAGCTAACAACAATAGAAACAATGTCTGGGTAGTCTTAAGGTTCACAACAAAAGTCTATGTTCCAAGAAAATTGTAGAACATTTGGGTCACACGTCACACCGTCACACCACGTATTAAATCAAAATCACCTTTAACCGGTTAAAATTAGATTGCAGAGATTAATAGAGAAACATAATTTCCATGCATCTTCACTATTTTACGACGACAAGTTTGTAAATGGCTGCAGTCATAATAATTTTAATAAATATCCATCCAAAACAAGTTTAATTTTGATAGTTTCTTACAATAAAATCGTATTTTGGCTTCTAAAACCAAAATAGAATCCTGGAAATTTCATTAAAGCTCCAAAAACCAATCAAGGCCGGGTATTTATGTCAAGTGCGTTGAACGTACTAACGAATCATCAATCAATTAACACGAACACACCAACAAATTGTGATAAATTAAAAATTGGAAAATGCAAGGTAGACCTTGAACCAGTTTTAATATTCCACATACTACATACCTAAGTGAAAAATGGATCAGAGATGTCTGCTTCATTTTTCTATACATATATTTTTACATAATCATTCATGATTTTGCCCAGTTCAAAGTTGTTCTTCACACCGAGAAAAAGCTGATTAATTGACCGATTTGGCTCGAGTTTGTTTTGAAATCGCAGAGCTTCATGAACTTTATCTTCTCGCCAAAAATGACCTCGTTCATACAAAATCCAATACCTACCTCCTTTGTCAGTTCTAATAATAACAATAATAATAATAATAATGATCTTCATTAGCATATAAATAGCTAGACAAAGACTGTCTGTAAAATAGATAGTATAAAATGATCATACAGATTACAAAAATACAAAAATATTAATATGTATTGACAAAAGTATAAAATACATCAAGTAACAAAAGAGAACGCAAAGGCTGAATAAAATGTGGCAAATTATAAGTACATCAAAAATCAAAAAGTACATGTGCAGGTGAAAAAATCTGTGTCCGCCATTGGATTCGACATCCCTCAAAACGGGCCTATCCCAACTTTTATCAAAAAGTATCAAGTTCTAACTATTTCGTGGAAAAAAATAAATTATCCATTTATTTTAAAAACTCCACAGTTGGTCATGATAAAACAACTAAATTCTGGTAATTTCCACCAAGCCACCATTTCATCAATACACCTATCATTTCTCTTGCGAATGTTGAGAATTACATCCGGTATTTGTGTAAAGTGCTTTTAGCATATGTGCGAATTAAAAATCACTAGATGAATATATTTTTTTTTGGTAAAATTTGGTATGGGCCCGTTTTGAGGAAGGTCGAATCCAGTGGCGAGCATAGATTTTTTTCAAGAAATCGCTTATGTGGTTTATCAAAATGTTGCACATGAGAACTGGCAAATTTGACTTTGGATTTTGTGTGAGAAGATACAGTTCGTCAAGTAATACAATTTAAAAAAAATCGATCCAAGCCATCCAATTAATAAACTTTTTTTCGCGATGACCCGAGAACAAATGGATCACACTGTAGATAACCATTACATTTTCCATAAGCTGTCGTCATGTCGGTAAGACTCATAAAATTCCAATTATACAGTGTGTCCCCGGCCCCGGTCGACGTCGTCGCATCAATAATAGATGAAAAAGACAAAAAAAATTTGAACTGAGATGTCATCTTCTGGGTTTCAGCCCTGCTTGGATAGAAACTAATTTGTGTCATAATTTTATGGCATGTCTTGGAAATTAACCTAGTAGCTCTTTTTATCACCAATAAAGTGCTTCTTCTGTCGGAGATACGACAAAATATTTGTTATTGAAGAAAGTTGTTCAGAATGAAAAACTGAGTGAGAATGCAAAGTTTCAAAGCCCTCCGCTTACTTTGATATTTGGTATTTTTTCATTCAGTTTTCAAAATAGCATGAAAATAAATTACAACTTAATATTTTTAGTTTGTTATTCTGGACAACTTTGATTAATAACATTTTTTCGTATTTCCTATAGAAAAAGCACTTTACAAGTGTGAAAAATAGCTTCTAGGTTAATTTCTAAGACATGCTTGATTTATCGGAACTAAAATTATGACACCAACTAGTTTGTATTTCAAGCAGAGCTGATCCCCAGAAGAAGTCTTTTTCACCTATTCATGTGTCCATCCGGGGACACATTGTATTTTGTTGAAACACCATGAATAATCATATTGATTTAACTTAGTCAATAATGAGTTATAAGAAATCTGCAGATAATAATAATTACATGATACATAGTCACTTCCATTACACAATCCTAGATGTATACAGGGTCCTTCATTAGTGCGTCGGGCAATCCTAGCGTGGTTATTTACAAAAGTAGAAAAAAAAGTTTTATACAAAAGTTGTAGAATGTGACTTTATGCATATTTTAAAAATATTTTCAAACATACAGGGTGCGTCACAAAAGTATGGCGCGAAAAAGTATGATTTTTTTAAATGGAACCCCCTGTATATTAATTGATATTTCAATTCTTTCTTCAATTTGGAACAAAAATTGTGCTACAACTAATGTTCCTAAATTCAACCGTTATCGAGATATCGCGTTTTAAAAATGGCATTTTTGCAACTTTGGCATGCTATAAAACTCAAACTATTCAAGTTAGAGGAAAATGGTTTGCACTTTCCTATCTTAACTTTTCAAGAGCTCTTCTGTCATTTGGATAGAAGGTAACGTCAACTGTCAACTTTTTTCGGCACATTTTGACATTTTTTCACAATAATGGATTTAATCTCCTTGAATAGCTCTTGAAAAGTTAAGATAGGAATGTGCAATCCATTTTTCTCTAACTTGAATAGTTTGAGTTTTATAGCATGTCAAAGTTGCAAAAATGCCATTTTTAAAACGCGATATCTCGATAACGGTTGAATTTAGGAACATTAGTTGTATCACAATTTTTGTTCCAAATTGAAGAAAGAATTGAAATATCAATCAATATACAGGGGGTTCCATTTAAAAAAATCATACTTTTTCGTGTCATACTTTTGTGACGCACCCTGTATGTTTCCAAATATTTTTAAAATATGCATAAAGTCACATTCTACAACTTTTGTATAAAACTTTTTTTTCTACTTTTGTAAATAACCACGCTAGGATTGCCCGACGCACTAATGAAGGACCCTGTATAAGAAATAACAGGAAGATGTGATAAGGTAAGCACATTCAAACACATATGTTCTGAAGTTGTTTTCGGGGTAAGTTTTCTGTTCGAATAAATGTTTTTCCATTGAACTCTTCAAGTCTTCCAAGAAACTTCAAATTAAATTTTTGGTAGTGATTTGTGACCTTTTATTGTTGTTCAAATTTTGTGGATCTTCAATAATTTTCTCTATTAATATGAAGTTACCAAATTTGTAGTCATCTAGAGCATTCAATTTTCATCATATTAGCAACTGTATTTACGTCTTTTACCTGTTTTTTTTTCCTTTTAAAAATTGAAAATGGTTCGTTCGGTATTTCTGGAGCTATTTTCACATTTTTATTATCTTCAAGCTTCAAGTCATTATGCTTCTAGATCCTACGCATTCCTAAAGAGTTTTTTCTTGAAACGGAGTTCTTCCAACCCTTTGTATGGTAAAAAGGTTTTAGATTATCATATATAATTCAATCTTTGTCGGAATCTTTTTTAAAAAGTTTGTTTTCGGGACTTCATTTACTTCTCGTGTGGTGGTAGAGTGTTTTTTTTTCTTCTTATCTTATTGAGAAGAAATATAAAACTAATAATCACATAGGTAAATACAAATGACTACTCAGTAAATATAAATACATTATACTAATTGCAATATTATTAGAATGGAGAATTGGTACCGATGCATTTTCGAATAAGTTTGAATTTTATAATACGTATTCAATAAAATATTTGAAAATCATCAGTTCGGAAACGGTCAATTCACTACATTTCCGACAACGGGACGCGGCTCAAGTATCCCGAAGTCATTTGCCTTGTTAGTAAGGTTCGTTGGTTGTTCTCGTTTTATGTGACCGTGACGTCACGAAATAAAACTAATTGATTTTTTTAAAATGAAATAACGTATAAAATAGTCTAGTCTTTTGGCAATCACAAGTTTATTATCGCGGTGTATTTCAATATTATCGTGGGCATCATAAGTTTTTAAAAAGTATTCCAAACCATTTTTTTGCATAACCCATAATTCAAGTACAACTTTCTCTTTCATATTCAATTTTGAAGATTCGATTGACAGGTCGAAACCGTTTCAGAAGAAAGAAACTGGTATATGGGTCGATAGCTTTATCAGTGTAAGATAATAAAATAATTAACGAAGATTTGGAGAAGGCATCTCCATGTCTTTCGCAACCCTTAGCTTTCTAGGGCTCTTGGTTTAATAAAATAATATTTATAACTTGATCTGTTGGGGATTGCTGATACATATTCACAATATAATAGCTACAACATATGGCTTGTGATTTGATAAATATGATTGTTATTATAAGAATATTGCAAATTACAAAGAAAATTTTCATTGATTGACCCCATTTCCCTATAATTGCGTTGTGAGTCACAGGTTTCATTGAAATTGCTCTTGATCTCCCCATTGATCTACTTCCAAGAATGTTTTTATTGGCATTATCCGCAGAATTATATGTCATGTTTTCACCACACATCATGAAATATTCTGAATATGTTTGTTTGACTGAAGTGGCTGAAACAAAATATAGGTAGGTGTTGTGATTGTGAAACTTCGCTATTAACGTCAACTATTGTGGACATTCTGACAGAGTTCAGGCAACATAGTCTCAAAATAAAACGGTTCTAAATCCGTTTAATGTGCTGGAGAAAAGATCTCCACGAATCTCAGTGTGTTTTGGACTCAATTCCTTTTCACAGTAAAGACCCCTGATGTTTTATCCTACATCTTCAAAACAACGAAAGGTGGATTCATGAATTTTTGGATAATAACGCTCAACTAGTTGCCTCTGACTAGTTGTGAATCTTGACAGTATGCAATAGTATGCATGAGTTGTGGTTTATCGTATATCAATATGGATTGAAATTGACAGGAATTAATTATATATATGTATATCCTGCACAAAGCAAAAGGGCTGAAGTAGGTAGTTTCCAAAAATGATTTCTGAAATTCTAGAATCCGCGGTCTATTGTGAGGAATGACATTGCCAACTTTAAAGCAATCATCCAAACAAATCACTAACAAAAGTTATCGAAGAAACAGACTATTTAAAACAAAAATAATATACCTACATGGTATATTATTTTTGTTTTAAATCGCTTTCTATGAATATCTTACATTTCCTTCATACCACACTCAACTAGTTCTTATATTATTATTATTTATTCATGGCAAACGCATTTTCTTGTTAGAATCAGCATGAAAATACACAGGGTGTTTCAGTGAAATGTGTAACAAAATAGGGTCAATGTTTAAATAATTATGGAAAATAGCTCACTCACGAAATCATAATAATATCCTCATCAATGTTGTCAACTATTTGCTTCGCTTTGAACAATTTCGTAACTAAAAATTGACGACTTAATAAATTACTCTGTTCTCATTTTTGCGGTCGTTGGATCCTTATATCCTTAATTCACCAATTCCTGACCATTATCGAAGCGTCAATATGCCCGAGCGATTGGTTTGAAGGTCTCGAAGAATCCGGCATCTACTTATCACGGTCGAATATCAGAGGATGCTGTCGATCTTTCCCATATACCTAAATAGGTATATGATCTTTCCATTCCAGAGGGGTAGTAGTAGTGTCATTGCGTCATGTGATGAGCTTTGGTTGGATTTCTGTACAGGTTTCGTGTTTCGCCACAATTTGAAATTCGAGACGAGATACAGAATTTTTAACACTATCAAAAGCAGTGAAAATTGATGAGTCTTGGAACGAATAGCCCCTTTTGAAAGTCTGGGCTGAAAACATTAATTATATAACCACAAAAATAAAATCATATTATTGACTTGAGCCCTGACAAACTGCTTCTAGATAATATACCGACCTTGTAAATAGCCTAAGGTGCATGATAAATAGGTATTCTTAGTGCATGATACCATTTGTTACCCTCTGCCAGTTGTGAATTTTTTGTTGACCGACCCTGGAATAAAATTCACAAAACTATTTTTTCTGATTTGTCTTGATGACCTCACCTTCAGATGTTATTTCACATAGGCAAATTTTCATTTTGTGAATATTGGACTTTTTTTTTGACCCAACAAAATTAAGTAGGTACAATTAAATAGTTACGAATTTTTGAAATAGATAGTATAGGTAATTAAAGGATTCTCAATCCTTTTTTCTTCCTCAACGATATTTCCGATTATATTTCTAGTCAAAGTCAAAATCATATTACGATTTTTCAAATTTTCACTTCAATGGTTTTAGATTTGAAAAGATCAAAACATATACCTTAGTTCAGTATATCGAATTCTTCCGTGAAGTTGAACTATTCAAAATGTCCATCAAATTGTTATACCCTTATTCTGGTGATTTCCAACTCAACATTTCCATGAGAGGTTTAGGTAGTTTCGGGCGATAACGATCGAGTCTGCAATACCAAAGATTTATATTGTGTATATAAATCTTTGGCAATACTACTCATAGCGTTACAGGCGTAAACAAGACGCAAAAATTAATAATTATTGTCACTATTGTCAGTATATCCTGAACCTGAACCGTTGAAGGTCGTTAGACTCGATAACCCAATATCGCCATCATCCATCATAAAAACAAAAACGGAGTACAGAGTGTATAAATTCGTTCAACGACCCAGACGACCAGACGGAACGGGCAACTTCAGACACGTTTGGGGTGTGCTCGGATAAAATATACGCAGATTGGAAAATGGAAATGGAGGAGGTCGATGAAACACCGAGCTTAGTCACTAACCAAAAACACAGTCTGAGGTTGCTACAATAGAAACAGCTCGTTATTCAGAGCAAAGGGAATTTAATAGCTTGAGGTACTCACATGCAGAGAGAGACCTTGGCAAATGCAATGAATTCCTCTTAACTCTAATCAACCTTTAAAAACATTGACAAAACATTAAATATTCAACGGTTTAACTTGGCCATGTGTAATATAAACCATTCTATTTTTCGTCCACCTAAATAGATCATCACAAACCAAAAAGCATAAATCGCTATTACGTTTTACGTTCTAACCAGCCTGCGGAAATACAATCGAAATTACGCAACGTTGAACATATTAAATGAAACGTAGATAGTTAATCACGTGATTACATTCTGATTTCAATTTCAATTTTCAATTTATGCTTCATCGGGTTTTGAGGTTCCGTTTCCTACTCTCAATCTGCTGATGATGAGAGGTGCTTAAAATGAAAGTTTGGAAATGACATAATGATAAGGTATTTGTGAAATGAATGTCCAAGGTCTTGGAATTGAACTTTTTGGGTGGTCACTGTATATTTATCGGGATCTCGAACAAAATATAAATCTCTTGACATCTTGACGAACAGTCAATTGATACAGGGGTGCTGTTGGAGCAATTGAAATCATACACTTTCACGCACGCGAGTAGGTAAATGTAGTTACCTATAAAGATCTAAAAAGATAATTTTGAAGGACATTCAAAAAGGGTTTCTAGTTTCTATGAGTTTTCTCGAACAATTCAGTTTTTTTCAACATTTCAACATAATAATATGTAGTTTAAATATTACAGTCCGACAAGCAAATGAACCTGGGTAGAAATAATGCGGCGGGGGAATATCTGATTAGCCTAGTTTACACCGACAACTTGGTCCGCGGACCAAGTACTAAATTCGAATTATATCAGAACCAAATATTTGGTTCGAATGGTGTAAACAGTTGCGACCTAAGCTGGTCCGCTCTTGGTTCGGTACTTGCCAGCAGGTGTACCGAACTAAATTTGGTTCGATCTGGATCAAAATTATGGGGTTATGTTGATTGTTATTATTGTGGATTGTGTTGGTTCTAAGTTTCTAAGGCAATCTGAGCGTACTCACTTATGTTTTTTTTTATCACGAATTGTGTTGATAAATATTTTCGACTTGTTTTTGACGTTTGACGAATTGCGCGCGTACTCATTTAGTTCACGCGTTGCAAGACGGTGTAAACGGACGAGAAGCAAGCATTGGTCCTACCGTACTATCCCCACCCACTTGGTCCTATCGGACCGAACTGAACGAGTTATCGGTGTAAACTAGGCCAGAGAACTAGATTCTAGTTCTCTGACTAGGCTATTGTTATTGGCTATTTCCCAGTGTTAATAGATATATTATATGCTATTTCCAGATGACAGTCGAATATCCCATGACAACCGCACTGTCATAGGCGTACCTAGGCGTTTAAATGAAGTTATTGACTTGACAGCTTTGTTTTGGTTCGAAATTCATGCAGTTCCGAACTGTTCTACACATGCGCACATCAATGTTGTCATGGTTATATTCAAGTGCGCATGTGTAGAACAGTTCGGAACTGGTTCGGAACTGAAATAACTTGGAACCAAAACAGACCTGACTTGTTTTTTTGTAGGTAGGTATATCAATTTCTTTAGTATCGAATAATAAATAATAATATAGTAAGTAGGTATATGCATGCAAATTTGATTGGTTAGGTACCTACTCATCCCAAGTACCGTTGTTGATTACGTACCTCCTTGGTTTCATGAAATTAAATTGACGAGATTAAATAATTGACACTATAACCAGAGAACTAGAGTCGTTATCTAGTTCTCTGATATAACTACTATAGCTAGTCAAATAAGTCTACAACAAAATCATTGAATACATCAACATTATTTAAACCAACGACTTCAAACCCAAAGTCGTTGATTTAAACCTACTGAGATAAAATAACTCGTCACCTAAGAAGTATATTCAAGAGATGCGATGCTAGAACAAGTCTATAATTAATTCACATTGTGCCCCCTACTGCTTAATTAATCATCTCATAATATTTTTTGTTAAAGCGCTCCAATAATTATTAGTATTATTAGTCTAGCGTCTAGTTCTAGTTGAAAGCTGAAGAAAATCCAACACGTCTGTATCTAGTAAAGAAACCACATCTCACTTCTCATTTGAAAAATCTAAATAAGGCAAGGAAACTGGAAAATGTATGACTGCGCGGACACGACACGTGCAGGCTTGGCCTAGAAAAACCTTGATTGAAAATCGAGCATCGAGCTTTTCAACTTAGTTCGGTTAAAGTAGATGTAGAAGATGGATTTAGAAAATCAGGACAAAGGATTTATTGAGACACGGATATTACAATCGATGAATAAACTGAAATAAGAGTTTTTAATACATATCAGTTTTATTAAAACTGTGAAATTATTGATAAACTCAGCAAATCATTGAAATAAGGGTTATAATAAATGATAAATGCATAACAATGATTATTCTGGTGCATTATCCTCAGTGGATAATTATTTGAATAAAAGTAAACATTACAGTGATTAAAATGTGCATGAACTAAATCTCAACATTGTGTTTATGTGATGCAACCTCGCGACCCTGGCCACGTGGACAAGTAATTTAACATTGAACTCGAGGGTCATTTATTTTGCATCGTCTAATAAACCGAGTCGATTGATTGCATGCATCGTTGCAATGCAATAACTTAGTTGAGTATCATCCAAAAACTCATTTGAGCATTGATAATATCCAGCTAAATAAAACAGTTTGATTGGTTTATCAAGGCACTTGAGCTCAAATTTTGTGGTGATATTCTGATAATCATCCACCGTTATCTTAAATATGCATTAATCTATCAAAGTCATAAAACATTCAAGGGAACCAAGATGAAATTGTAATCTGGATAGATAAAAGTAGACAAGTACTTTCATATTCTCGACATTGAATTTTGTATCAATTCTAAACTCCAAATACATCCACTGTTAGTTACCAAATTCGCTTCAACTACCAATCATATCAATTTCATAATCTTCGCGCTCATTGAACATGTTCAAGTCAGTTTATCAACTGAAACTAGAATGAACCGGATCATTCATCAACTTGAATTAATTGAATAATTAATTACAGAATATATAGTTTATTGGAATTTGGAAGATATGGTTGATATGGTTGATATGGTTGATATGGTTGATACCGATTTTGGTTACCTAATTGAGACTTCTTTAATCCGGACGACTCAACTTGATCAGAATCTATTTAGATATATAATATAATACTTTTGTCATTGCTTTATCAGCCCATCTGACCATATTTGAATTTACGCCGCCAGTGTACATTCCTAGTCAAAAGCCTAGATTTCAAGATACAGTGTGTTGAAATTTGAAAAAAAACTTTTTTTATCATTTCTTTGATACTATTCGAGATATCTTTTTGAAATTTGGTATACGTCTTCTATGCATCATTATACATGGAAATGTTCGAGAGGGCGCCACTGTTTAAAAATATTGGTAGACACAGCAGGGTGTCAATGCAATTGAGTAGATTCTATTTTTTTAAGCGAAAACCATGCGCCGGACCAAAAAAAAATCAAAATAACAAATTGGCTCAGAGATAAATAGAGATTTCAAAAATAATTTTTATTTTGAAAGGAAGCAGTGGCGTACAAGTTTTTTCTCCAAAAATATTGAGTGCAAAACCCGTACGGACGCTACTGGTAAAAATAATAAAATTGTTTGTACATCACAAAATATATATTTATGCATAGAAGACGTGTACCAAATTTCATAAAGATATCTGGAATAGCACCAAATGGATTATAAAATTTTTATTTATTTTCTAAAATTTCAACAATCTGTATCTTAAAATCTAGGCTCTTGCAGACCTATGTCCATATGAACTTTTTGTCTTTGAATCATCCAAGGATAATCACCCTTGAGTGTCGGCATTCAATTAATAAACACCCTGTATAGTAGCGCTTCATGCACTTATCGAGTCAAAGGACTCTTAGCTCCCTCAACAGAGGTTAAGTAGTGGTGGAATTATTCAAATTATAATATGTTACGATCCGGTCTTATAAAAATATTCTAGATTATTCTAATGTTGTCTTCAATATTGATGAATGTCTCCAATTAATTATTTGAGTGAGCTATAAACTAAATCAGCTGACGAGATGTGATGAGAACTAGTATTTACGTATTCATAAAAACCATAATTCGATTTTTTCAAAAATTTAGCGAATATCTCCCCATCAACAATAAATATGCCTCAAACGTGCATAGTTGGACGTCATTATTCCAAACCATGTCATCTCAGTCAATACTAATCTGTCCAATCTAGAACACATTCTTGTTCGGCCGGACTAACAAAAATATATCGACTCAGCTGGCTTGGAAATCAGCTGGTCCCCTGCAAACTTCAACCAATCGGAACTCGTTTTAATGGTTTTAAGAAGGTATCGACGTAGGGGTGGGAGAAAAGTAATCAGCTGTTTGGCCATGAGGTTGACATATTTACACTGTGGTAGAGTAGCGCTGTTGACGCATTGTGCGATTTGTAAGAATGTATTGGAAAAAGTATATTGTATCGTACTTCCTGCTTTTCCATCACAATTTGTTATTGAATTATGGCGGTACGATACACATGCACAAGCGTTTTTGGCCAAGATTTAACGTTTATTTCTCCGAAAGTGGGCAATCTGTTTAAATCATTGACTTTAATTTGAATGCACCCCAATCTTGTCATTTCGTTCTCTTTTCTTTTCGTCACTATATGGAATGTTTGCGACAACTTCACTGAAAAGCAAACACTACTACATGTTATATATTTTCTTGCTGGCTTGATTTACAATAAGATTCCAGACAAGAATTTGATTGTATTCATCTTTTTTCCAAAATAATAGGTGAAGGTTTCAAATATATTTTGTCGAGAAAACTAAAAACTCTCAATTTATTGGTGGAATTTCATTCTTATTAGTTATATCACTTACTTCTAAAAGTATACTCGGTTTCCAGATTAGTTATTGAATTGAATATATGAATCGTATCCACTTAATGCTATCTGTTCGAGATAAGCCCTCGACCACACGTGGACTAATCAAATTCATATGAAGTTGAAGAAAAATTATTGTCGAATGCCGCGACACCATTACCCAACAGAAAAATAAATCTTATGAAGCAGAAAAGGGGGAAATAAACAATGGGGGGTTGGGATTGGGAGTATCAAATCGAAAAGAATTATGCATAAAATATGATATAATATGGTACTTACTAAAAATAGAATGCTGAGGAGCAGCTGAGGCAGACAAAAAAGGATCCTGATATGGTGTGAGGGAATAAGGGCGAAAATATTTAACATTCAGTTTTGTATAGAGTATATAGACTTCCAAATTGTATGTAGGTAACGGTACCTTGAAGAGTTCCTTAATATGTACCTACCAACAAGTGGAAAACGCTTCAATAAATGCGTGTCTACCTACTATCTTTATGATTTTTATGGAAGTAAAACCAATAGACAATAAGTTCCTATATCTTTGGACGAAAAGTAATTGAAGAAGTTCTTGAATCTACCCAAAGATTGGAAAAAGCTATTGATTTGAATAAATATATCGCTTGTTTTGAAGGTTTCTGTCGAGAATGAAAATTGACAAAATCGCTACAATTTTTCCAAAACATTGGACATTTTTCCGAAAAACTGATCACATTTTAATGCTATTCGAAAAGCTTAAAATATCACATCAGTCATTTTAGTTTACATAACATTTCGTGAACATTATGGAAATAATGTTATTCCATTTCGCAGTATTGTAGAATTGTAAATAGATGATCATGACTGTACCATAATTTAAATAAGTAGGTAGTTTGACAAAAAAAACCTTATTTGGTGTGTATTTTTTTTAATTTCGTACTGTACCGTAAAGTATCATTTACCGGACCCAAAACCAGTCCGGTAAATGACACTTTACATCATCCAGAGACTGTAAAAAAAATTACTTGACTACTCCAAAATTGCATTGGTAGCATATGGTTTGGCTGGCGCCATCTCATGATTTTAATCAATAACTTGACATAGAATGTTGGTAACATAATCAACCTATCTATTACCCAAGTGGTGACATGGTTTGGCTGGCGCCATCTAATGGTAGGAATGTGAGGCAAGTGTATGGTTTGACAAGAATGCTCTTTAAAGCGATTAAAAAAAATTATCACAGCATGAAACAAAACAATGTACGATACACAGCCGTTAAATGTCATTCAACTAGTCGTATAGAAATTCCAGACTCGGCTCCTTCGTCGCCTCGTCCATAAACATCTCGACTCGTAATTTAAAAAGTCATCTACCGCCTTAGTAACGTAAATTACTAATAAGGAACCAGTGTGTCTAATTTTAAAATTTTTAAAATATGAATCTCTCTGGCCACTGGAAACAATATTCATTGAAATAAAAGAAAAATATTGAAGGCAAACATTCTATATTATGGACATCCAGCAAACTTATGTTTAAACTTGGCATCTCTGCACCAACATCATTGTGCTCATATTCATATCATTATTTGTGTTCTTTGCACCAGGCTGCCGCCTTCTCCTTCTATTTCGAACAAAGATGTGCGTGAAACTGACCGTACAAAGTTGAAGCGAATGCCGATTTATCTTCTAATTAACTAATGTTATAATAAGGGCATAATTGTGATTATAAATATGATACCCATCAGTGAGGCTGAAATTCGTGTACCTTGGACGTGTGAGTGCGTATTGACATGAAATCGAATGTACGTGTGTGTTACGTGTCGAGTTTATATATGTAAGCTATTAGGATCTAGTTCCATTGATTGATCATCATTGACTAGAATTTTTATGTATTTTTTTGAAAATCGTTATCTGAAGATTGAGGAGAAAATAATCATCTTTCCTTCAAAGTAGAAGTACATGTTCTACGTTCTACCTATTATACAAAAGAGCCAAACACGAATTTGATTGGTTATAGTTTATTTATTCAATAACGCTTCATGACAAAATTCATTGATACCATAAGAGGATCCGATTTTATCTCGATTTACGAAAAATAAATTTCGGAGTATTCATGAAAATACGCCAAACACTCAGATTTACTTGAGGTTGTGATTGGTCGAACTGACGTAGGTGTGTAGCATATTCTACATTTCATTGGACGGCGGAATGATCTATTACCCAAGTGGTGACATGGTTTGGCTGGCGCCATCTCATGGTAAGAATGTGAGGCAAGTGTATGGTTTGACAAGAATGCTCTTTGAACCGATTAAAAAAAATTATCACAGTATGAAACAAAATAATGTACGATACACAGCCGTTAAATGTCATTCAACTACTGCGATGCCAACCAATTCCTCGTACAGCCAACGCGCATCATACTCTGACGTCATCTGCGTTGTCCAATAGCAGACTCTGCACGTCCTAGGTTCCTAGGTATGGCATATTATGCTGCTTGCTTTAATTTTATTATTTATTTATTATATGCATATTATGATCAATGATGTTTTACCATGTTAAAAAGAATTTTTGCGGAATTTTAAATTTGTGTTTGATATCGTTGCAACAAACAAGAAGAATGCGATTTCCTAATAAAGAATGCCTGAATTTGGGGAAAGTTATGCAAAGTTGATTTGATTTTGATAAGTTTGATGTGATTAGGGTGAATATCAAAGAATAGTTATTTTCCTAACAAGTTCGCAAAGTGATGCTTTCCCGCACGCAAAAGCAGTTAGACGAACGACGCGAAGCGGAGTTCGGATATGCTTTAAGGGCGGGAAAGACACTTTGCGAACTTGTTAGGAACAATATTTTTTCTACGAGCGTTCACAGATTAGACACGAAAACTTTAGATAATATATTATTTGAACACACTTAAAAACATAGAACTTGAGAATAATGATTATTTATGCTTAACAATATATTTATATTGAAAGATCAGTTTGTGGCGGCAGCTGGAAATTGGATAATATGGGTTTAATCAAAATCATAATTGATTTATTTTATATTTGAAATGCAATTGCATGTCCGATCACTGTTCATAAAATTTCCTCTTTTGTCGCCTTATTCCCTGCTATTGGCAACACTGTTTTGATTTGACATGACAATCTAGACAGCTGCAGTCAGTCTTAGTCTTCGTTTAATCGTTTATACTTTTATAAATTTGATTGTCCGTTTTTCGTTTGTTTGTATCATAGAAATAACACTTATTTCTATGGTTTGTATACATGATCAGGTTTTTTTGATGCCAGTATTCAGCTCAGATCTTTCGAATATTTCCGATAAACACAGTAGTTTGAACCAAAATCAAGCAAGAACAACTCACAAATGCCGATTGAAAGTCGTCATTATCAATGTTTGTTTACGTTACTGGCGAATGCGTTTTTAACGCAAAAAAAGAATTGTGTGTTTCATTTTGATTTTGACTGAAAAGGGAAAAGTAACAAGAACATTATTTTGTGAATTACAAAGTGCATAATCTACAGTTTGGTTGGTATGGAAACGAAGTTTAAAACAACAAATTCGTAGGTAGTTATTTGACATTTGAGTGCGGGAAAAATTTTTTCCGCACTAGTGCGGGAAAAGGTTACTTTGCACACGCAAATGAGTGTGCGAAGTGGCTACTTTGCGCATGCTCGTAGAAAAAAGAGTTTTTTGCGGAAATGGTTAATGATTTTCAAAACAAAAATCATTTTTCTCTAAAACTCATTGTTCTTGGTGTTTAGTCATAACCTTTGGTAATTATTGCATATACGGTTTTCTGCTATTTTTCGTTTTTTTTTTCAATTTTTTTTATGTAGACACCGAGATAGATACATTCTAGTGTCTTCAAGGATTACAAATTCACTGGCGGAAAGAAGATTTTTTTTTAGGTTAGGTCAGGTTAGTTTGGGTTAGATTTGGTTAGTTTGAGTTAGTTTTTTCTGGCTAAATACGTTATTTATAATGAAAATCAAATTTCGTTATTTTTTCGCTCCGCCAGTAAATTTGCAATCCCTAAAGAGACTAGAATGTGACTTATACAGGGTGTTTCAGAATAACATGCTAATAATAAAGGGGGTGATTCTTGGGCTCATTTTAAGAAAAAAAATTCATATGAACGTATGTCCTAAACGCCTTAACTTTTTTCCCAAAAAATATGCAAACCAAAACCCGCATGGACGGCACTGGTCAGAATAATTAAATTGTTGGTGCATCAAAGAATGAGTATTAATGCCTAAAATACATGACTCAAATTTCATAAAGATATCTACAGTAATGACAAAGTTATTGTAAAAAAAGTATCTATTTTTTAAAACTTTGACACCCTGTATCTCAAAAGTTAAGGCGTTTAGGACATACGTTCATATGATTTTTTTTTCTTAAAATGAGCCCAAGAATCACCCCCTTTATTATTAGCATGTTATTCTGAAACACCCTGTATAAGAAAATTTGGAAATCATCGAAAAATAGCTGAAAACCGTATAAGCGATTGTTACCTAACTTTTATTAATTCTGAATAACTTTTGTCCATAACGTTTTGTTGATTTTGTTGAAATGAGGGTCGATACCTACTTTACTCTTGTACAATTTTTATAATTTTTGACCTACCGTGTATGCTGTTCAACTTGCAGCCATTCTAATTGCAGTCAATAAAAAAAATCCCATATGTTGCACACTTAAATGGCCACACTGTATATGTACATATAATCTTAAGAAATCCGGTACTTATGACTTTCGATTTATTCAGTTTTTCTATAAAGTGCTATTTTTTTAGTGTAATATATCAGGTAAACAATGCCTTTGCCTAAAAATAAACTACAAAGAAATTGAAAATTTAACGATGTGTATTTTTAAATACGTTGACGCAAATTTCCAAAGCTCGCCCAAGTACGTATATTTTTTGACATACATACATATTTAAGCTCACTTCCTCATAGACAAAGTGAATGGATTTAGACTTGTTCAAATGTTCAGGGAACTCTTGAAGTTGTGCCAAGATGGTCTTTGAACTTTCGGCACGGGTTCATCATTGTTTTGTTGTTCGTCAATGAGCTTACAATAATATAAAAGTCTTCTTGTCATATTCAAGATTTGTGCTTTTATGAATTAAATGTAGTTTCTTATTTTCAGGCTTGATTGAAACCAGTTGCCTTGGGTAATGGAAGCAATAATACGATTACAGAGTAAGTTTCCGAAGGAAAGTTTCACGTTTTCATGGCTTGTAATTATTAATTGCACGGATTTTATTTATTTTTGGAAAGTTTTTTGTTTTCAGAAGGAATATTCTTCAATCAACTGAACTCACCGATATGATACGTCGATACATTTTTTTTCAAGTACCCAAATCTTGTTTAACATTTTTCAAATTTTGTTTAAACATTTTTCAAAAACAATGAGATAGACGCTTCAACAATATCTCTACGAAAATAGAAGTGATAGAACAATATAAATCAACTTTCTTGTTTTGCAAAATCGCACTTTTTTCTCTCTTTATCAAAGCTATGAAGAATAATTACATACACAATAATCACTTCTACGGAATAATATCACGTGAAATGAATCGATATGTACTGTTGTTTCGTCAATGTATAAACGCGGCATGCACAGCAAACATAGTAGAAAGGTTGTATACTGTATGCATTATGCATACAATAAAATATAATAATATTAGTGTGAGACGGAGGTATTATATACAAATTTAACTAATTGAAATGTGTATCCTTGGTGACAGTACCACGAGAACTGATTAGATTTTCAATACATTAGGTACATTCCTTTGGCACTTGGCTTCACATACATGGTGGTTTCAATGGCACTATACTATGAAAAGTAGATTTCAAGAGGTTTAATTTGAGGTATCACAAAAAAGGGTGACCATTTGATTTATTTACTTGGAGTGGCTGGGGGTGGAAGTTCATAAAGTACGGTTCCAAGTTTTTTTTTTTATCACTCCACGTTTGTGTATTATGCCCAGTGATAGTTTTTAAATTGTCACCCTGTATAATTATTGCATACTACTTGGATTTGCTACTTTTGATAAAGGTCGAAACGTCGGCAATTTAATAAAACAAAAAGCCCAATTGATCCTTCATCTCATTATTTTTTTTCTTTCAAATTGTAATCATTCAGGTCACAAACTCCTGTAGTAACAACTAGCAAAAAATAGTTATATTATATCACTGCAATTATCACCAACTTGTTATTGTACTTTTTATTATTAGGTCTTGTGAACATTCTATTTAACATTTTTTTGATCAATAAACGGTTTCAAAGGTGTTGGAACCACACATATTGTTTTCTAACAGTCCCCGTACACAACAGTCGATTGGATTGAGATCTAGAAACTTACTGTTAATCCAGGTCTATGAGCAAGGTGTTGGCATCGATGCATCATCATTAAAAATACTAATGTTGCTATTTTGATTAAGATTCATCTCTACAGGGCGTGTCATGGAAATCTCAACCAAGTTTAATATTTATGTAGAAAATAAATGAACACGCCACTGGATTCAAAATCAGTGTTAACTATGTTTTCAATGTTTTTTTTCTGGTATTTTTCATTGTAAAACTCCCATAAAACAAAACTACATGTAACATTGAATTTTTTACGGGATGTTCCATTTCTCCATACAATCACACCAATTATTTCCAATACCAGGGAAAATATGAAAATCACGGAACAATGATTATAGAATTATAAATTATCTCATGAAGCATGATCATACAATCGTGCTGAATCAAGAAGTGAAAGTATGAGGAATTGTCTGATTTCAGTGATTTGAAAGTAAAAAGTTCAATTTTGCCAAGGAAGTGAAGACAATAACAAAACGAGAAAATATTTATCATTTCACTGAGACTTGTTTTTTTTTTAATTATGATATTACAGTTATTCGGTACTTTTAGCTGGAAAGTTTTCCGGGAGTTTTGAAAATTGGTAGTTTTATAGATTTTGATGTGCTCTTTCCGAGTTTCAACCTTTGCCCCCTCGTATTTTTACCGCTCGCATCGCGATATTGGAAGAATGGTACCTAGAAGCAGTTTTTTGACAATATCTTTTTTCCGACTCATTTCACAATGAAAATATCTGTACACAAAATTAGACAAGAGAAAATTCCCTACAATTTATATGACCTTCTTAAAAATTCAATAGTTTTGGCGTACGAGCGCGCAAAACATGCGTTTTGGCCAAAAAACTTATTTCCACACCACCTCGAGATAGGTGAGCGACGCGTTTTTTATAATCGTGGTATTCGTGGTATCCCTAATAGTACACCTCAGAATTCCAAAATTCAGCGTATTCTTCACTTCGCTGTTCTTCATGGACCAATAATTGTTACGCTTTGGGACTATTAGTTTCATAGCGGTCCTCTTCTTCGTTATCGTTTTTTTTTTTATTGAAAAGAAATGATACACATGACAATATAAATACCTAGCTTTATAATAAATCACTAAAGGATCACATTATAAATCCGATTAATTTCAGGACAGCTATCATTTCACCCCTAATCAGCAGGCTGGTATCGGGGCACAATTAGTTTTTTTTAACAAAAATTAACATTTTATCACAATAATTTCAGTAGGTTCACAGTATATAAATAATCTTTGGTTCTTAGGTACTGTATAAAACATTTTAAAAAAGTAGTGTAGACACTGGGATATTCTTAATATTCTTTGGTATCGAGTTATACAATTGAGTTAATTGATAAATTTTTGGTCTCAATAAAACTTTATTCGTTCTTATTATTTCTACATGAATATCAGTGAGATTTCATCATACGTTTGCTCGAAAATAGTCTCCGTTTCTTCCTCTTTATCGCTATCTCGCAATCGAACCGTCAATGGAACTTTCGAGCATCTCTGCATTCACAGGCGTTCTGACATCTTTTTTTTTTGTATTTGCAAAAAATTGAGTTTTAACAAAGTTTCTGGATCAGGGGCTCGGCTCGAGTGTGGTGACAGATATTAGCCCGTTCTTGTTACCTTTCTGTGCATTTTGTTCCTTTCCATGGTACCACTGTTAAACCTGGTGATAGGTTCGGAACAAAAATCTTGTCGTGCTACTGCTTCTGTCGGTGGTATATTGACGAAATATTGAATTATTATACATACTTTTATATTATATTATATCAACAAAACTTTCTTTAGCTAAAGCTCTGAAGGTGGAAAGTATTTCTTTGAACAACTCTAGATATGCATGCTTCACAACATCAGCTTTTCAAAGGGAATTCGATATAGCGTCCCTACCACCAACAGAAGCAGTAGCACGACATCATTTCATCCTATCACTGCCAAAAGTCAGTTTCCACGTGAAAATGACGGAGAAATCAATTTTTCAATAAAAAAAATGTTCGAGCTCGTACAAAAAAGTAACGACTATTAGAATGAGTAGAAAGATGTGTGAGTGGCGCCCCCTACATGTTAGAGTCATACCAAGGCCAGATATGAATTTTGAATTCCATATACCAAATTTCATTAATATTACTTGATTATTACAAAAGTTATTTGAAAAAATCAAAAATTAAAATTCAGCTTTGACACCCTGTATATCTGTAAACATTAACTTTCGGGATAGACAAGTTCGGGGCGATCGCAATATTTTTGTGTGAGGAATTTGCTGTTACCGATGTCCCATTGTTTCTGGGACACCCTGTATAGATATAAAATAATAGTTTTCATTATGTTGCGAGAGTGAATAATTATCATACTTTTAAGTTTTGATGCGGATTTCTGCACCGATCAACTTATTTTTCGACTAACGTCTAATAATCGTCTCTAATCTACTTAGATTATTAAACTTATGACATTCTGTCCATTGAACTCGTTGAATATGTACTCGCAATGGTGCACAACGTTACAACCATGTCATGTCATCAAAGTGTACTTTACTTTGAATGTCTTATTAGAAGCTAAACACATTATTTAGCAGTTTTTTCAATATGTAATATACACTAAATGTGTTTATCCAACACATGACAGTTAGGACCTTATTGATGTCATTTTAGACAAGTGAACTATCAAATAACACACTAGTGTGTTATTAGTGGATTATAACTCACGTTCATATTAGGTAACCTTGATTTGATTACAAAGCGTATCAATTATTATCTCTTAAAAAATATATTTTCTACACTTGTTGGATAAAATATTGTATGCCACTCGTGTGTTTTGTTTCCTAAATCACTAAAAAATCTTTCTCGCGTGACTTAGACTCAACAAAACACACTAGTATTAAAATAACTATAAGTGCATAAACGGCTTTTAACATCATACAAATCAAATCAATAGTTTCATAGCAAGTTGCTGCCTAAAAAGGGCCACCCTTTGTAAATTCAACCAGATTGCTCAATTAGTTCAATAAGTAATAATTATTTCATTTTTCAAAATAATAATAAGAACATTGATTAAGTGACAATATACCCGACTTTAACCTTCGAACACATAAAAAAAGATTAAATAAGTCTAAACGCCTTGTTTGATTTATCAAAAGTGTTGGCTAACCGAACCACAAGATAACTTTCAATTTCACCAAAAATAACCAAAAATAAATTATGGATTGAATTATTCCAACAATAGGCGGATTTTGGCGTTAACCAGGTATCGATTTGTTGTTACCAGCTTTGGTGAGTAATTAGTTACTGTATCGATACCAGCTCGGGATCAAACCCCAAAACGTTCTGGTTACTGAAAGTATTATTCATGGTATAACGTAACTACTCGATCAGGTACCTCCCAAGCGATTTCCCCATATTGCGAAGAAAAGTTAGGTTAGAAAATTCGTAACCTGGACCCGTATTCCGTGTACCTGTGAAATTCTAGAAACATGTCGCTTTCCCATCATTCTACACAGAGAGCGACGTATTGTTATGGAATTCCACAGTACACGGAATACGCGTCCTGGTTAAAGCCAAAATCCACCTAATATCTACTTATATACAGGGTGTTTATTAATTGAATGCCGACACTTGAGGGTGATAATCCTTGGATGATTTTAAGACAAAAAGTTCATATGAACATAGGTCCGCAAGAGCTTAGTTTTCAAGATACAGGGTGTTGAAATATTAAAAAATAAATGATTTTTTTATAATTACTTTGATACTATTCCAGATATCTTTATGAAATTTGGTACACGTCTTCTAGGCTTCAATATGCATTTTGTGATGTACAAACAATCTCATTATTTTTACCAGTGGCGTCCGTACGGGCTTTGCACTCAATATTTTTGGAGAAAAAACTTGTACGCCACTGCTTCCTTCCAAAATAAAAATTATTTTTAAAATCTCTATTTATTTCTGAGCCAATTTGTTCTCTTGATTTTTTTTCGTCCGGCGCATGGTTTTCGCTTAAAAAAAATAAAATCTCATCCAATATTTTTAAATCAGTGGCGCCCTCTCTAACATTCCCATGCATTTTGATGCATAGAAGACGTGTACCAAATTTCAAAATGATATCTGGAATAGTATCAAAGTGATGATAAAAAAAAGATTTTTTTTTAAAATTTCAACACCCTGTATCTTAAAATCTATGCTATGTCCATATGAACTTTTTGTCTTAAAATCATCCAAGGATTATCACCCTTAAGTATCGGCATTCAATCAATAAACACCCTGTATAGTTGATGAGAATTTTATTGCTATGAACATCATAAAGATGTTAGCAAAGAGGATTAAATGTATCAGGATCAAGATCAACGACCAAGGAGTTTAATAAGTTATGGATTTAAACAAGTTTGAATATATTCAAAAAAGTTAGCACATCCATCGTTAAATGTTTCTAATTAAGTGTGATTTCTGTTTCAGATGCATAGTTTCGTTTGCACCCCAGAACCGAGCAGTTGTCAAGATGAATGCGAACTTTTGGTTGCTGTCGCCACTCTGGTGACAGAAGGCCGCAACCCTGGACCTTCACCAACGGGTTTTTCCAAAAACAAAGATTTCCATGAAGGGCCACATTGTAACCTGATTACAGGAAAAAATCTGACGCAATCTCATCATTGTAAAAGTACAGACCTATTGGTAAGTCAAGTTTTTGAATGAAATCGATAACGAAAACAATTCTGTATTTTCCAGTGCGAGACATTTAAGAAGAATCGTGACATTATCCTAAGATTTTTCAAGAAAGGTGTTCCATTCTACATAGAGGTTCTCTTCTCTTGCAACTGCGGAAAATTGGGCGATTGTGAAAACTTGGACCATGCTGTAGTGCTGGAGCAGTGGTATTTTTCGACTACTTCCAATAGGTAAGAACATTTTGAATTTATGAGTAAAATTTTCCATCCGAAAGACTATAAGGTAGTAGTCCTTGTGAATTGGCGACACCTGTATGATGATAATATGCTACGTGAAACGGTCTTAACGTGCTATTTTCCAAAATTGATTGGATTGTACGATTTGGGTTACTCGACCTTATACATAATGACTATGGATGGAGTGACAAGTCATGTGAATCATGCATCTAATTGGCTCGTTGCGATGCAACATGGATGGTATTTGTCTGCTATTATTCAATTATCAATTGTTACAGCTTAAGTCATGAAAGTGATTGTTTTAGCTGCAATGTAGTGCAAAATTTCAAAACAATCAATCAGACAGATTTCGGAAAATTAGCGTTAAATCATTATTTCTTTATGTTATGTCATTAATATTTTATAATCCTAATTTTTGCAAAAATTGTCACCATGTGATTTATTCTGAAGGTTTTTTTCGAGGTTTTTGATTTTCTCTATAATCATGAAGTATCCTTCAAAAGATCCTTTAGTTACATTATTTTGGTAAAATGTACTCCCAGCGCCAAACTTATCCATTGTACGTCATCAATGACATCAAGCGTACGTGTTGCTATGTAATTTTCTGGTGACCACATCTAAACGTACAATATAGATCATGTCTGGCGGTGGGTATACATTTGCTGATTTGGTGACTCTTATCTTTTTCTGAAGACACTTATTAGAGCGTTCTGCATGGGGAATCTTAAATTTCATTGGAATAATCACCAGTCTATACCAATAAGTACTTCACAATTCTCCCTCCATGTCCCTTCGAACTTTGGATTCCTGGGGTGATTGCCTCAAGGAGGTTAAACCTTTCCATCATCAGTTGAAAGTAAATTTGTTACCAATTTTTATGATCCAAGACAGCCACTATACTCGTAGAATCAATCAATTCCCTCTTCAAAACTCTAGATTGAAATACCACAGACCTCCGTTGACTTGGCCAACGGATCCAAGAATTTTTCAACGGGCTCTTCAAGCTCTGGTTATTTACAGTCTTCAATGTTTTTCAATGGCACCACTGAAAAGCATATTTTAAGAGGTTCCATTTGAGGTATCATAAAGAGGTGTTGTTACTTAACAACTTAAGATTATCTATTTGAGATGGCTGAAACGGGAGGGTGGAGGGTGGGGAATTTCATAAAGTAAATAGATTTAGTTCCCCTTAATTATCAAAGAAATAGTTCCAAGGATTTTTTTTTATCTCTGCGTTTGCATTGTGCTCATGAATTGTTTTTAGATTCTCACCCTCTACCCTCTGTATGCGTGACTCAACGAGAAGCAGTATAACGTATTTTAGAGCCATATTTGAGTGTCCATAAAACTTTATTGTATTTTAATCAAAAAAAACGGTAGGCAAGAGTAAGGACTGATTTTGATTTTATTTCAGACTAACTCAACCACCATCATTCAACGTCAATCAACTGTTAAGCGCCATCCGATCCCAACTCTATTTCTCCCAAATAACCGCCTGGATTCTAACGAAAAACGCAAACCCCTCAATCAAATCCGAAAACATAAAATACCGCCTTTTATCTAATCCAAACGACTTTTTGGCTCCGATCACTTTCTCTTTGACCGCGTCCAAGCATGAATTCCCTATAACGCACCTGGGAAATCGGACATGTTTGAATATCAGTTTTCTCAGTGCCCCTCGATTGAAAGAAACACCAACGTTTGACTCTAATTGCGGGAAAATGGATACAAAATCGAATAAAATGGATTTGGTTGACGACAGAATGCATATGAGTTGTACAGTTAAAGGCAAGCATTGTTGTGAGGAGGTTGATGAAGAATGCAGTAATAAAATTTGCCAAATTGTTAAAAATTCAAAAAAATGCAAATCGGAACACAACACAGACCAACAGAAGATCAAATGTCTGTATGATACTGAGGAATTTAACATACAAATCAAAGAGGCCAAATACAAATTTAAGAATGGATGCCATTTATCGAAAGATCTCAGAGACAAAGGCCAATTACTTTTGGACGCCATTGAACGGAGCGGACAAAAAAGTTTTTGGCCCAAGAGTGAGTGTGATAGTTTTCATTGTGATATGAGCGAAAGTGATAATTTTAGTATGGATAAGTTTAATTGTGATAGGACAAAGAAGTTGCGAGATTTGTCCAATATTAATATGAAAGGGGCAAAGAAAAAGTTGACTTTTGGTGGAGATGAACCAAGGAATACGGATTTGACAGACCATTTGAATGGGAATGCGAATGTTGACATGTCGAAGGTGAGAAGGAATTTGGGTAGTACGACTTCGACGGTGTTTCACTCGAGGACGGGACTACCTTTGAGCAGTAGTCCGGCACCTAGTAGGAAGGGAAAGACCAGATTTGACTTTGATTCGTCGTTGAACTCTGTGTCTGCTATTAAAAGGTAGGGATTTCATGGTGAATGTGAGAGTCTTATATTATGCACTTTGATAACAAAATAAAAAATTGATAAAACCTTCAGTCCTTGCAAAGACTAAAATACAAGCTTTTAGCATAATTTTCAAGATAATATAGGTTTGTTCCGAATTATACAATAACTGGAATCGTTGCGGAATCATAAAGGGTGTCCCGAAATTAGGTTGAAATATTTGAACAGTATATTCTACAGTGTCAAAGTTTAATTTCTATCTTGGTTTTTTCCAGAATATTTCTGATAATTCAACAAAAATCTGTATCCAGTTTGACATAAGAAATTAAAATTTGAAGACTACAGTGAAATGCAGCTTGGAACGTCGCCCGTGATTGGTTTGGAATTCGAATTGGAATTTTTGTAGTTAGATTTTCTATTCAATTAATAATACTCCAATCTGTCAAATAGATAATAAGACAGAGAGAAAATCTCCAGGTATTAAATCTCTGAACCGCGATACACTCTTGACGGTATGTTCTTGTGCTTACTAACATAATTCTTTCGAGTTTGATGGTAGACAGACAGTCTTATTTATACGACTTGACATCACAGCCAGCTGTGCTTCGGGCGTTGTCATGTCAACGTTACGAAGAACATACCGTTGTGATTGTATCGTGCCTTGAACGAAGTTCTATTTGTATTTTTTTAGGCATTATGATTATCGGAAAAATGATTTTTTCTCTGAATTTATACATTATTTCACTGTATTCAACTTGGAACGTGGTTCCAAAGGATATCCAGGCGAAATAATAATCTGTGGAGAATAGTGAAAAATTTATTGCAAATACTATGTAGGTATTATAATTTTTCGCTAATTTCTTTTCAATTCTAATTATTTGACCTTTTGATATACATTAACATAGGGATATGCACCTGTCTATAAAATTCATGAGTGTCTAGTCTACAGTAACAAACACTATTCGCAATTCATTATTAAAGAATAATTATTGATTCCAGTAGGCCATTAGTTTTTATAATGGAAATGTGATAATATTGTGATAACATGTTTTGTGATATCAATTTAAATACGAGTTGTTGTAAAGACCTTCCATTTGTTTCTTTATAATAATGATTTGCGAATGGTGTTTGTTAACATAGACACTCGTGAGTCTTATAGGCAGGTGCACACAGGGCGTCTCAAAAATGTAAAAGCATAAAATTAAACAAGAGCAAACAGTCATTTTTTGGTCCATTTCACCTCTTGTTAACCGAATCCGCGGACATACTGTAGATGCACATGTTTCAAGTACTCCAATGTTTTTTAAAATGACCTAATTTACATTTAATTGAAAATTGATGGATACTGCATCAGTTATATTATGGAATTCAAAATTTGGTTCTGTAGGTACCTACTAGTGAGTTTTGCAGCCCTGTACCAATTTGACAAGAGATACAATAGAGGCATTTTCTAGCCTTCGAAGTAGTTTAGTTCAATATCTGATTCTCTTTGGAGATACTGCATTTTAGTCAAGCAAATGTCTGATCTCTTTACATATGAAAGTGAAAAGTGGAGATACTGCGAAGTCTTTTATTTCAATATACATTGCCTTTACTGCTTCTCTACTTAGTCAGGCAGATAAAAATATGTGCCAGGCACGTTAAGAACGAAGTAATTCCTAAATGACAAAATGTGGAGTTACTCATTTTTTATTCAGGAGGGCAGTGTGGTTTTCGATGGCAAATTTTGAAAATATACATAGGTGACTGAAAATGGTGTTATCATCGTGATTTTGACAGAAGTTTTTAGTTGTAATGTTCAATGTTTCTTTACAAAAAAAAATATAAAATAAAAAAATTGAAAAACGAGAAAAAAAAACAAATAAAAAATTTAAAATTGGATGCATTTTTTTTTAGTAGAAAACAATGAAACAGTGGTCAAAATAACCTTAAAAACGACGTTTCCAAACCAACCTATGTTTTTTTTCAAAATTTGTTATTGAAAATCACACTTCATGGATTAATTTAAGTGCAAAAATCTCGAAAACGGTTGCTCCTACCAACTTCCAACAAGAGTATCATTCTTATGTGAAATATTGTTAGTCATTTTTTTAAAATCTAAACAAGATACCTACTGGGTTTGGCAAAAAAGCTATGACCATTTGAAACAATAAAAATACTTCTAGATGGCGCCACATACAAGATAAAGTCATAATAATATCAAATTTTAATTTCTTATGTCAAAAATACCGTGGTTACCATATTTTGTTAAATTATCAGAATTATTATGAGATTTATTTGGATAAAACCATGGTAGAAAGAAACAAGGTAGAGCAAATTCCAAACAACTTTCGATTCACGTCATAATTGCCACCAAGCTAGTTATTATGTGATTTGCTGGTGACCAAATTGGCCACCAGCAATATTCATAACAACGAGCCTGGTGGCAACGATGACGTAGATCCAAAGTTGTTTGGCATTTATTATATTATTTCAGACATATAGACACTCAGAGAAAAATTGGCTTCAATTGCGCAATGACGTCATCAAAAAACATACCCTGAAAAATAACTTCTTGTTCCTATTCCTTTGTATGACATTTACTATTTTCCCAAATTTCCCATCTTCGTTGAAGTTTGATATCAATCAAAACAAAAACCAGGCGAGGTTTGGAGACGGATATATGGATTTAACTGACTAGGTAACAGAATTACGAACGTTGCAATACGAGATAAGCGAACTATTCCTTTAAATATTCAAATTACAAATCATTAATATCAAGAACACTTGGACTGACTTTATGTAGACTCGTTCCAGGACCCGTATTCCGTGTACTGTGGAATTCCATAGCAACACGTCGCTCTCTGTGTAAAATGATGGGAAAGCGACATGTTGCTAGAATTCCACAGGTACACGGAATACGGGTCCAGGTCTTTCAAGCGGTAACCAAAACCATCTGAACGGTCCGGACGATCTTATGTCAAATGAAAGTGATAACACTGATAAATATGTTAATTTTATATACTTAATGTACCTTTAGGATAGGTAAAATACTAATGGCGTGAATGGTAAAAACTAAATAATGTAATCACCAAATAAGTCGGTGTAAGATAAAATAAATAATCAAAAATAACTTGTCCTGAATAATCCCTGCGAGTTGGTGGGATTGCGAAGAAATATTTTCGTCAATTTTCTCTCAATAAAAATAAAAACTTTTGTAGAACTGCGAAATCTGTATTAATAACCACTTGTCAAAATAACGTAAATAAGCAATACGCATGCGGGACAAATTTCATCGCTCTTCCGACTGCGATAAATGGTTGGACGCCCGGTAACTTTATTTCACGCATCTGAACGGAACAACCAGTTGCCTCTTGGATCATGTGAACGAGCAAAATGCGTCCGACGTACACCCGGCGAATCATCTGAACGCACCCCAGGTTCCAGTGTTACCTGTCACCCCGACACTTCAGTCATCATTGCCAAATTGCAAATAATTCTCTACACCTCGCAATTAAACGTTTTTTAAATATAGGTTCATTACAAAATTATATTTGATTTGAGGCTATAGGCTATTTGAAAACCGCATAGCGATTTTTCTTGAAATTTTGACGAAAATTATTGTTTCTAAAAGTAGCCCATTCGCGATAAATTGCCAATATGGCAACACTGTATCTTTGCAGCATTTGACGTCACAGTGAGAGGCGCGTTGGCATCAAGATCACTATACAATAGGTTGCCTCACTTCGTGTTTGGTATGAGACGGAGGCGGGGAAAATATGACGTCATCTGTTTCTAGCGGCTGCAGTAGACTGAATCCTGTCATTCTTGTCATTCGATTGCATTGGTCTGCATTGTATCGTGACATGATTGTCATGTGTCATTCGATTATTCTATCGATGAGATTTGTTTGTATGGATTTGTAGGCTTGTTGCTACTTTTATCATTTAAATCCAAATAACGCTATTTTACAGGTGTAAAATAATCTTAATTAATCCATTATTATCGAATAATAGTTTAGTAAAGAAAGCGAGAATACTGCTCCAAATGGTTCATATTAGTCCTACCTTATTCTACTAAGATACCTAGTATTGAACAATAATAAAAGCTTAATTTAAGGAAAATACACATAAAGTAGACAGTTGAACTGAGTTGAACACATGTAGTAAAACTACTCTATTTTTAAAATTTTTAGACAATCCTACCCTTAAACCACTATATTTGATGGACAAATCTAAGGATAAGACATGAACAGTTTTCAAAACACAAAAGAAAAATCAACGACACAGCAAAAAATCTCTCAACTACCAAAAACCATTCATTGTGTAAAGTGAAGTTATGATTATGAATTCATCACAGACAAGGTTGCCAGCTTCTGTTCTTCTGTTTTTGATAGGGACCATCTGGCAACAGTGGGAACAGATGACGTGATGACCGTAAAAGTGAGGCAACCTATTGTATACTAATCTTGCGTTGGCATACCTTGTTTTTTTCTATAATGGATCAAACAAAAATAGAAATTGAACTTTGACACCCTGTATCTCGAAAACAAAGCGTTTTCGCAAAATGTTTGTATAGCAAACTAATTTTTTTTTCAGTGTAGAATATACTGTTCAAATATTTCAACCTAATTTCCGGACACCCTGTATAGACCTGAATTATTGCACATGATCTAGATTTTCATCATTTTCATTAGGATCCCAGAATCACACCTGGCGTGGGACTCCGTGTACTGTGGAATTCCATAGCGACACTTTGCTCTCTGCATAAAATGAATGGGAAAGCGACGCTCGCTAGGATTCGACAGATACACGGATTCCCAGGCCTGGTCTGGTTGGATCAAGTGCCGATTCTAGAAATCGGTTTCTTCTTCAGCACTCATCATGATGAAATATTTTCGCATATCAACCCAAATCATAATACTTATTATACAAAATAAACTAAAATGACCGTGCTGGCTAGAGTGCTCATGTCATCTCAAGCGATTCCAACCTTTTGTCAGAGCGATGATCGACAGAGCACGCTTCTCGATAAGTTGGAACAAATCTATTAATATCTAGTTTTGGATAGAAAACCATACATACGTGCTTAATTTTTGTTACAAGTTTTTTTTCCTATTCCAGTGCTCTTTATTCAAGTAGCTTTTCAACAGACGAAGAAAGCGAAAGTGACGGAAGTCTAGTCTCACCTTGTAGTCCCGAAATTTTCACATCGGATACAAAACGAGCCCATCTGACTCCTGCCTTATTCAGACGCAAGGGAAGGCCAACCGCTTTGTTAGGTTGGTAAAAAATCCAGAATAAATTCCCTGAAAATGTTACGGATCGAAGTAGGTGGACGTCAATTTAAACTTCCTTATACAGGGTGTCCCATTTAAATATATTTTGTTGATAATTATTGGAAAAGTTCTCAACACATTTTTATATGTGTTTTTAAAAACTGTTTTACTCGATGGAATATCCTGTATATTTTATCACAAACAAAAAGCTTGAATTTTCGATAAACTTCTTGATCATACGTTGTTTACTAAGAATTTAGGTATCATTATGTAGTTTTATTTCAAATGAATCATTCGTAATTTGATACAAAATTAAGTCGGATGTTGAAACTTTTTCACGTGTTGCTTGTTCATATTCGAATGATCTGCCGTATTGCTCGTGTTAAGTAAGTATGTTATTTTCTGTAGGTTCATTCGAAGAATCGGTTCTCAACGGTAGATTAGAACCAGTATCGACAGTACACGGATTTACTGCAGAACTGGGCGCAAGTGGAGCTTTTGTACCAAAGCATATTTTTGTACCAGTGACGACGTATTTTTACTCTTTTGGGGATCATGATCGAGTCTCCACACCATATATGGTAAGTTGGTACTGTTGGTACACATCTTGGATGTTATATTCTGGATATGCTTAAATATCTTACCAGAATTGAGTACGTTGTGAACCTTTGTAAATAATTTTGGCTTTAATTTTGAACTTGGACAATTAGAAGATTTTGCAAACTACTCCGTGCTAATATATTGTCCGTTGAAATGAACTGTTCCATTTATCATGTATGAATAATTGGTCTTTACTATTTCTAGGGACACATAAGTCTAGGCAAAAAAGGTTACAATGTCCCCAAAGTAGGGACAGTGCAGGTGACCTTGTTCAATCCACTGGGGACGGTTGTGAAAATGTTTGTCCTGCCATACGACTTGTCCGAAATGCCACCAAATTGTCAAACTTTCGTACGACAACGTACACTATACATGCCCGCCAATCATAAACATGATGATATGGAATCGGTTCCGAAATGGCTGAGGTTTCTGGTCCATGTCAGGTACGCTCGATGGTCATACTACTAGAAGTATTTCCCATACAAATACCTGAAAAAATATTTTTTTGCCTTTGCCTTTTATGATATAATAGTATTATGAACTGATCAGTGATCAACTCCCATATCGTTTGAACTTGACAAATTGAGCAAATAATAATATTGTTTAATAAGTATCCATGGTAAGCTATCAATTTTAGAGTCCTTTTTTCAGGTTTATGAGCTCGAAATCGGGCAAAATTTACCTACACAGCGATATTCGCATGATAATCATGCGAAAATCGGATATGGATACCGCTACCGCCCATGACATGGACATCAATTATGAATTGCGAACTTTCGTTGATATGCCGGCAAATCCACGATTTTCTACTAGAAAGTAACTAGCATGTTCTCAGCGTAAGGTGAGTGGAATAATCTTCTCTTTTGTATTTTGCCATTTATGCTTCTCCATAACTAGGAGAACTTTGAAGTTTAATCGGTTTTCTATCATTCAAATGATAGTGAATTATTTATTATTCTTGATGCTGAAACTTTGGGGTTCTGTTTATTAATTATAAGAATTCTTTATTTTATTTGACAAAACTATATATGTTTTTTTTTTGAAACCAAGATAAGACTGATAGAAGTAGCAGCGGAAAACATTTCCAAATTAAATTATTTACTCTTAGGTAACCGACTAGCCTGGAATAAATCGATTTCTAGATTTTTGTTTTGATTAGATTTTCACTGTTTCAAGATCATGTGGTATGGTGCATTATTAAACATTGTGTAGATCACAATTTTCTTTATTTTTAATAATTCATTCAATGACTCTTATCATAAAATCATTTTTTTTTCATTATCCATTAAAAATCTTACTTTAAACTGGTTTTCAACAACAACACATCCCAGAAAATTCATCAATACCTTAGTATATTTAAAAATGTTACTTCAAGATGGGTCAGAAGTGTTTCAAAAAACAGAAATAACCTGCCATGAAGCGAAAAAAATGCTGTCATATATTTTTTTCAATAATTTCTTGAGAGGAAATCATGTATCAAAGTGAAACAAAAAAAAAGCTTCATCAACATCCGTAAAAAATGTAGTAAGAACAATAAAGAGGTTGCAAGAAGCAAGTACTAAAAAAATTTTGCTCAAACTCAATCTAAAAACTTTTTTCAGTTTTGCATGGATTTTGATAGTTTATTGTCAAGAAGAAGGCACTATTATCGTGATTCTCCTGTGAAACTTGATTTGCTTAAATTTCGAATAGACTCGAATCTTCTTACCACATATTTTTTCAACATTCGCTTTTTGATTTATATCCATATTTTTAACCTGAAAGAAAACACGATGTTCAAAGGAGAACTATGCAATTGGCGACAATCACATAATTATTATTAAACATTCCAATCAGGCAACGTCGGCGTCATCTCATATCGATTGGTCTCCACGAAGGCCTGATCTAAACTCGATCGAGCATTTAAAAACATTTTCATAGATTTAAGGCCAAACGAAACTTTTGGTCTCACCTTATACCTTAGAACATAGAATTGCCTTATACATATGGTGTCTCTCAATCTAGGGCTCACAGCATACCCTCAGATTCTGATGAAAAATATCAGCATTTAACTACATTTACTTTTGCCCAAAAGTTGATAAATACGAAGATACAGGCGATCAAAGTTGAAATTCAAAATAAATCGTAATAATGGAACTAAATTATTATTAAGGGTTTTTCGAGAAAGTCGAGAAAGTTAAATTCATTCATATATTTGTCATTTGGAGAGGGCGCCATTCATGGCACATCGGGCGTGGTAATTTATTCAGAATTTATTGAAAAAAAAAAAGGATATATTATTTCAACTTTAACAGACTATATCTTGGTGATTATAAACTTTTGGACTTCGGTAAAAATGTGGTTGAATCCTGATATTTTCCCTGAAATTTCTGTTGTTTTTCTGTGTATCATTAATTGGGGGACACCGTGTATAAACCAAGTGTATTCGAAATTTTTGCAAGCTTGATATTATAAGAGAAACATACGATGTGCTTATAACTTGAGAAAAAAGTCCATGATTGAATTGAAAATTTTTTGATCCTGAATTTCGACTTGCTTTATTACTTATTAAATTTTGCTTTCAGTAATACCTGAGTTAAATCAAATGCAATTTCATTTCGAAGTGGAACTGTCAAATTTTCGCTTGTCAAACGGGAATATGAGCATCCACTTTGAACACTAATTTAACGGAATTAAGCTGAGATCTCAGGAAAAAGAACGCAGCTATTATTATGAAAGCTAGTTTTTGTTGTTGAGTAAATTTGCTATTTTTTTTTACTGAAGTTTGAAAACTTTAACAGTACGAATTATTCTTAAAACCTCAATACGTCATGCCAGTCACATTCTTGGGTCACATCGTTTGAACAAATCCTCTCATGATACTTTCCAGAAATTCAAATTGTGGAATTTGATAATATAGTCTGGCAGTGGTATTGTTGTGTACCCACATTCGACGGTGTTTCTTTGTTATTCGAAATTTGAAAATGAATCGTCTATAATATTCAATTTATTCTAGGATGCCATTCCCGCCTCCACAAAAGTCGCCTTACGTGAAGAGTTGGATGCCCGACGTAGATCGAGGAGCAGTAAAGAATTTATCAGATTAAGAAAAACGGCAACTTCGTCCACTAACATTTACGGTTACGTTTGCCACTTGCTGTTCGGTTGTTTTATGCAAAAATTTCCCACCGTTCATTTGTGAGGGAAAAAAGTACATTGGTATCATTTTGATAATAACTCCAATAATTCCAATTTGATATTTGAACGAACACTGTATCAGTCTTCCGAATTCAATTCAAAACATGAACCAAATTTTGTCAATTTATCATCAGTTTTAATCAATTGTTATGAAAAGAAGAAAACAAGATAGTTTCGAGAATTGAACCGATTTTTTTTTCATATTGGGACATCAAATAGCAGGCTTTCCGTTTTAGTGGAATAATATGGATATCTGGTTATAAAACAAGACATAGTCATATATTCCAAATTTCCAACTGTAACGTTTTTATATAACTGTGTCAATAAAATCACTCCAGAGAGAAAATGTAAAAAACGATGTAAAGCTGAATTTTGTAAAGGTATGTTAGATAGGACTAACAGATCGGATTTTTTAAAGTTAAGAATTAGCTGATATATGGTCACAAGTTTTGAGAATGCTTTGGTTTTTGTTAGTTTTTTTTTAATGGCTCCAAATTTAAGTTTTGATATCTTTTCACTTTGTCATATATTCAGGAATTATAAAACATGTTTGGCTTATTTTCAACGTTACTTTATACAGTGTGATTTGTGAATCTGAAATGGGCGGAAATAACAAAACACTCAAGTTCGTGATTTGATCGGAAAGTTGTGTAGATTTGATTAAGTTTTCTCGATGATTTTATGCACCGATTCATAAAGATTGTGTGGTTTTGACATACGTTTAGAGATACAGCTCAAATCTACTCAATTCGGCATTAGTTCGCAAATAAATAAATGTACATCCGGACTTGGGTATTTGATGATCCTTATTCGAGGTGCAACCGGTATCTGAACTTTCGGTTTGATTTCGGAAGGTCGTAAAATGATGTCTGTTTATTCTCTAGTTGACATCATGAAATTTTTGATTATTTTGGCATTAGATATGTACTTCAGCAACACCGTAGTGTGAGAATAACCATAACGATTTTGTTTCGTTATTTCTCCACAATTAAAGTGCGTTTTGGTTGATAACGATAACGGACTGTCATTTTGAGCCTTTACTACTCCCCCTGATATCTAATTCAGTATTTGAAATCACCCTTTATAAAGTTAATCCATCAAAAGATATAATCTTTCTACCGATTAATGTAGGTTCCGTATATCGTATAGCCGACTACTGCCATAAAGTCGTATGCAGTTTTGACATGATTATCCCCTTCTGATTAGAAATATATAGTTTGTTTTTTTTTTATATTTAATGTGTTATCGCAATATTGTTATTTGGTAGGATGCAGTTCGGGCAGTTTCGATGTGATGATGATAATCTTCTCAACGCGCGTATTTACATAATATTATAAAAGTCTATTAAGAGAATTTATTATATACACCACACTAATTTTTTATTAGATATTTAAAATAAATGTGTGTAAAATCTTGAATTGTGTGTTGCTTTTTCTTAGGCATCCATGGTTATGAATGATAACAAAAGAATAAACTAAAATTCCAATTAGTCTCAGGCGCTTTCAAAACAACGATGACTTTTCTCTATTACCGCATCTGGGGCCGGATTCCGTGTACTGTGGAATTCCATAGCGACACGACGCTCTCTGTGTAGAATGATGGCAAAGCGACATGTTAGAATTCCACAGGTACACGGTACACGGAATTCGGCCCCTGATGACAAAGCATTGGCCAGTGATTCCAGTCGACATGACATCACTCCTGTCTACTGCACTGAAAAGTCTCGCAAAGACTCATACTGAAGAAAAGATAAGTGCTGAATGATCCTAGCTAATGGCGAAGCCGATCTTGTGATTGGTTACATCATTGAAAATACGCGTATTCTGAAAAAAAATTCTATTCCGAAAAGCAACATCTAGTTCTAGAATGAACATTGAACTTTCTACTACCCTTACTAATGGTAGTTTTAGTTCAAATCTAGCATTAAGCGGCCATTGTGAGATAGTCGCCAGGATATGTGGTAAGGATTTGACATTTCTAAAACCGATAAATTCACAAACCAATGCACTTCAAATTAATCAACGTAGGTACGTGCTGATTGCTGAAGGACATGATGTTTCCTCTAAAACGGATTTCACGGATTCAAATCAAGCAGTTTTCTCTTTGCACCTTGAATATATCCATCACAGTTATAGTTATGCATTACGGTAGAACCTTAGTTTATCATGGATTTTGTAAAAAAAAAACAAAAAAATTGTTTTGCTTTCTTTTTGAATAGCCCCCGTACAAGTTATAGTAATAAAACTTATCAACTGTATAGTTCGTGTCATACCTATAAAAGGTTTTTGGAAAATCTTTGCTAGAAGGTATGCGAGGTGGTTGAAAAAATTGTTTTTTTTTCAACATTTGACTTGACTTTTTGAACATCCTGTATAACAATTCTCAACAAAAATATCGTTACGGGGGTTTTTGGATATCCCTTATTCAGAAACGGTATCCGTTTTCAAATTTAAAAAATGCCTAATAACTTTTCACATTTCTGGGGCACTTTCTATTAGTCATAGAAAGCCATGTTAATGACAATTTTTTTTTATGAAAAGAGAGAGCTTTTCGAGTACTGTGAACTAGACAAGGAAATGTTTTGAATAGGTCTATCTTTAATTAAATACTGAATTGTCGCCAATCAAAATGAAACACACTGTATATCTTTTGAAATTATCCCTGATAAAAACATCGTCAGGATGTTTAACTTTCAACATCTATCTCTATCTCGATAACGAAGCATTTATGTACATATGGTTATACAGGTATCGGCAAAACAAACAGTGCAGTTTTGACAGACAAATTGGAAGAACTTACAAGTATGGTTTATTATTCTGCTGAGTTTGAATTTGGTAAAAAACGGATGTCGCCTTAGACAGACAAGACTGTGTACGCCACAATAAAAGGCAACACTGGATAATTGATCCCCTCACTGATTTCCATCCCGACCATAGCGGATGTAGTCACGCATCGCAACTGCACTGTTTCTTTTGCCGCACCCTGTATGAGGTTTTGTCCTCAGATTAATAAACAAGAATATTCATCTGAGGTTTTCTCCTTAGTTTTGAAAGCAGAATGCGTGGTTAAAATCTTTTAGAATAATTCCGATTCCGAGACACCCTATGCCCTCTATATTCAACACCAAGACATTATCTGATATGATAAACTATTATACATAAAGTTGTATTTTTTTATAAACATGTTTATTTCACCATGAAAATATAAAAACACAAAAGTGTGAATCTGTCACATTGATGGTAATTTTCTATCATTTTTTGCCACTCTTTTTTATTCCTCCACCTACTAAAGGCCCCTTCTGAGCCTTGGATTTAGCGTCTTCCAAAGCCTTCTTCTGCTCCTTCAATTTGGCCTTGTGAGCTAAATCCTCATCATCTAGATCTTTACTGTCTTTTTTAGGAGCTTTCAAGGGTTTCTTCTTACCTCCTTCACGTCCAGACATCTGCGAAATTAAGAAATGTATTATGCGGATAAATAGATTTTAAGTATATACCTACTCCTAACATCAAGTATTTCGTTTTATAAAAAGTTCTGCTTGTTAAGAAAATAAGCTTACAATAAAAATTCTTGATCAGAAATGTAGGGTGTTGATAAATACGGAAAAAATGGAAATTGCCTCAGGATAGAAGTAGTACAACTGAAGAACGAGGTTATTTTATTTGAGAGAGATGACGAAAATAAAGACATTTCAAAGCCGACGCAATAGGGCGGATCAGGGCGCCGCCCTGACTGACAAAATGTTTGCCCTGTCAGAAAATGTATATAGAAAATACGGAATTAAACCGACGAAGTGGCAACCGTGCAATGGGATGAAAGTGGGATCAAGCCGCCGCCGCCGCTCGCAGATGTCGGTGATTCCCAGAACTGCCAAAATAACCTGTTGAAAGCATAATATCATGATAGTATTTATTTTTTTGCCGTAGAGTTGGAAACTATTCCTCACGAGTTTGAAAACATTCTTATTGTTGACTGAGTGACCATCAGGCGTTTGTGTTGGCAGTGATCTCTTAAAAATAGACATGGACATCAGAACATTTTTCACCAATAAAAAACGATGATTCTCCCATTAGTTCCAGTGGTATCAACAATCCTAGCTGCTCTTCCTCTAACGATACAAAAAGAGTTGCAAAGATTTCCAAGGCACAGGGCTTGAATATCGAAGTTACAGATCTACCCAAAGCAGGTGAGCCCATAAAACAAACAATTTTGAAAGAATACCCAAAACAAACCAACGGCCGTGTTTTTCGAGCAGGTTGGTTCAAATCATTCAAATGGCTTGAGTATTCTGTGGAAAAAGATGCCGTTTTTTGCTATGCCTGTCGCCAGTTTAAACCGTTTGGCAATAAAGACATTAAATGTATACACTCATGTAGGATTCAAAAAATGGAAAAACGCTCTGGATTCTAAAAATGGATTTCCGCGACATGAAAAAACGAAGATGGTACCAGAGATAAAAATAACAGGGAGAATGTCAAAAGGAATTCGTTATGTGAAAGATGGCATCGTACATGAATCCTTACTAGCAGCGTTTTCATGGAGTATGGTATCATGAGACAATTCCAGTTTGGTCTGTCATCAACGTCACTTGTTGTTGCCGATTGGCTCAAAGTGACGTTAATGACGGACCAAACTGGAATTGTCTCATGATACCATAAGCGTTTTAATGGAGTATGGTATCATGACTTCATGAAAACGCTTTAGGTATTTTCGTGACTGATAAAAAATGGATGCCAAGACGTTTGCAGATATGACGCTTCAAATTTTGGACAAATATGAAATTGGGCGTTCACGTTTATTGAGTCAGTGCTATGACGGAGCCAGCGTCATGAGAGGTGAAAAAGGTTCAAGAAGTATTCCCTACATTCATTGTTACAACCACAGGGTCCATTTAGTTGTAATCAAGATTGTTTCTGTGTTTAATTGCAACAATTAACCATGTATTATAAACTTCACTACTTTTACATAATTTTAGAATATAATTCAATGAACTAGATCAAGCAAGGTTGAACTATCGGAACCCACATGAAACAATATTTGAGTACGCCAGTACAACATATTAATAAATATTCGGTATGTGGCATTCGCTGGTCAGTGATTCATAAAATCATGAATCAGCACGTAGTAGCGTAACTCATTGCAATGTCAAGTTCAGCGTCATAATAGACTTTACTAGTTATTGTCATGTGCGATGAGAATAAAATCAGTATTCAACAATTATCCAAAACGTTGTTTTACTCAGCAAATGTACTGTGCTCAAGCCCACTTGGCCATAGCAGATATTGAGGCTGCTCTTTGGCAGTAAACTCTATCTTTTCCGTTGCTCAACCGAATCGAGTTGAGCAAGAGTAATCTACGAGCTAAACCTAGCTCGTACATTGGTCCTTGGAGCCGGATATATTGTACCTTGTACATTGGTCCTTCGAGCAACCTTAAAACTGCAGCAACCCGCTTGCAGTCCAGCCAGTTCACAAGTCCACAGAGGCTCATTATCCAAGTATCCATAAGGCCAGTCCACAGAGGCTCGTCTTACAGACCGCAGCACACGCCTGCCGTCGCCAGCAAGTCCAACAGAGGCTCGCTGCTCACTATCCAAACTACAAATCCAGCCCATCAGAGGCTCACTATCCAAGAATCTACAAATCCAGTCCATCAGAGGCTCGCTGTTCAACCAACCAAAAGTTGATCCAACATAAGGCAACCAATCAATCACAATGAAAAACAAGAACGAACTCGACCGCCTGGTATTAGAACAAGAAAAAGTGGAAACGCAAATCTTCTAGACAATGATCAACAGCAAAAACGAATCACAAACCAGAAAAACGGATTACTACATCTACAAACATTTATCCCACCTGGAAAGATTCTGGCAGGATGCCCTCAAGGACGACAGAGCAATCAGTAGACTGAAGGACTGTACCGAGCATCCCTACAACACCAGCTCATACTTTCAATATATGGCTGCATGCCGCCTATGGCGAATGCTTTGACTATCTACTAACATGCCGAAAAGCCGAACAATTAAGCCTTACCATCAACAGCCAACAAATGCGGATGAAAAGACGGAATTTCCGGATAGAACAACTAAAAGACCTATTAACGCAAATACAGTCAGAGTTGGAACTAGACAAAGCAGAGTATCCCTACAAGTCAGGTCAAGCAGTGGGAGGGGATCCAGGACATCCATGAAGAAATCTTATTCTACGAAGAAGAACATGAAAACAAATATCTCGCTCAGAACGTGTACGAAGAAATCCGCAGACAATTTGACCAAGTAGTAGACAACCTGAACACCAAACTCCAGCAAGACGCCATAGCCCTCAAGCAACAAGTACCACTCAAACAGCCCCAACAGCATCAACAACTACGAAAAACTCAGATTACAATTTGCCAGGAAAGAGTTGAAAACCAGCCTACAGTTTGTGATACTTTCAAAAGAAACGACCAAATCCAGCCTACATTTTGTGACACCTCCAAAAGCAACAACCACATCCAGCCTACATTCCGTGATACTTCCAAAACCAACACCCATGAAAACTCTGCATCAACCAACACAAACGAAATAAACTACTTGAAGAAACCGACCAAAGAAAAAACAAACAAGCCAATCCAACAGCTGGAAGCAATCGCAACCAGCCTCTACTCAGCATAGGATCTAATTCAAAAAAGTGACGAGAACAAACTACTAGACAAGCCTCTAGACCTACCAGACATATCCAGAGAGGAAACAATTATACACAACAAACAATTGGATGGTCACGACAAATTCCTCGGCGACACTCGCTGTAATTTGTCCAGGCGCCCGGGAAGATGTTGTATTGAATACAACAGGAATAATAACAACAACCGTTCCTGTTCTAGCCAGTCACTCTAAAACATTGCCCATCAATTTCGATGATCAACCATGAACCGTCATATCATGCCTTCGAGCGCATACTCAGGCAAACAGATTGCTCTACCGAGCTAAGAGAAGAAGAGGGGGACCTCAAAGATAGGATCCATGACACGGGATGGCGCAGCAGTCAATAGCCATCCTCATTATGGGGATTTCAGGAGAAGACAGAAGAGCGGAACCAGGAAGTAGACAAACAACAAGGCCAAAACGAAGACATAGAGTCGATGTCGCTACGTTCATCCATTGTTGAGAGGCGGCAGAACACTCTATAACGTAACCTCTTTTTACAACTCTATCATTTACAGTAAGTTATATAATCATTTACCCACTATCTATAACGTACCTAACCTAATTTCTGAAACTCTATTATTGTTTATATAATATTTATATAATTCGTTCGTCCAAGCATAATCAATGAATATTCGGTATGTGGCTTCCGCTGGTCAGTGATTCATAAAATCATGAATCAGCACGTAGTAGCGTACCTTGATCGTAATCTTGACTTAGAGCACTTTAAATTATCTAAATTAATGAAACTGTTAAATGCCAGTATTGTTACTGCTTCAGGTATTGAACTGAGGAATTGTCGGTTGTCAATAAAGATTTCATCGCCATGGAACAAAAGGGGAACAAATTCTCTAAAATTTACAAACATAGAGAAGCTTTTGGGGCAACGTATCAGCTTTTCGCAACATTGACAACTTTCGGTTGTAGTACGGAACTTTGCGAGTCATCTTTTTCTGCGTTGACAGCAATAAATAGACCAAAAAGGTATTCAATAGAACATCAACGAATGGCTGATCTTTCCTTTTTTAGTACAGTAAATCTGGCTTCAAAAAGGGTCTTCACTCCCATCAAATGACCCCCGCTCTGATTTTTTGTCAGTTGCTATTGATCCATTAGAAAAGCTTAAATTCAAAAAGTTGTATCCCCCCGGCCCCCCGTTTTTGAGAAACTCAAAAAAAGTTTGGATTTGATATTCTGGCAAAATCGTAGGTCGCACAAGAAATTTTTTGAATAAAAAAATGAGGACAATCAGATTCTCTACAATTTTTGTTACCACTGAAATAGCTCTAAAACTCACCGTAACGAAGTTAGAGGGCGCCAAAGTCGACAAATGCGAAGTTAAAATAATTTTTGTTCACGGCCACAATGTTCTAAAAAGTGAAGATCATGAAAAAACCTACAAAATTCATATGCAACTTTTTGTTCTACGACGTACAGTTCGCGAGATATGACGCGAGACATGTCGCGAGGTCGCGAGGTGCTGTGAGAGCATTCGAAAACGCGCCTATTGTCGCGCTCCCTTTCTCTGGCCCGCATTCTAAGCAAACTCTTTGGAGTCCAGTGGATCAGTTTATCTATTAATATCATAATTATTATTATTTTAATACCAATTTATTCAACAAGCGCAGCCAAGGCCTTCTGTCGAGAATCTCGAAGCATCGACGGTGGAAAACATGCCATCGAACTCTTCTGTGAAAACGAATCGCGTTGAGGAGCCACCAATGAAAAAAATTAAAGCGAAAGTCCGCCAACAGAAGTAATAAATTGTATTTCAATGAAATTTTTTCCTACTCCTTTTTAATAATAATCAATTAGTAATTAATTAAATTGATTAATAATTTTGACAATGAATAATTTTAATTATTTCATTTTAATTTTATTTAATTTTTATAATCTTGAAAACAAACGTACATTACTTTTTCAACGCTCAAAATAATTGTCACGAAAACAAGAAAAGTATGGATTCCTACGCATGTTCAAGCCAGACTTCAATGCAGGTAGGCGATTATTCACATTATTGTGAAAGAAGTTTTAATTTTCCCAGTTACACGCACTAAGAAGCTGGTTTTTTATTGGTTAACAATTTTCCGTTTCATGTTTCTTACATTTTCTGAGTCAGACAAAATCTTTGCCCTCATAATATCACACAAAATCATTTTACTTGAAAGTTTTTTGAATTTTCACGTATCAATGACACGTTTTAGCAATTCTGAAAGGTTACGGGTAGCAAACTATCGTCGGTTATCGATGTCATGCAACTTACATAATATGCACATTTTGACATTGAATGCTATATCGCGCGAACTGTGCGAAGTAGAAAAAAAAATCGCAAATGAATTTTGTAGTCTTTTTCATGATCTTCACTTTGAAAAACAATGCGACCGTGAAAAAATATTATTTGACCCTCAAAGAACTGTATTTTCTACTCTTAAATGAATTGAAATTTTGTTAAAATCATATCGATATTAAAATTAAAAATAACATTCCTTGAAAAAAATTTTACCTTATCAAATTTGATACCTCCCTCTCCGATTCTAATGATGTATAACCGATTCATTATGAAAGCATATACCTCAAACGCCAACAGTGCCTGCGCAAATCATATGGAAAGCAGTCAAATTAAGTAATAATTTCTATGATTTTTGACATAATTTTGACAACCATTTAAAAGCACGTAGCTCACAAATTGTTTCGAATTCGAAAAAGTGTTGATCACAAAAGTTGTAGATAATTTAATAGGCTTTCTTTTTGTTCTGGAGAATTTTTTTGTGCGATGCATCGTGTTCGAGATATGAGCGAAAAAATGGGCCTTTCAAAAGCTCCCCTGACTTTGGCTCTTTTCCTAGACGTCAGGACTTTTAGTATGTTCAATAACTAAGTAAGTATTTAGAACAACGAGAAGAAGGGGGTTTTCGTGGCTTAGGGACAGAAAGGGAAATGAGAAAAGTTGGCCCCTGGCGGGATTAAATTTGAACGCACGACCTTCGTCACACCAGGTCATTTCCCTTTCTGTCCCTAAGCCACGAAAACCCCCTTCTTTACATGATTTGGACAAAGAAACTTCCCTTACATTTAGAACAACTTTCTGAAGAAACCGCTTACCTACCTGCTCACGCATAATTGGACTTGAAGGAGTGTAAAAGTTCTAAGAAAAAAAAATAATTTTTTATCATAACTTTCTTTTCTACCACTCCAGATATTTCTGCAAAGTTTGGCACACTTCTTTTGACCACTAAATTACATTTTTTGATGTGAAAAAAAAATCTACTAGTGATGTTCGCGAGGATTTGTATTGTTTTTTTTGAAAAGAAAAAGATATTACGCCACTGTTTTTTCTAGAAATCAATATCATTTTTGAAATTCTTATTTACTTTGGAGTTGATTTGGTCTCTGGATATTTTTTCGTACGACGAACGGTTCTCGTTAAAAGAAATAAAAGCCATTTTGATGCATGACTAAGATCTGATATGGAGTTTAATGTTTTGTATGTGAAATTCGTTTTTGTCTAATTTGTATTAAAGTGAGGTCAATTACAAATATTACTACAATTCAAATGAGATTGTAGTTGAAAAAGAAAATGTCCTTACTTTGATAAACATTGGACAAAAACGAATTTTATATACATACAAACTGCAAACCACAATATCAGATTTTAGCGATTATCTCCAAAGTAAATGAGTATTTTGAAAATAATATTGATTTTGAGAAAAAGCAGTGTCTTACAATTTTTTCAATACAAATCCGGGGCTGTTCGAACGCCACTGGTAGAAATGTTTCTAAAACTTTTCAAAAGAAGTGTGCCAAATTTTGTGAAAATATCTGGAGTGGTAGGAAAGTTATAGTAAAAGAGGCTTTTTTTAAAAAAATCTTTAACACCCTAATGCCGTAAACAGAATAGGGGTTACGATGAACTTAACCTAGTTATGGTCTGGGTTGGTTTACAGGGTGGCGACAATTGTTCACTGCGTCAACTTTTATTATTGATACCTTAACATCAGTACGTACAGGGTGTTTCCGTATATTTCGTCTGCAGACTAACTCGCTTATTATGCAAGATAGATATAGACTTTAAATACAAAGTTGGTAGGTATTAACATGAACCGCCAGAAAAAAATATTTTTTTGTATACTGGGTGCACGAGAAAAGTGTGACAGACACAACTTGCATTTTTTTAAATGGAACACCCTATATATCATTTCATAATCAAATAGACATTATTTTTTTGATTTAAAAAATATACATGTAGGCATTCCTTCCAGCAGTTTTCAAAATATTTGAGTTTTAAAGTTGGTTTTTTGGTATTGCCAGATTTAGTATTTATGACTACAATAATTGTTTGAACATTATTCATCAATTTTTATTCTCCCAATTATCTAAAACAACGAATGTAACAAGTGAATACATTTTATTAATAAGACATCGATATCATAAAATGCAATTATTGAATATGCCCGCCATTATTCGTTGTTTTAGATTATTGGAAGGGTAAAAATCAATAAATAATGTTCAAACAATTATTGTTGTCATAGATACTACAGTTTGGCAATAAAAAAAAACCAACTTAAAAACTCAAATATTTTGAAAACGGCTGGAAGGAATACCTACATGTTGTATATTTTTGAGATCAGAAAAATAGTGTCTATTTGATTATAAAATAGCATATTATAGGGTGTTCCATTTAAAAAAATGCAAGTTGTGTCTGCCACACTTTTCTCGTGCACCCGGTATACAAAACAACATTTTTTTTTCTGACGATTCATGTTAATTCCTACCAACTTTGTATTTGAAGTCCTTATTTATCTTGCATAACAAGCGAATTAGTCTGCAAACGAAATATACGGAAACACCCGGTACATTGCCAGTGAGGTGAAATCTATCTAACTGAATATTATAATTTAATAAAAGTAATAGCTAATTTCTACTTCACAACATCGTAAGTACTACCAATGATTTTTCAAAATTTGTTATTTAAATATGTCGATGGGTTTTTGACAAAACATCGTAAGCGACGTACCTAAGTAAAATTTTACAGGAGACGTTTTTTTCTTCTGATTTTCATGTTTTTGATTGAAAATGAGCGAATTTTTGTATGGGCATTATTGTATTATCATAGATTAGTTTAGACTTTTTATTTTAATAAACGTTGTCATATTCCACTTGATTTTGAAGCTTACGATGTTTTTTCTGAATTTGCTACATATTCATTTGTCGCTAAGATCTCGCTCAAGATGGACTAACACAAGATTAAAAAAAAATTACGTGGGAACTTGGCAAAATCAATAAGCAAACTGTATTAAAAATAATCTAACCTACTTGAATTGTCTGCAAGTTTTTCTGGCCGACTAGTGCTAAAAGCGGGGGTAAAAAAATATCGTAAGCGACAGTGGGATAAATCGTAACCACCTCGATTGCATGGAGCATAAGATGTTTTGTCGCAAACATATTGTAGGTACATACCATGTGAATAAGCACATTTCGGTGACATATCACTTTATGGCAACTGAAAGTAACACATTTTCTATACAAAGGTCTTCATATTTGCATTGAAAACATACTTTTCGATAGAATACGGTGAGGATCATTTCAGATTTTCAATCGGTATTTTTGAAAAAGCCGAATAAATCGGTGTTATTTTATGCATCTGGGCAAATGGAATGTTGCTCCGCGTAGGAATTTGGGTTAGTTTGGGTTGCCAAAAAAAATTGATGTCGCGTGAGCGACATCATTTAGTTGGCAAAAAAATTACTTTTCATATCCTCACTTTATTCTATAGAAAAAATCATAAGAAAAATATGATTTCATAGCAAATATGAAGAAATCTTACTAGAAAATTTGTTATTTTCAGTTGCCATAAAGTGATATATACCCCGGTATATACCCCACATTTCAAACAACTCCACAAAATAAATGGTGGGGATACGATAATTTAAAATTCGTTTGTACTACCTTGTTATGAATATAGGCTAGCATTGTAAGTGCTTATAGTCTGCAGTTTATCGTAAGCTACCGCTTCATGTAAAAACTTGTGTAAAAACATAGTTTTCGGGAAATATTTCGCTTACGATGTTTTGTCAAAAACCCATCGATGTACTGATTTAGTTCGATTTGTTCCCATTGACGATTTGTCATCAGAAAATAAACACCGAAAAGAATGTATTGAAATGGTAATCTGTATTTTTGGACTCTGTTGATTACCTGTACCCTGTACCCTTCTAGTCAAGTCTCAAGTCAACACCACCCGATACCAACAAAGGAAATATTCAAAAAAAAATAACCAACTTACCTTTACTTTCTTTCTTTATACAGGAGATAAATTCAGTTTTGATTGCAATCACAATTACCACAGATTGAGTTAAAAAAAAAATCTCAAAATCTCCTCAACTCGCCTCAGGCCTCAATCAAATTTCTTTTGAATGCCATGCCATATGCATGATGCATGCCATAATTTGACTTGACTACTTGACATTATGACATTTGACAAGGAGCTAAAGTGGATTACACTGTTGCCGCTATTTTAGCCGAAAATTTAAATAATTTTGTGGATTACTACATTCGAATGTTGATACCGACGCATGATGCGGAACACATAAGATAAGCTTACTAGCATACTAGCTGTACGAAATTGAAACCGATTCGCGCATGATGACCATGCATATGGAATATTATGGGAAAGTAGGTGTTAAAAACATAACCTAGCAATGGGCATCGAACACACTATGCATTTTAAATGGTTGGTCACCGGGAAAGATGCGCGTGAGCTTATCTTTTTTGTTGTAGTATCATGATACCGACCCTTTCTTCAGTTGATTTACCGCGGTTTTCCCCCCCCCGCCTGGATATTAACCTTGACGCGGTGAGGGGGCTTGCGCGCTTCTAGGAACCTCAGGGCTATGCCGGCGGTAGCTTCAAGGCTACTGTCAGGGCAACCCATGCCGGACAGGCCCGAGGGTGAAAGACAGACCAAAAAACATGCTGGCTGGTCGACTGACCAAAAAAACACGATGGATGATAAAGATCAATCTTTAGTACCCCAGGTGAGAACCGATCTCACCGGCAGCCGGCAGTTCAGACCGGGTGCAAGCACTGGTTGCTGCCGCCGGCCCCGTGGATTCTGGGGAGGGCCACCCATCCATTTCCCCTCACGGAGTAGGGAATGATTCCGAGCTCCACCAAGGAGCACAAACTGGGGAAGCAGAGCCGAATAGGCTTGTGTCCTCAAACCAACCAGGCAATGTCGAAGAGACTCCCATAGACCAGGAGGCTCCACCAACTCCAACACACACTAAATTTCCAGATCCGGAGCAGGAACGCCAACTGCTCAAAAGCGACAGCGAAACAACTGACAAGGACTCCACCGTGGACGCCCTGGCTCAGATAAACCTAAACAAGAGGAGACTATCTGGAGCTGTCAGAAGGCCTCGATGCCAAAAGTATCGCTGTGGGTATCTTCCTAGACATAGAGGGAGCATTTAATAATGCACTACCCGACTCACACTACGAATCAGTATGCTCAAGAGGGATCGAATCTGCAGTGTCAACATTTATTAGATGCACACTGGAAACCCGGGTGATCGAAACCTCCCTCAACTGCACGGAGATACCTTTCAGGGCCGCGAGAGGATGCCCACAGGGGGGTGTACTTCCGCCCCTCTTGTGATCCCTTCTCATTGATGACCTGCCATGATGAAATTGTTTGAGGTGGACGTACTCGGCTATTCAGATGATATGTAGCAGTTGTCCTAATCAGAAATATGATGGATGAAGAAATCAATGGGGAGATCTAAGAGGTCATCGACTCTGTGAATGATTGGTGCAGGAGAGAGGAAATGTCTCTTAACTCTGCCAAAACAATCATAATACCCTTCACAAGAAGAAGGAAGCTAAACTTCCTACTTCCCCCTATTTTTAATGAGGTGTCTGTTCCATTTGAGACAGAGGTGAAATATCTAGGCGTCACGCTAGACAAATCCTCACCTGGAAAATGTCATCCGCAAAGCAAAAATGTCTATATATGGACATACAAACGCACTTGTGGAAAAACCTGGGAAATCAACCCCAAATAGATGTACTGGTTATATGTTAGGGTCCTCAGGCCGATGATAACTCACGGTGCAATAGTTTGGTATGTAAAGGGCAATCAAAGCATATCCAGAGCCAAACTAGCAAGTCTACAGCGTCAAGCCAGCCTGGCCATCTGTGGCGCTTGAATCCTTCAAGAACTCTTCGAGGACTGAGGAGAGCTGCCAGAATGCACTGAACAAGCTCGGCGTAGCTAACAATGTAAAACTGGTATGGATACCTGGCCACTCTAGACACGAAGGAAATGAAGTTTGATTTTTTCGGAAAAAACTCAAAAGTATGCTACCATTTCAGTTAACGCCATCTAGCGGCGACGGCGAATGTTACAAATTAAAAAGCAAATGAGCATTTTATAGCGCAGACTATTCTCATTCATATATGAGCCCAAGTTCGTTGAAATCCGTCAAGCGAAATCTCCGTTTGTTTAATAAAACAATTGAACTTTCCCCACCACTTAATTATGATAGATAGAAAAAAAACGTTTTAGACAAAAAGTGTAGGTAAATAGTCAGTAAATCCGAAAATGAGCTCATCGATATATTTTCATTGGACAAAATTCCATAAAAATCATATTTTTCTACTTGGTGTTGCTTGTTACGCCCCCTAGCGACCATTTCAAAAACTTGAAAATATTTTCCAGGTTTTCTCTTGGCCATTTTAGTGATAAATTTTTTGCCGCAAGCCTCTACGAGATACAGTACCTCGCATTCTTAGTTGGCCACCCTGTACATCAATATTGGCTTTTTTTTTCATAACAACACTCGAGTAGGTATTCACACCATTATAATTATTATTAGCATTCAATTTATTAAATTATGAACCCACACCCTGTATAAAATTCCGTTAAAAAAAACTTCCAACCGGACAATATTCGAAATTTATCTAAACTGTTCAGTTCAGTATATTAGTTCTTCAGTAGTAACTTATCCAATTTTTAAGCCGGGATGAATTTACCAAAGATAGGGTCGGTATTATTAGCCTTGTTTACACCGATATCTCGTTTAGTTCGGTCCGATAGGACCAAGTGGGTGGGGATAGTACGGTAGGACCAATGCTTGCTTCTCGCCCGTTTACATCGTCTCGCAACGCGTGAACTAAATGAGTACGCGCGCAATTCGTCAAATGTCAAAACAAGACGAAATTATTCATCAACACAATTCGTAACCAAAAAAAACATGAGTAAGTACGCTCAGATTGCCTTGAAACTCAGAAATAACAATCAACATAACCTCATAATTATTTTGATCCAGATCGAACCAAATTTAGTTCGGTACACCTGCTGGCGAATACCGAACCAAGAGCGGACCAGCTTAGTCCGCAACTGTTTACACCATTCGAACCAAATATTTGGTTCTGATATAGTTCGAATTTAGTAGTTGGTCCGCGGACCAAGTTGTCGGTGTAAACTAGGCTATTGACCTCCCCCTAAAATGAATGCTTATGTCCGTTCGTCCGTTGTTTGGAAATATTCAGACAACGTTATGTCCAACACAGCTCCGCGGTCACAGTAGCTGGGTAAATTTTGACAGTTTTGTGTGCAAAACTGTCAAAGTTTGTCCAGCTGCTGTCACCGCTGAGTTGTGTTGGACATAAGGAATGACATTCTATTAGGGTTGTAAGTTGTGATAAACTGAACAGTATTTAATTCATTATGTTATGTACAGTATAATATCCCAAGCAGTCAGAATAATATTGTAAAAGACTCAGTACCTATTTAGTATTTCTGTTAAAAATCTTGAGTAAAAATTGAATTTTTGAGCAGTAGAAGTACTATTTGGCCTGTATTTCTATGTTCACTATTGTGATTCTAATGGTCAGTAAAAATTTTATGAAATGTCAGTATGACTTAGCTGGTAATAATTCCACAAATGTACAGAAAGAAATAATTAATGGCCAGTATGCAATAGTCAGTGATAATTTTAACTAACTCAAACTAACCCAAACTTGATACACATAATACCAATACAGAACACGTCAATTATGATATATAATAATAATTGTAATGTTGACCTAGTGCTAACCAACGAGCCGCTGCATATTTTTTATCAATTTCGATCACCAACACAAACTAACCCAAACTTGATCCACATAAAACCAATACACAACACGACAATTATAATATACAATAATAATTGTAATGTTAACCTAGTGCTAACCAACGAGCCGCTGCATATTTTTCATCAATTTCTATTACCAACACAAACTAACCCTAACTAACCCAAATTAAATCCGCCTCTCAAAAGAACCTGTCTGACTACTTCATCATGACATAAAGGCAGAGTGTTTTCTCTTTACTAAGTTGTGTTTCGTTCCGTTGTAAATTTTTTTGTATTTATACGAAATAAAATAAATGACCAACCATTCATGCATTATTTTACTGTCGCTTTATTAATTTTATGGACTGTCCATTATTTTCACCAGGCATTTACTAATTTATCTGATCGTTTTTTTATGAAACTGACTCTTGATTATTTATATCTACCATTTATTATTTTTACTGACCCTTCATTATTCATACTCACCATTTCTTTATATTACTAACCGTTAATTATTTCAACCGACCATTTATTATTTTTACTGACCACTTCTTTATGTTACTGACCCTTCATTATTTCTACCGACCATTTATTATCATACTGACCAAGGGAAATAAAATAATGGCAAAGAGTACTATCTATAAAATTGAAATACTGACCATTTAATTTGTTGCCATTCTATTATTCAAAAGAGAACAATAGCGGCAACAGTGTAATCCATTTTCCTACATATAGCCGCTTCTAACAAAAAGACTGCTTACAGTACAGTGCAGTGCTTACTATTTTCAGTATTTTCGTCCCATGTGGATATTTTTTGGGGGTTTTCCTGTGAAAATTGTGCTTTTTTTCAAAGAAAAACCTGCATAATGCCTCCGAAAAAAGCCCCAGCTGCCGCCAGTAAAAAGACTGAGCAGAAGAAAAAGGAGAAAGTTATTGAGGTAAAGTTGTTACTTTTTTGTCTTCAATAAACAACTTTTCTAACCATATCTAGGACAAAACCTTTGGGTTGAAAAACAAAAAAGGCTCCAAACAACAAAAGTTCATCCAACAAGTAGAGAAACAAGTCAAATCCGGCGGAGTTCACCCCTTAAAAGAAAACTCGAAAAAACTCGACAAGGACATCAAACTCAAAGAGCAAAAGGAAATGAACATGCTGTTCAAGCCGGTTCAAACCCAGAAGATTGCCAAAGGGGCGGACCCAAAATCGATTGTATGCGCCTTCTTCAAACAAGGCCAATGTGGCAAAGGCGACAAATGCAAATTCTCTCATGACTTGTCGGTCGAACGTAAAGCAGAAAAACGATCACTTTATGTCGACATGCGTGACGATGACGACGAAAACGACACCATGGAAAACTGGGACGAAGAAAAACTTAAAGAAGTTATTGAAAAAAAGCACGGCATGGCTGGTACTACCGAGATTATCTGCAAACATTTCCTGGAAGCTGTAGAAAAGTCCAAATACGGCTGGTTCTGGCAGTGCCCCACTGGCGAAGCCTGCATCTACCGCCACGCATTGCCCCCTGGTTTTGTATTAAAAAAGGACAAGAAAAAAGATGATAAAAAGGACGAAATCACTCTGGAAGAACTCATCGAAAAAGAACGAGCCGCTTTGGGCCCGAAACAAACCAAGGTCACCCTCGAAACATTCCTTGCCTGGAAGAAGCGTAAAATCGAAGAAAAGAAGAACGCACTGAAGAAGGACGAGGACAAGAAACGTAGCGACTTTAAGGCAGGCAGACAAGTTGGCCTGTCAGGACGGGAAATGTTCAGCTTTAATCCGGACATGGCGGCAGAAAACGATCTGGACGATGGTGATGAAGCGTTTGACTCGGCCATGTACAGAAATAATGAAGATGAAGATGTAGAATACAAAGAAATCAACCTGGATATTCTGACTGATGATGTGTCAGAGGTTGATGGTACTGGAACGGTGGCTGCTGAAGATCGGTTTAAACAGAGTGAAGCGTCGGCGTCGAGTAGTGCGGCAGTGCCGATCAACGAAAATTTGTTTTTGGAAGATGATTTGGATGAAGAGTTGGAAGATTTGGACATAGAAGATTAATGGGCGACTGTTGCAAGCCTTTCGGATATTGTTGTTAGTTTTAAGTCGATACCTAATTTTTGGAGAATCATGTGAATAAAATGTCCTGATTTTTGAGTTTACAAAATTTCAAATTACTCCTGAGGTGGTAAAATGACGTGATTGTTTTGAGGTGAGCACTTTTTTGACTACATCGACTATGGATGAAATGATGTGAGGGTATTCAATGGATGGTAGCAAGGAGGTGACTTCATAGTGATATTTATTTGGTTCGTTTATATAGAAAACAACCAAAGAGATCCGTGATCTACACTACTTATGTGGTTGAAACAATAATTATTTCACTTTAACGTACAAAAATGTCTATCAACCTCAGCAATATCTTTCAAAATCTTATCAACATGTCCAAAAACCTTCCCATCCAAAAACACAACCCCACCAACACTATCCCTCACTTCCTGCAGCAGTTTCAAGTGTTCAGGCCAAGCACAATGTTCAAAGTACCCTGGACAGTCTGGAGGTTCATAAACACGAGTTAATCTTCGTTTATGACACTCTTCATAGCCCAACGTGAGGTAGTACTTCAGATCGCACAGCTCCACCAGAGGTTTATAGTTGAAAATGCAAAAACCCTCGATGAACACTACATGCTTTAGGGTACCGTTTTGCGGCGTTATTGTTAGTTTATGTATGTGTTCTTTGATATCCTTGACCATTCGCTCCATGTCTAGGGAACCAAGAATGTCGAAGTTTATGTGGTTCAGCTCGGGTATCCAAGTGTGTCTATCGTCAGTGTCCGGATAATAGTAGTCGTCTTGGCCAAACACATCACTATTGCTGATCACCTTGCTCAGTTGCTGAGCAAGGGTTGTTTTTCCGCTACACGTGCTTCCGCATATTCCTACTACAAGCACTTTCCTTGTCATGTTAATAGACTGAAGGTCACCGACATTATTTTATTTAATCTTATCGGTTCCGTTGATGTAGCAGAATGACGGAAAATCAAACATCGTTCAACTCAGCTGAGGATTTTTACTACTTCATTCATCTCCCTTCATCCATTTCCCATTCCATATCCATAATAACTCAATTTTGAAAATTGTTCTGTCAAGCTGTACGGTTATGACGTAGTAGTGTTGCTGAATTGTGTTTGATAAGGTCATGCGAAGATAGATCAGGAAGTAGGGAGAACAGCTGACCAATCACAAAACATGTTTCTTATCACCAATGAACAAACCCAAGAGAAAACAAGAAAATGAATGGAAAGAAACTTTGCCTATAAGAAGGCAGCAATTCTCCAAATTTTAAAGATTCTAGATAATAGATGATTTGTTTTAGTATCATGATTGGATTGGAGGAGAAAGATACCTTTGATAAGTATATGGATATAGTTCTTAAGAAGTAAATCCCTTAAAAACAGAACATTTATTCTACCAACAAACTACCCTCCCAAATGCTCCCTCCTCTTAGCTTTTCCTCTCAAAATCGCCTCCTTGAACAACTTGCAATACAACTCAATAGCAGCCGGAGTATCATCATTTCCAGGCACCGGATACGTGATCAAATTCGGATTACAATTCGAATCCACCACTCCTACCGTGGCAATGCCCATTTTAGCCGCATCCCGCAACCCAGTATGCTGGGCAAGAATCGTGTTCTGGGAATTGAAGAAAATACACAAATCCGGCAACCTCGTTACAGCCCGAAACTGTTTTTCCGAATTGGTAAAAATCCCTCCTCTCCAGAAGCGGGTATGCGCGAATTCTCCCGCCTCCTTGGCATAGCGTTCGACTAGATGGGCGTTTTGGGCTCCACGCAGGAAAAACACAATGATGCCGTCTCTGTAGGCGATGTGCGCAGTTATGTTGAGGGCTTGGCGCAGATATTCGGCTGTTTTGTCAAGGTCGAAGATGATGTGGCCGAGCCGGGAACCGTAGATATAGGGGAGCATGCGGTTGTCCAGAGAGCCTTCTTTGTGGCCGTAGTGGACGCGGGCGTTGAAGAGGTCTTTGACAGAGAATAGGTCTTGGACGTTAAAGTAGTCGGGGTGCTTTAGAATTTCGTTAGTAGCTGAAAAAAAAAATGAATAAATACAACAGGCTTGAAAAAAATGAAAAACAAAATCATCAAAATCGTTCATTGATCCAGTGAAAAGTCATGCTACTTCACAGTACATCAAAGTTTTGCCTAAACATTAGAAGAAATCGTGGCTCTTGATGTATTTCTATGAAAGTCTTTATAAAATACATATACCATCAAAACAATGCGGCTTAGTTTGAGTTAATTTGATTTCACCGCGAAACACTTTAGTATTACACGCCTTTGATAAAAATGTTCATCTAACGCATGATAGTTATAGGTGACAATGGTGTCATTATTGATGTCATTTTGGACAAGTGAAGTGTCAAATAACACACTAGTGTGTTATAATCCATAATTCACTAGTCACTAGTGAGTTATGGATTATGATTCACGTTTCCGTGGCAAACAAACAAACAACCTATCCGTTCCCGTGGCACCAAACAAACAATAACACATGGTTGCAATAACCTATTTGGACCAAAATGTGAACATGTCACTGTCCAGTGTTTCTGTCACTGAAACTTATATTCAATAATTATCTCATGTTTCACAAGTCACTTCAAATCTTTCTCGCATGACTTATACTCAACACAACGCACTAGTACCATAAATAACTATAATTTTGTGTTCAGAATCTATAAGGGATGCCAGTGTTCTACCGACAGTACCAACTCACAAAATTTTAGTGTGGTGTGAGCGGTTTCGAAAATATTGAGGAAACCCCGTCTTGGGTACCGATTAAATTACTAGCCCTAGCGACATGAACTAAGAGGTGATTTTCGACACAAAAAAACCTTCAGGAATTATATTCAAATATGAGAATGTAAAAATATTGGATTGTTTTTACCTTTAAGCTCTCATCAGTATGATACACGCCCCTGAATCAAATTTGGAAAATTTTGATTCAGCATTAAAAGAGTCAAATATTTATATATAATTTTTTTTTCATGAAGATACCTCAGGAATCCCCCCACGAATTTGTTAACCAATGTTTAAGGGACACCCTAGACAGGGTGTTCACGAACAACGTCAGGGAACTTAGAGGGGTGATTGCATATGATAAAACAATGGTGGTAACTGGAGTTACAGGCAGTCAAAGATCATTTTTCTTGTCATCGATATATATGTCTGTAAAAAGTCTTTACAGAAAATTACCACATATTCTTGAAGTCAAAATAAGCCGATTTAAAAAAACTTACCTCAGTCCGAAATTGCTGCGTTTCCAAGATACAGGGTGGTGAAATTAAACAATAAAAATCGAATTTTTCAAATTGTGTGAATATTTTTCAACGTATTACTTAGAAAATTGGTACCCGGGGTTTTTTGGGATGCAAAACCTGAATATGTACACCTTTTCCTTGTGGCCGTTAGAGGGGCGCTGCACACTTCACTTCTGATGGTGTAAATTGACCATTACTTTTTTCTCAGTATGGTTTTTCACTTTTTTTGTGGAGGAAATGATCTTATAGACATTTTTAGGCAAAAAAGGTATTCCTGTTATAATCTGCTAGAGTAACTAGTTTTCGAGATATTTTGGTTTCTGTTCGATTCCGCACTAGAATTTCCAAATCACTTACCTTTAGGATTAAATTTGGTCAGTGAATCAGTAAGTAGTAGGTATGTATTTTGATTTTGTAGGTTCGCATAGCTTTATTGGGTAAGGAAACCATATCAAAATCAAGATTAATATAAATTCATGGGCGTGGGCGTGGGCCGAGTAATCTGAATTTTGATATGACTTTTTTGCCATGCCATAATTTCCATGACAAAAAAAATAAAGCTACACTGGCAAAAAAGTTATGGCCATTTTAAACCATCAGAGGTGTACAGCGTCCTCTAACGACCCCAATGCCATAGTTAGGTTTCGCATCCCCCCGGGTAACAGTTTTTAAAGTTATAGGTACGTTAAAAAATGTTCACACATTTTTGAAAATTCGATTTCTAGTATTTAACTTTCCCACCTACGTTGCTCTATATCTTGGAAATAGAGCAATTTCGAAATTAGGGAAGTTGCTTCAAATCGACTTATTTCGACCTCAGGAATATGTGGTAAGGTTTTGTAAAGACCTTTTATATTCCGAGTATTTTGTTATTGACTCAAAATTAAAAAATTAGGTAAAAAGTTTCAGTTGGTTCATCTGTAACGTTCTGTGTAAAAAAATATTTCTCTACTCTGCCCCTAGAGGGCGCTTTACCTGAAATCCAAATTTCATAATAATTTGATAATACATATTATATCTTAATTTTTTTGTCTCGATAGATTTCTCAAAAACAAATACGCCGTTTTAAAGATAAGGAAAGACTAGACAAAAAATGTACTCTTTGTACAAAATTTCGAACCCCGACTTCTTCAAGTAAGGATAATAAAAAGGGGTGTATTCATTTATCTTATCTGCGACGCACTGATGTATTATTCAGTACCTATATACAGGGTGGGCCATCGAAAACGTACCTACATTGATTTTGGGCATTTAATGTCATATAAAAATGAAACACTCAGACACGTCAACTTTGTTTTTAAGGGGGACACTTATTAGGCGTATAAGCAAACCCTCATCTGCAACCCCTTGGGCAGGGAGAAACTCACCCTCAAAATCTTAAATGGAAAGGTTGAGTGATACCTCGTTTTAAAGGCCCTTCGATCTTTTTTACAACTACCTACTTTCAAGCCATTTGGATTTATTTCGTCCAATTTTTTTTTTTTTGGTGAAATAAATCGTCATCAAAAGGATTGAGTCTTAAGTTCATTCTGAAGATCTTCTGTCCCTCATCATATCCTCTTAGTTTGGAGAAGTTAACTCTTGCGTGTAATTATTTATCGAGTTATTTATTGATTAAAACAAAATGGATTTTTTTTTACAAGCTTTCATATCAACAGGAATGACAGCAGATGCTTGAAACTCGGCAGTTGTAATCAGGGATGCGAGCCTTAAAAATGAGGTCTCACTAAACACCCCCTTTCATTCAAGATTTTAGGGTTGAGTATCACCCTCCCCAAGAGGTTGAAAGTTTCTCCCTCAAAAACAAAGTTGACGTGTTCGAGTGTTTTATTCGAGGTTTTATTTTTATATGACATTAAATGCCCAAAATCAATACCGGTACGTTTTCGATGCCCAACTTTGTATAATCGAATCAATCGCTTACGTAACTAAGATCAACTGAATTTTTATACCAGAAAACACCGTGGGTCTGTGGCTATCCAACCTATTTAAATGTTGATAAGTTTAGTAGGTATACTAGCAAACCGAGTAGCAAACTTACCACACTCAAATAAATAATAAAGAATAAAGTAGCTATAGGTTTGTAAAATGATACTCCGCAACTTAACCATCCCCAATTAATCTAGGTAATTGAAAAATTCAATGACATAAAGCGAGCTGTATTGGAATGTGACAGCGATACATTTTCAACAGGATTTTTAATCCTATTGTAATATAATCACCTACATGATTAATTACAACGACAAATAAATATCCATGTATGAATAAAAATGAATGTTTATTTGCATATTATTATGAAAGTAATAAAAAGTAACAAAACGAAAATAAACTAAAACGTCCCCTTACCCCCTACCTGTCGTATCAACAGCCACTTCAGACAATTTCGACGACACGGCTGAAAGAGGCCGACAATTTTGTGAGAACTTTTCCGATAAATTCGATAAATTTCTGAATTTCAACATATTTATTTTTTTTTAGTTCTGGTTCATGCAATGAAAGTTGGGTTAAATTTAATTCTTCATGGTGAAAAGTACAGCCGTTGAACTCCATACTACGTACCTGGAAAGGACCCGGTCGTTGTTGACAACGAATCGAAAAGTGTGTCATTCCTGTTATGAGTTAGAAAGAGATAGATATCTCTCTCTACTCCATGAGTATAGTTCAATGAGTTAGAAAGAGATAGGTATCCGTAACTAACGCTATCTCTACCTTTTCACTCTCAATAATAAGCGGGTCCGTTCCAGGTAGTATGGAGTTCAATGAGTACAGCACAGAGCCAAGAGCCAACACCAGGACTCGTATTCCGTGTACTGTGGAATTCCATAGCAACACGTCGCTCTCTGTGTAAAATGATGGGAAAGCGACATGTTGCTAGAATTCCACAGGAACACGGAATACGGGTCCAGCTTCAATCCTCTGCTTTCTCATGGTGGGACTGTCAACTTACGCCTGGTTCACATTCAATTTCATTTCGAAGTGGAACTGCCAAATTTACCTGCTTGGCAAACGGGAATCATATGGTACCATCGACAATGAATTTGGCGTAAGCGTGACTTTGAACACAAATACAATGTAGATGTAGAATATGATTCCGGTTTGCCAATCGGAAATTTGACAGTTCCAATTCGAAAACAGTTTTAATGTAAACCTTACATCATTCTCGGTTGTCAACGTCAACAGTTTGAATTGAAACTGTCAAATTTCCGCTTGGCAAACAGGAATCGTATGATTCGTATGCCACTACATCGAATCTGTGTTCAAAGTCACGCTTACGCCAAATTATACGTGGATGGTACCATATGATGCCCGTTTGCCAAGCGGAAACTTGTCAGTTCCACTTCGAAATTAGATTCAATGTAACAGGCATAACAGCCAAAAAGTGAGGTTAAAGTTAAATCGTTAAACAAAAAATCCATCATCATCATCCTATCCAACATGCAACCAACCTTGTGATCCAACCGCAATCACAATCCAATGTGATTATTTTATCTATGCCAACTTGTCTATCTCTTTAAATACGTAGAATTCCATCGTTGGGGGCGGTCAAATTAAATTAACTCAAAATGTCTTTGCCTGAACCTCTTTCCAAGCTATTTCGGTAAGTCTATTTCAATTTAAGAAATTGATTCACTTTTCCATCATCTATCCAGGCATGTGGAATCCAAAAAACAACACTACATAGACTTGCTAAAAGAAGCCGTTGCTATAAAATCGGTGTCTACTTGGCCCCACACTCGTCCTGAAGTGGTCAAGATGATGGAATGGGGCCAAAATCGGCTGCAAAACCTGGGCGCTACTACTGAGCTAAGGGACATTGGTATGAATTTTGACTCCCATCTCACCCCCTTTATCTTGAAAAGAACCATGCTTGACATTTTGACGGCTCATTTCCTATACAGTAACTCGATAAGTTTATCGAGTCACTGTAATTTCCTATAGGTATTATAGTATTATGTTTGAAGATGGGAAGCTCAATTTTTCACTCTGATCAACCTGTAAATAAATGTAAATCTAAATCCAGGCAACCAAACATTCTCCGACGGCACAGTCCTCAAATACCCTCCAATTTTGCTGGGCCACCTTGGAACCGACCCCAAAAAAAAAACAGTATTAGTTTATGGACATCTCGATGTCCAACCTGCTAATCTCACCGATGGGTGGGACAGTGAACCGTTTGTATTAACCGAGAGAGATGGTAGGCTGTATGGACGGGGTTCCTCTGACGATAAAGGTAGGAAACCCAAAAAAAAAAACCCTGGTTAATGTCCCTAGACACCAGGCCCTGTCCTGTGCTGGATGCATGCGATCGAAGCCTTCACTGAAACTGGCCAAGACATGCCGGTCAACCTGAAGTTCGTCTTTGAGGGTATGGAGGAGAGTGGCAGTGAAGGGCTGGACGAACTTCTTTTGTCTGAAAGAGAAAAGTTTCTCACCGGTGTTGACTATGTGTGCATATCGGACAACTACTGGCTGGGTAGGAACAAGCCATGCGTTACTTATGGACTGCGCGGAGTCTGCGCCTTCGTACTGGAGGTGAACTGCGCTGGCAAGGACTTGCACAGTGGCATCTATGGGGGAACTGTGCACGAAGCAATGACTGACCTCGTGTACTTGTTGAATGAATTGGTAGACAAGGACGGAAGGATTTTAGTGGATGGGTTGTACCATGAGGTGGCACCCATGATAGGTACTTGATCACTGGTTTTGGTGCAAAGCTCTACATAAAATTTCTAGACAACGAAAAGAAGATCTACGAGAAAATCGACTTTGACGTGAACGAATATAGGGCAGACATCAATTGCGCCAAGTTAATGCACGATGAGGTCAAAGAAAAGATTTTGATGCACAGATGGAGGTTTCCCTCGTTGTCCATACACGGGATTGAAGGGGCCTTCAGCGACAAAGGCTTCAAAACAGTGATCCCAGCCAAGGTTACCGGTAAGTTCTCCATTAGGATCGTTCCGAATCAAACGCCGAAGAAGATCGAGGAGTACGTGGTTAAGTACGTGGAGAAGAAGTGGCAAGAACGCAAGAGTCCCAACCTCATGAAAGTGTCCATGTTGGACGGGGGACATCCATGGACCGAAAACCCGTCACATCCTCATTATAGTGCCGCGATCAAGGCTACGAAGCATGCGTATAACATCGAGCCAGATCTAACAAGAGAAGGTCTGAACAGGGATTTGAAGATCAATTTGAACAAGGTATTGTTGCAGGAGGTTCCATTCCAGTTACTCTGACTCTGCAGGAGGCTACTGGTAAGAATGTGCTGTTGTTGCCTGTGGGTGCGGGGGACGATGGAGCCCACTCGCAAAATGAGAAGTTGGATGTCAGGAACTACATTGGGGGGGTATGCAATGGTAAATTTCGAAGGAAAGGTAGTTAATTTGGGTTTTCAGGTGAAACTGCTTGCTGCTTACTTGTATGAAGTCTCCCAGTTGCCATGATAATAAATGTTTTGTAAATTGCAGTTGGTTTTTGATTGAACCGGGGATTGAACTCTCCACGACCGAAATAACTCTACAGAAAAGGATTGATAACTATTCAACAAGAAAACGTTAAATTCTTTAAATCTAAATAAAGATCGTGCCAATTTCGACACTTGATGAATACGTAAATGATATGCAATATTTCACCTGTTCATCGCAGATAAATGTCAGGGTTTATGATGAGGCAGTCTCAGACCGTTCAGACTATGTATTAGAATAGAATACTGGAGTGTGGAGTGAATACATTTAATAGAAATTTCACTGCATAATGGCACTAAGGCAAAATGTACATTCATTTGATGCGCCCGTTTTGCTTTGATGCTACTCATTAAAGTATAAATCCTTACATCGAAAATTCTTGTTTTTTCTCATAGTAGAAGTAGGTACAGGGCTATTGATTATATTATAAATGCCCGCCCCCCTCTAACTTTTTAAATAATCTGTCTTGACATATACAGGGTGCTCCAAAAAGTCTGGGCGAGGTCCAGCTTTCTTATTTCAAATTGATACCCTATTTTTTTATTTGATATTTGGATTCTCCTTTTAACTCTTAACATTTTCTATGTAGCTATTATCCTATACCTGAGTCTAATGTATAAAAAGATATTTGATATTTATTAATTGAATAATAATAATTTGTTGTGAAAATGTCAAATATATCTATGATTTCGAATTATTGACGCTCGTATTGACGAAAATGTCACGTCATTAAGTACTTTTAAAGTGTAAAAGTATCAAAGTATAAATAATTCTGCATTTGATTCAAAAGATTTTTTTTTATATAGGACGTTATTTTATTTTTTGTTCATTTTTTGAGTATCAATTTAAAATCAGAGAAGTTTTGGTATATCCTACACACACAATTACGTCAATACTTCGAAACCATAGATATATTTCACTTTTTTATAACAATGAATTAGTATAATTCAATTTATAAAATATCAAATATCTTTTTATACATCAAACTTAGGTATAGGATACGCTACATGAAAAATGATTAAAATTTGAAGGAGAATCCAAAAATCAAATAAAAAAATAGGGTATCAATTTGAAATAAGAAAGTTAGACCTCGCCCAGACTTTTTGGAACACCCTGTATATGTGAAAACAGGTTTTTTAAAAATTTCATTTTCAACCATGAAACTTTTTCTAATACGTCAAATTAAAAAGTTAGATGGGGGGGGCATTTATAATCAATAACCCTGTACAGTGGAAAGCATTTTGCATTCGCACACAATATTTTAAACAACCCTCGTAAAATGCCAAACTTTGTCATTGTAATACATCATAAGTGAACAAAAAAGCTGATTTTTGGTTTTGGGATTGATTATTTCAGCTTAGTTCAAATAATCTTAATACAACAAGCTGCACGGTTTCTCAAATGTATTATCCAGTGATGCGAAGGGCGAAGAGCAATTGAATTATTGGCCAGTATGTAAGATATTTATGTAGAAAACAAAATGTAAGATGGTAATAAAAAATACATCAATTGCGTCTCTTTCATGTCAGATTACTGAATATACATATACCACCTCGAACAAATCCCAGCGCAGATAATACTCGCAGTGGCTTGATAGTTTTTGACACGTGATCAGAGACAGTGAAACGATCTAGCAAATCACATGTGTGTTAGTTCATATGCTTTCCACTGTACATGGTACAGGGTGGTCACGCGAAAACCAAAACCTCTTATAACTTTGTTATCTTTCAAGCTACGAAAAATAGTGTAGAGACAAATGTTGTAGGTATCGTCAAATGACCTCATACTGCTATATCAAAAAAACAATTGAAGTTCGCGTTTCAAGGATATGAGCGACAAACATACCTTTTTTAAAAGGAATACCCTGTATATTATTATGTATTCAAAAAGATCTCAAAAATATATAGTTTGATACCTTTCTGATGAGCCGTTTAGGGAATATATCAGTTTGATATTTATATTTATGTCGTCATAGTAGGCTGAGAAATTGTTATATCTTCTTAACTTTTACCAAAGTCTATATCTTATTGGAATATACATATATAGACTTTGCTTTCACCTTGTTAAGACAAAAGTTGAAAAAGAACTGCAAAGTATAACGTAGATGATAGAATTACAGTAGAAAAGGCTCCACATATTCTCCTCCCTTTTTATGCACAGCCTGTATCTCTTCTATATTTCTCAATGTGTCTGCAATTATACCGCTTAATATGGCGACTTACATCTAATATTTTTGTTTTCATTTCTTCAATACTGTCCACTCTGCCACCATATACATAATTTTTAAAATATCCCCGAAAAAACGTAAATCTGTGGGAGTGAGGTCAGGGTTATTTGGAGGCAGTTAATGTGTGGGGAATGGACTTTCATTCTTTTTTTGTGTTAGTGTATGGTGATGATGACGAATGCTTCCAGACTCATATTCTTCCCCAAAAGATAATTCCGTACCTTAGCAAGAATTCAAAATTGGCGTGATAATTCGTAGACTTTCATTCTTATACCATAACAGACTCCAATGGTTTCTTATATAAGCAGAGGCTCTAAGTTTCGCGTGGCGACCCTGTACATATTAATATGTACAGTGTGACCCATTTAGATTGAAAACACCCCTGTAAAATTGTAGGTTAATAACCGATTTCAACCATTATTTTTTTGAAATGTCAAGTTATGAAAGGTCTACTACGGGTCAAATTTTCAACTGTTTATATTGATTTTCAAAGCATATTACGATACTTTTTCGTGAAAGAAAATTGCGAATTTTTATTAGCGATTTTTTTATTAAATAAATCACTATGCCACTGGTTTCAGAGTGCCTCCAAGTGGTTGTGACTAACAATTTACAAAAATATATTCATTAAAAACAAAAAGCTACGACAACTTGAGATTCATACATTATCTAAGCTAACGGTCACAAAAGAATACCTTGCATCATATATCTATTAATAACTATATGGGAAGCAATTCTACACGCTTCATGCCAGGATGAGATAGAAGATCCCGCTGTACTGTATGTCTTACTCTATCCTTTTCTATCGCGAGGGGACCGTCCGTTTATGAATTTTAAGTTGTTGTAACTGTCTCATTAATAAATATATTTTTATGGAATTTTGGTCACAGCTATTTGGAAGCACTCCAAATTCAATGGCGTATTCATTTATGTAATAAAAAAATCGCTATTAAAAATTCTTCATTTTCTTCTTCACAAAAAGGTTCGTAATATGCCCTCAAAGTTTAAATGAAGATTTCAAAATTTGTCCCGTAGAAGACCCTTTATAACTTGACATTTCAAGAACAAAATGGTTGAAATCGGTTAATAACCTGAGATTTTACAGGTGTGTTTCCAATCTAAATGGGCCACACTGTTCATACTAGAGTGAATATTTCTCATTTTTCCAGGAAGAAAATAAACTCCGCCAACGATGGATTAACAATTATGCAAATATTAAGATTAGTGCAGCGTTGTTACTGTTTCAAGTTCTGTTTTCTTGTTTTGTTTCGAAAGTGAAAAAGAAAGAGAACATATAATAATATAGGTAATAATGTGGATGTAGGTATGATAATATATCTATTCTTATGAGAGTTATGCATGTATGCAGATAAGTGCGGCGTTGTCACTGCGACCACTCACTTCGCCGTGACTCACGACGCTTTCCATAAATAAAGAACATAAAAAAAGGTATAGACCTAGGTGTATTTGCCAGAAAGAAGGTTCTGATGTAAATAATGTTTTTAAGTACTATTGATTTAATTGAATCGCATGTATCGTCAATTTATTGCAAGGTGATAATTTTCCCGCATGTTAATGACGTGTTCACTTATTCACCATCAGTTTGCAATAATTGCAATTATGTATGTCGATTAGCATTTTAATATAAACGCCATCAACCTTATAGTAAGAATATGTTTTCAATAATCAAACCATTCTCAACTATGTATATAATAGGGTAGGGATGTCACACAATATATCCATTTACGCGCGCGTTTCTTACGTTATCTCTAGTTTTCATTAAAAGTAGAGCGTGTCCGGAAATAGTTACAATACAAACTGAACATTTCCAAGTGTAGCACCGCGATACTGGAAAATGCCGGATTGTGTGGAAAAATTGGAACGAAGGAATTGTATCCCGATTTTGTATACCAAAGGAACGCATTATGAAGTTGGATTTGATGTGGTGAGTTTTGATTTTTTTTATGATTAAAAATATGCAAATCCAGATTCCAGTCACGCTAAAATTATTTATTGTACTTAGTATGTTATCAATCTAATTTCAATGTCGTGAATTACTGATAATAATGTAGGTCAACGGCTTGATAAAGTTGCAAAATATTTATCTAGGTATACTTTCATTAATTTTATTGTGAATAAATGAACGCATTCAATGTAAATTTTAAAATTCACAATACCATATTGGTTAGTCATTGAGTGTCCACCGAAATTATTTTATTTTAAGCATTTTTTTGTTGTTCATATATTTATCTTTTGAAACATAATCCTATACAGGGTGTTACAAATTCGATGGGATAGCATTGCTAATTCCTAAACCATAAGAGATACAGCGTCGGTTAAATGAAGGCAAAGTTGCGCATTTTGGCACTCAATAATATGCCGCTGAGAAACTTGAAAAATTCGGAGCACTTCCGGAGATATCCGGAAAAAAACAATTTTTTCAAAATTCTTTTCTATTTCCTCCTGAGTTAGTTTGAAGGAACTATTGAAAACGAGTGGCACATTTTCATGGCCACTTTTTCTCCTCTTGAAGGTGGGGTGGTCGGAATTTATATCCGACGTTTCGATTTTCCGCAACCATCATCAACTTAATTTTTTCAAATACAAACCCAACTTTTTTTATGCATTTTTGGATAGCTCCTGACTTCCTGAACATCATGATGTGTCACACTTGTCATTCCAAAATATGCAGAATTATAATCCGAGATTTTTCAAAATTCAAACCTCTTGATCTCTTTGTAATGCAATGCGCGTATCGTAGTCATGGTAACAATAACAACTTGTCACGCCTATGAATAGTTTTGAAGCTTGAATAAAGAAACTTCAGCTTAAAAAAAAGTTTTTTGGCTAGTTATTATCCACAGGCGTGACAAGTTGTTATTGTTACCATGACTACGATACGCGCATTGCATTACAAAGAGATCAAGAGGTTTGAATTTTGAAAAATCTCGGATTATAATTCTGCATATTTTGGAATGACAAGTGTGACACATCATGATGTTCAGGAAGTCAGGAGCTATCCAAAAATGCATAAAAAAAGTTGGGTTTGTATTTGAAAAAATTAAGTTGATGATGGTTGCGGAAAATCGAAACGTCGGATATAAATTCCGACCACCCTACCTTCAAGAGGAGAAAAAGTGGCCATGAAAATGTGCCACTCGTTTTCAATAGTTCCTTCAAACTAACTCAGGAGGAAATAGAAAAGAATTTTGAAAAAATTGTTTTTTTCCGGATATCTCCGGAAGTGCTCCGAATTTTTCAAGTTTCTCAGCGGCATATTATTGAGTGCCAAAATGCGCAACTTTGCCCCATTTAACCGACGCTGTATCTCTTATGGTTTAGGAATTAGCAATGCTATCCCATCGAATTTGTAACACTCTGTATATAATGAGAAGTCAGTATATTATGTTTCTTTCCCTAGGGCTTTTGAACCGTAGCACAGAATTATCTGAAAATTTGCACTGTTATTAGCCTCTAATCAAAGATGGTTTGGGAAAAAAAAATGAAAAAATAAAAAAATAAAAAAAAATAATAAAAAAAGTCTGTGTTGGAGTGTTGGTAATATGTAGGTTCTATGGGGTATGCGATCAGCGGGAGGAAAAAAAAATGAAAAAAAAAAATGTGTTGCTGTTGTTATTATGTAGATTCTATGGGGTATACGGCCAGTGGGAGCAAAAAAAATAAAAATAAATAAAAAAAATTATTAAAAAAAAACTGTGTTATTATTATCTTATATATTTATATAAATGTGAAAGTCTGTGTTTTTCTAGCGCTATAAGGCTTTTGAACCGTAGCACAGAATTATCTGAAAATTTGCACAGTGATTAGTTTCTACCCAAAGATGGTTTAGGGAAAAAAAAAGAAAAAATAAAACGATAAATAAAAAAGTCTGTGTTGGTAATATATGTAGGTTCTATGAAGTACACGATCAGCGGGAGAAAAAAAAATGTGCGTTGTTGTTAAGTAGGTTCTATGGGGTATACGACCAGCGGGGGCAAAAAAAATTAAAACATAAAAATATGAATTAAAAAAAAAGAACTGCGTTATAATTATCTTATTTATAAACTAGCCTAAACCACGGGTGGCGTCGCGGGTTCAGGCTAGTTTATAATATAATAATATTTTTCGGTGTTTATTTGGTTGTTTTTTTTTAACCCTTTTTATTGATATTTTCTTTCAACTTCTTTCTACTTTCCGATGATTTTTCAAGTAATGCATTTTTGAAACTCACTTTTTATATCATAATAATTTTATTATGAAAGTGAATCGAACTCATGCATTGTCTTTTAAAGTGAAAACATTTCGGCTGAATACTCATTGTTACCCATCATCAACCCTTTATCAAATAGATATACCTGCATGAATATATCTTACCACATGTAATGTAAAATTTTTGAAACCATTTATTTTATCACTCCAGGAGCAAAAGTACTGAATTTCCTCAAAACTTTGTTACGGTGACAACGCCGCGCGCCGCACCATCGATTGTATAACGACGATTTTTTTTAAAAAGTGTATGTATCAATGTATAGTAATTAAATGTACCGCCATTTTGTAGTACTTAAAGATATCGACTCAATATTCAAGGGTTATAAAGTACTCATCAGGATCTTCAAAATGAGGTGTCACACGACCCCCCCTTCCATTTAAAAAAATGTTTCAAGATGGCGCCCAGCCGCCATCTTGAATACTAAAAGTACGTCAGTAACATCAAAAAGTAGTATTTCGACAGCAATTAAAGTATGCCAAGTTTCAAAATTTTTGGTGCACACATTAAAAAAAAAAAGAGGGGGGACCTTTTAGAGCCGCACTGTATATCATTACATATTCAGAAAAGCGTGTTTTTTCTGATCACGAAAATTTAGCACACATGCCCTTTCTATTCAACAGTTTACAGGAAATTGGTATAAATCTGATTAAAATTGAAATTTACAGGTTACACATAGTTTGGTTCATAAATCCATCTTTATTCGACACGTTATTCTTATAAGAAAACCTGCAAAACAGCACAACTAAACATAACTTATTGACTGAACCAAAAACGAAATAACATCCAATCCAATAACAATATTTTAATGAAATTAGATGAAATCCACAAATGACATGGACATGGAGAATGAGAAAATTACATAAAAAAAACTGAATCAATTTCTGCAAAAGTGCTCGGAATATTGCCCTTTCAACAAAATATTGAAAATAACAATAATAGAGGTGAATATAATGATTGAAAATTGAGGTTGCTAAGGCAACCCATTACTCTGCACTTCTCTCATCTTACTACCTCAATGCATGGAGGTAGCTATCTCGATGCCTCAATGACTCAAGGCAGAGCCGTCTATATATTACAATTTAGACGGCTCAGCTTAAGGACGTCAAAAGATAACCAAAAGTATAATAAAAAATGCAGGTCCGTATTTAAAAAAATGAAGTTGATGATGGACTCTCGTAGACGAAACGTCAGATTTTCGATCTGAAACCACCATCTTAGTGGAGAAAAAGTGGCAATGACAAAGTGTAATTTATTTTAAAATGTCTTCGAACAAACGCAGGAAATAATATAAACATTTTTGCGAAATTTCGTTTTTTTTCTAATAACTTCGTAGTCGGAATTTTTAAAATTTCAAAATGGCATTTTGTTGAGCATAAAAATGCGCAACTTTGCATGCATTTGGTCGACCCTGTATCTCCTATAATAACTGAGACCCCATGCATGCACTCGAAACTGCGGCACCCTGTATACCTACATATTATGTAAATACTTTCTGAAAATTTCACAAATTGAACAAAGGATAGTCTCCCTATGATATTACACAGACAAAAGTTAAGTTTTTAATCCTTTTTTAAACATGACCAAAGGGCCCTTAACAATTTAAAAAAAAATCGCCAGGACAAGTATAGACTGACAAACGGATTGAAGTTCTCAAATCCACCATTACTTATTCCTTGATCACTCATGTAGAATGAAAGTTTCATCAAATTTTAGGCATGTGCTATTTATCTGACCATGAGTGTATATGAACCTCACGTATGCCATCAACTCCTTAGATGGCAAGTTGAAATCCGAATTTCGAGTTCTCGTAACCATCCTCATTTTTTTTTTTCAAACACAAACCCAACTCTTTTAATTCATCTTTGATACATCTTTGCTTCCTGAAAATAACGATATGTCCCGCTTGCCATTTTGAAACAAAATGCAGAAAGTTAATACGGGAGTTATCAAAAAAAAGTGTTTGGCCTTTCAGAAAGCGTACGCGGATCGTAGTTATGGTAACAATAATAACTTTTGGCTTGAATACAGAAGCTCCCAGGTTCAACTTTGAAAAAAGTAAAAAAAATAAAACAAATGAAATTAAAACAAAAAAAAAGAAAAGAATGGTGCATCACTATATTCAAGGAGCGAAGACTCATCAAAAAATGAATTAAGAAAGTTGGGTTTGTTTTTGAAAAAAAAAGTTGAGGATGCATACTTGCTGAAAACGTCGGGTTTAAATGTCGACCATCCTATCTTGAAGAGCAGAAAAAGTGGCCATGGAAATATGTCATTCGTTTTCAATTTTCTCTTCAAATACATTCAGGACAAAATAAAAAACGATTACGAAAAAATCGATTATTGTTGGATATCTCGGAAGTCTTTGGAAATTCCCAAGTTTCGTGTCGGCATTTTATTGAGATTGAAATTGCGCAACTTTGCATCCATTTGACCTACTTTGTGGCTCTTACGGTTCACGAGATCCCCATGCATACACTCGAATTTGTAACACCCTGTAATACCTGTTTTCAACCAGTCGCACGTCGCATGCTACTTTGGGGTGAAAGCCGTCTTAATGTTTCCAGGTCCGAATGGAATAAATTATTGATAAATCAATGCCATACTTTTCACTGGTTGTGTAATTTGATAACTAATTTCTAATATAAAAAGACGATAAATTTAAATGATAATAATAGTTATTGATTGAACACTGGCCGGGTTGTATATCAGAAACAAGATGTTAATTTTTCTTTTAACGTCGGCATATCAGGTATAACCGTTGAAGTACTCAAAAATAGATCAAGGACAATTTCGTAACTTTCCTTAATTCATAAAATCATCCGGTTGAAGGTGTGGAATAAACGTGACAAAAGACGAAGTCCCACGCTTTTTTATCCCGGTATTGTATCAATGTTTGATCGACCGGGAAAAAAATAAGACACCTAATTTATTGGCATTAAAAGCTGTTTTGCTAATAATTATATGCAATCAAAGTACTTAATCTGGATATCATTGTTAATGAGACATTAATAAGCTACAATTAAGATGTTTACCGATGGATTTATTCAAGGATTTTTGCCTTGAATATCCACTAAGGAAATGCATAATATGCACACGTAACATATTAGTTTATGGTTTTTCTTTTCAAAGAATAAAATTGTCAACATCTTTTCTCCAGGACATTTCCCCCAAATTTCATAAATAAAAGGAAAATATGAAGATTAAAATGTCACTTTTGTTTGGATTTTGTCAGCAATCGATATTCTAGTTTTTCTCAAATAGTGCAACCAACGCAGTGGTCTCTGTATCAAAAATAATGTATGAACATTTTTTGTACAAATAAAATTATCCATAACTACTTTTATCCATATCATTTCCAAAATTTTTATTAATAATTAGAAGAAATTATGGTTGGAATGTCACTTTTTGGATTTGATCAGAAATCCATGTTTTAGTTTTTCCTAGTGCCTTGATAAAATATCGAAAAACCGCAGCATTTTCTTTAAACATCTGTATCTTCTCTGAAAAAGCAGATATTGACATGACCAAAAAAACATTTTGTTGAGAAAAGATCGCACTTCACAGCAGAATATAATGGAGCTATATTGAGCCGCTCAATTTTTTCACGGGGTGTTGAAAACTTAAGGGTAAAAAAGTAGCTTCTGTTCCTCCTTGTATCATGACCAAGTCATCGGTATTTTTCCAAAACCAAAATCAAGGGTAATATCTCAAGACATAGGGCTACACTTTGGTACAAATTTCACTAAAATCGGACAACAAATTAAAAATTTATAGGGATATCAATTTGACTCAAATTATTCTTGTCCGGAATTTATTGTCGGGGAGTGTATCAAGATTAAATGTATTTCCATGCTATTCTGAAAACTTGGAATGGAAAAATCCAAAATATCAAAATAGGCGGAGGATTTTGAAATTTTGCTTTAGCACTTATAGTTTTTCATTCTGAACCACTTTCCTCAATAACATTTTGTCGTATCTCTTATAGAAGAAGCTTTTCACTGGTGAGAGAAATAGCTTTTAGGTTAATTTCCAGGACAAACTTGATTTTCGAAACTAAAATTATGACACAAATTATAGTTTTCATCCAATCAGGGTTGAACTCCAGAAGTTGAAATTTTAATTCAAAAATTTTATGACTTTTTCACCTATTCATGCGTCGATCCGGGGACACACTGTATAGATGCATTCAAAGATAATATGAAATTTTGTATCCATGCATGTTTACATTGAGTTTTATGAAAAAATCTATTGCCTATGCGTAAATTTTTGGTGCGCAGTAAACTGGAGAACAATTTTCAAGTTCAGTTATTATACCAAAATACCTCTACACCCTACACGGTATTGTATTAACAAATTTTGGGTCATTATTCAATAGAAAGTAGACAGGGTATTTTCCGAAAATTCCCAGTTTCTATATTTCTTCATCTTCATCTTCATCAGGGTCGCACATTCTCCGGTATCATCCACAGCTTCCTGGAATCTGCTGACTATCTCAAAGAGTATCTAGAAGCTTATGCCACCCCCCAAGGCAAAAAAGGATACGACGACACGTTAAATTCACTCAAATTGAATTTTCCTCAATACGTCCAAGAGTTACGAGGTACAGCCGATGGCGCCCACGTACCATTTCACAAGGTTGTAACAAATGTATTCAAAGATCGAATAGAAATGGTTTAGTTTTGCAGCTCTTCCTTCTCCACATGGACAATGTTATTCTGAGCGCTGCTCAGAAGAAGCTTCATGATCAGCCAACTGGGTGCTCGTCGATTATCATTAATCAACCAGGACAGGTATGTTGAATTTCTTTCCTTATTGAATAGTTTAATAAATTCATACAAAGATAATCCGCACCTCATTCGTTAATTATTAATACTTTTAACTTTGCCTACCTGTATTGCAAAATCATGTCATTAGTTATAACAGTTTAAATCCAATTAGCAATCGGGAACTTGCAGGTATCAACATAATAGGATAAGAATTAGTGGTGATTATAGGGTTTCAAATTACATTACAAATGAAATTGGTTACGCAAATAATATATGGGCAACGTAACGTAAATTGATTACATTATCAACCAATAAGAAAAATAATATCGGCGCGGGATTCGTGATACATGCATTAATCGACTGAATTATTGGCTTCATATTTTAGTTGATATACATATATCTTTAAGACTATTATAGAGATTCAGATAATGTAATAAAACAAGAATCTTTCCCCAAGAAAAAATTAATTTATTTGTCCAATATCAAGTATGAGATTGTTCTTTAGTCAGAATATTCATATCCAAATTTGATACTATATAAGCAGAAGTAGGAGATATAAAGGAGATGTGAAAAGTGGCGCGAGTTCGAAATCCCCTCCGTTGCCAAAGTATTCCCATCTGCTATAACACCAAAGAACAACAACTGTTCTTATCCAAACATGCAAGAACCATTATTGTTTCCTAAGAAATTTGGTAATTGAAGACATATGGAACCGCCTGAAGAACTCATTTGCAAAATGTTGTTGGAAATAATCCCCCTTTGCTGTATCGTATCATTTAGGATAAGATAACGTAAACGTTATAATTGTTTACTAATGGAAATGTTCCATTTGTTAAAAGCATAACCATGGCAAAACGTACACGTTAAGTTAACGTGTGGGATACAGCATAAGGGGGATTGTCTATCGTTTTTATTGGTCTTTCGCCATTATAGGTCTTCGATTTCATCAATATCTTCAAAACTATTAGAGATATGGGTCCTATGATTGAACGTTTACGTTAACTTATTAACATGTCCATTTCACCATAGTAACGCGCTGTTAGCAAATGGAACATTTGCATTAGTAAACAATCCTAACAGACACGTTAAGTTAACGTAAACGTTCAATCATAGCCCCCATTGAGCCCTATGATTGAACATTCACGTTAAGTTAACGTATACGCTGAGATTGTGTACTAATGCAAATGTTCCATTTGATAACAGCGTTACCATGGTGATATGGATATGTTAAGATAACGTAAACGTTCAATCATAGGACCCATTGGGAGGTATGATTGAATGTTTACGTTAACTTAACGGATGCATTTCACCATGGTAACGCCGTTAGCAAATGGAACATTTGCATTTTAGTTAACAATCTTAACAAATACGTTAAGTTAACGTAATCGTTCAATCATAGCCCCCAATGCATTGACTTTAAATACTACCCAATGGAATGAAACAAAAATCATTTTGTTTTTGAGAAAATCAACGTGTTTTTGTTGCATGAGTGATTATGGTACCCGGTCCCGGTGCCCCTCTCAATCAATTCAAGTAATTTCAGGAACTTTTGGGCCACACAGAAGACGCACTAGCCTGCACACTTAACCACTTCTACTTCGTCTCCGCCCACATCACCACCGACACACCACAAGGAAAATGGGCAGTCAAAGAGGAAAAATTCACCTCCCTCTGCTACGCCGGCCACTTACCCGGATACACCATGAGCTACAACCATCACGGGTTGGTTTTCTCCATAAATACCCTCAGTGCCGAAGATTTACAACCAGGAAAAACTCGTGAGTCATTTCCATAAAATATCAACCTGTTAGAGGCCAAATTGCAGCCCGTCATTTCATCACCCGAGCCCTTTTATCAGCGGAAAACTTTGTCCAGGCCCAGCAAATATTGAGAGATTCTGGATGTGGGGCTGCGGATGGTTGCTCGATTAACATGACTTTCGTCAACCAGGAGGGTGACAGGATGTTCCACAATGCGGAAATGGGGCCGTGCACTGCAGCGTGCAAAGAGTCGCAGCTGAATGTTCTGACTCTTAGTCCTGGAGAGCATTCGTTTCATGCTAATTCGTATGTTTGTTATCTGGTTTGGTGGTCAGTTTTTGAGGTTTTTCAGGTATATTCGCTTGAAGCTGGGAGAAACTAACAAGTTGATGACTGATAGTAGTGTGGCGCGTATGAATACGTTCAGTAAACACTCAAATCCGAAGAATATTGAGGATTTGAAGAGTATGTTGAGTGACAGGAGTGATATGGAGCATCAAGTTTTTAGATGTAGGAAGGGTGATGAAGTCCAGACTATTTGTGTGGGTGGGTTCATTTATCTCTAGCGTTTGTTATTCCTCTAAATCTAAATCAATTATTTGTGTATGTACAGTGTTTTCAGTAGTTGGGGAGTAATCATTATGACTATAATGTTTGACGTGCATTGTGCATAATGTTATCAATAAGCCAATTTTTTCCTGACTCAGTAGTTCATTTTCCATCTAGCACGACTCCTACTAAGAAAAGTATTGCTGACGAAAGTATCAATTTCTCTTATAAAGTCAATAATAATCTCCAAACGACTGACTATCATTTTCATTTCTAGGTATCTTCGATGTGATTGCCAAAACATGGTCTCTATACTCAGACAGCCCCAAAGAAACTGAACCCATGACGGTTATACGTATGGACATCAAAAATAACATAGTTAAATAGATCTTTATTATAACATAAACGTATATCCACCAGTTAGAGATAAAGATAAATCAAATGCCTTCATTTTATGAGTAAGAATAGTAAAAAGAACTTGATGTAACTGACGTGTCATTGCTAACCACAAGAGCCTCCGCTGCAGCCGCCCCCACCACAGGTACCCCCACTCACCGTCCTGGGATTGATGTCGCTCATTGAGCGGAATCTTGGACCGCCTCCCGGTCTAAAATAAAAAAAATGTAAAAAATAACAAGTCCAAGATGAAGCAAGTGGCAACAGCAAAACAGCTGTTAACAACGCGAACTGACATTGTCCAGTCAAATTAGCAAAAAATAGCGGTGAATCGTGCATTGAATGGTGTGGTTCCAATTCTTTCGGGATTGTGTAGGGTGTGGTCCCCTGAAAAAGGTCTTATAAAGTCCCATTGAATTCAGGCGCCGCGGAGGAAAGAGGGGCTCTCAAGAGTCACTTTTTTCAATTTTCAGCTTTTATCTCAAAAACGGTGAATCGAACAGAAAATATTGCGGTATTAAATATTAAAGCTGATTGAATTTCATTTCGGACGGTGTATCCATCTTAGTACTTTAGTGTTGAGGTTTTTGATATATTGCCTCTTAAATATGAAAAACTGTCAAAAAATTTGGTAGCGATTCAGGAATCTCGTAAATCTATATATTGCTTGTTTTTCCTTTAGTGCGGAGAAAAAAATTTCACGCACCAAGTGCGGAAAAGTGACATCAAAACTAAAATGCGTGCGGAGAAGTGGCACTTTCCGCACTTCACTTGTTAGGTAAACTACTATTTTCTACTGGCGTGGTATTAAAATGCGTGCGGAAAAGTGGTATTTTCCGCACGCTTGTAGAAAAAAGAAGTTTCATTTCTAAAGCCTGTATTCTTTCCTAATCACTTTGCATGCTTTAAAAAAATATCTATTATAATGGGTATTGTTAAACTGAAGATGATATTATATCCAGATTGTCATCACACTGGATAAAAAAGGCAGTCTCGCGCGGTAGATGGAGCGAACAATGTTTTTGGGATAAATAGCATTTTCGACCGTCTGAAACGCTTTTCTCGAAAGTTGCCATCACTGATCGCTACCGATTTTTTTGTCAAATTTTCATACAGGGTGTCCCAGATCAACTGGTCACTACTTATACAGCAAATAGAGGAACCATAGATAAGAAGTTTGACAGGACGGGGAACCCATGGCCGAAAGTACCCCCTAGATACAGGGTGTACAAGTTTGAAAAAAAAATGAATATCTGAATTCATTTTTTAAACCAGTTGATCTGGTACCCTCTGTCTGTATTTAACTAAATATATTTCTAAAAAGGTAAGACTCACGTATAAAAATGGATATACCATCTGGAAGGAAATTTCAGTTTTTAATATCACAATATTTTCTGTGCGACGTATCGTTTCCAATAAAAACGTCAAAAACTAAAGAAAGTTACCTTTGAGACCCTTTCCTGCCCCCCGCCGCGCCTGACAGTGTAATCAATGGGACTTTATGAGACGTTCTTAAGGGGACCCTCCTCTACAACAGTTTTGCTGATTTAAAAAAAAAAAGAAAAAATCCGATTTTTTTATTCAAATCGGATTTTTTTGATTGAAATCTCTTTTCATAATATGTAGGTTTTTTTTTAAATATTAGGTCTGTTCGTAGAGCAATCACAAACCAAAATGTGTGAAACATAATTGATAAATCTCAACTGACCTTTAATCATTTCAAAAAAACAAAACCAATAAATAAAGCATCGGCAAGACTAAATAATTGTATGATTGATGACTCGATTCAATTTTACTCTTCAAAAATGGAACGATTTGAAAAAAAAATCATATGTGAAAATCATGTGATTAAAATCGCGATTTGAATCACTGATTTAAATCAATTGATTTAAGATGCAAATCAACGCAACCCTGCTCTACACACTCGTAAAAAAATTGGAACTGCCTACACCATTTAATGCGAGATAAGAACCTTATTTTATTGGGCTAACATCATAGGTATCCACAGGGTGGCGCATTAGAGTGTGGAAGTCCATTTTCTCCCTTATCAAAAGAGATAGGAAAAATTTTCCAAGACAAAACTTATAGGGTTCCAACAGGGTCACAATTTAAACATATTACTGTGTATACAGAGTGTTCTATGAAACCGTGGCATCAAAAAATACACTTTTTCTAAATAGCAACCCCATTTTTTGACTAGAGTTTTGGATTCAGCGTAACGTTCTACGTATGATACAGTGGTTTTATTTGCCAGAAGATGCAGTGTTGTCAGGCTATCGAGGATTTACTAAAATTTAGGGAAAATAAAATTATGTTGGTAAAACATAAAACAAAACAAAAACAAACTAATGTCAATGTCAATGAGTAAATTTAATAGGCGCGTTCGAGTTTCCGCTCTAGACACTCTGAGCACGAACAGCGTATAGACTCGAACTCACCTAATGATACTGGAAAATCGCTGGGAGGATTCTTATTATGATCTTAGGAATTCTTATTATTTCGAATGTTTGTTATGTCTGCGCCCCGAATAACAGAATAATTATCGAAACATCGGAAAAACTAAAAAAAAAGAAAATTGTGAAACAAATTCATTTAGCACAACATTAATTATTGATTATGAGGCAGTATGCATTTGCCGGGTCAGCTAGTGTTCAATAAAATTCTATATCAAATCACAAAAGGTAATTGTTGCATTTTCAAGATTACATTACAACTATGTTTGAACCCAAAGGATTTAAATTGGTTTTGTTAAATGCTCCTGGTATTTCTGAAAATTGTTTTAAGAATAATTCTGTCGACAACTCTTCGTTCGGAAAGATCGCCATATTTGTTATAATTAAGCTATCTGCTGTACCATCAATATAGTGCGCGTATAGATTTTTATTTTATACTATTAATAATTATTATTATCATCAACTTGGGCATATGAATCATATCACCCGGCTTGAATAGTACACTGATGCAGATATTTCCGGGTATTGTGTAGTTATTAGATCATTGATTGTGTCTCCCCGCCAAACTCTTTAAAACCTGTTTGAACTTTATAAGTCAAAAAAGTTTTAAAATGAAGAGTAGATAGATCACTTCAAGAGAAATTGTCCTGAAGGTGGTAAATAAAAAGATATTATGAGTCTAGTTGAGCTTTAAGGATTTTTGAAAATCGCAAACAGTTTTAATTAAGAACGCGCCATGTTTTCTTGTTCTCTAGAAGATTAATGAGCTCCGCCATGTTGGACACTTTGTAACAGAGAGAGAGAAAAAAAACATATTGTTGAAGTATATACTTTTCATAAAAGTGAAATACAGTGTGCGCAAACATCTCTATTAGGAAACGCATTTGAAATGTTTAGATGTAGAATAAAGTTTTACAAAATTTCTTGGACATTTTTAGAATATTTAAAACAGCAGCGAATCGAAGGCGCTCGAGTTATATAGAAGTATTTTACTATATTTTGTAAAAAAGTGCCATCCGTTGGTCCGTTGGTAAATTATATGTCAGAAAACATCGCATTTTACTATTTAGAGTTATTCCAAGAATGTCTCAATCTTACCGCCATTATAATACTTGGGTGTATGGAATTGGAGGACAACGCACATAAAGTTGTCCGACTAGTCCGACTGATAAATAGAATAAAACCCCTTCAAGAGTTATCACACTGCTTATGTCCAACACAGCTCAGCGAAGGCTCAGCGGTCACAGAAGCTGGGTAAATTTTGACAGTTTTGTGTGCAAAACTGCCAAAGTTTGTCCAGCTGCTGTCACCGGTGAGTTGTGTTGGACATAAGGACTAATTCGAAGATAATTTATTCTGCTGCAAGTAAGTTTTAAATGTAAAATGTCCCGGTAGGGTTTTAATATATGGATTTAAAGTTATCTTGAAGAACTCTTCAGGACCAAAAAATTAAAACTTGACGGTTTTATCGTAGTCTTAAACTTTTGTCTTGGAGATCCTTTTAGGATGGGCCTTTTTTGGCTAGAAGCTGCTTTATGAGAGTCCTGAGAAGTTCATCAAGCCTATTCTTCAAACCCTCGTTCAAACTCTTATGTTTTATAACATAGTTGTAAAGCGATCTTGGAGATCATGATCAAGAAATTGGTGTTACTTGGGCGAGTAACAAATCTACTCAATTTATTCAGTCTAGAGTCTGGATATATTGATTTTTTATTCCTGATAAAAAATACATCTTGCACGTGAATGGTAAATGTATTTTCAATTTCCTATAATCAAAGCAATAATATGATATTTTCCTTAAATATGTCTAATAAATATATAATTCCTGTAATTTATATATTATTTGTGATTTCGGTCCATATATACCAATGAGTTAGAAAGAGTAGCCTAGTTTATACCGACAACTTGGTCCGCGGACCAAGTACCAAATTCGGACTATATCCGAACCAAATATTTGGTTCGAATGGTGTAAACAGTTGCGAACTAAGCTGGTCCGCTCTTGGTTCGGTACTTGCCAGCAGGTGTACCGAACTAAATTTGGTTCGATCTGGATCAAAATTATGAGGTTATGTTGATTGTTATTATTGTGAATTGTGTTGGTTCTGAGTTTCTAAGGCACTCTGAGCGTACTAACACTACTAACTTATGTTTTATTTGGTCACGGATTGTGTTGATGAATAATTTCGATTTGTTTTTGGCGTTTGACGAATTGCGCGCGTACTCATTTAGTTCATGCGTTGCAAGACGGAGTAAACGGACGAGAAGCAAGCATTGGTCCTACCGTACTATCCCCACTCACTTGGTCCTATCGGACCGAACTAAAGGAGTTATCGTTGTAAACTAGGCTAGTAACTACCTACCGCTATCTCTACTTGCTTCACTATCGATAATAAGCGGGTCCGTTCCAGGTACGTAGTAACGTAGTATGGAGTTTAATGCAGCACACTAATAATAGATGGGACATGGGACCTTTTGGCTGACGGCTCTGTTCCATGTTTCATTATCCCTTGTAAATAAATGAGAAAACTTAACACACCCCTCGACACACCCTATATAAATTAAAGCGATTCTTTTTTCAAAAATAAATTACTTTGACTCTTACATTGAAAAATACGGATATTTGCATGATTCAATTTCAAATCTTTTGTTTTTGTAGCTAATTTACCAACATAATGTTTTTTCCTTAAATTTTAGTAAATCCTCGAAAGCCTGACAACACTGCACGTTCTGGAAAATGAAACCACTGTATCATACGTAGAATAACGCTGAATCCAAATCTCTAATCAAAAGTTGGGGTTGCTATTAAAAAAAAGTGTATTTTTTGATGCCACGGTTTCCTAGAACACTCTGTATACAAAGTAATATTTTTAAATTGTGACCCTGCTGGAGCCCTATAAGTTTCGTCTTGAAATTTTTTTCCTATCTCTTTTGACAAGGGAGAAAATAGACTTCCACACTAATGCGCCACCCTGTATATCAATCTATCGATGCAAAGGAGTGGAACGATGACGTGCATAACCTTATTGCTGAACCAATAAGAGTAAAATAATGAGAATGAGTATTAGTGATGAGTAGTTCGCATCATATCACAGAATATCTTAATCTTACCCATTGGGGCCCCCACCACCCCCACTTGAGCCTCCAAAGAACGAGCCTCCACCTTGACTGTTTTTCTTTGTTTTCGTCTCCATTCCAATCAGCGATTTGAAGCTGCAAAAAAAGCATTAAAAGGAATTGTTGCAAAGTGGGAATAAAGAGGCAGCTCACAAAAATACGACGAATAAATATATGGCAACGAAGAAACCTGAAATTCTCTCATATAGCGGAAGTTTTTCCACAATTTCACCATCTAAAATTGAAGTTGTTTATTAGAAAAACAGCAATTTCGGCGAAATGTCTTACTTCTGAGGTAAACCATTTGTTTGGGTTTTATCTCATGAATTAATTGAGATAGTTTGATAAACAATAAACACGTAAAGTGTTAGTGTTTGTTTATTGTTTTGTGGTTTATTATGTTATTATCAGAAAGAATTTTATAAGATAATGATGATGATGATAGTTCGTATTTGTTGACAGCTTGTTGAGTTGACAGTGTCACTTCCAGCTGTTATTTAAGCGGGGTATTCGAAAATCTATTTATAAGTATTTGGAAACGAGCGTATTTCCCGCTATCACTGTCGAGGGAAAATGCGGTCTGCAGATTGAAACGAGCAGAAAGTTCTCGGAGGGGTTTATTTTTGGCAAATTTCACAAAAAGGTTAAACTAAACTTCAAAACAGCTCAACGGCAAGTGACGTTTTTTGAACTGGCGTTTTCTGGGGACTCGCGGCTGGATGTAGCTCAGGTCATCGATTTTTAAAATGGCTCATGCACTAACCACAGTGTTGCCGTATCGCTGTCTGTAAAAGTTGGGACTGTTGGGATTGTAGTTTGTTAGGGAGGGTGGGGAGGCTGTATCTTTTCTTTATGTTTATGATGGAGTTATTTTGATGTTTAAAATTTGTGTCTTGCATCTTGCACTTACATCCCATCAGAATATTCATAAATACAATTAAATACCTAGCCTTATTCTTTCGCGATACCAATCCGTTTTGATCATGGGTCTATAATGGATAGTAAAATATAATTGTGCTGTTTGTAAAGACATTTTCAACCAATGAAAACCTGAACCGACATTGCAAGAATCATTTTGAAGACGAAAATACTTAAGCATCCTCAGGCGAGTATTGTCACTACTTCACCACAAGACTGGCAATAAAAAAGACATTTCAGGATATTTTTTAGTGTAAAACATAATATGGGATTTTTTGTATTAATTGCAAAACCAAAATTCAAATATCACGAAAAGATGATGCATAGCCGATAAACTTATGGTTGCAAGTCAAACATCATACACGGTAGGTCAAAAAATATAAAAATTGTACAAAATGTACCTACCTATACGCTTATTAAAAAAAATACAGCAAAACGTTACAAAGAGAAGGTGTACAGAATTTAGAGTTTTTGCCTTATTACCAAAACAAAGCGCCCTAGATTATTTTGGTCTGTATTGAATTATAAACTCAGGTAGGTATAATGGTATCAAATACAAAAATTGCACTTTGTATAAGATAGTTTATTGGTATATACCTACCTACATTATGATAAGTGATAGTTTACCATGTTAAAAAGATTTGTTCAATATTGTTGAATTGCAACGAAGATGAACTATGTGATTTCCTAAAAAAATAAAAATCCGAGTGGATTTCACAAAAATGCTTGAATTTGAAAAAAGTTATACGAAGCTGATTTGATTTTGATCAATTTAATTATGTATGTGTTCAAGGTGAATATTAGAAAAACAATTTATTTGAGGCAATGATAATGGACAATTTGCATACATTTTCAAATGAGTTGAAATTTTATATACGTTCTCTAGACATTATTTAAAAGTCACTAGCGAAAGAATTTCTCCGAAATACCCAAAAATATACTAAATAAATGAAAAAGAAAACGCGAATTTCACTGCATGATCGCAAAAGAGGTGGGGCCATATTACCCTTCCGAGAGAGAGAGAGTCATCTCAGTTAATACGTCAGACGGCGATAGATAGTGTATTCTGTGACGTAGTGGATGCTGATTGGCGCTCTTTAATCGGTGATTACTACATTATTAGAGGTCGTAGCTTGATTTTTTAAACATCAATGGCATCAGTACTTACTAATCCTTATATTTTTCATATTTTCAAAAAATGTGCAAATTGTCCATTGAAGATGATTTAAAAAAAAAAAACAGTACCTACGTCACAACTTTAATATTCAGGCATAACTTTTAATTCTAGACAACTTTTTTTCACGACATTTTACGTATTTTTTTGAAATAAGTGATAGGTACTTTACTGTTGTTTCATCAATTTCTATATTTTTTGACCCACCCCGTGTATGATGTTTGATCTGCAACCATTCTAATTGCAACTAATAAGTGGATAGAACATAAAGAACATACACCAACTTTTGATGATATTCAAATTTTGGATCTGCAATAAATAAAAAAAAAATCCCATGTTTCACACAAAAGAATATCCGGAAAGGGGTTTTATTGCCAGTCTTGTGGTGAAGTAGTCACGGCACAATACTCGCCTGAGGATGCTTTAGTATTTTCGTCTTTAAATGATTTTTGCAATGTCGGTTCAAGTTTTCATTGGTTGAAAATGATTTTTCACAAACATCACAATTATATTTTACTATCCATTATTATAGACCTATGATCAAAATGGAATGGTATCGCGAAAGGAGGCTAGGTATTTAATTGTATTTATGAATATTCTGATGAGATGTAAGTGCAAGATGCAAGACACAAATTTGAAACATCAAAATAACCCCATCATAAACATAAACAATCAGCATGTTCCCCACTCTCCCTAACAATCCAAGCAACCCAACTTTTTCAGACAGAGACAGAGATACGGCAACACTGTGGTTAGTGCATGGGAGCCTTGATTTTAAAAATCGATGACGGGAGCTACATCCAGCCGCGAGTTTCTGGGGTGCGTTCAAAAATGTCGTCGGGCGATCGCACGGCGACGCTCTGACCTGTCCCGGCTGTTCACAATTCTCGCCGAGTGATTCACACTCATTCACAATTCGGGTAAATATTCTCCGGGCGATCAACCTTTTAATCTTTTAACCCACTTTTTAGCTGGTGAAGATTTGTCGCGCCTGCGTTGTGTGTACAAACGTGTGATCCTAACCAAAAACAACAAACTACACGGCTGATCGTTGATACATTAGGGCTGGTGATAATTCAATTAAAAAATAAATATTATGTCGTCAGAATCGCACAATCTTGTGGTAGATGCGGATACCAATTATGTCAGACGATGGAAAAATGATATTAAACCGAATCGAAGGTAAAAAATTGTAAGCTAAAAAAACATCATTGTCAATTAACTTTTTTCCAGATAATGCTTTAGAGTATTTCCCTGTGACAATGGCAGATGAGAATGAGAGGCGCTATCTGACGACGAATCACTGTCTTGGAATGCCGGCATCCATATTTTACATTTATTCTTATTCCACACGCTTATAACTTCTTAAGGTTGATTTATAAACTTACCGTCCACCGTTACGGTTGACGTTCGCCGGTGCCGCTAACGTTGCCGTCGGTCAATGCATTTATAAACTTTTATGCCGTCGATTGTCGTCGAAGATTTTCAAATTTTTTGTCTACTTACTATGAAGTTAATTTGTTTCAGTTCAGTGAGATTTGATGACTGACTGGAGTATATTTTGGTACAAATCTTAATTTCATGATATAAAAATATGAATTATGGGAACAAAAACCTATTGAGCCATTTTCCTATGGCTTTAGCTACGAACGGCGGACGGCAAAAGATGGAGATGAACGATCACTAGCGGTGCGCTAACGGCAGACGGCATGATATAAATTTGTATGCAGGCGCGTCCATATGTCTATCTCGAACGACAAACACAAACGTCAGCGTCAGCGCCGTCAGCGGTAACGGCGAACGACAAGTTTATAAATCCCACATTAGAAACGCAGTATAAAATGAAAGCTTAGAAAGTATAGCTATGGTGGTATTATTTATTGTTTTTGTAAAATGGTTGTATTATTATTCAATGACCGTAACAGTCATATAACACTTTCAAATTTTAAAGGTTATGATAAACCATAACAAGTCGATTAATCGTGAACGAGGATTATTTACCATAGGTCATCTGTCAGATGAAACTGACATTTGACGAAAGTTCCGGGTTAATATTGTGAACGCACCCCTGGCCGCAGATCAACGTCATCTGTCTAATTTTATGGCGCGAGAGACGGCTGGCGCCTAGACATGAAGTGTGCTGCAGTCTAGAAAAAGGGCCGCGGGAGTAGAATTTGCTTCCTACGCGAGGGCGGCAACGAAGTTGGTTTAAATGTCGGCGCCACAGCTATTACCTTCCCAGAGACCTTCGCGGGCGGCGAAGGGAGCGAAAAGGTAAGTCTCCCTCTTGACTGACTGTGCGTTGTCCAATGGCTGGCTGAGAAGACAGAGGTGAGGAAAGCTGCGGGTGTGAGGGCTGTTTAGATGATGAAGGCAATGGATATGGAATGAGAGGAGATTGTGGTTGCTGCGACTGTTCTCGAAGCGGCGGCGTCAACTGAGAGTTTGAGGTTGCCAAACGGTCCAAGTCGGCTTGAGCGAGGTAGGCTGGCTTCTATGGGCTTGTTTTTACGACCCCATTAACGTCAATGACAAAGTCGAGGTCTGGAAGCGGAACTGACTGGTGGATGGCTCGACCAATTCCCCTGGGATTCTCAGAGAAGTGCCAAAAACCATTTCAGCTGGTGAGGCCTGGAGGTCTTGTTTGAAGGTGGTGCGCAAACCTAGGAGCACCAAGGAAAGCGAGCGGGTCCACGGTACCTCTGGAATGCATTTCAGAGCGGACTTCAGGGTGCGATGCATCCTCTCCACCATCCCATTCGCCTGTGGATGATAAGGTGTAGTATGCACATGCTTGGCGCCCAAGAGACGCCCGAGCTGGTCGACAAGACTGGACTCGAACTTGGCACCCTGGTCTGCAGTGATGTAGAGCGGCGTTCCAAAAAAACTGATCCATCCCTCTGTGAAGGCGCGCGCGACCGTTGACGCCTTCATGTCCTTGCCTGAGGCCAACAGGTGTAGCGGTCGACAATGGTAAGGCAGTGCTCGAAACCTTCGCTCAGAGGTAACTTGATGAGATCCACATGGATGTGATCAAAGCGGCTGTCGGGGGTGGTGAAATTGCCCAACTCTGCACGGTTGTGACGATGAACCTTGGCACGCTGACAAGGAATGCACTGTTTGGCTCAGAGCGTGGCATCTTTGCGGAAGCTGGGCCAGAAAGGTGAAAGGCCATGGACGGCGTCAAAAGCATGGTGGCGCAGCTTGACGGGCAGGTAGGGCCGAAAGGCGCCATCATGCTTTCTAATGTAGTAGAGCGGGCGACCCTCGATGTTCAACTTGTGGAACTTGTTGCGAGGGCAATCCAGGAGATGCGGCAGCTGCGCGACCAATGACTGTTCGGAACTGATGGTAGTGGAGTCCAGTGTGGTAGGTAGAGAGACCACTTCCAACTTCCACTCGAGAGAGGGCGTCGGCTACGACGTTTGGATCGCCCGGAGTGTAGACCAAACGCATGCACGTTGAATTGGGCGATGAAGTCCAAGTGACGGCATTGTCTTGGCGATGCTTTATCCGCGCGCTGAGAAAGAGCGTAAGTGAGCGGCTGGTGGTCGGTGTATACCGTGAATAACCTGCCCTCCAAGATCCGCTGAAAATGTTTGATGGCGAGGAGTTCCCTGTCGTAGGTGGAGTAGCGTTGCTCGGTGTCGGAAAGCTTGCGATAGAAGAAACCTAGAGGGACCCAGGTACCATCAACACGTTGCTGGTCCATGGCTGCGCCTACGGCTGTGTTGGACGCGTCAGTGCGAAGAGCGAGTGGCTGATGCTGGCAGAAAAAGGAAGAGGTGTCTGCTGCAGCTATGCTGCTCTTGCAGCGCTCGAATGAGTCGTCGGCCTCGGAGGTCCAAGTGAGCTTCGAATTCCTCTTGGTAGAACCCTTTAGTAACTCTGTGAGAGGCGCCTACAGAGACGCTGCGTGAGGGATGCAACGTCTGAGGAAATTTAGCATTCCGATAAAACGCCTGTGCTGGGAAGAGTCAAGTGGCTTTGGGTACTCCGCGATGGCCTTGACTCTGACTTTGTGCTCGGGCGGGCAGAAACCACTGGTCGAGACCTGGAAACCTGCGAAAATTACCTGAGACTTTGCGATCTGCCATTTGTCCCAATTGACGCAAAGGTGAACGTCTCGCGAAGCTTCGAGGAGCAGGCGCAGATGTTGTTGATGGCTGTCGTGGTCGGACGAAACGACAAGAATGTCATCCTCTTAGAATTTTTTTTCGATTCTAATAAAGTTTATCTACAACTATCGACTTGATTTTTTTCTGATTCAAAAATAAATGATTTTTGCCTTTCTTATTTTTAGTGTGTTTTTCTATTTTTCATATTAGGGGTTATAAGTTGGTGCAACCGGATATTTGAGATCGTTTGGCAGAAATTTACTCATTGAAACGGTCTTTATCGATACAAGTTTTCAAACACCTCTCCATGTTTACAGTTTGCCGGTAAATGCGATGGGTCAGTTTTGGGTCATTTTTTCAAGTGTTTTTTTGACATTCACATTTTATTCAAAATCAATGAGAATTTTTTTACATGCATTTATGATATTTCTCAATTGATTTTGACTGTTTTTGATTTTTTTTTTATTTTTGTTTTTTTTTTCATTCAAAATTACTGCAATATTGACGGAACACATTTTCAATATGCTATTTTCACGTTCCCCAATGATTTTTGACTGTTTTTGGGTTTTTTTATTAAGCTGAGATTATCACCTATTTTCCTTTCGAATTCGAATGTTTCAATATTTGATTTATTATTATTATAATAGTGCACAAGCTTACGGGATGGAGAGGAAATAGGGGCTTTGGGTGGGGTAAAATACAAGAGGTTTAAAGGTCAAGGTCAACTTGGGTTAGTTTACGTCAGTTTGGGTTAATACACGCACGAGGTTAGATAGTACAGGTCAGTTCAATTTGATCGAATTTGGGTTAGTTTGGGTTGGTTAGTTTAGTTTGGACACGGGTGACACCCAGCATGGAGGTCAAGAACCTGGGGATTATGGTAAAGCAAGACATTTATTTTTTTGGCGTTCACTTAGTGGCTGCGGCACGCAGGGCCAGTGAGAGGATGGGCCATGTGATGAGGCTTATGCTCACGATAGGAGGTCCTAGCTACAGGAAGAGACGCATGTTGTATGGGGTGGCGGAGGCTATCATGCTGTATGGGGCCCCCATATGGAATAACATGCAAAAAATAAAGAAATATCGTATCCTCCTAAATGGGATCCAGAGGAAGGCGCTCTCGGGCGTTGTGTGTGGATACAGAACTGTTTCGTCTAAGGCGGTGCAGTTTGGGGTTGAGTTTGGGTTAGTTGGGTTAGTTTGGTTAGTTTGGGTTAGTTTGGGTTAGTTGGGTTAGTTTGGGTTAGTTTGGGTTAGTTTGGTGGGTTAGTTTGGGTTAGTTTGGGTTAGTTTGGGTTAGTTTGGGTTAGTTTGGGATAGTTTGGGTTAGTTTGGGTTAGTTTGGGTTAGTTTGGGTTAGTTTGGGTTAGTTTGGGTTAGTTTGGGTTAGTTTGGGTTAGTTTGGGTTAGTTTGGGTTAGTTTGGGTTAGTTTGGGTTAGTTTGGGTTAGTTTGGGTTAGTTTGGGTTAGTTTGGGTTAGTTTGGGTTAGTTTGGGTTAGTTTGGGTTAGTTTGGGTTAGTTTGGGTTAGTTTGGGTTAGTTTGGGTTAGTTTGGGTAGTTTGGGTTAGTTTGGGTTAGTTTGGGTTAGTTTGGGTTAGTTTGGGTTAGTTTGGGTTAGTTTGGGTTAGTTTGGGTTAGTTTGGGTTAGTTTGGGTTAGTTTGGGTTAGTTTGGGTTAGTTTGGGTTAGTTTGGGTTAGTTTGGGTTAGTTTGGGTTAGTTTGGGTTAGTTTGGGTTAGTTTGGGTTAGTTTGGGTTAGTTTGGGTTAGTTTGGGTTAGTTTGGGTTAGTTTGGGTTAGTTTGGGTTAGTTTGGGTTAGTTTGGGTTAGTTTGGGTTAGTTTGGGTTAGTTTGGGTTAGTTTGGGTTAGTTTGGGTTAGTTTGGGTTAGTTTGGGTTAGTTTGGGTTAGTTTGGGTTAGTTTGGGTTAGTTTGGGTTAGTTTGGGTTAGTTTGGGTTAGTTTGGGTTAGTTTGGGTTAGTTTGGGTTAGTTTGGGTTAGTTTGGGTTAGTTTGGGTTAGTTTGGGTTAGTTTGGGTTAGTTTGGGTTAGTTTGGGTTAGTTTGGTTAGTTTGGGTTAGTTTGGGTTAGTTTGGGTTAGTTTGGGTTAGTTTGGGTTAGTTTGGGTTAGTTTGGGTTAGTTTGGGTTAGTTTGGGTTAGTTTGGGTTAGTTTGGGTTAGTTTGGGTTAGTTTGGGTTAGTTTGGGTTAGTTTGGGTTAGTTTGGGTTAGTTTGGGTTAGTTTGGGTTAGTTTGG